>OZ024814.1:108048487-110448487 GCA_964017055.1 Chloromyia formosa | reverse complement strand
TATCTTTAACACTGCCAGTTTTATTTTGTTTTTATACCCTAGACTTCATAAAATTTAGGGTATATTGTTTTTGTCACGACGAATATAAATATGTTACACCTTAAAGGCACCTCCGTAGGAATAAGAATGAATATACAAATGATCAGGGTCTGTCTATCCGTCTGTCCGACTCTCCGTCATTCGTCTGTCTGCCCTTTTGCCCGATAAAATTCGATAAAATGAAGCTAGAGGCTTGAAATTTAGGTTAAATGTTCTTAATATGACTTAGTTAGTTGGTGTTGGGCGTGATCCGGTCAAGGAAGCGCTTAAATCCCCTACTACTATTTTGCCTAAATCCCCTACTAACATTCTGTCTTAATTCTTAGTGAAGCATAGCGAGTCAACCCATTACTGCGCGCCATCGTACTGTGCTCTGGGCAATGAAGCCCAACTCCTTAAATGAATTATCCAGCGCCTTACAGTCACAGGACCCCCTCTTGGTCAACCTTGGTTGGAAATGAGGTTCTAATTTATGGCATGTAAAGCAATGCGCGTAAAGTCGCGCTCGGTGGACGTGGTCGTTCGGTCACCGCTCGCCAATATTAATCTAAATCTAGAGCTCGGAGCTCGAATCTCGGCGCAACCAAAAACTAATTGTGGGTACTAATAGAACTCTCACAGTGCTCCGAGCTTGCCATTATAACGACGGCGACGATAGGAGGTGTATGCTAGCAACTGCACTTTCGAAAATAGATATGCTATCGAAACATAAACAAGGCATGCTAGAGATATTGACGCGCCCATGCTCCTGGAGGGGTCAAGGCAATTAACAATGCAATGCAGTTATCATCCTTCCGCAATGTGTGACCTATCCATTGCCATTTTTGCCTGCGTATCAATTCGTCGATTGGCATCTGACCCGTACGTCGACTCACCTCTTAATTTGATATTGTTTCGGGCCAGCAAATTCCCAGAATTTGACGAAGACACGAGCTGATGAAAGCTTGCAGCTTTCTGAGAATTTTTACGAAAATTTTCCATGTACTGCTTGCATACAAAAAGACAGAGAGGACGACGGAGCGAAACATGCCCACCTTGGTCTTCATGCCGAGATGACCGCTCTGCCACATTTTGGACAGCATGCCTTATACGCATTTAGCCCGGTTGATACGACCACCATTTTCGGCTACTCAGGTAGACAAAGTTGTCCACCTTCTGAACAGGCTGCCCATTAATATTGATGGCAATAGGCCAATAGGTGTCGGATTTCTTTTCCGCAATGGCGGGCTAAGAACCTTGGTCTTGCTGGTGTTAATCCTTAGTCCAAACCCGCTTGCTCCCCTCTCGAGATCTAACGCCATTGCGGACAGATCCATGATTTTGTGGGAGAGTAGACATACGAGTACATATGTCGTAAGATGTTGTAGATAAAATGTTAGGGTCCTTTGAATTCCTCCATCTAGTCCGGATACAGCTGCATTCAACACATCGCCAATCACTATAAGAAATAGGGTCGGTGAAAGAATGCACCCCTGCCGTACTCGATTGCGAATCTCAAGGACCCCGACACCTTAACTTTAAACAGAACGCGATATTTCGCGCCGTCATAGGTTCCCTTAATAATAGCCACAAGCTTCTTAGGGATGCCTCTCCTGCGCAAGGCCGCCCATATAGAATCCCGGTTCACACTATCGAAAGCCTTCTCAAAATCAATGAAAAGCAAGTGAAGCGGAGAAACATATTCAGCGCATTGCTCGATGAGGTGTTAATGTGACTCACACAGGAGAATCCGGATCGAAAGCCAGCCTAATCTTCATCAATTGGGCTTTCTACGATTAAACGAGCGTTTAGTTTATCCAGGACGATTTCAGCTATAATCTTGGCAACGGCAGGAATCATACAAATTCCCCTCCAATTATCAGAATCGGTAAGGCTACCCATCTTCGCAAGTTTGATGATCAATCCTCCTTTCCACTTAGTCGGGAAGGTCTCTGTATTTCACGCTTTATCAAAAAGTGGGTGCAGCAACTTCGCAGTTAGGCTTGGCGCTACTTGAAAAAGTTCGACAGGGATACTGTCGAGTTCGGCGGCCTTTCCTCGTTTTAGTGCAAAAGTTCCAGCGACTAATTCCTTTTTAGTCGGGGCAGTAGACGGTATACGCACATTTTGATGGTTAGTTAAATTATCTATTGTATATGAACAGGAATTTCAGTGGAGGTTACAAGGCTCAAGACCGCGGCGAAGTGTTCTTCCCACCGCCCCATTCGATCTTCTTCCAAGATAAGTAGCTTTCCATCACTATCCTTCACCGGATGTTGGCAGGAGTTACAACCACTTGTAAACTCTATGATGACACCATATACGGCGCTTAAGTTGTTACTTCTTGTGGCTTCTTCTGCTGAAGCTAAAAGAGAATTCGTATAAACTCTTTTATCGCGTCGCACACTACGCTGAACTTCTCGAGCTTTCTGACGGTAAAGGAGTTCGATGCTGCTTCGATTGTCGCCTGATGATGCAGCCAAACGAACCTTCAGTTCTCTTCTTTCAACAATCCCTTGTCATGAAGCGTTGGACATCCAGGACGTATTTCAGAAATCGGGGTTTGTGCCAAGGATGGTATCTGCGCTATCAATGTACGCATTTTTTATGGCTTCCCTGTTTTCGTTTATGTCACTATCTGGGTGACTAGTTATCTCAGCTGCTTTTTGCGCAAGATGGTCATTATATTGTTGTAAGACAGCTGGATTTTTTAATCGAGCTGTGTTGAATTTGCAATACGCAATCGAACATTAGCGATCATAAGATAATGGTCTCTTCCCATCCCACTATCGTCGCTGTTCTCATTTCGCACTTTCGGCAGGCAACTCTTGAACTTTCTACTAATGACAAAGTGGTCGATCTGATTTTCTGTTCTGCGCCGATCAACAAGAGTCCATCTGATTTTGTGGTGGTTCTTATGCTTAAACATAGTACCACCAATGAAAAGACTGTGAAAGTTGCAGAAATCTACAAATCTTTCATCGTTGTCGTTACGATCACCAAGGCCGTATCTCACCATAACACGCCTTCGCCCAGTGTTACCAGCGCCAACTTTTGCATTAGTTTCCCCATAACCACAATAATGTCAGCTTAGGCGTTCCGCTCGGAACCGCGTTTAGTTGCTCGCAGAAGGAGTCTTTCGCCAAGAAATTGTTGGGTTGGAGCATAACATTGTATTACTGAGATGTTCTTCATTTTGGCCACTATCGGTAGCTCTACCGGAGTACAATATTACAGTGCTCCCCGTTGGAGAGATAAACTCTCCACTGTTCCACCCTCTTATCTCACTATTTATAATGCAAAAATTCACTCTCTATTTACAGAAATCGTGCGTTCTCGGGATCTTCTCATCCATTGTCCAGGAGAGTACGCACATCCTAGAATCCAATCTTTGTCACTGTACGATAGCCAAAAGCCGTAACCATTAAATCGTCCTTATCCGAGGCATAGTTGACGTTTCGTTAGTAGAAGATTTCGGATAGTGCAAGTTGCCGTTTGGTTGTCGGTTTCTACGACAGGCTGGCAAACCGAAAGGTCGTTTTATTATTCTTACGCCACACACCACCACGGGAATGTTTACCTCAACCAAATCATCGCACCGCCATTACTGGCGGCTTGACTTGATTAGCAATGGGCCACGACCACTGGCGTTACACGGGGCGCCCACGACGGAGACTGTGGAAGAGGGTTTCTGCTCCCCTTCAAAAAAAGCTCGAAGTTTGTTTAGATGAGTCGAGAGGGTCAGTTTACACTTTCGTGTGAAAATGAGATCGATCATTTGGAAAATAACGGTACTTTTCTCTAAAAAAAACCCCGCATTACCCTACTGTTCAGGTCTTTTGCCTATAACTTTTGAACCAATCGACGTAGAGCGCTTATTTTGGACATTTTAATTTCAGATAAGGTGCTGCTAAGCAAAGCAAAGACTACCTCCCCCAAAAACTTCCAGAATTTAATATTTCTTTGACTACGATAACTTCGACAGAAAAAAGCTAGCGTTGAATATGTGGTTGGATTTGGATAGTAAGATCTAGTTAAGTAAGATCCAACCAAAGAAACCTCCTAGTTTCCCGACAAATGATACTTTAAATATGCGATAACTTTCAATTGAATGAAGGTAAGGTAGCGACTTGGAACTGCGACCAAATATTTGTAAAAGAACCCAGCTGGCAGATGATAAAATTTGCACGATCGGACCGAAGGAACAATTAGCTTCACTGTAAATATCTAAAAGAAATGTTAACTTGTCATAGAATGGGGCTAGCGAATTGAAATTTTAGTCAAATATTCTTAGTAAGGGTTAGTTACTAGATTTTAGGAATAGGCAAGCTCCTTTCTCCCCTTTAAAATTGTGCTAAAAAGAGCTCACTCAGGTGGCACAACTAATGTTCCTTCATCGTTGCTTCATCGATTAACGTCTGCTCAAACTGACCATATATAGGTACATATACAATACCATATAATAGGAAACAAACTTTTAATGCACGAAGTTGCCTATTTGAAGTTTTGGGGTGATAACTAAATCTACACAAGTCTAGAGCAAGAGTATATGTATATGCTTCGATCTCGTTTTACTTGGTAGTGAACACTCCGCCTGTGATACCTAATTTTTTTTTTGCAATTTTGTTGACGGAATTACTGTTATTAAACTCGCAAACAATTGCCGTCCGCTTTTCGACTAACAGCTCAGTGTTTCGAAGCATTATCTTGGCCACTAATTTATTTCCGTCAATGAAATGTAGTGCCAACTGACGCCCCACATCTGTCTCAGTTTCACGATTAATAAAAACAAAGACGAACTGGTACAGGTACAGTTAATTTTCTAGAAAATTGTTCATAGTGTATAAATAATTTTGGCCATATTGGTGGGTGTGCAAATAATTTTGATCACTTGATATTTCATTTTTTTTCGATTCTCTGCGATATTTATACCCTAGACTTTTAGTATAGGGTATATTGTTTTTGACACGACGGAAATATGTAACACCTTAAAGGAGGCTCCGGAGGTATAGCAATGTATATATATAAATGATCAGGGTCACCTCCTGATTCGATTTAGCCATGTCTGTCTGTCTGTCTGTCTGTCTGTCTGTCTGTCTGTCTGTCTGTCCGTCTGTCTGTCTGTCTGTCTGTCTGTCTGTCTGTCTGTCTGTCTGTCTGTCTGTCTGTCTGTCCGTCTGTCTGTCCGTTCGCACGATAACTTTCGATAGAATGAAGCAAGGGCCATGAAATTTTGGTCAAATGTTGGTAGTATGATCTAGTTGGATGGTATTGAAATTGGGCATAATCTGGCCAAGAGAACGCCTACCTCCCCTACATATGTAAAATATTTAAATGTATCTATAACTCCCGATTAAAAAATCATGAAGAGCTCTAGCTTTGGTATATTACTAGTGAGGGTACTCTTATACTCTCCTGGGAAAATAAAATCGATCAGTTTAAAACTAACGGTAATTTTCTTACAAAGAGCCCCGTACTACCCTACTTTTCTGGTTTTTTGTCTATAACTCTTGAACCAATTGACGTAGACACCTGATTTTTGGCATGTAACCCTGAGGAAAGAATCTGCTTGAGTTTTAGTAAGTTGGGCATAATCACATCAAAGGAACGCCTACCTCCCCTACAAAATTCCAAAAATTAAATATTATTTTAATTACGATAACTTTCGATAGAATGACACTAGCAAGTTGAAAATTTGGCAGAATGTTGGTAGTAAGATCTAGTTAGTTGTTATTGAAAATGTGTAAGATCCGACCCAAGGAACCCCTACCTCCCCTAGAAATGAAACTTAAAATAAGCGATAACTAACGACAAAATAAAGCTAGCGACTTGAAATTTTGGCCAAATGTTTGCAGCGGGATCCAGTTGGCTGATATTGAAAATACGTAAAATTCGACTAACGAAACCCCTACTTCCCCTATAAATGAACTTCAAATAAGCGATAACTTTCGATAGGGTGAAGCTAGAGACTTGATTTTTTTTTAAATGTTTGTAGGGTGATCTAATTAGTGATGTGTGATAATGATGGGCAAGATCCGACCCAAGGAACCCCTACCTCCCCTACAAGTGAAACTTCAAATAAGCAATAACTTTCTATAGAATAAAGCTAGCGACTTGAAAAATTCGACAAATATTTGTAGAATGTGTTAGTTCATTGAGTTTGAGAATGGTCAAGGTCCTCCTAAATGGGTGTCAACCTCTCCTATAAACTGGCCGTATAGGAATCTCACTTTTAATGCAAATGGTCGTTGCCAATTGGTACTTTCGGTATCACCACTAGGTCTGTACAAGTCTAGGGTATATACGCTTCGGACTCGAAGCTTCGGCCTGGTTTATTTTAATTTCGCTTTTATTCAGTAATTATGAACTTCCCAAAGAACACTTGAATCAAATTTAATTTTGTTATATGTAATATGAATTGAGAAAGTTATTTTCATTTCCTCCAATGTTTCTTTGCGATTTGCTTTGTGTAAATAACTGTGGCCACGATTGTATAACCTAAATATCTACCGACTCACCAAGTGTATCTTTCGTTCCTATTTATTTTTCGTGCCTATTTATATTTACGCTTGTCCGGACCATCGTCTAATTATGCCTGGAAAGAAAATTGACTCAAGGTTGCCAGGAGCAATTCGCTGAACTCAATTCGGCAATGCCCTCTAGGAATTTTCGTAAAGGCTTCCAGGTTAATTCGACGGTCGTCTAATAGCATTCATGAATCGTATGAGCTACTCCAATTCATTCATTCGACTACAGTTTTTTTTTATACCCTAGACTTTCAGTATAGGGTATACTGTTTTTGTCACGACGAAAATACGTAACACCTTAAAGGAGGCTCCGGAGGTATAGCAATGTATATATGTACATATGCATATATGTATCAATGATAAGGGTCAACTCCTGATTCGATTTAGCCATGTCTGTTTGTCTGTCCGTCTGTACGTCTGTCCGTCTGTCTGCCAGCCCGTTCGCACGATTACTTTCGATAGAATGAAGCTAGAGCCTTGAAATTTTAGTCAAATGTTTGTAGTAGGATCTAGTTGGTTGGTATTGAAAATGGGCAAGATCCGACCCAAGGAATCCCTACCTCCTCTACAAATTAAACTTCAAATAAGCGATAACTTTCGATTCAATTAAGCTAGCGACTTGAAATTTTGGTCAAATATTTGCAGTAGCATGTTAGCTACAGCCGATAATGCGCAAGATCGGACCGAAGGAACCCCCACCTCCCTACAAATGAAACTTTAAATAAGCGATAACTTCCGATACAATGATGCTAGCGACTTGAAAATTCCGACAAATTTTTGTAGTGTGGGTTAGGTAGTTAATTACTGAATTAACGGCAACCTCCCTTATAAACGTTACATCAAATTGCTTGTTGGTTGTTGCCAATCGGTACTTTTGGTATCACCACTAGGTCTGCACAAGTCTAGGGTACATACGCTTCGGACTCTGGTTTTTTTTTGACATACTTCGTGAAATACTTGACCAAATTCTATAGCAAGTTCGCTTGAATTTTTGTTCAAAAAATTCTATTATTCCGTTTTCGTTTCCTGACACACTGCTGGACAACATCGTGGCAAAAATGAACCCGGAAATGATGAAGTGTTTACGGGAAGAGAAGGAAAAAAAATTAGGGCGACATCGGAGAACATCAAGAACTCCAAATACGGACGAAACGCGAAGAACGGAAAAATGTTCTAGGTGATGGGAAAAGTTTTTTTTTCTATTTTAGCTAGGTTTTAATTGTGGCCCTGCTTTTTTCGGGCGGACATTGTAGGAGTGTATTCAACATGAACTGTTTTGAAATGTTGTTGTGGAGATACTGTGCAAAGGACTCAAAATGATTTTGCCAGCGAAGAAGATCCTTTTTATTCTTCGGCTTAGCAGATTATGTAGTAGTACTGACTAGCATAGAATTTAGGTGGTATTTTTTTTTAAATTGAGAAGAAGTTGTTAATTACTTTTTCGTACTGGGTAAGTTTCTTTAAGACAGATGAGTATGTTCCTTAGAAGTTTTAAGTAGCTATAGACGGGAATTGGTGGTGTTCCTGTGAGGAATGTACTGGTTAAGTTTGAATAAAAACAAGATGGATATATGTGTTTTCGCCTTAACCTTGATAAGCCCAAGTGGAGTGCAGGTGCACCTAAGAATTACATTTCTAAGGATATCTTCTGATAAAAAAATTTCTATTAAATTTCCTCCGAGATATGTTTCTTAATTATACTTCTTATATCGTACAAAAAGGTTGAAATAAATTGCTATGTACTGTAGCGAGTTATCGTTAATTTTATTCGTTGGTGTACAGGTAATCTCGAAGTTTTCAGCAGGGAGTAGAACTCGTCTTTTACTGCGTCTTCTTTAACTTCAGTGGGGGCGTGCACACTGATGAGCCAGAGATTGAAGAATCGAGTCTTAATGCGAATCGCACGCAGCCGTTCATTTATGGGTTTGAAGTCAGTAATATGCGGCTTGAGGTGATTGTTTACTATAGATGCTACTCCAAACTGTTTGCGGCCCGATGATTTGCCACTTGTAAAAATTCTGTACGATTTCTTGTCATTGATCTCACTGCCAAGCCAATTTGTTTCCTGGACTGCAGTAATGCTCAGTTTGTACTTTTCAACCTGTTGAAGGAGGGCCTTCTCGGTCCCCGGTTTGTTCAGGGAGCGTACATTCCAGGATCCAATAGAATTATCCTTTAGTCGTTTGCGTGGTCGTCGTTGTTTTATTGTATGTGGTAGAAATCTTACGTACAAACTGTCATTATCCAAAATTTTGCCTCTCCAATTGGTTCAGTTGAATAAGGGTTTGAATCATGTTTTATGTCCATACAGTTTCAAATTTTCTGCAAACCATCAATTATTCAAATAAAATGCTAAAAAAAAATTAAAAGATGTCTACCGAGCCCGGGACGCCCATGTGGAAGCCCCATAGACCAACTGATCAGCCACAGAGCTTTTCTAAACACGTCATACACATTACGTGACATATACGCTCGCTCCACATTGGCTCATAGTGTCGAACGAAATGTTATTTCCTACATGTTGGCCTGAGTGATATTTATATGACTCACTCATTGGATTCTAAATTGACTCTATAATATATTTGTGCTCACAGTGTAACTAGGCAATATCAATATATCTCCTTCTCTTTATCTCTTATAATATATTTAACGGGTTATATATAACTAACTATACATTACAATTACAATTTACAATAACAATGTAGAAGAGTCAATAAAGCAGTTGGAAACCAGAACTCAGAAACACAACACTACATAAATACGTTTTCTAATTAGATATATATTTCTTCACGTAACCAAATATGTACATATGTAATCAAAATGTTTATCCGATTTATACTTGGTGGATAAAGGATTCACTGTTAAATTTATATACCCATTCATATTAAAAATATTTCATTCGATCCTGCAATGCACGTGGTGGGCGCTCGATCTTCACCGTCGAATATTCCGCCTTACCGACAGTCGCAGATGCCGTCGGTGTAGCCGGAATGCTGATTTAGAAAGAAAGGTGCAATCGAACCCGTGACCAACTACTCACAAGTCAGACTCGCTATCCACAAAGCCAAAGTATCTCTCACTTTGTGTAACACTATGCACAATACAAATCTATGAGATTGTATCAGAGCGCTCTACGATAGTAATCTAGAGTTCGGAGATCAAATCTCGGCACGATCAAAAACTGCCTGCGAGTACTAATAGAACTCTCACAGTGCTCCGAGATTGTCAGTATAAAGATTCGAGGAAAAATTGCTCCGAAATTCGACGAAGGACCTTTCGTTAAAATGTGTTTAGCATACTTTCGCAGGCTTTAGTTGGTTTTGTATATGCGGACTTTTGACTTAAGTATTGGAAGGACCGAGAAAAAAGTTAATAATACTTTTAATAACACATTACCTCGATGGTTAATGAATCGAAAAAATATAATATATACATATTGCCATTACAGTCACATACTCGAGGCGTTGCTCGTGTCGCTCTGATACTCTAATTGCCTTGATACCTCCAGGGGCATGGGCGCGTCAACATCTCTAGCATTTCTATGCCTTGTTGACGTTTCAATAGCATATCTATTTTTTGGAAGTGCAGTTGCTAGCATGCACCTCCTATCCGCGCCGTCTTTATACTGACAAACTCGGAGCACTGTGAGAGTTCTATTAGTACTCACGGGCAGTTTCCTGATCGCGCCGAGATTTGATCTCCGAGCTCTAGATTAGTATCGTAGAGCGGAGACCGAACGATCACGGCCACCGAGCGCGACAAATAATGTGTATAGATTTTTTAAATCTTCCCAGTTATGGTGTGGGACTGAATAGGCATCCGATATTGGGTTGCTTCCAATGGATGGATCGGTAAGACTAAGTCTAGGGCTTAAAATCATATCTTTGTACATACTTGCAAATTATGTAATTACCCATCCTTATTTATAATGTTGTCTTTATTGAATATTACTGAAAATTTTAGCCGCGTGAAGAATACAGAATTCAGTTTAGTAACCGCGTTCATGGTACTCATCCTTCGTCGTCATCTAAAATATTTTATTTAGCTCCCAAGTTTGCTAGTTAAAACGATGAAGAACTATTTAACGTATGCACAAAGACATAATTTTGTACTTTTCCTCCACACATCCTGTTTGTGTTCTTCCATAAGTCCCCAATAAACATCAGATATTCCGCTGAGATGTTACAAGGCTAATGGAACGGATAACTATAAGATAAAGTATTTTGTCGTCTTGATTCCTTGCACAAGGCGATGTCAAGGCGTACATACCTATTAGAATGCCACAGAAATCCCTTTGATATGGCTTCGTTGAGAATCTAAATTCCTGCCAAACTGGCAGGAAAACGTTCAGGTGGGGATTCGGTGAATGAAACGCTATAGAAGGGCATGTATCTTTGGAAATCCAATTCCCTTAATTCACTTCATAATCCGTACAAGAGAGCGTGCGGAGCATGTATCTGCAATCCTTACATGCGGCCAAAACTGGTTTGTCAGAGGCTTCAGAAGCAACTTTATCGACGGATGAGTAATTAACAGTTGAAGACGATTTGACGGATTCGGTTTGGCGTTATTGTGCATCGTAGAGCCGCCTTAAAGATTTCGTCTACATCCTTAGATACAAATTGTAAGATGTAAGATCATATAGAGACGTATGAACCTAGAGGAAGAATGTTCGCCCCGCGCCTTTTCCGCTCGTCTACACATAGCGGGTCTATCACACTGGAGCGCTGTGAGAGCCATATTCACTTACGATAAAGTCAAGTGTGCCATCGGATCATTTAGTCCATACAAGTCGTCTAGTGCGGGCAGAATATTCCGCCCTTCTTCAAAAAGATCAAGAGGCATTGACACCATACAGCATATTTCGAGGTATATTCCCGTCGTTTCGAGATCAGCGAAGGTAATTTTCATCCCAAAAATGCGCAATCCGCAAAAGGGGACCCGAAATCTTACATCAGCTTAACATCATTCATGTTGAAAACGATGGACAAAATTCTCGAAGCACACATACGACAAACACTTTTCAAGAATAATCCTTTGCATGAATGACAGTTTGCCTACCAAACTGAAAAATCCATCAAAACTGTTCTTCAACACCTGTTTAGGGCGATTGAATCAGCAATGGAGGCGAAAGAAACTGCTATTTGCGCTTTCCTCGATTTTGGAGGTGCATTTGACAACATGTAATTTACTGCTATCGACAACGCACTAAAGGCCAAAGGAGTTGACCTCAATATCGCAAAATGGGTGGGACAAATGCTCTCGTCGAGAATGGTCACTACTACGATTGGAGGCTTCTCTCTATTAGCTGTTACTCACTCGTGGATGGAGGAAGTCTATCTCCACTTCTGCGGTGAACTGAAGTGGATAGCTTGCTTCGGAGTTATGCTAATGATCTAGTGACCACTATTAAGGATAAATTCGAAGAGATCTTACCAGACATCTTTCAAACAGCACTGAGTACAGCACAGGCATGATGCAACGTAAATGGCCTTTGTGTGAACCCTTTAAAAGCAGCTGTTATTCCATTTACAAGGAAAAGGAACTTCCGACACATCAAATGTCATCGTATGTAAGAATCTCGGCGCGATCAAAAACTGCCTGTGAGTACTAATAGAACTTTCACAGTGCTCCCAGTTTGTCAGTATGAAGACGGCGCGGATAGGAGGTGCATGCTAGCAACTGCATTTCCGAAAAATAGATATGCAATTGAAACGTCAACAAGGCATAGAAATGCTAGAGATGTTGAAGCGCCCATGCCTCTGGAGGGATCAAGGCAATTAGAGAGAGAGAGAGAGAGAGAGAGAGAGAGAGAGAGAGAGAGAGAGTATGTAAGATTTGTAATGAACAACCTGTAATGAACCAGATTATGGTCTGGTGGTGCTGCTCCCACCGGCAGATCGAAACAGCACCTGATGAGTAGTGATCTGTTGGTGGTACGAAACCAGAGGCCGAGGATCCCATTACACCTGGACCCAGGTGCGACCGCGTGGGCGTCTGTTTTTTCCGCCAACCATTCCATCCCTAATGTTTTTAATTCCCCATTTTTGCCTCCCCTTTTGTGTTGTCTTCCCCAGGCCTATAAATTTTTGTTAATACGTAAAGGACAGGGGCAACGAGCGGCGAAAACCCCACCCACATCTCCCGAACTGAGCTACAGCAAGCATAGGCCACTCGTTGAGGGGCCTTTTTCTTCGCCAGATGGCACGGCCCGACCTTCACGGTCATTATGCTACCTAAGGCTCCGTCCCCACGGGCATTTTCGGATGCCCACCAAACCGTCCGTTACAGATTCGTCTATACCACTAGCAGACCACGCCAAGTACCTGGGCGTCATTATTAATAAAAATCTACTCTGGCTGGAACGCTGAGAATAGTATCCGAAAAGGATAGTAAAGCTCTGTGGATTTGCAGGAAGTATACTCGTATAGGCATGGCATGGATAACTAGACCTTCTATCAACCTTTCGATTTACAAGGCGGTTGTTAGATCTATTTTATAATACCATGCAGTAGTTTGGTTGAAGAGAGACTAAACTGAAATTGGTAAATCCATTCTAGACAAAATGCAGAGATTTGCTTGTCTTATGGTCACCGGAGTCATTCGCTCCTGCCCATCCACGTCCCAAGAAGTTCTGCTTGTTCTTCCACTAGTACATATACATGTATTAGCAGTAGCGAAACTATAACTATTGCAAGACTAATAGCATGCGATGCCCTCATAAAGTTTAACCCAGAACAGGGAAGTTGGCTAAATAAGAGCAAATTAGCTAGAATGCCATCGGACCAATTGGTGAAAGAGCCCTCCTGCAACCAGCTATTCACTTGAGCAGGAAGGTCTGGTTCCAAGAACATTCCACCCTTCCACAGGACACTATCAAGTGGTTCACAGGTGGCTTTAAGTATCGGCACACACGACAACCATTTTTGTGGCGAGCCATCATCGAAACACGTCAAATTTAATAGATAATGGAAACGAAAAAAAGAAAATTTTTTCCGTACGTTTTATTGATTTTGACTTTCGATAGTTCGATAGTGGATCGCGACCAAAATGGTTGTCATGTGTGTCGAGCTAAAACAAATAAGGGTATCTGTATCTGGCTCTAACCACATACCTATGGGGGAATTTTTCACTGTCTGCCAGGCAGAAGTTTATGCCATTGAGGTGTCTGCGGAGCAGTGTTTGAAGGCCAGATGGCCTGGACATGAACATTGCGAACACTGATAGTCAAGCGGCCACTGTGGCGCGAACAAATTGATCACTAACATCCAGGCAAGTTCGTAACTGCCAGACCTTGCTGCAGTTGGTGGGAGCCTCAAACAAGGTAATGTTATACTGGATTTCTGATAATGTCTTCATCACAGGGAATAAGCAGGCCGACGAATTAGTCCTTCTGTGGACCGGAGCCTTTTTGCGGAATCTCGCCATGTTCGTAAGAAAATGTATCAGAGATTGAGAGGACAACGCAATGCTGCCCAGTGGGAGACTCCCCCTGGCCTAAGGCAGGCCAGGCCAGATTTTTCATTTCTGGTTATTGATGATCCTCTTAACTGCTCAAACTGAACTGTGTTAGGATTAGAACTATTTGTGGCCTTCTAACTGGACATTCATGTCTTAGAGGTGATCTTAAAACGATCGGTATAGAATCGAATACAAGCTGCCGTTTCTGTGAAGGGGATGACGAAACGTCATTGCATATTCTCTGTGAGCGCGAGGCGTTAGCTCGACGTCGTGGAGTGTGTTTTGGCGTGGCCTTCCCTGAAGCAGAAGACATTGCTCGGATTTCGCTCGCCCTTTTTAGCAATTCTGTCAGCACGATCAAGCTTGATCGACAGGCCTAGCTCTGTTACTAGACTTGGGGTTAAAGCACAATACGCCATTTAAAAGGCATCGGGCGCCCGGTTGTTCAGTGCGTAGAGGCGTGAGTCTCATGTCTGACTACGCTCGTTACGGGTTCAAGTCCCATCTAGTTTGTGTTGTCTTACCCCTGTGTTGCGGGGCGTAATAATAAGCCACAACATCTCCCGGCTTGTCGCAGATAAGCGGGTAAAACGGAGCAGGCGGTGCATGCTGGCAACGTGCATCGTCCGAAACTGGTTTGTACCAATGACACGTCAGCTAGGCCGCATGGAATAGTTGACGCGCTATGCACAACTAGGGCAAATGAGTATAATCTAATCTAGATATACGTTAGCCTGTATTTTAATAACAGACTTAAATTTGTTTCTTTTTTGGTAGTTTCAACGCCGCAGCTCAGTTTCCTAATTAACATATTTTTTTTTATCTGAATATACAAAAATTTCACCGAATGTACTATCGGAGACTGCTTTTCCGAAAAATTTTCCAACGAAATCTCAGATTCTGTTCGACGGCAGCATCTTTCAGCTCTCCTGCGGTGTTCACGCTGCTCCAGCAATAAAGAATTCCAGAAGTTGACAAAATGGGATTGAAATGACTCCTACCATACCCTCCTGCGGCTCTGCCAAGAATATAAAGATCATTGGAAGCAATAAGACGTTCGTCGATTGTTGGCTACAAGAAGAAGATTCGTCCTTCCTAATTGCTGTTTACTCTAACAAATGTATGTGTACTTTTCAAAGTGAGTTTGCTTTGTCACGTTCTAAATTGTGATAGTGCTCACACTAGATCCAAAAAGAACTTAAGACGAGCCCAGACTGGATGATAACCGCATCCAACCAACCCTACAGTATACGCGGTACATATATAAACCGCCAGCAGAATAGAATCGGGAAGGAAACGAAAACTCAATTTCAAAACATGTTGTGTACAAGTTGGGTTTTTTTTTCAAGGAAACTTCGTGCGTAATATATGTTGTACCACGTTTTCAGTTCCACACTTCGGCTCCTGCTGTGTGCTTTTTGGCTCGATTTCAAAGACAAAAAGGACTTCAATCGTTTGTGGAACACGAAACGAAATGTTGGGATGAGAGGTTGATAGAAACAGATAAAAAGAAAAATAAGAAAACGTAAACGATGCAGTAATTCGATTTTTCATGGACACCTTTTGATAGAAGCAGCCGAGCTTTTACGAAACCAAACAGACAAACTTAAGATGCGAACCATCCTTGTCTTCTTATCCCAACACCGAGGAATGATGGATGGATGGATGGATGGATGGATGGATGATTGTTGAATGGACTCGCGTTCAAGAAAGGGTGGTTTTTTACAGAAAAATATCAAAGCGGAACGACAACTTGAATTAAGGTTACATTGTTATTCTAGCGTGTTTTATTTTTCTTTTACCTGTACCATACAGCATACACGACGTGTTTCCAAGATGAGGAAAATGTTGTTTTCGACATAATATTATTATGTATTGGGGTGTTTAAGTTAGTGGGAGTTAGGTGAGAGAAGGATCAGTGAAGGACTTAAAGCATTTATTTTTTTCGCTGTTTGTTTCTTTGTTAGAAGGAAGTGTTTCGGTCTAACTTTATTTTTAAATCTTAGATCAAAAGGAATGGCATAGGATAAATGTTGCAATGAGCTCGAAATTGCAAAAATTGACCAAGCAATTACGTGTACACATTGTTCTAATCATCATCATCATCGTGGCGCGACAGCCCGACGTCGGGCCTTGGCCGCATTGTTCTAATGACATGCTGAAAAGAAAAGCGATACAAGGTCCCATTTTATAGTATTAAAAACAAGTTTAAACATATACAAAATATAAGTCGTTGAAATAAGTGACAACAACGGCCCACAACGAAAAGCGAAATGGACCAAGAGGTTCTATCAGGTTTTCATATTTGAATCCAAACGCAAATAAATATTTGTGAATTGTTGTGACGAAGTGAGAACACTATGAATTCAATTGTATAACTTAGCTTAGTAAAAGCTCCGGCAGATCAATGTCGTGGATCCTTCGGGAAACAAGAAACTGAGCGATTCGTCATGTGACTTTGGTAGTCATCGGTACCAACCCAGTCAATGGAACTCTATGGATTTTCTAGAAATTTATAGAGTTACTGAAAAAAAAACAGGAAAGGCACTACTACTGTAAATGTAAATAATAAAACTTCGACAGCGAAACTACTAGACAGTGTTCAATGAATTTAACGCGTTGTTTAGAGTGAAAATGAGAATTTGAGTCAAGCTTAAACATAGTAAATGAAAAAAAAAAAATCAGCATACCAAATTGCTCCAGCTCGGTCCAGCTGTGCTTGTACTCTGCTGACACGCAACCACGGTTCTGTATGTAAGCATATTATGTATGTACTCTATTTGCTGGCCTTCATTTTCCGCTCAACTTCCCGCTTGGCTTCTCGGTTCCACTATCAACGCAACTCATTTAGGTTGCTTAGGTAAGGTTGAGGAGCTGCCATGATAAACACAGCACAAAGCGACCGACAGGGTCACTTGCTTTACTACACTGTACTACCTATATACACACGTACTGTCCCCAAAACGTTCCAATATAACGCTGGAGGTGAACGACGTCAGCGTTTACCAAGTCTTCCAACTCACTCAGAAGTAGTTCTCCTGAATTAAATTTCTTCTTGCTACCAGAGCCGGACATATTCTAATCTTATTCCTTATTTCCACGACTAATGCAGAGGTCATTATAGGGAAACCGAAGCATTTTAGTGTGCTCTCCGATAGAGCAATGTCCCGTTATAACATCCACAACAATCCCTAAATATTGTCTTTTCAATTACAAGAGTGTATTGGTATAACTCGTATGCATCTTGAGTTGGCTTTTCCAGTCGCAGCCAGCCCGACAGAGTCCTAGCATAAGTCGATGGGGATATCGACATTGCATCTACCAATTCTAGAATTCCATCTGTTAAGATAATTACAACCCTAAGGGCCGTTTTTTCAATGTCTACTTAAACCTTATCCTGTAGATAAACCCTAAACGGCACTCATCCTCCGGTTAAGAATTTATCGGACAATCATTCCAAACAGCTGATACAGGTTGCTGAGATTTTGACAGCTAGGACTGTTTACGTTTGCACATTCAAATGAGACAATTAAATTGGCCGCAAGGAACAGAGTTCTGGAAATTCATTCGAAGGAAAAGGAAAATTCTGAAACCAAATCAGCCACAAAATAATGCTGAGAGGTAGCACAGACGTAGAGTACAATTGAACAGGTGGCAGAATTCCGCCAAGAAAATCAGCTGACTTTCTACTGCATTAGCTGCGCTGTGGACTGCATTATCATATTTTGAGCGTTGCATGCGCTAAGGTTAAATTAAGTGTTCCGGATAGCTAACTAGCAGTTTAACCAGACAGGCCTAACTGGTATAACAGACTCCCCAGCCATATCATTACTTGATGTAATGAGATGTGCAAAGAATTTCACAAGTAGATTGCCGCCACAGATACCAATGAGTCTGTGGTGGTACTCTACTTGTGAAATTGTTTGCACATCTCATTTTGGGCGATGTATAGTCAGTTGACGCTGGGATATCTCGTTTCATAAAAATTTTGGAGTGTTTCTAATGGCCCGCCTCACGAAGTACGTCCGTACCTGCAGCCTTCTGCTCGGCAAGAATGTCCAAGGGGAGTAACTTGAGTACGAGTATAATATCCAAGGCATCAGACGGGGTTGTTCTGAGCGCCCCGCTGATTGCCAAGCTAGCTAATCTTTGCACAACTAGACTGTGATTTGTTGATGTGTTTAGCGCGTTCCAACATACAACTATCCCCTGCGTAAGTATTGGCTACATAGAGCCAATGTACAAACTTCGGTGCAGGCCCCACCTTTGCCAGTTTTAACTCACCCGCTACTTGAGAAATACTAGTATACTATAGGTAGGATGATTCAAAGTTCCTGTCTGTGCAGACATGTTCTTTTTTTCACTGTCTGCCTATGCACCTCGAAAGGATCTGATAGCTTACCCTTGTCCAAGATGTGACATTGGGCTCCCTGGTAGGACTCCTTGATGATGGAAATTATTTTATCCGGTATGCCTCTCCCACGTAAAGCCCTTCAGATATATTCCCGGTTAACGTTGTCAAACGCCTTCTCGAAATCGATGAACATGAGATGTAATGGGGATACCGCTCAATTCTACTCAATGGCCCTAACCCCTTGTGGGGCATAGCGTGTCAACTGTTCCATGTGGCCCAGTTGACGTTTCGTTGACATAAACTGGTTTGGAGAATGCAGTTGCCAGCATGCACCTTCTGCATATCCATGGCCACGAACGTCGTCGTGGACGGGATTCGGACCCGAAACGCCGATAGCCAAACATGAGACTGATGCCTCAGCACACTGCGCTGGATAATATATTAATTGGTTTAAGGTCAATTTTGATCGGGTCCGGGTCCGTCCAAATTACAATCATCATTTCTCGGAAATTTCCCCACTCAATCGCATAAACAAAAATTTATACAAAATTTTTAGCGCAGAGAATCTATTTCTATAAAAGTGAATGTGTGTATGTATGATCGCTTATACCGCCTAAACCGCTGCACAGAATGACATGAAAATTTGTACAACGATTCATTATGTCACTGCGCAGGCTATAGGCTTGGTCCGAGTTGCTAATTCTTAGTAACTGTGTTGTGAAAAAGAAAATACTCAATCACACGGCAAGAAACAGACACAAAGCTTACTAAGTCAATAGTCAAACTTCGAATATACATACGTTGACAATCGGTTTTTTGTGGTCAGGGAAATTTGTCGTTCTCAAACCGTGAGTATATCATTAGCGAGCGAAGCGAGCTCTTCCAGCTTTCTAGATGTTGTCCGCGGGCGACAGCTAGTACATAATATACAGATAATACTCGTACACATGCATTTCTATCTACAGTACAACTTCCCGTTTTAAAATGCATGCTGGCAACTGCATTTTCCGAAACCAGTTTATGCCACCGAAACGTCAACTGAGCCACATGGAACAGTTGACGCGCTATGCCCCACAAGGGGTTAGGGCAAGTAGAAGTGTGGTATCACGACCAATGCCGTTGAATCGTGTTGCTGCTCAACACACTGCAACAAAATTTCTGCAGCCTTTTTTCCATCTTCGTGGCTGATTTTTTGTGAGTCATCTACGTCTACGTATTCGCCATCGTGTACGCATTCGCAATCGTCATTACTGGCGATACCAATTATTTCCTCATCCGTGAAAAAATCGTTCTCGAGTTCTTCGTCACTTGTAACTCGGTCCACCACTTCCTCAAATTACATTTGCTCCCCACCAGGTAACAATTGCAGATCGTGTAAAATAGCCCGGTTCTCATTTTCTTCATTATCGGGATAGTCGCTTCTCTCGACCAGATTTCCTAAATCGGTCCCAACTATTTTTCACGATTTTATAAATGTTGAAGAGGGCATTTCTTCGAAAGCGTTGGCTAACAAAAATTACATCCTTTATGTTAATTTTTTTTTACGTTTTCCATAAGAGGTTAATTTTCATCCTCCATCTTACTAAAATTTCGGAGAGAAACCTGCGACGATATCGTCTTTTCAAACTTTCTAATACACCTTGCTCCATGCGCTGCACCAAGCTAGTAACATTTAGTGGCGGTGAGTGGCGGTGAGTTGGAGCGTTGTCTTCAAGTGTGCCTTCACTTTTGGCACGAATTCGAAGTTGAACCATTCTTCAAACAAAGTTCAGTTCATCCATGCTGATTTTTGGGACCGGGAGTGCTGACTCATTCAAATGATTGAACGCTCTTGGTTAAGTCGACTTCCAAAAAAAGGGGGATTTTATGAGTCCCGGCTGCATTAGAGCAAACTGCAACGGTGACGCGCTCTTTATTTGTTTTAAGACCTGATGCTGATGATGCCTCGCGGCTAGCTACGAAAGTTTTCTCTGGCAACATCTTAAAATCAAGCCCAGTTTCGTCCATGTTGTACACCTGTTCAGGGATTAGATCATCATCGTCGATCATTTCCATAAATGATCTCTTAGAGTCATCAGCAGAGCGGATTCATTTGCAGATATTTTTTTCGCTACTTAGATGAGCAAACTGAATTCCATGACGTTTTTTCCAACGATCCAGCCACCCCTACCAAAAAATGCTGGGGCATTCTCGATCATACCATGAATTAATAACGCCTTTTCCATCAAAGTAGGGCCGCTAATTGGGGTTAATCTTCGACATTCTTGAATGAACCATATCCATAGCGCTTCGTCCACGATATCACAAATTGTTTTTTTGTTGGTGCACCGAACCGCAAGAATTTTCTCGAACTCAACTTTCGAACAGGCTTCTTCAATTGATCGTCTATTTCGTCGCCAATCGTTAATGCGCTTTTAACCACGTTAAGCTCGTCACAGCGTTTTTTTACGGATTCTCCGTTATCAAGTCTTTGTAGCACTTTTAATTGTTTCTGCAACGAGACCAATACACGTCTCCGTTTTCCTAACTCAGTCACTATCAACCGCAACCCAACCGGTCAAAAGCAAAAGCGAAACTTTCCTTATTTTCGAGAAATCTGCTGTAACGAAATGCCTTTCTAAGAATTTCGTTTTTGAACAAACAAATGAAATTGTCGAAGGAGAAAAAAACATAGGAGCTGCAATATTGATTCGTCGCGCTCGGTGGGCGTGACCGTTCGGTCACCGCTCTACGATACTAATCTAGATCTCGGAGATCAAATCTCGGCGCGGACAAAAACAGCCTGTGAGTACTAATAGAACTCTCACAGTGCTCCGAGCTTTTCAGTATAAAGACGGCGCGGATATGAGGTGCATGCTAGCAACTGCACTTCCGAAAAGTAGATATGCTATTGAAACGTCAACAAGGCATAGAAATGCTAGAGAAGCTTGCGCGCCCATGCCCCTGGAGGGGTCAAGGCACTTAGAGAATATTGATTCGTAGAAAAATAGACTTGGAAGTAAGAGGAGAATAGAAATTGTATCATTTTCCCATTTCTTTTTGTAGCTTTCTAGGCCATTATACGGTAATAGAGAAAAAAAGTGTTCCATGAAATAGGGCGGTTAATCCGAGGACCGGTTTATCCGCGGCTGGTCAAGAGGGGTTCTACTCTACTTTGAGAGGCAAGACATGTTCTCCATAGAAATGCAGATATTTTTTTAAGGATTGGCCCACAGGATACTATATCATGGGCAACTTCGTTCACTTTTCAATGTGTACGGTGTTTTTATCCATCAGAGTAGTACGAAGAGGAGTGATGAGCCGATATCTGCATCATACAATAAGCGCTCACTACAAAAGTCTCGGATTGTGGCAGCATATTTCGGCTTCATTAATCTTTGTTCGTTTGCAGGTTTGCAGGGTATCGATTTTATATATACACTAAACTGATCTAACACATTCGATAATAAAAAGACGAAAATCAACTCGGCCAGTGCAAACCTGTTTGTGGATGTGTGTACATACATATATGCAAGGGCAACATGCACAAACCATATCTATCAAATTCAGGGTATTCAAAATGAAGATTATATGTAGATGCATGTAGTCCCATGTACATAATACACTGATTGCATATGGTCTCCCGTCTATTCACACTCAGCAATTAATGTTATCAGACCACGTCATGCAGTTTTGTGTGGTATTTGCTCACCACTGGAGAGCAATATATTCATCAATGAAACATTCAAAAGGACGTTGACCATATATATAAGCCAGTTACCACAAGACTTTCGATCGAAATGAGAATTCATTGACGAGTACATAATATTATATTTCTACCATCTCAAAATTGATTGGCAATTTACGCATACCAAACATTCTACATTTGATACGGTCAAAAGACAATACATACTATAAATTTATAAATTCTAATTAGAGCGCGCGCACACGGCAAACTTTTTAGTTCGCAGAAAAACTAAATAGTTTAGTCAGAAAAATAGAACATCGCACACACACACAGCATTACTAAATAGTTTTCTTGACTAAACTATTTAGTTTTTCTGCGAACTAAAAAGTTTGCCGCGTGTTCTTAAACGCACTTCGTGGCCGTGTTTGTTCGGTCACTGCTCTACGATCTAGAGCAGGGGTTGGCAAACTTTTTCCGAAAAGGGCCAATTTTTTTTTAAATTTTAGGCTCAGCGGGGCGGAGAGCAAATTTGAAATGCAACCGCTTACCGTGTGCCAGCAGCCTAAGTCGTTATTTACGCCCAAATTCAACGACGAAATCGATACGTGTTTCTGCAAATGACCGCAAACCCGAATCGATTTCGTCAATTCGAAGTAACGAAACAGATAAGACAGCATTTGTAATTTAACTCGATGTAGACCAAATTAAATCGAAATCTAGAAATGTAACAGTAAATTCTCTCGCTCTCAATTGCCCTAACCCCTTGTGGGGCATAGCGCGTCAACTGTTCCATGTGGCCCAGTTGACGTTTCTTGTCATAAACTGGTTTCGGAGAATGCAGTTGCCAGCATGCACCTCCTGCACATCCATGGCCACGACCGAAGTCGTGGACGCGATTCGAACCCGAAACGCGGTAGTCAAACATGAGACTGACGCCTCAGTAATAGAGAGAATTAAAGTAATTTACTAATTTTTTCATGGTTGTTATTGAGAATGAATCCTGAGTGAATTCCCTCTTGTATGTAATATGTTTGTTACCAAAGCTTGACGCCGAAAAACGAAAAATTGTACTGCCTAAAGTGTATATCAACTTCAGCGACAGAAGTGCTTAACAGAGAAAACCGCAATAAACCCTGCAGGCTAATATTGATAGACAAATTGAAAATACGCTAACTGTGTTAAATAAAACCTCCGTATACAGGGTGACGAAAACGAAATGTTCCACCCCCATTAATATTTCAGGTAAACATGTTGTTGTTGAACTGAATTGCACTGGATAGTAATGTAAGAAAAAGCTGAGCTACTATGATATAAACCAGGCTGTAAGATTCAATAAAGCTCATGAACATTTGCTGATCAATACTCAAATAATATTGTTTATTTTAGGGAACACTTTAATTTATTTTTGAAAATTAAATTTAAAGCAAAAACAAATTATCAAAAACGATCACTAATCCATCTAGCTAAAGTTGTCTTGTCTGACTATTTTATACCGCAAATGCCATCGATAAGCGTATCTGTTCTGTTGCCTGGAATTGACGAAATCGTTGCGTGTTTAAATTCATTTAATCGCATCACACACATCGATTTCGTCACCGGATCTAGAGTAGTGAATGCGTTAAATGCGACACCATGCAAGCAGTCCAGAGTGGCCTGGTTCGTACGTATACCTAAGTTTCTTGCAAGGAATTATATTTCACTGAAAATTGGAATCTTGGTTTGGCTTAATTCTGCATACCAACTTAGTATGCGTCTGTAGGTTAGCTTGATAACATGTCATTGTGTTGTCAGTTGAAACACTATCGAATAAAATCGTGCCCTTACGAGTCAAATCCTTTTTGTCTTCCAAATTCCCTCTATTTTAATTAATCTGAACTTAGTGGACAAATATTTTTGCCGTGAGGGGCGCGAACCTCAGCTGGTACGCAGAATGAAACCAAGTGAACCAAATTTAAAATGCCCAGGTTGGTCTTCGCCAGATATTCAGGGACCTCGAAGCACTCTTTCGCTAGTCTCAATAAGATCTTGTTTATCACAAGATCTTATTGAGGCTAGAGTGTATCATACGCTAATGCCTACATTATTATCTGTACAGGTAGCAATGTTAGCGCCACGAAGCCTCTGAATTATAATTTCCCTGGCGCAGAATTTAATACCAGAGCAGTAGGCTTAATATGCGCTGGGCTAGACGGCCATAGTGATTGAGATCCTAGTGGTTAGTTCAAATACCCCACCACAGACTCTCCGATCGGCTTTTACCATCTGACTTACCTAGGACCTGGACAAGAATTGCTATTTGCATGATTATTCCAATCGAGTCTCCAATGTAGCAAATAAATTTGTTCTAAATTCCGATCAAACACACTCCGTTGTGATAAAAAAAAATCACTTTTAAATTATGTATTTGTATAAATTTGATTTGTCATGTCAAAAACAATATTAACTCGCAGGCCGGATGAAAACCAGTGGCGGACCAAATCCGGCCCGCGGGCCGGAGTTTGCCGACCCCTGATCTAGAGAATGAAAGTTCGATCCTCAGCGCGAACAAAAATTGCCTTGCCTTCCCTATTAATAGAATCCCAATGTGCTTCGAACTTGTCAGTATTAAAAAGACGGCGCAGCTAGCAACTGAACGTCCGAAAAGTAGATATAATATCGAAACGTCAACAAGGCATAGGAATGTTGGCGCGCTCATCCCCATGGAGGCGGTTTCAAGGCATTTAACATCTTCTAATTAGGTACATACAATTTTTTAAGTCCTTCTGCAGTCTTGAATTAAATTAATTTAAGGCAACACCCAACAATCAACTTAGCGAAAAATTGATATCGCAATAATTCCTATTCTTGAAAGCCTGCTCCTTATCCATAATAATCTCGATGAAGTCTTATTTCCTGCTAATAACTCCCTTCTAGTTATATAATTTGAAAGAAAAAGGCAGCCAGTCGTCTACAATATCCCCTAATCTGTTAACATTATTTCTATTTTCCTCATTTTCCGGACACGACCTTACTGTTGGCAATTTTTTGTTTCCTTTCGACTTTTCATTGTTCAACCATTTACTAGAACCTCCACAATTTTCCACGAGCCCCCCTCCCCAAAAGCAAAATATTGTTCTCAGGTTCTCATCTCTGTTCGTTTAGTCTTCGAAGCATTATGGTGTTATCATGTTTTGTATCTTTAATAACAATAAGTGGTGGGCTATTTATTATTATTTTCTAAATACAAAAGAAATTTTCTCGTCGTCTGAAGAAAAGTTTTAGTAACGAACAACACCGGCGAAGGGCGGAAAAGTGCGGCTGAAATAAAACAAGCGACCTATTCCTGGTGATAAATGGAAAGATTGAGGAGAGGGTGGCTGGCCATGACCGAGCTAGGATCACAGGAACGTTGCGAGAAGAAAATTTTCCAGTTTGTGCCAAGTTCATTAGGTGAGGCTTAATTAGTTTCGTGGCTAATTAATTTTCAATTTCGACGTTAGTCTCACTTTTTACTTTTTTCCGTCAAGTCTGGAATACGGAATACTGGAACAAGGATAGTTCTGCTTAACTGATTACGAATGACCGTCGAACAGAAAAAGTTATGCAGAGCGGAAAAGGCAGGACGGACATTGAGAGAGACACTGCAAGTTTATTTTGAGTCATAGTGAAAGGAGGTAACTAATCGAACTTTAAAAAAAATTAGAGAGTTGGGTTCTTTTGAGTAATTTAAACGAATTAAAAGCACGACATGATTTTTTTTTACATTACCTAAGGATCGCTGTCCTAATCACTTTTTTGTAAGACAAAAAGAAAATCCCACATTCAGTGGAAATGTATCTGCAGCCATATTGAAAAATTCAATCACTGACCATTATACAATACTCCTGTCTATCAATATAAACAAAGAAATAACTCCTAAGTCTGAAGTAAACGAGCAAATTATCAAAAAAATAAACTACGAACGCCTTGTCGATTTAAATAATCGAGTAAACTGGGAAGCTATTGTTGAAACTACAGATAGCTGTGATATTTCCACAAATAAATTTATACGCACTATTCAAAAAAACATCCACGAGTCAACTGACACCTCCCTTATGCCGAAAAAATTCATTTCACTAAAACCGTGGATAAGCTTTGGGATAATGCGCTCAATAAGGTACAGGGATAAACTAAAAAGGCGATTAAATTCACAACCATTCAATCAAACTCTTAAAAATTTCTATAATAAATATAGAAATAAGCTAAACAAAATTATCCAAATGGAAAAGAGGAATCACATACAGCACCAAATAAATTCTTGTACAAATAATAAAAAACTGTGGGATATTGTTAACAAATCAGTTAACAAAAGAAACACCAAACAAGACATCCCTACCAGCATCCTGCCTACAGATAAATTTCCAGTCTTGCCTACTAATCCAGCAAAAACCAATAAATTAATAGCAAATTATCTTAACGAGACTTTCACAAAAGCGGGTAAACAGATAGCTGAATCAATACAAAATACACGAGTATCAGATAATATAGAATCAGTTGTTCCATCAAACAGCATCCTTACAAACTTTCACATTACAAAAATTACAGAATCGGAAATATTACTAATTATAAATAACTTAAAAAATAACACCGCACCAGGTTATGATGACATTTCGGTAGCTATACTAAAAAAGATAAAAAACACCATCTCAGCTCCCTTAGCAACACTCTTAACTAAATGTGCTAAAGAAGGGTATTTTCCGGCTTCATTTAAAAGGGCAATAGTTGTACCTGTATTCAAGGGTGGCAACTCACAGGATGCATCTAATTATCGACCAATATCACTTCTCTCAAGTATTAGTAAAATATATGAACGTTGCATTAAAAAACGACTAATAAATTACCTCACTGAAAATGGTTTGCTTTCAAGTCAACAATTTGGATTTCGTCAAGAGACAAATACAGAAGATGCTGTTTTAGAAGTCACAAATTTCATTTCCTCGAAATTAGATCAAGATAAAAAACCATTAGCAATCTTCATGGACTTATCAAAAGCTTTTGATACCATCTCCCACGAAAAACTGATTGAAAAACTAAACAATATAGGAATTACCAATACTGCGCTGAAATTATTCAAAAACTACTTGAACAGCAGATGTCAACAGGTTAAAGTAGGAGACAGTCTAAGTGACATCAAGCATAATCTAGCGTTTGGTCTACCACAAGGCACTGTTTTGTCACCAATTCTTTATTTAATCTATGTAAATGATATGTGTAAAATGAACATTAGCAATGGCAAAATTGTAGCATTTGCGGATGACACGGTTTTGCTTATTTCTTCTGATTCATGGGATGAAACAGTATCAGCCTGTGAAGAGGCCATGATATTAATAAAAACCTGGTTAGACACCCATCTTCTAAAACTAAATTGGAATAAAACGAAAGCTATTCCATTTTCATTAACAACAAATGGACTACCGAATATTCAAGAAATAAGTATCCGTTACCCAATCAGTCAAAATGATAGCATACAATCTAACAGAATGTGTGACAAAATTAAAGTTGAATATACGGTCAAATACTTAGGCATTATACTAGACAGTAAATTGAAATGGTCTCCACATATAACATACATAAACTCCAAAATAAGGAAATTTGTATGTCTACTAAGCTACCTAAAGCGTACTCTAACCATTAGGCAATTAAAAATACTTTATCATGCTCTAGTGGAATCTGCCATACAATATTGTATATCAGTTTGGGGAGGAGCTTATGATCACCACTTGAAGCACTTAAGAGTTACACAGAAAAGAATACTAAAACTAATATACGGTCTACAAACTAGTCGGTGCACTTGAGATTAAATACATATATCTAAAAAACATAATAGTAAGAACTTATAAAAACATAAGGACATTATGCACAGCTCCGACAAGAAATACTCGCTTAAATCGGCTTAATATTCCTATACCCTTCTGCCGAAAGACTCAAACACAAAGATATATAACTTCTATCGGTCCAAGAGCTTACAATATTATACCCGATTACATTAAACAGTCTCAATCCCTACTCGAACTCAAACTAAAAATTAAAAAATGGCTTCATAGTTTAAGTGTAGATGATCTAGAGGTTTTATTTCCGTTCTGTTAATCAGTAGAGTTTTTTTTTTTTCACTCAAATAAACATTAATATTAAAGTATCCTACCAATAGAATTTTCCAAAATAATTGTATAATTGTATAATTTCTAACACATTACTGCCAACCAAATGAATGTTATAATGCTCCTCACTCAAGCTTATGGCTTATCAGGAGCTTCATATATTGTACAAATTTGAAATACTACTGTAAAATATAATATGATGTGAAATTGAACTAAATAAAAAAAAAAAAAAAAAAAAATCTATATACTAAATTTTGACCACAGCGCTACATCGTTATTAACAAACATCATTGAAAAAGCAGTGCTATTCTCGTGTTGAAACACGTTTACAGTTTTCAAACAGTACAATATGAAGTCCTATCTAGCGCTGTACTCAGTTATGACTTTTTAGCGAAGAACACACACACGCGATCGCGATGATGATCACGAGGAAGCGAACATACCATATTGCAATCGCGATCGCAAGGAAAAGTTTTTTTTAAATATTATTTTCACATTTTTGTAGTCAGCATGTGACATATCAAACAAAACATTATGTTTTTTTACATGTTCAATAAAATTTTCCGTGAAATCTGCCATTTTTAATATTTGCAATCTGCGATAAACTCAACCAATTGCATTTGATCGCTGATCACCGACTACCCCGCGATTGAACGCTGCAGATACCCACTCTATTGCTAACAAATCGCGAAGAGTATGTGCTTACTAACTTACTAACGTGGAACGCTTTTGATCGCCATCGCGAACGCAATCGCCATTACCATCGCGATCGCGTATGTGTATTCTGCGCTTTTAGTGCCGCTTTCCGTGGGGGCATGTCTAGCTAGCTACTGGCAGTTTTCCTATAAACTTTGTTATTGCGCAATAACAAAATACATAGGAAAACCGCAAACCACTAGCTAGAATCGCCCATGAAAAACGGCACTTAGACGATCAAATACGTTTCAAATCAGTTCCAGTTGCTTTCGAAATCTCTATACGATTTTCACTAGTTTTCTAGATGATTTGTTTCAGATCAGTTTCAGTTCTCTGTAATCGGAAAAGTGATGGGAGTCCTAAAGCGATTTGAAACGGGTAGAAAACGAAACAGATGAATGGATAAAAGTCTTTTTTAAAAACCAACAAATTGCGTACTCACGAAGATAAAGTGAAACATTTTCAAGCAACATTTCGTCTTGAGCTATGCCAAAGATTTTATATTCACATACCCGAAACTATGCTCACTGCTTTGGGTCTAGCGACTTATAATTTAAGCTTTTTGTACGGTTTCAGTTTGAACAATATTCAGTGTATGTCTCTTCGAAGGCAATCGCCATTGGACAACAATTCTGACATTTGTCCTTGCGCAACAAGTCCAAAGCAAGTCCAAGGAGCATTCGAAATATTGATTGACGTCGAAGCCTCCTAAATCTAGGAATGCGATAGCGAGTCACGTACGACGACCCTAAGGGTGATGTGTTATCATCACCCACATCAAACACGGATGCACATCAACCAAATTTTATGGTGTAGCTACCGGATATAGATAACGATCCTTTTCCTTTGCAATTGTTAAACACGTAGATCAATTCTTAGAAGACATGATCACGCGAGTTCGTAAAGTCAATAAATTAAAAGAGGAATATCCGTTTGTGTAGAAATTAACATTTCCATTTGAATTAAATATTAAGAGGCCGAGGTTTCGTAAGATTGGAAGGACCTCAGCCCAGGCAGATTTAAGTGAGAGTTACGCGAGACAACATCCTTTTTGTATTGAACTCCTTAGAGTTTTAGTTTAGTACATTAGTTCACAAACGTGTAAAAATTAATGTTCCTAGTGAGTAACTATTAATTGTTAAATAAAAATAATTTTAATTAATATGTTGAATTCTTATTCCGCAACGGGTAGTAATTATTTGTTGTTTTTTGATAGTTTTTCTCATGAAAAACTTGAATGGCGCAGTCGGTAGGATAGAAAGTGAGTAGAAAACTAAGACCTTTCTATCCATTAACGAACGAATTAACACGTGAAAACTAAAACTAACTAACTAAGTGGAGTGATATGACTTTTTGCAAGTGTGTGAAAATAGAAAACACCAAGAACCCGAACTTAAACCGGAAAAAAAAGACATAACTGTACTTAAGTACGAAAGTGAAAAAAAAAAAAAAAATATTATTATAATATACTCTAATTTTCAAGGATTTGCATTGTCCCGCAGGCAGAATTTTAAAAGAATTCGCCTCCTTGCGATACATACATTTGTACCGACAAGGGTAAAACTTAAAGTGCTAAAAACCGGTGAACAGGAGGAATCGTCCCTGTGACACCTAAAATAAAGTGATTGCTGTTTGTCGGCATCTGTCATTGGTAATTAGTATAAACTTATTCTCATTATTTGTCTTCTATCATTCCATAAAAAAAAAAAAAAAAAATGGCAATCTCATTCACGGAGCTATTGCGAGAAGCGAGGGCTATGCCAGTATTTGTGGGAGACGATGGATTTCAACTTCATGGCTACATACGGGAAGTAGAGGCCATAATGCGATTAGTACCGGAAGGAGCAAATGCCACATACATATCAGAGATACTGTATTCGAAATTGCAAGGACGAGCTGCAACCGTTGGCAGAAGAGTGCAGGAAAAAACGTGGGAAAACATGAAAGAAGCACTGATTAAGGCATTTGGAGTACAGGAACCGTACTTAAAATTAAAGGAGCAGGCGGATCGATTCAACAGCAGAGATGTCCATAGTTTATTCAAATATTTATTAAAAATTTTAGATAAATTAAATTCAAAATATGTGCTTGATACCGCTAATCCAGTAGAATTCAAACCATCAAATAACGAAAGTAGTATTTTAGATAAATTTTTAAGTAAAATTAATCGATCTGATGCCATGTACCTGAGGACAAAAGGCGTCACTTCTTTGGACGAAGCCTATAATGAGTTATTACAAACAGGTTATGACAACTACAAGGACAACCGAAATAACTATCAGAATGGGCAATCAAATAGAGACAATAGATATACAAATAGAAACAAATTCAATAACAGGACACAAGACGATGTTGTACACAGACGGACTAACAACTCTTACAGAAACGATAACTGGAACCAAAATAATCAAAATAATAATTGGAGTCAAAATAACAGATTCCCGAACCATAGCAATTTTCAAAACCATAACCAAAATTCAGATAGGTCTAGGCAAAATAGGAATTATGTGGAACAAATAAATAGAAATCAGGCGGAACCAATGGATACATACCCCATTGGAACTGAACCAACAAATTTTCGTATACGTGCCTTAGAAACAGAAATCTTCCCATAATAACAGTTCACATAAATAACAAACCAATAAAAGCTTTAGTAGACTCGGGATCAACTACATCAATTTTAGACATTAAAAAACTGGGTAGTTATCCGAAAACTAAGATAAGTAATCAGAAATTCAGGACTATTGCAGGAACACAGGAATTTAAATATGAGACAATAACAGAAACACCACCAGAGATAGGAGTAAGGGACTACACAAGATGGAGATTGACTGATTTAAACCACCAACTCTTCGATGCCATCATAGGGACCAATATTTTAGATATAACAAACTCGGTGATAGATTTTAATAATAAAATTGTGACATTTGGGGAAAATGTTATACCGTTTATAGGATCTGCGAACGTAGATGCCAGTTTTAGTATTCAGTATGATGAGATTCATACTATGGAACCCATGGAGGAATTAAAAGTTAGTATGGAAAATCTTAATGGGGAAGAACAGAATGAATTAAGGAAACTTTTGAAGATAAATAGAAATAGTTTCTATTTGGAGGGAGATTTCCTATCGGCAACAAATGTAGTGCAGCATGAAATTAAAACTACTACAGAAGAGCCGATATATTCAAAGATGTATCGTAATCCTCAGATACACGATAAAGAAATCGAAAGACAAGTACGAGAAATGTTGGATCAGGGAATCATCAGAGAGAGTAATTCACCTTATAATTCACCAATTGTCATAGTTGCGAAAAAACCAGATAATTCTGGAAAAGTCAAATGGAGATTGGCTATAGATTATCGGAAACTTAATGCAGTTACAATTGATGACAAATTTCCCATTCCTAACATTGATGGAATCTTAGACAAGCTAGGTCGTGCACAATATTTTACCACGTTAGACTTAGCAAAAGGTTTCCATCAAATTCAGATGAAGAAAGGAGACATTCCCAAAACGGCATTTTCAACATCCAGAGGACATTACGAATATACTCGAATGCCATTCGGATTGAAAAATGCACCGGCAACTTTTCAACGCCTTATCAACCATGTACTAAAAGATCTCATTAATAAGATTTGTTTAGTATACCTGGACGATATTATTATATTTGGGACGTCTTTAACAGAGCATACACAAAATATACAAAAAGTTTTTAATAAATTAAGTGAAGCTAACTTAAAGGTACAAGCAGACAAATGTCAATTCTTTAAAAGAGAAACACAATTCCTAGGGCATACAATTGGGGTAGATGGTATTAAACCAAACAATGACAAAATTATAAAAGTCACAAATATTAAATTACCCAAGAATGCAAAGGAAATAAAATCTTTCCTTGGCCTAACAGGGTTTTATAGAAAATTTATTAAAGATTATGCTAAAGTAGCGCAACCTCTAACGAAATACTTGAAAAAAGATATGAAAATTAACATAAACGACAGCGAATATGTCGGAGCGTTTGAAAAATTAAAGATTCTGCTTACTTCTGCACCTATCCTAAAACATCCTGACTTTTCTCAAAGATTTAAAGTGACCACTGACGCAAGTAATTACGCTATTGGTGCCGTGCTAAGTCAGAATGGACATCCAATTTGTTATATTAGTAGGACTCTCAACGAACATGAGAGAAAATATGCCACCATTGAGAAAGAAATGTTAGCAATTGTATGGGCTGTAAATTATTTAAGACCGTACCTATACGGTAGAGAATTTGATTTGTTAACTGACCACCAACCCATAAAGTGGTTATACCAAAAATTTAAAGGTAAAGATATTGAACCAAAGCTTCAAAGATGGATTCTAAAACTCGGGGATTATAATATTAAATTGGAATATATTAAAGGTAAAGACAACATTCCCGCCGATTTTCTATCCAGGCTTTGTGAATCAGGTGAAATCAATGTTATTACTGGAAGTCAATCACAAAATAAAAGTAAAATTGAGATTAAATCTATTCGTAAATTACCTAATATAGTTCAGGGAACATCAGTTTCAAGTCGCACATCAAATGAAGATTTTGAAATAGAATTACCATCAGGGATAAGTAAAACGAAGGTAGATAATCCAAGAGATACTACTGTCCACTCTCAAGAAGAAAATCATGATGATCATATTCTGATTAAAGATGATATTTTAAACAAATACAAACAGCAAATACTATTAGTCGATGAAATTGAGAAAAGACATCAAATAAAGCTAGGCAAAAGAAAAAGAGTTATTTTATCATGGAAAAACTTGAGGGAACAAATAGATATTTTAAAGAAATCATTAGGGCCAGGGAAGGTAGCAATCTTCAGCGAGGTGAGCGATTCGAGATTTAATGAATTGCAACAACTTTTAATCGATTTATTTGACAGAAGTAAAGTTAAATTCATAAGAGTAACCAAAATTATCAGAGAAGCAGAAAGTGAAGAAGAGCTTCTCCAAATAATTAAAAACTATCATGAGAAGGATACAGGTCACGCTGGAATCATGGAGAACTTCCAAGGTTTAAAAAGACAAATATACTATCCGAGACTAAAAGAGTACATTCATAGGTACATTAATGTTTGCGAAACTTGTAACAAAATGAAAGTGGACAGAAAACCTATTAAACCAATGTTAGAATTATCAGATACAGCGAAGACTGCCAATGAAATTTTCCATATGGACTTATTTTTCATAGACGGTTTGATTATACTTACGGCAATAGACAAATTTTCTAAATTTGCAACAGGTACTGTCATTCAATCAAAGAATATGACAGATATCAGGGAAGGTTTATTGACAATCTTAGCCACGCTAGGTAGACCAAAACAGATAGTAGCAGATGGAGATTTTGACTCAATCCTTTTGAAAGAAGTTTATTTAGCAAAAGACATTCAGATACATATTACAAAACCGAATTCGCATACGGGGAATGCCGATATTGAGCGATTCCATGAAACAATTCAGGAAAAAATGAGGTCAGGGTGTAACCAAATTCCAAATCAAACAACTAAAGAAAAATTCTTTGAAGCTCTGGAATTTTATAATAGACAAATTCATTCTACTACATTAGAAAAACCTATTGATGTGCATGTAGGGAAGATAGATAAAAATATTATATACGAAAGGACACTCAAAGTAAAACAACGTATGCTAGAAAAGGAAAATAAAAAGAGAGAAAGTTACACTGAAAATCGAGTAGAAATTTTAGTTAAAAACCCTAAAGCCGCTAGAAATAAATTACAACCCAGATTCAAAAAACAAAAATATTCCAATCGAATTGCTAAAGTTAACATAAGAAGACCTAAAAAGAAGATTTTAATTTCAGATTCTATACGGGAAGCAGGAAATCAAAACACTGGCATCACAAAAAATGACTATACTAATAATGAAGATAATACTTCTGGCATCTCTATTGCACCTAATGTCGGGGATACTAGTAGTTGACGAAGTAAAAACCAATTCAGGCTATGCAGAAATCAAAATGGACGAAGTGCAACTAGTGAAGGAAAGACGTATGGTACTACATAGAATAGACTTAGGAATCATAGAACTAGCAATAGAAGAAATTAGGAAAATGAATTCTTTAGGAACTGTTGACCATAGACAGGGAGTCATTAACCAAGAACTATATGACTTGGAACACCAATTGTATACTCTATTACCTAGGGAATATCGTCGAAAGAATGACAACAAAAATCGATTTTCACAGAACTTCTTAGACGACATTTTAGACATGACAACCACTGAAGCAAAAAAAGTAAACACAGAAAGTCTATCAGCCCGACGAAGAAGAGGTTTGATGAACCCCGTAGGGACTTTATATAATTGGATGTTTGGTATAATGGACGCGAATGATAGGCAAGATATTGAAAATCACCTCCAGGCAATAGATCAGAATAATCATGCATTAATACAGATAACAAACAAACAAATAACGATAAATAATAGATTTGAAGAACAAATGAAGAAAGTTATTTCAACAGTTAAAATTGATAGAAATATAATAGAAACCACCATCAAACACGCCACAAGTCGTTGGCAGACAGAACTATCATACCTTGCAACAGTTGTAAATATCCATATTATACAAAATGAACTAGAAATTATTCAAGATAACATTATGTCAGCACGCTTCGGAACAATGAGTAGAAATATGCTTACTTCAGAGGAAGTAATTGACCACGATATTAATATTGATAAAATTAAACACTTAGAAATAGCATTAGCAATAGGAAATAGAAATCCAAAAGAAATACTGTTTGTCGTTAAAATTCCCCATACATTAATAACAACTTTTAAATATAACGTAGCACCTATTCCAAACGATGACCTGTATGAAATAGAATTCGAATCGGAGAATATTGTAAAGATCAATAATGTAAGTTATACATATAAACAAGAAAACAATGTGAAAGATTTAAAAGAAAGTAGATTATGTTTTTATACCAACGACCAATGTAATATGATTAAGAGAACCAAAGGATCAATTGTAGAACTGGAAACTGGAACTATCTTAGCGAGAAACTCAAAAATAAAATGGAGCAATACTTGCGATGAAAGGAATAATGACCTAGAAGGAAACTATCTCTTCAGTTTTAATAATTGTTCAGTAACTTTAAATAATAGTACTTTCAACAACAGATTACCCGAATATAAAGCTAGAATTATAATACCAATAATTAATAATTTTAATTATTCAGATTTTTCGAAACAGACCATTTGGCAAGAAATGAATGATTTCTACTTAGATAAACTGGAAGAAATCAAGGAAATTAAATACATCAAACGGGATAATATAATTACAAATATTTCAATTACCACAATCTTCATAATCGTCCGACTTGCTTATTTTTACGTAAAAAGAAAAACATTAAAAATAAAAATAAATTCTATTACAAATAAATTCGAGGACGAATTTGTATCAAAAGGGGGTGGAGTCACGTACGACGACCCTAAGGGTGATGTGTTATCATCACCCACATCAAACACGGATGCACATCAACCAAATTTTATGGTGTAGCTACCGGATATAGATAACGATCCTTTTCCTTTGCAATTGTTAAACACGTAGATCAATTCTTAGAAGACATGATCACGCGAGTTCGTAAAGTCAATAAATTAAAAGAGGAATATCCGTTTGTGTAGAAATTAACATTTCCATTTGAATTAAATATTAAGAGGCCGAGGTTTCGTAAGATTGGAAGGACCTCAGCCCAGGCAGATTTAAGTGAGAGTTACGCGAGACAACATCCTTTTTGTATTGAACTCCTTAGAGTTTTAGTTTAGTACATTAGTTCACAAACGTGTAAAAATTAATGTTCCTAGTGAGTAACTATTAATTGTTAAATAAAAATAATTTTAATTAATATGTTGAATTCTTATTCCGCAACGGGTAGTAATTATTTGTTGTTTTTTGATAGTTTTTCTCATGAAAAACTTGAATAGCGTTCCGTTCGCCTAGGCCGGCCACATATGTTCAAGTATATCTTGAGGTATGTCTGTCTGTATGGGCAGTGCATGTACAACGAATAGACGATGATCGCATGCCAAAGAGAGTAATGAATGCAGAACGAGTCGACGGAGCGGGATTCCCTAGACGACCGAGATCTCGTTGGGAGAGCTCAGTATACGTGGACGCCGAACAGCTACTGGGCGTCCAAGATTGGAGGACGCGGTCACGTGACCGAGATAATTGGAGGACAACGATCCAGGCGGCCAAGGCCCGACGTCTGGCTGTCGCGCCACGATGATGATGATGTCTGTCTGTATACCTGCACAAGTCTACCGTAGAGTGTGTTGTCTCGCTGCACAGGCGTACAGTTGTGCCTGACGAGGTATAACACAAGATATACTACAAAGTAAAGCTGATCGTATATAGCCAGCTTAAGAAAAGAATAACGAAATGCGACCAAGAAACAGAGCGGAGGCGTGCCAGCCAGGTGCGAGTAACTGCACTGCAATGGCTGACTAGGCCAGCTCGGATGCTAGCTCGGATGCTAGCTCGCACTGTGTAACCAGGCCGTTAGATTCCCCTAGACTTCATTCATGCCTAATAGTGTTTACTAGTTTGTATTGTATCTAAATCCCCATAGATCGTCAAATCCCTGCAAACCATCAAACCATTCACCAGTCGACAATTTTTTTCGCGGAGCAGCAGCCCTGCTAACCAAGTCATGACTCACATTGCAGATGGAAACATACACAATGAGTGTATGTACAATGACATCAGCATTTTTACTGATGGCTCTTTAATGGACGGTAAAGCGGGGGCGGGGGTTTACTCTTGAGAGCTAAACCTAGCATGTGCGCTTACTCTAGGAGAGTATGTGTCCGTATACGAGGCAGAGATGCTTGGCTTGTTGCATGCGTTGGACCACCTGCTTGAAGGTCACGTGCGGGGGAAGAAAATCCTTATTGCACTGGACAACCAATCGGTGATCAGACGCATGCAGCAGACGAACATAAACTCTAAACTGGTACTAGAGTGTGTCCGGAAGCTCAGCACGTGTGCCTCAGAAAATGAGGTTACGCTGATGTGGGTAAAGGACACATAGTTAGAACAGGAAATTAAGCGGCGGATGCCCTAGCAAAACAGGGATCTGCGGCAACTTCCATTAGCCCAGAACCAAGAGTTGCTCTGGGGAACGGCATGATTGGAGCGAAGGTTGGGGAGTGGATGGACTCCATGCATCAACAAAGATGGCAGGAGCTAGTCACTTGCAAACAAGCTCGGAATGCAATGACCATCCCTTTAGGCAGGGAAGCGAGAAAGGTACTCAGTTATAAACGGAGTACCCTAAGCTGGATAACTGCCTTGGTCACAGGGCATGATAATTTTAAGGCTCATCTGGCCAAGATGAAAATCGAGGAAGATGACGTTTGCAGGCTATGCCTGGAGGAGGCCGAGACGGCAGCACACATTGTGTGCGAATGTCCAGCACTGGCTAGCACGAGGTTGAGGATTACAGGCAAGCACACGATAAGTGTGGAAGCCATGAGTGAACTCAGCCTTAAACAAATGCTAGCAATAACACGGGACTCAGTGATGAAGAAAGAGGTCGACAACTATCAGTCGACATCTGGAAGCCACTGATGACCGGGAGGGGGCGAAAAGGGACCCAAACGTTAGTGGTCTGCTTCGGCTATCCCCCAGAATATATGAATAGCCAAGTCGTGATGAAGACATCGATGTGCTCATTATCCAGGCCTGGATGAAAGGCATCATGGCCATTGTTCTAGCCGCGGGACTAAAGTCAGTTATGTATTTTTCAAGCATATGATGAAACCATACATGACCACCTACGAGTCCATAACATGAGTAGCAGTGACGAATTCGTTCAAGCCGGCTTGATGAATTTAATTAATTAATTATTATTTTAATTAAAAGAATTTCAAAGATGAGAGCAGTATGCGGATACAAGCCTTCATACTATAATATACTGAAATAATTCTGAGTTATGTTTCACAGTTCTCATTTCGCGAACTTGTTGGTTCGGCCTCGTATGTATTCACTCATCTGATGATGAGTATGTCGAGACCGGTTACTGTTCACCTGTGGCCAGTCTGACAGGGTGAAGAACACGTTCGCACTACGCGCAATTTTACCTCGCGCATTAGTTTCGCGAGTGGTTTCGCTAAATCTAAACGCACCTTAAGTTACCTTCGTCCTGTCCTTTTTTTAATAAAAAGAAATCCTGCTGCATACACCCATATCCGATATGGAATTCTATCATATATATATAACTATCATCATCAGTCGTCCGACCGGGCGGCCGTCAGGAGCCATCGGATGATTGGTGATGGAATGAGTAAAACGAAAAAAAAAATCTGCAGGATTTTCTTGCAACTATTATTCGGTTTTCCGCTTTCCGCTATCAAAGCTACTTTCAAAGTCATTTACACATATTTTTTCGCCGTTCGCTTAATGGAACAAAACGAAAAACGGAAAATTCTAGCAAAGGAAGAATTCAGATGAGAAGATGGAAAGTATGTATATACGAACTATGGCATTTATTTTATGAGTTGCGGGAAAAAAATGCGATCGGTGAAATTCCGTTGAAAGACACGAGGTCGAAATCCTTCGATAATTCCTTGCGAACGGGATATACGAGTAAAAGCAACTATGGACATACTTAACACTTCAGTGAAAGGGTTTTATGAGTTTTATGTTAGGTTCGTATTATGGTTATGGATCCGTGAAATTATTATTGATGGTTTCGCCCCATTTTTCGTAAGGGATTTGGAATCGGACTGATAAGCTTTCTTTCTATGGGAGGAGAATGTCTATCACTTATGGGGTTTGTGTTTGGACCTATGTTTTATGGCGTGACCACTGCTAACGGTTGACCTGATTTTAGGTATTGACAAATACATACAAGGCAATAAATTTAAATCATTCGAGAATCATAAATATTTTGAAATTAATGGAGGGTTTTTTATTGCAAGGGTAAAATGACAAAAGGATTAAGAGGAAGTGTTGATTTTTTTTTACAGGTGTACTTTATTATAGTGGGTGGGTATATGCCACTTTTTTAAATGATGATAAATATTATTACAACCGAGTGAAGGTCAAAAGAAACATATGGCCGGAGTTAATGATTTCTAGGAATAAATAAGAATACATTGAAGTTTAACATTCCCCATATCGCATTTGTATCCAAATTCGCGAAAAATTGCAAGATTGCTGGTTCGGAAAGAGCCACAAGGAAAAGATATAGGGTTATACAAAGGTTCCCAACCAAATAAGCTAACCAGGGTAGCGCAAGAGCTTTAAGTATTACCAAACGAAGAATCAAAATACCAAGGACAAAAGCTCAGCATAAGTTTAACAAGCATCGAACACACCATTAAAGCGTTTTCCCTATTTGATGTTATCGATCGATATTATTTATCGCAACATTTAAAGGCCAAATTACGTGCAGGCATCTGGACGCGAGGAACGGCATCTGGACGCGACGAACGGGCGAACGTATTTGCTTGAGGTTATTATGACGAGATCAGGGGCAAATGTATAAGATTTCAATTGAATTTATTTGTTTTCAATATCATTCAACAACAAAATAGATCATTATGTTACGTTGCACAGTATGCTATTTCCTCACGAGGCGAACATGACAAGAGCTTACATTTACCTTCGGCGAGATGATGACCCATGAGTCATGACTGATGTGAAACTCACTGTCGAATATGGGGAAATTGATCTTCGGAAATCGTCGTCGAACATATCCTTTATAAACTATACATACTTCGTGCGCGTCGACTCTTCACGGAGACCAATGAAAATTGACAGCGTTTGCTTGCACGCACTAGTCGGCTCCTTTCCACAAATGGTTACAAGGGGAAGTATTTTATGGAATTTGCATAATTAGCGAAAAACTCAAGCATAGTATGAGCCAAATTGACTGCGATTTAAAATACAGTCTAAACTCGTTAACTCGAACGTGAAATGAAGAAGGTTTTACTCCAAGTTATCGAAACCTCGAGGTATCAAAATTTCCAGATATCGAGTTGTTTTAATAATAAATTCCAGATATCGAGCTTATTCGATTTGTTGTGGAGAACTAAGATTGCTCCAAAGAATGTTAAGTTAAGTACGTCAAACATAAAAGCTACGAGGATTAGCTTACGTTAGGTTTGAGGTCTGCTATCCCGAGTTAGTCCCGAAACTAAGCAATTGAGCAAACTCCACCTCTGCAAGTTCACCCAGATGATTGAAATTGTTGACCTTTTGCTTAGTAGCGCCTATAGAGTTTGCAGAATAGATGAAAATACCATGCGGGTCTGTTGTGTAATGAACCACCTGTAATGAACCATATTATGGTCTGGTAGTGCTGCTCCCACCGGCAGATCGAAGCAGCACCTGATGAGTAGTGATCTGTTGGTGATACGAAACCAGAGGCCAAGGGTCCCATTACACCCGGACCCAGATTCGACCGCGTGGGCGTCTGATCCGTCCGCCAACCATACCATCCTTATCGACTACTTTTTTTTCATTCCCCATTTTTACCTCCCCTGTTTGTGTTGTCTTCCCCAGGCCTATGAATTTTTGTTAATACGTAAAGGACAGGGGCAACGAGCGGCGAAAACCCAGTCCACGTCTCCCGAACTGAGCTACAGCAAGCATAGGCCGCTGCTTAACTCGTTTAGGGGCCTTTTTCTTCGCCAGATGGCACGGCCCGACCTTCACGGTCACTATTCTGCCTTAGGCTCCGTCCCCACGGGCATCTTCGGATGCCCACCAAACCGTCCATTACAGTTGTTTCAGCAAGGACAGCAGTTTTGTGGTGTAATTGATATCTAATCTGGGCGAAATACGACATGCTTCGCCAAAGATCCACCTTTGTTGATGGTAGATAGGGGTATTGACAAGTCGAAGGTAATCTGCTGCGTTACCTGTTGCTCCCCTAATAGCAAGCTCGTCATTCCTGTAAAACCACTATGGGCTCCGGCATAGCACAATCTAGAAGAAGACACGTACGGCGCACACTTATAGATAATAGATAGATAGAGTGGGAGGACCGTGGATCATGTTTAAAAGACAAACACTGCGACCATGGATGGGTTTATTGTGCTAAACCCCATTCTATCGAAAAAATGAAACCGGAATATAGTGGGCTACGCCCGCAATCCGAGGGTTTTGTAGCAAGCGCTTATTTTGGTATATAAATATCGGTTCGTTGCTCTTCTTGATACCACTCAGATGGACAAAAAAAAACATAATTAAAATGTCTTACCCACTTACATTTTACATGCCAATTCATATTACGTGATTGTAACGAAACTTAGAACATATTTTATTATTGCCTAAGGTGTTGGTTATCGTTGGCCATCAGTACTTTTGACCTCGAACGTGTTTAAGGCATGCAGAGGTGTGCTAACTGTAACTACAGAAATAAACTATTACTTACCTATTCTGAGAAGATATACAGATTCCATTATTTTCCATTTTATATGCTATTCGGAACCCACCTTCCTGTAAGTTTTCATAATTCTAACAGTCTCGAGATGCCAGGGAGGGGGGCAAATTACGAACTAATATTTTTTCCTCCCTCACTTTCTACAAATTTCAAAAAAATGCGAAAAAATGGAATGTACTCAACATTACCTTTCTCACGACACCTCACTTGCCTATACCAGTCGATAAAAAAAAATTTGAGCTTAATTTCGCCTCTATGTGGACCCCTTCCACTCGATAAAGTTTGCCAATTACGACGCAGCGCCCCCAACTAATCTTTACCCTTTCAAAAATGATTAATTAAATAACTGCAATTCGCACTACGAAAAACAACATGAAAGTACAATAGTACTCACACCTACATACATAAGAGGCCGGTAGGTGTAATTTTTGTGTGGATAGTGTCAAAATGCCTAACTTTAAATCAATGTACTATTATTAAATATTATGTGATTGTAATGAAACTTAGAGATATTATTGCCAAGGATGTTGGTTATCATTGGCCATCAATATTTTTGACCTCGGCTGTGCTTAAGGCGTGCAGGGGTATGCTAACTCCAACTATAGAAATGTACTATTATTAACCTTTTTTGTTGAGATATCAAAATTCTACGATTTTCGGTTTTCTACACTAGTAAAATGCCGCTTTTTTGCAAATTTTCATATTTCTAAGTATAACGGTATCGAAATGCAAGGGGGGGGGGACAAACTCGGATCACATATTTTCCCCTCTATCTCTTTTCCCCTTTTTTCAAATTTGATGAAAATACCGGAAACGAAATGTACTCGATGTTACCTTTCTCATGATATCCCACTTGCCTATACCAGATGAAAAAAAAATTTTGACCTTCATTTCCCTTCTATGGGGACATCCCCTTAAAGTCAGCCTATTACAACGAATCGCTTTCTCCGGCGAATTATAATAATTCTACATACTCCCACAAAATTTCATGTGTGTAGCTTTAGCCGTTCGTGAGATATTTCTTGGACAGACGGACAGACATTTGACCGATTTCATAAGGGTTTTGTTTTTAATACAAAACCCTAACTAGATCAGATGATTTAGTCGACTTTTCTCGATAAATTGACTGATCTGGCCAGGTTTAAAAGAGGAGATGTCCTCGGCCAAAGGGAATGTTATGTCGAAGCAGTCTGTCCGTCGTTCCGCAAGTCCTTCGCACTCACAAAGAATGTGCTCTGAAGTCTCATCATCAGCCTCGCAGACACGGCAGCTAAAATTTTGTACTGTACACATGGTTTTAAGGTGACCCTTCAGACGCGAGTGCCCCGTCAAAATTCTACAAATTATGCTGACTCTGTTTATACTCAGCCGCAGCAGTTCCAAGGTACGGATACGTGAGTAGCCCGAGATGAACAGCCTGGCCTGTCTCCTGAAGTCCAGAAAGGGCATATGGCGAGAGCACTTTTCTAGTTTCTTATTTGGTTTCTGCAGTAGCAGAGTGGAATTCCACAAAAAGGTTCTGGACCGTGGGAGGGGGCTTTGGAGGCTCGGTTTGCTAGCCTATCTGCTAGCTCATTGCCTTCGACTCCCGAGTGGCCAGGGACCCAGTAAAGAGTGAGTTTGTTAGTTGAGCCCCCAGTACGGAGGAGTTCCTGATAGGATAGCACCAACTTAGAATTTAAAGTGAAGCTGGTAAGTGTTTTGCTGACAGCCTGACTGTCGGTAAATATGTCCCTGTTTAAATAGCCTGCGGTTCGGCACAACCTAGAACAGACCTCGATGGCATGTATGTATTTCTGCTTGAAACGCGAACGGCGTTTTACCCATCGGAATGAAGACTCGGTGTTCAGGACCAACAATACCTGCACCGGAACCTTCTTCCTTCTTTGGACCATTTGATTGTGTTGGAGCGGAGAGAGTTGTAGCCATCCGCCAACCTTTTTTTTCCCATATGACTGATTGAAACGAGTGGTGGAATCGAATGGTTTTCAACGAGGTAGTCAGTTGGCATGCCAAGTACCTTGTCACTTTCTAACCAGCTTAATTGATTTGAGTTCAGCTTGATTTCTGTGTCGCAGACCCTAAGTCTGACCGTTGCCATTCGTGCCTCTGCTTCAATATGTGTATGTATTGGTGGAAGGTCGAGTAGAACCTCCAGAGCAGCAGTGGGGCAAAAGTGCATGGTTCCAGTGATAGTCATGCACGCAAGTCTCTGGATTTTCGTCAGAGCGGTTTTACCGGCTAAGGAAGTGGCTTTTTTTCTCCATACAACCGCACCATATTCGACTATAGGTCTGACGATCGTTTTGTAGATAAACAAAATTAAGTGGGGTTTGATCCCCCATGTCTTGCCGACATATTGTCTGCAGATCCGTAGAACATTAATTGCTTTGTCAGAAGTTGTTCTGAGGTGTTCTATCCAGGATAACTTTTCGTCAAGGACAATTCCCAAATACTTGATATTTGACACCAGTTTTATACGGGAGCTGTAGATGGGGGGCACTTGAGTGACCTAAGTTTGCTTTTTCTAGTGAATGAATGCTATGGCAGCTTTCACGGGTTTTACACATAAGCCGCTGTAGTCGCACCATTCTTGAACTACTCGCGGCGCTCTTTGCATAATATGGGGCAGGAATTCTTCAAATTTTCCCCTCACCGTGATAACCAGATCGTCCGCGTAACTGTGTGTGTGCAAATTTGATCGAGGATAGTTTCCGCATCAGACTGTCGATTACGTTGCACCACAGGAGGGAAGATAATACTCCACTCTGCGGGCATCCCCGCATGACATTCGCTGAGAGGATACAGTTACCTATCGTAGTTATGACCTTTCTAGAGGAAAGCATATGTTTCAAACAGACTGTCGTGGTAAGATTGGGTCCTTTAGCTCGGAGGGCACTTTCGATGGACTCGGAGGAGGTGTTGTCGAAGGCTCCTTCAATGTCAAGAAACGCACTCAGTGCCATTTCGTTAGCTGACAAGGCCCCATCAATTTCCCCGACGAGGTTTTGAAGAGCAGTTTCGGTAGATTCACCAGGTTGGTTGATAGGCGAACTGTCTGGGTGAAGCGGGTTTCTCACGAGGAGTGATGTCTTGATGTAAACATCAAGCATCTTCTCCATACTCTCCAGCATGAATGATATCAGGCTGATAGGTCGATACGATTTAGGGTCATCCATAGGTCGATTTCCCACTTTGGGAATAAAAACTACCCTCACTGATCTCCAGGCACTGGGAATGTGACCTAGCGCAAAGCAACTTCTGAAGATGTGCACTCAACGTGGAATAAGTTCTTCCTGGTCTTTCTGTAGGAGGGCAAATGATCCAATCGCCCACTTAACTTTGTCGTGAGTGAATATTTTCCTTGAAGCCACCCAGTCAAAATGCTTGGCTCTGTGAGGTATATCTTGACACCTCAAGTCATATTCATCATCTACAACAATTCTACACCCAGGAAAGTGAGTGTCCAGAAGGAGCTTACCCGTATTGCCGGAGTCTTGCGTCGATTTGCCGTCCAGTTTTTTGAGTGTGCTAACTAAGTTAGACCCTTACTTTGCCAGGACACGGTGTAGTCTAGCAGCTTTGTTGGTGTTGCTGACATTCTCACAGAAAGTCATCCAGCTGCAAAGTTTGGCATCTCTAATCTTGTATTCTGTGAGAGTAGAACGGTGTAGGTGCCACTCACCATTGCGTTTAGCTCTGTTGAACAACTTTCTAGTCGTTTTCCTTAGGCCGGACAGTTCAGTGTTCCACCACAGAACTCTCCTAATGTCTTTGACGGACTTTAAAGGACAATTTTCTTCGAATCTTTCAAGACAGAGAGAGGGCTGTTCCTGCAGTGACTCGGAGTACCCGATCCAGTTCGTGCGTTGCGGGATTCGTCTGTCAGATGGTGCCTGAGCCGCTGGTGCAATGTCGAATCGAATATGCAGGTGATCAGAGAAAGAAGGCTCGTCCGAGGCATGCCAGTTGTATATTCGTTCAGATAGCGAGAAACTACACAAAGTTATGTCCAAGATTTCTTGTCTTGACCTAGTGATGAAAGTGGGACTGGCTCCTCTGTTAAAAATATTAAGGTCTAGGCTATTTATAATATCTATGAGGTACTCACCCCTACTGTGGGTATCAGTATTTCTCCACACTGTGGGGTGTGCATTAGCAACACATCAAAAGGCTCTTGCACAATTATGGTTTTTATTTGCACAACCTGATGCGAGAGGTCTTATCGCAGCCTGACTGTCCACGAAAATCATTATCTACTTCGTTGTTGTGATGTGAAGTCCAAACCAAGCCATAGCCTCTTTCATCGTGTAAATTTCTGCGTGAAAAACACTAATTGATGCCAAAAATGATGTTAAGAATGGCTAACAACCCAGGACTAACCTCTGTAAGGACAAGGATGGAAACATCATCAGCGACACCGATAGCATCAACAAACGGTGACGCTTCCTGTTTTAAATAGCTTCTTAAACCCGCATCTAACGTTCCCATACAAGAAACCCAATGATCGGTCATGGCCACAATGCACAACCCCCGACAGTAGAAGAAGTTGATTTCGCTTTGCAGTCACTCAAACTAAATAAAGCGCGAGGTGCAAACCAGACTCCAGCTGAATTGCTAAAATCGGGTAGAACGGATATATTACATGCGATACATCAGTTATTTCTGCGAATCTGAGAGGACGAGGTGATCCTAGAAGATTGGCGAAGAAGCATCATCTGTCCCACAGAAAGGGAGATAAATTGAGATTTGAGAATTACAGAGTCCTACAAAATAAATTACCGACAAAAATTCTGGAAAATAGAATAGAGCCTTACGCTGAACGAATCATTGGCGAATATCAGGGTGGTTTCAGATTAGGCCGATCGACAACCAGTCAGCTTTTCACGGTCATGCGCATAGATGTATATTGACCGATACGCTAACACGATATCTGTGAATAGAAAAATGCTCTGAACCGGACTCGAATTTATCTCTACCGAATAAACTCATATAATAGTAATAATTGCAACAAAAGTTCGAATTCTGTCACTTCTCAAAGGACGAAAAGATCACTTTTCGACTACACTTTCTCTTTGTTTCATCACTTATTTTGAATTCTTAATATCTAAGTACTCGAAACGGATTCACCTAGCTTATCGTACATTATAAATAAACTTCGAAAAGTCGCTTTTTGTCCAAATCAATTAAATTGGATTTTATAAAATGTACAGGTATTTGAATAATTTAGACTTTACAAGTTGAAACCCGTTCATTGTTTCCTGTATTTCAACTCTATCAGGTCAACCCTTTTCCATACAAATAGGATTCGTTCGAGTTCATTTAAAGAATAATTTATAGACCCTACTGGTCCTTGTAATGTTCGAATCATAATCGTCTTTCCAAATTCCAAACATATTCTCTTTTCCGAGCCAAACTTCAAAACAATTTTCAAGCATCCCTCTTTTGTCTAAATAAATTTTACTCAGCCTAATGAATAAACCATATTTAAGCCTTTTAAATTCTTTTGAAATTGATTGCAGCACCAAATTTACAAACGCACGAATTCTTACCATATACGACGAGTGGTGAAGAAGTCAACAAAACAATAGACAACACCTCCTGCAACAAGGAAAGACCTTTTTTCACGGTCCTATGACAATCCTTTGGTTGTCACATTTGCGACCTTTTTGGGACCAAACCCTTATAAATTTTTTATTCGAATTTATTTAGTACGATTCTGGACTGAACGCTAGATGGAATTCCATGAGTAGGGTTGATGGAATAGGGTGGTTAATTGTAATAATGTTGTTGGACCTTAGGAGGACATGTGTACGAGTATGGTACTCGTTGAATTAAACACTTGTTGTGCGGCTGAGGGAGGTTTTTTTTCTATCGGGTGATTTATTAAGAGAAAGACTTAGTCGTAGTCGTATGTTATGAGGTTTTACAAACAATAAGAAAAGACGACGACACACGTTGTTTTAATTATAATACATGTTTGAATTTATCTTTTCTCACTATATTCTTAGCCTCCAAGTACCGACGTAACCAGGAAACGTTCAAGACTTCCATTTTCCTGTCATCGTGTTTGGAACATTCCGGACTTCTGTCTGACCCTCGAGCAGTTGTTGCGGTACTGTCAATTTTGTTTCCGGTAAGTTATAGTAGTTGAAAGATGGTAATGGGTATGTGAGACCCAACGACCGTATTTGCGGTAATGTTTTAGGATTTTACTTTCTGTGTACTGCTATGTTTGTTTTTTCCATTTTAAGTTTTCTGCCAAGATCGGCATCATCGTGGCGCGACAGCCCGACGTCGGGTCTTGGCCGCCTGGAACGTCGTCCTCCAATTAGCTCGGTCACGTGACCGCATCCTCCAATTTTAGAAACCCAGTAGCTACTCGGCGACCGCATACACTGAGCTTCTCAACGAGGTCTCGATCGTCTCGCTCCGACGACTCGTTCTGTGTTCATTGCTCTCTTTAGCATAGGATCATCGTCCATTCGTGGGACATGGCCTGCCCATTGAAGTCGTTGTAGTTTGACGATTTTCGAAACTTCCAACTCATTGTACAGTTCATGGTGCGCCATCCATCTCAATCGCATACAGCCCCGAAAATTCGGCGTAGAACCTTACGTTCAGATGTGTCTAGCATGTTTCCGGAGGCTTGAGTTAGGGTACATGCTTCGCAGCCGTAGCATAGCAATAGCCGAGAAAAAAGTCTTCTTAGCTAACTATATCCGTCGCTTGATTTCGTCAGTTTCAGGTCAGGTATATGAAGTCGTTCACGAACTCGATGTTGAGGTCCCGCACATGGAAGCTCGATTGTGCAAGTGTCCTTGTCGTCGATTGAATCATTATTTTAGTTTTACCCTCGTTGATACGTAGTCCAACTTCTTTGGCAGCGGTATCGAGCGTATGCAGAAGTTCTTCTACGTCGGCCAATCTTCGGGACATAATGTTGATGTCATTAGCGTACACTGCTAATTGTGTCGACTTTATGAGTAACGTCTTGCTGTTGTCCATACTCATAGCCCGAATAGCGTATTCCAGTGCTAAGTTGAAAAGCGTCGGCGCCAGTCCATCGCCCTGTTTCAGACCAGTGCGTGTTTCAAATAGATCAGTAAGTCTGTTATGGATCCTAACCTGTAAGACGGAGTTGGTCGTCGTCATTTTTGTCAGTTTCGGTAATTTTGCCGGTATACCAAATTGCAGCATGATGTTGTACAGTACTCTACGATTGATACTGCCGTATACCAGCTTGAAGTCGACAAAGATTTGGTTTACGTCTACCTTGTACTCCCAGCGCTTCTGGAGTATCAGTTTGATCGTGAAGAGCTGATCGGTTGTGAAGCGACCAGGTCTGAAACCGCTTTGATATTCGCCAATAATTCGTTATGCATACGGTTTTATTCTATTTTCCAAACTTTTCGTCAAAATTTTATTGGACGTACAAACTAGTGGTATGCCCCTGTAATTCTCACACCGCAGTTTATTTCCCTTTTTATGAATTGAACAGATGATGCTTCTGCGCCAATCGTCTGGGATCTCCTCGTACTCCCATACTCGCAAGAGTAATTGATGTATGGCAGTTGCTAGACCCATTCCACCGAATTTTAGCAGTTCAGCTGGAATCTGGTCAGCACCCATCGCTTTATTTCGTTTTAGTGACCCCAACGCGAGATCAACTTCCTCTACTGTCGGGGGTTGTATGGGTGGGCCTAGATCAACACTATCGTCGAGAGCTTCTTGTGTGGGGATGTTGGATGGTATTTTCAGAAGCTCTTGAAAATAAGAGGCCCATCGCTTGTTAATGCCATCGGTGTCGCTGATGATGTTTCCATCCTTGTCCTACAAAGGCTAGTCCTGGGTTGGTAGCCGTTCTTAATTTTATTTACTAGTATGTACGCTTGTCTGGTGTTTCTATTAGCTAAGTTTTCGTTTATATTTAGCAACTGCTCGTCAAAGTTTTTACGTTTCTTACGTTTAATTATTCTATTCGATATTTGCCGTAGCTCGTCATATTTTTCTCTTCTGGCTCTGGTTCCTCGTTGAATCCATTGTCTGTAGGCCTCGTTTTTCGCGTCAAGTGAATTTTTGCATTCTTCGTCGAACCAGTCATTTCGCGCTCGCCGGGCTTCATATCCCCCGACCTTTTCTGCGACATCCCGGATGGTACCCTTTAGTTCTTCCCAGAACCCATGGACGCCTATTTTGCTGATGTTGTGTAGCATAGGCGACAGTCTTTCCTCAAGGGCGGTGTATGCGCCACCGCTGTAGCATCGCTCAGAAGCTTATCAACCGCAAAGATTTTGGGAGGGCTAATTCTCGATTGGTGCACTGAGGAAATTCTACACCTGTAGGTCGTCAAACTGTCTTATCGCTAAGACTTTTCCGTCAGCGGTTTGAAACACTGCCACTACCAGGAGACGCCCACGTGGAGGACTATGGAAAAGTTATTTTGCCCCATAAAGCCATACGCGAAAACAACAATCGGCGAATACCAGGAAGGCTTTCAGCATGGATGATTTACTACTCAATTGCCCTAACCCCTTGTGGGGCATAGCGCGTCAACTGTTCCATATGGCCCAGTTGACGTTTCGTTGGCATAATCTGGTTTCGGAGAATGCAGTTGCCAGCATACACCTCCTGCACATCCATGGCCACGAACGTCGTCGTGAACGGAATTCGAACTCGAAACGCCGGTAGTCAAACATGAGACTGATGCCTCAACACATTGCGCTACTGATCGCATATTCACGATAAAACAAATCGTTGGAAGATGCCTGGCATTCAGCAGAGAAATCCAGCAAATATTTGTCGACTTAAGACAGGCATACTACAGCATCGATCGAAGTACTGTATATAAAATCACGCGGCACTTTGGTAAACCACCAAAATTAGTCCGACTGAGCAGTATGACAATGTCAAAATCAACATCGCAAGTCAGAATGAACAGCAATTTGATCGAACCATTTGAAACACGAGTCGGGCTGAAACAGGATGATAGGCTTACCCCCATATTGTTAAACCTTTTCCCTGAATATGTGATCCGCAAGCTACCATTGGACAAAACAAAGACGCTTTTAATATCGACTTTCCAAATAGTGGGGTAGTCCGGATGGCGCAACGGTTAGCACGTTCGCCTTCAACGCACTGGGCCCCGGTTCGATTCTGGGGGTTTACGTGTCGGACTATGAGCCCACTCAGCTGTTAAATGAGTACCCATTATGGGGTAAATAACTCGGTCTGCACAAAAACCGTCACGATCTAGAAAATGAGATGATGCTAACTCATCTCGAGGCCGTGGTTCAAATTGAACTGTTGCGCCAGTTATTTATTTAAATAGTGAGGTAGGCAGATGACATTAACGTCATGTCAACATCGCTCAGGGAAGCGAGAGATACCTACACTACTTGTGCTCGATCAAACTGGGGAGGAGCCCGGTCTACAAGTCCATAAGTCCAAAACGCAAACATAAAAAAAGAACCTAAAAGTAGATAGAGCGTGAAGAAGATAAAGTTAGGCGAACACGACATTAAAAGGATAGACAACTTTATATACTTTGGCGAGAACATCGCGTAGATGGTGACGAAACTCCTGAGATCGAACGAAGGATTTAGCTTGCAAGCCGCACCCTTTATGCATTTCTCCCCTACTGAAGACCAGCTGCATCCAAGAAAAGCGAAGCTTCTAGAGTCTATAAAACTACAAACCGACCGGTATTATGCCATGGTTTTGTGACTTGGACCCTCACTCTGGCATCTGAAAACAAGATAAACGCCTTCGAAAGAAAGTTCTTTGGAACGACGCGCGATGGAGACCAATGACGGAGAAAATACAGCAACGAGCTGTACGGGTTATTTGACGAACCAGAGCCCTCCATATTTGTGGAAATTCGTAAACTGCGGTAGGTAGGTCATCTGCAAAAGAATGGATGAACACCGATTCCCCAAAAAGGCCGTTGCTGGCACCGGCAAAGATGTGAGAGCGCGTGGAAGACCTATGCAGCGCTGGGAGGACTCAGTGCGAGAAGACAGTGGAAGTTACTCGGCGTGCGGGATTGGAAACGGCAATCTGAGGACCGAGACAATTGGAGGCGACGACTTTCGGAAGCCACATCCTAGTGGGGACGACATGAATAATAGATAAGTAAGTAAGCCAACATAACCAATCTAAATCAGTTGGACTTATAAAAATGCTTCGATCTAAATACGTGAATTGCATGTTTCATACATAAATTTGCCTTCAAAGAAAGACCAACGACATTTTGTTTTATTTGCGATCCTAGTTGTCCTAAAGTAGGTACGCTCGCGCTCGATAGCTGTGAGGTCTCGGTCGCCACTGTACCATGCAAATCTAAAGTTCAGGTTTTTTCTCCGACGCGTTAATTAAAAAAAACTACCTGTGGATAGAAGTAGAACTGCCACAGCGTTCGCAGCTTGTCAAGGCATTGCTTGAGAACCCCACTGGAGGGTTGAGGCAATTAGTAAGTAGTAAAGATATGGATTTTTGTTTTTTTTTCTGGTCACGTGTCTTTGGACAAACAAATAGAAAACAGAACAAACAACTGCCGTAAAATCGGATATTCCTCCGTCCGCCCCATAACGAGCATAAGCTTCAATTAGTGGGAATCCTAGAAATGTTCTCAGCTTTATAAATAATTGAAGGTTGTTTTTGTCAAAACACCATCTGGCTCTCCCTAGTCACCACGAAATGCTCTCCAATTATTTCAGGTCCCACGCCATTAAAAAATAAATAATAGCTTAGTTCAAGTTATGTCGTAAAGTAAATTATCGAAAGCAAAAAAAAAAGGAAGAAAGCTTCCCAGATAATTATCCGCATAACGACCAACTTTACAGCATCCGTCCCCAGTCATTTGCCATTCACGGGAATTCCCACAGGGAAGTCCTTTTAATATGACGTTTTTTCTGTCTTTTTTTCAAGCCGACATTTTTCAGTGATATTTCCTAGTATACTCGATTTCTGTCTTCGTCTAGAGCAAAAAAAAAACAGGATTCTGCCTTAAGTGGAGGCCGAATAGGGTGGCGTTAGATCAAAGCTCAATTTCTTTTACTATACTCGCCTTCGCAGAAGTCATGCCATTAACAATTCAAAACACTTATTAATGGAGAGAATTCGCAATGTAGGGACGCGATTTCGTATTCAATGCAAAATGAAGACGAAGCGATAACAAGGCGTGTGGCAACTGCAAAAAGAAAGGCCGACAGACACAAGGAAAAAAGGAAGTGGTCTTGTACGCTATACTTTGATGCGACAACGACAACAGCAACAACAACGAGAAAGAGAAGAAATTAAAAAAGCGCTCAAAATGAACCGGCCGTTGTGTGAAATAAAGATGAACGGGATAAGAAAAAGAAAACTGGAGAGGAAGAAAGTCAAGTCCAAATGAACAAATAGCGCCGTTTATCCGCCACAGAGCAAAAATCGGGCGACAAAGTGGTCCGTTTTTGTCGAGTCCTTTTTTCTTAAACGAGAGCCTTGAACGATAGACACAACCATAAACAGTCGCAGAAGGAAAACAGCATTTCGAATAAATAAATTCAAATGTGTTTTTGGGGGGGAGATGACAAAGCAGGGAATTAATTTTGACTCCTCTATTGATTGTTCAGAATCGATATGCCTGTCTTTCACCAAATTGATGTTCACATTTCGGTAAAGTGCAAATAATTCAGACTCTCATTTATCTTTTCAATTGACTCGGTACCATCAATCTAGTGCAGAACTGAAGGCGACTATCGAATGTTTAGGCGTTGCTGGTTCTGGTAAAGAGCATTAACCCCATAGTGGTGACGTATTCGTCACCGCCATTTACAGGAAAGAGTAATGCTTTTCACAATCTATTGGAATACAGAAAGTACTATTAGTCTTCCTTATTCGACAGCTTCTTTCTGTTTTTTTTTTCTTTTCTTTTCACTTGTCACGAATCTGCCTAACATGTCCAAAGCATCTTCATTACATTCTATTTTCGTAACCTTCTTCGATATATTGGAGCAATTGAATTGACCCATTTAAGGAAAAGCAGTTAGAAAACTATAACATGGTTAGCATCGTCTCCTTCGCCCACTTTATTTGTGTCGATTCTATCAAAATAATATTTCCGTGCTCAAGGATCGTCGACCTTTTATCAGATCTTGGGTCAAGTCCTATTTTCAAAGGATATCGTTTCTAATGAAAACAAAGTGTCCAAAGGGATACTTTTGGATCGATATTATCCCAATTCCTTGACTTTTCGCACCTTGTTAACCATTGACTCCCTGGACACAAGGCACGTCATATGAAACAAGATAGGCCAAATAATTTTAACAAGAAAAAGGCAAAAAAAAAAGAAACAATAAACTTCGAAAGACAATACCCTAAGGTCCCAAAGTTTCCTAACATTTAGAGAGTAATGTATCATGGCATTTATCCATAATTCGTCACCTTCTCACATCATCGGCCCTAAGCACCCACTCTGTATTATGCTTACACTTACATTTGCGGTTTGGCTCCATCGTAGCCATACTTACTATTACTTTTAGCACTCTCCATAAGATGGTCAACTTTACAAGAAGTGGCTGTGCTGTACGATTCAAAATTGGAGACGATAAATAACCGATGCCTGCAATCGGTCTTTTTAACTGTCCAAGTGAATCTTCAAACTGTGCACAAACATTTCATCGTGATAAGGCCAATATGATGTGGGATGTGAATGAAGCCAAGACCGCCAGGAGACTTCAACTGTCAGGACGTGATAAATGCATCATAATGATGGTCAAACAATTGTTGGTTAGTTGGGAAAGTTCTCGGTGACTGGCTAACTCAACAAATTAAGTGACTGAAAATCACGATGGAATTGATGACCCGCATATTTTGTATCTGATATCTGAAAGAAAGCCGATCTTTAGTCATCATCATATATACAGGTGAATTAGCAACAACGGGCAGGCTAAGCATCAGATTTTTATTCAATAAAAAAGGACGATCAGGAACCGCCGGGAAGATTTGATTCCTTTTTTGCCTATTAATTTCCCCATAAAACATTGTCATTTCCGAACAATCTGTTTTTGTTCTATCATCTACAAAGATATTCTCAATAAATCCTCCTTTGTTTCTACACACAAGTGTCAGTCCCACATCATGTTGCTTACAGAATAGAATACTATCTCACTGAATGACTGTCATCATTCTGATGATTGGACAAACAGGAATTGTATACGAATTCGAAATTAATATTTGTCTGGTTGATGTGGGAATTGTTTACTTCTTATTACGTTTTTATACTCAACATTCTATTCTATTCGGAATTTGCCGTAAACGAGTGAAAAACATCATATTGTGTGCTCTAGAAAAACGCAAGGGAGAGCGTGCCACGAGAAAAAGGACGAGGGACTACTATGACTAGGAGGAAGTCGTCTACGGCTAATACGGTAAGGGTCAGCAATAAAAACTACATTTATTCGGGCACTTGTGATACGTTGTATTTTGATATAGGACGTTGTCGTAATCCGGAAAGTGTTAGTTCTTGAGCAAAGTCAGGTTGATGATAAATTGTACGTACAAAAGAAGGAGTATGTATTTAGATTTTTTTTTTTTTTGTATTTTCAGTTCAAGAGGAAAAAGAGCTTACCTGTACTCGCAGCTAACCTGTAAATATCAAAAGAAATTTTTCATTATTAGTGGATACTTTATAGTTATGAAAATACCTTATAATATTGGTTAGGAATAAAAGTGGAGTGGGTCATTGCGAGCCTAAGTCAAAAATTACTCAAACTAGCTCTCCACTACCACTCAAAAATAATCGGCTTAAAGCCAATTCTTTCTCTGTCACTTGGTTTCGTCCACACCATGGATTGCTCTTCAGGAGCTGCCTTAATCCTCGACCAAGTCAGGAGTTTGTATTCCGACCTAAATCGGAATACGTCCTTATACGCTGTGCACTACACCACGAGTGCGATATCATTTCACTCAGGGACGTATGTTTCTGATTTAGATCGGAATACAAACCCCCGTTGTGTGAAAGCTATTTTCATTCGGTGAGTTGGTAAGTCGATGAGTCCGACCCACAGGCAGATTGTGTGAGCGCTGCTTCCTTTTAAAAACATGTTAAGTCCATGAATCTATGAGCTCAGAAGCCCGTTTCACACCTTTTCCATCGTATGAAAGCTCCCTTAGAGGTTATGAACAACTGGTTAGTGACATTCAATAACCAAATAAGAAGGCGAGAAAACGAGTGTGGCTATCTTTTGATAACGCCGTTTCACATCTAAAATTTCAAACTTTCCAACGTCAAAATTTTCCCCCCAAATACCAGTGACGTGCACTCGTAGTAAGCAATTCCAAACTGCTTGACTTACCGAAATAAGCAATTCAATAATAAACTTTGCTTACACCAATACACATATCATCATTTCAGTCAATGTTTTTCTTTAAGCTGAAGAATACATATTATCATTCAAATATTCCTTTACACATTCAAATTCTGATCCGCGCCTTCTTTTGGTTAAAAAACATTCGTTCAATTACTTTAGATAATATTCAAACCTCCCACATTTTGCACACCATAGACACCAAACTTAGAATAGGAAAATGTGCCTAGATCTTTAGATGCATGTACCATGTGTGCATCCAAATACTAGAGACATGTTGATTCCAGAAAATGGGAATCTTGGATTTCGGTAGTACATTGGGCAACGATTTTTTTTTGTTTTGTTCGCAAATTTATATGAGACAAGTCAAGCACTGGCGCGACTGCTTTTGTGTGTGGGATAAAGCCCAATGATGCTTGTTAATGAAATGTTGCCAATGCAGGGAATGTTTATGGGAATTTGATTTTTCCAGTAGAGCTTTTGTTTTTGTTATGTAATGGATTTTCCGTTGCAATTTAAAAGAGGAAATCAGTGCAATCGGGTGATTTTGATTAAATTGTGATTTGAAGTTTTTTTGACCGTTTGTAGTGATTTAATTGATTTGATTTGTGATAAAAGTGGTAAGTTTTCTGTTCGCATTATGTCGGAGTATTGCTGCGCGACGGATTTCGTACTAAAAGCGGGATTTTCAACTCTTTCCTTTGCCAAGAAAAGAGAAATTATAGAATCGGATAGACCGAAGCAAGATCTTAGTTTAGAGTTTAAATTAAAAAATATTACGCGAAAATTCCATATCGAAACGTATGAAAAGTACATTTGGTTAACGGGAAGCTGTAAATTAAATAAGTTATTTTGCTGGCCGTGTCTTTTGCTCACGAATGTAAAATCTGTTTGGAATAAAGCTGGATTTAGTGATTTGAATAATTTTACGGGCTCAGCAAAGCATTCAAGTTCCGAAAAACATCTTCAGTCGTTAATTAAATTAGATAATTTTGGTTCTCAGCGTATAAAGTTTATGCTTAGTAACCAGGTGGCAATATCTGTTAGTTTGCATAATGAAAAAGTTGAGTGTAATCGTAATATTTTGAAACGTTTAATCGATACTGTAATTTTTTTGGCAAAACAGGAGCTTCCTTTTCGCGGAAATAATGAAGACTCTTCTTCAAATAATCGTGGTAATTTTATCGAAACCGTAAATTTCTTGAGTTTGTACGATCCGATAATTGAGTCCCACATAGATTCTATAAAAGCAAATGCAGCGTTTTCGGGTTTGTCTAATAGAATCCAAAACGATCTTGTTTCCGCTATAGCTAATGTGGTTCGAAATAAAATCAATTTGGAAATAAAGGAGGCTCCATTTGTAGCTGTAATGGTCGACGAAACGCCAGATGTTAGCGGTCGGGAACAATTAACGATGATTTTTAGATATACAATATCAAATGAGATTGAAGAAAGATTTATCGGATTTTTGGATGTAAGCGCTAATCGTACAGCTACAGCAATAAGCTCTCACATTTTAAAACAATTGCAAAATTTTAATATCGATAAGAAATTAATTGCACAATGTTACGATGGCGCAGCAGTAATGAGTTCTCAAATTCGTGGAGTTCAGACTTTAATTCGGGAAAAACATAAATCGGCAATTTTCGTTCCATGTTACGCTCATTCACTAAATCTAGTATTGTCTAAAGCAGTTGAGTTTATTCCTAACGTTATATTTGAACATAAGCATGAAATTTGTACAGTTTTTGAGACAATTTCGAATGGTTCTCAACACTGGGATGGCGATTCCTTGACTTTTTCCGATATATACTTACAAAAATTCGCAGAGTCAGATTTTCAATTATATCTGTTAATTTTTTCCGAAATTTTTTCGAAAACTGATATATTATTTAATATAATTCAGAGCAAAGTGGTAAACATTTCATATGCAAGCCAAAAAATTATTGAATTTGAAAATTAGCTTGAAAATGACTTTTCTAAAAAGTTTGATAATTTCTATTCGACAGTTACAGCAGAATATCAGCCACCACGTAAGAAATGTAGAAATGCGATAGATCCTTTACAAAATTTACGGCGGATATTTCGGGAGATTATAGATGTTATTCTCGGGCAAATTCGAGATCGATTCCATTCGTTTAAAGATCTTTCATTTTTAGAGTTGCTTGAACCGAATTATTTTTCTAAATTCAAGTCAAATTTTCCCGATAAAAATTTTGACTCACTTATTGAATATCACGGTCAATTTTTCGACAGAATAAAGTTGAAAAATGAGCTAAAAGTTATTTATTCTTCAGATGAGTTTAAAAACGCGAATCCTAGTAAAATTCTCGATTATTTTCAAAAACGGCCTTATGTCGCAAACGGTTTTAAGCAAGTTCATATTTTAGCAAAATTATTAACGTCAATTCCAGTCACAGTGGCAACTGCGGAAAGGTCATTTTCAACACTAAAGCGCGTTCACATATTTTTGAGAAATCGCCAATCCCAAGAACGACTTTCGGATCTTGCTTTAATTGCGGTTGAAAAGGATCTTCTTATACAAATGCGAAGAGAAAATGATTTTTTTGATAATGTGATTAAAGAGTTTTTACTTAAAGAACGGCGCATAGATTTGGAATACAAATAAATGGCAATGGCGAAAGAATATTTATTTATTTCAAATACCCCTGAATTTTTCTTAGTCTTAATTAACATAATATTTATTTATCATTTTTTTTATTAGTAATATTTTATTTATTTATTTTTTTTTTTTTGTATTCCGAATATATGCGCCAATATTTTATTTATATCTTTCCTGATTTCTTCTTTAAGGCTTAAAGCCGCTTGGTATAAATGTTTTTGTGACTGTCCATATTCTATTATACAGTCCATTTTTGTTTATGCTAAATTGGCTTTAGGGCGCCCAACTGCTTGACTATGAAAAATTTCCACTGCACGTCACTGCCAAATACCACAACTGAGTCCAACCCTTGCATTAGGGTGTGAATAAAAAAATGTCGCTGTCAGTCCAGTTACTTAATTTTTTAACAAAATTGGAAGGTTGCCAAAGAAAATATTGACGTTCTTTTACAAGGACGCTCTCCATAATTGGACAAGATTGTTGGTGTCAACGGTGTCCCGTTATGAGAGCGTACACTGTATATATATATATATATATAATCGAATAATGCCAAACGATTCCTAGGGTCACAAAACGTAAAGACAACCAACTCGAATGTTGAAACTGGTTATTGAGAGGGGCTCGAGTAACAGATTGTTTTTTTTTTTTCAAAACCCTCCCGTTAATAATGGTATACGAGGGCTCTCTTTTAAATTTTGCCAACAGGAACATCGAGGTTGCCACGAATCAAATGTCACTACTAAATATTAACCTTTACCCCTTGTTAGCCTAAATCCAAAGTGTTAGTGCGATACGTATAGTGTTACAGCTACAGCGAATTGTCAAAGTCGTACAGTTATTCGAACAATGGTATTGAACCGACAACATTTTCGCGCAATAATTTTTTACAACTTTCGATGACAAATATCTCAAAAAGAATGCCTCCCCGAGTGTATTTCTGTTTTCGGCAATGAATCAGCACACCAGTCGACTATTTCTCGTTAACATACAAACACACTTTCCTTCTTGCATTGAAGGCTTTTGGCAGCTCTTGGCCGTTGTAAAACGGGTCGCTCCGGTGCGCAGAACCGGCTGCCGCAGGAACGCTGCCACAGGATATGTCCGAAAATATCACGTATAAAGCAGTCGGAAGGTCAGTGGCCAACTATGCGGCTCCTGTATGGTCGCAGAATCTCTGTGACACACAATGGAGAAAGATTCCAACGTGTCAAAACGCCGCTCTCCGTACTGTTACTGGCTGTCTCCTGATGTCACCCCAGGACCATCTGCATCAGGAAACCAGGATGACGCCTTTAAGGGACCACAACCAGCTTCTGCCAAGCAATACCTGGTGGGTTGCTACCGAAGTGATCACCCAAACTCCAACCTCATGGACAAGATGCCGCCGCCCAGACATGTCAGGCGCGACTTAACGGACCTAGAAGGGGATGTCCAGAAGTACGAAAGGGTACTCTTTGATAGTGACGCACACAGGTTGGCAATCGCAGCGATACATCGGGAGGAGGTTCATCAGTCAATCGCAGGTTTAGCTTCGAATTCAGCTCTCTCGTCCATACAACCCATGATATCTCCAGAAGAGGAAAGACTTCCGAGAGCTACGAGAACGACACTCGCCCAACTTCGGTCAGGCTGGCGTTCACGACTGAACTTCTACCTATCCCGCATCGACCAGGACGTCTCCAACATCTGTCCTGCATGTAATGGAGCCCCTCACGACGTAAACCACATCTTTAACTGCGCAGCTGCACTCACGCACCTGACTCCTAGATCGCTGTGTGAGAAACCAATCGAAGCAGCTAACTTTCTATCCCTCAACGGGGATGGAGACGAATCCGCAGGCATGTAACCAACAAACACACCGAACTCCGACCACTGATACAACAACAACAACAACTATTTCTCGTTGGTATGCAAACGTAGATGGGTGAGCCTTAGCAATGATCCAAGGGCAGGTGCACTAAAAACGGCAGTCACCCAAGAAAACGTCGATGCTATGCGCAAGCTCATCACGGAAGATCGACATGTGACAAATCGCGAGAGAAGACCTCAATTCAACACATTTTGCATGAAGAATTGTGTATTAAAAAAATAGTTTTCCATTGGATACCGCATCTATTGACCGAAGAAAAGAAAGCATCTCGGGTCAATTGGTGTCAAAAAAAACTCTAGATCGCTTCAACACTGTTACGAGTTCTTTTCAAACCCCATAGGGCCTGTATATTTAAGACTAATTTAAGGTAGGATAGGTTAGGGTATTTTATTTGTAAGGGGACGGCTTAGGTTAATGGTCAGAATGAATTTTCACTGGAGTTTATTTCAATAGACCAATGTATCTGCAGCCTTGGCCAAGGAAAGTAAAATGCCGTACAATTCAATCCAGTAAATACATATGTATGTATGTATGCAGATACTTTGATTCTACGGCGATAAGATCGATTTTCAATTATGCATCTGGCCGCCTAAAAAGCCTGTCCGGCCGCGTGACTAAAATGAATTTTCACTGGAGTTATTTCAATAGACCAATGTATCTGAAACTTGGGCATGGAAAGTAAAATGCCATACAAATCAATTCAATAGATTTCTCTCAATTGCCCTAACCCCTTTTGGGGCATAGCGCGTCAACTGTTCCATGTGACCCAGTTGACGTGTCGTTGGCATAAACTGGTTTCGGAGAATGCAGTTGCCAGCATGCTCATCCATGGTCACGAACGTCGTCGTGGACGGGACTCGAACCCGAAACGCCGGTAGTCAAACATGAGACTGATGCCTCAACACACTGCAGATAGAAAGATACCTTGAATTTCCGGCGATAAGATCGATTTTCAATTGTGCATCCGGCCGCTTCAAGGCGGCCTGAACAGGCCAATCACGATCCGGAATTCCTCAAGGCCAGGCCTGATCAGTTTTTCCGGAGAAAAATTACGGAACGTGTGTGGTGGAGGTCATACACAATCCGGAATTCTTCAAGGCCTGGTCTGATAAGTTTTTCCGGACAGGAATTCCGGATGGTGTATGGTAGGCTTTAGATTTGGACTGATGTAAAGTCTGAAACCTTTTTTTTTCGAATCAGTAGGATCACTGAAAAGTACACATGCGAATACATCCCATGCCAACCAATGTTGAACATTTTTTGATTTTCATGCTAACTATGAGTTCATCCGCCTTATACGGTACATATTTTTATAAAAAATATTGTGATTTAAATTCCAAAACTCCTTACTTAAAAATTATTCTTTTAATTGGAATCTACTACTCCATTACGAATTCGAACCCATTCATATCCCTGAAATCCAAACAGAATAGACAATCATTTAGCATCAGTGCACAATCTACACGTATCAATAACTTTCCCACACAACTCTCGTTATCAAAATTTACTAAGTGAATTTCTCAGTCTTAATTCTGTTTATCTTTCTTTCAATAAGCTTCCTGACTGCCTGTGAACGTGCAGTAGTCAACATTTCAATCTTCTCCACTTCAATATTTTGCTGCCAATGTTTAGTCTACGGAGGAGTTGTCAGTCAATAAATATTTTTCTAGACCTAGATGTAGGGACTCTAGGCATTTCTGTGTAGATATTTTTCGTAGCCATAAGCCATATGAATTTGTCAATATCAATACACATTTTCGATATCCCTATACATTTATTTGAATACGTTCGTAAATATGGCACTCGTAAAACAGGTTTATAGAAGCGGAAGACCTTATTGAATCTGATCGTTATAATTGACTTCTCACCACAAACAATGTGTAGAATGAACGTTCGTTGTTCCAACAACAATAATATCGTTTATATTATTTCAAACTGAATGTACGGTCTTCGGGACTCATATGAATTGGCAACGTAAACAAACAAAACTCACCACAAACTGTAGAACGAGAAGACCACTCTCATATTTCGGAAAACGTTTGCATCTTTTCATCATACGTATTTATGCCATGGATGCATTTTACTTTCAAGTAGGATAAGTTATAGAGATAAAACCCAAAGGAGATCGACAGAATACGTTTTTAAGATACATACATATGTATTGATATTGATTTGATCAGATCTGATTTGGTATGGGATCCTCCTTAAGATTCTGAAAAGCCATAGAAAAAACAATCATCGTGTTTACTGTATGAATATTTGGTTTAGTCTCGATTGTGTTAGTGCAGAACGAACGGACGGGATAATGTTTTGATAGCTGCAATGCAACCATACACATAAATAAGAATTTCGATAAATTTGGTATCAAAGGATAACCGTGTAAGTGTTAGTTAATAAAATCATCAACCAACCCAATCCTAAAGCGCAACGCAATTTTCTCCGCTACTCGGAAAACAAGGACCATGGAAGTGTTTTGAGGGAGAACGAAAGCGCTAAAAACCTGAAACTGATTTAACCTGGAGTCGAAAGTGTATACCCTAGACCTGTGATACCAAAAGTACCAATTGGCAACGACCATATACATTAAAAAGAGAAGTTTAATCGTTCATCCATTCGGATGTTATGTAATATATGTATGTACATATATTTACTAACATTTATAGGGAAGGTTGCCGTTCATTCAGCAGGATCTTGCCCAGTCTAAAAATCAACTAACTAGATCCTACTACAAACATTTGACAAATTAAATTTAAATCACTAGCTTCATTATATCGAAAGCTATCGCTTAAAGTTATTCCTATAAGGGAAATTTGAGTGTTTTTAAAAGAGAACTCAGGCAAGCGAAGCGCCGTTCATGGTGTAATTGAATTGAATTGTAATTGCGAGCGCATCGAGGGATCGGGTGAAGCCTCCAGATTGCGTAGAATTCTGTCTACTAACCCACCCATACCCAGCTTTCTACTGAAACAAGACGGGTCCCGGACGACTTCGTGTAAGAATGTTGCTGCTTGACACGCATTTCCCATGCAGCCCAACAGCACCAATGCCCCGCTCTCCTATGGGCGAGGGACTGATTGTTCCTTGTGACTTTGAATCTATTCTCTCAGAGGAAAAAATTCGGTGGGCTATATCTAGCCTCGAGTCATTCAAGTCAGCTGGACCTGACGGTATCATTCCGGCAGATTTGCAGCACGTGTTGGATATTGCTTACTCATGGTTGGAAACCATCCTAAGGGCCTGTTTGGAATTGGTCTACATTCCTCATGAATGGTCAGTGACCGAGGTTGTTTTTATCCCTAAGGCGGGGAAAAGCTGACACGCGCGTCCGAATGACCTCAGACTAATTAGCCTATCTTCCACTCTGCTAAAGGTTTTGGAGCGCTTGATTGATGTACAACTGCGTGCTACTATTCCAACAAGACTTCTGTCTTCATCACAGCATGCCTACTGGAAGGAAAGGTCGATGGACACGGCCTTACACTCTCTGGTAGGTTACATTGAGAGGTCTCTAGACTGTAGAGAATTGGCTGCCTTCCTGGACATCGAGGGTGCTTTCAATCGTGTCGCACCTGCGACTATAACCAATTCCCTCATCGGTCTGAATGTAGATGGATCGCTCTGTAAGCTTATAGACCAACTAATAGCATCTAGGGTCATTTGAACTCGCTTGGGTGCAATATCTGAGCGCAGGAGTGTTAATAGGGGAACTCCTCAGGGTGGCGTACTACCCCCCTTCTTTGGAATCTGGCGGTTGACAAACTGCTTTTGGACCTGGAGGGTGTGGGATGCAAAGTTATCCCGTATGCGTACGATATTGCCGTCGCAACTCTGGGAAGTTTCCCTCTTTGCTCAGTGATATTCTGAAGAAAGCCCTCTCTCTGGGGTTGGTGTTAGTCCGGAGAAAACAGAACTTGTTCTCTTTACAAGGAAACCCAGGCCACCAATATTCGATCTACCATTGCTGAACGGAATGAGACTTGTTCTCTCTGAAAAAGTCAAGTTTCTGGGTGTCATTCTGAACAGGAAACTGGGGTGGACACCCAATATCCAGGAGCGAGTAGGTAAGGCGACTGTTGCGCTATACTCGTGTAAGAAGGCTATAGGTAGGAAGAGGGGCCTGAAACCGAAGATTATTTTCTGGCTCTATGTCTCAGTCCTGCGACCTATACTTCTGCAAGGTATTATTGTCTGGTGGACTGCCCTCAATTTTACGGTTTACCGAAGTATGCTAGAGAAATTCTAAAGAACGGTGAGCATCACCATCACGGGGGCTTTTAGAAATACGCCAGCCCTTAATGTCCTGCTCAATTTGCTCCCGTTAGATATTTTTGCTAAGCAGGTACTACTTTGCCTTAACCCCTAGCGGGGCATAGCGCGTCAACTACTCCTGCGCGCCATCGTACTCTGTTCTGGGCAATGGGGCGCAACTCCCCAAAAGACTTACCCAGTACCTGACACTCCTTTGCCACAGATCGACGCCATGTGATTCGAGGACCCCCTCTTGGTCGGCCTTGGTTGGAAATGGGGTTCCATTTCATGGCATGCAAAGCAATGCAGTTATCACTCTTCCGCAATGTGTGACCTATCCACTGCCATTTTCGCCTGCGTATCAATTCGTCGATTGGCATCTGACCCGTACGCCGACTTAGCTCTTCATTTGATATTGTTTCGGGCCAGAAAATTCTTAAAATTCGACGAAGACATGAGTTGACGAACACTTGCAGCTTTCTGGTAACTCCTACGGAAACTTTCCATGTACTGCTCCCATACAAAAGTACTGATAGTACCAGGGAGCGAAACAGGCCCAGCTTGGTCTTGATGCTGAGATAACTGCCCTGCCAGATTTTGGACAGCATGCCGTATGCACGTTTAGCCTGGTTGATACGACGAGCGATGTCCTGCTCCGTACCACCATTTTCGGCAACAATGCTACCCAGGTAGACGAAGTTGTCCACCTTCTCCACAGGCTGCCCATTAATATTGATGGCAATAGGTGTCGGATTTCTTTTTCGCAACGGCGGGCTAAGAACCTTGGTCTTGTTGGTATTAATCTTTAGCCCAACCTTGCTTGCCTCCCTCTCGAGATCTAACGCCATTGCGGACAGATCCATGATTTTGTGGGAGAGTAGGCATATGTCGTCAGCGTAGTCAAGATGTTGTAGATAAGATGTCAAAGTCCATTGAATTCCTCTGTCGAGTCCGGATAGGGCTGCATGCAACACATCGCCGATCACAATGAGGAATAGGATCGGTGAGAGGATGCACCCCTGCCGAACTCCACTGCGAATCTCAAAGTCCCCCGACACCTTACCTTTATGCAGAACGCGACATTTCGCGCCGTCATAGGTTGCCTTAATAATAGCCACAAGCTTCTCAGGGATGCCTCTCCTGCGCAAGGCCGCCCATATAGAATCCCGGTTCACACTATCGAAAGCCTTTTCGAAATCGATGAAAAGCAAGTGAAGCGGAGAATCGTATTCAGCGCATTGCTCGATGATGGTTCGCAAGGTGTTAATGTGATCGACACAGGAGAATCCGGATCGAAAGCCAGCCTGCTCTTCATCAATTGTGCTTTCTAAGTGGGCCTTAATTCTTTCCAGGATGATTTTAGCTATTATCTTGACAACAGCAGGAAGCACACAAATGAATCTCCAATTATTACAGTCTGTCAGGCTGCCCTTCTTTGGAAGTTTGATGATCAAACCTTCCTTCCACTCAGTGGGAAAGGTCTCTGTATTCCACGCTTTATCAACAAGTGGGTGCAGCAAATCGGCAGTTACGCTTGGGGCTGCTTGATAAAGTTCGGCAGGGATGCCGTCAAGTCCGGCGGCCTTTCCTCGTTTTAGTGCAATAATTGCAGTGACTATTTCCTCTTTAGTCGGGGCAGTGGACCGTATACGCACATTTTGATGGTTAGCTAAATTATCTATATGAGGGGGAACTTCACCAGAGGTTACACGGTTCAAGACCGCGGCGAAGTGTTCTTTCCACCGCCTCATTTGATCTTCTTCCAAGATAAGTAGCTTTCCATCACTATCTTTCACCGGATGTTGGCAGGAGTTACGACCACCTGTAAACTCCTTGATGACACCGTATACGGCGTTTAAGTTGTTACTTCTAGCGGCTTCTTCTGCTGACGCTAAAAGAGAATTGGCATAAACTCTTTTATCGCGTCGCACACTACGCTGAACTTCTCGAGCTTTCTGACGGTAAAGGAGTTCGATGCTACTTCGATTTTCGTCTGGGGCTGCAGCCAAACGAACTTTCAGCTCCTTTCTTTCAACAATCCGCTGCCATGAAGCGTCGGACATCCAGGGCTTATTCCGGCAATCCGGGTTTGGGCCAAGGATGGTATTTGCGCTATCAATGTACGCATTTTTTATGGCATCCCAGTTTTCGTTTATGTCACTATCTGGGTGACTAGTTATCTCAGCCGCTTTTTGCGCAAGATGGTCATTATATTGTTGTAAGACAGCTGGATTTTTTAGTCGAGCGGTGTTGAATTTGCGGGGCCTGGATCTTTCGTCGCTGGGGCGGCGCACGGCTGCAATACGCAATCGAACATTAGCGATCATAAGATAATGGTCTCTTCCCATCCCAATATCGGCACCCTTCTTGTTTCGCACGTCCAGGAGGCAACTCTTGAATCTTTTACTAATGGCAAAATGGTCGATTTGATTTTGTGTTCTGCGCCGATCAACAGAGGACCAACTGATTTTGTGGTGGTCCTTATGCTCAAACATAGTACCACCGATGAAGAGACTGTGAAAGTTGCAGAACTCCACAAATCTTTCACCGTTTTCATTACGATCACCAAGACCGTGTCTCCCCATCACATGTCTGAGCCCATAGTTATCAGCGCCAACTTTCGCATTCAAATCACCCATAACCATTATAATGTCACCTTTAGGTGTTCTGCTCTGAACGGCGTTTAGTTCTTCGTAGAAGGAGTCTTTTGCCAAGACATTGTCTGGTTCAGTAGGGGCATAACATTGTATTATTGAGATGTTCCTCATTTTGGTCCGGAACCTGGCGGTCAAGACCCTGTCAGAGACCGGTTCCCAGGATAAGAGACAGTTTCGCGCGGCTCTGGTTAAAAGGAGCCCCACACCTGACTCACGGCGACTACCGGTAGCTTTACCGGAGTACAACATTACAGTGCTGCCCGTTGGAGAGATGAATTCTCCGCTGTTCCACCATCTTATCTCACTAACTCCTAAGATATTTAATTTGTACCTCAGAAATTCACTCTCTAATTGAAGAAATCGTGCGTTCTGGGGACCTTCTGATCCATTGTCCAGTAGAGTACGCACATTCCAGAATCCAATCTTTTTCATTGTACGATAGCTAAAAGTCGTAACCGTTGAGTCAGTCCTTATCCGAGGCATAGTTGACGTTTCGTTAGCATATAAAGATTTCGGATAGTGCAAGTTGCTGGCATACACATCCTGTCCTTTGATTGTCGGTTTTAACGACAGGCCCTCAAAGGGAAAGGCCGTGGTATTTTTTTCACACCCCACACCACAGGGGTACCTCAACCAAATCATCGCACCGCCATCACTGGCGGCTTGACGTTGGTTGGCAATGGTCAGTGACCACTGCCGTTCCAGGGGGCGCCCACGCGGAGGACTATGGAAGAGGAGTTTTTGCCCCCCTAAGCAGGTGGCCTCAAACGTAGCCATTCGTATTCGAGAAACTGGACAGTTAACTGTGGCAGCCACGAGAACTCGTCTGTTCTTAGCAGCTTGGATTTTGCTGCGGTGACGGATTACACTCTTCCCAAGTATATGTTCGGTAACAATTTTGTAAGCCAAATCCCCTCACGGGACGAGTGGGAGGCCAACACTTTCCAGGAGTCAAATGCTATAAGTTTATACAGCAATGGCTCTAAGACGAATAAACGAATGGGAGTGGGGGTGTACTCGGACAAGTTGAATATGAACTTGTCACTACATCTCCCTGACATTTGCAGCGTTCCTCAGGCGGAAATTGCGTCTATTTGGGAGGTTCTCATCTGGCTCGGGCGTAATGTCATAGCTGCTAAGGACATTATCATTTTTACGGATAGGCAGCCGGCGATGAAATATCCCTTGAATCTGTGATTACAAACTCAAAGATTGTTGCCACATGCCGCACCTGTCTCCTGGAGGTGGGAAAAAATTTTAACATCACCCTTTGTTGGATTCCGGCCCATAGTGGCTTTGACGGAAATTGCAAAGCGGATGAACTAGCTAGAAGAGGCTCTATTGGTTGGACCGGGTTTAGTCATCGCCACTTCGGGTGGTCTTTATCAGCCTGTAAAATGTTGGTAAACGCTAACGCGTTGAGTACTGCCAAAGCGAGGTAGAGTAATGGTAGTACTTGTGTAGTGTACATATGGTGTACACTCACCTTAAGAATAGTATTTTCTTCGTTTGTAAACAAACAAGCAACGAAGTAAGCAAAAGCAATTATTGAGCATGCATTCTTGGTGTCATATTGCACTGCTTGATTCTTGCATACTTTAGTTGCATTGCTTGTGAATCACGTTTACTTTCTCCATATCACAATAAGTGACCGGAAATTAGGTCAAAAGTTATTGTGATGATGTCACTTGATTTTTAGGTGAATCTGGAGCATGGGAATAGGGAATAGGTATAGTAATGACTAATTTGTAAGAAAACATGTGTTAGTAATAAGTGATAGTATAAATAGGCGATATTGTATAAGGGAAGGGCAGTCTGTAATTGGAAGTTGCAATTGGCGACTCACAGACTTACCAGCTATTAGGGAAAGATTGGCGATTACGCCGTAATAATAAGATTGCATCTTGCAGTCATTAGTAAAGGTATAAAGTCACTTAATAAATAAAATCATCCAATTTAATTAACTAACTTCTTATTTCACTATGGAAAAAGTACCATCCAACATTACATGGCGATCCTGCCAATCATCGAACAATGGACAAGGACTTGCGCGACATTAATTTTTCATTGGAAGAGCACCGTGAGATAGATGACTATTTCAGCAAATTATTTGGCACCGCAGAGAAATATACCGTCGAAGTAAATAGGCAAGCACCGCAGTATATTCCGTCGAAGATTAATCCCGATACAGAAGAAAAAGCGCCAGTTCAGCAAGCAGTAGACCCTGCCGCTCCTGTCGTTAAAAAGAAGAGGAAAACTTACGAGGATGCAATTTTGCAGGCGACGGAAGACGATCTACCCCATCTAGGACCAAAGCGGAGATACATTCAACGACCACAGCTGACGACACCACAACCTGCGGAAGCGGCTATTACACGCACCAGAGGCGGAAAACGAGTGCGACTCCGTCAGGAGAAGGCTAGAATTTTTGGTATCATCCCATTGGTGACGGACTCCGCTCAAAAGCGAGCTCTATTCAAGGAAGCTGAGGCTATATCCAGGAAACTTAAAAATTTAAAAAAAAAAACATTAATAATAATACAATAATTAAATATGGGGAACTGCTCTTCAGTAAACACCGGATCTATGATGACCGAATATCGTCAGGCAATCACCACATCAGCAGTGTTTGCTATAGCATTAGTATTATTTTACTTTTATAATAGATACCATAATAATTATGTACGAAAATATGTTAATAGAACAACAAATATTTAATTAATAGACTCCACATATACAATTCAAATTTACACCTTTCATTTTTTTTGGTATTTCACTGAGTAATGTCTGATGTTGAGAAATCAGAACAATCCACTTTTTCGCATGTAAAAGCCCTGATTGAAGAATCAAAAAAGGAGTTAAACAACGCCAAGAAATCAATTAACAAACCTTATAAAGAACAAACTATTAGATCAAAACTAGAGGCTCTTGAGAATACAAGAACTCAGTTAAAAGATTTTTTTTCAAGTACCAAATTGGATGTTCTTGATCTAAAAATTTATTTTAAAAGTATTTACGAAGAACTCAAAAACTTGTTTTTAAAACAACTTGCAATCATGGCGAGTAATTTTGATTTAGCTTTGGCACACAAAGTTATTCCACTTTTTGAAGGACACCATAAAAATCTTCATGCTTTTCTAACGCATATCGAACTCCTTCATAAAACATTCAATGATGAAGGAAAAAAAGAATTAATAAATTTTGTTTGTAATGCAAAATTGTCTGATGTTGTAAGAACGTCATTGGGGACTGATCTACCAACAACTTTCGAGGATTTTTCAACTAGGCTAAAAGCTAATTTTCGGAACACCAGAACTATCACAAGTATCCAAACAGATTTGCATAATATGCTCCAACTCAAATCATCTGCAATTGCTTTTAGAGATAAAATTTTGAAATTAACTAGTGAGCTTACTTCTTTGGAAATCGATGAATTGGGTTCTTTAGCAACCGAACATTCTAAAAAAGCAGTAGCTATGATAAATGAGAAATTAGCATTAACAATTTTCTTGAATGGTGTAAACGAACAGTATCAAAACACTATTTTCGCGTCTAGACCAAAGGATATTATGGAAGCCGCAAACCTAACAGTAGAACTTGAAAAACGAAGCGTTAATAACAAAAGAATTATGTTAATGAACAATGGCAACGCGAAGCCAAATAATAATAGCAACCGAAATAACAATAACAACCGAAATAATAATAACAGAAACTACGGTAACAATAATAACAATAACAATAATTATAGTAGTAATAACCGTCAAAATAACAACAATATCAGATATAATAACCGAAATAATAGAAACAATAACAATAATAGCGGGAATAACCGGAATAACGGTAGTAATTGGAATAACAATAATAGCGGAAATAACCGGAATAACAGTAATAATTGGAATAACAGCAATAACGGAAACAATCGCAATAACTGGAATAACGGGAATTACTCCAACAATAACAGAAGATCCAACGGCAACTGGAATAATAACCAAAATAATTCAAGAAACGTTAATATCATTCAGGACCAGGGAAACGGACAGCTCTCCGGAGAGGAACAACAGTAAATGAAAAATTTGGCCTTCCCGGAAAGCAAATATTCAATATATCTAATAGCGGATCCAATTATATAACAATAAAATGCAAAAATTTACAACACAATCTGACTTTCTTGATAGATACGGGAGCAGATATTTCTATTTGCAAGAGTAATAATATTAATTTAAACGAGTTAAACGATCATTTTCAATGCAAACTAAATGGCATAACCAGTGAAGTTGTCACTTCTCTAGGCACAGCAAGGTTGAAGCTACTTTTAGGGGAATATGTTTCAGAAAATATTTTCCATATAGTAGGTGAAGATTTTCCAATTTTCACGGATGGAATTATTGGAAGGGACATTTTAGAAAAACATTATTCTAAAATATGTTTTGAGACCTATACAATAACTTTCATTATTGATAATGAGGAAATTATCATTCCAATGAACATGAAAGCATTGAAACTTGTTCAATGGAAAATACCCCCAAGAACAGAAGCAGTTGTACCTATTAATCTAACAAGGGAAGGTGATAGTTTAGTTTGTGGTAAAGAGATTTATCCTGGTGTATTTGTGGCAAATACAATAGTCCCAGCAAAAGGCATATGTCACATTAAAATACTAAATGCCAACGACTTTTCAGCGACTATTGAAAATTTCAACATCAATATAGAACCACTTAGCAATTATGAAATCCTTAGTATATCTCAGAAGGACAAAAGTCATGAGCGCCTACAGAAACTGCTTAGCGGGATAGAAACGGGCGCGACTGACGAAAAAACTAAGGATAGTCTCCTAAAAATTATTACAGAATTTCAAGATATTTTCCATATCGAGGGTGATAAGCTAACAGTCAACAATTTTTATAAACAGAAAATTATTACATCAGACGATATTCCTGTGTATACGAAAAATTACAAATTACCGCATGCACAGTTGGAGGAAATCAATACTCAAGTCAATGAATTAATGGACAATGACATCATTGAACCATCGGTTAGCCCTTACAATTCTCCATTACTTATAGTACCTAAGAAGAGTACTGATGGTAGAATGAAATGGCGACTTGTTGTGGATTTCAGACGTTTGAATAATAAGGTTATAAATGACAAATTTCCTTTAACGCGTTTAGAAGATGTTTTAGACAGGCTAGGAAGAGCTAGATACTTTTCAACGCTTGATATGACCAGCTCTTTTCATCAAATCGAGTTGGAAAAGGAATCGAGACCACTGACAGCCTTTTCTACTGACAAGGGTCATTTTCAATTCAAACGACTCCCATTCGGTCTCACGATATCATCTCCTAGTTTTCAAAGAATGCTTACAATAGCTCTGACCGGTTTGGAATCTGAGGCTTTCTTATATGTTGATGATATTATAGTTTTCGGCTGTAGTGTCAAGCATCATAACGATAATCTTATCAAAACCCTGACACGGTTACGACAATATAATCTTAAATTGAATGCTAGCAAGTGTCAATTTCTAAAATCGGAAGTAGTATACTTAGGGCATTTGATAACTAGCCAAGGCATAAGAACGGACCCATCGAAAAACGATGTAATAAAAAATTATCCTGTACCGAAAAATGCCGATGAAGTTCGTCGATTTGTAGCTTTTTGTAATTATTACAGAAGGTTTATAAAAAATTTCGCAGACATTGCTAGATGTTTAAATGTACTTCTAAAAAAGAATGCTACGTTTAAATGGGATGATAATTGTCAAATAGCATTTGAAACCCTTAAGAGCAAATTAATTCAACCTCCGATATTGCAATACCCGGATTTTTCTAAACCATTTATCGTCACAACAGATGCATCTAGTCATGCATTAGGTGCAGTGTTGTCACAAGGAGAAATTGGTAGCGATTTACCGATATCTTTTGCAAGCAAATCCTTAGGAAAACATGATTTGAACAAACCCATCATAGAAAAAGAATTATTAGCAATCCATTGGGGAATAAATTTTTTCCGTCCTTACCTGTACGGTAGAAGGTTTATTGTGGTCACCGACCATCGGCCACTTATTTCTCTTTTTACTCATAAAAACCCATCTTCCAAATTGACTAGAATTCGCCTTGACTTATCAGATTATGATTTTGAAATAGTTTACAAGCAAGGTAAAATAAATACCAATGCAGACGCTTTGTCTCGAATAGAACTGAATTCAGACATTTTAAAGAAAATGATTCCGCTCGACAACGATAATACTATAAAGAAAACTTTGGCGATAACAAGGGGAATGTCGGCTAAACAACAGTCAGACAACAAAGTGCACTATAAAAATAATAATGTGAATAATAAGGATGACCTACCCAGATTACAATCGGAGCCTGATCAACTTCGAGTATGGGAGTGTACATCATTGACGGATATCCGAAATATTATTAAACTGAAGTTTATTATCCGAAATGGAAATAAACCAAAAATTGTACGTACAAAGGATGCAATATGTATATATGACAGCGATAGTGTTAACAGGAAATACGTTTCCGTTAATAAAGCGTCTAACATTTCATCCTACAATGCGAAGCATACCAACAATAGCGATAATTCTGATATGGTATACGTGCCTATCATGAAGAAGCTATTGGAAACGGCGCTTAATTGGAAAATTCATACGCTAGCCATACCAACAAATGATGAAATTTTCCAAGCATTGTCTATTGAAAAATTTAAATATATTATTAATATGTTGCAACAAGATTTTCACGTGAAAGTAAATATAATTATTTATAAAGCCCTTGAAAACATCAAAGAAATTAGTCGTCAAAAAGAATTAATTAAAGAGTATCATGATACGCCACACGGAGGACACTTCGGAGTCAGAAAAACATGCTTAAAACTTAAACAACGATACTGTTGGAAAAATATGAATAGGATGATAAAAGATTACGTAAGCAATTGTGAAAAATGTAAAATTAATAAACAGATACGTCATACTAAAGAACGAATGATAAAAACAGATACGCCATCTACAAGTTTTGAAACCATTTGTATAGATATTGTAGGACCACTTCGAATATCAAACGGTTACCGATATATATTAACCATGCAATGCGAGCTATCAAAATTCGTTATTGCCGCGCCTTTAGAAACTAAAGAAGCCAAAAACGTAGCTAAATCTCTAGTAGAAAACCTAATTTTAACTCACGGTTTATTTAAAGTACTAAAGTCGGATATGGGTTCTGAATTCACTAACAAATTATTAAAAGAAATTTGCGATATGCTAAAAATCAAACAGATTTTCTCTACACCATATCATCACGAAACTTTGGGTGCTATAGAACGAAATCATCGTGTCTTAAATGAGTACATGCTAACTTTTGCTGAGGATATGAATTGGGACGTTTGGTTACCATATTACACTTTCGCGTATAATATAACGCCACACGTAGATAATAACTACAGTCCTTTTGAGTTAGTTTTCGGTAAATTACCTACTCTGCCCAATGATATTCTTACAACTAATGACACAGTATATAATCTCGATAATTATGCAAATGAACTTAAAGTTAGACTCAGATTTTCAGTATCTAAAGCCCGTGAACTTATTGAATTAACAAAACTTAACCGCACTAAGAAAGATAAAAATGTAAACCCACTTATAATATTAGTTAACGATAAGGTATTAGTAAAGAATGAAAACAAAAAGAAAGGTCAACCACCTTATGTGGGACCATTTAATGTAATAAGTATTGATAATACAAATGTAACAATAGATTATAAGGGAATTCCTAAAACAATACATAAGAATAGACTAAAAAAATTTTGAGTAATTAACATTCAATAACAATATATATATATATAAAAAAAAAAAAAAAAAAAAAAAAAAAAAAAAAATTATATGTAAAATATTAAGAGGATATTGTAAACCTCATGTTCCAGATACCCTACACGTGGAGTAGTATTATAATTATTATTATGATTTGTATAACACAAATCACCAAAAACCCCATGGGTGTAGTGTACATATGGTGTACACTCACCTTAAGAATAGTATTTTCTTCGTTTGTAAACAAACAAGCAACGAAGTAAGCAAAAGCAATTATTGAGCATGCATTCTTGGTGTCATATTGCACTGCTTGATTCTTGCATACTTTAGTTGCATTGCTTGTGAATCACGTTTACTTTCTCCATATCACAATAAGTGACCGGAAATTAGGTCAAAAGTTATTGTGATGATGTCACTTGATTTTTAGGTGAATCTGGAGCATGGGAATAGGGAATAGGTATAGTAATGACTAATTTGTAAGAAAACATGTGTTAGTAATAAGTGATAGTATAAATAGGCGATATTGTATAAGGGAAGGGCAGTCTGTAATTGGAAGTTGCAATTGGCGACTCACAGACTTACCAGCTATTAGGGAAAGATTGGCGATTACGCCGTAATAATAAGATTGCATCTTGCAGTCATTAGTAAAGGTATAAAGTCACTTAATAAATAAAATCATCCAATTTAATTAACTAACTTCTTATTTCACTATGGAAAAAGTACCATCCAACATTACACTTGTACCTATATGGTTACTAGGCAACTTTGGCCTAGGATCGATCCCAAACGCTCTGCGGAGCTGCTGGCCTTGAATAGGCGTAACATACGGACTCCAGTGGGGGTGATTATAGGGCACTGCCCGATCGGCGAACATGCTAGGAGATTGGGGCTTCCACAAAATGACCTCCATAGGAGTTGCGGGGATGAGGATGAGGAGGTGAGTACCTTTCATCTACTATGTGGGTGTAATGCCCTGGCTAGAAGAAGGAGGATTACCTCGGGGTCTTTCTATTTTGGCGATCTGGACGACCTTAAGGATGTTAGCATCAACCGGCTCCAGCAGTTTTTCAACAGCTCAGGCTGGTTCAATAAATAGGTAGGACTCGGGTTGTGGGGTCGATGGTGGTATCACAAAGGACCCAGTGGTGGTCTACGTGTGCTTTTTGTATCACGGCCGCCCCTTTAACCTAACCTATCGCTTATCTGAAGTTTCATTTGTAGGAGAGGTAAGGGTTCCTTTCGTTGGATCTTGTGCATTTCCAACAGTGACTAACTAGATCCAAGTTCAAACGTTCAACCAAAATTTCAAGTCACTAGCTTTATTCTATTGAAGCTAACTCAAAGTTTAATTTGTATTGAAGGTAGGGGCTTCTTCGGTCGGAATTTATCAATTTTCAGTACCAACTAACTAGATCTTACTATCAATATCCGACTAAATTTTCAACTAGGTGGCTTTCTCCCGTCGAAAGTTTTCGTAGTTATAGGAATATTTCATTTCTTGAAATTTGTAGCGTGCCATTGGCCTGATTACGCCCATCTTACTAAAACTCGAGCAGCATCTCATCTAAAGTTTATGTACCAAAAATCAGCTTCCTACGTCAATTGGTTCAAGAGTTATTAACAAAAGCCCTGAAAAGTAGAGTAATACGGGGCTCTTTGTAAGAAAAGTACCATTATTTTCCAACGGATCAATTCCATTTTTACAGGAGAGCACAAAATTACCCTATTACTAAAGTTAGAGCGAAAATTTCAAGCTTCTAGCTTCATTCTATCGAAAGTTATCGTGCGAACGGACAAACAAAGGGACAGACAGACCTGGCTAAATCGAATCAGGAGGTAATAAAAATTCTACGTACTCCGTTACAAGTTATGGAGAATCCTCAACTGTGTTCAGCGGCTACTCTTCAGCTGACTATGGGGGTCAAACCCTGGTAATTTTCCCCTTCCGACAACCCACTTGCTGCCACTTTTCTCACCGAACAAATAAAGTACCAGGTTCGTGTTGCAGTTGGGGTTCATGTTAGACAGTCTGTGGCCGGGTTATGAATAATTCGGTTAACACGAATTGCGAACTCAGTTGTGTAGCGCCTATATAAAAATTTCGGTCAGATTAGGTAGGATGGTTGTCGCTAGAGCAGACTGCATCAATCAGAATGACTCATGTGGGCCTAGATCGCTTTGTGAGGATGTGCCCTTAGCGATTTACCGGGTAGGCTGGGTGGAGTCAATAATTAATTATATTTAATAGTATAGAGTCCTATAAAATTTTGACGAAAATTCTGGAAAATAGAATAAAACCGTACGCAGAACGAGTCATTGGCGAATATCAAAGCGGTTTCAGACCTGGTCGCTCCACAACCGATCAGCTCTTCTCAGTCAAACTGATACTCCAGACCAACTTAGTGTGCGTCTGTAGCTTAGCTCGGTAACGCACCGGGCATTTTTTTGCTACTCGAAACACGGTCTCTGCGGTTCGCGCCCCGCAACGGGACCAACTATTTTTTATTCTCAAATTCCCTCTGAATTAATTTCTCCGAGCTTAGTGGTTTCGTATGGATAGTAGCACTCATCAGGTCTTGCATCTTTGCAGCTATCCATGTGCAAGACGACCACGAAAGTGTGAGAATTCTGTTTGTATAGGCCGTGAAGGCGTGATTTTACTTGAAAACTCGACCGTGGAGGTCTAGATGGTGTGAAGCACTTATATTAACTCACTAGAGGGGTGGAGAGAGGGTGAGAAGTGGAGATATTTGTTCCCTGGCAATTTTACTTTATGTATTAATGTTCTTGCAAATGTACAAGTGCGAATCATTTTCAATTTAAATTGGAGCTCGGAGCTCGGAGCTAAGCTACAGACGCACACTAAGTTGGTGTGCAGAATGAAACCAAGTGTCACAAACAATTCCAATTTAAATTGAAAATGATTCGCACTTGTACATTTGCAAGAACATTAATACATAAAGTGATACTCCAGAGGTGCTGGGAATACAACGTAAGCGTATACCAAATCTTTGTCGACTTCAAGCAGGCATACGACAGTATCGATCGTGGAGTACTGTACAACATCATGCTGCAATTTGGTATACCAGCAAAATTAGTGCGACTGACAAAGATGACGATGACCAACTCCGTCTCACAAGTCAGGATCCAGAATAGACTTACTGATCTATTTGAAACACGCACTGGTTTGAAACAGGGCGATGGACTGGCTCCGACGCTCTTCAACCTAGCACTGGAATACGTTATTCGGGCCATGAATTTGGACAACAGCAAGACGCTACTCATCAAGTCGACACAATTAGCAGCGTACGCCGACGACATCAACATCATGACCCGAAGATTGGCTGACGCAGAAGAACTTCTGCATACGCTCGATACCGCTGCAAAGGAAGTTGGACTACGTATTAACGAGGGTAAAACTAAAATAATGATGCAATCGGTGACAAGGACACCTACACTACCGAGCATCAATGTGGGGGACCTCAACATCGAGTTCGTGAACAACTTCATTTACCTGGGTTGCAACCTGTCAAGGGACGCCAACGAAACTGACGAAATCAAGCGACGGATACAGTTAGCTAATAAGACTTTTTTCTCGGTTCTCCCCATAATGAAATCGAAGCATGTGCACAGAAACACGAAGCTCCGCGTGTACAAAACCATTATACGACCAGTGCTATGCTATGGCTGCGAAGCATGGACCCTAGCTCAAGCCTCCGAAAACATGCTAGACACTTTCGAACGTAAGGTTCTACGGCGAATTTTCGGGGCTGTTTGCGATCGAGATGGATGGCGCATCCGGTACAACCATGAGTTGTATGAAATGTACGATGAGCTGGAAGTCTCGAAAATCGTCAAACTACAACGACTTCAATGGGCAGGGCATGTACAAAGAATGGACGATGATCGCATGCCTAAGAGAGTAATGAATGCAGAACGAGTCGACGGAGCGAGACTGCGAGGACGACCGAGATCTCGTTGGGAGAGCTCAGTAGGTGTGGACGCCGCGCAGCTGCTGGGCTCCCAAAATTGGAGGACGCGGTCACGTGACCGAGATAATTGGAGGACAATGATCCAGGCGGCCAAGGCCCGACGTCGGGCTGTCGCGCCACGATGATGATGAATAGTATAGAGAGGTGAAAATTGTGAAACAAATGATCAATAACGATAACGAGTAGTAGCAGTAGATGGTACAATTCGCACTCAGTGACTCAAGATTCCATTATAAAATAGCTAGAGCAAAATTTTTCGTTTCTTAGCATCAAAGCATTCCTATTTCCTTTTGTTTATCTTCTTAATATCATTACCCTGCAGAAGAACTCTCAAAGCACCGAAATTTGAATCCTGCTTTTTTTGCAGATGCCGTACCTTTGTGTCTCCACGACCCTTTTAAAGTCGTTACCTCTTCTTAAAGGAAATCAGAATTGAAAATTTTGCATATTCTCAAACGCCGCCAGTTCCTTTATCACATACGAATATCGACGGCAGTTCATTACCAACAAGGAAGCGTTCAACATCTTTTCACCAACGGCATCCATTCAAACGCATTCCAACAAAGTCAATTTACGATTGAAAAGGATTTTTTTCGTCTCCTCCTACCCACACAGTTCCTCTTCTCCAGCCAACATCGGAGCCCATTTAAAATCATCAAATTCAATGAAATTGTCAGATTCCTTACAGGATTTATTGCCTCTCAAGAGTTACATTCTGGTCGATATGGCGGTAGCAATGATACCATTTCACGCGCATTAAATTAATTTAGTGCCCCATCAAAATACTAGGCATTTGAATTATGACACAGTTTCCAGTCGGAAATGTTCAACCCTGCAAATTCTTGGTGTTCTGAACATTTGATGCCGTAATAGTTACACACGTACATCGGCTTGTATCCACATACCTTGTTAAGTCGGTAAGGGTATGTTGACTGCGTATTCATGGTATCCATACAATCGATAAATTCATAGACGTTGGGCGTCCCCAGTATGGGGCACATTGCAACTAATTTCAGACGATTCCAACGAGAGAACCTCTATATCAAGTTGTTGGCCGGTAATTCATTCTTACTGTGAACGGAAATTATGCGAAGCATTTGCTCAAGTTAAGAGATGAATAACCGGACGGTTATCACACATTAACAGTATGCGTTTGAAATGTAATTAATTCAAGGAGATGAATGGAAAACTGGAATAACCTTAATGGTATTGTAATAAAAAACTTTAAATCGTAATTATAGGCGTGTTTTTTTTACCGCAGTGCAGGTTAATTGGTGACTATCCGGGTTAACTTACACACATTACACAAACAACATACCCTAGTTGTTTCTGTAATGTGTGTAAGTTAACCCGGATAGCCCCCAATTAACCTCCACCGCAGTACAAAACTAGGGTATAAAAACACGCCTTGTATGTACATAGTTGACAGATCGTGGGATCTATCCCACGGCGGGAACGTGCATGATTTGCCACCCCCATTTTTCGGGCATTTTGTCAAAGCAAAGCCACTTCTGCACTTGGTGTTATACCCTCATTGAATGCTGCTGAGCTGCATCTCCAGTTGGTGGAAGTGAGGCGATGTTGAATCGCGCCTTGAAGGAGGACGTCACAAAGCTTTTGTTTCTCAGCAGATTCAGTGAGGTGGCGCCTTCAGGAAGGCCTCTCCTGCCGTAGGTATACTTGAACGAGCTTCCCGGGGATCTTGAAAAACTTTTATGACGGCTGGCAAATGTGAATGTTCTCCGGAGGACGTTAAGAAATTTCTTCTTCCCCTGGTTTAACAGCGCACTGGTATAGTCACATGTAAAAATAGTATGTTATGAGATATTATTTTCTCAATTGCAAGATGAGGAGCGTACAGGGTTTCCGGAACGTTCCCTTTTGATGGTTTGAGAAATACAGCATTTTGTATGCTTTGCCCACAAAGACCAATCAGAATGACCGAAAGATCAACGTCTTTCCCCACCACTGTGACGGATTCATTTGTTGGGACCAAGGAGAGAGCTGTCGTGATTATGAGGGTATCTGCGTCTTCCCTGGCTTGCTCGCATTTCATCTTGGACTCTGTGTATTTCTCCATGAGCATTGGGATCAGGCTCCTTTTGTTCGAAGACTTGGTCAAGAAAGTGTGTTAGGCAACGGTAGGCACCATCAGTTCAGTGAACTTCTACAGATTGCTTCTTGGTTGATCTTCTCAAAAATAAGTTTCATAGATTGAGGGTAGAGAGACAGTTCGTATGTCAGGAACTCTGTCAGCTCAATATCTGATTGTTTTGCAATGGCAATTCGATAGAACAGCGTGTCAGGATTTACAACTACAGTCTTTTCGTGCATTTGGATAGCACTGTTCGTCAATGGCCGTTTGGAAGTAAAAGGAGTGGTAACTAGAACATATTAGATTTAGTTCTAATTTGTGGAGTGTTTATACCGACCGGTACTAAATATGGCAAATGTCAGATGTTGACTTATCACTTGGGTTTAACGAAAATTTTAGAAATGTAAAGACCTCAGTACCTTTTTGTCGAAAGCGCTTTTATACCCCCGACTAAAACAAAACATAAACATCGACAAAAACAACCGTCAACAACGGAAACACAAACCTAATCCAAAACTTTTGGTTCAGCACCGCATTGTAAGTGGAGCTAAGAGCTAGTCCAATCAACTAATCCGATATGTTTACATCGTGGTGAGTTGGCTGGGATTAGTTAATACTGAAACATAGTTCCACGGCATAAAAGTGGCCAATGCAAGAGACTTCACTCGATAAGCTCTTTTGAATTTAAATGCCAGAAAATCGTCTCCAACTATGCGGTTTATTCCTTGCACGCCCACCTCTTTAGCCCAGTGGCAGTCTATATGAGGTCTTTTGTTTCTGGGGAAGGGGATGAAACCAATCCATAAGCTTGCCTTGATTGTCTCGCTAGAGTCTCAGAAATAAAAGTTGTTCACATGCTAGAATTGTCGGTGATCTGACCTTCAGCAGCTAGGGAGCAGATGGCTGGGTTCTGTGTCAGAAGGATGGAGATGGAAAGGGGCGAACAAAACAATAAGTGGGTAAAAATCTGGGGAAACTGTAGAAGCTCTTTACCTGACCACAGATTGCACTTCCAAAACTTTTTCCGAGTTGTTACTCGTGGAGCCGGTACCGAGAACGTTCCAGGGAACTTCTGAATGGAACTGTGACTGCGGTAACTGGAAACGCAATGTTTCCGGTGGTTAGAACGGTGACCTATTAAAAAAATGCCCGAAAATATGTTGTATGGGAACACTCGCTCAAAAAGTGATTTTAGCTATGTATTTCGAGTTTCTGAATATTCTTTTGACCAAATTACAAAGATTGGGTACTTTCTGAACAGGATTTCATGCTCTACAACTTGTACTTCTTGCATTTTTACGTATTAGTAGCCGTTTTCAAGTTACAGACGTTCAAATGTGACCATAACAGAGTTTTTCGCAAAGTAGAGAAAAATCAACGCTTTTTCGACTGTCGATTGCAACTACACCAATGGACCGAATTTGATGCTTAGTAACTCATTCGACGTAGAATTTTATATTCTTTAATTTATCAGTGAACTTTTGCCAACTAGGATCCACGGTTTTCAAGTAATAATCAAAAAATCAAAAAAAGTACCGAAATTTCAAGGTTTTTTGAGAATTTGCCATGTTCCGCAGAAAAGTTTTGGTGGGAAGCTGCGGATTCGTGTTCAGCACCCCAAAAAACATAAAAAATTAAAGAAAAAAATTCTCCACCACAATTTGTTTCCCCGAAACCCTTTTGAGCTCCAAATGAGTGGACTAATACCACTGCCGGTGATATGATACCCATCTTGGTTAAATATCACTTCACTCCGGAGAATGTCCTTTCGTCCTCACCAAAGGACTTGAAATACCATCAACAGTAGTCTAGTTCAATCGGCTCATGATAGTAAGCCATCAACATTCAGCACATATCACCTAGCCATCATTATTCAACCATCATTTTAGAAACGATCACGCACAATGATCATACACAGAGTGCATATCACACAGTTTAACTATATGTATATCTATTTTCATCACCCTTCACTCCACAGTACCCCTCAAACACACTATACCACATCAATTACATACCCCACTACTTTACCCTACAGATAAATCGAATGCCTCTTTCTCGTACATGCCGGCGAAGCTCCTTAAGAGCCACGTCGCTTGTTTGGGTCGCTTTTCTGGTCGTTTTCCATATTAATCGCCTCCCAATATACATTTTCATATTAAAAAGAAAAAGAAAAACAAACACTTGACACGACAGGAGTTAGAACCCGGGACCGATAGTCCACCACGCTACCGATACAGCTATGCAGCTCATAACGAAGACTATCATTTGTGCACACTAAACGCAAGTACGGAATGCATAAAGATGAGAATTCAAAGAATTCACATGTAATACTCGTACAAACACAACAGTTACGCATTCCACATCTTCTATGGTTTTGCCCCGTACCGAGCGATAAGATGTATACACATCAACAAGAAAAAAAGGGATAGGCAACAACCTCCTGAACAAGACCGGTCAAAGGCAATGCCGAGGCAGACGGTCGCCTAGGGCCATAAAGTAAGAGTACTGTTGAGCTCTCGCGCTGTGGGATTTTTTTTTCAATAGTTGGCAACACTGAGTGGTATTGGGTATTTCCCTGAACACAATCAGCACCGGCGACCCTCGTTAATACCAAAACTGAGCTCCATTGCGACTGGTAACAAAACATGGGTGGCTCATTACACCCTGAGACGGAAAGACAGTCCTCACAGTGGGGGCACACTGGTTCTCCAAAAAATTCAAAACCTCAATTTCGTGCGAAGAAATCATTGCATCCGTGTTTTGGGACCAAAAAGGGATCATTTTGATGGAATTTTCGTCCCAGGGGAAAACGATTAATGAAGCACAATACTGTGAGACCCTGAAAAACCTCAAGAGACTAATTCTTGTTAGACGGAGGGGAATGTTGACGAATGGAGTGTGTTAGTTGCACGACAACGCCCGCCCGCACATGGCCAACTCCACTAAAGCGCTTTTAAATTGACATTTTGAACTACATACTCCTCTGACTTGGCGCCTTCAGATTTTCATTTTTTCATCTTCCTGAAGACTCACATGAGTGGAAAAAAATTGTCAACCGATGAGGAGGTGAAAGGTTACACTTTATCATTTTTCAAGCTCATAGATCTTTGTAACAGACGCTGTAAATGAAAAAAAAAAATAATTAAATGAAAGTCTGAAATAATTCGATTTCCAGTCGAAAAAGTAACGTTTTTCGACTATCGAGTTTGATTATTCTACTAAACCAAGTTTTAGTTTTGAGCAATGTGTTGAATGCGAAATTTGACGCTCTTTAGTTTATATCCTATGAAGTTTTTCGATACGAGGCAACGTTTAGAAGTTATGAGTAGAATGTTAAAAAAAAGGGATCAAATTTCTCAGCAGCCGCTGTGCCGCGGGGTCCAAGGTGGCTCCATCTCTTCTCTCTTTCTCTCAATTGCCCTAACCCCTTGTGGGGCATAGCGCGTCAACTGTTCCATGTGGCCCAGTTGACGTTTCTCGGCACAAACTGGTTTCGGAGAATACAGTTGCCAGCATGCACCTCGTGCACATCCATGGCCACGAACGTCGTCGTGGACGGGATTCAAACCCAAATCGCCGGTAGTCAAACATGAGACTGATGCCTCAACACACTGTGCTACCAGTCGCTCCATCTCTTAAAGTGAATGTATGGGGAACACCAACAATCATACCAAACGGCATTTCTTCATCATATTTTGCAAGGTCAAATCACTTGCCGTCCCAACTACATTGGACAGCAAATAAACCGGGCCAACTTGGAACTCTAATCAAATTTTCTCGAAAAGTATAAAACTTACACCTATCAAAGTTATACCTACAGAAAGAGCGTTTAATGTCGATTTAAATGACTATAAATTTAATCTAAAGTACTGTAAACTCACATTGTAATCAAGCAACAAACAAAGTGCTAACGATTTGCTCTGTTTTGACTAGAGTTCGCGCTTACCTTTCTTTTCTTCTACAGTGAGGGTAGTCGGATATTTCTTATCATTTCTTTAGTTTTTGTCCATTGTTTGCTTAGACGCGTGAATTTTTGCCACTTTTTTCAGCCAATAATGGATACGACACCTGAGGAAGCAGCCCAAGCTGTAGCACTACTTCAAGCAGGCCTTGGGCAACGTGAGGTAGTTCGAAGACTTGGAATCAGCAGATCTTGGGTGCAACGAGTTTACAGACGATACTTAGAGACTGGAGCAGTCGATCGCCGTCCAGGAACGGGCAGACCTAGGGCTACATCAGCAGCAGATGATCGTTATATCCAACTTACTGTTCTGCAAAATCGCCGCCTCAACGCAGTTCAAGTCCAACAAAGTCTGCGTGACGAACGCCAAGTGGTCATAAGTTCAGATACCGTCAGAAGACGACTTGCTGCACGGAACCTGACTCCAAAGAGAACTGCAACAAATCCAGCATTAACTGTAGCCCACCGTCGAGCACGACTTGAATTTGCTCGAGAGCATAGGGATTGAAATTGAACGTTAGTACAGTGGGGTAATTTACTCTTCACTGATGAGACCAGGGTGAGTCTACATGGAAGTGATCGACGTCAGGAGAACGTTATTCTCAGTGTTGCATCGAGGAATCTGTTGCTTATGGAGGAGGATCTGTGATGGTCTGGGCGGCATCGCGCTAACCGTACGTACAGCGTTAGTTTTCATCGAACCGACGGACCGTACACGTAGATTGGCTTCTCATCGCTACATCACTGAAATTCTCGCAGACCATGTGGTTCCTGACGCAGGTTATATCGGGCAGGATATCCAGCTGATGCGTGATAATGCACGGCCTCATGCTGCTCATGTAGTGACCTAGTATCTACACGACGTCGGCATTAGTACGATGGACTGGTCAGCTCAAAGCCCGCACTTGAATCCGATAGAGCACTTATGGGATGAGCTGAAACGTCGGATTCGAGCCCGGGTACCTGCTTCAACAAAGCTTCCAGAGCTGCGAATCGCAATTGAAGATGAGTAGAATGCAATTCTCAAAAATTTCATCGTTAGCCTCATGAGCTCTATGAATACGAAGATGGTAGCAGTTGTTCGAGCAAGGGGAGAGAACACTGAATACTGACCAAAAACTCTTTTCAATTTCTTCTTTGGTTTCGGCTTAAATTAATTTTTTTTTCACTTGGTGATTACACGACTGGAAAACGACTCTTCCTTGTAAAATCCTTAATAAACGCTTAATAAATTGATTAATCCCAATGCGTTTCCATTCATTATACCCTAGACTTTTAGTATAGGGTATATTGTTTTTGTCACGACGGAAATATTTTTAATTGTCATGGTACGCACTTTTCTGTAGATATAACTTTGATGGTTGTAAATTTTATACTTTTCGAGAAAATTGGATTAAAGTTCCAAGGTGGCGAGTGGCCCGGTTTATTTGCTGTCCAGTGTATATGAAAGACTGCGCCACCAGCGAGAAATAGTGGTCGATCATATGATGGAGTTGCACCACCAACATGTTAAGTTAGACTTGCCCAACCCTCCTAATGAAGCTGTAGAGTACAGTAAATCGATTTCTGCTATTGCTTTAAGGTTGTTCTGTAATGTTTTAATGCCAAATAACGGCTATCTCTGAGGTGAGGAGTCTTTCACGTAAATGTTGAATATGTATTTAGACAGCCTGCCTGGGACAAACGCTTGTAGCGGTCTGGTAACTCTGTAATTATACCAAACGAACCCAAAATTCTACGGGGATCAGATTTCAAGAAACATATTCAGATTTCATATGGGCTTTTTTAAAAACAATTGTTCAGTAGATATACGAGTATAATGTCCCTGAAACAGTATGTTACTAATTAGGATATTCGATAGAATTCAGCACATTGCCGTGTAGGAAAGAAAATCGTATTCAAGACAAATTTAAGATATGTATGTATTATCCATAATAATGCATGTTCTAACAATCTTTAAATATCGAGATGGAAAACAAACTGTAATTCAATATTTTCTTTTGCATATTATTTTCTATTCAATTGGGAGCTAACTTATCTCCATGTCAGTTCCACATTCTTCCCACACATGTTATTCGTCCGCCTTCATATGTCACCATTCCCTGATTCATCATGGCCACACACGTGCAGACATAAAAGCCGCACCATTTCTTCCAAATTAATATGTTCCCATCAATAGGGATTTTAATTGAATATTCGAACGAAATCTGTAATCCATTTCACTTCACCTATTAACACAACTAAGGAACATATGTTCACCCAACATGAAGATATGCAAATATCGTATATATAAGTACATATATCGTTGTCCGGAGTGGAGTGGGAAGCGTACCCTTCCTGGATTATAGAGCGTTCCCGTTCAAGTCGACAACACCATCAACAATGACCTGCAAAGGGTACCCGTACATCAAACAAGTGTTTGAATCCGCTTTGTGGGTCTCCTCTTCATCCGTGCTATGCGGACTCTCTTACCTTTGATCATTACTCGTATAAACTTCAGGCTCAGACATAAATCTTTGGAATATGTGGAAATTGTGAAAACGCTTGCAGTCTACATAGCATCTCGATGACGAACATAATATCGTTCCATAGTCCATAGCCATACACACTGCACATGGCGCTTCGGCTCGTCCACAAAGGACACATTTTCACTGGGTGAAGATTGCAGCATGCAATATGGGGAATCATGCAGTTTGATGTGCGCTTACTTCTTCTGTACAGCGTGTTAGCGGAACAAACAGGATGTTCGTTTTTGGTACCGATTTTGGTTATACGGTCGGATTCTATATACGAGTATACCTATATATCCGTATTCTGTAGATGTTGCCCGTATGACAACCAGATTTTGGAAGCTGGAAATTTGTCTCTAATCACGGTTCTCAAGTGCTTACAGGCCAAAGTGATGCTTTGAAGGAGATTTATTGCTAATCTACTCCAGAGGTTAATACTCGTTACAGATTTCTGTTAAGTTCAATTGTAATGTTAACCCAAGAGCACATAGTCGGCATCATGAAATTAGCCATTGATGGACAATTTCGGCTGAAATCGACAGTGGCCAGGCATGGACACTTTCGTTTCACTCTTAATGTTCAGTTTCGTTTAAAAACAAAAGTGAGTATATGGCTATTTTCGCTTTCCTTTGCATACGTTCTAAAGCGAAATAGTACATGTACCAAAAACAAAAAATGGTGGACGCAGATATGCTGGGATGAAAAGAATATTGTTACGTATAGAGCGATTGAAAGATGGACATTGGCCTTATATACTGGCGGGCTCAATTCCTACGGTATGGAGCGAGCACAGCTATTTACAAACCGAAATAGTCCATGGAAAAAAAAAACAGAATAATCAATGCATGTGGGCTCTGCTCGCTATGCTCGCTCCGCGCTTAAGGGATCACAACCCTCAATACTGCATAAACATGAACGCTCGCTTTGGGTGCAAGGATGGCAATCCACAGAATTGTCAATTTAGCATTTCTACCATAGACACTGCATGGCTATTTTCGTTTTTTTTTCTTTCGCGTGCCTTATTTCGATTTGGTATTGTCCATACATACTCAACTGCCCTAACCCCTTGTGGGGCATAAGCGCGTCAACTGTTCCAGTGGCCCAGTTGACGTTTCATTGGCATAAACTAGCTTCGATAGTTTTTACTATCGATAGTTATTCGATAGTTTAAAAAACTATCGAATAACTTAGTTTTTAGTTATTCGATAGTTTAAAAAACTAGTAACTAGTAAAAAAAACTATCGATAGTTTTGAAAACTAGTAACTAGTAGAAACTATCGATAGTCTTGAAAACTAGTAGCTAGTAAAAAAACTATCGATAGTTTTGAAAACTAGTAACTAGTAAAAACTGTCGATAGTTTAAAAAAGTAGTAATTATTAGAACATTATCGAATAACTATCGGACAAAGGTCCGTCAGTCATATCAGTATCAGTCCGATAGTCATATCAGTATGTTTCATTATATGTTTTATTTTCTGAAAAAAAAAATAGCAATACAGTTAGAGCGAGCTTGAAAATAAGACAAGATTGGCGAAAATAGCCATGTAAATACTCAATTTTGTTTTTAAACCTAAAACCGATTTTCAAATTTTAGAATCAAACAGCGCAACATTTGAGTCGTTTCTATTTCTTGTATTTATTAATTATAGTAGTACCTAAGGTAATTCTCAATCCCAGATCCTATCATCTTATCTTCTATCATTTGTATCGCATCGCAACGCAACACCTATTCTAAGTTGAACAATTAATATAAGTAGGCCTGTTCGGTACTGAGATTTCAGTACCAGTACTTGATATTTTCAAGTACCGAATCCGGAATGCCATCTACAGTACTCCTGGACATTCACCGCTTCACGCCGGTCCATATGACACCCATATTGCCAATTTTTCACTTGACTTTCGTGAATGTCCTTTTTGACACCGAAGGACTTGAAATGCCATACTCCTAGACACTCGTCTTTTCACCCCGATTCATATGACACCCATATTGCCCATATTTCACTTCACTAGCAAAAATATCCTTTTTCGAATGTCCTTGTCGCCACCGATGGATCCGGAATTCTATCTACAGTACTCCAGGACATTCGCCTCTTCACCCCGGTTCTTTTGACACCCATATTGCCCATTTTTAACTCGACTTTCGTGAATGTCCTTTTCACCACTGAAGAACTCGAAATACCATCTTCACTACTCCTGGACATTCGCCTTTTCCCTTTTTCCTTTTCGGTTCATATGACACCCATGTTACCCATTTTTCGCTTCATTGCCAAAAGTATCCTTTTTCGAATGTCCTTGTCGCCACCGAAAGACTCTAAGTGCCATTTATAGTGCCCCCGGACATTCGCCTTTTCACCCCGGTTCATATGACACCCATATTGCCCATTTTTCGCTTGACTTTCGTGAATGTCCTTTTCGCCACCGAAGAACACGAAATGCCATCCGCACTACTCCTGGATATTCGGGTGTCCACCCCGATTCATATGACACCCATATTGACCGCATTTCGCTCCACTGCCAAAAGTATCCTTTTTCGAATATCCTTATCGGCACCGAAGGACTCGAAATGCCATCCATAGTGCTCCTAGGCATTCGCCTCTTCACCCCGGTTCATATGACACCCATATTGCCCATTTTTCACTCGACTTTCGTGAATGTCCTTTTCGCTCCGAAGGACTCCAAATGCCATCTGCACTACTCCTGGATATTCAGGTGTCCACCCCGATTCATATGACACCCATATTGACCGCATTTCGCTCCACTGCCGAAAGTATCCTTTTTCGAATATCCTTATCGGCACCGAAGGACTCTACATCTACAGCACATTCGTCTATTTCCATACATTCTCCTCACGTACATAAAAAAATCCTTGATTGCATAGTCACAACCTGCGCAACATACGAGGTATATTTTCATGCGAAAACCCTTAATTTTACATTCACACAAATCGCAAAGGCATTGCGAAAAAAAAGATACTCGTATTTTCGCAAAGCACTACCAAAAGATACTTTAAAAAAAAAAGATTTTCAACACCTTTGGCTGCCGTGTTCAATCATCAATCATGAATATCAGCTATCGACCGATAGTCCCGATAGTTATTCGAATAACAATCGACCGATAGTCCCGATAGTTATTCGAATGACAATCGACCGATAGTCCCGATAGTTATTCGAATAACAATCGACCGATAGTCCCGATAGTTATTCGAATGACAATCGACCGATAGTCCCGATAGTTATTCGAATAACAATCGACCGATAGTCCCGATAGTTATTCGAATAACAATCGACCGATAGTCCCGATAGTTATTCGAATAACAATCGACCGATAGTCCCGATAGTTATTCGAATAACTATCGATAGTAAAAACTATCAAATAACTATCGGGAATATACTTTCCGATAGTTATTCGATAGTGCCCATCACTAGGGTAGACAACTCAAACATGCATGGCCACGAACGTCGTAGTGGACGGGATTCGAACCCGAAACGCCGGTAGTCAGATATGAGACCGATGCCTCTTCGCACTGAGCTGCCTGTCGTCCATTGTCCGTGCATGGCTTGTTTCGTGTATTTTTCAATCGACAATTTCGGTTTAAAACGTTAGTATCCATATGGATTATTTTGGAAGACACTTTCGCCATTACTAATTTCGGTGCCCCCATGTAATCTGCTAGAAATATCTTCTGATTTTGGTTCAAATTACGTTGGCTTTTTGTCATCCGAAAGAACTGGGAATCTATAAATCGGGGATGGGCAACATGTGACTGGAAAATGGTCTCAGTCGTAGGGATGGGCCGGTATTCCGGTAGCAGTGACTAGGAACCGAGTATTCGCCTGTCACTGTGACTACCTGTTCCCGGAAAACAAAAATACTAGTTCCCAATAGTCACAGTCGACAACTGAACTTGAACTGATCAGTCACTGTTGGTCACAGTCACTGTCGGTCACAGTCATTGTCGGTCACAGTCACTGTCGGTCATAGTCACTGTCGGTCACAGTCACTGTCGGTCACAGTCACTGTCGGTCACAGTCACTGTCGGTCACAGTCACTGTCGGTCACAGTCACTGTCGGTCACAGTCACTGTCGGTCACAGTCACTGTCGGTCACAGTCACTGTCGGTCACAGTCACTGTCGGTCACAGTCACTGTCGGTCACAGTCACTGTCGGTCACAGTCACTGTCGGTCACAGTCACTGTCGGTCACAGTCACTGTCGGTCACAGTCACTGTCGGTCACAGTCACTGTCGGTCACAGTCACTGTCGGTCACAGTCACTGTCGGTCACAGTCACTGTCGGTCACAGTCACTGTCGGTCACAGTCACTGTCGGTCACAGTCACTGTCGGTCACAGTCACTGTCGGTCACAGTCACTGTCGGTCACAGCACTGTCGGTCACAGTCACTGTCGGTCACAGTCACTGTCGGTCACAGTCACTGTCGGTCACAGTCACTGTCGGTCACAGTCACTGTCGGTCACAGTCACTGTTGGTCACAGTCACTGCTGGTCACAGTCACTTCTGGTCACAGTGACTATTAGTCACAGTGATTACCAGTCACTATGGGTCACAGTCACAACTGGAGATGTTCCCCGATGCTCCCCGAGTCGGAATCGCAAGCACAAGAAGATGTGTATGGTCATATGTACGTATCGTATTATGATTTTTTATGGTTGCAACAGGCTGATAGAGTTGCAAGAAATCATATTTGTATGATTTTGAAGATTTTTGAATGTACGATTCTGTTATGAGGATTGAATGTACAATAAATGCATAGAATTTTAAATTCAGTTGATTATGGAGCAATATCACATGTATGAGTAGCGTAGATTCATGAGATATCGCCATATAGGAACTAGATAAGAGGTGGAACCCAGTACAACTGAGACGATGGTTGTTCCTATTGGATTTGTTGTATATGTATTGAATTCCACTGTCGGTACACAATGGAATTGCGAAAAGCATTTAGCAAAACCACCGCGTCATATGTTTCCGTTTACCAGAAAGAGATAAGACTATCACAATCACAAAAGTGCGTTCATTCTCTTGTTTTTCGATTCTGGCAATAGTAAATATCTGTCAAATCGCACGCATACTGGGAAATCTAACCAAAACCAGGCAGGCACACATACGTAACCTATCCACCGTGTTACTTATACAATCGCAACTAAAACTGATTGGACTCAATTTGACTTTAGAGCAGCTGTTCAGAATTGCTTTTGTCCTTATCTCTCTAAAGGACCATTTCCTCCTAATTGTAGCTGTCGTTTTCAGCTCAACGGGGTAAGTTTTTGTGTGTTGGAGTAAGTGCGTCCCTGTCTACAAAATGATTTGTACTGAGTTCCACCTCTTATCTAGTTCCTCTATGATATCGCCACGCGTATCATATTTTGTATGTAATACGTGCATTAACGCGACAGTTTATGAGATTTAAATATTGAGGAACAGGAGTAGGAACTGGACCGGTAAGCAGGAACTGTTACTCGCCAGTCACAGTTGGAACTGCTACTCAAAAATATCGGTACGACCCATCCCTATCTCAGTGGATACAGCGAATTGAAACGATGTTCCACTTGCTTATGCTACGATTGCAGAAATTTGAAGGTAATGGCACAGAGCAGGTATACTAAGAGTAGGAACTCAGAACAGATTTATTTTTAAAGCAGGATGCAAATAATCACACGCACACAAATAAGCCTCACCACTCTAGAAACAACGGCTACAATTTAAAGTAAACCGACTTTTAGAGTGATAAGGACAACAACACATCAAATCAACTGTGTCTGTTGATTAAAAAGCCAAAGGTTTTTCAGCTGCTATTGTATGCGTGACATGGTTCCTCAATTTCATATGTGTGAGTTACCATTTTCGGCCATTGCATTCGTGCATTTCCATCTTTGTGGTGTGGCTTGTGCCAAGTCCATGATGAAACGTCTGTGATAAAAAAACGCTTTATTTGAAAATTTTTACAAATTTTAAAAACACCCTAGTAGCACCTCCACCACTTTAGAAAAAATCATTTTACATCATAATTCATATGCCATAAATCATATATCATACTAAATCTTAGACCATATAGCATGTTTTTCTTTCCGGAATCCTAAAATGCGACCATACAGATTCAGTTTTCGATTTTTCATCACACACTTTTCATTCATGCACTTGCAACAAGCCACGCCTACAAAGATGGACTCTCGTGATCATCCCCCAATTTCGCATGGTTCCCTTACCAGACGAGCGCACGGTCGCCGCCATTTCTCACTTTATCAGAAATCATTCTGTTAACATGCGACGTTCATTCCCATTTTAGAGGCCCCACCAGGCACAATGGACGTGGATATAAGACCCCCAGACAATGCAATTCATCGTTAGACGATAATGATATTCGTCCTCGGATCAATCTGACGATGGTATGGAACTGTAAAACAAATCGTCAACGATAAGTATGTACATACACTGTGCAATCAATGTGACGATCACAATATCGTCAGATCGATGTCGACTGATCGTAAGGTATATGGGGGGCTTTAGTTTTCACTTTTTGCACATCTATTGTGTACCAATTAGTGAACACAACACATACGCAAGTGAGATACTATGGGCAACCTTTGCTTAATTTATACTGAGTTCCAACTCTGGTATATCTCTGCTCTGTGATAATGGTATAATATCGTCTTCGGTGGTTTTGAAAAAGGAACATCGTGATCCATGGCGAAGATTTTTTTACTGGGAACGGCATAGGCAAGAAAACTTAACATGAACAGTATATGTTTTTAGGCTAATGATATTAAAAGAGCGATGCCTGAAGTGCTGATCAGCATAAATTTAGGCCAGTCACATTGCAATACATTTTAATTTTGATCTATTAGCATTTAAATTGCCTATTATTTTCTTTAAAAAAATAGTGTGCTTATTGCCCCTATTAGTTTACTGAGCAACAGATACATTATCCATTGACAGCAAATACAGCATCTATTGAGCAACATATACAGTATTTGTTGGCAAAAAATATAACATTTATTGAGCAAAAGATACAGTATACAGTGACAATTGATACTCGTACTAAGCAACGGATACAGTATCAATTGACCGATATATGTATACAGCATCTACTGAGCACCAGGTACAACACCTACTAATCCAGATATACAGTATCTACTGAGCCACAGAAACTACCCAATTGTTCTAACCCCTTGTGGGGCATAAGCGCGTGAACTGTTCCACTTGGCCCAGTTGACGTGTCGTTGGCATAAACGGGTTTCGGAGAATGCGGTTGTTGTTGAAGTAATACCGTAAACGAAATATAAGTGAGACTAACACGACACGTTTTTTCTGTAGCGTTACTGGAAATGGTCATAGTGACGCTGTTGCCAACAGTTGTCAGCATGCACCTCCTGCTTCCCCATTTAGCCATCTACCTGCGACAAGTCGAGAGATGATGTGGCTTATTATTACGCCCCGCACCACGGGGGACAGACAACACAAACATCCATGAACACCATCATCATCTCGGACGGGACTCGAACACGAAAAGCCGGTAGTCAGACATGCGACTGATGCCTCTACGCACTAAGCTACCAGCTGACAAATAGAAGCAGTATCTACTCATCACCAGATACAGTATCTATTGAGCAACGAATACAGTATGTACAAAGAACAGAAACAGTATTCATTGAGAAACAGATACAGTACCTATTCAGCAACAGATACACCATCTACTGAGCAACAGGTACAGTATCGACAGATGGGATCTATTGAGTAACAAACACAATATCTGTTGAACAACAGTTACCTGTCAGCAAAAGATTTGAAATACCTTCAGCAGTAGTCTAGTGCATTCGCCTCAACACCCTCAGTCATGTGATACCCATCTTGCCAATATATCACATCATTGCCAAGCTAGAGGCTTGAAATTTTGGTCAAATGTTAGCAGTATAATCTAGTTGGTTGGTACTGAAAATGGGCATGATAAAGTCAAGAGAACGCCTACCTCCCCTACATATGTAAAATAAATAAATGTGTCAATAGCTCCTGACTAAATGAACATGAAAAGCTCTAGCTTTGGTAGGTTGCGCGTGAGGGTAATATTATACTTTCCTGGAGTAATAAAATCGATCAATTGAAAACTAACGGTCATTTTCTTACAAAGAGCCCCGTACTACCCTACTTTTTATGTTTTTTGTCTATAACTCTTCAACAATTGATGTACACGCCTGATTTTTGGCATGTAACCCTGAGGTGACAAGCTGGTTGAGATTGGGTAAGTTGGGCATAATCAGATCAAAGAAACGCCTACCTCCCATTATATATTGTTTTAATTACGATAAATTTCGATAGAATGGCACTAGCGGGTTGAAAATTTGGTGGAATGCTCTTAGTAAGATCTAGTTAGTTCGAATGAAAATGGGCAACATCCGATAGAAGGAATCTCTACCTTCCCTACAAATGAAACTTCAAATAACCGATAACTTTTGATAGAATGAAGCCAGCAACTTGAAATTGGTCAAATGTTTAAAGTAGGATTGAGTTAGTTGGTGTTAAAAATAGGCCAGATCCGACCCAAGGAACCCCTACCTCCCCTACAAATGAAATTTAAAATAAGCGATAACTTACGATAAACTAAAAATAGCCACTTAAAATTTTGGTCAAATGTTTATAATAGCATTCAGCTGCCTGATATTGAAAATACGTAAAATCCGATCAACGAAACCACTACTTCCCCTACAAATGAAGCTTCAATTAAGCGATAGCTATCGATAGAATGAAGCTAGAGTCTTGAAATTTTGCCTTAATGTTTGTAGCATGATCTGGTTGGTTGGTGGCAATTATGGGCAAGATCCGACCCAAGGAACCCCTACCTCCCCCACAAGTGAGACTTCAAATAAACAATAACTTTCGATAGAATGAAGCTAGCGACTTGAAAAATTCGACAAATATTAGGTGTACAACTTTGCTTCCGCCGTTTTCCGACAGACGGCTGCATCGGTGAGGGCTGGTCAAAATACGTAGTTCAAAAGTGTCACAAAGTGAGTTTGGACGACGTATCGACATCCCCCACATTAGTAAAAGTTTTTCGCATTTTTAATAAGATTCGCGATTCAAAATGTCTGTTTTCGAGCCAAGTTCTCGTCATTTGCGGGAAGCTTTGATCTTCTGGTTCCATTTGAAAAAAAAACTGCAGCTGAGGCTCATCGAATGCTCTCAGATACTTACGGTGAGATTGCTCTGAGTGACAGAACATGTCGTGAGTGGTTTCAACGTTTTAAAAGTGGCGATTTCAATGTCGAGGACAAGCATGGTGGTGGAAGAGAAAAAATTTTCAAAGACGACGAATTGGAAGCACTGCTCGATAAAGATTCGTGCCAAACTCAAGAAGAATTAGCTGAATCACTGGTTTTATTTATCGGTAAACCATATGAAATCTGTGGTATTTCTCCATTTACTTACTGGGAGACAGGATTATAAAAATTCGCTTGCTAGAGTTTTGCAGTCGACATTGGGTGGGTTTAGAAGTTACCCAAAATCACACAGTAGTCCCGAGCGGTTCCGCAATCACTCGGTTATGCAGTCTAGGTCTGCTCAACGCCAATCTTGTTGTCACACACTTTATGGAAAGAAGGAGAGCCTGTGTGGTGATCAGAAATATTTTTTGTTCGGTGATCATTTGATAATGATCACCTGAGCCGAAGTTGCTCGGTAACTTCAACCCATCCATCGTCTGTAGTGGAGCAACCGGGCCGAATACCACCGTTGACAACAAAAACGTTATCCGTAGTATCCCCAGATGAGTACTGCCGGTCACATAGGCATTACAATAGGTGTATTTTTTTTGCGTAACCGTGTAGGGTCCCTGCCCCTGGTTGCGCAAAAAAACGCTCTAGGGTAGCTTCCAGGTTAAATTCCGAATCGTCAAGTTGTCTACACTGACGTCAAGTGGTGCGCCTCATATTCTCACCACATATGAGGCGCAAAACTTGACGTCAGTGTAGACAACAACAACAAATCAAAAATTCGAATGAAATTTCAGTTTGATTATCGGATCGCTTATTTATTGCGACGGCAGACGTTTCTAAACTCCGCGTACCGCTCTAACTTAACAAATATCATTCAAACGAGTTATTTATCAGTGACAGCTACAAGTGCAACTCTATCCAAATGGGTAGCGGGTTCGATCCCCAGCAAATTCTTATCTTTTTTTCCTGTTATTTTTTTTGTTCTATTGATATTTTTGGTAATCCTATTGAAAATGTATTATTTAATATAGGCATGGGCCCATAAAAGCAAGACGTAATATTAGTTTACCAATGAATTTGGCTGAGCGACAGAAACACAAGCGTGCCAACATCGGCATATTACGTTCTACATGACACCAGAGCCATCTGTGTGTCATGCATGTGGAATTTATTGAGGGGTTATAGCGTGTAGGGAAGCCACCCAAATAAGCTATTCCGGTTAATGTTGTTGGTGTAACGCGTGTGTTATTTTACCCTACACGCGATAAATTCCCAAAAAGAAAACATGCCTAATGCGACTGCTACCCAGGTAAACACATCTATCTTCACCAGAAGATTCAGCGGAGCCACTTTTATGTACTACTTCACGAAGCTGCTGTTTGAAGCATTGTTTATTTGCTTTTCTGGTTATTAAACAAAAATACAAATAATTTTATCGAAAAATGTTTAATCGCTCAATCCGGTAACTCTAGTCGGGACTGATTTCTTTGCTCAAATTTACTAGAGTAAATGTAAAAAGAAATTTTTACAATGTGTTTATTGTTGGACCATGGACTCATTGCCAGCCTGTGAAACACCGGTCATGTAAAAGCGATGAATCGATGAGTCCTACAGCTATTTTTCCACTCGAATAGAAAGTCGGTTGGGACTGAAATCATCGCTCAAATTTACTAGTGTAAATGTAAAATTGGCGCGAAAGGTTATAGAATGTATTTGTTGTTGGACTCATCGACTCATCAACGGGAGATGGATTTAACATTGGAATCACATGGATGAGCCCGTAAAACGTCTTTCTTCTGAAAGATACCTTCACTCGGTGAGTTCGACTCACGGGCAGGTCGTGTGAAAGCTTCCATTTAAGCCCATGTTAAATCTGTGAATCCATGAGCCGGTGAGTCCATGCGCCGATGAGTGACTCACGGACTTACACGTGTGAAAGCTCCTATATAACTTTGTACTTTTGGTAAGTTCGGGTACATGCTAAAAGCATTGTGGGCTCATCGACTCACAGATTCCATGTGAAGGCTGCCTTAATTGTCGACATAGACATTTTAAGCTTCAGTAATGATTAACGTTTGTCGATATGCCCACGGCTATTGGTTCGATATTCAAAGAATTTGTTGTAAAACACAATCTTGACTATTATTACACGCAGCAAATTCAGCAAGTCTACGACGTCGAAACTGTGTATACGGGGAACTTTTGATTATGATATAGCTTTCTAAGAAATTTAGAAAATAATGAATTTCCCTTCAAGCCAAATTCAAGCGTAACATTTGAAATATTTGCACAAAACAAATCACAAAATTCTTCTCTCGAACACTTTAGAAGAAAAATAAATCCCTTCTTTGGGCCCTTTCCTACACTTTCGATCGCAGTATTAAACGCACAACTACTCAGGAATTCAATTATATTCTTGAAGACGAGAAAAGAGAAAACCACTTCAACTCAAGGAGCATTTCTTACTCCTTGTCATGCACACGATATCATCCCCCTATATATTGTACAACTTTTGTTTCAAGGAAACTTTACACGATGACAAATTTTCCCAGCGATATGCAATTTAGTACCGGAACACGCAACAGATGATGACAACAAGTCCTGAAGAAACAGACCTAGACGATGAAGCATGGGCACGAGACATGAGCTCCTGACTAGAAAAGGCCAAAAGGGCGTGAGAAGCGTATTACAAAGCAATACAAATTGGTTGGTATCAGGACCAGTCATGGGTGAGGAGATGAATGCATGGATGCGATGGTGTCCTGCATACTCGTATATGCTGTAATGGTAGTAAATGCTCGCTGAAGAAAAGAGCATAGTTCGATGACAAATCGAACACCGTACTGAACGGTCGTTCAGGCAAAAGTTGAGAATAGCGTTAGCTAGCGTTTAAGCTCCCAGCAGGGTTTCATCGTTTATCGTTTCAATTGCAATTTGATAGAATCCTATTTGGATCCAATTTCGAATGGGGTGCAGAGGGTGAAGAAGAACAAGACAAAACGGACGACATTTGCTTGTTAGTACTCGTTGTGTGTTGTTTTCCACTTTCGAGCCCTGAGGTAAGAATGTTTACCTAACGATTTACAAGACCCAACTCTAATTAGGAACCGATAATGGTATACAGGTTTGTTATTGGCTGTACAATGTGTTTTTGTGAGCTTTAGAAATGAAGAGACGTGATTTTTCTTGAAAGGGGGACTGAAGAGAACACATCCTCCCTATGGGACAATAACTAACCTGATAAGTAAGTAGTGGATCTGTTGAAAAAGGAGATTTATCCACAGACTCCATGTCAGTCGCTTTAAGACTGAGAAAGTAGTTTATGGAAACACAGGCGGTCAGAGAGGCGGACATGGCTAGATCGACACATCTCATCATACTGACCGCTATACAACTTTAAGAGAAAACATCTTGACTTTTTTATTTCTTGACGCTGAAGTTGCACTGATAGACTTTGATCATGGGATTTTTTGATGAAAAGTTCGGAAGGAAATAAGTTTGTGTTGTCTTACCCCTCTGGCGTTGTTAATTGCTTTGACCACTCCAGGCGCATCAACATCTTTTGCATTTCAATGCCTTGTTAACGTTTCGATAGCATATCAAATTTTCGGACTGTTAGTACCCACAGGCAATTTTGTTCAGGCCGTGCATCGAACCTTCATTCTCTAGATCAGGGGTCGGCAAACTCCAGCCACAGGCAGTTTTCTCCACGCCGTGGATCGAACCTTCATTCTCTAGATCAGGGGTCGGCAAACTCCAGCCATGGGCCAAATCCGGCCCGCCTCATGTTTTTAACCGGCCCGCGAGCTAGTATTATTTTTGACATGAAACAATGAGACAATATTCGTTAAAACCTTATTTTATTGTGGAAAAGATTCGCATTTTGTCTAATGGTGCTACCACACTACTCGAAACTTGGCGAGTACCGACAAAATGTCGAAAACCTTATACCGGGCCCAATCACACGACGAGGTCCTTGACAATAGTCGATAACTTGGTATTTAGCGAGCATTTGGTCCGTACTCACCGATTTGCAAGTAGTGTGCTTGCTATAAATCACAAAGTGTAATACCTCCAGGCGGCCAAGGCCCGACGTCGGGCTGTCGCGCCACGATGATGATGATGATGTAACACCTCCTAATGCGATTTTTTATCCCACAATCCACAAAAAAATGCGTTCCGATCACGCCGGACTGGAGATCCAATGGGAGTAATAATAAAGTCAGCTACGTTATCAGAATGGCGACACGGATCACGTGGACCTGCAAGAATCGAAAGCTACGATGCTGGTACGATTAATGTAGACATATGCTGACTTGTCTAGAGGCCTAAAAATCAACAGGCCTACTCTACCATTAGATTAGATTAGATTGTAGGGTGGGCGTTGAACCTCTAAAGAAGTCAGAGCACAAAGGCCAAGTGGCCCATAGTGCTAAAGCCCTGGGTCTGGCAACAGGCCTAGACCTATCGATCAAGTTTGATCGAGCTAATAAATTTACTCAAGAGGAATAATGAAGCCGAGGCGATATCATCAGCCTCCGAGTAGGCTGCTCCGAAGCAGTATCTACGTCGCCGGGCTAAGGCGTCGCAAAAATAAAATATGGGTCGAAGTCTTGTCTTTTTCACCGCAAAAGCGACAGCTCGAGTCAGGAACAACCCCCATAGTTCTCAAGTGGTCTCTCAGGCCTGAGTGTCCAGTCAGGAGACCACAGATGGTTCTAACCTTGTTCCGGTTTAACTTTAGCAATTTAGTCGACATACTATGCAAGTAGCCCGAGATGAAAAGCTTTCACTGCCTCAACCCTGGTGGATTGTCCGGGTTCCGGTCCGCAGAAGGGAGTGGCCGAAGCTGCTCTGGCCCTACCATATGCAACAAATAACAAACGTCATGTTTTCTGAAACATCAAGTATGGGTGTATCATATAGCGATGGAAAAAAGAGGCAGCTGGTGCTGAAGTCTCTGGACTGAAAACCAGGATCTTAATCCTTAGCCCGGAATATTCCAATCCGAGCTCCATGCCATTGAGTCCTGTGCCAGAGACTTTTTCGAGTTGGCATTGCTATATGCACAGATAAATGGGTTGCCATTAGTACACTCTCGTTTCACAAGCCATTGAGGCTGATGAATGAGTACTTCGCGGCCTTCAATGCGTGCCGCCCTCCAACCAAGTCGTTCTGTGACTTTTAAGGGGTCAGAACTCATTCGTGGCTTTCGCTGCTTCTCATTCAGAACGCTGGACTGGACTGAAGCAATCGACCTAATTAATATTTTGAATTTCAACGACGCTATCCTTTTGAAAAAAAGCTGATTGAAAGTTATCAGAGGGATATCTATCTGGACACCACTGAGGCAGATTCCACCACAGACAGATGAGCCTGTCCAACGAAACGGAATATTGTCTTTGATTGAAAGACGCCAATTCCTCTAATTGCCTTGACTATTTTACATGCTGCAAAAAAAAATGTCTAGTATTAACGAAAACGCCATAACCTTGTCACGGCGGTGAAATATGCAGAAATCGAAATACAGTTTCAAAAGTAAAAATATTTTTCGGAGCTTGATATGCTAAGGAAAATTAAGTCCATTTGACTGAGGAGGGGATTCTGTCAAACCTTCGATTAACCGTGGGTAGACAACATCGGTCAGCAGTTACATTTCAGGTCTTTTGTCTGGCCCGCTGAACCCAAAATTTCAACGATCTGGCCCTTTCCAGAAAAAGTTTGCCGACCCCTGCTCTAGATCGTAGACCGCTGACGGAAGAGACATGACCATCGAACCGTGGTGTGGGGTGTAAAAATGAGCCAGAGCAATTCCCAACTTGTCGCAAAATGTGGCTTAATGGGCAGGTGGTGTATGCTAGCTAGTGATGGGCACTATCGATAGTTAGAGTATTTCGATTGCAACTAAATTTGGGAATATGATTTAGCTAAACATCCTCCAGTGAAGAGACTTTGGAGATTCTTTTAGACACTCATTTCCCCGATAGTTCTCCGAAAGCGAGTCACAGTCAGCACGTACAGGAGTGGATGGGGAACACTGGCGTCTCAGGAGCTATCATCTCTATGGAGAAGGTTCTATGGGCTGTCTCAAGCTTTGAACCCTTTAAGTCAGCCGGACCGGATGGCATTATACCTGCGGACTTGCAACATACGGCAGATATTGTTGTACCGTGGGTTGAGAAAATCTTTAAGGCATGCTTGGACCTTGTTTACATTCCACGAATATGGCTTGACGTCAACGTGGTATTTATTCATAAGGCAGGGAAGAGCTCTCATGTGGGACCCAAAGACCTACGACCCATTAGTCTTTCATCAACACTCTTGAAATTGCTCGAGAGGCTCATTGATATCTACCTACGGAGCACGATACCAGAAAGTCTGCTCGCGGCATCACAACATGCCTACACCAAGGGCAGATCTGTAGATACAGCTCTACATTCCATTGTGAGTTATATAGAGAAATCGCTCAGCTACGGCGAATTTACTCTAGTTACCTTTTTGGATATAGAAGGTGCCTTTAACTATGTCAAGCCAGAGGCGATCATCGGCGCTCTCATAGGCCTTGAGGTTGAGAGTTCCTTGGTCCAACTAATTAACCTGATGTGAACATCCAGAGTGATCACATCAAAACTGGGGACTTCGTCAGTCTGCCGTAGTGTTTGCAGGGGTACTCCTCAAGGCGGTGTGCTTTCACCGTTTCTTTGGAACGTTACGGTCAACAGACTGCTCCTAGACCTGGAGGAATTGGGTTGTAAGGTGACCGCATATGCCGATGATATCTCCATTGCTGTCTCTGGTAAGTTCCCAGGTACTCTTAGCGAAGTAACGCAACATGCGCTATCTCTTTTGATTAACTGGACTAATAGATGTGGCCTGGGTGTTAAACCCAGTAAGACCAACTTAGTCCTTTTCACCAGGAAACGCAGCATTCCACGAGTGATGCCTCCTATTCTGGAGGGGGTGAGACTTGCTTTCGCGGAGAGTGCTAACTTCCTTGGCCTCATTTTGGACAGTAAGCTAAATTGGAGACTGAATATCCAGAAGCGCACGGACAAGGCTACTACTGCTCTTTATTGCTATAGGCGGGCTATAGGCAAAACATGGGGTTTGAAACCCAAAGTTCTGCACTGGCTCTATGTGGCAGTGCTTCGCCCCATACTGCTGTATGGAGTCGTAGTCTGGTGGAATGCCCTTCAAAAGGCAGCTAACTTTAAATTATTAGCCAAGGTGCAGAGAACAGCTTGTCTGGCGATCAGTGGTGCTCTACGATCAACCCCATCTGCTGCTTTGGATATGATGCTCAACCTGTCGCCGTTGGATATTCAGGGGAAGCTCATGGCGGCGAACTCAGCCATTCGAATTAGAGAGACCTACCAGTGGATAACCTTGGGAACCGGTCACTCAACGATCTTGAACGACGCAGAGATTCCTGAGTCGATTGATTACATCTCACCAAAGCGATGGTTCATGAAGAATCACATAAACCTGATTCCATCGCGGAGTCTGTGGGAAAGTGGTGGTCCATCTATACCGCACTCGCTGGAAATTTACACGGACGGGTCGAAAACTGCCGAAGGTGTGGGTGCTGGAGTATTCTCTGAGGAGCTGAACCTTCACCTATCCTTCCGGCTACCGGAATACTGCTGTGCTTTCCAGGCGGAAATTTTTGCGATTAAGGAAGCGGTGACTTGGCTGAGTCTTCACGCGATCTCCACGACGAAAATCACTATCTTTACGGATTGTCAAGCCGCAATAAAATCTCTCGAATCAGGGTTCTGCACTTCGAAAAGCCTATCGAAGTGCAGGGGGAGGCTAGCGGAGATGGGTGATTTCTTCGATATTATCCTGTGCTGGATACCTGGTCATCATGGCTTTTCTGATAATTGCAGGGCTGATGAGCTCGCCTGGAGGGGTGCCACCGACGTCGCTACACCGATTGCCCTGGTAAAATCCAGAATGAAATCAGCTGCGATCAGGGAATCCCACCTTAGGTGGACTGATGGCGCTTCCTGCTATAATGCCAAGCTAATCTGGCCGAGGCAGAATATCAACCGCACTACTAAACTACTGTCGCTGACTAAATACCAGATCAGCCTGGTGGTCGGCTCCGTAACTGGACACTGCCTTATCGGCGAACATGCCAGGAGGCTACGGTTTCCTTTCTTTGATTACTGCAGAAGCTGTGGGGACGAAGAGGAAGAGGAAAGTATTACTCATCTGCTCTGCGAGTGCCCTGTTTTTGCGCAATTGAGAAGGTCATCTCTTGGTAAATACTTTTACAACCATCTTGGGGAGCTGGCGGAGGTGAAGGTGGGACAACTCCTTCGTTTCGTCAGCGGCTCCGGGTGGTTCTAATACGTTGCTGTTTGGTTCTCTTAGGGTATCACAATGGACCTATGTTTTCTGGTCTAAGTGTGCTGTTTTCAGCAACCCTGTTACCTAACCTAACCTAGCTAGTATTGATTAGTGTGAAATTTGAAAAAGATATCTTCAGAAATAAAAAAGTTTTTCTCACAAAGACGAATTTTGGACTGGTCGTTCCTATGGCAGCTATATGACGTAGTGGTTCCGACATATTTACTGCGTGCAATAGAAAGAAGGCTTTGTACAAAATTTCAGCTCGATAGCTTTAAAACTGAGGGACTAGTTTGTATAGAAACAGACAGACATACGGACAGACGGACAAAGCTTAATCGACACGTCTCATCATACTGACCAAGAATATATATTGTAGTATAATATAGTTTATATGGTCGGAGATGCTTCCTTCTGTGCGTTGCAAACTTCATGACAAAGTTCATATACCCTATCACGTCCGTGAAGGGTATAAAAACTAGTAACTAGTAGAAAACTATCGAATAACTATTGGACGAAAATCCCGATAGTCCCGATTGTTTCCATAGGCTGATAGTTTCAAAAGCCCGATTGGCCGAAAATTTGCTATCGAATAACTTTTCCGAATGAATACAAGGATTCGGCTGACGACAGATACATTTCTTGCATGACTGAATGAAAAAGCTCATTATTCTTTCAGCGACAGCTGCAGTCAAATGTCCATTTGTTATTTTCATTTTTCTCGAAATTGTTTTCGCTCAATCTATCGGTTGTAATTAACATTCGGATTTGCGTTCTAAATTCTAAATTCGTTTTCTTTTATTTTTATATTTAAATAAAGACAAGCTACGCAAAGAATTGTTCGTATTATTATGCAAGGATCCTTCTTATTTGTACCCGAGGTTATGATATTCTTCGAGGCTAATCTGATATCGTTTACAAGGATTTTCTTTAACGAAAATATGCCATATTAAAAAAATTATCTAGGTCAGAAATGAACATTTACAAGTAGAGACGAGCTTCCATTTAATAAACTTCCATTTAAGGAAAGTCTTTGTCTAAGAAATATTGAATTAGCGAGAAATTTTCATTTACGAAAAAAGTTAATGTTTAGCGACAATAATTCTGGAGCCGACTGAAGGAGAATATGGAACTGAAAATGTTTGCAACATACTCAATTGCCCTAACCCCTTGTGGGGCATAGCGCGTCAACTGTTCCATGTGGCCCAGTTGACGTTTCGTTGGCATAAATTGGTTTCAGAGAATGAAGTTGCCAGCATACACCTCCTGCATATCCATGGCCACTAACGTTGTTGTGGACGGGATTCAAACACGAAACGCCGGTAGTCAAACATGAGACTAATGCCTCAACACACTGCGCTACCGGTCGCCCCCAAAAATTGAATGAGACCGAATTTTTTTCAAGTGTTCGACTAACTTAATTAATATAAATATGAAAATAACGCTTTAACAAATCAAATTAACGTTCTTACAAATAAATTTGTAGGAGCGTTAATTTAATTTGTTAAAGCGTTATTTTTGAAAATGAATATACAGTAATTCCTCGTTAAGACAAACTCAACGGGGAAAAAAATACTCAGTTCGTGTTAAATAAGTACGTGTTATCCAAATTCGTTTAACACGAATTGGATTCGTGTTATCTGAATTCGAATATTTGACACATAACTGCGTTCAGTTGCAAATGGTTGTGTATTTCCTTCTGACAAGGAAAACTGGTATGACGCAAAAAGGATTTGGGCCATGTAGGGGGCAGCAGATGCTCATCTGGCAAGTTTGCCTGCTTGCCCATTGCCTACAATGTGAGGGTGAGATTGTGAGGTTATTTGAGGCCTCAGTGATGTTAAGGATCACAAGATTTTACTAGCCTTAAGTTAACCAATGTACTAGTCAGTGCATGATAGCCTCTTGACTATAAGTGGATATGCCTTTAGCTCTGCAGTCGCACACATACCTCTAGGGCGGTAACTTCTGCGTGGAAGACAGTGGGAAAACTTCCCATAAGGATGAGAATTCTGTGTCCTGGTCGAACAATGCTCGCATCCTTCCTTCGCCCGTTTTGGTGCCATTCGTGAGCCATTTTATTGTGTTGGGATGGAGAAAATTGTAGGTCCACCGTTCTCTATCCCAACCAGTTGACCAGAAAGGGTGCTCGAAGCGTAACTCCCTGACCAAGTAACCAGATGACATGCTGAACGTATTGTGGCTTAGCAGCCAGCTGTTTTATAGTGTTACGGAAGACTTCACTTCCATTGGTTTTTTTTTTAATTTTCTCGATCACTTGTTTTCCCTCTTCTACCTTGTATTCGCATTCCTGCTCTTCTTTGTCAGGTTACTGCACGTTTTCATCCAGTGAAAGGTACTTCGAAGAAATAAGATTAACCTGGCAATCTTACTTTTTCCGAGTTCCTCCTGGACGAAAACTTACCAGACTTTAGTTTATCCCAGTCTTCTTCCGGATTATCAATCCACATCTCCAGGTGTTGTAAAGGGGAGATCGCAACTCTAAACATAAAAGCAAAATCTAAGCTTCCTGCAAAAGGAAAACTTCTTACGGTGTTTTCCTTTTTAGGGTTTTGTAGTAAAACAAAACCCTTATGAAATCGGTCAAATGTCTGTCTGTCCGTCTGTCCGTCTGTCCATGGAATATCTCACGAACGGCTGAAGCTACATACATGAAATTTTGTAGGAGTGTGTAGAATTACTATAATTCGCCGGAGAAAGCGAATCGTCGTAATAGGTCAACTTTAAGGGGAGGTCCCCATAGAGGGGAAATGCAGGTCGAAATTTTTTTTTCGTTTAGTACAATCAAGTGGGGTATCGTAAGAAAGGTACCGTCGAGTACATTCCATTTTTGAAATTTTTTTCAAATTTGAAGAAACGGGAGAAGAGGGAGAGGGGAAAATATGTCATTCGAGTTTGTCCCCCCCCCCTTGCATTTCGAGACCGTTATACTTAGAAATATGAAAATTTACAGAAAAGCGCCGTTTTACTAGTGTAGAAAACCTAGATTTCTAGAATTTTGAAATTTCATCAGAAAAGGTTAATAATAGTACATTTCTATAGTTTCAGTTAGCACAACCCTGCACCCCTTATACGTACCCGAGGTCAAAAATCTTGATGGCCAATGATAACCAACATCATAGGCAATAATATCTCTAAGTTTCATTATAATCACATAATATTTAATAATAATACATTCATTCAAATTTCGGCATTTTGACACTATCCACACAAAAAATACACCTACCGGCCTCATAGGTGTGAGTACTACTTTCATGTTGTTTTTCGTAGTGCGAATTGCGGTTATTTAATTAATCATTTTTGAAAGGGTAAAGATTTGTTGGGGGCGCTGTGTCTTAATTGGCCAACTTTACCGGGTGGAGGGGGGGGGGGGGGGGGGGGGTTGTCCACATAGAGGCGAAATTAAGGTCAAATTTTTTTATCGACTGGTATAAGCAAATGAGATGTCGTGAGAAAGGTAATGATGAGTACATGCCATTTTTTTCGCATTTTTTCGAAATTTATAGAAAGGGGAAATGTGGGGGAGGAGAAAATATTAGTTCGTAATTTGACCCCCCTTGCCTGCATTTTGAGACCGTTATACTTAGAATTATGAAAACTTACAGGAAGTGGGTTTCGAAAAACATATAAAATGGAAAATAGTGGAATTTGTATATCTTCTCAGAATATGTCAATAATAGTTTATTTCTATAGTTACAGTTAGCACACCCTTGCACGCCTTAAACACGTTCGAGGTCAAAAGTACTGATGGCCAACGATAACCAACACCTTAAGCAATAATATGTTCTAAGTTTCGTTACAATCACGTAATATGAATTAGCATGTAAAATGTAAGTGGGTAAGACATTTTAATTACGTTTTTTCTATCCATCTGAGTGATATCAAGAAGAGCAAGGAGCCGATATTTATATACCAAAATAAGCGCTTGCTACAAAACCCTCGGATTGCGGGCGTAGCCCTCTATATTCCGGTTTCATTTTTAAATTCGTGTTAACCGACATTTTTGTATTGGCATTACAAAAAGTAAGTTCGCAATTCGTGTTGATCGAATAATACGTATAAGCCGGCGATGGTTCATTGAAACCATTGAATTTAATCGGGGAAAAAGCTGTGGTTCGCATAAACCAAATGTTCGTGCTATCCGGGTACCTATTAACGAGGGATTATTGTACACTGGATATCGTTTATAACATCGGTTATACCGACATATCGGCTATTACGACGAAAATACCAGGTCCAGTGATTCATGAAGCTCTTGCAATATATTTTTGAATGGATGTTGCGACCACCGTTATAGCGACTGATCGGTCTTAGGCGAAATTCACACACACGACACCGCGCTGCACGACTGCTTGAAATTTCAGTCGAGATACACAGCATCAAATGGACGGATTCACACTCATCGCTCAGCATGCGATACGATCGACTATGCTTGGCTATTGTGCGTGGCTGCGTCGTAGCTGAAAATGTAGCTAATCTGAATATCGCCTTAACGACTCCATTTCCTGGACCCAATAAGCAAAACGATCGTATATAGCGACGGGTGCCTCTAAGAACTCTTATAACCCCTACCTAAAAGTATTTTTTATAGCTACTGCGAACAATGGTCCATCACTGGCAGGTGGAAGCCATTGTCATCTGAACGGATAGTGTAAAGTGGTGATGGCTGTCTGAAAATGGCTCGCAATTGCGTCATTTTTTGACAGCCATCAACGCCGCTAGCCGCTATCACCCAGATACATGATGTCAAAGGCTTCCAACTGCCAGTAATGTAAATATCATTCTATGTAACAGGCATTAGAAAATCAAATTCGTTCCCCGGGCTCTACTAAACAGCTAAAATCATATAATTTTCAGGTCAACAGACCCAGAATGAAGAAGTTGCAAATAAATGTGCGCCTTGAAAATTTGAAAAAGAAAATAATCCTTGGAAGAAAAAATGCACATATGATGCGGGGACTCCAATAGTAGTCTGGCAGATTTGAATAACGAAATAATTTTTTTATAATGTTGGTAGTGCGATTCAAGATTCAAGGAGTAGCGATTCACGAGAGGAAAGAGATACTTGTGATGCAGAGAAAATGTAAACACGGGCTGTTATATTTGATCATCACACTTTCTGCTTTTTTTGTACAAAGCAGAGTAGCTTAAGCGGAAAAAGCACTTTAGAGTAGCGAGTAGAATGGTTTAGTTTAGCATTCAAACATCAACTCAAATTTCAAGAGAAAAGTTAAATTCTTAGCACAGATATAATCGGACAAATTAATTAATTTTTAGTGCTTCCCAAACTGCAAATGCCCGAAAACTTCGACACCTGCACCGCCCGCGTTTCAAAACGAGAAAATGCTAACGGAGCAGCATCTTTAGTGCTTCTATCCAGAGAAGCCCAGATCAAATCGATGGTGTAATTAGGCGCGTTTTTTTAATAGCCATGCAGAGCAGAGTAGGTTAACCACCACACAATTACACAAACAATTTGATCTACACTGCTCTGAATAAAAGCTTATTTTGCAAGAATTCTGATCCGTTCGTATTGACATGCAGGCGGCGCAGGTGAAACTTTGCGACAGTTTGCAAAGCACATAAAATTCATTTCCTGTCCTTTTGTGCATTTTGTGTAATTATATGGAATAGTAAACATACAAAATGATTCTGCTGCCTAAAGCATACTTTCCCGGTATATCAGTACCAAGAATTTACGTTTCCTCTTGAAATTCGATTTGCCGTTTGAATGCTAACTAAACCAAAACACACTCCCAACAAAGACATGCCTCGTTTTCGTGTTCGCTACTCTAATCTGCTCTCGATGGTTTTTTTTTGCTTATCCTGCTCTGTATAAGAAAACGCAGCTATTGTGTGGTGTTAACCTGCTGTGCTCTGCATGGCTATTAAAAAAAAGCGCCTATTATTAATATGTAAAGCCCGGCGAGCGCGAAATGACTGGTTCGACGAAGAATGCAAAGATTCACTTGACGCGAAAAACGAGGCCTACAGACAATGGATTCAACGAGGAACCAGAGCCGGAAGAGAAAAATATGACGAGCTACGGCGAATATTGAAAAGAATAATTAGACGAAAGAAACGTAAATACTTTGACGAGCAGTTGCTGAACATAAACGAAAACTTAGCTAATAGGAGCACCAGACAAGCGTACAAACTAGTAAATACAATTAAGAACGGCTACCAACCCAGGACTAGCCTTTGTAAGGACAAGGATGGAAATATCATCAGCGACACCGATGGTATTAACAAACGATGGGCCTCTTATTTTAAAGAGCTTCTAAACCGACCATCTAACATCCCCACACAGGAAGCTCTCGACGATATTGTTTGATCTAGGCCCACCCATTCAACCCCCGACGGTAGATGAAGTTGATCTCGCGTTGCGGTCACTAAAGCGAAATAAAGTGCGGGGCGTTGACGAGATTCCAGCTGAACTGCTAAAATTCGGTGGAACGAGTCTAGTTGATGCCATACATCAGTTACTCCTGCGAGTATGGGAGGACGAGGAGATCCCAGACGATTGGCGCAGAAGCATCATCTGTCCAATTCATAAAAAGGAAGATAAACTGCGGTGTGAGAATTACAGGGGCATTTCACTAGTTTGTACGTCCTATAAAATTTTGACGAAAATTTTCGAAAATAGAATAAAACCGTACGCAGAACGAGTCATTGGCGAATATCAAAGCGGTTTCAGACCTGGTCGCTCAACAACCGATCAGCTCTTCTCAGTCAAAGTGATACTCCAGCTGGGAATACAACGTAAACGTATACCAAATTTTTGTCGACTTCAAGCAGGCATACGACAGTATCGATCGTGGAGTACTGTACAACATCATGCTGCAATTTGGTATACCGGCCAAATTGGTGCGACTGACTAGGACGACGATGACCAACTCCATCTCACAAGTCAGGATACATAATAGACTTACTAATCTATTTGAAACACGCACTGGTTTGAAACAGGGCGATGGACTGGCACCGACGCTCTTCAACCTAGCACTGGAATACAATACGTTAATCGGGCTATGAATATGGACAACAGCAAGACGCTACCCATCAAGTCGACACAATAAGCAGCGTGCGCCGACGACTTCAACATCATGTCCCGAAGATTGGCCGACGCAGAAGAACTTCTGCATACGCTCGATACCGCTGCAAAGGAAGTTGGATTACGTATTAACGAGGGTAAAACTAAAATAATGATCCAATTGGCGACAAGGACACCTGCACAAACGAGCATCATTGTGGGGACCTCAACATCGAGTTCGTGAACAACTTCATTTACCTGGGTTGCAACTTGTCAAGCGACGTCAACGAAACTGACGAAATCAAGCGACGATATAGTTAGCTAATAAGACTTTTGACATGGATATGTCTTATAGCTGGGGTCATCCTAAAAATCTGTCCGTCATACGAAATGTCTGTTTTTCTACTCGGGGGTCAGAAGAGGAAACAAGCCCATTGAAAATTTTTCTTTTCTGGTTGCGCATGTCGTTTGAGTGAAGTGGTCATTGTGCATGGCTGTTGCTTGTAGATCCGCGCGGGCGGTGCGCTTGCGGGGATCCTGTGTGTACATGTTGGGATGTTTATTTGATAGCGATAAAGGTTGACGTTGTGGAGAATATTTTAACATAGTGTACGGGTGAACGGGAGGACTTTCAATGACCTTCAATTTCCGCCAAATCCCATTCATCATTTAATAAAATAGCCCGTGTTGTACTATCTGAATCACTATGGTCCCAGAAAAGGTAGCAAGTAGTCAGTTCGACTAACATTTGGACATGCAGACGCAATTTGAGAAAGTGTACATAGTTCCCGCCCCCCGAAGATGAGCGAGAGCGGATGAAGTTCATTCGAGCCAAATCGGGTGATCCAGCGACAGTGTTTGTGCATTTGCAATGGCGGCGATTTGAAGTCTGACTGGTCCACAATGTGGGCCCCCACCCCACGTGCAATAAACATATAGAACAAAATGGCGGATTTATACTAGGCGAGTTAGAATCTCTCAAGTCCCGAAATAAAGAAATATTCGTCGCAGGATGTTATATGTTATGATGTACATTCAGAGGTCTGCAGAAGATCAAATGCCCCCCTTCCGCAAAAATTCCAAAATGTTCAAAATGGCTGCACTTTGTACTACATATCTGAATGAATAGGGTCCCAGAAAAAGTAGCAAGTAGTCAGTTCGACTAACATTTGGACATGCGTAGACGCAATTTGAGAGTGTGTACATTACATAGTTCCCGCCCCCCGAAGATAGAGATCGAGAGCCATCGCGGATGAAGTTCATTCTATCCAAATGGTTGTGCATTTGCAATGGCGGCGATTTGAGGTCTGACTGGCCCACAGTGTGGCCCCCACCACACGTGCAATAAACATATCATAAAACAAAATGGCGGATTCGTAGTGCGCGAGATAAAATCTCCCAAGCCCCGAAATAGAGAAATATTCGTCGCAGGATGTTATAGTTCCGGGCAGCTCATCGTGACATGATGTACATTCAGAGGTCTGCAGAAGATCAAATGCCCCCCCCCCCCCCCCCCCCGCCCCCTTCTGCAAAAATTCCAAAATTTTTCTAGTGCATTCTCTTTGTGCGTGTGTTGGAATGTTTTGTTTACTTTTGTTAGTTTCCCTTTCTGTTTGCCGGACACAATCACATAGAGTCGCACGCGTTACTTGAGAAACGGATTGTGTGTGCCGGACCCGGACTGTTGATTAAAGGGGCGGGATGAGGCGGATAGTGTGGGAGCGATTTTTCAATAGATACACAAACACAATACACGACCGATTGGGAAAAAATGGTGGGAAGCGTGATTGCGATTAGCAGAAACTTACTCAGAGAAATGTCGATAGGCTGCAGTCTTCAAACTGTACCGAACGGGTAGATGGAACAAGGTGCACGAGAGGAGGTGAATATTGCACACACGCGATGCAAACGAAAACGAAACGATCCCGCGAGAGAAAGGAGCCCGAGCGGACAGGACAAAGCAAAACAGAATTTATGACAAGTATCTACACTGCCACCAGATACATCGGTACATGGATATGTCTTATGCCTACCGAAAGCGTGGGACGTGTTTTTTCGAATGATTTCATCCAGTATAACTATACTGGGATCTTTATAAAACTTACGTCGATATCTTCAACACAACAGGTTCCACGCAGTCGGTAGTCATAGCCATATGCATGTTCCGATGTATCTGCATGCAGTGTAGATACTTTGTATCTTTTTTTCTCGGTTCTCCCCATAATGAAATCGAAGCATGTGCACAGAAACACGAAGCTCCGCGTGTACAAAACCATTATACGACCAGTGCTATGCTATGGCTGCGAAGCATGGACCCTAACTCAAGCCTTCGAAAACATGCTAGACACTTTTGAACGTAAAGGCCGGTACTCAGATCGCGTGGAATGAAAACTGCCGTGAAATCCCATACAAGATTGCAAAATTTTTCACCGATGAAAACAGACGTGAAATTGTGTGGAAGGTAAAATTTCATTCCACGCGATCTGTGTACTACGTTGAGTGAAATGTCTAGTTTGTGGATTTCACGAGGATGGAATTTTTTCTCGTGCCAAATGTACAAGAAAAATTTTCCCTGACAGCTGAGCTGTCTCTGTTGGTGTCGTTTAGGTTGTGTTGTGTTTTCCCGGTATTATTTATAATTGAGCGGTATATTACTGAACAAAGTAATCGGTGTTAATGTTTTTTGCGGTACTAATATTTCATTTCACCGGCACACAGATCGGGTGAAAAGTGAAAAAATGATATGTTCCACGCAATCTTTTCCACGAGCCATTTCGCCGATGAAAAGTGCTGCTGTCATTTTTTTCATTTCACGCGATCTGAATACCAGCCTTAAGGTTCTACGGCGAATTTTCGGGGCTGTTTGCGATCGAGATGGATGGCGCATCCGGTACAACCATAAGTTGTATGAAATGTACGATGAGCTGCAAGTCTCGAAAATCGTCAAACTACAACGACTTCAATGGGCAGGGCATGTACAAAGAATGGACGATGATCGCATGCCTAAGAGAGTAATGAATGCAGAACGATTCGACGGAGCGAGACTGCGAGGACGACCGATATCTCGTTGGGAGAACTCAGTAGGTGTGGACGCCGCGCAGCTGCTGGGCTTCCAAAATTGGAGGACGCGGTCACGTGACCGAGATAATTGGAGGACAATGATCCAGGCGGCCAAGGCCCGACGTCGGGCTGTCGCGCCACGATGATGATGATTATTAATATGTAAGTGAATAAGATCTTAAGGCTACTCGCAGCGATACTTTCATTGTTTGCAGCTCAAATATAATTGGAAATGTCTGGTATTATTCAATAGTTGAATAAATTTCAACTCATAACGTAATCGGCCAGCTGCTAAATTTTTTTTTATATGCTAACGAAACGTCAACTAAGCTTCTGGAAAGTTTTTGTCGCGCTATACCCCACGATGGGTTAAGGCAATTAGTAACCTAGATAACTATTGTATTTCTCTTCCTTGAAACTGCTAACGACCTTTTAAAATCACTTCGTGATTTTCTTCACCAACCACTTCAACTAAACTGCAAACTAATACAATTTGGTGGAGATAGATACAAAAATTCGCTTGCCAAAACCCTATTTTCATAAAAATTTAAACTTTTTTAAATGAAGAATATTTTCAAGCCGATTTTGCTTACATTGGATATACGACCATGGTCCTTATAAACAATATGACGTTTATAGCTGCGATCGGCTATAACGACGTAATCTACTGGGTTCAATGTCGTTATAAACGACCTCTTTATATAGAAATAATGAAACAATATATCCTTAATTGTCCAAGGTTGCTTATAAAGCAACTTTCAGTCCCCACTCCGCAGGTAGGCGTGGAAATTTGAAAATCATTTATATATTGTACATACATTTTATTAGAATATAAATCAAGAAATAACATTTTTCTGAGAACCGATCCAGGTGCGGGTGCGAAAGGGCTAAATTTAACAGAATCGGTTAAGGTCGTGTTTAGAAGCTTTGGGAGCAACCGCGGTTTACAAATTTTTAAATAGATTTAAATGGATCAAGCCACGGTGGTGGTTTGTTGAGCGACGAGATTGCATTTGAATTCGACGTCAACTTGTAAACCGCGGCTACAGCAGTTTGCATAAACTCGGCCTAAAGTTGCAAAAAAACTCCCATATTATTATTTTATTCTCAGTCTTCTTTAGCAATACACGGCCATCTTAAATTCAATTTAGCAATTAAATATATCTTTCAATTTTTGTTTAGAAGCCTTCGGAAACACACATTTACCAAATAGTATCATAAGAAATTTGAAACAAGTGATTACAAAACATAGAATATGCATGTTGTAAATGCATTTGAGCAAGAGTGGATCTACACGTAGATGTCCTTATCCATGTTCTGTTGAGTATGACATGCAACAGGTATTGACACGGACCTCATACTTACATATGTATATATGTATTTCTATTTTTATCATCAATTTATCTACCAATCTGTCAACTCTCAGTTAAAATACATTTTAGCTAGAATGGAGTCCACGATGATGGGACATATTAAATTAAAGAATAACATGAAATGTGTACATCATGATTCTGGTTAGTTGTACAATCCAATAATAGAATGTTAATGCGGGCTCTCCAAGTTAAAATCTTTCAGATCATTTTTTTATATGTGTAAATTTTTAGGGTTTTGTATAAAAACAAAACCCTTATGAAATCGGTCATGCGTCCGTCTGTCCGTCTGTCCGTCTGTCTGTCCGTCTGTCCATGAAATATCTCACGAGCCGCTGAAGCTACATGCATGAAATTTGGTGGAAATATGTAGAAATACTATAATTCTCTGGAGAAAGCGATGCGTCGTAATAGGTCAACTTTAAGGGGGGGTCGCCATAGAGGGGAAATGAAGGTCGAATTTTTTTTTTCGTTTGGTACAGGCAAGTGGGGTATCGTAAGAAAGGCACCGTTGAGTACATTCCATTTCTGGAATTTTTTTTAAATTTGAAGAAAGGGGAAAAGAGGGAGAGGGGAAAATATGTGGTCCGAGTTTGTCCCCCCCCCTTGCATTTCGAGACCGTTATAGCTAGACATATGAAAATTTACAGAAAAGCGGCATTTCACTAGCGTAGAAAACCGAAAATAATAGAATTTCAAAATCTCATCCAAAAAGGTTAATAATAGTACATTTCTATAGTTGCAGTTAGCACACCCCTGCACCCCTCAAGCCCACCCTAGGTCAAAAATATTGATGGATGATGATAACCAACATCATAGGCAATAATATCTCTAAGTTTCATTACAATGACATGATATTTAATAATAGTACATTGACTTAAAGTTATGCATTTTGACACTATCCACACAAAAAATACACCTACCGGCCTCACGCATAGATATGCGTGTACTACTTGCATGTTGTTTTTCGTAGTGCGAATTGCAGTTATTTAATGAACCAACTTTGGAAGGGTGAAGATTGGTGATTGGTGATCCTAACAATAACTATTCACACAGTTAATTTTTTTAGGGTTTTGTGTCTTAAATCTTACAAAATCGGTCAAATACCTGTCTGTCCGTCTGTTCATAGAATATCTTACGAACGGCTGAAGCTGCACACATAATTCGGCGAGAATGTGTAGAAATGCTATAATTTGCTGGAGATAGCGTTGTGTTGTAATTGGCCAACTTTAAGAGGGGGGGGGGGGGGGGGGTCCACATAGAGGCGAAATTAAGGTAAATTTTTTTTATCCACTGGTATAGCCAAGTGGGGTGTCGTGAGAAAGGTAATGTTGAGTACATTCCATTTTTGGCATTTTCTTGAGATTTGTAGAAAGGGGAACAGTGGAGTAGGAAAAAATATTAGACCGTAATTTGTCCCAGCCGCCCTGAATTTCGAAGCCGTTACACAAGTTTGCAATTTGCAATGTCGTCTTAATATGAATGGTTAAGCATCTCGAAGAGTGGGACAGTTTATCTCGTATACATACATATCTATCTACAGCTTCTCGTATTAAAACTATTACTTTGAGAGTTGACAGATGCAGTCTTTTTGTGAATTGGCATGTAAGATCATATATCATGGGTAAAACATTTAATTATGGTGTTTTTATTCAGCTGAGGGGTACCAAGAAGAACAGGGAGCCAGTATTTACATGCCAAAATAAGCGCTTGCTACAAAACCCTCGAATTGCGGGCGTAGCCCTCTATATTCCGGTTTCATTTTATTTGCAGTTCAACAGTTCGATCAAAAAGTATCTAGATGGAAGTTTTTTTCAAGTATGGGTCCCATTTATCCAATTATTTAATTTTATGTAAAACTATTCATACGATTCCCATAAATTCATCTTCTTCTCGTCTCTGTGCTGTCGATAATGTCACATTTGGAAACTCAACCTCCAGGCAAATCGTCACCGATAGCTCTTAAGATACAATTCAAATCTTTCATCTTCTTCTTCCTTGCCCTTTCATACCACTCTGCGGCTTCGCATTACTCTGCCTGTGGTGATGGCACATATGCATACATATTGCTAAAGATAGTACTTATAATACATAGTACATACATATTCCATATTTCAATAATACCTATCCTAATACGAATTCCGGTATGAAGATGGAATACAAAAAAAATATATGTATTTCCTTTTTCGTTCACCCCTTTATGCTCGAATTAATTCATCCCATAATTTATAATTAAAATTTATCCAATAATTGCCCAGCTCAATGATATTCCGCACTGTAGCCACTTGCAATTTCACCCCAGAACAAGCGCCTTCAAAGCCGCCCTATTTAATCCACAGCAACAATACCAACAACAACAAACACTTCACAATAAAGTCAAAAGTGCTACGCTCTTATTTCCGAGTGACATCGAACCATTCAATTAATTAACGCCTAGGCAAAGTGTTTGGTTGCACACACAAAATGTACTCAAAGGACACGACACTCAAAGGGATGTTGCGAGCTTACAAGCAGGCCATGTCCGGCACAGCTCCGGCGAACTCTGTTCCAAAGTTTTTTGATTGTTAACGTGTTAGTTCCTTATAAGAAGCATCCGTTCGCTGTGAACGGCAGTGACTGCAAAGCGGAAACGAACAAAACGAAAGCTCTTTTCTATTATTTTTTAATTAAAAGCAAACTTACTTTTGTGAGTTCTTTTCCTTGCTCGGACAACGGCTAGGATGACGGCAACGACCACAAGATACAGGGATGACACGAACGAACGAACGAAAAAAAAACAGTAAAACAACACGAAATGACAAAAGGAAATCCAAAGGAGAACTAAATCTTAGAGAAAATCCTTTTCGCCCTGGTTTTGCGATCAAAGGAAAAACAACACACCGAATAAGGCAAGGATTATCCTGGAAACACTCTTTTCCTTGCACAAGTTTTGCTCTGCTTGGTTTATCTGAGTTTTGTGATAATTGTTTTCACATGCAGATGTTCCAAGTAATTTCGCTCACGGTTATTTCAGAAATGAATAAATAATTATTAATTCGAATCCCCTTGGGTGGATCCGCTTCTTCACTAAGCACCAACAACAGATACCGATCCACACTACACTTTCACACACCTCCAACCAACACTATCTATCCTAAGTAAACACCACGTTTAACCTTAACCCGTTTATGGTCTATGTGACCCCCAAAATCAACAAAATTTCACGGAACCCTTTAAAATCCGATTGCCTCCTGCGTAATGAGCCTAATTTTGGGTATGCCCTGGAATTACCACCAGACCACCACACTTGAGCGAAATTACGAAAATATTCGTTTCTTAAAGGGAATATGCAAATTGCTAAATTTTCGCAATTGCCGCACGGGGTCAAGCCAAATTAAATTCCGCAATGCCAATATTCACATTCATAATAAATTGAGGGGCACAAACGAAACAACCAACTAAGCATCCGCAAACGACCGTCCGTGTTCGTTCGAAGCTCGTTCGCTACTGAATTGAGTCGTCCCAGAATCGACACACAAAACACACCACCCAAATCGCGCCGCTCTAAATCGAACGCGGTCTCACAAATAATCAGTCACACTCACGTAGTAGCGCCGCGTAAGAGCCAACGGAGTCGCACAACCCCTAGGAAGATCCTTGTCGGCTGTGCCCAAACAACTGATGAACGGGACTGCGGTTGCACGGCATCCAGGCTGCCAGTCAGCCAGGCCAAGCAACAGCATAGCCCCTCGTGCTCATCCCTTCGACACCCCACCACCTCAGGAACGCGAATACTTCCACTTTACCCACCGTGTCACCCACAACCACCCATCCCGGGCACTGCAAAAAGGACGAAAGTGGAATGCATAAAGTACACAAAACGTAGAGCTGTTGATTCTCCCCCGAAATCCAGGCATCAACCCTCTCCCGTCTACGTACTGTAAGATGATCCTGATGTGCAACGAACGGCCTACAAAGTTCGGTTTGTTCCGGGTAGCTACCCCTCAGGACTTTTCCCATGCATGCACAACCACCACGACTCACCCCTCGACGAGTATCTGTTGATATGCCGGCCAGGAGTCGCCGGTCGAGTGAATTCATGCGGAGACGTTAAACGATAAATCAGTGAGGCTGGGAGTCAGGTGAACCACGGGCGTAAAGTGCTTCCGAGTGGGTGGTGCAGCATGTTATAGTCCTACCTGTTTAAGGAGAAACTCGCCCCTAAGTTGGGACTAGGGCAACGGAGCGAGTGTGCGCGTACCGGAAAGCTCAACAAGTTAGGAACTGGGTCACAGACCTTTGCCTATTTACATTCAGATGGCGGTAAGGAGGAGTGACGTCATCTTTCTAACGTTGGAAGCGACATGAGAGTCGTTTGATTTCGCCTAGTCTATGCCCAAACCGACGATTGGCAGGGGTGAACAAACATTTGGAAAAATTGGGTATTATTTTAATAATATGTATTTCTGAAGCCTTGTGGCTGGCCGATTAATATGGCAAAACATATATAGCATTGAAGATAAATACTCAAGTAATATAAAAAGGAGGAGTTAACTTTGGATAAAGTGTTACTAATGAAAGATATTTGCTTATCATATAGGCGGGGGAAAACAGAAGATCCATTTCCACATCCGAGCCAAATTGCCTCCCTTGCACCGAGTGAAGTCATTTATGTCCGCGCAATTATAGCGTGCAAATTTGACTGCTGTATCCAGTGCCGGATTAACCCTTTATATCCCAGTGTTGTAAATTTACAACATGTCGGTAATACATATGGCAAAATCTAATATTGTGCCCCATTTAACCAATTGTACTTGAAAACTACATGTGTTCTATACAGTTTCGTCCTATGCGCTTGGCCATGATTTGCTCGTTAACCGTTATTTGGTCATTTGTATAAGTGCAAGTCCGCATATCGGTTGGGTCGCAGATTTGTCATTTTTATATTTCAGAAAACATTGCATTTTCGCGTATTTCAGGTATGAAAAAAAAATATAAAATGTTTTGTCGGTATTTCTTTTGTTTAGTGAAAAAGATTTGAGCTGAAAAGAGTATTAGTTTTTGTGATATGCGTGAAAATGTTATTGTTGTTTTAAAACTACAGTGGGACTTTGATAAGTTAATCATTTGACATTTTGCACTGGATACGATTATTTTATAAATGAAACCGGAATATAGAGGGCTACGCCCGCAATCCGAGGGTTTTGTAGCAAGTACTTATTTTGGTATGTCAGTATCGGCTCCTTGCTCTTCTTGGTACCACTTAGATGGATAAAAAAAATAAAATGTCTGACCCATAATATAGTATCTTATATGCCCAATCATATTACGTGATTGTAACGAAACTTAGAACATGCGGATATTATTGCCTATGGTGTTGGTTATCCTTGGCCATCGGTACTTTTGATCTCGGACGTGTTTAAGGGATGCAGGGATGCGCTAACTGTAACTATGGAAACAAACTATTATTAACCTATTTCGAGGAGATATACAAATTCCATTATTTCCTGTTTTATATACTGTTCGAAACCCACCTTCCTGGAAGTTTTCATTTTTCTAAGTGTAACGGTCTGGAAATGCAAGGGGTGGGGGGGGCAAACTACGATCTAATAATTTATCCTCCCTCATTGTTCCCCTTTTTTCAAATATAAGTAAAGAAAACTCAACATTACCTTTTTCACAACACCCCACTTGCCTATACCAGTCGATAAACAAAATTTGACCTTAATTTTAACCCTCACCCTCCCCTCCACCGCCTGTTACAGTTGGCCAATTATCACACATCGCCCCCTACCAATCTTTACCCTTTCATAAATGTGATTAACCATAATATGTAACAATAACTGCAATTCGCACTACGAAAAACAACATGCAAGTAGTACTCGCACCTTTGAAGCCGGTAGGTGTATTTTTTGTATGAATAGTGTAAAAATGCCTAACTTTAAGTGAATGTAATATTGTTAAATATTACATGGTTGTAATGAAACGTAGAGGCATTATTGCCTATGGTGTTGGTTATCATTGGCCATCAATATTTTTGACCTCGGGTGTACTTAAGGGGTGCAGGGGTGTGCTAACTGAAAAAATAGAAATGTACTATTATTAACCTTTTTTGATAAGATTTTGGAATTCTATTATTTATAGTTTTCTATGTTAGTAAAATGCCGCTTTTCTGTAAATTTTCACATCTCTAAGTATAACGGTTTCGAAATGCAAGGGGGGGGGGACAAACTCGGATCACATATTTTCCCCTCTCCCTCTTTTCCCCTTTGTTCAAATTTGAAGAAAATTCCAGAAATGAAATGTACTCGACGGTACCTTTCTTACGATACCCCACTTGCCTATACCAAATGAAAAAAAAATTTCGTCCTTCATTTCCCCTCTATGGGGACCCCCCCTCAAAGTTGACCTATTACGATGCATCACTTTCTCCAGAGAATTATAGTACTTCTACATATTTTCACTAAATTTCATACATGTAGCCTCAGCGGTTCGTGAGATATTCCATGGACAGACAGACAGACAGACGGACGCATGACCGATTTCATAAGGGTTTTGTTTTACTACAAAACCCTAAAAAGAATAAATAACTTTTCATCAGCTTCCGCCTTCAAATATTGTACAACATGAGCAAAAAATTAAGTGACGAAGCTATTCACGAGCTTCTAGAAATTGGAGACGAAGAGGAATTTTATAGGCGTCTTGGAGTCCCGATTCCGACAGGAGTGGACTCCGAAGATGAAATGCCGACAGCAATATCTTCTGGAACTGAAAAACCAGATTTAAATAAAAAGGATAAATGGCGATTCAGGCGACTCAACTTTGAGGCTCCAACATGGAAAGATTGTCTACCTCCACCACCTGAAAATGAGCTTACGCCGCTGGAATACTTCAAAGAATTTCTGACCCACAATTTGACACAGTTGATCGTCGAACACACCAACATCTATGTGCTTCAAAAGGATGGCATTATATTGGGGGCAACAGAGAATGAAATCGAATAGCTGTTAGCTATCTTCCTAAAAATGGGAATTTTTAAAATGCCAAGTATCCGCTTGTATTGGGCTAATGAGTGTAGGTACGGTCCCATGGCTGATTTGCTGAGTAGGAATAGGTTCCAGCAGTTGCTCAAACACCCACATTTTAGCGACAATGAGGAGAAAGAGCAGCTCATCCTGAAAAGAGGAGAGTTAGTGTACTTCCAATAAGCGGATGTTCGCTATGATAACGTTGATCACTTTCCTATTGTTACGGAAAAGCAAGGCCGATGCAAAAATTGTGTTTCCGGTTTTTCGAAAATTATGTGTGCAAAATGTAAACTGCACTTGTGTCTTACTAAAAATAAATCTTGTTTTTTGAATTTCCATAAAAAATAAATCTTATACTCTATTGTGCTCTTAGTTTTTTAATTACCCTTACCGCCCATTGTTGTTTTTATATAACATAGTCCTACGCACGCAAAGGATACACGGAATTGTGAAAATTAACCTTTATCATCGTCTGTAAGTTTTTATACCCTAGACTTTTAGTATAGGGTATATTGTTTTTGTCACGACGGAAATATGTAACACCTTAAAGGAGGCTCCGGAGGTATAGCAATGTATATATATAAATGATCAGGATCACCTCCTGATTCGATTTAGCCATGTCTGTCTGTCTGTCTGTCTGTCTGTCCGTCTGTCCGTCTGTCCGTCTGTCTGTCTGTCTGTCCGTTCGCACGATAACTTTCGATAGAATGAAGCTAGGGACTTGAAATTTTGGTAAAATGTTGGAACTATAATCTACTTGGTTGGTATTGAAAATGGGCATGATCAGGCCAAGAGAACGCCTACCTCCCCTATACATGTAAAATAATTAAATGTATCTATAACTCCCGATTAAATAAACATGAAAAGCTCTAGCTTTGGCAGATTGCTCGTGAGGATAATCTTCTACTCCCATAAAAAAATTAAATCGATCAGCTGAAAACTAACGGTAAATTTCTTACAAAGAGCCCCGTACTTCCCTACTTTTCGGGTTTTTTGTCTATACCTCTTGAACCAATTGACGTAGACACCTGATTTTTGGCATGTAACCCTGGAGTAAGAAGATGCTTAAGTTCTAGTAAGTTGGGCATAATCAGATTAAGGGAACGCCTACCTCCCCTACAAATTTCAAAAAATTAAATATTCTTTTAATTACGATAACTTTCGACAAAATGACACTAGCGAGTTGAAAATTTGACAAAATGTTGTTAGTAGGATCTACTTGGTTAGTATTGAAAATGGGTAAGACCCGACCCAAGCAACCCCTACCTCCCCTACAAATGCAACTTCAATAAGCGATAACTTTTGACAGAATCAAGCCAGCGACTTGAAGTTTTGGTCAAATGTTTTAAGTGAGATCGGGTTAGTTGGTATTTAAGATGGCTTAGATCAAACCTAAGGAACCCCTACCTCCCCTACAAATGAAACATCAAATAAGCGATAACTTTCGATGGAGTGAAGCTAGAGACTTGCAATTTTGTATAAATGTTTGTAACATGATTTTATTTGTTTGTAGCAATGATGAGCAAGATCCGACCCAAGGAACCCCTACCTCCCCTACAAGTGAAACTTCAAATAAGCGATAACTTCCGATAGAGTGAAGCTCTGCAATTTTGTTTAAATGTTTGAAACATGATCTTATTTGTTGGTGGCAATAATGAGCAAGATCCGACCCAAGGAACCCCTACCTCCTCTACAAGTGTGACTTCAAATAAGCAATAACTTTCGATAAAATTAAGCTAGCGACTTGAAAAATTCGACAAATATTTGTAGAATGGGTTAGTTAATTGATTTTGATAATGGTCAAGATCCTACTGAATCATTGCCAACCTCCCCTATAAACTGGCCGTATAGGAAACTCACTTTTAATGCATATGGTCGTTACCAATTGGTACTTTTGGTATCACTACTAGGTCTGTACAAGTCTAGGGTATATACGCTTCGGACTCCGGGCCGAAGCGAAGCTTCGGCCTGGTTTTTGGATGAAATTACACGCCAAATATTTTTTTTAATGAATAATTGTTAAATTGGGATAGAAAGGGTTAAGCAATTCAGTAACTAGGGGCCAGAGATGGTGGGGGCCCTTAAAGTAGATTTCTATATTTTAATAATGGAATAATGAAAAACATTTTAATTTTAATATAATAAGGAACACAATTTTATTGAATGATAGAAATTAAAAAAAAAAAGAAATTTTACGAGACTTTGTTTGTGAAAAAAATGTTATAATAGATTCAAAGGAAAGATTGCGAAGGATATCATTTTCCACGCTTAGACGTGTTAAATTGGTCAGTCGGTTCTGACCAATTGAAGTTCGCAGTCTGTTCTTGATTAGCTTCAATTTCGAAAATGACCTTTCTCCACTGCAATTACTGACCATCATTGACAAGTATATTCGAAATGCAATTTCAGCATTTGCAAATGTTGAGCACAGATCAAAATCTACAATGATGTGGTATAAAAAACGTTCAACTGATTCTTCTTCAAGTATGGGAAACTGTTGCGAGAGAGCAGCCAGTTCAACTAATTCGTTAGCCAAAGCACCTTCCAAATCTTCAGGGTAGGCTTGAACAAGATTTTCTGCTTTCAGATGAATGTCAGCGGGTTCCATGGATGTCAGATTACTCAAAAATCCAAATCGTCCACAAGGAACATCATAAGCCGATATTCTGTGAGTCAATGATGAAATTAACTGATCCAATACTGGTAGATGGGCAGTGACTCGAAATTTGTCCCGTGGTGATAGTTCAGCGGCACCTTCTCTTCCGTAATCGAGCGGTCTCTGTCGTACACTTCCAGTTCGAGTGCGAACAGTTTCGTACTGTTGGGACACCGATATATTTTGACCTGCGGTTTCATACAAACCGAAACAATCTCTTTTGAACTCGACGAACATTTTCAGCGACTCGAGAGATTTAACGGCGGTGTTAAGAACCATTGTTGATTTCTGCAAATACTGGCTAGTTGCGTTGAAACGTTCCAAAATTTCGGACCAAAATTGGGTGTAAATGGCTGTTTTCAAACAGGATATGATTTTTAACAGGCCACAAACTTCGTTTCTTACGATACTCTTTTGTTCTACATCATCTGCAAGCTTTCGCAATGCTTCCACGAATTTCTTGTAGCTCTGAGCAAGAGCTTGGACAGCATCACTTCGACAGGATCGGGTAGTACTGACTCTTTTGGGAGTGAGATACCTTTTCGTATTGCCTTCGTTAAACCTTGAATTATAATTTGGCCAGGCATTAACGTCATCAAGCTTTTTTTTTTAATTTTTCAAAACTGCGTACATATTTTAAAATTTTCTATATGAGTGGTGGGTGCCCCCATTTGGGGAGGATGGTGGAGGCCCCGGGGCCATGGCCCCATACATAATCCGGTTGTATCTGATATACAGCCGATGTCATAAGTCGCTATATTAAGATCCGATGCGCTACGAGAAACTAACGGAACACTCGTTTTAACAACAACAATTAAACTTTATTTGCACAAGATGGTCAATGCAACAACTTTCTGTGATGGCGTCTCAACTTCGACTAGCGCTAAAGTGCATCCTACTGACAATATTCAAGTCCGATCATAGATATATATTGAACAGATAGGAAATAGGCACAGAGTGGGGGTAAAAATTTGAATATCGAGTAATGGTGTGACATATTCGCGTCTGCGCAGTGAAACACGCACAACACGTATTAACATTTGGCCCAGGGGCCCGAAGAGCGAGGGGACAAATGCTTCGTGAATGTCAAAATTGTGGCTGAAAGCGCGTTGACATGATCAAACTACGGTTTGACAAACCACCTACTTGAACGTGTGAACCCCTCATCAAACTGGTTTGATGTCTTGTGCTTCTGTCAAACCGTAGTTGGACGGTGCTCAACTTTTCATCAAATGCTAGTTTGTCAAACCGTAGTTTGATCATGTCAACGCGCTTTGAGTGGCCGATGGCGTCACGGTAGCAGTGCGCATGCGCGAGTTGGTTCGAAAATAACCTGAAGTACAGAGTGGGGATAGTATTATTACAGATGTGTTCAATGTATATCTATGAGTCGGATGCACATTAGCGCTGCGCCAATAGGGGCGCGTCACCATGGTCGCTAGAGTACTCACGCGGAGCGACATACCCGACTGTGGAAACGTTTAATTTCGAATTGGAGCGAGTGCGCGATGTGGTCCATGACGTGAGGATGGCAGTGTCCATGGCGACTCGTCCTGCTTCGAGCGATAACAAGTGACGTGGGACTGGGTGGCACCACCGCCATCTTTACTAACAGGCCGCAGTGTCAACTGATTGACATGACAAGCAGTCAAGGATATGTAAACGCGTGCGGTTGCCCAGTGAAATTTAGAGATTTCTGTGCGTAAAAGTGAGTTTAGTGTCGCGATTTCAAAGTGCAAATAAAAGTAGTGGTTATCAGTGCCTTGTGAAAGTGAAAAAAACGTGAAGTGCCGTGAGATACCGAGCAAAATGGTATGTTGAAAAGTGCGAGTTTATGAAAGTGCGACACAGGAAATTTTGCATTTTTCGTCAAATATCCGGCATATTGACAATGTTGCAGCACCACCCTGGGACGAATCCTTGGGCCAGTGAGTTAAGCGGAAACTCCCGGAAGTGCCCCAAAAAGTGAATGCAAAGTGGTTGTCAAATGACAAAATTACATTTAATTTCCGGCCTTTTCATCGGAATTCATAGGGTAAGTATACGTTTTTAGGGTTTTGTATTTTAGTAAAACAAAACCCTTATGAAATCGGTCATGCGTCCGTCTGTCCGTCTGTCTGTCCGCCTGTCCATGAAATATCTCATGAACCGCTGAACCTACATATATGAAATTTTGTGGGAATATGTAGAATTATTATAATTCGCCGGAGAAAGTGATTCGTTGTAATAGGCTGACTTTAAGGGGAGGTCCCCATAGAGGGGAAATGAAGGTCAAACTTTTTTTTTCATCTGGTATAGGCAAGTGGGGTATCATAAGAAAGGTAGCACCGAGTACATTTCATTTTTGGTATTTTCATCAAATTTGAAAAAAAGGGGAAAAGAGGTAGAAGGGAAAATATGTGATCCGAGTTTGTCCCCCCCCCTTGCATTTCGAGACCGTTACACTTAGAAATATGAAAATTTGCAGAAATGCGGCATTTTACTAGCATAGAAAACCAAAAATTGTAGAATTTTGATATCTCATCAAAAAAGGTTAATAATAGTACATTTCTATAGTTGCAGTTAGCACGCCCCTGCACCCTTTAAACGCATCACAGGTCAAAAATATTGATGGCCAATGATAACCAACACTATAGGCAATAACGTCTCGAAGTTTCATTACAATCACATAATATTTAATAATAGTACATTCATTTAAAGTTAGGCATTTTGACACTATCCACACAAAAAATACACCTACCGGCCTCATAGGTGTGAGTACTACTTTCATGTTGTTTTTCGTAGTGCGAATTGCAGTTATTTAACTAATCATTTTTGAAAGGGTAGAGATTGGTTGGGGCGCTGACTAATACAACACATAGAGGCGAAATTTAATTTAATTTTTTTTTTATCGACTGGTATAGGCAAGTGAGGTTTCGTGAGAAAGGTAATATTGAGTACATTCCATTTTTTCGCATTTTCTTGAAATTTGTTGAAAGGGGAACATTGGGGGAGGAGAAAATATTAGTTCGTAGCTTGTTCCCTTTCCCTTGCAGTTCGAGACCGTTATACTTATTGCAGAATTATGAAAACTTACAGGAAGGTGGGTTCCGAAAAAAAAAATGGAAAATAATGGCATCTGTATATCTTCTCAGAATAGGTCAATAATAGTTTATTTCTATAGTTACAGTTAGCACACCCCTGCATGCCTGAAACATGTTCGAGGTCACAAGTACTGATGGCCAACGATAACTAACACCTTAGACAATAATATGTTCTAAGTTTCGTTACAATCACGTAATATGAATTGGCATGTAAAATGTAAGCGAGTAAGACATTTTAATTATGTTTTTTTTATGAATCTAAATGGTATCAGGAAGAGCAAGGAGCCGATATTTATACTCGTATACCCAAATAAGCGCTTGCTACAAAACCCTCGGATTGCGGGCGTAGCCCTCTATATTCCGGTTTCATTTTCTTGTTGTGCTAGTATTTTATTGGATTGATGCTCCCGAAAACGCGGACCATGAACACGTTGCTGACGAGCCCGGCGAAAGTTTCACTGCAGCTGACAGGACTAGATGCCTGGCGGTGAAACTTTCGTCTGGTTCGTCAAAATCTTGGTCAAAATCCGCATTTTCAGGCGCTTCACTCTACTAAAATATTAGCAGAAAATAAAAACGTATACTTATCCTATGAATTCCTATGAAAATCCCGGAAATTACCTGTAATGTTGTCATTTGACAACCACTTTGCATTCATGTTTTGCAGAACTTCCGGGAGTTTCCGCTGAACTCACCGGGCCAAGGATTCGTCCCAGGGTAGTGCTGCACCATTCACATAAGCCAAATTTCCGAAAAATTAACGAAAAATGTGAAATTTCAAGCTTTGTACTTTCATAACCACACTCATGCCTCGTGCACTTCCGAGCAGGTAATTTTGGACAGTAGATCAGGGCACTTTGCGTTATTTTCATTTGACATATCACCAGCAAGCACTACTGTCAACTGCACTAAGGCGGCTATTACACTATAAAAGTTCCTTTACAAATATCTTTGACTCACGATATTTTAAAAGAACTTTTATGAATGATATTAGCCGCCTAAAATCACTTATACCATCGCCATCTTTACTCTAAAGTAAAGTAAGTAAAGATGGCATTTATTTATATACCATTGCCGTCTAGAAATACAGGCCTCCGCTCAGCTGATCGTGTACGTCATTAATTCTTTTGCCAAGGCAGTGACTGCACACGACGATGTCACCGGCACGACATATGTTTACAATTGGAATTGCCTCAGACGGCATTTTAGTTCTCTAAAAATACACTTTCTGGAAACTTGCAGCAATTTGGTCGAAGCCGCAGCCACGGGGATCAGTCGCAGAGTATCGCGGAACAGTTCACACTTGACAAAATACATCTTTTGACCGCACGATACACTTTCATCGAGCACGTGTTTGTTTTCTCGGATCACTAGATGAAATTTTACTAACAAATAAACACTGAACGCGGAAAACGGAAACTAAACACGGAACGCACAAATAAGCGGGGCCCGGATATTAGAAAATTTTTAAATAAACAAGCCGAAGGTATGATACCCTTACGTGACTTACTGTGCATTTGCCACTTTGAAATTAGTAGTAAGACTTGTTCCGATTTCATTGTTCCTTTGAGAGGTAGTGAAATAGTAAGCCGATTTCAACCAAATTTAGAAACATTGTTTGGTAGTCAATATGATTAAATAATATGAAAGTTGGTAAAGATATCTTCAGAAATAAAAAAGTTTTCCTTATAAAAACTTACTTTTGGAATGATCGTTCCTATGACAGCTATATGATAAAGTAGTCCAATGTCAACCAAATTCAAAAATTTGATTTGACTAGATAGATATTATTGATTAGTGTGAAATTTGAGAAAGATATCTTTAGAAATAAAAAAGTTTTTCTCACAAAGACGAATTTTTGGACCGGTCGTTCCTATGGCGGCTATATGACGTAGTGGTCCGATTCCATTGGTTCCGACATATATACTGCGAGCAATAAAAAGAAGGCTCTGTACAAAATTTCAGCTTGATAGCTTTAAAACTGAGGGACTAGTTTGCATAGAAACAGACAGACAGACGGACAGATGGACAAAGCTTAATCGACTCGTCTCATCATACTGACCAAGAACATATACATATATATACTCGTAGTTTATATGGTCGGAGATGCTTCCTTATTTGCGTTGCGAACTTCATGACAAAGTTAATATACCCTATCACATCCGCGAAGGGTATCAAAAAAATCAGGAAGGCCCGACACAAGAAGAGAATCAATCGTAATTCGACAAACGCTTTAACCTATGTGTCAATTTGTGAAAAAGTGATAGTTCCCCTGAAAATCCCAATAAAAGTTAAAAAAAAAATCTTACAAAACTCATCGCCAACTACGTGCTGGAAAAGCTATGCCCTGGGAGTGGAGAGCGATGAAAGTGAGGGAAATAAGTATGGCGCTTAATTTGTTTGATGGAAAACCGGCTGTAAATCGACAACCACCTATCGTAGATAGCTTTTTCGTGATGATTTTTGATTTTAGTCTCCTTTTAATAAAATAATTTTGGTAGAAAATGGCAGTGTCACCGAAAAAAATGTCAAAAGTCGCCGGAGAAGCGGTGTCCTCGGGATGCAACTTGTGCTGAATGAGCAAAATATGTACTAGTTTGATGGAAGACCGCTGTAAATCGGCAGTCGCTAGTTGTAGAATTTCGGACACCGCTTTTTCGGTGGGCGCATCTCTCTAGCAGGAAAACGACCAGCAATTCCGTCGGCACCCTGCAGTTTCCTAGTCACCTACATAACCTAGGAATCACTAAGGGTTACTCGGACCACGAATTTTGCATACTGAACCCCCGTCAATTCCTAATCTTTAAAGTCTGTGTATGTTTTATGGAACTCGACGTTTTGTTTATACCCTAGACTTATAGTATAGGGTATATTGTTTTTGTCACGACGAAAATATGTAACACCTTAAAGGAGGCTCCGGAGGTATAGCAATGTATACTCGTATATATAAATGACCAGGGTCACTTCCTGATTCGATTTAGCCATGTCTGTCTGTCTGTCTGTCCGTCTGTCCGTCTGTCCGTCTGTCCGTCTGTCCGTCTGTCTGTCTGCCCGTTCGCACGATAACTTCCGATAGAATGAAGCTAGAGTCTTGAAATTTCGGTCAAATGTTAGAAGTATGATCTAGTTAGTTGGTATTGAAAATGGGCATGATCGGGCCAAGAAAACGCCTACCTCCTCTACATATGTAAAATAAATAAATGTATCTATAACTCCTGATTAAATAAACATGAAAAGCTCCAGTAGATAGATTGCTCGTGACGGTAATCTTATACTCCCCGGGAAAAATAAAATCGATCAGTTGAAAACTAACGGTAATTTTCTTACAAAAAGCCCCATACTACCCTACTTTTCATGTTTTTTGCCTGTAACTCTTGAACCAATTGACGTAGACACCTGATTTTTGGCATGTAACCCTGAAGTAAGAAGCTGCGTGAGTAAGTGAGTAAGTTAGGCATAATCAGATTAAAGGAACGCCTACCTCCCCTACAAATTTCAAAAAATTAAATATTACTTTTATTACGATAACTTTCGATAGAATAACACTAGCAAGTTGAAAATTTTGTGGAGTGTTGCTAGTAAGATCTAGTCAGTTGGTATTGAAAATGGGCAATATCCGACTGAAGAAACCCCTATCTCCCCTACAAATGAAACTTCAAATAAGCGATAACTTTTGATAGAATGAAGCCAGCAATTTGAAATTTTGAGCAAATGTTTAAAGTAAGAATAAGTTAGATGGTATTATAGATAGGCCAGATCCAACCCAAGGAACTCCTACCTCCCCTACAAATGGAACTTAAAATAAGGGATAACTTACGATAAAATAAAGCTACCGACTTGAAATTTTGGCTACATGTTTGTAGTAGAACTCAGCTGGCTAATATTGAAAATACATAAGATCCGACCAACCAAACCCCTACTTCCCCTACAAATGAAACTTCAAATAAGCGATAACTTTCGATAGAATGAAGCTAGAGATTTGAGATTGTGCTTTAATGTTCATAGCATGATCTAATTGGTTGGTGGCGATGATGGGCAAGATCTGACCCAAGGAACTCCCACCTCCCCTACAAATGAAACTTCAACTAAGCGATAATTTTCGATAAAAAGAATGCTAGTGACTTGAAAAACTCGACAAATATTTGTAGAATGGGTTAGTTAATTGATTTTGAGAATGGTCAATATCCTCCTGAATGAGTGCCGACCTCCTCTATAAACTGGTTATATACAAGTAGGAACTCACTTTTTATGCAAATGGTCGTTGCCAATTGGTTCTTTTGGTATCACCACTAGGTCTGTACAAGTCTAGGGTATATACGCTTCGAACTCCGGGCCTGGTTTTTTTTTTCGAAATTGTACTACAGGTGAAAAATAAGACACATACAATTTTTACAGGGTGTTCGGAAAGTGTTTTTATCTCTAAAAACTTCTCATCGCTTTTTCTCGGGTTTTCGCGTACTAGTTTTGTTTCAAAAATTAAATTCAACGCACAACAAATTGTTACTACCCATTTAAAGGCTGTTAACTGTCAGATATTAAAATTGCTATAAAACTATGGTAAAATTTATTATAATTATTATTTTAACACAATATATGTTGCGTTATATTCTTTGGATGGCAAAAATTGTGCCCTAAACTGGCAATCGGCACATTAACCAATTGTTAATCTTTCAGAAGCAAACGAAGTCGATAGGAGTTATTTCAAGTAGATAGTGGTAGAAGAAAAACGAAGCCTAGACGAGTTTTTTCTCGTACATATTACTTTATTGGCCAACAAAGACTGACTGACTGATGCACAAAAGTTACAATAGTATGTAATTGAGAACTAACTGGATATTTTTTCATACAGCAATTACAGTTGAACGTTTTTACTTTTATTAGGTATTTAATCCTAGAATTTCGTTAGTGCAATGCAAATTCAAAACGTAACAATATATTTTTATAAAACTACCTAGTATGCTCGCGAAAATTCGAAAAAAAAGTCGATGAAATGGCTGTAATTACAAAATGATTTCTCTGATTTTTTACGGGTTACATTTTAAACATTATCGAATTAGTTTATTTATTTTAAGTGTTTTGACTGGCGTTTTTTTCTACATAGTTATAGTGTAGTCAATTTAATGTTTTATTGGAAAATTATCATGAAGTCGATGAGTGTCAGAGTCATGCTTATGAATTCGTAATAAACATATCAATTTTTTTCAAGCTGAATTTTTAACGCAAAAAATATTTATTGAAAACTGCATTTCCGAATTCTTTCAAACACGAAAAATGCGTGCAATAACTTCAATCATTATTATATCCTATTATGGGGCCCCATAAAATCCGAGTCCCGGGCTTGGATTTTCTTTAGACGGCCCTGCGTCCGAACGCAATTCACCTAAGGAAATACTTCATTCTAACTTGACAGGTGGGCGCCGCTGCTTCTACTCCTGCCTGTACAATTACTTCTGCCGGCATTGTAATTTCTGCATAATTTGTGGAACCAACAGAAAAGCGGATAGAAGTAAGATATCTGAGACATACACCCGGCAGGGCTTGTCTGAAACTTGCATAGAAAGCTTATGATTCTACAGTATGTTATATTACAAAGTACGAGTAGAAGCAGACTGTATGGTATTTTTAAAATCAAAGAGGCATTACAAAAGATTGAATTGACTCTAACCGGGTGTTGACAGGTTGACACTGCTTGCTATAACATGCACATTGCGCACTATGCTTTGCGATGACGAGCGGTTCTGTGCTATAAGCAAAATGCAAACAAAACACTTTGTGATTCGATGCTTGTATGGGTCGTTTGCGATGGATGCGAGTAGCAGTTGTTTATGACTTTTGCGATAATGCACTATGGTTTAATTGTAAACGTCCGGTCTACTATGTGATTTTACGTTTGTCGGAGAGTTAAGGCAAGACACCGGAAAATGGGAAAACAAATCGCGCATTATTAAAATTTAGCACAATTGTTGGGTATAAAAGTCATTGATAGGCGGCCCGGAAATGCAAGGGGAGGGGGTCAAAGTCCTTATTTGCAGTTTCCTTGAATATTCCGGATACTTTGGCTTTTAAAAAAATGTCCAAAAGCCCCGGATCGAAGTACATTGCATTTCCTATAAAATAATATATTATACCATAGACTATGAAAACATAACATCTACATGTCAAATGTCATTGGCAAGTGAACGCATATAAATTTATCTCCCAACAACTTTATTTATATTTTACATTCTAATAATTTCGAGAGTCTTAATTTCGAGATCAAATCAAACCTCAGTGATATACCTTTATAAAAACACTAAAAAATAGTTAACATTAATCCATAGTGCCTTAAATTCTGAATAAGTACCATAAAGTAATCGCGAATTCAGTCCCCCAATATGAGTGACAGTTGCCAAAAATGTTCGATGTGCTTCACTGACCCGAAAGACTGTATTATGTGCACAAAGTGTGATAACTATTATCATTCGGGATGCTGTGGCCTTAAAACGGTCGAGAACATCCGTAAATTGGGTGCAAAAAAAGGGGAATGGAAGTGCGATAGTTGCAAATCCCAGCCGCAATCAAAACAAACTGAAACCATCATTAACAGTGACGAACTTTTAAACAAAGTGCGTTCCATCGTCAACTCTGAGTTGAAAAATGAACTGGTGGCTTCCGTTCAATTTTTATCCGACAAATTTGACGAGTACTCATCCCAATTCAAACAAGCATTGGAAGAACTCAAACTACTGAGAACTGAGAACCAACAATTGAGAGAACGGGTTGATGCTTTAGAAAATCAAAATCAGATTCTCCAACACCAAATGCGACGAGACAATCTAGTGATTAATGGAGTAAAAGTTACACCTCAAGAGAACACAACCGAAATAGTTCAAACAATCGCGCGTTACATCGGCTCAGAGGTTAGCGAACAAAACTTCAGTCACATCTACCGAGCGTATCAATCGAAAACAACTGCTACACCACCAATAGTTGTCCGGTTCACACGATTGTCTGATCGAAATAACTTCATGGGAGCGTATAAACGGAAAGTAAAAGAGAGCAGAAATGGTGCTGGAATACTCGCAGCCGAAATCCATAAACAACTGGGCGATGGACGATTCTATGTGGGCGACCATTTGACATCCAAAACAGCACTACTGTTAAGAGAAACAAAAAGGGTTTGCAAGGAAAAAAATTATAAATTTGTATGGGTAAGGGACGGAAATGTTTTTATCAGGAAAGATGAAAATTCAAATATTATGAAAGTAAAAAATACTAATGATATTCATTAAAACCATACGAATTATTGTATTAAAAAAAAAAAAACAATAACAATAATGAATCAAATCTCTAATCACTTGGAAACTAAAGAATTAACGATAGCTAAAGATTGCAAAACACTATTAACTATTGACAATGGTTTCAAAATTCTTCACTTAAATATTAGAAGTATTAAAAGAAACTTTGATGAGCTAATTATATTATTAAACTACCTAAACACGGAATTTGACATCATAGCGCTTTCTGAAACACACCATAGTAGTTACGTATCTGATTTCGAGACAATTTCTAAGCACTTTGATATAGTCAATTACAAAATGACTTTTACAAAAGTAAATAGAAATAAAAACGATGGCGTGATTGTTTATATTAAACAATCACTAAATCAAGTATGCGACGAAATATCAAACAATGAAGTTACGGGTCTTAAAGTCAAAATTACATCACCTAATAACGAAATAATTAACATTTTAGCCCTTTATAGATCACCTGCAACTGACAGTAGCCGATTCGTAGAAGAACTAAGTACAATGATCCCCAAAAACAGAGAAGGATTACTAGATATAATTATTGGAGATATAAATTTAAATATTTTGGATAGCTCTCATATTGCAAACAATTACCAAAACTTACTGAGTAGCCAAGGATATACGTCCTGCATTAACAAACCTACAAGAGTAGATTTGAGATCAGAGTCTTGCCTTGACCATATCTTCATAAGACAAAACAAAAATCCAACTTACTCCGATAATATTTCATCAATCATACTAAAACACTCCAGTACAGATCATTATCCTATCCTCTTATCAGTAAACCCAAATAATAATAAGCCGATCCATAATTTAGCTAATAAAAATTTCTTAAAAAAGCTAAACCACGAACTTCTTATCGACCTAACAAGTAAAGTAAAGTGGGAAGACATAATTGCTCGTCAGATAACTGTGAAGTTTCTGCAAACAAACTTATAAATACGATTAAACAGATAATACTAGAGTCAACCGAAACTTTCACAGTCCGTAAGAAATACTCTTCACTTAAACCATGGATAACCTTTGGAATAATGCATTCGATCAGGCGTAGAGACAAACTTAAGAGACAACTAAATACCCAACCTTTCAATGTACAGCTCTTAAATTTCTACAAGTCATACAGGAACAAACTTACCAAAATTATTCAAACTTCGAAGAGAAATTACTTTCAACAACAAATTAACTCCTGTAAAAATAATAAAAAGCTTTGGGAAATCGTCAATAACTCAGTTAACCAATCAAAACAAAGCCCAGTAATTCCCTTGGAAATTTTGCCTGAAAATGAATATCAGAACTTACCAACTTGTCCAGTCAAAAAAAATAAAATTTTAGGCAACTATATAAACGAGACCTTTACAAAAGTAGGTAAGACAATAGCTGAGTCAATACACCAAACCCCACAAACCTTTGTCTCAGAAACTGCAGTAAACAACAGCTCTAACTTACACTTGACTAAAATCACAGATTCTGAAGTATCCAGCCTTATTGGTAATTTAAAAAACAATAGTGCGGCAGGGTATGACAATATTTCAATCAAAACTCTAAAACATATCCAAGATCTTGTCTCATCCCCATTAGCAGCTCTTTTTAACAAATGTCTCAAAGAAGGCTGCTTTCCTTCATCCTTTAAAAGAGCATTAGTTATACCCGTATTTAAAGGAGGCATCACACATGACTTGTCGAATTACCGTCCAATATCGCTTCTGCCAATTATAAGTAAAATTTTCGAACGTTGTATCAAACAACGGCTAGTTAGTTTTCTTACAGACAATGACCTCTTGTCAAATCAGCAATTTGGTTTTCGACAGGAAACCAACACAGAGGATGCAGTACTAGAAGTGACAAATTTTATTTACTCCAATTTGGACAAAGATGAAAAACCTTTAGCGATTTTCATGGACTTATCAAAAGCATTCGACACAATTTCCCATAAAATATTGATAAAAAAAATGGAAAATATGGGTATTACGCACACTGCTTTAAAACTATTCGAAAGCTACTTAAAATGTAGGCTTCAGCAGGTCAAACTGGAAGATAGCTTAAGCGATAGTAAATTTAATCTTGAATATGGTTTACCCCAAGGAACAGTTCTTTCACCTATACTTTACTTAATTTATGTAAATGATCTGTGCAATATGAATATAAAAAAAGGCAAAATTGTAGCATTCGCAGACGATACAGTATTACTTATCGCCTCAAAATCCTGGGATGAAACAGTATCAGCAAGTCAGACAGCAATGGCATCAATTAAAAGCTGGTTAGACGATCACCAATTAAAACTAAACAGTAACAAAACTAAGGCTATTCCTTTCTCTATCACCACCATCGGACAACCAAATATAAATGAGGTAAAAATACATTTACCAAACTGTCCAGGAACAAAAAATATCCTTTGCAACTGCACGCGCGATTCAATCAAAATAGAGTTCTCTATTAAATATTTGGGCATTATACTAGACAGCCAATTGAAATGGAATTCGCACATAAATTACATAAATGCCAAAATAAGGAAATATATATGTTTACTTAGCTACTTGAAGCGTATCTTAACGATTCGCCAGTTAAAAACCTTATATCATGCTTTTGTTGAATCAGCTCTGCAATATTGCATATCAGTCTGGGGAGGTACTTACGACTGTCACTTGAAATGCCTAAGGACAACCCAAAAAAGTATAGTAAAACTTATATACGGTCTACCACGATTGTACCCCACAATCACACTTTATAATCTAGCTGATATACTTGAAATAAAATATATATACGTGAAAAAAATTATCATCAGGACGTTTAACAGCATTAAAAATTCAGAAATAACACCTGTTAGAAACACCCGCTTCAATACTATAAACATTGCTACCCCACTATGCCGAAAGTCTCAAACTCAAAGATACATGGCTTACATTGGTCCAAGAGCATATAATGTAATTCCTGAATATATAAAAAGATCCCTTTCAGTAACTGAATTTAAAATAAAACTCACGAAATGGCTTCGTACTTTAAGTTTAGATGAATTTAACATGTCATTTTCATTTTGTTAATATGTGTGCAAAAGTAATTACATAATAATTGTGGAGAAAAGTTTGAATTGTATACATACATATATAAGTAGAACTTATGAAATGTCTTGTCAATAACATTATAATTACTCACTAGAATAAATGCTCCTTACACAAGCTTATGCTTAAAAGGAGCTTTACACGTTGAAATCATATTGTGAAATTATTGTAAACATGTCATTCTTGCGTTAATAAATAAATAATAAATAAATAAATAATCATCATTGTGGCGCTGTAACCCGACATCGGGCGGTGGCCGGATCTTTGTCCTCCAATTATCTCGGTCAAGTGAACGCGTCATCCAATTTAGGAGCAGTTGTTCGGCGTCAGCACCAACTACTACTACGTTGTAGTTTGGTAATTCTCGGAACTTACAGCTCGTCGTACAATTTGTACAGCTTATGGTTTTACCAAATGCGCTATCCATTTCGGTCGCAAACTCGTCTGAAAATTCGCCGAAGGACGTCCCTTTCAAATGTGTCTAACATGTTTTCGGAGGCTTGAGGTACGGCCCAGGTTTCGCAGTCACAGTATAGCACATATCGTATGATGGTTTTCTTTATGAAGATCTTCGTATTTCGTACATGCTTCGATTCAGGGCCGGTCAAGGGGTTGTAATGAACCACTTGTAATAAACCATATTATGGTCTGGTAGTGCTGCTCCCACCGGCAGATCGAAGCAGCACCTGATGAGTAGTGATCTGCTGGTGGTACGAAACCAGAGGGCGAGGGTCCCATTACACCCGGACCCAGGTGCGACCGCGTGGGCGTCTGATCCATCCGCCGACCATTCCATCCTTATCGACTATTTTTTTATATTCCCCATTTTTACCTCCCCTGTTTGTGTTGTCTTCCCCAGGCCTATGAATTTATGTTAATACGTAAAGGATAGGGGCAACGAGCGTCGAAAACCCCGCTCACATCTCCCGAACTGAGCTACAGCAAGCATAGGCCGCTGCTTAGCTCGTTGAGGGGCCGTTTTCTTCGCCAGATGGCAGGGCCCGACCCTCACGGTCATTATGCTACCTAAGGCTCCGTCCCCACGGGCATCTCTGGATGACCACCAAACCGTCCGTTACAGGGTAAGGCGAAACAGGCGGTCACTTGGGTCGCCGACTCTAAAAAAACCACCGAAGAGGGTGCCAAAAGGAAGTTTGGGAGTGATTTTTGTCGATTTAGAGCTTAATTTAATATATATATGTAATTCCATTTAGGTATAAATATTTCGCTCTTTTTTTGCATCGAAAATATTTCAACAGTTCAAATTTTTGCGCATGAACGATTCAATTTCGAATCGTGCGAGTGATTTACGTTCGTCACACACGTCGAACCAAATGGTTCGCGACTACAACCGAACCACGTAAATCCAATAGAAAAGTGTAAATGAGAATTTTTATTTCCGCACGTTCTATGAAGTTGACATAGTTTCGTGGTGGTCGCGAACCGTTTGGTTCGATAGTCTGTGGCGACCATGATCGACAATAGTTAGTACACCCCAGCAATATCGTCCAGGCAAAATCGGCGCTCTTTCAACCACTTTTCACCAGGCGACGTCAATATGAGTATAAATCGAAACCACTTGGACAAAAGTGACGGTTAAAGAAAATGATGCAACAATGATTCTATATAGAGCATTTCCGAGCCAAGCATTTCTGGATCAAATAGACAATTTTCCGAATCAAACAGAGAACTTTCCGGATCAAATAAATAACTTTTTAGATTAAATAAATAAGTTTTCGGATCAAATAAATAAAATTCCAGATCAAAACAAATAAATTTCCGGATCAAATAAATAACTTTTACTGATTGTAAGTTGGTTCAACGAAAATGAAGTGGACGAATTTTCGGCTGAAATTAATGTTAATTAAATTCTTGAGTTGCCATTAAGAAATTAAACAAAGAGATCCTGAAGAAGGCTTCGACGTAAGTACGACGATCATTAATAAGGGATCGGATAAACTAGGCATCACAATGACGCGTTCAAACGAAATCCCAATAGAGTATGTCATAGAATTTTCGAGAACGTGTCACCAAACGATTTGCACTTTGACGATTTTAACCAACTCAATTTACCCTACCGACAATTCGCGTGTGTGTGAGCTATGTGCTGCGATGAGTAACGAGAAGGGTATTCACATGAAAATATAGTACTAACTAGCTACAAATTAACTTGCTGTGCCGAAAAATAAAGTAGCAGCACTTTAGGTTTGAATTAATGGAAAACCTTGATCTGTCTTGCAAGGAGTCTTGGTTTTTATGGATAACGATGAAAATAATAAAAAACCAGTCCCAGTCCGAAGCGTATATACCCTAGACTTGTGCAGACCTAGTGGTGATACTAAAAGTACCAATTGGCAACGACCATGTGCATTAAGAATGGGTCTCCTATATAGCCAGTTCATAGGGGAGGTTGGCACTTATTCAGTAGGATCTTGACCATTCTCAAAATCAATTAAATAACTAACCCATTCTACAAATATTTGTCGAATTTTTCAATTCGCTAACTTCATTCTATGGAAAGTTATTGCTTATTTGAAGTTTCACTTGTAGGGGAGCTAGGGGTTCCTTGGGTCGGATCTTGCCCATCATTGCCCCCAACTACTACTTTGCCTTAACCCCTAGCGGGGCATAGCGCGTCAACTACTCCTGCGCGCCATCGTACTCTGTTCTGGGCAATGGGGCGCAACTCCCCAAAAGACTTACCCAGTACCTGACACTCCTTTGCCACAGATCGACGCCATGTGATTCGAGGACCCCCTCTTGGTCGGCCTTGGTTGGAAATGGGGTTCCATTTCATGGCATGCATAGCAATGCAGTTATCACTCTTCCGCAATGTGTGACCTATCCACTGCCATTTTCGCCTGCGTATCAATTCGTCGATTGGCATCTGACCCGTACGCCGACTTAGCTCTTCATTTGATATTGTTTCGGGCCAGAAAATTCTTAAAATTCGACGAAGACATGAGTTGACGAAAACTTGCAGCTTTCTGGTAACTCCTACGGAAACTTTCCATGTACTGCTCCCATACAAAAGTACTGATAGTACCAGGGAGCGAAACAGGCCCAGCTTGGTCTTGATGCTGAGATAACTGCCCTGCCAGATTTTGGACAGCATGCCGTATGCACGTTTAGCCTGGTTGATACGACGAGCGATGTCCTGCTCCGTACCACCATTTTCGGCAACAATGCTACCCAGGTAGACGAAGTTGTCCACCTTCTCCACAGGCTGCCCATTAATATTGATGGCAATAGGTGTCGGATTTCTTTTTCGCAACGGCGGGCTAAGAACTGTAACGAGCTGTGGACGGGATTCGTACCCGAAACGCGGTAGTCCGGCATGAGACTGACCCCGCAACCCGCTGCGCCACCAAATGAATGCCGTGCGCAAAATACATAATTTGCTGTCAAGTGGAGCGGTAACACTGACGGTCCAACACAGCCTCGCGTCTTGAAACAAAAAGTGGGCATCTCAACAAACGCGACCTCATCCACGTCACCGGCACACATACAGAACAATCAGTGCACGCTCTTGTCCGATTCCATGACGACACACACACCCATGCAAAAATGCCAAATGGGATTCGGACAGCGAGAAGAGCGCCTGCACGTCGAGGTGGTCGAGAGTCTTGAGACGGATACCGAGGGAGACGGTCGCGTTGCTGGAGCAGTGTCGAGTGCGAGGAGCAGACAGAGTGGGTGGTCTGGCGTGGAGCAGAGTGCGTTATCGCCGCTGTCGGTGACTTTTCCCGTTCTTCGAATTGGCAGAAATGAATTCGCCACAACTCACCCCGAAAACTGGGTTCCTTTTGCAAGCAGTCGAACGGGTCGGTTAACTTTAGATTGCATCGGAGGAAATCACGACGGTCGTGAACAATCTTGGCACTCGAAAGAACCATCATCGCCAAACGGGAAAAAACCGCAAGATCGAGCGCGGCCTCCGTTGCGTGCGTGTGTGTTTGTGGAGCGCTTGCGATCATTGGCCTCCGCGTGTACGGACCCGTTGCGGTTCGCTGACGAGCGCGGGAATCGTGACGACGACCGAGGAGCGAAAGAAAAAGATGGCAAACGAACGATCGCCGCGGCGACTCGCTGGGTTATGTTGATTTGCTGCCCCGTGTGCGGAGTGAGCGCTGGCGACGAGACAAGGAGAGGATAAAAATTGTGCGGATGTGGGTTGTGGCTGCGTTTTGGTTGCGCGTGCAATTCGGTGCAAAATTCTCGGATCCTCCGAAGAGTTTTCGAGTAGCTTGTGAGCGGATGGCTGTCGACTCGTCCGGATTTACCGGTGCCGTCGAAATTGGCGTGCAAAATAAATCGAAAAGAAAACGAATATTTTGGGAATTCCTCGCCGTTTGAGTGTGCCAAGTGTGCGTGTGACGATTGGCGATCTAGAAAATTCACAGTAAACGGAAAAATAATGGCAGCCACAGGGCAAAGTTAAAGTGCATTATAGTGGCTCTGACTGGTGCTGTGTAGTACAAGTTGCGTCGTTCTTTTTTTTTACGAGTACTCTGTGAATCCGTGTATGGTGTAGATACAAAAATTGTTCGCTTCGATTATTGTTCCCATTGCTTGAACTTGATTCGATATCCGGGGCGCTAGAGTGCAGGTAACGAGAACGTTTGAAGCTAGAATTGCAGGCCGTACGGGGAAAATGAGTGAACGCAACTTGTATCCGACGGCCAGCTTGACCGATACACAGCTCAAGGATCAGGGCAATCAAATGTTCTCCGCCCGCAAATACGAGGATGTTATCAGCTGCGATTCTAAGCCAATTTCCAGGTAGGCGTAGCTCATTAAACGCATCAAAGGACTTAAAAGTCCAACGCATCACACTGCGTCAGGTACAACTCGCCATTCGTTGGAGACGAAGAAGTAGACCGTCTTAGTAAGGCCGCCATTTCCGGTGGGGACATAGTCCGACTATTCACAGATCGTTGATCAGGAAAAATGAGAGGTGATGGATAACCTTAAAAATTAAATTGAATTGATCGAGCGTTAGAAAGGCTTTTATTATTTCTTTTCTTTCTTCTTTAAGTTTTGTTTCGAGAAAAAAAAAAAAAAAAAAAAAAACAAAGAAAAATACAATTTCAAAGAAAATGAAAACAATATACATATTACATTAATTAATGAATAGATAACTGATACAAAACTGCTGCACCGTTGTCTCCCCACTCTTTCAACGTACATCCTAAAATAAGAATATCTTGTGTAGTTGCGTATTTTGATTTTTTTTATAGAAATTTCGTTTGGCTCATGACTACCTACTTTCAATTGAATTAGTATAGAAGCAAACAGCAACCACAACAGGCAAAGAAATCAATTGTTTAGCAAAAAGAAAAATAGTTAGAATAAGTTCCGCATGATTAGGATTTATATATTTGTGCATTGTTCTCATAGAGAAAAAAAAAAAAAACGATATCGTTTTCTGGACATTCAATTTTTGCCTAGTTATGTCCAAAGTTTGAAAATTTCAACCAAGAAAAACAGAAAAAAAAATATTAATAATGTCAATGAATTTTAATGACGTTCTTAACATGTAAATATAAAGTAATCAATAATGTAAAATTAGTATCGGAGAGAAAAGAAAAAAAAAAAAAAAAAAGGAAGAAAAAGAATAAATATGAGTTCCAAATAAAAAAGAATTAATATGAGTTCCAGATAAAAAAGAATCTTTTTGCTTCCTGACCCCCTTCCTGGGCCCTCACTTCGCTTTCTCGTTTTGCTCTTGGTTCGCTTAGGGGGCTAGGAACTTAAGCGCGGCCTAGCCCAATGGAGGGGAGGGAGCGCGGAGCCCCTAAAACATCAAGGGGCTCCCGTGTTCGTCGGGGGACTTAGTCATCTCTTGTCGGTCGTACGCGTTTTCAGGTTTTCTTTTTTTTTTGGCTCGTTTGCTCAGGCACCCGGGCACGCGCGTGATCTTTATTTTGTAACGCTGCGAGGCAGGTGTGACCATACAACCCCGCCCCAACTACCGATAGCTGAGCTAGCTATCCAGCACGCGCGAACTGGTCACATCTGAGGAAGTCTTGGCACTTAGGTGTCACGCGCGGTCTGCACGACCACAGTGTGACTTCCGTCCTCATGTATGCTTCGGCCTACCATGCAGAAACGTTACAAATGGCGCCCAACGTGGGGCCCGAAAACTTTACCGTTAGGGTTGATTTCGGTCACCCTAGGACCTCACTCCACCTCGAGGTCCAAATACGGTCCCACTGCCGGAGTTTGTCAGCTTTTGAGGGTTTTCCTCACTTTGGTGCTTCACGCACCCAGGGAATTCCAGACTCCGGCCCATTTTTTTTTCTTGAATCCTATTTCCCATCCTTGTAGAGTTCCTGATCCTTGTAGAGTAGGTTATCCCATCCCCACCTATCCCCCAACAGGCAGTGCCTACGTTGTAATCGTCAAAGGATGCTTTTGCATCGTGGGTAAGACGATTCGACAAAGGGGCCTTTCGGAATTATTGGAATCGGGAGTTTACTCCCGATCTCCTATCCGGGTCCCTCGAACGTCTTCCCACCTTTGTGTGTAGGCACTGACCTTAACTAGCTCTGTTTCGTAACAAGTCGGATTTCGGAACTCGTCCTTGCACGGCACATCCAGTTTCGATGGTCAAGGGAAAAGGGGAATTACATGGTACAGGCGTTTACGCCTATACCATGACTCCAACCTCCCGAAACCTAGGAACTGGATGAGTAGTGTATCGACGGGGGATGAATCCGTACTACTCCAATGACTTTTTTTTGCTAATTTTCTCTGTACGACCGATGGAAGTGGCTCTTGTCCCTGCGACGAACATGTATGAGAGCGAACGAGCGAGAGAGTGGGGGGAGGAAAGGATGGTAGGGTGCAGGAAGCAACTCAACTATATTTCGTACCACATTTTTGTAGATACAGATTCGCTATTAGGCTTATACTCGTTATATATTTCGTACAACAATTACCTTATAAAGTAGATCAGTAAGTAGTCTTATACTTCGTCCCCTATATTGTACCACATTTTATAGACCAGATTAAGTATAGTTAAATAACAGCCGCACTATGCCGCTGAACTACACCCCACAGCCCATAGGGCAGAGTACGGGAGCAATAACCCGCTCGCGGGCTCAATCCCAACTATCCCCTACTGCTAGGGAACCTACTGATAATATGTCCGCCAACAATAATGCAAACGCCGCTCCTCGGGCACAGCCACAGGAGGGCCTCAATGCTAGAGAGGCCGATGCTTCGCCGTCCACAGATGGAGCTGCGAACTTCGCCCCTCAGCAGCAGGAGCCTCTGCTGCTACCACCAGTTACGGGAAACGAAGGACGACCTTCTTACTCAAGGCGATCTCAGCCACCTCCACAGTGGTGGAACCAACCGCCTCCACCGTGGTGGAGCCAAGCACAGCCACAATGGTGGAGCCAACCACAGCCACAATGGTGGAGCCAAGCACCTCCGCTATGGTGGGGCCAAGCACCTCCGCCGGGAAACTTTCACCCAGCAGGTGGCTCGGCTTCGCCACTTCAACAGCGTGTGTCCCCTCCCGCTTCCTTTTTAGTAAGACCAGCACAGGCTCAGCAACCACCTGGCAACCCAGAAAGAACCCCGGTGCAATCTCCGGTGAATCAGCTGGTGGAAGGCCTCGACGAGTCCTTCCAGAAGCTGATTGATCGAGAATGCGCCAAGCGAATGTCCCAACTGCTTCTCAGTGGGGCCCAAGATGCACCGACTCCCAGAGCTGAACCGGGGGATCGACAAAACCAGGCGTCGCCATCACGATCAACAATGCCCACCAGTCAGGTGGCGAAGATTATGGGCAGCTGGGGGTTAGTCTTCAAGGGCACGGCGGTAGACGAATTCATTCGACAAGTCGAGTTGTTTACCGACCGAACTCTGGAAGGCAACTTTGACGGGATGTGTCTCTTTGCACATCTGCTGTTCGAGGGCAAGGCCGCCGCATGGTTTCGGCGCTTCGCTGGCAGTTGGCAGAATCGGTACACCTGGGCGTCGCTGAGGGTTGCAATGAGGGAGCAATTCGGGGATCGCTATGGTGACGAAGAGCTGATGGAGGTGATTCGTAGCCGGAAACAGCGACAAGGTCAGCGATTCGACGATTATTTGGAAGAAATCCACCAGATCAATGACCGCATGAAGAATAAGCTGACGGATCGTGAGCTGATGCGGATGGCGCAGTGGAATCTTCGCGAAGATATCGCTGACGAAATGATCCTCGAAGATGTGGTAGACCTACGGGACCTTCGCTTGAAAGTTCGCAGAGTTGAAAACCACTTAGAGCGGAAGGCCGCGTCAAGACGCCCACGTCAGTTCCCGCGTCAGCACATCTCGGAGGTCGAGATAGTGGACGCGTGCGAGGCCCCTCCCAAAGAAAGCCTGCCGCAAATAGAGGAGCTAAGCTCCCGTTCTCTGTGTTGGAACTGCCGCAAATCCGGACACTCCTACGCAGACTGCTTGGATACCCCGCTTAAGGTGTTCTGCTTCGGATGCGGAGCCCCTAATGTGTGTAGACCGCAGTGCGAACGATGTGCGCTGCCAAAAAACTCGATGCGTCGGAGACCTTTTCCCCAGCCCAGGTCCACTCGAGAGGTCCAAACGGACATATCCTGTCCGGACACCTTCCCGTAAAGCGGCCTACACATAGTGGGAGTCCCGCCTCCGAGCGAAGCCTCCTCGTAGCCCCGGAGCAATCTGGGCGGAAATGCCCAGAATTGCCCACTTCACCTGCAGAGACCTCGTTACCGGACTTACACCCTATATCGGACTTACACCCTTTACCGGATTTACACCCTTCACCAGACGTAACTGATACGGAAACGACCTCCACGACGGCCGAAGCCGCTATACAGACCCACGTTTCAAACGAGCTGTTGTCATGTAGACCCGCTGAAGCATCCGCCAATCAGCCCGCATCAGTTAAGATCTTGAGACCCTGTCCGGCCGCTAACATCATACGGCCGGCAAACCTAGTGGTACCCAAATCGTACCCCGCTCACTACAGCTTTCGACCACTCCATGAGAGGGAGAGGGACTACTTGGAGACTCGCCAACGAATTTTCAGAGCTGAAGAAATCCAGCCTCGTCGACCGAAGCGTTCCACGTTGCGGTGCCGGCTTTTCTGGAAGAAGGTGCTGACTAATCGTCGGCGATACTGCGAAGTAGTCCTGTCGGACAGTCCGAAAGATGACATCCGGCCTTACGCAGCCGTCACTCTCCTTGGTCAGACAGTGAGTGGGTTGGTCGACACTGGCGCTACTTGTAGTGTCATCGCTTCTGACTTTGCGGAATCAGTCCTGAAGGACTGCCGTTATTCCTGGGTCAAGTTCCAGCTGGGAGTCACAACCGCGGATGGAACCTGCCATACCGCCAGAGGTAAGATCCTCGCGGACGTTACGTTCCGGGGGCTCACCAAACAATTAGAGTTCTTACTCATGCCGACTCTCAGTCAGAACTTGTACTTAGGAGTCGATTTTGTTCGAAGTTTCGAGCTGGCTCCTGCCTTATTTACGTCTTCCCCAAGTTTATCTGAGCTGTCTTCCGATGACCCTTCGGTGACAGTCAGTAAACATTCCTTGTCAGCAGCTCAGCAAGTGCGACTCAATGCCGCCATATCAAAGTTTCCGTCCTTCACCCAGGAGGGCTTGGGGCGTACGACCGTCATCTCGCACGCCATCGACGTCGGAAACAATAAACCCGTCAAGCAGAGACACTTTGCTGTCTCTCCCGCCGTCGAAAAGCTCCTCTATAAGGAGATCGACCGGATGCTTGATCTGGGGGTTATTGAGGAGTCGCAGAGTGCGTGGTCCTCACCAGTCACCTTGGTAGTCAAACCTAACAAGGTTCGTATGTGCCTGGACGCACGCAAGGTCAATGCAGCGACCTTGAAGGATGCTTACCCTTTGCCGCTCATCGATGGGATTCTGAGCCGCCTCCCCAAGGCTGAGTTCATTACGAGCTTAGACTTGAAGGATGCGTTTTGGCAGATTCCCCTCGATGAATCGTCAAAGGATAAGACCGCCTTCACTGTCCCTGGCAGGCCGTTGTATCAGTTTGTGACGATGCCATTTGGCCTCTGTAACGCGCCACAAACGATGCAACGCCTAATGGACCGCGTGATTCCAGCACACCTGCGAAACCAGGTGTTTGTCTACCTAGATGATCTGTTGCTGGTCTCGACTACTTTCGACGAACACTTGTTGCTGCTACAAGAAATAGCACTATGTCTCCGCAAGGCAGGACTCACGATAAATGTGGAGAAGAGTAACTTCGTCATGACCCATGTTCGGTACTTGGGACATATAATTGGTAACGGTACCATCATGACTGACTCCAGCAAAGTGGAAGCGATAGCCAACTTCCCTCGACCATCTACGACGAAACAACTCCGCCGCTTTTTAGGGATGTGCGGATGGTACCACAGGTTTGTACCTAACTACGCTTCTGTCTCTTCTCCGCTGACAGACATGCTACGGAAAGGCCGTGGTTTTGTCTGGACTGAAGAAGGCCTCCTGGCATTCCAAGCGTTAAAAGACTGCTTAACGCGGGCCCCTGTGTTGCACAGCCCTGACTTTTCGCGTCCGTTTGCCATCCAATGTGACGCAAGTCAACATGGCATCGGCGCAGTGCTAACGCAGACAACCGAAGACGGTTCCGAAGTGCCCATAGCCTACATGTCCAGGAAGCTTAATTCAGCCCAGCAAAACTATACGGTCACCGAACAGGAATGTCTGGCAGCGGTGACAGCGATAAAAAAATTTCGAGCGTATGTTGAAGGACAGGAATTCTCGGTCATAACTGATCATGCGTCATTAAAGTGGCTGATGGGTCAGTCGGATCTACATGGCAAACTGGCTCGATGGGCCTTAAAATTACAAGGGTTCCGATTCACCATCCTGCATCGGAAGGGCAGTCAGAACGTGGTGCCCGACACTCTGTCTCGAGCCTACTGTGCGGAGTCTCTGTCGGTTCAGGACCCGTTTGGCAGTTCGGTCGAAATCGACCTGAACTCCCCTCACTTCCGCTCTCCGGAGTATAAAGAACTGGCAGATAGAGTCGATGCCAATACACACCTGATGCCGGATCTAAAAACGGCTGATGGATTCGTGTACAGGCGCAGCGAGTACGCGAGCGGAAATGAAGTGCAAGAGCAGCAGGCCTGGAAACTCTGGGTTCCAGCGGAGCTCGCGACTGACTTAATCAAGCGCGCACACGAGCATCCGCTATGTGCGCATGGAGGAGTAGCAAAGACGCTGCAACGTCTTAGGGTCCTATTCTTTTGGCCCAATATGGCGAAGGACGTCAGCGGCTTTGTCTCCTCCTGTAGCTTGTGCAAGCAGTCGAAAGCTCCTAACCAGAGTCTCCGACCGCCTATCGAAGACCACTTCACTTCCGAACGCGTCTTTCAGCGCCTGTATATGGATCTCTTGGGTCCGTTCCCTAGATCCAAGTCAGGTAATATTGGAGCCATTGTGCTGGTCGACCATCTGTCGAAGTTCACCTTCGTCGAGCCAATACGGAAGTTCACCGCAGAGGTTCTGACCAGTTGGCTCGAGACCAGAGTGTTTCACACCTTTGGGGTACCCGAGTCCATTGTGACGGACAACGGCCAACAATTTAGGGCGAACGTCTTTAACACGATGTTGGAACGATACGGAGTGCAGCACCTTTACACCGCGGTTTACTCACCGCAGGCCAACGCTTCAGAACGCGTTAACCGCTCCATTGTAGCTGCCATCAGGGCCTATGTTCACCCATCCCAGCAGGACTGGGATGGGCGAATCTCCCAAATTAATTGTGCACTCCGTTCGTCCCATCATGCATCCATTAAAGCGTCGCCCTACTTTGTCGTCTTTGGCCATCACATGGTCACCCATGGACAAACCTATGTCCTTCTACGCAAGCTTCAGTTGTTGGGGGAAACCAGTGTCCCGAGCGTGGATAATGCCGACAGATTGGCCATCCTCAGGCAGCAGGTGCAGAAAAACCTGGAATCGGCTTTCTACAAGTATTCAAGCCACTACAACCTGCGCTCGCGGCAGGTTGAATTTCAGCCTGGCGAAGAAGTGTTCAGGCGGAACTTTGCGCAAAGCAATGCTGCCGCTCACTACAACGCCAAACTGGACTTCAAGTTTGTCAAGAGCCGGGTTGTCAAGAAAGTCGGTAACAGCCGGTACCTGTTGTCTGACCTTCAAGGTAAGTCCGTCGGCATTTTCCACGCTAAGGACATACGGCGCTGAAGGAATCAAACACCCGCACCATATTCCCTTCGTCGTTTTGACCCGCAAATGTACCTCAGGTTCTTCCCCTACGCAGGCGTAGATGAAGAGCCTGCCTTGTAACGAGCTGTGGACGGGATTCGTACCCGAAACGCGGTAGTCCGGCATGAGACTGACCCCGCAACCCGCTGCGCCACCAAATGAATGCCGTGCGCAAAATACATAATTTGCTGTCAAGTGGAGCGGTAACACTGACGGTCCAACACAGCCTCGCGTCTTGAAACAAAAAGTGGGCATCTCAACAAACGCGACCTCATCCACGTCACCGGCACACATACAGAACAATCAGTGCACGCTCTTGTCCGATTCCATGACGACACACACACCCATGCAAAAATGCCAAATGGGATTCGGACAGCGAGAAGAGCGCCTGCACGTCGAGGTGGTCGAGAGTCTTGAGACGGATACCGAGGGAGACGGTCGCGTTGCTGGAGCAGTGTCGAGTGCGAGGAGCAGACAGAGTGGGTGGTCTGGCGTGGAGCAGAGTGCGTTATCGCCGCTGTCGGTGACTTTTCCCGTTCTTCGAATTGGCAGAAATGAATTCGCCACAACTCACCCCGAAAACTGGGTTCCTTTTGCAAGCAGTCGAACGGGTCGGTTAACTTTAGATTGCATCGGAGGAAATCACGACGGTCGTGAACAATCTTGGCACTCGAAAGAACCATCATCGCCAAACGGGAAAAAACCGCAAGATCGAGCGCGGCCTCCGTTGCGTGCGTGTGTGTTTGTGGAGCGCTTGCGATCATTGGCCTCCGCGTGTACGGACCCGTTGCGGTTCGCTGACGAGCGCGGGAATCGTGACGACGACCGAGGAGCGAAAGAAAAAGATGGCAAACGAACGATCGCCGCGGCGACTCGCTGGGTTATGTTGATTTGCTGCCCCGTGTGCGGAGTGAGCGCTGGCGACGAGACAAGGAGAGGATAAAAATTGTGCGGATGTGGGTTGTGGCTGCGTTTTGGTTGCGCGTGCAATTCGGTGCAAAATTCTCGGATCCTCCGAAGAGTTTTCGAGTAGCTTGTGAGCGGATGGCTGTCGACTCGTCCGGATTTACCGGTGCCGTCGAAATTGGCGTGCAAAATAAATCGAAAAGAAAACGAATATTTTGGGAATTCCTCGCCGTTTGAGTGTGCCAAGTGTGCGTGTGACGATTGGCGATCTAGAAAATTCACAGTAAACGGAAAAATAATGGCAGCCACAGGGCAAAGTTAAAGTGCATTATAGTGGCTCTGACTGGTGCTGTGTAGTACAAGTTGCGTCGTTCTTTTTTTTTACGAGTACTCTGTGAATCCGTGTATGGTGTAGATACAAAAATTGTTCGCTTCGATTATTGTTCCCATTGCTTGAACTTGATTCGATATCCGGGGCGCTAGAGTGCAGGTAACGAGAACGTTTGAAGCTAGAATTGCAGGCCGTACGGGGAAAATGAGTGAACGCAACTTGTATCCGACGGCCAGCTTGACCGATACACAGCTCAAGGATCAGGGCAATCAAATGTTCTCCGCCCGCAAATACGAGGATGTTATCAGCTGCGATTCTAAGCCAATTTCCAGGTAGGCGTAGCTCATTAAACGCATCAAAGGACTTAAAAGTCCAACGCATCACACTGCGTCAGGTACAACTCGCCATTCGTTGGAGACGAAGAAGTAGACCGTCTTAGTAAGGCCGCCATTTCCGGTGGGGACATAGTCCGACTATTCACAGATCGTTGATCAGGAAAAATGAGAGGTGATGGATAACCTTAAAAATTAAATTGAATTGATCGAGCGTTAGAAAGGCTTTTATTATTTCTTTTCTTTCTTCTTTAAGTTTTGTTTCGAGAAAAAAAAAAAAAAAAAAAAAAACAAAGAAAAATACAATTTCAAAGAAAATGAAAACAATATACATATTACATTAATTAATGAATAGATAACTGATACAAAACTGCTGCACCGTTGTCTCCCCACTCTTTCAACGTACATCCTAAAATAAGAATATCTTGTGTAGTTGCGTATTTTGATTTTTTTTATAGAAATTTCGTTTGGCTCATGACTACCTACTTTCAATTGAATTAGTATAGAAGCAAACAGCAACCACAACAGGCAAAGAAATCAATTGTTTAGCAAAAAGAAAAATAGTTAGAATAAGTTCCGCATGATTAGGATTTATATATTTGTGCATTGTTCTCATAGAGAAAAAAAAAAAAAACGATATCGTTTTCTGGACATTCAATTTTTGCCTAGTTATGTCCAAAGTTTGAAAATTTCAACCAAGAAAAACAGAAAAAAAAATATTAATAATGTCAATGAATTTTAATGACGTTCTTAACATGTAAATATAAAGTAATCAATAATGTAAAATTAGTATCGGAGAGAAAAGAAAAAAAAAAAAAAAAAAGGAAGAAAAAGAATAAATATGAGTTCCAAATAAAAAAGAATTAATATGAGTTCCAGATAAAAAAGAATCTTTTTGCTTCCTGACCCCCTTCCTGGGCCCTCACTTCGCTTTCTCGTTTTGCTCTTGGTTCGCTTAGGGGGCTAGGAACTTAAGCGCGGCCTAGCCCAATGGAGGGGAGGGAGCGCGGAGCCCCTAAAACATCAAGGGGCTCCCGTGTTCGTCGGGGGACTTAGTCATCTCTTGTCGGTCGTACGCGTTTTCAGGTTTTCTTTTTTTTTTGGCTCGTTTGCTCAGGCACCCGGGCACGCGCGTGATCTTTATTTTGTAACGCTGCGAGGCAGGTGTGACCATACAACCCCGCCCCAACTACCGATAGCTGAGCTAGCTATCCAGCACGCGCGAACTGGTCACATCTGAGGAAGTCTTGGCACTTAGGTGTCACGCGCGGTCTGCACGACCACAGTGTGACTTCCGTCCTCATGTATGCTTCGGCCTACCATGCAGAAACGTTACAGAACCTTGGTCTTGTTGGTATTAATCTTTAGCCCAACCTTGCTTGCCTCCCTCTCGAGATCTAACGCCATTGCGGACAGATCCATGATTTTGTGGGAGAGTAGGCATATGTCGTCAGCGTAGTCAAGATGTTGTAGATAAGATGTCAAAGTCCATTGAATTCCTCTGTCGAGTCCGGATAGGGCTGCATGCAACACATCGCCGATCACAATGAGGAATAGGATCGGTGAGAGGATGCACCCCTGCCGAACTCCACTGCGAATCTCAAAGTCCTCCGACACCTTACCTTTATGCAGAACGCGACATTTCGCGCCGTCATAGGTTGCCTTAATAATAGCCACAAGCTTCTCAGGGATGCCTCTCCTGCGCAAGGCCGCCCATATAGAATCCCGGTTCACACTATCGAAAGCCTTTTCGAAATCGATGAAAAGCAAGTGAAGCGGAGAATCGTATTCAGCGCATTGCTCGATGATGATTCGCAAGGTGTTAATGTGATCGACACAGGAGAATCCGGATCGAAAGCCAGCCTGCTCTTCATCAATTGTGCTTTCTAAGTGGGCCTTTAGTCTTTCCAGGACGATTTTAGCTATTATCTTGGCAACGGCAGGAAGCACACAAATGCCTCTCCAATTATTACAGTCTGTGAGGCTACCCTTCTTTGGAAGTTTGATGATCAAACCTTCCTTCCACTCAGTGGGAAAGGTCTCTGTATTCCACGCTTTATCAACAAGTGGGTGCAGCAAATCGGCAGTTACGCTTGGGGCTGCTTGATAAAGTTCGGCAGGGATGCCGTCAAGTCCGGCGGCCTTTCCTCGTTTTAGTGCAATAATTGCAGTGACTATTTCCTCTTTAGTCGGGGCAGTGGACCGTATACGCACATTTTGATGGTTAGCTAGATTATCTATATGAGGGGGAACTTCACCAGAGGTTACACGGTTCAAGACCGCGGCGAAGTGTTCTTTCCACCGCCTCATTTGATCTTCTTCCAAGAAAAGTAGCTTTCCATCACTATCTTTCACCGGATGTTGGCAGGAGTTACGACCACCTGTAAACTCCTTGATGACACCGTATACGGCGTTTAAGTTGTTACTTCTAGCGGCTTCTTCTGCTGACGCTAAAAGAGAATTGGCATACACTCTTTTATCGCGTCGCACACTACGCTGAACTTCTCGAGCTTTCTGACGGTAAAGGAGTTCGATGCTGCTTCGATTGTCGTCTGAGGCTGCAGCCAAACGAACTTTCAGCTCCTTTCTTTCAACAATCCGCTGCCATGAAGCGTCGGACATCCAGGGCTTATTCCGGCAATCCGGGTTTGGGCCAAGGATGGTATTTGCGCTATCAATGTACGCATTTTTTATGGCATCCCAGTTTTCGTTTATGTCACTATCTGGGTGACTAGTTATCTCAGCCGCTTTTTGCGCAAGATGGTCATTATATTGTTGTAAGACAGCTGGATTTTTTAGTCGAGCGGTGTTGAATTTGCGGGGCCTGGATCTTTCGTCGCTGGGGCGGCGCACGGCTGCAATACGCAATCGAACATTAGCGATCATAAGATAATGGTCTCTTCCCATCCCAATATCGGCACCCTTCTTGTTTCGCACGTACAGGAGGCAACTCTTGAATCTTTTACTAATGGCAAAATGGTCGATTTGATTTTGTGTTCTGCGCCGATCAACAGAGGACCAACTGATTTTGTGGTGGTCCTTATGCTCAAACATAGTACCACCGATGAAGAGACTGTGAAAGTTGCAGAACTCCACAAATCTTTCACCGTTGTCATTACGATCACCAAGACCGTGTCTCCCCATCACATGTCTGAGCCCATAGTTATCAGCGCCAACTTTCGCATTCAAATCACCCATAACCATTATAATGTCACCTTTAGGTGTTCTGCTCTGAACGGCGTTTAGTTCTTCGTAGAAGGAGTCTTTTGCCAAGACATTGTCGGGTTCAGTAGGGGCATAACATTGTATTATTGAGATGTTCCTCATTTTGGTCCGGAACCTGGCGGTCAAGACCCTGTCAGAGACCGGTTCCCAGGATAAGAGACAGTTTCGCGCGGCTCTGGTTAAAAGGAGCCCCACACCTGACTCACGGCGACTACCGGTAGCTTTACCGGAGTACAACATTACAGTGCTGCCCGTTGGAGAGATGAATTCTCCGCTGTTCCACCATCTTATCTCACTAACTCCTAAGATATTTAATTTGTACCTCAGAAATTCACTCTCTAATTGAAGAAATCGTGCGTTCTGGGGACCTTCTGATCCATTGTCCAGGAGAGTACGCACATTCCAGAATCCAATCTTTGTCATTGTACGATAGCTAAAAGTCGTAACCATTGAGTCAGTCCTTATCCGAGGCATAGTTGACGTTTCGTTAGCATATAAAGATTTCGGATAGTGCAAGTTGCTGGCATACACATCCTGTCCTTTGATTGTCGGTTTTAACGACAGGCCCTCAAAGGGAAAGGCCGTGGTATTTTTTTTCACACCCCACACCACAGGGGTACCTCAACCAAATCATCGCATCGCCATCACTGGCGGCTTGACGTTGGTTGGCAATGGTCAGTGACCACTGCCGTTCCAGGGGGCGCCCACGTGGAGGACTATGGAAGAGGAGTTTTTGCCCCCCCTAATCACCCTACAAACATTTAAACAAAATTTCAAGTCTCTAGCTTCACTCTGTCGAAAGTTATCGCTTATTTTAAGTTACATTTGTAGGGGAAATAGGGGTTTCGTTGATCGGATTTTCCGTATTTTCAATATTAGCCAACTCGATCCTACTACAAACATTTGATCAAAATTTCAAGTCGCTAGCTTTATTTTGTCGTAAGCTATCGCTTAATTTAAGTTTCATTTCTAGGGGAGGTAGGGGCTCCTTAGGTCGGATTTTACCCATCTTTAACTAACTCAATCTCACTTCAAACTTTTGACCAAAATTGCAAGTCATTGGCTTCATTCTATCAAAAGTTATCGCTTATTTGAAGTTTCATTTGTAGGGGAGGTGGGGGTTCGTTGGGTCGGATCTTGCCCATATTCAATACCAACTAAGTAGGTTTTACTAGCGACATTCCCCCAAATTCCTAACTCGGTAGGATCATTCTATCGAAAGTTATCGTAATTAAAGTAATATTTAATTTTTTGAAATTTGTAGGGGAGGTAGGTGTTCCTTTGATCTGATTACGCCCAACTTATAAAACCTTAAGCAGCTTCTTCCCTCGGGGCTACATGCCAAAAATCAGGTGTTTACGTCAATTGATTCAAGAGTTATAGACAAAAAAACCTATAAAGTAGGGTAGTACGGGGCTCTTTGTAAGAAAATTACCGTTAGTTTTCAACTGATCGATTTTATTTTCCCAGGAGAGTATAAGATTACCCTAGATCAGATCATACCCAATTTCAATACCATCCAACTAGATCATATTTCCAACATTTGGCCAAAATTTCAAGGCTCTAGCTTAATTCTATCGAAAGTTATCGTGCGAACGGACAGACAGACGGACAGACAGACAGACGGACAGACGGACAGACAGACAGACAGACAGACAGACAGACAGACAGACAGACAGACGTGCCTAAATCGAATCAGGAAGTGACCCTGATCATTTATATATATACATTGCTATACCTCCGGAGCCTCCTTTAAGGTGTTACATATTTTCGTCGTGACAGAAACAATATACCCTATACTATAAGTCTAGGGTATAACTAGGGTATAAAAAGGCGAATTGTACATATACTCCGCCGCGCCGGTTTATTGGTGCTCTTTTAAACTCCATACTCCTCTATGCTAAACCCATTAGTAAAGGATTTTTCTGAAATGAGGGGATTTGCGCGACAAGGCCTTGCAGTTCATTCTCGGGACCATTTACTTACAAACTTAACGGTTTGTTAACAGCTGTCGAATTTCATCGTAAAATCGAGAGATTTTTTGGTGTTGAGGCCGAATCCAAAGTAAGACAGCTGACTCCAAACGAAATCTAATGCGATGAAATTGTTCGAGCAACCCATAAAAGAGATCCAGCGGACAGTTACATAATGTCTCTGCCATTTATAGAAAATAATTCCAAGGGCCTGGGGGAGTCAAGAACCCCAGCCCTGATGCACTACAGCCGAGTAGAAAAGCGTCTAGCGAAAAACGAAGAACGAATTTATTAAGGAATACCTAGCCTTAGGTCACATGTGGAAGGCGTTACGTTGAAGATGTCAAAAAGGTATTTTATCTGCCCCATCATCCGGATTTCAAGGAAGTCAGCGCAACTACAAAATTACGTGTAGTTTTTGATGCTTCTGCCAAAACATCGACTGGAGTAGGCCTGAATGACATGTTGCATACCGGTCCCAAACTACAACAGGACCTTGCACAAATTATACTGAGATGGTGAAAGCACAAGTTTGTCTATACAGCGGACATTGAAAAAATCTTTAGACAGTTCGAACTAGCCACCAACCACCTGGACTATCAGCGTATTTTATGGCGACGGGTTCCCAACAATTCAATCCAGGAATATCATTTCTTGTGGTCTAGATTCATTGTTGTTATGACAAGCGATTATTATCAGGTAAGCATTTCTTATTGTTGTTTATTTGTTTATACATACATACATAAGTAATAATAAAGAGTACGTCCTTACCAAACCTGATCCGGTGTTATAAGTTACCACCACCTACCTCCTATTCTCAAGTTCTTTAGCTTCCTACCACTATTGGACTCTAAGGACGTCCTACGTCAAAACATTATTGTCGTCTGGTGTGGACGACCTTAATATTGACCATCCCATTCTGTTCAGGCAGCAAGAAGGTGTCAAGTAAAGTAACCTCAGTCTGTTACAGAAACTAAATACGGCTCAGGTATTGGGGGTAATCCTTTTACACGCACACCTATAATGTACTGCACATGATGCAGAATTAAAAATTCTTGGGATTGAGAAAATCTTAAAAAAAACCAGAAGTAATAAATAGGTCACGTTTGAAATCAAAAGAATTCTTATTATCCTAAATACGAGTACTTGCGCTATGCCAACTTTCACACGAATGCTTAAAATCTGTTCTATTTTACACAAACAATTCAAAAGACATCAAACATGTACATACATATTCGAGTATGAATTATGTAAACAAAATGAACATTAATTACGATTGATTCAATATCGGCAAAGCCGTCGAAAGTTAACCCGTTCCTTTCTAGGCTAACATCAACGCAAGTACTCGTACAATACGCATGCATATATTTAACTCATGAGAAAAATCCATATGGCAAGGATACTTAGGTATACGTATGATGTATTGGAGGCTTCACCCCAAGTACGCAATAAAATTAAAGGCAGGTCAAAAGAATTAAGTATCGGTTAGCAAATCCAGCTGTAAGTCGGTCGAACTCATTTGCCCTACTTCTACTTACCAGTGAAAATGACCTGTCATAGTTTCAGCCTCAAGCAGCCTAGGAAGTCCACTTGAACAGAAGATTGACTAACATTCTAATATCGACTGAATTTTATATGAAATTCGGCGGTCAGGTGTCGGTATATGAAAAGCGATGATGTGTCCTTTCAGTTAATCCGCGGATCTTGACGTTAACGTGTCCAGTTTAGTAGTGGCTAGTGGTTAGGCAAGCGTTCTAGTACTAGTCACACTGTATTCGACAATAGTCATAATTTCGACCTGTCCACGGATTGATTTTTATTGAAATTGCCCAAAACTCGAGCAAAAACCATCAAAGAGTGGATACGAGCGTTTACTGACCTATCAAGTAAGTATGGTGTGGGTGAACAGAAAACAACCTCGATTATATTTAATGTCATTTCAACTGACTATGGCTTGTGGCCAGTAACCCGCATGGTAATTTCTTGTTCTGTTAGTATGATTGTCATGTAGAGTAGAAGATAAGGAGTGTCTGTGGTGGATATGAACATTATTTCAGATGCTATTAAATGAATTGATTTTCATAATTATTGTTCTCGTGGAGTCTGCGAGAGATTAATTATAGTACATAGATAGTTAATCAGGTGTAAAAGTGATTGAAGAAAAAAGCTATTTAATGTTGACACTTGTGGTTCAATATTGGTCGTAATGGCTTCTAGTGTATTTTCAGAGTGTGAGCTCGTAGCGTATTAGCTCCCCGTAAGAAAATGCAGTCTTCTTACATAAAGGATTAAAATACGAGTAGCTTCTCTGCAAGGATATATTTTTTTAACTTGGTAAATAGTGGAAAATATCAATACGCACCGGTTTCTCTGACATCATCCGCCCTTGTTGTGTTGTATTTTTACGTTTAACACTACTAACGACTTTTGCCTGCCTCAAATATAGAAAAATATGTTGCTTTGTGTTTTATCCTAAATTTGTGATAATTAGGCCGGGGCGATGGATCAGGGCCTTCTGGATAGCTACTAAAGTTCGACTATCGGTTGGGTGGGCGGAGTCGGATTGAGTCACTACTGTCTCATCCATCGTTACAAAAATTGTCCACGCATTTGCCCGAATGAGGCGATGAAACTCCGCATACTCCTACCCCTAACCTTGAGTTAGGCGGCCCGATAAGCCCAACCCCCTGTGTTTGGTTTGTTTAGGGGACGTTTTACAACAAAATTTCAACATAATGTCTATACACAACAATTTAAAAACAATTCACTCACAACACGCAGGGCCGTCGAGAAGGGGGGGGGGGGGGCGGAAGGGGCGAAACGCCCCGGGCCCGTGTTTTTCTTGGGGGCCCGAAAATTTGAAAAATGGAAAAAAAAGAACGTATCTACGCACTGAGCTTTTTTTTTTTTGCTCCTTCCCCTTTCATCCCACTCTGACGCACTGTTCATTGAGCTACCGGTCGCCATATAGGGGCCCCAACAAAAGTTGAGTACTGGGCCCGGATTTTCTCTCGACGGTCCTGCACGGTATTCCCACAAGACACGAAGACTGCTTCCTGGTTGGGCCAACGTTGAATCGACATCTGAAATGGATAAAGGGATAACAAAACATCACTCTCATCAAAAACAATTTCGAAACATTGAAACTATACTTATCTGAATGGGAATCCATGATTGTCGTATTACACATTTTGCAGCCAGGAAGATTATCTGAAACCAAGATAGAACCCATTTATTGTATAATATTATTTAATTTAATTCAATTCTAAAAGACACTTACCGGCGACGACACCGACAACAACCTAACTATTTACAAAACAGCTGCTTGACATCATTATCGCAGCTTGCCTACTGACCTAGATTTATCTTATAAACGTGCCATACACACACCGATCGATCGGCCGATCCGTCGCCCGATATCGATATCGGCCGATGGATCGGCCTGTGTATGCACTTATCGTTGACGATTTTTTTGACAGTTCCATATAATTTTTGATCAACTGACATTTTGTGGCGATCCATCGGCCGATCGATCGGGCGACGGATCAGATAATGTATGGCGGCTAATATCCAAATCATTCACAATGAGTTTGTCGTATAAAGGGTGCGTTCAAAGGAAAACAGTTTTGACACTGTTGCATGTGTGACAGAGATGTAAAATGTTGTGCACCCGTGAGTGAGTGAGTGAGCCGCGCAACAGTGTCGGCACTGTTTCGTTTTGAAAACGCACCTAATGATATCGTATTTATAGTATTAGATGTACAACTTTACTTCCGCCGTTTTCCGACAGACGGCTGCATCGGTGAGGGCTGGTCAAAATACGTAGTTCAAAAGTGTCACAAAGTGAGCTTGGACGTCTGAGAACCTATCAACATCCCCGCATTAGTAAAAGTTGTTCGCATTTTTAATAAAATTCGCGATTCAAAATGTCTGTTTTCGAGCCATGTTCTCGTCATTTGCGGGAGGTTTTGATCTTCTGCTTCCATTTGAAAAAACTGCAGCTGAGGCTCATCGAATGCTCTCAGATACTTACGGCGTGGTTGCTCTGAGTGACAGAATATGTCGTCAGTGGTTTCAACGTTTTAAAAGTGGCGATTTCAATGTCGAGGACAAGCATGGTGGTGGGGGAGAAAAATTATTCAAAGACGACGAATTGGAAGCACTGCTCGATGAAGATTCATGCCAAACGTAAGAAGAATTAGCTGAATCACGGGGAGTCAGCTCGAAACGCCTCAAGGCCATGGGCATGATTCGGAAACAAGGAAATCTTGTTCTGTACGAGTTAAAATCGAGAGATATTGAACGGCGATTATTTGCATGTGAACAACTGCTTTATAGGCAGAATCGGAAGGGCTTTCTACATTGCATCGTAACTGATGACAAAAAATGGGTCCGTTTCGATAATTCCAAGTGCAGAAAGTCATGGGGAATGGCCGGACATGACGTTGACAAAACCGAATATTCACGGTGCCAAGGTTTTGCTTTGCATTTGGTGGGACCAGCTCGGTGTGATATACTACGAGCTACTGAAACCGAATGAAACTATCACAGGAAATCGGTACCGAACCCAATTGATGCGTTTATGTCGAGCATTAAAGGAAAAAAGACCACAGTACTAAGAGTGTTTTATATCACCAAAATCCAATTCTGTTTTAAAGTCCAATTTTAGTCCTATTTTCACACACACGAATAATAATTTCACTTCTTTTTTTTCCAAAACGTTATAATTCATATAATTAAACTTTGTTACAATTACAATTCGTTTACAGGGGGTTCGATCACGACACGACAATTTTAAAAAGGTACTGACTGTTTCGATTGCCAAATAACGAATGAATATCATGGACAATTTAATAGAAAGATGAAACTGTATGCAACTGTAACTTACTTTGGACAAATTTAACTCTATTCTATTTTACCGTAAAGTTCAACGAACCCTTTGCTTCAAATTCAAACTTAATATTGAAACATAATTTGTCAAGAAAAAAGTTACTGTCGCGAGCTGGGTTTGAACCAGGTACAACCGCGTGTTGATCCTATACGCTGCCATTGAGCCATCGAGATCTCGAAGTTTCCATTGCACCATTTCAGACAACCGATTCGGCGTGACGTGTCGAGGTGGAGAATGATGACAAGTATGCTTTAAAAGGATCCGTGGCTTGTGTTGTCGTCACTACAGTATTCGATACCGAACATTCTCCCGCCGCTGGAACATTGTTTCAGAATCGCTAAGTCAATCCAGGATGGTAGTTAATTCGTTGTTTCAAAATGCTGTCGCGACTCTATTAAGTATAATGAAGATAATATTAGTATAGACTCAATCGATACTCCGAGTGCTGGCAGGAGGAAGTTCACCCAACTATGTTGGAGGTTCCCCGCTACCACCCCCCAGAAGGAAAAAAATTAATTATGGTCATTGATCAACTCCTTCTTGCGACGGTAATAACGCGATCTTGCTAATTGGTCTTTTATAGATGGTCCCATTCATGCGTAGCGACACAACACGGACCAAATCATCAGCACCTGGATGAACATCCACTATACGTCCAAGTGGCCATTTAAACGAAGGTGCCTTATCATCCTTAACAAGGCATAAGTCTCCAACTTTCGGACATGCCCGGGTTCGGAGCCACTTAGGCCTTTCCTGCAAACGCTGAAGATATTCACCAGTACACCGTTTCCAAAAGGTTTAAGCAAGACGTTGCGTATATTGCCATCTATCTAACCGATTTAGCTTGATTTCAGTAATATCATGTTGCGGTGGCGCGATCAAAGTGTCACCGATAAGGAAATGTCCCGGCGTTAATGCTACATCATCACTTACGTCATCTGTTAAGGGACACAACGGACGCGAATTCAAGCAAGCTTCTACCTGCGTTAGTATAGTGCTGAACTCCTCAAATGTGAGTGACGCTTGCCCAAATATTCTCCGTAAATGTAATTTAATTGACTTCACCCCTGCCTCCCAAAGTCCACCAAAACGTGGGGCTGACGGAGGGTTAAAATGCCACTTTATTCCTTGTGATGTCAACCCATCCGCAACTTCGTGGTTAAGTGTGATGAATTTCCTTAATTCTCTATCAGCGCCAACAAAATTGGTTCCACAGTCACTGTAGATATTACTACAATATCCACGTCTCGCCATGAATCGCCTAAGAGCTGCCAAGAAAGCCTGCGTACTCATATCGCTAACGAATTCAATATGCACTGCCTTGACGGCAAGGCAAATGAAAATGGCAATGTAACCCTTTCGTGTCTTGCAGCCTCGTCCATTCCTATCCCGTATATCGAAAGGGCCACAATAGTCGATGCCTGTGTGAGTAAAAGGTCTTGAGGCGGTGACCCGTGGTGATGGCAAACTTCCCATCAGTTGATTCGCCGTAGCTGCCCGAGCCTTAAAACAGGGCACACATTTGTGTACAAAGTGTCTGATGGCATTCCGCCCATCAATTAACCAATAGCGTTTCCTCAATGTAGTAAGCATCAATTGGGTTTGTCCATGTAATGTCTCCAGATGAATCTGTCGCAGAATCAACTCCGTCAATTTTCCACACTTAGGTATTATTATCGGATACTGCTCATTATATGATAATTGTGAATTCGCTAGACGTCCTCCCACGCGAAGAATTCCTTCGGAGTCGATGAACGGATTCAAACTTGCCAGTTTTCCTTTATCCGATATTGGCCCTTTTAGTTCCAAATCCCGTATTTCGTTATGAAATTCCCTTTGCTGCGCAAATTTAATCCAAAAAATCAGAGCACGATATAAATCATCCGTGGACAATCTTCGTTCGTGAGTTTGTCCCAGGGCAATGCTCTTAAATTTAAAGCAGTATGCGGTCACTCTAATCAATTTCGTCAATGCTGAAAAGTGTGTTAGCATGTCCTCAATTTCCACCATTTGAAGAGCGAAGCACTGCCTTCCGATCGTCTTCTTCATCTCCAGCGTAGTAGGTTCGATTGCTTTCATAAGAGGCCATTGTTCAGGCTCACCTTCGAGCCATCGGGGTCCACGCCACCACAATGAACACGATATCAGCTCATCAACCTTCAGACCTCGGGATGCCAAATCCGCCGGATTTTCTTTCGATTGTACGTACCGCCATGGAGTATTACCAACAGCCTCGTGAATTTGGACTGTCCTATTCGCAACAAATACTGACCACCGTGCGGGATGCCCTCTAATCCAACTTAAAACAACTTGAGAATCGCACCACAACCATGTCTCAACATTCTCGAAATTGTAAATGCCTTTTATCTCCTTTATCAACTTCGCTAACAATAATGCACCGCAGAGCTCAAGCCGGGGAATGGTCACGGGTTTGATCGGGGCTACTTTGGTTTTCGCCATCAACAAACGGACATTGCATTGATCCTGCCCACGAGTTACCAGGTATACTACGGCCGCATAAGCTTTATTGGATGCATCTGAAAAACCATGGAGTTCCAGCTTTACAGTTTGTTCCGTACAAATCCACCTCGGTATTCTAATATCACTAATATGTTTCAGTGAATTTCGAAGTTCCTTCCATTGTCGTTCCGTCTTCGTTGGCAACGGCGAATCCCAGTTACATCCATCCAACCAGAGCGATTGAAGTAAACCCTTCGCTAAAATAGTGACAGGAGCTATCCATCCTAGTGGATCGAAAATTGTCGCAATATCCGACAACATGGTGCGTTTTGTATGCCGTTCTCGCTCAACTAACTTTAAATGATAGCTAAAATGATCGTGTAGTGGATGCCAATTAATTCCCAGCGACTTGAAACCGTTGTCCATATTCATATCTAAGGTGGAGCCCATTTCAATATCTTCCGAGGGAACTCCTTCGAGCAACCGCTTATCATTGGCCAGCCATTTCCTCAATTTGAACCCACCAGACTCCAACAAATTGGTCACTTCCTGACGCTTCTCCTGAGCACGCTGCAACTCGTTATCGCCAGACAATAAATCGTCCACGTAGAAATCCTCCATAACCAATCGAGCTCCCAAGGGATACGTTTTCCTTTCATCGTTAGCTAATTGTAAAAATGTCCTCGTTGCTAAGAACGATGCACAGGTCGTTCCAAAAGTTACCGTGTTGAGCCGATAATCCTTTATCGCTTCATCCGCCTTCGATCGCCAAACTACCCTCTGATACTGAGCATCATCAACATTCACTCTTATTTGCCGATACATCTGCGTGATGTCGGCCACAAAAGCAAAACGATGTGATCTGAATCTAGCCATGACATGCTTCAAATCACCTTGAATGGGAGGTCCGGTACGGAGCACGTCATTTAATGACAGACCACTACTCGTTCGTCTGGACGCATCGAAAACCACCCGAAGCTTCGTTGATGTGCTTTCCTTGAATACGGCATGGTGTGGTAAATAATTGCCCTTTTCTAATAATTCGCAAGGTTCTACAGGAGACATATGTCCAATGGCTAAGTACTCTTCAAATGTTTTCCTATATTCAGCCTCGAATGATGAATCTCGTTTGAACTTCCTTTCCAATGCAAGAAGACTCGCCTCCGCTATGTGTCTTGAATGTCCCAATTTTCGCTTGGCCTCTTCGCTCTTGAATGGGAGACGTACTTCAAAACGACCATCGTCAAGTCGTTTCGTATTCTCAATAAAATGATTCTCGCAGCGTCGATCCTCTTCGTTGAAGACCTCCTGATTTGGGATCTCCTCCAACTCCCAAAATTGTCTCAATGCCGAATCCAGCCCCTTTTCAACCTCAATTTTATGACATAGGACCGATGTTACTTTACCGGAAAGAATCCATCCGACTTTCGTATTTTGTAACACTGGGCCTGATGGTAATCTGTTAATGCCTTCCAAAATGATCTTCGCGTACGTATCAGCTCCAAGTAGTACATCGATTCTATCTGGCCGGAAGAAATAAGGATCTGCCAATTGGATATTCGGAGGAATGTCAATACCTTTCATTGAAACATTATTGGTAGGTATGTGGTTAGTTAGTTGATCCAATATTAGCGCCCGGAACGATACTTTCTCCTGATCGAGCGTTTGAATCTGCAAGTCAATTGCTCCTTTCGTTTTTGACTTGCAAGCTCCACTTATTCCAGTGATGAAGGTATCGCTAGTTTGCCGTTTTATTCCCAATAATTGTACTGCCGACTCCCTGATTAACGATGCCTGAGAACCCTGGTCCAATAGCGCACGTAAAACGATCGGCCCGTTCGGCGAATCAATCTTGATTAAGGCGGTGGCTAGTAAAACTTCTTCACGTCGTTCAGTACGCAACGAATGAATTCCGATGTCAGATGGTGATGATGCTGGACGTTGCTCCTTGTGCATGATCGTGTGATGCAGCTTGTTGCATTTCGTGCACCGCTTGCTGCTAGCACACTGCTGTGCGCGATGCCCAGGCCCCAAACAATTGAGACACAATCCTCTCCTTTTCACCACTCTTAAACGTTCGTCGTGATCTCGTTTCCGAAACTCATCGCAGTATCTGAGGAGATGACCTCCGTCGCAATATTCGCACTTCTGTGTTGTACTCGCAAGCGCCTGCTGTGTACGTGCCCCACCGCTCGAGGATGATGGCTTGGAGCGGTCCTTACCAGTCGCCTCAAGCGCCCTAAATCGGTTATCCAGAAATATTTTCATGTCTCCAAAGGTTGGTATTTTTCCTGACGTCGCCACCTGCTGTTCCCATAGTTGCCTTGTCTCATGCGGCAGTCGTTGCGATGTCATATATACGAGGATAGATTGCCATATGTCTTCGATTTTCATCACCTCCAACTGATATTTTACTTCTACCGTTTTATCGAGTAGATTCTTTATCGATGCCCCAATCTCAGTTGCATTGGCAAGTGAAAATAATTTCTTGAACTGCACATTAAGAAGCGCTACTTCGTTGTCGTATCGACCGCACAATATCTCCCAGGCTACAACGTAGTTAGCATCAGTAATAGGAATATGTTTCAAAAGTGCCTCTGCTTCTCCTCCTAAGCTGCATTTTAAGTAATGCATCCTTTGCACATTTGTCAATGATTTTCTATCGTGAACTAGCGATTTATATAGATCACGAAATGGGACCCAATCCTCGTACTTGCCGGAAAATTTCGGTATCGCAATGCGAGGAAGGTGCACTTCCTCACTTGGGTCACTACAATTCCCCGTATTGCTTGTATTATGGAATGTGTTATCTCGATATCCTATCGGCTTGTTACTATCAATCAATTCCTGGAGTTCAGCTGTGAACTCCAAGTGCAAATCCTCGAATTCCCCCTGAATAGCGTTTGCGAAATAAGGAATTTTTAACTCTTCCCCTTTCCCAGTCATCATTCCCATGATGGCCTGATGATTGGCATGGAATGTGGCATACAAATCGTCTAATTTAACCATAAGTTTTTCGCAGTACGGTACTGTTCGTTTAGAAGGTGATTGTTTCTTGAAATTAGAACGATATCGTTCCAATTGCTGAAACTCTTGCAATTGCCGCGCACAAATTCCTTCCATATTATAATGAATCTAGGACTTTCGAACGAACTCAAGAGTCAATTAATTCACTTTATAATGAATTTAGTATTTTCGAACGAAATCAAAGTCAATTAATTCACTTAATAATGAATTTAGAATTTTCGAACGAAATCAATTAATTCACTATCAAATTTTCGAGTTTAAAGTCTTCGACCGAAATCAAGAGTCAATTCACTATCAAATCAAAACCCATGTTAATCGCTAATGGTTCAAAGTTCATTAGCCACCGAATCCACCTTTTCAATTTACCGTTCGCTTTATTAGCTTAAAAAAACAGTTTCTAACCGTTTTTTATATCAGATATTTTAGGCAGTTCAACACGCACTTTAACCGCTAAGTTTCGATTCAAGATAACTGTTCAACCGTTTTATAATCAAATGTATCAGGCAGTTCAACACGCAATTTAACCGCTAAATTTCGATTCAAGATAACAGTTCCAACCGTTCAATATTATCAAGCAGTTCAATATAGATAATGCGAATACAAGATATAGGAGATAAATTAAAAACTCATCCCCATCAATTTCAATATTTGCGATACAGATGATGGGTTTATACACTCATCATCCCCAAGAAACCAGAGCAAATTTAAATTATTTTAAAAAAGGATACATTTGCTATTTCGGATCCATTCCATCTTCTTCAAAATGACATGTCATCGTTCTCTTCAACAAAAGGCACACAGAAAATCACAAAATCACTTGCCTGCCTGATACTGTCCTTCTTAAATATTGTCATCCGGCTCGACGGACCATGTTTTATATCACCAAAATCCAATTCTGTTTTAAAGTCCAATTTTAGTCCTATTTTCACACACACGAATAATAATTTCACTTCTTTTTTTTCCAAAACGTTATAATTCATATAATTAAACTTTGTTACAATTACAATTCGTTTACAGGGGGTTCGATCACGACACGACAATTTTAAAAAGGTACTGACTGTTTCGATTGCCAAATAACGAATGAATATCATGGACAATTTAATAGAAAGATGAAACTGTATGCAACTGTAACTTACTTTGGACAAATTTAACTCTATTCTATTTTACCGTAAAGTTCAACGAACCCTTTGCTTCAAATTCAAACTTAATATTGAAACATAATTTGTCAAGAAAAAAGTTACTGTCGCGAGCTGGGTTTGAACCAGGTACAACCGCGTGTTGATCCTATACGCTGCCATTGAGCCATCGAGATCTCGAAGTTTCCATTGCACCATTTCTGACAACCGATGCGGCGTGACGTGTCGAGGTGGAGAATGATGACAAGTATGCTTTAAAAGGATCCGTGGCTTGTGTTGTCGTCACTACAGTATTCGATACCGAACAAAGAGAGACATGACAAAGTCATCCTCCAGCATGACAATGGTCGGCCACACGTCGCAAAAGTGGTCAAGACATACTTGGAAACCCTGAAATGGGAAATCTTGCCCCACTCACCGTACTGCCCAGACATCGCCCTCCTGACTACCATCTGTTTCGCTCCATGGCGCACGGCCTGGCTGATCAGAATTTTCGTTCGTACGAGGAACTAATCTAATATAATTTATTAGTTAATATAATATTAATATTAATAATATTGATAATTTATTAGTTTTAAATTAAACTAATATCCAAGTGAAAGAAGTACTTTGTGTACCGAAGCTAACAACCAATCTACTGTCCGTGAGCGAAATACCAAGAAAAGGAAATACTGTCACCTTTTCTTCAGATAAGTGTGTTATTCGCGATGCGCATGGCAATCTGGTCGCTACTGCGTCAGTAGTGGACGGTTTATATAAATTGGACTCCGACTCGGATGCTGCGCTGGCTGCAATTGGAACGAAAACCACTATGGAATTGTGGCATCGCAGATGTGCTCATGTTAATTTGATTTAATTAATTTAATTTAATTTGAATTTAATTTGATATCATTTGTTGACGATGCAGACAGTGTAGCATGTGTTGCTTGCTGTAAAGGAAAACAGTCACGTGAATCTTTTCCAAACGAAGGGTCAAGAGCAACGAGATTAATCGAAACGATTCATGGAGATATCGCTGGAAAGATGGAATGTATTGTAATTCGATAGGTGGAAGCAAGTATTGTTTGATCCTAGTGGATGATTTTAGTCGTCCAACCTTTGTGTACATGCTGAAACACAAGAATGAATCGTTTCTGTTCATTTAAGTCACTTGTTGAAAAACAAACCGGACTCAAAATCAAAAGGCTTCGCAGTGACAATGGAACAGAATTTTGTTCAAGGAAGTTCAGAGAATTTTTCGATCACCATGGAATAGAACACCAAACTTCCATTCCATACACACCCCAACAAAACAGTCTAGCTGGGCGAACAATTACGGAGAAAAAACGCTGTATGTTGCAGGATGCGGGTTTGAACAAAAGGTACTGGGCGGAGGCGTTGCACACGGCAACTTACATCAAAAATCGTACGACATCAGCGACTCTTGACAACAAATCACAAATGGAAATCTGGACCGGTGTCAAACCTGACATTAGCCACTTCAAAGTGTTTGGTTCTAGGGCCATGGCGTATATTCCCAAAGAGAAACGGCACAAAATCGATGCTAAATCAAAGGAATACATCTTCATTGGACTTTTAGGTCTGTTTTCTCAATGTCCGATTAAATTCTTTGTTAATTAAGAGCCGGCGCACACTATCGATTACTCTACAACCAAATAGTTTAGTCGAATTGTGTAGATGCTGCGATTTTATCTCGACTAAATTATTTAGTTGTGGACTGCGCGCATACTATCGATAGTTGTCGTAACGATTCCAGTTACAGTCGTTGATGAACGTAATCAACGTACAACAGAAAAGTGTCGTTGTTATTTTGCTGTATAAGGCGCCTTGGATTAGGTCGTTCAAACGCTTCACTCGAAGACTCGACGTTTCTTCGCCCATCACGAAACTTCTAGCATCCATGAAATTCGATTTGCCTGATAAGTAAGAAAGCGTGTACATAGCCAAAATCTTTCTAATAGCAAGGAAATGAGAAACGCACCGGAACCATTGGGCCCAATGATAGCCGTGAATTGTTTCAAAGGTCCCATTATTACGTGTCCTTTGTACAATTTGAAATTTTCCATTTCGATAAACTCGAGAAAAGCATTGATTTTCGTCGAATCAGGCATTTTGGATGGTTTTATTTATTCAAAACTCACCTCGAAAACCAGAGATCCGACGGGTCTCTAAATAACGATTTGACTTTTGTTGTCAGTTTAAGTAAATTTCCTTATTTTTTCTTCCGCATCCAATTCCGCCTAGCCAGATACATTCTCAAGACACACTTCATCCCATAGTTTTATTTTTGCAATTCGCGTCTGAGTAATCTTTGAGAGACTTTAAATATAAGGCCGACCTCTTTTCGATCGATTCAATTAACGATTCAACGTCATTTATAATCATTCCCGGCATTGTATTCAGATATGCGCACGATGACTAATAAATGACTGCACCGTTGCAGAACAACTTTTAATCGAGTATGTGCGCGCGTCAATGCAAAACCATGGACTTCGAGTTGTGTTGTGCTTTGGTCAAAAGTCAGTCGATGAGGGTTTATGATTTTTTTGTCGATCACAAATTGAATCGATAGTATGCGCCTCCCTATTGAACCCCATGGACTTTTAGCAAACAACTAAACTGTCGCATGATTAAAAATCGATAGTGTGCGCCCACTCTAACAGGGACACAAATTAATCGAAGCTATAAACAGCCCAATTAGCATTTTCGTTTTCTCATACGTCTCATACAAATTAGCTAGCCACAAAGTGTGGAACTTATCTCAGGCCACAATTATGGCGAAATCAGCTGATTTTCTTGACTGAATTCTACTGTCCACGTATCTATTTTGTATTAGTACGGTCTCTCAACATATTCATTTGCAGCTGAGTTTGTTGCAAATTCTCTTCTATCGAATGAATTTCCGGGAATTCTATTCCTTATGGCCACTTTCATTGTTTTCATTTGAATTTGCAAAACTGAACAGTTCTAGCTGTCAAAATCTCAGCATCCGGTATCCGGTGTTGGATTTTTGTTTTGGATAAATTTTCAACCAGAAACCAGGAGTTGGGTTTTGTTTTGGAAAGAGATTAATCGAAGGCTCTGAGACGGTTAGCGTTTATCCGATTAATAACGCTAAACAGATACTGACAAAATCAAATTGTGCTAAATGGCAGTTTATTCTTAAGATAAATTTTAATCGGACAGTCAGCAATCGGATCCAAATGTATGAGTTCTACTCAAAGCTATAATTCTTTGGAAGGTAAAAACCTTATTGATTAATGAGGAAGACATGAATCAGCCACTGATCTTTTAGTGTAATTAAAAGAAATATTTCTATGAAACGTAACAAAAAAGAAGAACAAAAATACCGAATGCACGCATTCAGTTCTTCCTGTATCAAGCGTTTGTGGTACTAGCTCTTCGTTACAGCTGCAATTCAATTTTCAACGACGTAGCCTGAAAAGACCTAACAAAGTTTTCCGTATCTTTAAAGGACCACGGAAGTCACTGCACTTTCTACAGTCGCAGTACTTCTGGATGCCATTCATACGGTAGTCTTGAGTCTTCCCCCAAGTAGTTGTTCTACTAAAAGATACATCGGAAATGAGGCCACAATAATTACTGAAATGCGAATGTGGAATCTGCTTGAAAGTGGTTATGAATGCATTATAAACACGTATTATCTTGGTACACTGTCGAAGATTTGGTCGCGTCATTTTTTTTCAATCCGATGCTAAGCAAGTTTTTAATGAAGTCAATTAACCGAATACTCGCATTACTCGTATATTCGTACATGATGTACCAAAAATAAACTCGTCATTATGCTTTGTAATGAGGCAAGGTGTAGGTGTCATCCACATTGCCGCCATATTCTCATTTGCGTATCACTTATAACACTGGCCGCTAATGTTGCCTTTGAGAAAGCAAAAATTCCTGTAACAGAAATGGGTTGAACTAATCACGTCATGATGTCTGTCCGATGTCTTGTCTGTTGTCGTCAAGACTAGACACACAGGAAGTGACTTTAGTTGCGTTTTTTTTTTGTACTGAGCAGGATAGTACAGAACAAGAGGCAAAAAACGATGTGGAACATATCAGAGTAGTGAAGACGTTAACGGAGCATATCTCAGCTTGGGAGTGTGTCTTGGTTTAGTAAGCACTCAAACGTCAACTCAAATTTCAAGACGTACAAGTATTTTACAATTTGAGAAATTTCCTTCAGGACGCAAAATCATTTTGTGTGTTTACTATTCCGTCGTAAATCAAACACTATGATATTACTCGTAAGAGGAAAGACATATAGATAACTCCCTTGCAGCGTTTTCCCACTTGTCGCCATTTTCCCGGGATGCCGGCCGACATTCTTAAGCTGGAAACGCACAGCGTACGCTGGAAGCTTAAGACGGGGAAGCTCCGTACACCAATAATACACGATACGACGATCGTGAATCGGGGAAAATTTAATTTCACCATGGTGTCTCTGAGCGATTTTGTGCGAAGCTTTCTTTGTATACGAAAGTTGTGCATGTACATTAACCTTCACAATTATTTAGATATAGCAATTTCTCTCTAAAAATTCAAATGACGTCCGAATAATAAATTTTACTCAGACCCTACTTGCTAAGTCCCAAATCATTAATCTAAATAAGAGTCAAAACACCTCATAGCGAAGGGCAAGTATTTGAAAAGGAGTTGACAAGGTGAAGTCAGTTGTAAGATCATTTGCACAAGAGATCATAATGCAGACGAAATTAAAAATATACCTACATGTAACAGGGAAAATTATTATTCTTCTGCACTGTCGGAACATAATTAGTTATTCCAGCAAATGAAGAGGCTCCTAACAACCTGTGTTTTGTCGTGAAAGCTCAATGCACGATATTGTGCTCGTATATTGGGGAAAAGCAAATTTACGTAGCAAATTTACGAGCACAATATCGTGCATTGAGCTTTCACGGCAAAACACAGGTTGTTAGGAGCATCTTCATTTGCAGGAATAACTGATTATGTTCCGACAGTCCAGAAGAATAATAATTTTCCCTGTTACATGTACGCAAATTTTTAATTTCGTCTGGATCCTCTTATGCAAATGATCTGAAGAATGATAATTTCCCCTAATTACATGTCCGTATGTTTTTAATTTCGTCTGAATTATGATCCTCCTGTGCAAATGATCTTTCAACTGACTTCAACTTGCCAACTCCTTTTCGAATACTTGCTCTTTGCTATGAGGTGTTTTGACTCTTATTTAGATTAATGATTTGAAACTTAGCAAATAGGGTCTGAGTAAAATTTATTATTCGGACGTCATTTCAATTTTTAGAGAGAATTTGCCTTATCTAAATAATTGTGAAAGTTAGTGTACATGCAGAACTTTCATATACAAAGAAAGCTTCGCACAAAATCGCTAAGAGACACCGCATCGTGGGGAAATTAAATTTTCCCCGATACACGATCGTCGTATCGTGTATTATTGGTGTACGGAGCTTCCCCGTCTTAAGCTTTCAGCGTACACTGTGCGTTTCCAGCTTAAGAATGTCGGCCGGCATCCCGGGAAAATGTCGGCAAGTGGGAAAACGCTGTTACGGCTCTTTGGTTCGGAAATTAAGGTGTCCAAGGAAGTGAAGCATCTAGGAGTTACCTTAGATGCGAAACTAACTTGGAATGTTCACGTTGATGAAAAGATCAAAAAAGCGAGAAGGATTTTGCATCAATGTAAGAGAGTGTGTGCTCGTAGGTGGGGAATTTCACCTAAAGCGACACACTGGATTTACACAATGATGGTAAGACCCATTCTAGCCTACGCATCAGTGGTATGGTGGCCAAAAGCCATGCAGACTACCACAAAGCAGAAGCTGGATGGGGTACAAAGGATAGCTTGTGTAAGCATATGTGGTGCAATGCGCACCACACCAACGCGAGCAATGGAGGCATTGCTGGGACTGCCGCCGTTGGACTTATTTATAAAGAAAACGGCGGCGCTTTCGGCAATACGCATGGAAAAGGATGCCATGTGGCATCGCTTTGGAATTAGCAGCGGTCATCCTAGACATTATTCATGATGAGGTCAGGGAGACTCTAATGCCGGTAGAAGGCATGAGTAGACGTAGGGTAGTTGAAAGACTACACAAGACTCACATTGCAGATGGAAACATACATAATGAGTGTATGTACAATGACATCAGCATTTTTACTGATGGCTCTTTAATGGACGGTAAAGCGGGGGTGGGGGTTTACTCTGAAGAGCTAAACCTAGCATGTGCGCTTAGTCTAGGAGAGTATGTGTCCGTATACCAGGCAGAGATGCTTGGCTTGTTGCATGCGTTGGACCACCTGCTTGAAGGTCACGTGCGGGGGAAGAAAATCCTTATTGCACTGGACAACCAATCGGTGATCAGACGCATGCAGTAGACGAACATAAACTCTAAACTGGTACTAGAGTGTGTCCGGAAGCTCAACACGTGTGCCTCAGAAAATGAGGTTACGCTGATGTGGGTAAAAGGACACATAGGTACAACAGGAAATGAAGCGGCGGATGCCCTAGCAAAACAGGGATCTGCGGCAACTTTCATTGGCCCAGAACCCAGAGTTGTTCTGGGGAACGGCATGATTGGAGCGAAGGTTGGGGAGTGGATGGACTCCATGCATCAACAAAGATGGCAGGAGCTAGTCACTTGCAAACAAGCTCGGAATGCAATGAGCAGCCCTTTAGGCAGGGAAGCGAGAAAGGTACTCAGTTATAAACGGAGTACCCTAAGCTGGATAACTGCCTTGGTCACAGGGCATGGTAATTTTAAGGCTCATCTGGCCAAGATGAAAATCGGGGAAGATGACGTTTGCAGGCTATGCCTGGAGGAGGCTGAGACGGCAGCACACATTGTGTGCGAATGTCCAGCACTGGCTAGCACGAGGTTGAGGATCACAGGCAAGCACACGATAAGTGTGGAAGCCACGAGTGAACTCAGCCTTAAACAAATGCTAGCAATAACACGGGACTCAGTGATGAAGAAAGAGGTCGACAACTATCAGTCGATATCTGGAAGCCACTGATGACCGGGAGGGGGCGAAAAGGGACCCAAACGTTAGTGGTCTGCTTCGGCTATCCCCCAGAATATAATAATATCCAATATATACTATTCCGTATAATCACACAAAGTCGAGATTTTATTGACAGGAAAGGAATTCTATGTGCTTCCAAAACTGTATAAGTGAAGTGCATTGCCCGAAAACTTCCATACCTGGATTCGAAAACGCAGAACTAGTTAGCATAGTAGAATTCCTGCACTAACCTTCTACCCAGATCATGTTCTTAGTGTAATTGTATGATCTTAACCTGCTCTGCTCTGCATGGCCCTTAAAAAAACGCGCCTTGTGAGCTAGGATATTTGAAAATATAAAGCACACGACTTGGAAAAGGAAAAAAAAATCAAGTAAAAGAACAATTGTCCTTGCTACAGTTTCTTGGTAGATTATTTCTTCTTGAGGTGGTTGTAGTGGCCAACAGGTACAGTGAATTCTGGTCCAGTCGCTTGCTACAGTTATCACTTCTCATTTCAGGATGAAAGTTTGTTTTGCTCCCGGGAAAATATAAATCTGAATTGTTAGTGTGGTTCAAATATTCTGACATCGATATTCAAATGTGTTTCGTAGAGCGAAAATATGGTTGAAGAGTTTCTTGAAAATTTACCGACATTCGAAACAAAGTACGATGTGAGTGGAGTGATCAACTCGTCCAATTATCCTTTATCAATATTTGTGTCTAAATAATTAATATGGGAATAAGGCAATGGTTTTTGAATATTCAATCAAAGTTATATGGTTTTCTGGGCCATCACTATTGTACAAACTGGAAATCGTGGAACACGTGTCTTTGGAAACGGAAGCATTTGTCTAATTTGATTAAAGTGCGGTATCAAGGTCAACGAAAATATTTATTCAAATTCAGGTTTAATAAGCAACGGAATTGTAATATGTAAAATAATGAGTGTCTACTAGCTGATATATTCTATTTTCTATCCGAATTATTCAATTTCATTAATATCGATGTGGTTAATTGCATAAATTCAGTAGTGATTTATAGTTTCATCAATATATTGAATGACATGACATGTTCGTATCCAATAGCGGTCGGGAGTTATGGTGAGGTATAACATACAACAACGGGTTATTGTAAATCCATCACGCATATTTATGTAATTTTCAAGAGTACAATGTAAATCGGGAATACCCAGATATTAATAGTAATATGTATGTATATACCATTATTTTTGTATGGAAGTATTTAAAAAAAATTAATTTAATTTAAGGTATAATATTTAGTACTGGAATCTTTGTCCTCCAATTATATCGGTCACGTGACCGAGTCTTCCAATATTGGAAACCTAGTGATTCCGCGGCGTCCGCGTATACTGAGCTCTCTCAACGAGCTCTCAGTCGTCTCCGCAATCCCGCTCCGTCGACTCGTTCTGCGTTCATTACTCTCTTTGGCATGCGATCATCGTCCATTTGTTGTACATGCTCTGCCAATTGAAGTTTTTGTAGTCTGACGATTTTCGAAACTTCCAGCTCATCGTACAGTTCATACAACTCATAGTTGTACCGGATGCGCCATCCATCTCGATCGCAAACAGCCCCGAAAATTCACCGCAGAACCTTGCGTTTGAGTGTCTCCAGCATTTTTCCGGAGGCTTGAGTTAGGGTTTCTCACCCATAGGCCATAGCATAGCACTGGTCGTATGATGGTTTTGTACACGTGGAGCTTCGTGTTTCTGTGCACAAGCTTCGATTTCATTATGGGGAGGACCGAAAAAGTCTTATTAGCCAGCTGTATCCGTCGGTTGATTTCGTCAGTTTCTTTGGCGTCCCTTGACAAGTTGCAACCCAGGTATATGAAGTTGTTCACGAACTCGATGTTGAGGTCCCCCACATTGATGCTCGATTGTGCAGGTGTCCTTGTCGTCGCTTGCATCATTATTTTGATCTTCGGGACATGATCTTGATGTCGTCTTGATGTTGTCGATATTCATAGCTCGAATAGCGTACTCCTGTGCTAGGCTGGAGAGCGCCGGTACCAGTCCATTGTCCTGTTTGAGACCAGTGCGTGTTTCAAATAAATCAGTAAGTCTATTATGTATCCTGACTTGTCAGACGTAGTTGGTCATCGTCATCTTTGTCAGTCGTACTAGTTTTGCCGGTATACCAAATTACAGCATGATGTTGTACAGTACTTCACGATCGATACTGTCGCATGCCTGCTTAAAGTCGGTATACGTCTACGTTACATTCCCAGTACATCTGGAGTATCAGTTTGACTGTAAAGAGCTAATCGGTTGTGGAGCGACCAGGTTTGAAACCGCTTTGCTATTCGCCAGTGATTTGTTCTGCGTACTGTTTTATTCTATTTTCCAGAATTTTGGTCTAAATTTTATAAAACGTTCAGACAAGTGATATGCCCATGTAACTCTCACGCCGCAGTTTATCTTCTTTTATGTGAATTGGACAGATAATGCCTATACGCCAATCGTCTGGGATTAACCCGTCCTCCCATACACGCAGGAGTAATTGATGTATAGCAGTAACTAGACTCGTTCCACCGAATTTTAGTAGTTCAGCTGGAATCTCGTCAGCGCCCGGCGCTTTATTTCGTTTTAGTGTCCGCGACGCGAGATCAACTTCATCTACTGTTGGGGGTTGTATGGATGGGCCTAGATCAACAATATCGTCGAGAGCTTCTTGTGTGGGGATGTTAGATGGCAGGTTCAGAAGCTTTCAAAATAAGAGGCCTATCGTTTGTTAATGCCATCGGTTTCGCTGATGATGTTTCCATCCTTGTCCTTACATAGCCTAGTCCTGGGTTGGTTGGTTCTTAATTGTATTGACTAGTTTGTACGCTTGTCTCGTGTTCCTATTAGCTAAGTTTTCGTTTATGTTCAGCAACTTCTCGTCAAAGTATTTACGTTTCTTACGTCTAATTATTCTATTCGATATTCGCCGTAGCTCGTCATAATTTTCTCTTCTGGCTCTGGTTCCTCGTTGAATCCATTGTCTGTAGGCCTCGTTTTTTGCGTCAATTGAATTTTTGCATTCTTCGTCGAACCAGTCATTTCGCGCTCGCCGAGCTTTATATCCCACGACTTTCTCTGCGACATCCTTGATGGTACCCCTGAGTTCTTCCCAGAACCCATGGACGCCTGTGTTGCTGATGTTGTGTAGTCTTTCCTCAAGGGCGGTACCGACCAACGACTTTTGGCTACGAACGACGGACCACGATCGGTTTTTGGATAGTTCGAACGGTGTGGGGTGAGTACAGTAGTGCAAGGCTTACAGAAGTTGAACGGGAAATGACTGCATATAACATCTCTAAATTAGGACTAAGCGAAACCAAATGGGTCTGACAACCTTGGGTTGGAACACCTATTGGGCAATCATGGTCTAGGCAACAGGTACCAAAATGGCGAGATGTGCGTGGAGTTTTGGAACTCTTGTCAACTCGTCACCGGTTGTACCTTGTTCAAGCACAAACGATGCAATTTAACAAACAAAACTCGATTGAAACCCACAGGGAACCGATGCAAGTCGTCGCGTTGGACGACCTAGAAACACCAGGAGAAGATCAGTTGAGGTTGAGGGTAAGTCAATAGGCAAATCGCGGAGTCAATTGAAGACGATGGCGGCGAACAGGACGAGGTTGAAAGTCGGTGTAGTTAATGCCTTATGCCCCACAAGGGGTTAAGAGGATCCAGAGAGAGAGAGAGAGACATTGCACTTTCCAAGTCTTCTACACCCCCACTAGACAAGAATCAAAAGCGACACTGCGGACCACTTTTTTCGCATACTCAATCCCTGTCATCTCATAGTCTACCTAGAATATTAGTAGCAGAATCTTTCTATATTTTTTGGTATTACGAGAAATTAAATTACATTACATTAGAACCCTGTCAAGACAAAATCAATTTGGACTTAAATTTTTAATACAATAACAAGACAGTGACAAACAATGAATAAATAGACACCCGCTCCGTTGTTGATGATAGTCCATGAACAAAATGGACACTAATTACGTGAATATGAATTTCTTAACCAAACACACGAAATCAATAAATGAGAATAAAAGTAACTTGTATTTTATATTTCCTACAATATTGTGATGGTGTTTTCAAGCTATTATTTTCATTCTTTTTTAGGACATGATTCAGATGGAACCGAGCAGTTCCGTTGTTTCGAATGGCGGTGGAAGTGTTACTATACATCGAGACGATGAGTATCGAAAGCGCATCATGAAAAGTAATATATCTCTAGAATAGCTATTGAATGTGGATAAAATAAATTACTAACAAGACTTTTTCTTTTATTTATCTTGGTCATTGTTGTTATCGCCTGGCTACATTAGTGCAAAATGTGGGTGAGTACTAAATATCATATTTAATTATTGATATTTACCAGTTCGGAATGGAGCATGCTGTAACAAAAGTTTGACAAGTATATTGCAATATTTAACGTCATTACATTTTCCAATCTTTGTTCGAATTCGAAATTATACTCGTAATTGTTCAAACCTACAAAAAAACAAAATGTCCACTATAAAAACACAACATTTTAATAAATTTCACACTGTCGATCTCGAACCCGAACTCGAACCTGGTACAAATGTCTTTTGAATAGCTCAAGGCACACACACACTTCACATAAACGTGAAGAAAACCGATCGTGTACCATGTTCGAGTTCGAGATCGACAGTGTATGGTGTTACTTATATAAGGATGGAAAATGTCATATTAGAATTTTGTGTGTATAAACTTGCCTTTTAACCTTTTTGTAAAACACATAATTCAATTGAGCCTTCCAATACTTTCAATAGCAATTAGTTGTTTTCAATTGTATTAAATTCTTAAATTCTTTTGGAAATTCATGTAGTTGGCAATTTATAAATTTCAAATTTTTCGCTAATGAATAATAAATTCAACGCAATTTATATATCGGCGAAATTCACACACACGACACCGCGCTGCACGACTGCTTGAAATTTCAGTCGAGATACACAGCATCAAATGGGCCGATTCACAAACTTCGCTCAGCATGCGATACGATCGACTATGCTTGGCTATTGTGCGTGGCTGCGTCGGAGCTGAAAATGTAGCTAATCTGAATATCGCCTTATAGGTATCGCCGCGGAAAATCGTCCCCATCATAGTAGACGTAGCACACACACACACCTACATTCATTAAGGTTGAAAGATCCATACAGGGTGTCCCGTTCATTATGGTAAATATTTCAATGGTAGATAGTGTGGCTCATTTGGGTGAAATTAATGTACGACATGAACCCTCCATCTTTAACCGTTACAGAGTTATAGCATTTTTTTAACTGTCTAAGCCCGTGACTTGCCCAATAAGTTCTAAATTTGCTAAGCTCCCAATTATTCGATCCGAGATTTGATCTTACTTTCTGAAACTACATAAAATTTTATGAAAACGCACTTTTTACCGGTAACAAAAATCACCGTTATTTCAAAGATACAACCGTTCGAACTTAAAAAAAAATTGTAAAATCAATTTTACATAAAAAACCCAAATGATTACTCAATTGCCCTAACACCTTGTGGGGCATAGCGCGTCAACTGTTCCATGGGACCCAGTTGACGTTTCGTTAGCATAAACTGTTGAAGAATGGTGGTGGAGAATGCAGTTGCCAGCATGCACCTCCTGCACTCGAAACACCGGTAGTCAAACATGAGACTGATGCCTCGACAGACTGCGCTACTGGTCGTCCCTCATGATTACTTCGTAACGGTACTTTGAACTGACAAATCTGCAAAGTTGACAAAAGTTGCCCCATTATGTTATGTTTCGATGGGCATAAAAATAATAAGGATCGTGATTTGAAAATTTGCGAATGCTATATTTGATAGGTATGAAAACGAGATTTTCATGTAAAACAGCATGGGCGCGAGTTCTAAGACTGAATTTTTGTTGACGGAATCTTTAGGGGTCGAAGGACTAGTAAATCAGTTTTCGTCAAAAAACTATTGGAGGGAAGGGTTCGAAAAAGAGGAAAGGGGGGGGGAGGCAACTTTTTCATCAACTATAGATATTGGATGTTATATCAAAAGGGACGACGAGTATTTTCCATTTTTGAAGCAAGTCATAAAGGTAACCATTACCCGGGGTTCATTGTCTCAGGTCGTCCTGGAAAGCGTTGCTAATATGAAGTCGATACGACGAAAAACACCTGAGATACGAGTATGATAGTTTAAAAATCACAATCACAATTTTTCAAATTTTTGTTGTTCTCATTGCTCTTTGACAGGGCTACAGCCCCGTAGGGAGCGTATCGAGATCTGTTTTTTTTTCACGGATTGACTCTGTCCCAACGGTGAGCATTTGCTCTGATCAGTACAGTCGACAAACAGATACTATACATTCATAAATGTTCATGATGTTTCTCGCTTAAGTCCTTTCAATGATTTTACTGAAAAAATCTTCCAGGAATTTACCCATTTTCCGTGATTCAGTGAAATTTGGTGTATAGCTTCTTTTCGTTCTTATAAGTTCCAGGCGGTTACATTTTACGTCCGTTACGCTAGCACCCCCACCACTAAGTATCGATATCAGGCGTAGTGCATAATTAGGGGCTAATTAGTTGCTAATTAGTTGCTCTATTCCCGAATTTATTGCTCCTGCCGATTCGCCAGAATTGACGATTTTATGTGGGGGTGCTAGCGTAACGTTACGCTAGCACACCCACTTTTTTATCCAACATCTATCGCACGCAAATTTGATGCAAAATGAAAAAATGGATTAATTGCTAATTTGTTGCTCTATTCCGGAATTTATTGCTCCTGCCGAATTGCCAGGATAATGTTTTTTGTATAGTGGTGCTAGCGTAACGTTACGCTAGCACCCCCACTTTATCGTCTCTAAATTTAATGCAAATTGAAAGCCATAATTAATTGCTAATTTGTTGCTCTATTCCCGAATTTATTGCTCCTGCCGATTCGCCAGGACTTCAGCTTATATATGGAAAAGACACCACATTTGTACCCCCCTGTACTATCTCCACTGGTACAAATTAGACATTCATCAGTCGCCAACATGTTGCTTAAATATGGACACACAAAAAAAAAGATGGCGCTGTTCCAAATTTTCTGAGTTTATATCGCATGCTATTTTTTCATTCAAACTGCACTTTCCTGCTTATGACGCTATTATCACAAACTAAGTGAACTTCTTTTTAAACTTTTTACTATTTCACGCTAGCAACACCTTACAAAAAACATTATCCTGGCTATTCGTCAGGAGCAATAAATCCCGGAATAGAGCAACAAATTAGGAAATATTAATTGCTTTCGCTTTGCATCCAGTTTTTGTTAGATTTGTGCCAGTGGGGATAGTACAGGGGGGTACAAATGTGGTGTCCTTCCCATATATAAGCTGAAGTCCTGGCGAATCGGCAGGAGCAATAAATTCGGGAATAGAGCAACAAATTAGCAATTAATTTTGTCTTTAATTGGCCATTGAATTTGAGGAAAATATATGCCGCATTTAGAAGGGAGGTGCTAATGTGACGTCATACTAGCTCTACCGTTCAAAAAACGTTATCCTGGTAAGTCGGCAGGAGCAATAAATTCCGAAATGGAGCAACAAATTAGCAAATATCTATTGCTTTTATTCTGCATCAAGTTTTTGTTTAATTTGTGCCAGTGGAGATTGTACAGGGGAGTACAAATGTGGTGTCTTCTCTGTATATAAGCTAAGGTCCTGGCGAATCGGCAGGAGCAATAAATTCGGGAATAGAGCAACAAATTAGCAATTAATTATGTCTTTAATCGGCCATTGAATGTGAGGAAAATATATGCCGCATTTAGAAGGGAGGTGCTAATGTGACATCACACTAGCTCTACCACACAAAAAACGTTATCCTGGCAAGTCGGCAGGAGCAATAAATTCCGGAATGGAGCAACAAATTAGCAAATATCTATTGCTTTTATTCTGCATCAAGCTTTTGTTTAATTTGTGTCAGTGGAGATAGTACTCCTGGTAATTAGACCAATCCAATGGAGTTCTGTTAAATTAAGTAAAGTGTTAATTTTTAGTCGTTTGGTCAGGACTAATGGGGTGTGTACATGTTGAGATGTTGATAGCGATAAAGGTTGACGTTGTGGACGGCAAGAAAAATATGGTTTTCGGATTGCTTATGGATGTGCGGGGTCGACTTGCTACTATCATTGTGCATGTCGCTGTCGTATGTTAGTCCAGGCTATGGATGAAATTGGGTGTGTATTCATCTTTTTCTTCGAATGTTTGGGAGTTGAAACGGATCGCCAATAGCTTCATGCAAACCTGTATTTGCACATGTACGGTAGATCTTGTTGGTCGGTATTGAAAATAGACGTGATCCAGCTAAGAGAGCGCCTACCTCCCCTACATATGTACCACTATGCTTCGCCCGGTCAAGTAAGAATGTTCCTTTTTTTTAAATAGTGCATTGTTGCAACTGATGGTGCCATTTTTTACTCACCTGAAATCTGAACTACCTTTGCTATATAATCTGTATCGTCCGATGTTTGTAGTTGTTATTTAAATAAGTGAGAAAACGTAGCTTTTCCCCAAACTACAAGATTTATTGTGTGTATTATATATACATGTATTTCGGGAGCAACTTACTCCCTTCCTCAGTATACAAGCTACTAAACCTAATGGCAAAATTACAGAACAATTTAAGAATCTTAACATTAACGTTGCAGGTAGTCGAGAGCCATAAAAAGTTATACCTGTGTCCTAAAAAGTGAGGGACCATATGTCACCAGTTTAGGGTCCTTTTCTACATCTATTCGCGGCGAGTTTAATTAGTTTCGAAGTGCAATTTCCTTGGTCCGTGTTTAATAATTCCTCCGGATTTTCGCGCATGATTTCGAGGCTTTCCCATTGATCCAAGGTGTACGGCTTGTTGATGTGTCGAAGTATTTCCAAGTTTTCGCGGGTAACGGTATGTCCTTTTTCGATGATGTGCGCGGCGACTGACGATCGAATTGTTCGGTTCGGATTTCGTTTGGAGTTTTCGGCTTCTCGGATGTGTTCGTTGAATCTAGTCGTGACTATTCGCTTCGTTTGCCCGATGTAACATTTGCTGCAGTCGTTGCAATGGATCCGGTATATCCCGCTTTTCTCGTCGAAATTCAACGGCCCTTGGCGCTGCCCAGTAATGTCCTGAGGGATGCATTTCTGCTCGACCCCACTACCTGTAAATTAAAAGAAACCAAACAATTTTTAATTTTAGTGAAGAGGTGAGATGTGGGGATGCTGATACGTCTCAGCGATTCCTCTTTGGCTTGGGTGAATAACGTTGTATGTAAGGATCGATACTCGAGCATGGTTTTCCTCCTGATCAACTTCTCGATGTCGTGAGCATTATACCCGTTCTTTAAAGCGGTATCCACTATGAAATCGCGCTCTTTCGCGTATCCCGCTTCGGTTAAAGGGTATTTGACCAGTCGGTGGACCATGCTGTTGTATGCCGCCATTTTTTGTGAGAATGTGTGGCAAGAGGTAGATGGTATCGTTCGCTGGGTAGCCGTAGGTTTTCGGTAAATCTCGAACTCCAGTTTTCCGTTGTTATTAAGGATCATCAAGTCCAGGAATGGTATTGCTCCATTTTGTTCCATCTCAGTCGTAAACGTGATTCTGGGGTGAATCTTGTTTATGCTCGAGAGGACCTGGTCTATTTGATCCCCTCTAACGACGGCAAACACGTCGTCAACATACCTATACCATACTCTAGGCATTATTCCCCTTGCCTCAATATCTTCCTCGATTGATGTCATGAACATTTCCGTTAGTAGTGGTGAAAGCGGGTTGCCCATCGCTACTCCCGAAGTGGTCTTGTAGTACTTATCCCGGGACGTGAAGTAGTTCTCATTCATACAAAGCCGTGCAAGCTTTGTATAAATTTTAACTTTCTTCTTCCATTCCGGGGCAGTACCAAGATTGTTCAGCCATCGCTCGAATTGGTAGATAGCTTGATTTACCGGCGTGTTGGGGAACAATGCCTTTACGTCAAACGACACCATCACCTCCCCCTCATCAATTCTATCGATTGTTTGGAGTTTCGCGATAAGCTCCTGTGAGTTCTTCACTGCGTGCTTGCTGTGAATCTCTCCCAGGGCCTTGCACTCACTCACTAGCCACTTCGCGATGTTATAGGTTGGTGAGTTTGAGTCGGCAATAATTTCCCTCATCTCTTCACCTTCCTTGTGAATTTTTGGCTGGCATCTAATCCTGGGCAAGGACGGGTTTGGCATGCGCAGTCGTGTGATACCCTCAAAAACAGCACTAGCTTCTTTCAGGGCGCTGTCCACTCTCGTGATTGAGCGTGGCAACGGGTCAATCCTTAATTCGAAGTAGTTGCCGTTCGATAGCTTATCCACCACTGCGCTGTCATAAGCGTCCTTTTCCAACACTACAACGTTATTCCCCTTGTCCGCTTTGAGGTAGTACACCGGTTTTTCCCGCAGCTCGCGTATAATATTAACGTCGCGGTGGGGTTTCTTTGGCGGTACGTTATTACGTATTATTTTACTGATTCCCGATCGGATATCGTCTTTCGCGTCGCTATTTAATCGTTTTATCCCGGCCTCGATATTTACTACTGTTTCTTCGATTATTTTTGTTGGGGGCAACGCGAATGCCAAACCGTTGTTCAGCATCAGAAGTTCTTTTTCCGTGAACTCTACCGACGACTTGTTTACGACGTAATTAGGTGTTATCGCGACGTTATTACTAGTCGTTACCGCGGTATTATTTTCCGGCTTCAGCGCGGCCCACTTTTTATTTATACTTCGAATTAAGGATTGACCCGTTGCCACGCTCAATCACGAGAGTGGACAGCGCCCTGAAAGAAGCTAGTGCTGTTTTTGAGGGTATCACACGACTGCGCATGCCAAACCCGTCCTTGCCCAGGATTAGATGCCAGCCAAAAATTCACAAGGAAGGTGAAGAGATGAGGGAAATTATTGCCGACTCAAACTCACCAACCTATAACATCGCGAAGTGGCTAGTGAGTGAGTGCAAGGCCCTGGGAGAGATTCACAGCAAGTACGCAGTGAAGAACTCACAGGAGCTTATCGCGAAACTCCAAACAATCGATAGAATTGATGAGGGGGAGGTGATGGTGTCGTTTGACGTAAAGGCATTGTTCCCCAACACGCCGGTAAATCAAGCTATCTACCAATTCGAGCGATGGCTGAACAATCTTGGTACTGCCCCGGAATGGAAGAAGAAAGTTAAAATTTATACAAAGCTTGCACGGCTTTGTATGAATGAGAACTACTTCACGTCCCGGGATAAGTACTACAAGACCACTTCGGGAGTAGCGATGGGCAACCCGCTTTCACCACTACTAACGGAAATGTTCATGACATCAATCGAGGAAGATATTGAGGCAAGGGGAATAATGCCAAGAGTATGGTATAGGTATGTTGACGACGTGTTTGCCGTCGTTAGAGGGGATCAAATAGACCAGGTCCTCTCGAGCATAAACAAGATTCACCCCAGAATCACGTTTACGACTGAGATGGAACAAAATGGAGCAATACCATTCCTGGACTTGATGATCCTTAATAACAACGGAAAACTGGAGTTCGAGATTTACCGAAAACCTACGGCTACCCAGCGAACGATACCATCTACCTCTTGCCACACATTCTCACAAAAAATGGCGGCATACAACAGCATGGTCCACCGACTGGTCAAATACCCTTTAACCGAAGCGGGATACGCGAAAGAGCGCGATTTCATAGTGGATACCGCTTTAAAGAACGGGTATAATGCTCACGACATCGAGAAGTTGATCAGGAGGAAAACCATGCTCGAGTATCGATCCTTACATACAACGTTATTCACCCAAGCCAAAGAGGAATCGCTGAGACGTATCAGCATCCCCACATCTCACCTCTTCACTAAAATTAAAAATTGTTTGGTTTCTTTTAATTTACAGGTAGTGGGGTCGAGCAGAAATGCATCCCTCAGGACATTACTGGGCAGCGCCAAGGGCCGTTGAATTTCGACGAGAAAAGCGGGATATACCGGATCCATTGCAACGACTGCAGCAAATGTTACATCGGGCAAACGAAGCGAATAGTCACGACTAGATTCAACGAACACATCCGAGAAGCCGAAAACTCCAAACGAAATCCGAACCGAACAATTCGATCGTCAGTCGCCGCGCACATCATCGAAAAAGGACATACCGTTACCCGCGAAAACTTGGAAATACTTCGACACATCAACAAGCCGTACACCTTGGATCAATGGGAAAGCCTCGAAATCATGCGCGAAAATCCGGAGGAATTATTAAACACGGACCAAGGAAATTGCACTTCGAAACTAATTAAACTCGCCGCGAATAGATGTAGAAAAGCAGGTAGTAAAGGACCCTAAACTGGTGACATATGGCCCCTCACTTTTTAGGACACAGGTATAACTTTTTATGGCTCTCGACTACCTGCAACGTTAATGTTAAGATTCTTAAATTGTTCTGTAATTTTGCCATTAGGTTTAGTAGCTTGTATACTGAGGAAGGGAGTAAGTTGCTCCCGAAATACATGTATATATAATACACACAATAAATCTTGTAGTTTGGGGAAAAGCTACGTTTTCTCACTTATTTACCTTTGCTACTTCATTCTAAGCCTTCTCCTTCACATGTTCCCTGGAATAACCTCTTAATTTAAAATTATTTAATTTAGGGATTTTTCTACTTCCACCAGTAATTTTACATTAAACTTCTGATCACTCATAGTTTTGGAATCAAAAGTAAACGGGTGGGCAATTAACTGCGAAATGAACTCCTTTATTGTGAGGTGAGCGCTGGCAGTTCTTTATTTATTTTTCATATTTTACGTTCATAGCCTGGACTAATATACGGCAGCGACATGTACAATGGTAATACCCCAAACAAACTGACCCCGCACATCCATAAGCAATCCGAAAATCATATTTTTCTTTCTCAACCTTTATCGCAATAACTATTAACTCCAATTCGGACCATTCTCCACCAAAAACTGGTAAGACATGAATAGAAATAAATCTTTAAGCAAAAAAACTTTTGTTATAGGATTCGGATTCCAGGTATGTAAAAATTTAAGCTGAGAATCTGGGGAGTTAAAACTTGGTATCAATTGAACCAAGTTATTTCAAGTGCTATTTCAGTCCTTAGTAAAATACAAAAAGATGTCATGACCAAACCGGATTCCGTCTTGTCATTCAGTACCAACCTACCTCCCATTCCCAAGTTCTTAGATTGTTACAACCATTGATTTCCAAGGACTTTCCTAGGTCAAAAAATTATCGTCGTCTGGTGTAGAGGGCCTTAACATTGATCATCCCATTCTTTACAGTTAGCAAAAAGGCAAGAAGTTTAGTAACCACAGCCTGTTACATGGCCCAAAAACAACACTGTTGTAAAAAGATTCCCGCCAAAGAAGAAATCGTCAGCTGTAAAAGGGATTGAGATGAACATAATTCCGCCAAAGAACTTGTAGCTTTGCTCCTTGCTCTTGGGTATGCATACTGATCTCAGATTATATTATTGTACCATGGCCTTTAAAAAATTATGGTAGGAGACCCTCCACCATTCTTATGAAGGCGAATATGTCGTTTGCAGGAGTATTCCTGATATCTGCAGAGCTTGAGGCGATTCTCCCGAAGAGCGTAAACTTTGCCCGTACAATCGCTGAACATTCACATAGAATGTGATATGTGCGGTCTCATCCTCCTCCAAATAAAAACGACATCCCGTTTCTTCAAATAAACCCATCTTGTTTAGATGATTTCTAACCCTGTAATGGCCCGAAAAGTAGCCAAAAAGCAGCCTCAGGTCAGTTCTACTCATGTGGGTAATGTCCCCATACTCGAAGGGCCACACCAACTCCTTCGATTGCCGCAGCACTGGAAGGTCAGCCCGGTGGTGCTGTCGTAGCCTTTCGGCTTATGTCTTTATTATCGTCCTGACTGAAGCCAGGCGTAAATCACAATATGTACATAGAGAAAAAATAGACAGAGTTGGGACTCAGTATAAATTAAGCAAAAGTTGCCCATAGTATCTCACTTCTGTTTGTGTTGTGTTCACTAATCGGTACACAATGGATGTGCGAAAAGTGAAAACTAAAGCCTCCCCCCCATATACCTTGCGATCAGTCGACATCTATCTGACTATATTGTGATCGTCTCATTGATTGCACAGTGTATGTACAATACTTATCGTTGACGATTTTTTTACAGTTCCATACCATCGTCAGATTGATCCGAAGACGAATATCATTGTCGTCTAACGATGAATTGCATTGTCTATGGGGGTCTTATATCCACGTCCATTGTGCCTGGTGGGGCCTCAAAAATCGGAGTGAACGTCGTATGCCAACAGCTGGCAATTTATAATATTATCCCCTTATCCAGTACCAAATTGGTTGATGCTACCACGGAAATTTGTAAAATTCTATTGACAAAGTTTCGTATATAATAGCTGGTTAACGAAATATGGGTTAAGACAAGGTGCATATTAAATGAATAGCTAATGTGGCTTATGACTAGATACATAATATACATTGAGAAAGTATCTGAAATCCTATAACAAAGAATTCGTGTTATGATCAACCCATTTCGTGTTGGAAGCATTATCAATGAGATCGCATGCTGTTTGCATTTCTCTCTGCCAAAAGTACATGATTGCTGATAAAGTGAGAAATGGCGGCGACCGTGCACTCGTCAGGTAAGGGGAACCATGTGAAATTGAGGGATGATCACGAAGAGTTCATCTTTGTGGGTGTGGCTTGTGGCAGGTGCAAGAATGAAAAGTGTGTGATGAAAAATCGGAAACTGAATCCTAATGGTCGCATTTTAGGATGTCCGGAAAGAAAAAAATATGCTATGTGGTCTATGATTTAGTATGATATATGACATATGAATTAGGATGTCAAATGATTTTTTCTAAAGTGGTGGAGGTGCTACTAGGGTGTTTTTAAAATTTGTAAAATTTTTGAAATAAATCGTTTCTTTCAGCGCAGACGTTTCATACATACACTTGCCACAAGCCACGCCCACAACGGTGAAAATGCACGAATGCAATGGCCGAAAATGGTAACTCACACATATGAAATTGAGAAACCATGTCACGCATACAATAGCAGCTGAAAAACCTTTGGCTTTTTTAATAAACAGACACTGCTGATTTGATGTTTTGTTGTCCTTATCACTCTAAAAGCGGGTTTCCTTTAAATTGTAGCCGTTGCTTCTAGAGTGGTGAGGCTTCTTTGTGTGCGTGGGATTATTTGCATCATGCTTTAAAAATAAATCTGTTCCAAGTCCCTACTCTTAGTATATCTGCTCTGTGCCCGTGGTATGCTGAGACATCAGACTATCGTCTCACTGGAGGTAGACATGCGAGTAAAATGGCTGGATGGAATGGAAATCAGCGGGTTTTAGGAAGACGACGACTTTTCCCAACCATTGTGCAAAATTTCAAAAATACACGATTTTTATATCTTAGACTTTATAAATTATAGTTGCGTCCTAGACTTTATAAAGAATAGGGAATACTGTTTTTGGTACGACGAAAATATGTAACACCTTCAAAGTATAAATGATCAGGGTCACCTCCTGATTCGATTTAGCCATGTCTGTCTGGCCGACTGTCGGTCTGTCAGTCTGTCTGCCATTCACACGATAACTTTCGATAGAATGAAGCAAGAGACTTGAAATTTTGGTCAAATGTAAGATGTAAGATCTAGTTGATTGGTATTGACAAGATGGACAAGATACGACTCAAGAAACCCCTTCCTTCCCTACAAAATGAAATTTCAAATAAGCGATAATTTTCGATTAAATGAAGCTGGCGTCTTGAAATTTTGGTCAAATATATGTAGTAGAATCTAGTTTGTCGGCGTTGAAAATGGGTAAGATCCCACCCAAGGAGTTCCTATCTCATCTACCAATGAAACTTCAAATGAGCAGTGACTTCCGGCAAAATGAAGCTAGTGGGTTGAAATTTTGGTCAAATATTTGTAGTAGGATTTTATTGGCTGATATTGAAAATTTGCGAAACCAGACCAAAGAAACCCCTACTTCCCCTAGAAATGAAATTTTAAATAAGCCACAACTTTCGATACAATTATGCTAGCGATATGAAAAATTCGGCGATTATTCGTAGTATAGGATAGTTAGTTGATTTTGAGAATGGACAAGATTCCACTGAATAAACCCCAACCTCCCCTACGAACGTTACAAAATCCTAATGGATGAACGATGAAAGTTCTCATTCTATTCACGCACACAGTTTAATCTGACCATATAGGAAACCCACTTTTAAAGTATATGGTTGTTTCCAAGTGGTACTTTTGGCATGACAACTAGGTGTACAAGTCTAGGGTGTATACGCTTCGGGCTCTTTTTTTTCTATTTGATTCTTTGTCTGAACTAATAATGCATCTGGGAGTCGAGAGCTAAGTGCTGACGATGACGCGACGTATTAATTCAGGCTCGTTGTCAAGTAGAATTATTGACGAGTATTAACAAGCATGGAAATTTGTACATGTTGTAGCAATTACCGTTTTTATTTCAATTTCTCGTGCTGTCAGTTAATGTCATGCATTAAGGCATAGTAATCATTTGCTGCGTTGTCTGTACAGAGCAGAGTAGAGTAGGATAAGAGACAAAGAAAAACCGTCCAGAGCAGATTAGAGTAGCGAACACGAAAACGGTGCATGTCTTTTCTGGGAGTGTGCCTTGGTTTAGTTGACATACAAACGTCAACTCAAATTTCACGAAGAAATTTAAATCCTTAGTACAGATACAATCGCACAAACTTCCTTTAGGCAGCCAAATTATTTAGCTTGTTTACCATTCCACATAATTAGACAAAGTGAACCTTTTATTGACAGAAATTTAATTTTATGTGCTTCCCAAACTGTAAACTGCTCGAAAAATTTTACACGCAGACTACTTAACCGAGTAGAAGTCTTGCAATAACCTTCTATCCAGAGCAGCCCAGATCAAATTGTTAGTGTAATTGTGTGGTCTTAACCTGCTCTGCATAGATGTTAAAAAAGCGTCTATTAAATACAGTTACACGGAGAAAAAATTCTTTTAGAATTCATTTATCAATGCGGGCTCCTAAATGCCATTCCGACTTTATTCCTAAATATAGGAAGTCCATTTATTACATTATTGCATCCTAATCGGCACCAAAGAATGGGAATACGTCATAACATTTTCTTTGAGTAAAGAGAGAGAAGGAGAAAGTTATATCTGTTCTATACGGAGTTTATTATGCAACTGAACTTCAAGCGTTCTATAATAATCCATACAATGTCATGTAATTCAAATATATATTAATCTCTATTCAATGCAAATATACGAGTAGATCATCTCTCGCCCACTTGTTTTAGTGTCCTGAAGTGTGGTATTTTCTTAGTGCGAGTAGGACAATGCACATGATGTGGTTGTACCCTGTTCTGATGTAGTAGCACCCTGCGTTGGATCTGTGACCAATATTAGATTGGATGCCGTGTGTGGTGACTCAGACATCGTCTGACTCAGACATCGTCCTGTCTTCCATCAGCTGTTTTTCGCTGAGTGAGCTGTTGGGGGTGATACGTTGTTCGCTGTCGGAATGGGCTCACATTGACTTTGATGTTGCTCGGAGTGATCCCTATTATAGGGATCCTCATCTAAATCGCTCACTTTGGAAAGTTGATGTACATGTCGCTTCCTGGCTCGTTGGTCATCAAGAAGAATTTTGGAAGTGTAAGTCGCCTTGTTGACCGGTCATTCTTCCAAACTACCATTTGTTCTTTTCGAAATAGTCGCAAGCCGCTACTCTATGTCTCTCTCCGGTGGTGAATATTAAGCCCATTTAAGCTAACATAGCAAAAGTAGCAGGCATAATTGAAAGAAGTGTACTAAATTCGGGCCTATTTAGTGCTAATTTCGTACATTCGAAAAGAATTTATTACACTTTACTTTTAACCAAACAATAGATAAAGGAGATCGGCCGTGGGTCGTATTGGAGGAACCACAAGCACTGCGACCGTGAGGTCTATTGTGCTATTGCCCTTTCTATCGAGAAACATGCTAAATAAAAACATTCAGCCGACTCTTCTCGATAAATTGACTGATCTGGCAAGGTTTTACAGAAGAGATGTCCTCGGCCAAGGGAAATGTTATGCCAAAGCATGCAGTACATTTTTGAGCAAGCCTTTTGCACTCGCAAAGGATGTGCGGTGAGGTTTCATTATGGGCCTTGTAAAAGTGGCAGCTGTCTGATATAATATGCATGGTTTTTAGGTGACCCCTCAGATGCGAGTGCCCGTTAAAACTCCACAAATTATTCTGACCCTGTTCTTGCTCAACCGCAGCAATTCGAAGGTAAGAACGCGTGAGTGATCGGTAATAAACAGCTTGGCCTGCCTTAGGCCTGGGAGGGCTTTCCATCGGGATGAAGCACGTGCGCTCTCCCAGTTTCTTATGTGGTTTCTGCAATAGCAGAGGTTCTGGGCCATAGATTGGGACGGCGGAGGCTCGGTTTGCTAGCCTATCGGCCAGCTCATTGCCCTCGATGCAACCCAGTAAAATGTGAATTTGTTCGTTGAACCCACATTATGGAGGACTTCTTGACAAGCCAGTATAAGCTTAGAATTGATAGTGAAATAAGCTAGCGCTTTGATTGCTGCCTAACTGTCGGTGAATATTGCTATGTCCCTGTTAAAATTGCCGGCGGTTTGGCATAGTCTAGCACAAACTTCTTCGATGGCGTATATTTCTGCTTGGAACACGGACGATATTTTACACATTAGAATGAAGGCTCTGTGCTCGGGACTGTTGGTGAATATTGCTATGTCCCTGTTAAAATTGCCGGCGGTTTGTGATAGTCTAGCACAAACTTCGATGGTGTATATTTCCGCTTGGAACATGGACGGCATTATACCCATTGGAATGGAGGCTGTGTGGTGAGGACCGACAATGCTTGGACCGGAACCCTCTTCTGTTGTGGAGCGGTCTTTGAACCATTTGATTGTTCTGGGGCGGAAAGAGTTGTAGCCATCCGCCCACCTTTCTCTGTTCCCAATGACTGATTTAAAGGAATGGTTGAAGCGAAGAGTTTTCACAAGTTAATCAGTTGCCATGCTAAGTGCCTTGTCACTTTTCAACCAGCTTAGTTAGCTTGGGGTCCTATGTCACAGGCCTTGAGTCTGACGATTGTCATTATAGCTTCCGCTTCAATGTGTACATCCATGGGCGGTAGATCGAGTAAAACTTCTAAAGCAGTTGTTGGACAAGAGTGCATGGCCCCAGGGATGGCATTGCAGGCAAGTCTCTGAATTTTATTCAGAGACGTTCTGCCGGCTGAGGAAATGACTCTTTTCCACCAGACCACCGCACCGTAATCTACTATAGGTCTGACGATCGCTTTGTAGATCTACAAAACTATGTGGGGCTTAGTCCCCCATGTCTCGCCGACATATTGTCTGCAGATCCACAGCGCTTTTATTGCCTTATCGGAAGTCAGTTTAAGGTGTTCTGCCCAGGATAACTCAGTGTCAAGGATAACACAAATATATTTAAAGTTTGACATTAGTTTTATAGGAGAGTTGTACATGAGCGGACACGTTAGTGTCCTGAGTTTCCTTTTCTTAGTGAATGGCACTATGACAGCTTTCGAAGGATTTACACGTAGGCCGCTGTTATCGCACCATTCTTGAACTACACGTAGCGCACCTTGAATGATACGGGCACAACTTCCTCAAATTTGCCCCTGACCTTGATCACAAAGTCATCGGCGTAAGCTTGTGTGGAAAACTTCAGGGAGAATAATTTCCACATCAAACTGTCAAATACTAGTTATGACCTTTCTAGCGGACAGCATTCATTTAACCCAGACGGTGCTGGTGAGATCAACTCCTTTCGCTTGAAGGGCACTTTCAATTAATTCAAAGGAGGTACTGTCAAATGCCCCTTCGTTATCAAGAAACGCACGCAATGCCGTTTCGTTGGCTGACATAGCCGCTTTAATTTTTCCAACGAGGTTGTGGAGAGTCGTTTCAGTTGATTTGCCGGGTTGATAGGCAAACTGTTTGGGGTAAAGTGGGTTATTCTCAAGAAGCGATGTCCTGATGTGAGTGTCGAGGATCTTCTCCATGCTCTTCGGCATGATCGTTGTCAGGCTGATAGTTCGATAGAATTTAGGATCATCCATAGGTCGGCTGCCCAATTTGGGAATGAAGACCACCCTCACTGATCTCCAGGCAATGGGAATATGACCCAGCGCGAAGCTGCTTCTAAAGATGTTAACCAGGTGTGGAATAAGTTCTTCCTGTCCTTTTTGTAAAAGGGGCTGGAAAAATTCCATCAGTGCTGGGTGATTTGTACGAGTCAAATGTTCCAATCGCCTATTTTACTTTGTCGTGAGTGAATATTCTCCTAGTTGCTACCCAATCAGAACGACTTGCTTTATAGGACATGTCTTAGCAGCCCGGGGCATATTCATCACCTGCGGTAATACTCCACCCAGGGAAGTGTGTGTCCAAAATGAGCTTTCCCGTACTCCCGGAGTCTTGCATTGTGCTACCGTCCGGTTTTTTGAGTGTCCTGACTAAGTTAGGGCTTTTCTTTGCCAAAACCCGGTGTAGTCTAGCAGCTTTGCTGGAGTTGTTGACGTTCTCGCAGAAAGTCATCCAGCTGCGACGTTTGGCATCCCTAACATTTTTACTGTATCCTGTAAGAGTGCAGCGGTATAGACCGCACTCTCCAGAGCGCTTGGCTCTGTTGAACAGCCTTCTAGTCGTTTTCCTCAGGCGGGAGAATTCTGTGTTCCACTACGGAACCCCGCTGTTGTGGCTTTAAAGGACAATTTTCTTCGCGTGCTTCCAAAATGGCTCTGGTTATGTTCGTGGTAAGTCTGTCAAGATGCTCAGAAGCTATTTTCTCTATGAGGGAGAGCTTATCCCGCAGCAACTCGGAGTATCCAAGCCTGTTTGTGCGTTGTGTGACTCGTCTGTCAGCTGGCGGCGAGGCCACCGGTGCAATGTCCAAACGAATATGCAAGTGATCGGAGAGGGAAGGCTCGTCCGAGACATTGTAATGTTTTTCTTTTGAGCGTTTACAAAAATTTCTATCTGTGGAAAGATTTTTCCTTCGCATTTGAAATTTTTCGTAAACTGGCGAAATTCAAATGTACATCATTTCAAATACCCACTTTTTACACCTTTCTTATCAATCAGGAGACATCATCTGTTCTATCCATAGTTATGTGATCTCAGCCAGCATTGATACCGACCAGCTGAGAACATTAGTAGCTTGAACTTCCTAATTGTATTTATGTACGTGCACGAGTACACTTTGTCGACGGGCGGCGACTTGTTACTTGTCGTTGCATTCTACGTGCATACTCCTACATATTTAAATGTATCTCTATGCGCACGTAGTTTTGAATAGCCAGTCTCGTGCATGATGGACGAATGGCGTTCCCATGGATGGTATCAATTGCTGAATTGGAAATTGGGATGCTAGATTTGGTTGCAAAGGGAGGGGGTATTTAGCCGTTTTTTTTTAAGTACTAGAGCTAGATCGGTTTTGGCGGGAACACTTCGCTTTTTTTTCCTGGGTGAGAAGGATGAAGGGGGTTGGGTGATTCTTGGGGGAATGGAAAAAAATTGATGGTTGTCAAGGGAGTTAGTCAGTAACCTCGGGACTGGACAGTTCGAGAGATAGAGGCACGGATCGCCGAATTTTCGCCCAATAATGGCCGTCGCTAGTTTTAGTAACTTATGATAAAAGAAAATCTATATTAGTTGCAAAGAAAAAGTCTTGAAAAAGTAAAATTAAGTGGTTGTGCCGCGCCGGACTGGTTACCATTAGTCCATGAAAAATTGTGCTAACCCATAAAATCCGTGCGCGAAGTTTGCTCACGCTAAATTGGGGCATTCATTTAGGAATCAATTTAAAAAGTTCCGAAAGTGGTGAAAAATAATTCCCTTCTTGAGGTTACGAGAAAAAAAAAACCCAAAAGAAAACCCGAAAAATCGAAAAAAAAAGCTAGCTCGAAAAAACGAAACAAAAATCTATAAAACATTAATCTAATCTGAAATCCTGCCGTATATAAAACAATAAAAAAAAATATAAATACAAGTGCTGAAAATTAACACATGAAAGTGCCGCAACTTAATTCATCCGCTATTGCATGAGAAGAAAGATGCTTATTGCCAGGTCCATATAATTCCCTTGTCTGGACATGCCATATCGATGATCTGATCGAGCCCGCTGCGAATTTGACGAATTTGACCTGCCGCTATTAACAAATCGTTACTGATAAGAGACGAGATACCTTGTGACGTCAAGCAACTGTTGTCTGGAAGAATTCTAATCGAACTTTCTTTGCTCTTAAAAAAATAATGTTTAATGATCTTGCTTAAATTACCTCTTCGTTGTCCAAAGTGCCTGTATTGTGTGTGTAGTGTCTCACCGTTAATGAAATTCTCGAAAGAATATGGGAGTAAACTTCCTCTTCAAACGGCCGTTGTGAAGTTGGGTAAGTCTTTGTATATGTCCTAATTTATTACTAATACATGTCATACCGGCATTTTGGTCTATTTTAATTCGGTTTGTGTTCGATTCAAGATAAAAGTTAATTACTTAATGCAACGGGAGGTATGATTGTATTGTATAGAGAAAAAAAAAAATATTTAATTAGACGCAGTTTTTTTGTACATACTTGAAATTTTGATTTGTTAACCTCACTACTTTTTTTTTAATAAAAAAAAGAAGGAAAATCCTTTGATGGAGTGAGCGAAAAAAATTGTCTTTTCCTGAAGGAATACCCCTCTTCTTCCTTTCGTGAAATGTAGAACCAGCGCTGTATGTTCGCACATATGAGAATTTAGGGGGATCCCCGAATATCGGCCTGGGATCCGTAGGTCGTTGGTGGGTACGGAAGGCCGGAGTCCTGAACAACTGGACTCTTGCGTAGAAGGAGGAGCTAATCGTTATCGCCGTTTACAATGAAGTTCTTATCTGATGTTCTTTTGGTTCCCGCTACTGATTTCTCTGGTTATTTGCAGTGTTTTTTTTAGGTACGTGATTTTCTCTTAATGCTAATGAGAAAGGAGGTGACAGGAAGGCAAAGAACCCCCCCCACATCTCCCGAACAGGGCTAGGTCAAGCACGTACCGCCGCCTTCCTGTTCAATATGCTTACGTTGCTTCCTCCACATGACATCCTCTTGAGGATGCCCAAAGTTAAGCCTCATTACAACATGCCAGTTATATATTCGTTCAGAAAGAGAGAAACTGCATAAAGTAAGGTCCCAGACTTCTTGCCTTGACCTGGTGACAGAAGTGGGACTTGATCCCCTATTAAGTATATTAAGATCTAGGCTAGAGATAGTATCGAGAAGTAACTCACCTCTGCTGTTAATTTCAGTACTTCTTCATACTGTGTGATGTGCGTTAGCATCACAGGAGGTCCAATAGACTTTTGTCGTTGATTACACAATAGTTGACTAGTCGCTGTACACAGGGCCGGATTTACTAAAAATGCCCCCCCGTCCACAGTAGAAAATGCCGCCCTTTTTTCCTGAACCTACATGAAAAAATCGTTAACTATACAATTCGCAGTTGAAATTAAAGTAAAACATGTGGTTTGAAATTCATTGTTTATTTATAAGAAAATAATCAAATAACGTACGTACGTAAGTAAAACTTAAAGTTCACAAGTAAGATAATTGTTGTTGGACAATTGTCCAAGAAAAATTAAATATATAATAGGAAGATACAAATAAATAGACAATTGTGATTTCGTTTAATAGGTATGGTAAATAATGCCTGCTTTTGAGTCAGGTGTATTCCCGTGAGCTTAAGCTCATGATTTGATCGATCCCAAATACATATGTACGTGCATTCATATTACATATTCTGAACAAAAATGTATTAAAATTGTTTAATTGACGTTCCGGTTAATCGACGTCCGGATAATCGACGCTCTACTGTACTTTTAATTACATATTACCGAAAATTTGTCTCAAATTTGAAAAGCTTCAGATGATTGACATTATATGAATAAAGCTGCAGTAATCGGAATTTCGTAAATTTATGGTGATAATAATGATTTTCGTATGGATCACGCTTTTCTCACGCCTTTCGAACAATTCATTGTAGCGTTAAAAAAAAATTTCTATTTTATGATTCCAATTTTGCCGCCCCCCCCTAAAATCTACCGCCCTGTGCCTCAGCACCGAGGGCCCTAGTGTAAATCCAGCGCTGGCTGTACATAGTTCTTCAGTCGAGACCGAAGAGTCCCCAGGGAAATATGCGAACGCGACAACTAGTGTAACCAACCTCCCAGTTTGACGCTGATGGCTATTGCCACTATATCGCCGGTGGTGAACTCTGAAAGGCAAATATACTGAATTCTAGTCGCGAGAAGGATGCACGATCTGGGTTGGCTGGCACTCCTGTCATAAATAAGAGTTGCATTGAACCACGCCAATGCTGAGGCTATTAGTCTGAGGCATCTTCTTCAGAGGAAAGGCACACCCACGGAAAAATCTCCATGGAGCAGGGTGGTGGTTGGTCCAGCTCCATTATTGAAACGGCAGGGATGGGTGACGCAAATTCAGTGTACGGATACAGAAGCTTGGTCCAGCTCCATCATTGTCTCTGCAGGGATTGGTGTCGCAGCGACACACGGGACGGAGTACGTTGTTGTTGTATTTGCGGTTCTGGTAACAGGTGTATTGCGATGCAGTAGTTGTTGTTCGGCGGCTGCTGGTACACTGCTCGCAACGACATTTATCCATGTTAATCCGACAACGGTCATTCCATCAGCCCCTATTCCCGTAGTACCCAGATTCCTGTGGTTCCTTGAGGCGCCAGGTGTCTGATAGGCCACACCGTGCCGATTTTTCAGGTGAACCTGTATCTTCCCGAACCGATACGACAGTTGGAAGTTGCGTCTCGCGATGAGTTCCATTGACCCAGCGTCGATGGATACCATAGTGGAGAGGCGTTCGCCCTCCAGGACCTCTCTGATGATAATAGAATGACAGTAGAATTATGAAGCTTGTAGTACACGAGCAAGAAAAACTAATTCTTTCATTTTAATATGTCCATACTTTGAGTGGTGTATAAATGAAAATCCATTGAAATATAATCGACTCTGACAAGCCTTTATCATTGAATTGCGGATTGGTGAGCAAATTCGTTCTCTTCAGCCCAAAAACATATCCCTGATTCCATAAACTCATATTTCTGTACAGGAAATTTCTCGTGACATTTGCTTCCTTTATCATTTCCTCTAATTGGGATTTTCAAATGTCGAAATCAATTCGTTCGACTTGTACACACGACCGGTATAGAAGGTCACTACTGATAAGATCGATTAGGTTAATAGCATTTTCAACACGCCTTGAATGGCAAACACCATAAACGCATTTTTATCGAAAATACTCGTATATCCTTTATTCATATCTCAATAGCAACTTTGTTGTCGTTACGAACGACATTGTTTACCTATGCGCTACGTAAGACCTCTGACGTCCTCTTTGAATACAAAGCTCACAAATACAGCATTCATGCGCAATAATTCCTAGTTTTTCACATGAAATGCATTCTGTTACAAACTGGTGCTTCCGAAGAACCATATACAGCCGATCCTTTACAGTTTGCCTGAAAAGTTCGCGTCGTAGAGTTTCAGTGAACTTTTCAGTGGTTCTGGTACCGGAAACCGTTACGGTCGGCACGTTTAAGTGACTTTCAAATCGTGAATGTGTACTACTTTGGGATATTTGGTAACGTATAACAATGGCCCCAACCATGCAATCTCACTCGATACCAATGAAAATGGTCACTCTACCAACAAATCGTCAAGAAAACTCGTCGAGACGACCGGATACTGGGTCCTGTCAATCAATGTATAGTCGCGGTAGGTACACACAAAATCCTTAGGATTAAGACGAGCTGTTCAACTGACAGAGTGTTTCATCAGTAAATGGAAAATAAGGATAATTGACGGATGGGATTTGAGCTACCGCCCGTTGTCCTTGTTGTTTGGACAGTTCTATTTTGGATTTAATTGCTCATTAGAAAGGAAAAATGGTTTCGCAACTAGTACGTCCACTTCCATTAAAAGACTGAGTAATTATGTTGGGAGAAGTTTGCACAACTAAATACATTATAGCTTGGATGAAACATCCTCAATTTAATATTTGTATGGTGAAGTCCAATAACATAATAGTGGGGGAAGGAGTTATCATGGCCTCACTATCGATTTTTAAATTATACACTCAACAGGACAGTGACGGCAATGCATGCACTACTGGACAGTCATGAAAAATATTCTTTCTCAACTGGAAGTGAACGGAAAACTTTGTGTGGAAAGGATTGAAAGTCAGTCATACTATGAATGTGGTTAGTCATTTAAATGTAGAAACAATATTAATTGTCTTGACTCCCCCAGAGGCATGGGCGCGTGAACATCTCTTGCGTAGCTATGCCGTGTTGACGCTTCGATAGTATATAAATTTCAGATAGTGCATTGGTAATATTACGTTTACACTATCCCCAGATTACTTCATCTGAGCCAGCTGAGATAATCTGCGACTGTCAAATACATACAATTTTGAACTCACCACACCCAGATTACGCTGCAGATGAAGTAATCTGGGGATAGTGTAAACGTAACATAAGCATGAAAACCCTATCCGAGTTGTCTTTGCACTGACAAGCTCGGATAGCTGTGGGAGCTTTAGTAGCACCCACAAGTGGTCTCTATTAACGCGCAGGGGATTGAACATCTGTTTCTCTAGATGCAGCATCATAGAGTGGCGATCGAGACCTCGCGGCTACTGAGAACCGGTAGTTACTTTGAAAAAGAAAAAAAAAACTTCATTTCCTCTTCAAAGAGTTCACGAATGTTCACAAATGATATCATCGCTTAATAATTCTTAAGGCATGTGTCCTGCCTAAAAGTAATTCAGAACTTTTTAAACGAGTATTTAACTTCCTAAAATTTCAAATACAGGGTGTCACGCAATTACTGCACACGGGCACTGACATTTTTCCGAATTCTTAACCCTTTAGGTGCTACAGGCATTATTATTTTTTTGCTTTTTGAAAATTGCTTATCTTATACTGAAATCACAATATCTCAAAAACTATGCTGGCTAGAGCACTTAAATAAAATTTCAATCGCAGCTAGGTTAACAAAACCTAATCACAGCTAATACTCTGCTCTTGGGGAGTCCGGGAGACTTGAACCACATTTTGCTTTCCCGCTGATAACATATTGCCTATAGGACATATTGTTATATCTTCATTATTATATAGGATAGTAGATCAGCTTCAAACTTAGATGAATACTTATTCAAAAACGTTTGAAATGTACGGTAGATAAAGTCTTATTCAAAAAGCAAGAATTGGCTGAACTGTCCCCACACGGTGGGAGAGTTGCTCCACCATGTAGGGAGGCATGACCATACTCTGATAATTGTAGAAAAATAAGTGGTCTATTGTGAAAATATTAAAATATTTTTATTCTTTTATTTTGCATAACAAAAACTAACTTATATAAAACATATAACAAAACAATTCTTCACATACAAAAGAGTTCTTCAATTAACAAAAGGATTTGTTCGTAAGAAATCAAAATATAATAAAATAACAAAAGAATTCTTCAATTAACGAAAGGATTTGTTCATAAGAAATCAAAATATAATGTAAAATAAGGATCAGTACATATTTTTCTTAAGCAAATTCAATAAAACCATTAACTTTATGTATTTATTCAACTACTAGTGTGGTGCACAATTCGGGCAAATGAAAATTTCCTTGTCCATTTTCGTTAAACCTACACAAACCTCGTGAACATATTTTTGACAAGACGCACAAAGCCGCATATCCATTAGCTCATCTTTTTGGCAAATAAAACAATACCAGGCTTCATCTTGATCTGATTCGACCCCCAAGGACTATCACCGCTATCAGCATAAGATATCTTTTCGCTGTCTGTTTCACTTTCAGTATCAACAGAAATCGTTCTTATGACAACTTTATCATCTGTTTTCTTTCCGTTTTTTTTATGTTTTCCAGGATTTTTATTAATGTGTGATAATTTTGGTGACTGTGGATCTTGATTATCATTCTTTTCTGGAGTTTTAGTTAGAATTTTTGTTTTCCCAGGTTGACGACCTCTTCTCTGAGTTTTTCTTGGCTGTGCTTTAGGATACAGTTTAAGCATTTCTGGCGTTATCCTAGTGGAATGAAGATTTGAAGTCGAAGTAGATGGTGTGTCCAGCGGTGGGTTTGAAGTTTCCAAACGAGCTGATAAACTAGATGGGTTAATTGATTCTAGTTGCATATTACGAGTTTCATCTTCAGCCGATCTGTCGTCCGAAATTTCTCTGTCTGTTACTGCAGAGCAATGAAAATCTTCTACACTGAAAATCTCTGGATTGAACGGATGAATTCCGGACTTGCGAAAGCCACTTATTATGTTGGATTGGGAAAAGGCTTCTGACATCACTTCCTTTACGAAGCTTGGAATATTATATATAGTAATAGTCTTCCCAGGGTTGGACAACAACCAATTACTTATGGCAGTATTATATCTGGATTTGAAGGAAGAATAAACGCTAGATATCTAGCGGTTGAAGCTTATTGCTGCAGTGAGGAGGAATTGTCAGCAATGTAATGCCATTATTTTTCGCAAAGTGAATTACTTCGAAGCACACGTGGCTTTCGTAATTATCCAATATTATTTTAACACTGTAGGGTTTTCCTTACTTGTGCGTGTATGTTTCGTAAAATGTTGAATAAATTTTAGGAAGCTTTTTGCAGTCATCCACCCGCCGCTGTGAGCATCACCGTCAGAACCCTCCGGGGCGCCAGACACGAACATTTCATTATATTTGACTCGCGGAAATACAAAAAATTGTGGTATCACATTACCAATTGCATTTACAGCAAAACAGGCTGTTACAAGTGTACCCCTATCAGCGGAGGTAGCTTGTCCAACTTGTTTGGCTTGTTTGCTGGCTAGGACTTTTGGACATTGTTGTACTGTCGTACAACCGGTTTCGTCGCAGTTATATATGTTTTGCGGTTCGAAATGAAACCTTCCTCTAACAGTTTTCAGATTCTCGAAAAAGTCTCCAACATTTTTTTTGTTGAAGCTTGTGGCTCTGGAGAGACTGGTCGCCTCTGGAGTTCTCAAACTAATTTCTGGATTTCTTGACAGGAAACCTCGGAACCAATCCTTTCCAGCAGTCTGATTTTGATATCAGCTTTTGGGAATTTTTTTATTGTTAGCTTTTGCATACTCAAATGCAAGACGCATTCCAGATTTTCTGGTGAGGCCGTAATTCATTTTGCTGGATATTATTAAATAGTTGCCCAGAAGCTTTTCCTCGTGTACGGAGAAAACTTGGCATTCTTTATATTGACTTCCTGTATTCTGAAATTTAACCAATTTATATGGATCCATTTTATACCTTCTTAAAGTAGTCCTGTCAATTCCATACTTTATGGCAGCTTTTCTCAGAGAACTACCCTTTTGTATTTCATCCAACGCGTTGGTTATAGCCTTTTCATTAAGCACATCCCTTCGCTTGCTACCCTCCTTGGGCTTATAATGAAAAGGCATTTTAAGCTGTAAACATAGAAATAAAAAATGTGAATTTGAGAAGCTAATTGCAAGGAAAAGGGACCTTCCTTCCACTCAGTGGGAAAGCTCTCTGTATTCCACGCTTTATCAACTCGTCAGTTACGCTTGGCATTGCTTGATAAACTTCGGCAGGGATACCGTCGAGTTCGGCGGCCTTTTCTCGCTTTAGTGCAATAATTGCAGTGACTATTTCCTTTTTAGTCAGGGCAGTGGACTGCACATTTTGATGGTTAGCCAAATTATGAATATGAGGAGGAACTTCTCCAGAGTTTACACGGTTGAAGACCGCGGCGAAGTGTTCTTTCCACCGCCTCAGTTGATCTTCTGCTAAGATAAATATGTAGCTTTCCGCCACTTTACTTCAGCGGATGTTGGCAGGAGTTACGACCACCTGTAAACTCCTTGATGACACCGTATATACGGCGTTTAAGTTTTTACTTTTTGCGGCTTCTTCTGCTGAGGCTAAATAAAAATTCGCATAAACTCTTTCAAAGCGTCACACACTACGCTGAACTTCTCGAGCTTTCTGACGGTAAAGGAGTTCGATGCTGCTTCGATTGTCATCTGATGCTGCAGCCAAACGATCCTTCAGTTTTTTCCTTTCAACAATCCGCTGCCATGAAGCGTCGGGTCCATCCAGGGCTTATTTCTGCAGTCCGTGTTTATGCCAAAGATGATATCTGCGCAATCAATGTACTCATTTTTTTATGGCATCCCAGTTTTCATTTATGTCATTATGCAGGTAACTAGTTATCTCAGCTGCTTTTTGCGCAAGATGATCGTTATATTGTTGTAAGACAGCTGGGTTTTTTAGTCGGGCGGCGTTGAATTTGCGGCGCCTGGGTCTTTCATCAGTAGAACGGCGCACGGCTGCAATACTCAATCGGACATTAGCGATCATAAGATAATGGTCTCTTCCCATCCCAACATTGGTACCCTTCTTGTTTCGCACGTTCAGGAGGTAACTCTTGAATCCTTTACTTTACTTTGCGCTGATCAACAGAGGACCAACTGATTTTGTGGTGGTCCTTATGCTGAAATATAGTACCACCGATGAAGAGACTGTGAGAGTTGCAGAACTCTACAAATTATTCACCGTTGTCGTTACGATCACGAAGACCGTGTTTCCCCATCACATGTCTGAGGCAATAGCTATCAGCGCCGGGCAGGAGTTTTGGACTTCACGATGCAGGATAGGTATGAACTCAAACGCAAGAACCAACTAGAGCGGAGTTGAGCTAACGTGGTTCTGGTTGCTCTTGGGAGCCGGGTTTCGTCTGGAGATATGGCAGGTGGTTGCGCATTCAATACCTTGTTGGGTTTTAGCTCCGCAATCGAAGAAAACACTTCTTCACTGTGTAGCGTGGTTATGGCCGACTTATATCTGGTGTTATCGAAGGGAAATCTTTTAAACCGTTGGACTTCCATTTCGCGGTCCCTCATGTTGCCTCTAACGTAACGTGGCGGTGGGGTTTTGTCCATCAGGTTTGAGTTGGGATGGTTAGTCGGATAACAGCCAACTAGATACTGCTTGGTGGGAGGGCATCATTTTGATCTCTTGATGCTGACGGTCCTGTGACGACATCAAGAGGCAGCCTGTGACAGTTCTAAGAGCAGTGTTCTGACAGTTCTGTATATTTCTCCATTGAGTGTCGCATAAACGGTCCGACCATATGGGAGTCGCGTATTTGGTCACAGATCTCCTGATGGATTCGTATGTCGCGAGTAGGGTCTCCTTATCTTTCCCCCAGGAACTACCAGCTAAAACTTTGGGGACTTTTTGCCTGCTTGTCATCCTGTCACAAATGGTTGACGTATGAGCCGAGGAGGTGGCTTTGCTGTCAAGGATGACACCGAGAATTTTTGGATGGTTAATTATGGGAATAGTTTGACGATTTAGCGCAATATTTAGTTGTAGCCTCACTTCCTAGTCCAGGTGGTAAAAGAGTAGCAGAAGACTTCGGCGCTGAAAGAGCAAAATTCTTGCTGATGAAGAAGTTGTTGAGATTTTCAAGATATTCATTTATCTGCTCGCACATTTGGGTAATGTCATTACTCAATTGCCCTAACCCCTTGTGGGGCATAGCGTGTCAACTGTTCCATGTGGCCCAGTTGACGTTTCGTTGGCATAAACTGGTTTCGGAGACTGCAGTTGCCAGCATGCACCTCCTGCACATCCATGGCCACAAACATCGTCGTGGGCGGGATTCGAACCCGAAACGCCGGTAGTCAAACATGAGACTGATGCCTCAACACACTGCGCTACCGGTCGCCCCATAAGTAATGTCATTGCCGGTTGCCAAAATCGAACAGTTAGCGTAACTGACGATTTCAAGTCCGTCAGGTGGCGTCGGAAGTCCTGACATATATAGATTAAACAGAGTAAGAGATAAGACTCCTCCTTGGGGGAAACCCTGTTTAATTTTCCTTAGTTTAGAGATTTCCCCGTTTCTAAACTCTATGTAGGAATGTCTTCCGGCGAGGTAATTCGCGATCCACTTGATTATTCCCGACGGAAGAGATGTACCGCAGATATCAGACAGGAGAAACGAGTGGCTGACATTGTCGAATTCCTTTGACAGGTCTAAAGCCATTAAAATGGTTCGTTGACATGGACGTGCTTGGTTAAGGCCATTGTGTATTTTTGAAGTGATGGGCATCCCCAGCCGCAGTTGTGCTGTGCATTTTTCTAAAGCCATGTTGATGATCGGCTAATTGTATGTGGGTTGCAATTATTGGGTGGAGTACCGCTTCAAGAGTCTTGTCTACAGGAAACAATAGTCTAATGGGACGGTATGATTTGCCTTGCGTTGATTTCTTCCGCGGTTTTAGAATAGGGATCACCCTTGCCTTCTTCCAAAACTCGGGGATTATAGACGATGAAATGGAGAGGTTAGTCGGTGTCGTTTAATAGTCAATTGCTGGCGTATCAAGGTGTTTAAGCATGATCATCCAGATACCATCTGGTCCAAGGGCTTTGGAACTCTTTGCCCTTTTAATAGTTGTGGCAACTTCTACTGATGAAATTTGGCCGAATCTTGGGTATGCGACCAGCAGGAATAAACATTGTAGCCGCTTCCTGCAGTATAGGTCTTACATTCCGTTCGGCTACGCGCACATCAGCAGGAGCTGGTAAATCAGCAGAAGCTGCATTGGTGAAGGTTTTGAAGCCATCCCAGTGAGTTTTGTTGTGATTAATGAACGTGTGGTGATCAGCATACTGAAAGTTAGTTGGTTCATTCAGCTTTATGAGGATTGGCAGATAATCCGAGGACTGGTCAGGACTGTTCCCATTGTATTGTACATCGTTGATGAGTCCGGCGCTGGCAATCGAGATATCAGGCGAGCTGGATCAGGTTCAAGCAATACGAGTGTGTGTAATATGTCTCAGTGTGTAAACGGGTACCAACAATTTTCGCTAATTTCCTTTCTTTTTGTAATCTCTATATTCTCAGGTACCATGTATCTCGAAAACCAGTCTCTCATATTCAATAATCATCAAGTATTCGATGCGAAATTTTTCACTCGAAGCGAGTCCTAGAACATAGAGTACATGTAATGAGCTCCAGTATGTTTGTGGTTCCAACAGTTGCGTATTAAGGTCGATTCACACACATCAGTCACGTCACGTCACAATTCCGTCAGCACCGTCTGGTATCAGTCACAAAAAATATCGTTTCTTGAAAGTCAAGTGGCGCTGTCCACATTGAGCTGCGCAGTCACGAATCAGAACCGTCAGTCGCGCTTCCGTCACCGAACAGTCAAATTCACATTTCTTCCCAACGATATTTTTTGTGTTTGACGGACGTCAGTCTAGAAAGTGAACATGGGCGATGACGAAAAATTAATCGAGTTGGTTCGAAATTACCCCGTTCTGTACGATTTATCGCATGATAAATATATGGATATAGCATATAAAAACAGGATATGGAAACAAATTGGAAATGAAATAAAAATAGATGGTAAATCTAGGTACACTCGAGAGCATACACAAAAAATGACTGACTACGGTCTGAATACCCTGACGGCTATATGTGAATACAGCTGCTATTTTGACTGTGACTTGACAGTGACGGTTATGATTCGGAAGGTTGACTGAACTGTGACGTGACTGATGTGTCTGAATCGACCTTAAGTCGACAACTAGCCTACTCAGGTGTTGTTTCATATTGGCATGTGGTGACTGTTCTGTCAAATTGTGCATAAGCAAACGTCAATTTTTGTTAAATTATCATTCCATGTCTTTATGTTTTAAGAAGCGAGTACTCAATGATTTTTCCAAATTGGGGAATTCGTTTTCATCGAATTTCAAAATAGGGCTCAAGAAATGCAAGCTTCTATTTTAGTGTGTACTGAACTTCTATCTTAGAAAATCCAGAAGTTCCAAGTAATCCACTACTTACCTTATTCTTGAGCCCTTACTATAATTGCTAACTGTTAATGTATGCCTTGATTCTTAAATTGACTCATGAACTTCAAGTTGAATTCCTTTCCTAATCACTCGCTACACATTGCTTCGTACAATGAAGCGGAGATTTGATTCTGGCACATGCAAATACAGTGAAAATTGCCCGACAAATCTTTGGTGGAATAAGGGTTGATGTGATGTCCCTGTCCCTTTAGTAATTTCTCGTAGTTGGCATGGGTGATAGAAAGGTTACTTTCATCTATTCATTTGAACCGTTGCCTATGCGATCCCGCAAATATGGTATTTTAATTATTATTTGAAATTGAAATGTCCGTGGAGCCACTCAGTTCCTGCCAACGCGCTCTGTTCTCGTTATCATGCTTCATCTGAAGCAAATCCTGAAAAACTAATGGAAATTCACCAAAATATTCACACTGAAACTAATATACTCGTAAAACGGATCGTCCCAAAAGCTCTTTATTTAATAACGGAAACTGTGATGTTTACATAAAGGAAAATAATAAGCAACTACCCAACTAACAATTTTGATCTCGTAACACACTAAGAGAGACTTATGAGTATGAAGGCGGATTGCCTTTGAGAATCATACTCCCATAATTTCATCCTTGTAGAGTACTTCAATCACCTAACGAGACCCTTACAAGAATTAAATGGCGCACTTTATGATATCTATTGCTACCTTATAACAACACTGTAACTCTGCTCATGAGAGTTGCAAAAGTTTCATAAGGAAACTAATAGTCTATTTATACGAGTGCATTTTTACTCTAATAAGAAGTATTACATTTTTGTTAGTAGAGCTATAACCTCTTGCCGTTAGAGCTAAACTATCTTGATCATTGCTGTTAGAAAGAGAACGATATACAAACAAAAATGTAATTTATATTTCGAAGAGCAGAACAGATACATTATAGGATATTTTAGATGGCACATGTAGTCGTATGTTACAAAGAACGTATAATAATATTATATTAAAGAACTTTGCATTTTCTTCACACATATGAGCGAAAAAGTTCATGCGATTGGAATTTTATTGGTAATAATAGACATTTTGCTTCGATAAAATGCAAAGCGCCATGAAAATAATCGGCATTTATAGAATTTTCTAGAAAAAAATTACTGTGTGAAAAATATATAAGTTGTGTTCTGCCTCAATAGTTAGCATTAAATTTGTGCAACGACATATTTATGATCTCAGAAACCACCAATCCTTATTTTCTATGCGGAATCACTCTTATTAATCATTAGTCAAAAGTCATATGTCAACTCACTAAATTCCAATCAGAGAAAAATATGGCCGCCATTGGTCGTTCTTTCTTATAAAAATGAAAATCTCGCTTTGAAAATACTCCTCCTTTTATGAAATCAAAAAAATCCGTATAAGAGCTTAAATTTGTTTATTCCAATGACAGCAATAGATCAATACTTCTTATGAGAATATTATGAAACTAAAGATCAGATTATGAAAGTTCCAGTCTTTTAAAGATAATTAAAATCTCTTTGTAACGAATAAACTCTTTTTCTCAGAGTTCGGATTGCATAGTGAGACTTTAGGTCTTGTTATCAAAACCGACACATGACATAGTAAATGATCAATCATAACAATCGTTTGTCATCATAATTCCACAGATACAAAAATTGTATGTAATACAGATTGTTGAGAAACGTCATAAAACCTTTTTTGAAACACACATGCATCGATGCAAGTGGGTTTTAAAAAGGGTTTTATGACGAGGTGTTTATTCTCAACAATCTCATACGTAATGAGACTTGAACATTGTACCTTTCTCTCATTGTCATAACGTAACGCAATAAGACAATCACTACGTTTAGACCGCGGGACTATCTTCGAGATCTAACTAAATCGATCTAACTCTCGACGATATAAACGTATCGATTTAGTTAGTTTTGGACTTGGCTTATCTCTACTTGCGATGCGGAACTGGACTAAAAAAATTAGGACTATGTCGCTGTCATCGCTAATGTTGATTCGGTGGTTGACGTTTCCTTTGTTGTCGTTTTTTTTGCTCGGCGTTTGCTTTGTTGGCAATTTCAGGAAAGCAGTGCCTGATCACGGGCAAGAAAAAATCTTTTTCTGTCGTAAAATTTATATTTGTAAAATTTATCTGTGCTGTCAACGGAGAATGAAGAAGAAGAAGTACCTCTCCGTATGGTCGGTATAAACACTCCACCAACAAGTACTAACACTAAAATGATTTAGTTAAATCGACTTTTAGTTCCACGGTCTAAACGTGGCCAATATTTCAAATTCAAAGAAGCAGATATTTTACAAAAAAAGAAAAATTTCTCATTTTTTGAGAAAGGACAAAGGACGCACATATGAATGCGTTTTTTACCAAGTACGTTCTCAACACACATTAGAATGTAAAGGCCGAAATATATACATGGAGATGTGATCGGACGGACGTAGTTATCTTTTGAGTATTACCACGGCGTCAAGGGCAGATGTGCATGATTTCAATTGAACTCGTTTGTTTTCAATTTCATTCAACGTCAATCTATTGTTTCTCCCTGCATCGCTGACGAAACTGATGATAAACTCAATGTTGCTCATGGGGAAATAAATATTCGGAGATCATTGGCGTACATATCCAGAATAGTTTATGCATACTATTCGTCGTGTTGGTTGACTTTTCACGGAGAGCAATGTCACTTGTTTACATGCAGTAGCTGTCGAAATGTCAACTACAATGACGTTTACTCAATAATAATATTCTCCGTATGAGTGATCTAGTATTTTGAGTCTCATAAGGGTATTACGACAAGTAATTTTACACTCAAGCTCCTCGAGTTCCTACAAAGGGCTACTTATGCGAGTTAATAATAATCATTGGGCTCATAATACTCTCTGCATGAGTGATATAGTATTATGAATCTTATAAGAGTATTATGTGAAGTAATTTTACACTCGAGCTCTTATAAGGGGCCATATATGAGAGTATAACTTTTCTAGAGATTAAGTCTTTTAAAAAAGGCTTAATAAGATTGCAGCAATGTTCCTATTGGAGGAGTGAAAGTTTCCCTAATTCTAGTGGAGTTAAACTCTCATCAGAATAGTGCTACGAGCATGAATTTAAGTTTTGTCCCAAGAGTTATGTTACGAGAGTATCGGAGAGTTTTACTAAAATCTTATGAGGGCTTTTTGTAAGCGATAAGACTTAAACTCTTGAGAGTTTGTTAGTTGGGTATCTACTTAGTTGTAAAACACTGGCTGTTGTCCCAATTTTATTCTCCCAAAGCTCCCAATTCCTATTTAGATTACAGATAGGCAGTGAACCCACTAAAACAACAAGAGTAAATGTAATCTCTTATCGTAAACAACAAGCCAAAATAAATTTCAGACTAAGGTCAGGAATCCTTGGAGGAATAAACTTGGTCCTGTAAGTTCTCTAACCCAATAAATGAAGAAGCAAAAGAAGCTCAGGTTACAGCGATTTATTTGAGAATCAAATCAATTGTAAGGATCGATACTCTTCATGAACTGAAAATTTGTAAAATATTTCTATGAATTATAACGTAAAAATGGAGCGATCAGTATCTTCAAAAAGCTTATATTATTGTTATATTTTCTTAACATTTTATATTAAAGGTAGCACGTTGTTTGGATATAACATTCGAGTTTATTCGATACCACTTCCCGAGTACTCTGAAATTTTTTTTTACCATCCTTAGCTTTCCTATTTTCGAAAAAGCTCAGGATGAATCCCCTTAACATCTTCGAATGCGCAGAATTGCTTACACTTGTAAATATCCATAACCTAGCTTACTTCGTACGTAGTCTACCCTAGTGGACGTAGTATTTGCAAGTTCTTCGCCGAATAAAGATTATTTCGCTAGTACCGACTTTAGTCTAAAGATACGTGTCCTTAAGTTCGCTGTGTCACTTGTAGCGTTGCCGCTGAGTCGTAGATATCTCATACGTGGAATGAGTGCCGATGGTAAAATTCGGTTGTTGTAACTCGACCGGAAAACGTAACAAATTGCCCGCACTCAAAAGGCATCTGAAGGAAAAATACGAACAACTGTTGCCAAGATTGATTATTGTGAAAAATACTCAACATTCATTTGTAGTGATTTGAAAAGTTACTTTCTATTAAGTTCATCCCATGCCCCCCGTTTTAGAGTGAATAAGTGACTAAGTGAGGGTTAAGTTCAAGTTTGGTTGGTTTATAAGAAGCGGAACGACGTCGGTTCGCGGGAGGATTTTGTGAGACTATGCCTGATGAAAGGAGTGTCATGGTGGAAGGATTAAAAGGTATTTACATTGGAACCACTCTCACCAACGAGGACTTGTTGCATTTTTAATGGCGTTATATTTGACTTTCAAATGCTCGTTTTGCATGCTATTTACGTGGACGTAAAAATAGTTTATAGTCAATGGTATTCGTTACAGTTTTAGATATGCGTGGGAAACTAGCTGTCGCTAATTAATTTTTTTGCAAGAAATGTTTTTTGGCCGTTGAAAGGATTCGGTTAAATGGGTAGCTCTGTTATTGCTGAAAGCTTCGTTCAAAATTGCGATTAAATTATGTACGCACTTATTTCTGTCTCTGTTGTTCTAGTTGCGTACTGCGTCAATAATTCCAAACAGTAGACATTATACCGAGTCTACTGTTTGGGATTATTGACGCAGTACGCAACTAGAACAACTGCTTCGAACTTCCACCTACCATTAGCCGAGTGACCACGTGCTTAGGCGAAATTCAAGCTAACGACATTTTCAGCTCCGATACGCTAAATAGCCAAGCAGATTTTGATTCACACTTGGCCATGCCGTTGCCGCGACGACTCAATATCTATAGGCTTAACTGGAATGGTTAAATGATTTTTTAAGAATTGTTTGTTTGCTACCACAAAATAATAATTGAAATCTGATTTATCTTCATATCCGTATATTTTAACCCCTTTCAATCTTATAAACATACATTTGGCACAAAATATCATAATTCACAGTATAACGAACCATCATAATCAAATTGATTGAGAAATTTTAAGTCGCGATTTGACTATTGTAGACTATGCTTTCAGAGCGAAAAAGCAAATAAGCCGCTGGCGTAGGCAGTCATAAAATTATTTGCTAATGAGTATTGCTTTGTAGGGGATAAAATAGTCGGGCTACTGTCCCAGCAGGAAGGCACTGCGTCTATAAAAAATCAATTGCGCCGTAGCCCATTAATTCAAAAGAACACCCTCTGTTCTACTAAAGAGCACTCAGTCTTTAGCAGGAATCAATCTGAAATCAGCAGTGCTGATAGTAGCCTGCCCGAGCAGTGACATCCTAAAACGCGACTTTGATTTTTACTTTTGTAAATATCTAGAAAAAAATATGTTTTGAACATATAGAAGGAAAAACAAGTTAAATTTCGATTTTACGTCTTAATTTATTCACGTTGGGGCGACCGGTAGCGCAGTGTCTTGAGGCATCAGTTTCATGTTTGACTATCGGCGTTTCGGATTCGAGTCCCGTCCACGACGACGGTCGTGGCCATGGATGTGCAGGAGGTGCATGATGGCAACTGCATTCTTCGAAATCAGTTTAGGTTAGGTTAGGTTAAAGGGTTGCTATGATTGTCCACAGCACACATAGACCGCATCAGGGTCCGTTGTCATGCCCAACGGGATAAGTAGTCCCGACCCATTCTAAACTTCGAACCAGCCCGAGTCCACAACAAAACGTTGGAGTTGGCCAACATCGACGTCCTGCAAGTCACCCAGGTCGGCAAAGTAGTAGGCCCCAAGAGTAGCCCTCCTAATACTTTCCAGGCCCGGGCATTCACAGTGAAGGTGGAAAGTACTCTCCTCTACCTCCTCATCCCCGCAGCTTCTACATAAGTCGTTATACGGAAGCCTTAGCCTCCTGGCATGCTCTCCAATTGGACAGTGCCCACGACCGTACCAATGTGATGCCTTTTCAGCGACAATAGCTTAGCGGAACGATTCATATCCAACCTGGGCCATATCAGCTTTGTCTTATTACAAGTGCTGCCACTTCGCCATCTCGTATTTGTAATACTTATCGCGGCCTGCATTATGCTATGCTTACATGCATTAAAAGGCATCTCAACATTGCAGAGAGTACGTTCGGAGTCTTCCGAGGTCCCTCTTCTAGCAAGTTCGTCAGCTCGGCAGTTGCCAACGAAACCACTGTGACCTGGAATCCAGCAGAAGACAATATCAAAAATACCACTTATTTCTGTGAGAGATTCACGGCACTCCAACACTATCCTTGAGATTATACGTACGGATTCCAGGGCTCTAATCGCTGCTTGACTGTCTGTTAAAATAATGATGTTCCTCACAGATACGTCATGATGGTGGCGTTCCAGCCAGACCAGGACTTCCCAAATAGCTACCAATTCTGCTTGCAGAACGCTACAGTAGTCGGGTAGTTGAACCGATAGGCTTAGATTCAGACATTCGGAGTAAATGCCAGCTCCTACGCCATTGTCATTCTTAGACCCATCTGTGTAGATATGTATCGTATCTGTTGTCGGAAGAAAGTCTTCAATCCATTGTGTATGTAATGGGATGAGACTTTTGAAGGACTTATTGAACATAAGTTTTGATGAGACATGGTCCGTCCTTGCAGGGATATCACGATTATTTAAAATCGTCGAGTGCCCACAGTTCAGAGCTAACCATTGTCCTGCATCGCGAAGACGGACGGCCGTGCGTGCAGCCACCTGTTCGCCAAAAATATTTAGCGGGAGCAGGTTGAGCAATATATTCATGGCATCAGAAGGGGTCGTTCTGAGAGCCCCGCTGATTGCCAAACTAGCTGATCTTTGAACTTTTTCCATTAATCTGCGATTTACTGCAGTTCTAAGTGCGTTCCACCACACAATAATACCGTGCAAAAGTATGGGGCGAATAACCGCCACATAGAGCCAATGCACAACCTTCGGTTGCAGGCCCCACCTTTTTCCGATGGCGTTCTTACAACAGTAGATTGCGATATTTGCCTTATTAACACGCTCCTGAATGTTAGGCTTTCAACTTAGCTTCCTGTCAAGTATCAACCCCAGGAACTTAGCCTTGTCTATGAAGACCAATTTCTCTCCCTCCAATACCGGAGGTTCTGTTGTTGGTGTCCTATGCATTCTTGAAAATAGGACAAGTTCCGTCTTTAGCGGATTAACTTTAACGCCACATTTTGTGGCCCAATTTCTTAAAATAGAGAGTGCATTCTGTAATACCTCGCTAAGAGTGGTGGGGAACTTACCCGAGATGGTGATAGCAACGTCGTCCGCGTAGTCAGTCACCTTGCATCCCAGCGCCTCCAGATCCAGGAGAAGTTCATTTACCACAACATTCCATAAGAGGGGGGAGAGAACACCACCCTGCGGGGTGTACCTATTAACGTATCTACGAGCGGACGATACGCCCAATTCAGTGCAAATAACCCTAGATGTTAACATCAGGTTAATGAGAGAGTCGTCCACTCCGAGAGACGACAGTGCATCGATGATCGCAGCTGGTCTAACGTTGTTGAAGGCTCCCTCTATATCTAGAAACACTACCATGGTAAACTCCTTACAGCTCAAGGACTTCTCGATATAGCCCACGATAGAATGCAACGCTGTATCAACGGATTCACCCTTCCAGTATGCATGCTGTGAATTTGATAAGAGATTCGCGGGGATCTCACTTCGTAAGTGAGTATCTATAAACCTCTCCATTACTTTAAGTAGGGTCGATGATAAACTAATCGTCCTAAGATCGTTCGGGAGTGCATGGGATCTTCTTCCTGTTTTTGGAATAAAGACCACCTTGACCTCTATCCAGTCCCGAGGGATGTAGACTAAGTCTAAACATGCCCTAAAAATTGGTTCAATCCAGGGGTAGACAACATCAGACAGATGCTGAAATCAGTTTACGCTAACGAAACGTCAACTGGGCCACAAAATCCCCGCCCCTGGGAGGTAAGCTAACGGTGGAGGGAGGTCCTATTTTTGGCAGATGTGTTAAAGGAGAAACAAAGGTTCCTTACTACAAAATATTTTCATTTTCGCATATGCGTATTTCGGGAGTTACTCCCTTTTTCAGTGCTTTTTGTTTCTAAAGATGTCAAGGCTTACAATCGGTCTAATATACTCAATTGCCCTAACCCCTTGTAGGGCATAGCGCGTCAACTGTTCCATGTGGCCCAGTTGACGTTTCGTTGGCATAAATTTGTTTCGGAGAATGCAGTTGCCTGCATGCACCTCCTGCACATCCATGGCCGCAAACGTCGTCGTGGACGGGATTCGAACTCGAAACGCCGGTAGTCAAAAATGAGACTGATGCCTCAACACACTGCGCTACCGGTCGCCCCCAAGTTAGGGTCTTACCTAACATTTTTATTAAGTTCGATGGGTAATTCCCTTCATCTTCATTTAGGCGTTGATTACCTGGCAGTTTCATGATCTCCAAACTTTCCCATGCGTCTAATTTTGATATTCTATTGACCTGCTTCACCGCTTGTACATTGTCCCAATCGATTGTGTGTCCCTGTTCGATGATATGTGCCGCGATTGATGACCTCACAGTGGAATTTCCCTTTTGAGCCGCATTTTCCTTAAATCGTACTTTGATTAATCTTTTCGTTTGACCGACATACTTCATATTGCATTCTGGACATTCCACTTTGTAAATTCTACTTTTTTCTTCCTTGTTTAGTGGGTCCTTTTCGCTTGCGAGATGAGCCTTCGGGCGGGAGCTGTAACTGTTTCCAACAGCTTGTATGTCTATTTTTCAGGCAATTTTTCAGCCTATTGGATTTAGTTGACGTTGGAAGGCTCGCTCTCGTTACACTCGCCTTGTTTTCGCTTACATGATCAAATAATGTAGAATACGTCCTCTGTATGCGTGCTTCCTTTCGTCGTAAAATTCGCAGAATTTCAGGTTCCTTGTATCCATTAATTTTCGCCGTGTCTAGAATATACTGTTTTTCTTCCTCGTATCCTGCTCGAGTTAACGACTACAAACAACGGTAATCCAAGATAAGCGATTCCTATTTTTGGGTTTTTCGATTGTATCTCGGAAATGGTGGACTCTAGAAACGTATTTTCTTTGTGAAAATCAAAGCTTTTCAAATTTCTCATAAAATTGTTCCGACAAATATTTGTCGAATTTCTAGCGGCCTACGAGATATACCTTATTGAAAATCGATAATTTTCATAGAAATCATTTTCTGAAGAGGTTATTTGCTTCTAGTGCATCCCATGACCGATTCTCAGGAAACTAATCAGAGACGAAGTTGTATTTAATTAAATTTCCTTTAATATGAAATAAACTTTTGCGACTTTATCTTCAACCAATCAAAATTTATAGAGTTTCTAACATGTACAGTTATTTTCAAAATATTAAAGCTAATTAAATTTCCTATTAAATTGTCTCCATACATATGTATCTCTGGAACTCCCAACGGTTTGAAGAATTAAATGCAGTATGAATTGGCTCCCTACCATTCGGCATTATTTAACGAATGTATTGTAGATTGACGAAGAGCAGAAATTCAGCACTATACACACAGAATGATAAGAACTACCTTTGAATTTGTAGTCCACAAAGTTGTTTGGCAAAAAGAGACAACTGTGTCACCCATTTGTGATGGTTACGTTAAATTTTTCAGCACCCATTATAATGGTAGAGATTGTACAGTGGTTTTTGATGGGTACAGTGTCACATCAGAGAGCACAAAAGCAGCTGAACAGAGTCGACGATATCGGGTCAGGAGAGGTGTGGACATCAATATCAGTTTAAAAAGTGAAATTAGGGTCAAACAAGAGGACTTCCTTTCCAATTTTCATGATAAGAGTCAGCTGATAAACCTGCTGATGATACAGCTGCAGAAAAATGGGATAACTATGCTCCAAGCTTCAGGTGATTATGATGTTGATATTGTGCAGACAGCTATCAACAGATCGCCAAACTGTTTGGTTACTATTATTGTAGAGGACGTCGATCTTGTTGTTTTCTTGGCATCCAAAACCCCATCAAATCGTAACATTCTGCTGGTAAAACCTGGAAGAGGAAAAGTCAAGACTACTGTATATTCCTCACAATAGATGCAGCAGGAGTTAAAAATGAAGGACAATGCCCATTTGTTATTCTTACATGCATCCACAGGCTGTGACTCAACATCCGCAGCATATCGCAAGAGTAACATGGGTTTTGTCAAATCGTACCAGAAGTCCAAAATCATTCAACGTGCAGCTGAGGTATTGTATTTGCCAGCGGTTCTTCTTCCCCTGACTACTCCATTGAGTTAGCGGGGATCATGAGTACTCTCTCATTGTACGGCGCTCTAGCCCCAGCAAAATCCCTCAACGAGTTCCGGTACAAATCATTCACCAAAGCAGCTGCAAAAATGAAGACCGATCTCTCAACTCTTCCTCCAGCTGAAGGAGCTGTTACGCAGCATGTATTCCGGACTCGAATCCCATGAATATCCTATACCGACTCCAGATTTGATTTTTGCATCACTCTGTGGTTGTAAAATCTTCAGCCAGATTGACTTATCTGATGCTTATTTACAACTAGAGATGGATGAAGAGCCGAGAAAGCCATTGACCATCAATATACATAAAGGTTTGTTCACATTTAACAGACTTTACCCAGGCGTTAAATCAGGTGCGGAGATATTCTAGCAAATAATGGACACAGTGCTAACAGGAATCCCGCACGTAATCACCTACTTCGACGACATTTTGGTGGCGACACATAACCTCGAAGAACACACGGCTACATTGAAAGAAATTTTCAAGCGATTGCAGTCATTCAATATGTGAGACCGTCTTGAAAAATGCAATTTCTTCAAGTCAGAAATTCGTTATCTGGGAATAATCATTAATCAGAGCGGACAGAGACCAGACAGACCCGGAGAAGATTGAGGCTATCAAATCAATGCCTCCGCCACAGAATGTAAGTCAACTTCGTTCGTACTTGGGAGCAATCACATTCTATTCAAGATTTATTCAGTCTATGAGCTCAATGCGATCACCGTTAGATCAGCTACTCAAAAAAGCCGCAAAATTCAACTGGACTAAGCAGTGTCAAGAGACATTCGATAAATTCAAGATAATCCTTTCGTCGGATCTGCTTTTCACCCACTATGACCCAAGTCTTCCCATTATCGTCGCAGCTGATACATCGCAAACAGGTGTCGGTGGGGTTTCTTATCACACTCTACAAGATGGATCTATGAAGGTATTCATCCACGTTTCCAGAAGATAAACACCAGCACAGTCGCCACTATTATATCTTTTACCTGTGGACAATACACGCTTATGATCCTCAACTCGTCGAAAAAAGTAGAAAGAACTCTGAGCACATGTGTATCTATATGGAGCTTTATTATTGAAGTGAGTAAGGTTATTGTGACAGTTGACATATTATATTTAGTACATGAGAGTTGCCAACATTAATGGAACATATCGAGTTTTCTAGGTGCAATACCTTTTTTCCTAGAAACAAATTGGTGAACACTAGCAAAACAGTTGAATTGACAAGACGCACTGTACTTCTAGTTATTTTCACTGGATTTATGTTTACGAACTGTACTTCTAAAGTATTTCCCAGTTAAGTTAATCCGTATCCCAGATGAAAAAACTCCTTCCCAAATGAATTAAACTTTTTCCCAATATAATTAAACTATTTCCCGATTGAATTCAAACAGAGAGAATTTGCTTGTAGCTTCCGATATATTTATTTACCACTAACTTACCGATGAAATATCTTGAAGGATCACTGAAAATCTATAAATCAAGTGATTTCGGATGATATTTTGATATTTGAAAAAAAAAAAAATCTGCAGGCAGAATTTCCATCATTTGATGTACGCTTGCTCTGTTTTACTGGATCTACAATCAATCCTAATTCCGTGCAAAATTTATTTTGGATTGCTATTTTAATTTTGACATAGATTTCAACGCTCTTTCCTCTGGATATCTCGCTGTCTACTTTCTGAATTCCTATTTGTAAGTACTGCGGAATCAGGAGGTAAAATTAAAAAATGGAATCGTCACAGACACCTCTTTAAAGAGTCCAAATTCGAATTTGCGTAAAAAAATATTCACTGGAAGGATGCAAAAAAGGTAAAAAAAGGGTATTTTTTTGTTCGTGGATAGGCGTGTGGGGTGTCATATCATATCGGAAGCTACATATAAATTCACTCTGTTTGAATTCTATCGGGAAATAGTTTAATTATATTGGGAAAAAGTTTAATTCATTTGGGAAGGAGTTTTTCATTTGGGATACGAATTAACTCAACTGGGAAATACTATAGGTATTTTTCACTAGATTTATGAGCATACAACATTTTTCACCAGATGATCACCAGGAAATTTTCACTAAATTATCTCTGTGTAGTACGAGTACTGATAGTTTTATAGGAAATTTAATAAGCTTTCATTTTTGCATAGAACATATTTTTCTAGAGTCCACCGTTCCCGAGAAATAATCGAAAAACCCGAAAATAGGACCTTTCCCCACCCCTCCCACCGTATGTTCACTTTCCAAGGGTGGAGACTTTTAATATGTTTATCTACTAACTACTCCTGACGAAGTCTTGAAGTTAAAAATTATCGCATATTCCATACACTGTACAACGTGTTCTTTGACTTGTCTGTTAGTAATTTTGTCGAATTTTTCGACTTCACCTTTTAAGTAGCATTATGAAACAAAAACTTGTAAATAAACTACTTATTCGAATACGGAGTCAGTTTCACATTTACCACCCAGTCGGAGTAAACATGTTTCCCCGGCTCTTACGGCACCGGGTTCCGCTTAACTTTGAGACAAGTATTGTAGTTTACTGCATGAGACTATACACTCGTATCGATATTCGCCTGCCCTAAGATGTCGATTTTTTCAGCTAGAGGCATTCAGTTCGTGGACCCAGCATCAGTCAATTTTTTAAGTGCATGAGATAGGTTGATTGTTATTTCCTTCAAGAATTTATCCATTTATTTTGAGAATAACAACACAAAAATTTCATACAACTAGTCAAACCGACAGTCAATTAAAGCTACATGAAAAATTTTTGTGCTCTCTGTCGTAAATGCTGTATCCGTCGTAAACTTCTGTCATTTCCACGGTAAAATGTCAGGAGTATACAATTTTACGACAAATACAACGTTTACGACGCCGACGAGAGCATGAATCCCCTAAGTATTTTATCAAAAAATAAACAAACGGATGGAGTTGTCGGTGAGTTGGCCTGACCGAAAAATCGATGGAAATGATAATTTATTTTAATTATTTGTAAGGTGAAGGGGTGGTGGACACGTCGGAGTGAGTGGAGTTCGCAGTAAGAACACAGTGGAGCGTATAATTTAAATGCTTTATTTTAAGAATATGACAATGAATTGTGGGCCTTAACAAGGATATTTTATAAACGGTAGTGCTGTCCGTGCGGTCCAGATGTTGTACGCACACGATGCAGTCGCTAGGGCGGTTCGAGGATCGTTCCTGAGTTCCAAATGTTGGATGCTCCGATGCCAATGCTCGAACGCCTACGGATGCTGGTCACTGCTCGCCTTTTATACCCGTCGGTATGATCGTGTGGGTGTCGCTTATCCTCGTCGTTGCGTCGTCGTGGATCGATGTGTGCGGCTGTGTGTATATCGTACCCTTCTGATTGCGGTTGGCTGTTCACCTGATAGTTGCGTGTATCCTTGACTGTGCATTGCGTGGGCTGTTGCGTGTTGTGGATTTTTTGGAAATGTGTGTGGCGTTACATATTTTCTTTTCTGTGAAAGTCAGTTAGTTGACGGTTTCATTGTTGTTGGACTCATCGACTGATGGCTTTAACATGGGGCGTCGACTGATGGATTTAAGTCCATTATCATCATATAAATGTTTCAAGACAACAATTTCTCTAGAATTCCACGAGAACAAAGTACAATTTCTTGTCGAATAGAGTTTACTTTTACAATAGGCGTGTTTTTTTGTACTGCGGTGCATACATACCCTAGTTGTTTGTGTAATGTGTGTAAGTTAACCCGGATAGCCCCCAATTAACCTCCACCGCAGTTCAAAAAAACACGCCTAATGTACTCGTATCTAATCCTCCATTCGAAATTTACTCCTATTTTCAAAATTTACATTTCGTCGAGCGTATTCGCTCATAATTTGTGTCGCATCATCTCCGTCAAGTTGGCTTCCAACAAAGTACATTATCTAATTTAAAACAAAGTCGAAGATGTTATTTGCATATTCAATTGCTGGTATACTTTTTCTTGACTTGTTCTGCGGAGAAAACAAGACTTTTTGCAGAACCGAATTCTGTGCAGCCAGAAGATGTTTTTTGTTTTTAAAATATCAAGATAGCAAAGCAAGCCAAATGTTCCAATGCCCTTCATTAAATTATGGGAAAGTCAATTTGAGATTTAAATATTGATTTGAAATAATACTCTCACATTCTACCATCAAATCTGGAGGACTTGTGGTAAATTGATTTGATTTAAGTTTCAGATGAGAGAATTTGAATTTTCTGTCCTAAAGTACATACTGAACTGTTTGTATTGAGTTTTCCAATGAATTACAAAATGAAGCTATTTAAATAATATTTAAGTCATGAGTCCTGATACCCTTCACGCTTCGCGTGTATATATGTAGGTCTTCTATTAGAACTTCAGCGGAAACGGAAATCGGTGACAATTATATTTGACCTGATGTTGTATGTTTTGGTTTATGGTGCATTTGCCACTTTGAGATAAGTAGTAAAAGTTGTTCCGATTTCACTCTTTCTATGAAAGGTATATGAAATAGTGGGTTTTCCAGTAAATATGATTGAATAATATGAAATTTGGTAAATATATCTTCAGACATTAAAAAAAATTGTCTGACAAAAACATGCTTTTGGAACGGTCGCTCTTTGACAGCTATACCAAAGAATAGAGATTATTGTTAACAAGAAGTGGGACTCCATACGAATTAAGAGTGCTTGCCTAGTAGTTGCATATGTGTTGGTTTCCATCAGTACACGAAGGGGTACAGATCCTACAGTAACTATAGAAAGGAAACAAAAGCCTCCTAGCATGCCCGCCGATAAGGCAGTGCCCAGTAACGGAGCCGATCACCAATCTGATCTGGTACTTAGTCCGCGACAGTATTCTGGCTCGGCCAGGTAAGCTTGGCATTATAACAAGTAAGGCCATCAGTCAATTTAAGGTGGGAATCTCCGACCGCAACTGGTTTTATTTTGGATGTAAGCAGGGAACTCGTTGTAGCAATATCGCTGCTAAGCTGCAAACCTACTAAGGTGGCTCCCCCCCAGGCAAGCTCATCAGCCCTGCAATTATCAAAAAATGCACGGTGGCCAGGTATCCACAGAATATTATCAAAGAAGTCAAGAAGACTTTGCCAAGTCACCGCTTCCTTAATCGCAAAAGTGTTTGCCTTTAAAGGACTACAATATTCCGGTAGCCGGAAAGGTGAAGGTAGCAAGTATTTTATTCAGGAAAATTCTGAAATTCATCGTTTTAAAGGCTTCAGAGAAATACATATAAATTATTTTACATGAACGTCGAGATGTTTATTGAGGAATTTAGAGACATAAGCCGTGTTCTACACAACCGAATAAAGATGATCTCTGAATCGAAAGGTCTGGATCAGCGATGAGCGAACTCAAACAACCACCATACAGATAATTCGCCGTGTGAGGGCGATTTGGGGGTCAGTGTAGAACTTTTCGATGTTATAGGGGCGAAATGCCAAAAAAAAGTTGACGTTCAACCAATTGTCTTTCACCTCTTATCCAGATTTGATCCAATACGAGATGGATCATAGACCGGCCAGTCGTATTGTATGGGAAAAAGATCTTGTTCGGGTGAATAGAACGTGGTTATAGTTACCGAATTCAACTTAGTTGGTGACTGTAGACTTATTTCTACAGGTTGGGACAAATGGGATGTCCGAATCATCAATATATTTGAAACAATACGCCCAAGAAGTTTAGGACATAACGGTAAGAGTGAAATATGACAATAATTTGCAGCGAAATTAGGGACATCCTTTTTGGAAAACAAACAACGTAGGATGACTTCTATTATGCTGGGAGAACACCTTCTTGAAAACTTTTGCTGAATAAAATATCAGGAAGAACAGATAGAGAGCTATGTATGTGATGAGTGATAGGGTCAAGACCGCATATACATGACATTAGGGTGTGTTTAGATTTGGTGAAACTACTCGCAAAACCGTTGCGCTAGGAAAAATTTCGCGTAGTGTGTTCCTCATTCAAAACTGTGAGACTGGTCTCGAGTGAGTTTCGGGTAAGTTTCCTCGCTCAACAGTTTTGCGAGTGGTTTCGCTAAGTCTGAACACACCTTAAGACGGGAAAGCTTACTCTTGTTGTTGTTGACATTGTTTCCGATGCTTATGAAGTACGCACAGCGGGCAAATTCTATTTCCTATATGTTCAATTTAAAGAGGAGTTAGACGATGAGGCTACTAAAGAGGAACCTTTGTAGGGAGATAGACATATTTTGAGACGACTTCTTTTTATTACAACCAAATAAAAGTCTCGTTTGATATCTGCATGCCAAAAATTATCTCCCTAGCTGATTTTGTTCAAGAGTTATTAAAAGAGGGTTGAAAAGTAGTGAGTGGTACAGAAAATACACTTTTTTCGCAACCGGTTGATGCCATTTTTATATGATAGTTTAATAGACTGTAAGAAGCCATTTGACCCAATGAGAGGTTTCCACGTTCATCCATTCGAAAGTTATATACATTTAAAATAACATTTATAGGGGAGGTAGGCGTTCTTTTAGTTGGATCTTGCTTATTCTCAAAATCAACCAATTAGCCCACACTACATTTGTCTCAAATTTCAACTAGCTGAAAAGTTATCGTATATTTTAATTAACATTTGTATGGGAGGCATGCGTTCTTTTGGTTCGAGTGTATAATGCGTATATTTATTTGAATTTTAAATATATGTACAATATATACATAAAAAAACTTGCAGATTCTTCAGTGTCATTATGTGCTTTACATCGCCGGCGCCGGGATCACAGACGAATGGAAAAAAAAGAGACTAAGATATTTTCAAAAAAATACTACATATTACGTAATGCGGTTATCTTTAACTTCTAATAATACCACCAATTAGACTATGACTAAGACAAATTGTAGAAAATAGTAAACTTCGAATCGATAGTCCAATTTCCTCCAATCATGGGAAAACAACATGTGGACGGACGGTTATGATGGCATTCTCTTGCTTTCTTTCAATATATATTCAGTAATACGGAATGACATAGCCGTCAGACGATCCAGGCTATAATACAACCCTATAGATTTTCATTTGTATCTGGAACACATCGTAGTATGTTAAAACACCACACTGTCTCATAAATAATATTTTAAGGGTTCAATTGAAGGAATATACTCGACGTAGCTTTACTGCAGGAAGCAATATTCCTGAAGTTTTTGATGTTTTCACGTACACTTACATGAACACACTCTGACCTGGTCTGTCCTCCTGAGTTATGGCAATATTTATGAATAATTCATATTTCGAAGCCCAGCCAGTCAAACTTTATTAAGTTTCTGGATGTGATGGAATCTCCAAATAAAAGCAAACGTACATAACTTAAGCTGAAGGATCCTAGGGGTACAGCATACGTAAGATGCAAGCGACGCGACGGGAGAGAGTTTTTTTTGGTTGAGTAAATTGAACGAACGGAAAGTAAATCGGGAAGAGTATTTTCTAGACTATTACGTTTACATTTTTTTTTCAATTTTCCACCTGTTGTTTCCTTTTAGGTAGCAATTCCCTCACTGCGGAATAAGATGAAGTAGTATTCAATGGGTGCCATGTCAAACTGCAGAGAAGGTCGCGTTGATCTTTAATTTTTCAATGGTAGCTTACTTATATTGCCGAATTAAAATAAAATAAGAGAATTTGAATGAGGCGTCGGCCTTAAAAAATGATACAAAGTATCTACACTGCATGCAGATACATCGAAACATGGATATGTCTTATGCCTACCGAAGGCGTGGGATGTGTTTTGTCGAATGACTTCATCCAGTATAACTATACTGGGATCTTTATAAAACCTACGTCGATATCTTCAACACAACAGGTTACACGCAGTCGGTAGCCAAAGACATATCCATGTTCCGATGTATCTGCATGCAGTGTAGATACTTTGTATCATTTCCCACCAAAAGCCAATAACCTGTCTTCCAAGAACCGATTCCCGATAAACTCGCCCCAAATCAAACTTAACACCTCTTTTAAGAGACAGAGAGACATACCCCATTGAAAGCTAACGTCCCCATATGAACCGGATACACCCGTTCTAATGAGATTGAACACCCAACCACATGAGACAGATAAACACGCCCTATTGAAAGTCAACATTTATGCTGCTAATACATCGTACCGTATATGGAGCTTTTGTTCTATGCTTATAGCACGTAGTATAAATCCGCCATTTTGTTCTATATGTTTATTGCACGTGTGGTGGGGGCCCACATTGTGAACCAGTCAGACCTCAAATCACCGCCATTGCAAATGCACAACCACAGTCGCTGGATCACCCGATTTGGCTCGAATTAACTTCATCCGCTCTCGCTCATCTTCGGGGGGGCGGGAACTATGTACACTCTCTCAAATTGCGTCTGCGCATGTCCAAGTGTTAGTCGAGCTGACTACTTGCTTCTTTTTCTGGGATCCTAGTGATTCAGATAGTACAATGGGTGCTATTTTAAATCGGCCACTACATTCATTCTTGCCGTCCACAACGTCGTCAACTTTTATCGCTATCAAATCAACATCTCAACATGTACACACAAAGTCCCCGCAAGCACGCCGCCCGCGCGGATCCACAAGCAACAGCCATGCACAATTACCACTTCATTCAAACGACATGCACAACCAGAATAGAAAAATTTTCAATGGGCTTGTTTCCTCTTCTGACCCCCGAGTAGAAAAACAGATATTTCGTGTGACGGACAGATTTTTAGGATGACCCCCAGCTATAAGACATATCCATGTCAAAAAAACATACCGTCACAATGCCAGGAAAACCATTCGTGGGTATTTTTGTAATTTGCTCACACATTTCCACGACTTTATGTTTCAAATGTGTAAAGATATTAGCCGCTTTCGATTCTACTAAAACTCAGATCATTTTCATACAAAACGACAGGCCGGTTTTAATCCAGGTCTTATATGGGATCTCATCGGAGCAAATTTGAAAGCAAATTGGTTGAGCATCAACTTTTTTCGCCTCCGTCTAAATGTATACTGAGGTTGCAATTCTTCTCCACGACGGCGAAGTATCTGTATGGTGGCTGTTTAAGTTCGCTCGTCGCAGATCCGTGGTGTTATTTTCTGTTTGTGAAGCCGGGCTAATGAATCGAAAGCGGCTATTGTACAATATAGGTATTTGGTATTAGGTTTTTCTTTTGACTGTGTCGGATTTTTGTCGATCCACTGAAAGCTTGATGAACTGACTGACTGATTATATTTTTCTAAATTTAAATCATCTAGTTAAGCTCAATAGTTAAATAATACTAAGTTTATATTCATCTTCATCATCGTGGCACTACAACCCGACATCGCACTTTTGCCACCTAGATCATTGTCCTCCGAATATCTCGGTCGAGAGATCTCCAATTTTGGAAGCCCAGCAGTTGTTCGACGGCAGCATCTGCTGAGTTTTGCAACGAGCTCTTGGTCTTCCTGGTAGCCTCGCTCTGCTGATGCGTCTCTCAGTATTTTTAACTCCGCCGAAGCTTTCCCAAATTAGTGTTGTGAAAGGAAGTGAAAAAGATAGCTGTAGTCTGACTGGGTGAGTGACACCTAAGTGTCTTAGGTTATTAGGGTGGCATGAAATACCTACTGAGACCTGCAATAGGTTAATTGCCTTGACACCTCCAGGAGCATGGGCGCGTTACACTTTGCATAGCTATGCCTTTTTGACGTTTTAACAGCATACAGATTTCAGATGTTGTAGTTGTTAGCATGCACGTCCTATCCGAGCCATCTTTTACTGATGAGCTTGGAGCACTGTTAGAATTCTAATAATACCCACAGGCAGTTTTTAATAACGCGCCTGCGATCGAAACCATCTTCTCTAGATAAAGCATCTTAGAGTGGTGACCGGAACTTCACGGCTACCGAACGTGTCAGACCTGCAATATAGTGGTGTAAACTCTGGCACGTTATGAGCCAAATGAAGCAGCTATCGACACTCTTTAACAGGGTTCAACGTTGGGCCGACTAAATAAATAAATAAATAACTGGCGCAACAGTCCAATTTTGAACCACGGCCTCGAGATGAGTTAGCATCATCTCATTTTCTAGATCATGACGGTTTTTGTGCAGAGGTATGTGATCAGCAACACGCTCAACCGAGTTATTTACCCCATAATGGGTACTCATTTAACAGCTGAGTGGGCTCATAGTCCGACACGTAAATCCCCGGAATCGAACCGGGGCCCAGTGCGTTGAAGGCGAACGTGCTAACCGTTGCGCCATCCGGACTACAACTAAATCCAACTATGTATAAAATACTCTATGTCAAAGAACCTGGAAAAAAAATCCTCGGATTGGACGGATCAACAACGACGCCCACAATTATTCGTTCGAATATGGAATGGGCGCTCCCTAAACAAACCGGGGACCGTAAAGGTCCTCCAATATCATATCTAAAAATACAAACTGAGCATCACCGCATTCCAGGAAACAAATTGGGTTGGTAGCGAGATCGGCGACCCAAAGTCGCACACAATTTTCAAAAGCGGTAAACCATCTGGACGGAAAAAGTTTGGAGTTTCATTCATCGTTGACTGGCGCCGACTCTTTTTCAACTTGTCGCGCCACTATTCGAGGCGACACAATTGATAGCGTATGTACACGACATCCACATCAAGTATCGAAACCTGCCCGCCACAGAAGAACTTGTACATAACGATTACACGGCTGCAAAAGAAGTTGAACTACGCAATAACGAGGGAAAAACGAAAATAATGATGTGATTAAGAAGATGGACGCCGGCACGACCGATTGTCAATCTCGGCGACCACAGGTTGAATTCTTAGACGACTTCATATATCTGGGCAGTAACTTGTCAAAGGACGCCAGCGAAATTGAAATTGACGAAATTAAGCGATGGATACAGCTAGAAACGGGATCGAAGCGTACATATATAACCTAGACTTGTGCAGACTTAGGCCCGTTTTCTCAATGTCTGGTTAAACTTGCCCTATCCGGGACACTAAATTTAACCTTAGCGCATGCAACGCTCAGAATATGATAATGCAGCCCACAGCGCAGCTAATGCAGTAGAAAGTCAGCTGATTTTCTTGGCGGAATTCTGCCACCTGCTCAATTTTATTCAACATCTGTGCCACCTCTCAGCATAATTTTGCGGCTGAGTTGGTTTCAGATTCGTTTCCTTCGCATGAATATCCAAATCGCTGTTCCTTGTGACCAGTTTTAGTTGTCTAATTTGGATGTGCAAACGTAAACAGTTCTAGCTGTCAAAATCTCAGTAGCCCGTATCAGCTGTTTGGAATTATTGTCCGATAAATTCTTAACCGGAAGATGAGTGCCGTTCACTGTTTATCTACAGAATAAGATTTAACTAGACATTGAGAAAACGGTCCTTAGTGGTGACACCAAAACTTCAAATTGGCAACAGCCATATGCATTAAAAGTGTGTTTCCTATATGGTCAGTTTCAACAGAAGTCAACCGATGAAGGAACTTTTGTAGGAGAGGTAGGCGCTATTTTCAGTCGAGTGAGCTGTTCTTACCACAGCTATGATCTAGCTATAAGCCACGCCACAAGCAATTCACCAAAATTTCATGTCGTTAGGTTCGTCCTATCGAAAGTTATCGCACCCTAAAAATAATACTTTGATATTTTTAGGGGAATAGTGGTTTCTTTGATCATATCTTACCCATTTCCAATACTAACTCACTAGATCTTACTACAAACATCCGACTAAATTTTCAACTCGCTAGCTTCATTCTATCGAAAGTTATCGTTGTTAAAGGAATATTTCAGGGGAGTTAGGCGTTTCTTTGGTCTGATTATGCCCCCTGATTATGTCGCGCTAACATCGGAATTACCTGCAACATTGCAAGATAGGTCTGACCAAACTTCAACCCTGGTCTCTCCTCAGGGCTGCTGATGGTGGATAGAAAGCCTCTCAGGAAAGTTGTGGGGGTCATTACGGGGCATTGCTCGATGGGTGAGTACGCGAGGCTTCCGTACAATAATTATTGTAGAAGCTGTGAGGACGAGGAGAAAACTATACATCATTTCTTGTGTAGCTGTCCTGAGCTGGCTGGTAAAAGAAAGAACACTTTGGGGTCCTTTTATTTCATAGATATGGATGACCTGAAAGACGTAAGTCCTGGTCATCTACAATACATTGATTCATTGACACCTCCGCTTTGTTCGACGACCAGGATCTCATGACTTTGAGATGGCGAGGTATTACAACGGACCCATGTGGTCTGTGTGTGCTGTGCTCTGTACAGCAGCCTCTATAACCTAACCTATGCCCATTTGACTAAAACTAAAGTAGCTTTTCATTTGAACTTTACTTGGCAAAAATCAGCACTCTACATCAATTGGATCAACAGTTATAGGGAAAAGTAGGGTAATACGGGGTAAGAAAAGTACCGTTAGTTTCCAACTGATCGATTTCATTTTTGCTGGAGAGTCATCTACCAAAGTAAAAGCATTTTGCGTTTATTCGATCAGGAGTTACATGTAATTATTTTACATATGTAGGGGAGGTAGGCGCCCCATTTTTCGGATCATCTGACCAAAATTTCAAGTTGCTAGCTTCACTCTATCGAAAGTTGTCGTGCCAACAGGCAGAAGGATAGACAGAAGAACTAGCTGACATGAGTAAATCGATTCAGGAGGTGCCCCTGATCATTTCCATATATATATATTGCTATACCTCCGGAGCCTCCTTTAATGTGTTACGTCTTATCGTAACAAAAACAATATTACACCCTAGACTTTATAACGCACTCCCTATGCGTTATAAAGTCTAGGGTGTAAATACAATACTTTTTTCTCGGTCCTTTCAATAATGAAAGCGAAGTGTGTGCACAGAAATTGGAAGCTTCGCATAAACAGAACCATCATTTGACCTGTGCTATGGCTGCGAAACCTAGATGGAAATCTTCCAAAGATACCGCCGATTTGGCGGCATGCCGGATTTGACTAAAACCAAAAAACACCTCCCACTGCCATTTCCTCCTTGCGGAACTACCTTTCGCCATTACTTCGCAGGATTGGCCTTGGCTAATCAGCCACCATTTCTGTTGCCCGACTTACGCCTAGCTTCTTCTTTGCGGAGCTCCTTATGGATGGTGCAGACCATCTGGCTCACCGCCTTCCAGTGTTGTGACGATTTCAGCATAATTTCCACCACATTTGCGGATTCACCTCACTCTCCAGTTCCGCTTCTAATTGTCCGCGGCTGTCTGCAAATCTGGGGCAGTCGAACATAACATGCCTCGCATCCTCAACTACTCCCTTACATCTGGGGCAGTCTGGAGAGTCATCCAATTTAAACCTGTGCAGGTACTGTCTGTATCCACCGTGGCCCGTAAGGAACTGGGTCAAGTAGAAGTTCACTTCCCCATGCTTTCGTTCCACCCATTTTCTTATATTAGGGATCAAGCTGTAAGTCCAACGACCAGTCGATGCTTGTTCCCAACGCTCCTGCCATTTTCTGAAGGAGTCGTCCCTCTCGATGCTCCTCTGTTCCCCCGACATCTCAGATGGCTCCAGGGCTCGGTTTCGAAGCAACCTCTCCGATTGGGATCATTCCAGCGACGACGTACGCGACCTCGTGTGATGTCGTTCGTTATGCAGAGCATACTCTCAACGCACTTCTTCTGTACACCGAACTGATGATTTTGGTATTGCATTTAAATTGTAGCGCGCTACCCCAGACCGGCGATGCATAGAGCAGAATAGATGTTACAACTCGAGACAGCATGAGTCTTCTGGTTGCTCTTGGGCCACCTATATTTGGCATCATTCTTGACAAGGCCACAGTAGCTGATGCTGCCTTATCGCATACATAATTCAGATGCTCACCGAAACTCAACCTCGCATCGATCATAACACCCAAGTACCTAATCGCCGGCTTAGATGTTATTACACTTTTCCCGACCCTGATCTGTAGACCTCTTCTTCCCACGCTTGCTGATAAGGACAGCTTCCGTTTTCTGTTCAGCTAGCTCCAGTCCAACGCTTTCCAGCCACAATTTGATGGTCGTAAGTGCTTCGCTGGCGTACATTTCGACATCACGTGGGTCGTTAGCTACAATAACGACCGCAATAACATCACCAAACCCAATTATCGTCACTTCCTGGGGTAGCGGAAGCCTGAGAATTGCCTTTTTTCGAAGGCTTGAGTGAGGGTCCAGGTTTCGCACGAAACCTGGTCCCTAACTCAAGCCTTGGAAGAGATGTTAAACACATTTGAACGAAAGATCCTTCAGCAAAATTTCGGAGCAGTTTGCGACCGAAATAGATGGCGCATCCGGTACAACCATGAGCTGTACGAACTCAACCCTGAGCTGAGTGAGAGAATGGACAAACCACGTCTTCGATTGACAGTGCATACCTATGCAACGAATGGACGATAACCACAAGCCTAAAAAAATATTGAAAGTTTACATTACTAAAAGCGCGTTTGATAGCCACACAATAGAAAATCGGACTATGAACCTTCTGCCTATACGTCCTATACACTAGCCACTAGGCTGACAGACTAGATTACTGGTAAACGTACACAATGTTTTCGATATGTAACGTATTGCTTGCATGCATGTGAATGTGCGTCTGTGAAGTCTTCTTGTCCCGTGGGTATGAGACTGATTCATTTGGAAAATCATAAGGGGGAAGGACAATAATAATGCGAAACTGGTCACCATTTTTATACAGGTTATACGCCAGTTACTTAGCGCGTCTACTACTCCTAGGATCACATCCTGTCCATTAGGCACATTAATCGACAAGCCGGGATGCGCTGTGGCTTATTTACCACAGCGGGAGTCGATCTCACGAACCGGTAGAAAACATTGGATGATGACTCAATACACTGAGCTACGCGCTTGCCAGTGTTCATTTAAAAAAAAATCCATTTTAACGTGACAGTTTTATCAAACCGAATGTGGACTTCGATAGATACAGGTCTAGTTAGAGCCTGACCTAGAAAAATGTTTTACAAGCCCACCGTTTGCTTCTGAACGCACGTCCTCATTTCTGACCTACAAATATCAATAAACTCCTACATTTGAAATGGGAACAATACTTATAGTCGTATTGTTGCCAACAAGCACTTACTGACCATCAAAACTCATGCCATATTTCCTATAAGTTTCCCTGGCACACACATCGATTTTATAATTACGCCAATTTTGCCTTATATTGTTGTTCTAGAAGGACGCTGAAAGAATGATATACAACAACCAGGATAATGCAACAAACGTGATATTTTTATTTACTCTACTTCTAGTCCACAATTCCTTTTCTGTTGTCTGGCCCAAGTCTATATTTGCAATGTAATTTGCTTGAAAGCTTCACTGATTACAAGATCTAAACATATTTGTCAAACGTCCCAGAATGACAGTATCCGCCACTTCATGTTGTTGACGACTTAGTCAGTAATCAGATATACAAACGTGTAGCGGTTAGGTACGAACACGTTGAAAAATTCCATAAAATATTTATACTCTGGGGCAAAGAGCCTTGTGACCAGTGTCCTCGTAAATCTTTCTTAACACATGCTTAATGATTACAGTCAAAGAGGATTCATGAATCTACAATACATATTTTCATAGATGTGAGATTCAAGCGCGCTTAGGTATGATTCATTTTGTTTATTATATTGTATATGAATAGGTATTTGTACCTACGTTATTGATTTTATTGGTATTCGGAGTTTCCAAAGGATAGGTAACACTTCCAAGTTGTTGAACATCTAAGATAAAAACAGATTAACATGCTAGGACGACGCACGGCTGCAATACGCAATCGAACATTAGCGATCAAATAGTAATGTGCTCTTGCCATTCCAATATCGGCACCCTTCTTTTTTCGCACGTCCCGGAGGTAACTTTTTTGCTAATGGCAAAATGGTCGATCTGATCTTGTGTTCGGCGCCGATCAGCAGAAAACCAACTGATTTTGTGGTGGTCCTTATGCTCAAAAATAGTATCACCGATGAAGAGACTGTGAAATTTGCAAAACTATATAAATCTTTCACCATCTCCTCAGCACATGTCTGAGCCCATAGTTATCAGCGCCAACTTTTTCATTCAAATCCCCCATAACTATTATAATATCACCTTTAGGTGTTGCGCTCTGTTCGTAGAAGGAGTCTTTCGCCAAGACATTGTCGGGTTGGAGCATAACGTTGCATCAGGCTTTGTAAGGTGGCTACCCTATACTAAAGAGGATTGATAATTCTACAAGAGTTATCACTCCATATATTGTAACTTTCCCCTCTGCCAGAAGATTTGATGTATTGACAAATTGTATAGACTTCACAAGAAAGCTGACTCCGCCTCCGGCGGTAGATTTCTTTGTATTGATTCTCTTGTGTATCTATACTGTGTAGTTTATACTATGTTTATACAATTTGTCAATACATACAAATCTCCTGGCAGAGGCGAAACTTCTATGGAGTTATAACTCTTGTGGAATCTATACTATTTGCCTATACTCTATAACCCCTCAATAACTCCCACATGCATGACACATGGATGGCCTTAGTGTTGCGTGGAATCTAATATGTTGATGTTGGCACGCTTTTGTTTTCGCCAATCAGGCAAGTTCATTTGTAAACTAATATTACGTCTTGCACTGATAGGACTACCTCGCTCTAGTTCCTGTTAACCCCATGTAGGGCATAGGGCAATAACCACGCCTACATTCCACCTCGTCCTGTTCATCGCCATCGCTCTCAGTTCATTCCGCGACTTGCCTATTGAGCCACCCTCTCTCTTAACTGATCTTCTCCAGGTGTTATTAGGTCGTCCAACACGGCGACTTGCGTTGGTCCTATCCATTGCCACTTTCGCCTTTTAATGGAAGTGTCTATCATGTCCTGACCAGTAATAGCAAGGAGGTTGTCGTTAGAAATGACCTCCGACCAGCGTATGTGTAGGATGCACCGTAGACATTGGTTCACGAGTGTTTGCAACTTATTTGGTCACCTTCCAAGTGGAACAGCCACGGATTTTACGTTGGTTTCGAATATCCGGAGTTTGGTGTGTTTGAAAATTTTATTTTGCCAGAAAGGAGTCAAACTGAGAAAGCATCATTAATGGCAATTAAAAACAGTATGGGTGACAAAATGCAGCCTTGTCTCACTCCGCCATGCGCCTCGAAAGGATCTGATAGATTACCCTTGTATAACACGTAACATTGGGCTCCCTGGTAGGACTCCTTGATGATGGAAATTATTTTATCTGGTAGGCCTCTCTACGTAAGGCCCTCCAGATGTATTCCCGGTCAACGCTGTCAAACGCCTTCTCGAAATTGATGAATATCCGTATGAGATGTAATGGGGATCTCCACTCTGCGGATTGTTCAATAATAATTCGGAAGGTGTTGATGTGGTCGCTACATGAGAAGCCCTCGCGATGCTTGATCATGTGTGGCGACCTTAAGGGCGGTCCTCCAATGCTAGAGTAATTGACCAGCTACGTACTCCCGCGATACGTGCGTCAACAAGCGACGTGGTAATGACTACGAGTGACAGGGTTCGTTCATTGCAAGCATCTGTAACGGACGGTTTGGTGGGCATCCGAAGATGCCCGTGGGGATTTAGCCTAAGGTAGCATATTACCGTGAAGGTCGGGCCGTGCCATCTGGCGAAGAAATAGGCCCCTCAACGAGCTAAGCAACGGCCTATGCTTGCTGTAGCTCAGTTCGGGAGATGTGGGCGGGGTTTTCGCCGCTCGTTGCCCCTGTCCTTTACGTATTAACAAAAATTCATAGGCCTGGGCAAGACAACACAAACAGGGGAGGTAAAAATGGGGAATAAAAAAATAGTCGATAAGGATGGAATGGTTGACGGACGGATCAGACGCCCACACGGTCGCGGGTGTAATGGGACCCTCGGCCTCTGGTTTCGTACCACCAACAGACCACTACTCATCAGGTGCTGCTTCGATCTGCTGGTGGGAGCAGCATTACCAGACCATAATATGGTTCATTACAGCTTCGACTTCGAGGCACATTAATAATAGAAAAATGCAATACGGTGTAAATAAATTTTTCTTTAAGTTACTTAGAAGGACAATCCTGGCAAACAAAAAGGTATCCAGGGCTCCTTTGCGCTTCGTCCGGTCACTGAAGATGCTCTAAGTGCCGGCAATTCGAAGCATTTATGGAGGCCTTATACGTGGCTAAACCACAAAAGACGAACACAAAACCAGGACTGCGTTATTAAACTGAATCTAAAAGGAAAAACTACTCTATAGGAAGGATGGGGGTGCTACAGAAGAAAGCACAGCTACTTGAAGGGAAAATACGTGAAGTAAGTGGCTAAGTCCTAAAACTTAAGGCAAGTAGCCTTAATGTGCTTATGGGGATACAAATCGGTGGAAGGACCAAAAAGGAGCTCGATGAGGTCCTACTTAGTCCTGTTCTTTACCGGAAATGGGCCTCACGTTTGGCGTCAAATATGTAACGGACGGTTTGGTGGGCATCCGAAGATGCCCGTGGGGACGGAGCCTAAGGTAGCATATTACCGTGAAGGTCGGGCCGTGCCATCTGGCGAATAAATAGGCCCCTCAACGAGCTAAGCAACGGCCTTTGCTTGCTGTAGCTCAGTTCGGGAGATGTGAGCGGGGTCCTTTACGTATTAACAAAAATGCATAGGCCTGGGGAAGATAACACAAACAGGGGAGGTAAAAATGGGGACTAAAAAAAAATAGTCGATAAGGATGGAATGGTTGGCGGGCGGATCAGACGCCCACCTGGTCACACCTGGGTCCGAGTGTAATGGGACCCTCGACCTACCATAATATGGTTCATTACACATCTTCGCGCCTTAATTATCTATACTATCTCTTCCATTGCACACAAAATCAATAACACAATGTTTCTTTCGAATACATTCCTCGAAGCAACGCGCGGCTACGAGCGGCAACAAGCGAGGAATCCATATTTTTCTGGATATAGCGGACGAGTCGCCTGGCGCAAGTAAACGCTTCGCTCAAACACGCTTCTAGCGGAAAATGTTTATGTAAATTCTTACCTACGAACCTGCGCGCATTGCCGGTTGTTGGTGCTTCTGTCGCGGCAGCTGCTCAAATACGCTTGCAGTGGAGGACCACGCTGACACTTTACCTCCATCCAAGCGTTTGGGTTCTTTTCTGGGTATTGATATTTCTAATTTGAAGAGTTTACTTAATAGTTTATGTCGACTACGGCTTTTGTTTGTGTTGTTGTGATAGTAGGCTTCTTGGATCAACCCCAACTTGAATGACTTTTCCAGGATCCGTTGTACATGATCTTTACTCCAATAGTTTTGATCAGCCAAGAGGATTGATGATACCTACCCTTATCATCAATCCTCTTGGCTTCCGACAACAAATGTCTCGAGAATAACAAAAGTTCCTCTCTTCAACAGCATTGTGGATAGTTGATTTGACATCCATAACGTCGAAATTCGGATTTTGCAGCTTTCCGACATTGTCAGTTCCACTATTAGGTTCCTGTTCTGTTTAGGAGGTTTGACGGCATTTTTGAGGTGATGTGGCGCGGCGCTCCCTCTAATGGGATACGATTATCATACGAGTATCAAATTTTGCATTATAGTGAACATAACTAACTAAACTCAGTACATTATTAGTTTGTTAGTTGCTTTAATAATCTAATTTAGTCTACTACCGCGACAAGATTACGGTCTATTCCAAGCCGCTCTCATGGTATTGAATTTGATTTCCAATTCCATTTTCAACAGACCAACTGCTCCCAACTGAAAAAGTCATCATATATTATGGAAAAAGCCAAGCCAAAGTGAAAAGAAATCCGCATGTTGGGATATATAAGATACAAAGGATTGCGACCATGGTGGCAAATAAAAGGGCGTACCATGCGAACCGCCTGAAGTAGTCTTTTATTTTAGTTTCGTAAACCGTACGTGATACGGCTCAACAATCCTTAAATTAATATTTAATGCAGAAATCATGTCCATGGTCAGTATATTTGACCTTTTTCTGTCAGAAAGAAGAATTATAATTTGCCAAAAAAGAAAACGGCAGTAAAATCTCATTTTTCATATTTCTTCCACCCCTAGTTATATTCATTAAACTTGAATGGAATAAATGGCTCGATTCTCGATAGTCTGCGATATATTTAATTTCATCCAGAGCTTTGAGAATATGTACAGTTCGGTAGAATTTTCGTGAGCAAATCTTTTACTTTTTCATACTTTTAGTTTGAATGGCCGTCAATATTACCAGGAAAATGAAAATGAACAACGTAAAGCCTCTACTGTTGACAAGCACAAACTTTGTACTAGTGTACACTTTTCATCCTGTTGAACTCGATTTTTTTAATTAACTTTCCGGAATATTTTTTTCTTAATGGAAACCGGTAAAATTATTACTTTATTTCCAGCGGGCCTTATTGCGCTGTTCGCAAGAAGCAGGAAAACATTTCCTTTCATGTAACAAAAGCATTTTGGGCAATGAAAGAAAATGTCTGAGTCAAGGCAAAAGGTTCATTAAGTATGTACACCCAAAATTTAAAATACCCCGGGCCTTATTATGAGAAAATGGAAAGCAAGCATTCTTTGCTTACGAGCATGCACGTAAGAGACCTTTAGAATTTATGGAAAATTTCTTGATGACAGACAACGTAGCAGTCTTGCTTTTCATGATGCCAGGGAAGAGATTGCAAAATGATGCCTTGTGTAGTGAGAAAGGACAAATTTCAGTAGAACGATTTTATACAATAATACTTTTGAAATGTTTAATGGCAGCTTGCTCAAATTGCGATAATTTGCAAGACAGAGAAATAATTAATCAATTTGACGAATTGAATTGGTTGTTTAATTGTATGGAAATAATATTATCAGGACTGCTTTTGGGGTATTAGTAGTCCTTCAAAATTCTAATTTTTAGGTCCTGAATACCTGTATTTAAAATTTAAAATAAATATATTTTTATTGGCCAGTACATCTTTCGCTGAAAATGCGTGTATCGACCATTCGCATCCTGTTGTCTCGGCGAAAGAAAATATTAATTACGTCAACTGACGAGGATTCGGTCAAAGTTGAGTCGACATGTCATTCAGTGATGACCCGATAAGTAGTCGAAAAATGGCATCAGATCAGCAATTCCCTGTTAGCATTTAGCCATCATGTTCTCTTACTCGTACTATAGTCTTATGAACGAAGCCTAGGCTAATGACAGAATGATAAGTCTAATAATGTGCTCTACCTGTCACGGTGATCTAGTCTAGATAACAAACTTGCGCCCATAAAAGAGTAGTGATACAGTGAAACCTCTCTAGAAAGGACACTCGCGGTGTAACTTTTTCCGATGTTTGTATGCAGTGTGGCCTTGAGACTGTTTAAGCCTGCCTTGAGGCATGTCCACACTTATTCAACTTTCCGCCGGCAAGAGGAATTCATCTGTTGAAAGTATGGATGAAAGCCCTATTGAAAAGACAGGTTCGATGTTGATTGTGAAAATCCATGACGAATGCCTCAAAAACGAAGATCAACGTGTGGATGAAAGAAACCCACCCAAGTCGGAAAGCACGAAAGCACGTCTTCACTTTCAACTTTTTATATGTTCTGATACCATACTCGTACATATTTTGCCGTTACGTATGTCAACGTTGTAAGATTAGTTATACAGTAGTTTTTGTTTCTGAGTTTGATAGTACGAGGGTAAAGTGAAAAGTTCTCGGCCTGACACAGAAATATTGTTACAATCAGCAAACATTTATGTTTCCTGCCTGGATGCACGTGTCATTAGTTCGTATGACAAGTTTCAACTTGTTCTCTCAAGTAGTTTGTTTACACGAATTTTTGCAGTAGACATCTTACGTGTTTTTCGTTCAAATGGAGAAACTTGAATATTGTGCGGTTATAAAACTCTTCGTTTTGGATGTGTTAACCTCTGAGGAAATTCATCCGAAGTTATCAAAAGTTGACGGAGACTCTGCTTCATCGATGTCAACCGTTAGTGCCTCCGTACACGGGTCGTCTGATTTTCGGCACGTCTGCGATTCGGACTCTGCTCGTCTAAAATCGCACACGACGAGCGACGCCTTGCACCGCACACGAGTCGATTGCGATCCGGTATTAGGCATGGGTGGTATTACGGATTCTTACTAGCACGAATATGATTTTGGAATTGGGGGTATTTAGGCAATATGTCGCCGCTATGTGAAAGGAGGAGTGCAGAGGAGTGTCAGTGAAAATATTTTAACCCTTTGGTTTGGCGAAACGGACTTTTTTGTACATGAAGTAGAATATGGGCGATATGGATGTCGCGTGATTCGAGGTGAAAGGAGGAGTGCACAGAAGTGTCGATGAAAGCATTTTAAACCGTTGGCATGGCGAAATAGACCTTTTTGTACAAGGAGCGGAACATGGTTGTCGCGGTATTCAAGGTAAAAGGAGAAGTGCGCAGAAGTGTCGATGAAAGCATTTTAACCCTTTAGTGTGGCGAAATGGACCTTCTTGTGCATGAAGCGGAACATGGTTGTCGGTGAAAGGAGAAGTACACAGGAGTGCTGGTGAAGCATTTTAATCCTTTGGTGGGCGAAAAGGACTCTTTTGTACATGAAGCGGAACATGGGTAATATGGTTTTCGCGTGATTCGAGGTGAAAGGAGAAGTGCACGGGAGTGCTGGTGAAAGCATTTTAACCCTTTGGTGAGGCGAAAAGGACCCTCTCGTACATAAAGCGGAGCATGGGTATGGTTGTCGCGTGATTTGAGGGGAAAGGAGAAGTGTATTGAAGTGTTGGTGAAAGCATGTTAACCCTTTGGTGTGGAGAAAAGGACCTTTTGGGCATAAAGCAGGATATGGGTGATATGGGTATCGCGGTATTTAATGTGAAAGAAAAGTCGGTGAAAGCATTTTAACCCTTTGGCGTGGCGAAATGGACCTTCTTGTACATAAAGCGGAACATGGGCAATATGGTTATCACATGAGTCGATGTTAAAGGAAGAATGCAGACGAGTGCTCGTTAAGGCATTTTAACCCTTCAGCGTGGCGTGAAATGTACATGTACATGAGGCGGAATATGGGTGCCGCGTGAAACAATTTTAACCCTTTGAAATTGAGAAATAAATCTTTTCATACATGGAGCAGTAAAAATTTGTGACCCTAATACGCTTTGCGATGGAAAAATACGGTGTTTCTACACGCTATATAATCGAGCAAAATATTTTTTTTATAATACAGGGTATTCGATTTCGGCAAGATTACTGTGTCCGTGGCGTTCAGACAGTGGAATTAAAAGAAGTCAAATTATTTTGACAGTAAATTTGGTGTGAATTAGTGCAACCACAACTCGAACTCGGATCGAAGAGTTTTCTAAGAAGAAAGAAGAAGAATAAGTAATAAGTGTTGATAGTCGCAAAGTCTGAGTGTTATGGAGAAAGGCAAGGAGGGAAGGGCTAACCCTTTTTAATACCGCTGTTTGAGCAAGCGGAGCGAGCGTTAGAGGTTCGGTCTATGTATACTGAGGGTTAATATCGCTTAAACCTTTCAAATGAATGACCGCTAAGCTAAGCATTGCATCAGACGGGGCACCGAAATATACTGCATGCCGAAATTGTCCATATGAAATACTGCATTTGCACACTTTCGTTTTGGAAGAAATAGTGCATGATGGCACGCGAATATCTCGTATGCGGTGATGATTTAACAAAACATCAACGGATAGTGCACTGCCTAAATGTTTGCGCGACAATGTCAAATTGTTTTCAAGAAAGAAAAAAATGATCCGGAAACTTTATTGAGAAAAATACTGGATCATGTATATATCTGTGTTAAAAAGAAGATATTGGTTGCGTTCAGGATTTCATACATTGGATATTTGAATTTCTGAGTTACACAATTGTTGTTTAATTCAGGAGTTTAGATTCGAATAAAAAAGGAATAGCGGAAATTAACCGGGAAAATTGGTAATTGGTTTCCCCTATATAGTGTCGACGTTTTTTCGTTTTTCCGCCTCGAGATCGCGTCAACATCGCTGTGATATCGCTTTTACGACGCTTCGATATCATCGATTTTATATCGCTTCAGTGTAGCCTCAATATCGCTTTGATATCTAATATCAACACAAAAGTGTTAAAAAGACCATCAACAATATTACATTGCATTAACGTCATCAACCCTATTCAGACGACACCCGTTTTCTTAAATTTCAATACATGTTCAAGAATATGTTCATCTCCGCACCATAGAGTTAAAAGCTCCTACAACAACACTCAATTGCATTGGCCTCCTCTTCCCGATTCAGACGACACCCGTATTTCCTAGATTTCACTTCATGTTTCAGAATGTATTCATTTCACCACCATAGAGTTAAAAGCGCCTTCAACATCATTCCACATAATTGGCGTCACCACCTCCATTCAGACGACACCTGTATTTCCTAGATATCACTTCATGTCCAAGAATGAGTTTATCTCAACACTTGTAGGATTAAAAACGCCGTGAACTACACTCCAGAGTATTGGCTTCATCACTTCAATTCATAGACATCCGTATTTCCTAGATTTCACTCCATGTCCAAAAGTATGCTTGCGTCAACACCAAAGCGTTTAATTCAATTCAATTCGTTTTCAACTCAACTTCCGTCCCACGACACACTTCCCATAGAAGTAGCCACGTCAAAAAAACTGCCAAATTCCTGAATAATATAAAGCCGCAAAAACCACTTGGCGCTACGGGCAGGGTAATTTTGCTGAAAACAAAAGCGCTGTGTTATGACAAAAAAAATATTTTACCCGATTATATAGCGTGTAGAAACACTGCATGCCGTCATCGCAAAACGTATTTGGATCACAAGCTTTTATTAGTTCATGTCCGAAAAGGTAATTTTCACCCCACCAAAGGGTTAAGCACTCCTGTAAACTCCACCTTTCACGCCGAATCACGTGATACTCATATCGCCCATATCCCGCTTAATGTACAAAACAGTCAATTTCGCCACACCAGCGGGTTAAAATGCTTTCACTAGCCCTCTTTTGTACTTCTCCTTTCACCTCGAATCACGCGACAACCATAATGCCCATGTTCCGCTTTAAGTACAAAAGTCTCCTTCTCGCCTCTCCAAAGGGTTAAAATGCTTTCACCAGCACTTCTGTGCCCTTCTAATTTCACCTCGAATCACGCGGCAACCATGTTCCGCTTTATTTACAAAAATGTCCATTTAGCGACACCAAAGGATTAAAATGCTTAAGCCAGCATTTGTCTGCTTTACTCCTTTCACATCGACTCAGGTGACAACCATATTGCCCATTTTCCGCTTTATGTATTTTACAAGAAGGTCCATTTCGCCATGCCAAAGTGTTAAAATGCTTTCACTGACACTCCTGTGCACTCCTCCTTTCACTCCGAATCACGCGACAACCATGTCGCTCATTTCCCGGTTAATGCCCAAAAATGTCCTTTTCGCCTCACCAAAGGGTTAAAATGCTTTCACCAGTACTCCTGTGCACTTCTCCTTTCACCTCGAGTCACGCAACACCCATATCGCCAATATTCCACTTCATGTACAGAAATGTCCATTTCGCCACGCCAAAGGGTTAAAATGCTTTAACCAGCACCCATCTGCATTCCTCTTTTCACATCGACTCAGGCGACAACAATACATGTTCGGCTTCATGTACAAAAAGGTCCATTTGGTCATGCCAAAGTGTTAAAATGCTTCCACCGGTGCTGCTGTGCACTACTCCTTTCACCTCGAGTCACGCAACACCCATATCGCCCATTTCCCGCTTAATGCCCAAAAAGGTCATTTTCGCCTCATCGAGGGGTTAAAATGCTTTCACTAGCACTCCTGTGCACTTCTCCTTCCACCTCGAATCACGCGACACCCATATCGCCCATATCCCGCTTCATGCTCAAAAAAGTCCTTTTCGCATCACCATTGGTTAAAATACTTTCACTAGCGCTGCTTTCGCACTTGAAAAACCCGACACCCATACGAATACACCACAATTTCTTTGAAAATAATTTTCAATTGAATAAATGCATCCATTATATTTTTTCCTGGTGTCCGGCGTCGACGACTTTTCTCGTTCCAAGCAGTTCGCATGCTTCGAGACGCACAGACGAATACATCGATTCGATTACGTGCCGACCAATGAACGACTCGTGTGCGGAACTCCATACATTTGCTTTGGAAGTGGAGTTCGAATCGCAGACGAGCCGATTACGAGACGAGTACGAGACGACCCGTGTGCGGACGGCCTTAATGAAACCGGAAAATAGAGGGCTACGCCCGCAATCCGAGGGTTTTGTAGTGTCCCATGCAAATAGGAAATGAACTGTAATACTCTTGGAGATGCTTAACCATGTTATGACGATATTGCAAATTGCAAGCTTCCGTAAGAAATATTGAAATAAATTGTTTGAATAATTATAAAAAGTAGAATCAGCGACCAGCATACTTGCCCCTCCCTTTCCCTCCTGTCTCGCTAATTTTTACCCTTTTGAAAATGGTTAACTCCAATTCGCTCTACGGAACACAATATGCAAGTATGTTGTACTCGTAGTACTAGTATGTTGTACAAGAGACCTGTTATGTGCATTTTTTGTTTGACCAAATTTAAATGAATGTACATACTATTGATTATCGTTGGCCATCAATATTTTCGACCTCGGATGAGTTTGAGAAATGCAGGGGTGTGCTAACTGTAACTATAGAAATATACTGTTATTAACCTATTTTGAGAATATATCAAAATTCCACATTTTTTTGTTTTCTGTGCTAGTTGAAAGCCACCTTTCTGTATGTTTTCAAATTTCTAAGTGTAACGGTCTCGGAATTGTAAAGAGGGTGGGACAAATTATGATCTCATATTTTTCCCTCTATCTCTTTTCTCCTTTTTTTTTCAAATTTGAAGAAAATGCCAAAAATGGAATGAACTCGGTAGTACCCTTCTCATAATACCTCACTTGCCTATACCAGATGAAATAAAAATGTTGACCAGCCTAGTTCCCCTCCACTTCTCTGCCCTCCCAGCCCTTTCCCATCAATCTTTACCTTTTCAGAAATGTTAACTCCAACAATATTCAAGTATGCAATACTCGTAGTACTAGTACAGCAGAGGCCGGTTATGTGCATTTTCTGTATGGATGCTGTCAAAAGTCAAAATTTAAATGAATGTACTTACTATTATTAAATATGATGTGATTGTAATGAAACTTAGAGATAATATTGCCTATGATGTTGGTTATCATTGGCCATCAATATTTTTTGCCTCGCGTGTGCTTGATGGGTACAGGGGTGTGCTAATTGCAACTATTGAAATGTACTATTATTAACCTTTTCTGATAAGATTTCAAAATTCTATTATTTTTAGTTTTCTAGGCTAGTAAAATGCCGCTTTTCTGTAAATTTTCATATTTCTAAGTATAACGACTTCGAAATACAAGGAGGGAGGGGGAGACAAACTTGGATCACATACTTTCCCCTCTCCCTCTTTTCTTCTTTCTTGGAATTTGAAGAAAATGCCAAAATAGGATGTATTCGACGGTACCTTTCTTACGATACCGCCCCATCTGCCTATACCAAACGAAAACAAAATTTGACCTTCATTTTCCCTCTATTGGGACCCCCCCTTAAAGTTGACCTACATATTACGACGCTTTCTCTAAAGAATTATCGAATTTCTACATATTTCCATCTAGCTTCAGCGGTTCGTGAGATATTTCGTGGACAGACTGATAGACAGACAGACCGATTTCACAAGGGTTTTGTTTTTACTACAAAACCCCAAAAACGCATGAATTATTCGCACTCCATGCCAAGCTCCTCTGAATCCGCGGTAGTTTCCTTTGCGGAAAGTCAAAAGCCGAAAATTCCGACTCTTTCCATCAAAAAACCTCCAAAAAGAAACAGAAAGAATGAACTTTCAGCGTCCGCGATCCCCTTACTCCCCCCCCCCCCTCATTCTTCCTCACTGCTTTCACAGCTTTTTTGGTTTGAAAACCATCCTCACACTGTGTCGCCAACCATGCCGATTAATTGTCACGATCATCTTCAAACTAAAACAACCTTCTTTTACTCATCCCTGCAAAAAACATGGCCGCCGTTTGCTTACAGCTGCCAATTACACCCCATGAATGCCTATTTTTAAACTTGTAACGAGTTTTCATAAACATAAATGATTTGAAATAAAATAAAATCAAGTATATTTGTGAAAAATATACGTTTTAGCCAGACTTTCCCGTGCCAAGGATCAAATTTGGTAATATTCAATTATGTATCTATAATTCTAGATATGTGGGATGCCTGTCAGGTTGTTACTAGCTCGGAAAAATACAATGCAAATTGACAAACAGTTTACCTCGTGGAAAGCGAATGTGTGTTGTTAATTGCGTTGACCCCTCCAGGGGCATGGGCGCGTCAACATCTCTTGCATTTGTATGCCTTGTTGACGTTTCGATAGCATATCTATTTTTGGGGTCGCGCAGTTGCTAGCATGCACCTGCAATGAACAAAATAAGTATGAACATCCCTAAAGATCTCCTTAAGCATGTATCCTGGAGAAAAAATCGTCCTTATCTTTCTGAAAGTGCATTAAAGGACAAAGGGCTATATATAGAAGGCTTGGTCCGAATTTCGACCACAAATGGGACCTTTGTTACTGAATGGTTCACTAAATATTTAGTAACTTATACTATGGCAGCTAAAAGAAAGGTAAGCTAACTGTAAAAAGTTATAGCTAAAAACTTTTTCTTTCGATTTTTCTTTTTTTTTTTGTTGTTTTTTTCCCTTTTTTCTTAGCATTACCACTATTCTACGGAGGTTGCCTTTTATATTTCGGGATTGGACAACCCTAGTGTTGCAATCTGGCAACTTACAGCTCTATCGTAAAGTTTGACATTTTTGAGGTTATACGTACTCAGAACGTTTTGACATAAGACCGCTATTTGTGTTTTTACAGTAACTTAAAAGATTAATCCCGGCCAAATAATGGAATTCAATCGTGAACATTTTCGTGCGATTATTTTTTACAACTTTCGACGTGGATTAACTCAGCAACAGTGCATGGATGAACTGAATTCAATTTTTGGCGATGAAGCTCCATCAAGGACCAGTGTTTATCGATGGTATGGTGAATTCAATCGAGGTCGTAGTTCACTCCAAGACGAACTTCGTGAAGGTCGTCCAAAATCAGTTGTTGTTCCGGAAACCATTGATGCTGTGCGCGAACTGATATTGCAAGATCGTCATGTGACCTATCGTGAGATTGAGACAACTTTAGGCATTAGTGGGACCAGCATATTATTTATGACCCTCCCTCCGTTGTTTTAAGTTGAATACCAGTGTAATGTCTCTGAGTTTTGTATATGGTATGTAGCTTCCTTGGGTGATCTTAAACACAACCTAGACTGGTTTTACTGTTTGGTATTGCAGAGCCAATGTGACCTTCCGGAGTATGAAGCGAAATATAGTCCAAACTTAGAAAAGATTGGCACTATTGGATTCGAGGTGACGGGACACGAAACTGATGGATATAACAAGACTTAAAGGGCACAATGAACAAAAATGGCATAATGGACAGAGAGAACATAAAAGACAAATTAAATGGCATTTACATAGATGGGGTTTCTTCATAGAACGTACTTTATAAACGTTTCGTTCCTTATCGAATTAAATTAAATACAAATATATTGTATTTAAAATAGCACTTCGAAGCCATTCATCCTTAGGTATACGTATAATCTACAATACATCTTGTAAGGTCTTCGAGTGGAATTTCAGCGCAAATATCGGTAACGATAATGCTATTTGGATAGCAACTTTTTTTCCGTACAGTCTCTTTTTTTGAGGAAGAAAAGATGTCTACTATCTAAATCAGAGGCATAGAGAATCTTCAACGAGTACTTACTAATGGAATTCAATCACGTGATATCAACACGTAAAGATATACTATAATTTGCTCCTTGGTGTGGGATCAATTATCCGAAAAGGAACGGCACTTAAATATAAAAAAAATACTTTGAACACTTTTTAACAAAATTGTTTGCGAATGAAACCCCTCAAAATTAAATTTGCAACATTGAGGGATATCCTTATGTCCACTGAGTAAAACACAATTCACTCTGTATAGTTAATCGTATCGAACATTTTATATAAATTCATTTCACGTCTTCCTCTAAGTATCTTACAGATTTGTCTGAGATTACTTTCTTGGCACTCTGAATTTTATCGCCATCCTTTCAGAGAGAGGTGTACGTGTCCTGCATACATTAGTGCAAATTTTGACCGACATCTTAGTCCTGACCTATAGCTATAGACTATTATCTAGAAACTGGATACGCTTACATATACGTTGGATTAATAAAAAATTTATGACCTTCACATACATAGTATGCCAGTCGCATCGTTCGTCGTAGCAGACTACCAGATGCATTTGGATGGCTCATAACTTATATATAACTTAACTTATAAATTATCACCTGATTCTAAGGTGCAAAACTTTTACTAAAAAAAAATGTATGTATAAAGAAGACTTCCTATTATTTGCCAGCCATGAGATACTATTTTTTCATTTTAATAAATGCAGATAAAAAGTTACAAGTACAAATTTGGAAAATACTCTTTCGACTTTTTACTGATTGTTGAACAAAGGGCACTGAATTAATTTTTATCGTCAATGTCTCATATTTAGTGTTATCACTTTCTCATGTCTAGCCGGTTTTGCTATTTATTTGCATTTTATCAAAAGTTTTTGACGTGACAACGTCTTTCATGAGTGTGTCGCGAAAATGTGGAACGGAAGTGGAAAATCTTAAAAAAAAATCTTCAAAATCCGTTTGGGGATCGTTGAATGGGGTTAAGCGATGTGCTGAAAACTCGTCCTTGTAAAAACCACTCCACGTCAAGAAACCTGGAACAAAAGCCTCCCAGGTGGCCAAGGCCCGACGTCGGGCTGTCGTGCCACGATGAAGATGATTAGTTATCCTAACCTACACTTTACTAGATAGTCATAAAATGCACCTAATAAAAAAAATCGTAGGCTTTTCCGAAAATCGTTTTTAGAATATTTTCTTATAACTAAAACAAATATATTTATATTTTGTATCTTATGCTGCATCCGACTTTCTTATAAGGCAAATAAAATCAATTAACTAATAAATCAATGTGAAAATACTAAACTTTCCCAACGACCACTCGTAGGTATGCTTCCATAAACATGAGCACATGAAAATGAAAAAAGTACGCGAAAATGTTCGAGGATTATAATGTTAAGAGATGGGTAAGGTTTTCTGGGTGAAAAAACAATCTTTTGAGAATGTCATTTGATATACTGAAGTGCCAAGGGCTCCAGGGACGGTGGCGACATGTATTTATGTGTGGGGATTTTGCGAAATAAATACGTCGAGAATCAGGCCGCCATTCTGAGTGCTGTTAACATCCCAGTGGCAATATTATGTCGTGTGATAATATTATAAATTTAAGAAGGAACACAACATTTTTTAGTGTCGTGTGTAAGCTGATGGCAGAACAATCATTACTGCAGATACCAACCCCGATGACAACATACAATTTTCTCTCTAAATGCACTTATAAAGGTATTGGATCGGGGATTCAGTTCAAAATTTGATGGGACGTTAAAACGAGTACGTATTTCAGATAAGGTGCTACGTAATGGTGGTATCCCATGGGAAACCATAAAGTTGAATTTAAAAAGTGCTACCGCACGAACATAGCGGAAAAGTATAATAAAAACTCATTTACTCTTTTATAATGTGAAATAAAATATAAACTGGATTTTTACACATTACTTCAACTAGCCGGGTTAGACTAATATTACCGATTACGCTGTTGGTCTAATAGGTGGTCTTTGCGTGGTCTAGCGGCTGGTCTGATAGGTGGTCTAACAGCTGGTTGGTCTATTTTGTAGAAAGACCCTTAGGTATACCTAATCGTTATATCATATTGCAGGTTTTAACCGGGAGTCAAACACTATGGACAAGCCGCCGTTGAATTTGCTTGGTTTCTCGGTAATAATGCATATTAGCTAGTTCACCTCCGATTTTCCTTCCAGTTGTTCTCATGATGATGCTGACCAAGAATATACAGGGTGGCCCGCGATGAAATCGCCATTGGGCTAGGGTATATTCTACACTCTGTTAGAGGAACAACGCCGCCCGAATGGTCCCTCTATCTTTTACCGTTCCAGAGTTATCGCATTTTTTGTTGTTCTTGTCAAAAAGCTAGATTTTCTGGGGAAAACTCTGGGCTGGGCTCTTGAAGTCTAAAATTGACCCCACTTAACTTTACTTGTCACGAGGCCGAGGAATACTGCCGACGTTTCCCACAAAGAAAACTTCCAGACAGATATACGTTTGAGGGTACATATCGGATCCTCGTAGAAACAGAAGGAACACAAAATCGTAATGACAAAGAATGTAGTCGGCGTATCTGAATTAGAAGGCAGGAAGGGATCCTTGAGGTTTTGGTGAGAATCCTAGCTTGAGTACAAGAAAAAAAAATGAGTACAAGAAGGGCGGCAATTCAGTTGAATATCCCGCGTACGACAATACAGCGAACTCTTCATTTCGACATTCGCTACGCATACCATATCATGGAAATACTGGATTCACATCCAACAGATAGTCCTATGGACTGATTAAGCTACGTTTACGCGCAGTGGTATCTTTAATAAGCGGTACCACCACATTGGGGCTACTTACTCTCTTCTCCAGTACTATGGTTAACCAAGAACTTAAGTAAGTAGCTCTCGAAATACATGTATTTACATTCAAAATAAACGTTGTAGTTTTGGACAGGTTACGCCGTCTTTTATCTTAGAACAAACTACTGGACAATATCCAGTATATCACAGTTTTGTTGTTGTTGAAAATCTATGGAAACACTTGTATTAGACTACTTCGTTCAATGAAAATGAAATTGGGGTTGGGTACGAAACGTCAACTTTTAAAATTTCGATTAACAAAATCTTGATTTCGAAATATCGAATGCGTATATCTCGGCTGTATCATAATCTCGACCAGTGGAAATCTCGACTTGTCGAAATCTCATTTTTAAAATATCGACAATGAATCGACTAAAGCGAAAATTTACCTCAATGAGACCGGAATAATAAAGCGGGAGCGACATAATGTCCTTTGACATGATTTATTTTTCAAAAGGAAAATAAAGTCAGTTTACATTGTCGCTTTTGAAATGGATTATCACACCTCACCATTGAATTCATTTCAAATTATTCGAGATTAATCGATATTATCGAGATCTCTTTATGTTGATACTTTCCTATGTCGAGATATTTCGTAATCGAAATTGTCTGAAGTCGAGATTTTGAAATATTTTTTCAAAAAAAAAATCTCGACTTCGGTAATGGAGATTTTAAAAGTCGACGTTTCGTATTGCTCCCTGAAATTGCGTAAAGAATTTGTAATTTGCATCGTAAATATTCTAATTTTGTACTCAGAGCGAGCAAAGCGAGCGTTCATGTTATGGGATACTGGGGATTGTGATTCCTTAAGTGTGGAGCGAGCGGAGCGCACACGAGAGATAATTGTGAATCAACAATCTCTTGTGTGTGATCCGCTCGCTACGCTCGCTTCGCGCTTAAGGAATCACAACCTTCAGTATTGCACTAACATGAACGCTCGCATCGTTCGCTCTGGGTGCAACATATTAACTATACATCGTACTCGTATTTACCATACATCAATTTTTAAATTTTTCCAAGCTCGAAAGCTATGTGAAGATATGCTGTCCGCACCCAACATATATACCTATACATAGATTCTCACTCAGCATGCTGAACTTTATCTACAACATACTGAAATTTCCACGGTATCGAAATTTGACTCAAAAAGTAGGCATATATTTGACTGGATCCTGTAGCGTGTGCGTTTTCAAAGGCAGTTAGTATTTTCCCCATATTTTTAAGCTTAATGGTGACAAATTTATCAGCTGAGTGTTACTTTTGCAAATTAAGATACCTAAAAAAATACGTAACGATTAACTCTGAGTCAAGCCCTTTAAGAATATAGAGCCCGATTTACTCGTAAGTTCGATTGCACAAATGTAATATAACTAAAAAACTTGCTGTAAAGAAAAGTAGGAAGAAATTTTTACAAGTACATAAATAGAATGAATGTATCGTTAAAGTATTTTGCATTTGTATGTTATAAAACATTTATTTTTTTCCTCATATTAGGTTTAGAAATTTTGTGTCAGTGAAAACAAAAAAAAACTTTTTTTTTGCTTAATTGTTGTGGACAGTTCTCCGAATATATGCTCTAAAGTCCACATTGATAGGGTGTCCCAAGTGTACGCGAGAAAAGATCAAAGGTCCTATGTTCAAGCCTTTCTTGTAAGTATATTTCAAAAAGTATGAGTTCATCAAAAAAGTTCCAAGGGCAAATCAAAATACATTAAATTTCTGAGTGACTACCTAGGACCTTATTACACTCTTCTGTAAAAATGAATTTGGTCGGTTGAAAAGTAAGGGTTCATTCCATACAATGTGCCCCAAACTGCCCCACGTTTAAAGTCGTTAATTTTAGGCATCGATGTAAAAATAGGAAAATAAAATCGTGTAGTTTTGAATTTTGGCTAAATTCATGAAATAGTCCCCTGGGTATACAGGGTGTCCCAAGCCCCAACGTCAACCCGGAAACCGGTGATAGGCCAAGTGGTGGCAGTTATCAGAAAAGTACAGGGTGGCGCAAAACAAACGAAGGGGTTTGAATAGTCTATAATTCCTTTATTTTTGAATGAATCGAATTTCATTTTTTTTGTAGTACACTTCATAAATGGGGAATTTTGTTAATTTAAACGTGAAAAATAGCATCGGTAATTGGTGCCCATTCCCAGCTTCGCAAATTGCGCTCTTTCTAAACGTTTTCATGATTTTTTCAAGATTTCAGGAGGTATCGCTCGAATTTCTTCTCGAATATTATTGTTTAGTTGGAGTATGGTCTGTGCCTTATTTATATGCTATACACATACTCCAGACCATACTCCAACTAAAAAATAATATTCGAGAAGAAATTTTAGCGATACCTCCTGAAATCTTGAAAAAATTCATGGAAAATATTTTAGAAAGAGCGCGACTATGCAAAGCTGAGCACCACCTACGCAATTTTTTTTCACGTTTAAACTAACAAAATTCCTCATTTATGAAGTATACTAAGAAAAAAAAAGAAATTCGATTGATTAAAAAATAAAGGAATTATAGACTATTCAAACCCCTTCGTTTCTTTTGCGCCACCCTGTATTAAAAAAAATCTCCGTCAATTATTTTTTGACTTATAGACATTCAAAAAAGAATTGGAAAAATTTATACCCTGTGATGATTTTTTAAGTACTGTTATTACAAATTTTCATTTTTTTTTATTTTTTTTTTATGAAGCAACCCTAACTAACTGTTCTATAAATCACAATCTAAAAGTAAAAAATTACTGTATTGGTTTTAAATAAAATATGACTTTTTTCCCCAATTTTGTACTCAAAATTATCACTTATCCCAACTTCAACTGACTGCATTGTAAAAAAAAATATACCATGCGGTTTTGGCAAGTAACTGTAAAAGATGGCGCATTTTGTCCAGATCCCAAAATGGTACGACAAATGTAGCACATGTAACCTTATGAATGATTTAGTGATTCAGTAACAATTTGATTATAGGACGCATTTAACTGCCATTATGCCATACAGATACAGTGCGCGGGAATATGCTATCATGCATCTTATTTATGGGGAATGCAAATGCAATGCTTGTGCTGCAGCCAGACTTTATCGTGAGAGATATCCAAATGCTGAATGTTATCCGGATCACCGAATATTTATAAACGTACACCAGTCATTCTCAGAGGGTCGAATTCCACACCACATGACAGGAGAGCCAAATTCCATCATGCCCTACGAGGAGGAAGTCTTACAAGCAGTCGAACAAGACCCCAGTGCCTCAGTACGTGCAATTGAATGTAGCACAGGAGTACCCAAATGTACAGTACAACGAATTCTACAGAGAAACAAGATGCACCCGTACCATGTTCAACGAGTCCAAAGTCTGCTTCCTCGAGATTATCCGCAGAGAGTACGTCAAAGGATGTTGCGTGAGTCCCCGATTCTTTGACAAAATTCTATGGACCGATGAATCCACATTTTCTAAAGATGGTTACATTAACCTCCACAATTTACACGAGTGGCAGATTGAATCCACATTTAATGCGGTAAAATAGAGCGCAGCATCGCTTTAAAGTAAACATGTGGACTGGAATTTTAAATGGCCAAATTATTGGACCATTCGAGCTTTCGGAGAACTTAAGTGCCGAGACATATTTAGATTTTTTAATGAATCCTTTACCCAATTTATTGGAAAACGTGCCACTCAGTACTTTTGAAAATATGTGGTATCAGCACGATGGCTGCCCAGCGCATTATGCCCGTACAGTAAGAGAGTTCTTCGATCGAGAATATCCCGAGAGGTGGATAGGGCGGCCTGGTACAATTTCGTGGCCGGCACGTTCACCTGACCTAAATCCCCTCAATTTTTTTTTACTGGGGAGCGGTAAAAGAAAAGGTTTACACGAAAGAAATAGAAAATTTGGAGGAACTCCGCCGAAAAATTGCGGAAGCCGCTGAAGCCATTAGTTCCGGAAGATTCGCCCGGCTTATAACTCGATCCTCTTTAAGAAGATGTCGTGCTTGCAGCTGAAGGCAAACATTTTGAACATTGTTTGTAAATTGAAGTTCTAACGTTTAATTGTAAATTGATTTTTTTTTTGTTCAATAAATTACACTTTTGCCTAAATGAGATTCTTACTTCTTTTCATCTCAATTAAGAAATAATATAGGTAGTGTCGTACAATTTTGGAATCTGGATAAAATGCGCCATCTTTTACCGTTACTTGCCAAAACCGCGTGGTATATTTTTTTACAGTGCAGTCAGTTGAATTTGGGATAAGTGATAATTTTGAGTACGAAATTGGGGAAAAAAGTCATATTTTATTTAAAACCAATACAGTAATTTTTATACCCTAGACTTTTAGTATAGGGTATATTGTTTTTGTCACGACGAAAATATGTAACACCTTAAAGGAGGCTCCGGAGGTATAGTAATGTATATATATAAATGATCAGGATCACCTCCTGATTCGATTTAGCCATGTCTGTCTGTCTGTCTGTCTGTCTGTCCGTCTGTCCGTCTGTCCGTCTGTCCGTCTGTCTGTCTGTCTGTCCGTTCGCACGATAACTTTCGATAGAATAAAGCTAGAGACTTGAAATTTTGGTCAAATGTTGGAAGTATAACCTACTTGATTGGTATTGAAAATGGGCATGATCAGGCCAAGAGAACGCCTACCTCCCCTATATATGTAAAATAATTAAATGTATCTATAACTCCCGATTAAATAAACATAAAAAGCTCTAGCTTTGGCAGGCTGCTTGTGAGGATAATCTTCTACTCCCCTAAAAAAATAAAATAGATCAGATGAAAACTAACGGTAATTTTCTAACAAAGAGCCCCGTACTACCCTACTTTTCGGGTTTTTTGTCTATAACTCTTGAACCAATTGACGTAGACACCTGATTTTTGGCATGTAACCCTGGAGTAAGAAGATGCTTAAGTTCTAGTAAGTTGGGGATAATCAGATCAAGGGAACGCCTACCTCCCCTACAAATTTCAAAAAATTAAATATTCTTTTAATTACGATAACTTTCAATAAAATGACACTAGCGAGTTGAAAATTTGACAAAATGTTGTTAGTAAGATCTACTTGGTTGGTATTGAAAATGGGTAAGATCCGACCCAAGCAACCCCTACCTCCCCTACAAATGCAACTTCAATAAGCGATAACTTTTGACAGAATCAAGCCAGCGACTTGAAGTTTTGGTCAAATGTTTGAAGTGAGATCGGGTTAGTTGGTATTTAAGATGGGTTAGATCAAACCTAAGGAACCCCTACCTCCCCTACAAATAAAACTTCAATTAAGCGATAACTTTCGATGGAGTGAAGCTAGAGACTTGAAATTTTGGATAAATGTTTGTAGCATGATTTTATTTGTTGGTAGCAATGATGAGCAAGATCCGACCCAAGGAACCCCTACCTCCCCTACAAGTGAAACTTCAAATAAGCGATAACTACCGATAGAGTGAAGCTGGAGGCTTGAAATTTTGTTTAAATGTTTGAAGCATGATCTTATTTAGTGGTGGCAATAATGAGCAAGATGCGACCCAAGGAACCCCTACCTCCTCTACAAGTGAGACTTCAAATAAGCAATAATTTTCGATAGAATGAAGCTAGCGACTTGAAAAATTCGACAAATATTTGTAGAATGGGTTAGTTAATTGATTTTGATAATGGTCAAGATCCTGCTGAATGATTGCCAACCTCCCCTATAAACTGGCAGTATAGGAAACTCACTTTTAATGCATATGGTCGTTACCAATTGGTACTTTTGGTATCACCACTAGGTCTGTACAAGTCTAGGGTATATACGCTTCGGACTCCGGGCCGAAGCGAAGCTTCGGCCTGGTTTACTTTTAGATTGTGATTTATGGAACAGCTAGTCAGGGTTGCTTCATAAAAAAAAAAAAATAAAAAGAATGAAAATTTGTAATAACAGTACTTAAAAAATCATCACAGGGTATGAATTTTTCCAATTCTTTTTTGAATGTCTATAAGTCAAAAAATAATTGACGGAGACTTTTTTTAATACTTTTCTGATACCTGCCACCACTTGGCCTATCACCGGTTTCCGGGTTGACGTTGGGGTTTGGGACACCCTGTATATTCACCATTGATACTAAGTACGGACGCTTAAAAGTGTTAGTGGTTATGTTTCCATGTTTTCCTCAAATATTTCGGTTTTGGCCCGTCCCGTATAAAAATATAATGGACGGGCATATAGTCCGATGCATGCTGTACGTTTGTTCGTTTGGGCGTGTGTTCGTTTGTGTGTTTGTTATACCCTAGACTTATAGTATAGGGTATATTGTTTTTGTCACGACAGAAATATGTAACACCTTAAAGGAGGCTCCGGAGGTATAGCAATGTATATATATAAATGATCGGGGTCATCTCCTGATTCGATTTAGCCATGTCTGTCTGTCTGTCTGTCTGTCTGTCTGTCTGTCTGTCTGTCTGTCTGTCTGTCTGTCCGTCTGTCTGTCTGTCTGTCTGTCCGTCTGTCTGTCCGTTCGCACGATAACTTTCGATAAAATAAAGCTAGAGCCTTGAAATTTTGGTCAAATGTTGGAAGTATGATCTAGTTGGATGGTATTGAAAATGGGCATGATCAGGCCAAGAGAACGCCTACCTCCCCTACATATGTAAAATACATAAATGTATCTATAACTCCCGATTAAAGAAACATGAAAAGCTCTAGCTTTGGTAGATTACTCATAAGGGTAATCTCATACTCTCCTGGGAAAATAAAACTGATAAGCTGAAAACTAACGGTAATTTTCTTACAAAGAACCCCGTACTACCCTACTTTTCAGGTTGTTTGTCTCCTGAACCAATTGATGTTGACACCTGACTTTTGGCGTGTAACTTTGAAGTGAGAAGCTGCTTAAGTTCTAGTAAGTTGGGCATAATCGGACAAAAGGAACGCCTACCTCCCCTACAAATTTCCAAAAATTAAATATTCATTTAATTACGATAACTTTCGAAAAAATGATACTAGCAAGTTGAAAATTTGAAAGGATGTTGCTAATAAGACCTACTTTGTTGATATTGAAAATGGGCAAGATCCGACACAAGGAACCCCCACCTCCCCTACAAATGAAACTTCACATAAGCGATAACTTTTGATAGAATGAAGCCAGCAACTTGAAATTTTGGTCAAATGTTGAAAGTGAGATTGAGTTAGTTGGCATTAAAGATGGGTAAGATTCGACCTAAGGAACCCCTACCTCCGCTAGAAATGAAACTTAAAATAAGCGATAACTTTCGATAGAATGAAGTTAGAGACTTGAAATTTTGTTTAAATGTTTGTAGGGGGATCTAATTGGTTGATGGAAATGCTGAGCAAGATCCGACTCAAGGAACCCTTACCTCCCCTACAAGTGGAACTTCAAATAAGCGTTAATTTTCGATAGAATGAAGCTAGCGACTTGAAAAATTGGACAAATATTTGTAGAATGGGTTAGTTAATTGATTTTGAGAATGGTCAAGATCCCACTGAATGAGTGCCAACCTCCCCTATGAACTGGCCATATAAGAGACCCACTTTTAATGCATATGGTCGTTGCCAATTGGGACTTTTGGTATCACCACTAAGTCTGTACAAGTCTAGGGTATATACGCTTCGGACTGGTTCTTTTCTGCGTTTGTCCGGGCACTTGTCGTATTCTGATCTTGAGAAAATTTGGTATGTAGGTTCCTTATGTCCCTGAGTACAAATCGGTGACCACAATTTTGATCATAGACTGGACCAATGGTATATTCTGTTTTGTTTAGGCCAGAGTTCTCTCAGTTGCCCTAGCCCCTTGTGAGGCATAGCGCGTCAACTGTTTCATGTGGCCCAGTTGACGTTTCGTTGTCATAAACTGGTTTTGGAGAATGCAGTTGCCAGCATGCACCTCCTGCACATCCATGGCCACGAACGACGTCGTGGACGGGATTCGAACCCGAAACGCCGGTAGTCAAACATGAGACTGTTGCCTCAACACACTGCGCCATCGGTTGCACCATCCCGAAGCAGAGTTATTTGCCAAAGAGATTGCTTCTCTGAGCATCTCCCGTCGTGAGATTTGAACCGAAATTGGTAGGCAGCTTCCTTGGGATATTATAAGCACCATACAGTAATATTTTGGTCCTCCTGCATGTGTGCGTCAGAAAAAATGACTCTCTTTATCATGAAATGAAACTTAAAATAAACCTTGTAGATATGGGTATCTACTAATTCGGGGTGATGAGACCAATGCACTCGAGTACTGCTGAAAATATTTTGAATTCTTTGGTCAAGACTGATACCATTTTGAGGCCTTTGATGTTGAAAAAAGGACATTCTTGGCAGTGAGGCGATAGCTAGGCAAGATGGGTATCATATGACTGGGAATGATGAGGCGAATGCACTAGACTATATTGCTGAAGGGATTTCGAGTCCTTTGAGTCAGTTTTATTTTTTAATTAAATACTGAACCAAAACACTTTTGGTTAGTCATGAAATGATCCGCTAATTTTTCGAACCGAATCCGACCTCATCCAATCCGGCACGAAACGTAGGTCATTTGTAAAATGAAATGGATTAATCCGATTCAAATTTGCATTTGCAATGCGGTTAATTTTTATTTTAATTAAAGTATTTTATAATGTTTACGCTCGTTTGAGTTTGGGTTTCTTCCAGGAGGATAATGTAAAATCATGAAAAAAATTGAAAGCAAATTATGCGCGCAGTTGCGGAGTGCTGTCTGACATTTTTGGGAATTAATATTTTCTTCCTGATTTTATGTAAATAATTTGGATCCTCTATTGTTTTAAATTTTGACTTAATATCTTTTATCAGCCATGGAAAATTTCTTGTTCCATCTTGCTCTATTGCTGTTTACGAAACGCATGTGTTGTCGTTCTGGATCCTTCACTTTGTTTTTGTTTTTGCAATTTTAACTTCAATCGTGATCAGCGAAAAGAAAATGGTTGCCGTTGAGGATCTCTATTCTTTTGGCTAATTTTGACTTCTGCTTCACAATCGGCGATCTGACCGACCCTCTACTAACTTTTCCAATAACATTGGCCATGTTTATAAAAGAAGTGTTGCCATTCTGGTTGTCTTACTTTATTTTTCGCAATTTTGACTTTAGATTCACAATGAGAGCGACCTAAACAGCCTCCTATCAGTTATTTCTAGGAAAATTGAACATAAGTTTTCTAAAAAAAAATTATCAATAATTTCTTGATATGTATATTAAGTCAAGAAAGATCATAGATTTAAATAGAACAGATCGGCAATAGTACTATCCCTACTCTGTGCTTCAGGTTATTTTCGAACCAAGCCGCGCATGCGCACTGCTACCCATTTGCACGCGGTCGCCATACGTTCGGTAAATGTCGTTACGCCATCGGCCACTCAGCCTCTATTTTGACATTTGCGAAGCATTTGGCCCCTCGCTCCTCGGGCCCCTGGGCCAAATATTAATACGTGTTGTGCGCGTTTCACTGCGCAGGCGCGGATATGTCAGCCATAACTCGATATTCAAATATAACATCAGTACAGAACATGGCATTATTTTCCACTGCGAGAAAAATTTCAAGATGTTGATGTTGGCCGCTTTTGGTTACTTTAGTAAATTTTTGTTATTTTAGGCCCGTTTTCTCAATGACTGGTTAAACTGCCAGTTAGCTATCCGGGACACTAAATTTAACCTTAGCGCATGCAACGTTTTTTTTAAGTAGTTTTCTTTGAGGAGAGAGTATACGAGGAAATGAAAAAGAGCGAGAGAAACGAAGCAATTCGGCACAAGTGAGGAAGTAGGAAGGGGGATGGAAATTTGACATATGGACCGGGCGGGTGTTCCGCGGCAGAGAGACAGACTGGAATGTTATTGTTCCAATTGGAAAAGTAGGAGAGGGGATGACATCTTACGTGCTTCCTGTGCTTTTATATAGACTGCGCGGGTGTTGCGCAGTGGAGGGCGTGTGTCTCTCTGTTCACTTTTTACGACTGGAATTGCTTCAAATAGTTTAGTGTTGAGTATATGCGGATTGCTCCTCCGTAGGTATTCTCTATGGTAGTTTTATTCTTATTGAGATGTTAAAAATAATCATTTAAATTTCAACTGAATAACGTAAAACCATCGAGTAAGTTCGTTATATTGATAAACTTATAAAATGTATAAAAAAAGGAATTTCAGAATTAGGTTAGATTATGTTAGGTTCGATGGGCACGAATGATCCACAATCACTGCGGCCGTGGGGTCTATTGTGGTATAGCCCAAAAGATTTAAGGATGACGATCGAGTTTGATCAAGCCCACAAATCTGGTTTAGGTTTGACTGAGGCAGTCGTCTCCGCTTCAGGGAAAACTTCATCGAGGCGCTCCAAGCGTCGGCTGTCGAGTGCCACACACTCGCAGAGGATGTAGTGAGAGGTCTCAGCATCGCTCTCGCAAAAACGACAATTGGGATTAAGGACAATACCTATTTTGTGCAAGTGACTCCTCAGGGTCGAGTACTCTGAGAGGAGACCGCAGATGATCCTCCCTCTGCTTCTGCCGAATCACATCAATTCCAGGAAACGCTTGGGTAAATGGTCTGAAATAAACAATTTCAATTGTTTCAGGCCATTCACAGCGGTTTCTAAATGTTCGTGCTCTTTCATGCGTAGTATTACCCTACATAGGGGGATACCACAGAAGGACTCGGGTCCGGTAGGCGGGCTCCAGATTTAATCTCATTTATATTAGCTTCTTGAATTTTAAGATCGTTAACCGTTTTTGTTTTGAACTTATGAAGAATATAATGTCCAACCGCAAAATTATCTGTACAATTTAATAATTAGTCAATCTCTTCTATAATATTAAGCAGCTTAACTTGAAGCGATAACTAATTAAAGAAGCCTTGAATTTGTACAGATGAAAAGCCTCTTACAATTTATCAACTGAAGTCTATTTACTATCAGCAAATTAGCAATTCGAAGAAGCTGTTAGAATATAGATTCATTTTGACGTGACAACTGACAACGTCTATCGGGAGTGGGTCGAGTAAATGTGGGACGGAAGTGGAGTTGAAAACGAATTGAATTGAACGCTGTGGTGCTGACGCAAGCACACTTTTGCACATGATATGAAATCTAGGAAATACGGGTGTCTACGAATCGGGGTTATGAGGCCTCTGGGGTGTTGTTGAAGGCGCTTTTAATCCTATGGTGTTGAGATGAACACATTCTGAGACATGAAATGAAATCTAGAAAATACGGTTGTTATCTGAATGGGAGTGATGAGGCTAATGCAATGGAATGTTGTTGATGGTGTTCTTAACACTTTCGTGCTGATATTAAATATCACAGCGATATCGGGGCAATGTCAAAGCCATATCATTGCGATCTCTAAGCGAAAAAAAAACGAGAAAACGACGACTCTTAATAGGGGACAAAAATTTCCCATTTTCCCCGGTTAATATCCGCTATTCATGGTTTATATGAATCTGAGTTTCTGAATTACACAACGATTATGCAATTCAGAAATTGAGATATTCAATATATGAAATGCAGAACGTAACCAGTACCTTATTTGTGTCACAGACTTCATACATATATAGTACAATACATCGAATATTTTTTCCAATAAGGGAAAGTATCAATTTTTAAATTTTCTTTGAAAACGCTTTGACGTTGTCACGCAAAAATTTTGGCACTGCCCGTCCATTTTTTTTGTCGTTGGAAAGCACAACTTGAAATATTGCATGTTTACGACGAAATAGCATTTTGAAAAATACTTATGCATGAACATTCCGAATAGAAAAAAAATTGTAGATTCCATAAAATTATTTAAGCTAATTATTTATTTCGATGTTTTTTCCATTTTGCAGGATATCAAGGTAAATATTCACAAAAGACAAAAATCACTGTACAAGTTCTTTTTTTTTTATAATTTTCTCTCTTTGTATGGTGAGTTTACCACTTGGATGTCCTAAGTAGGGTGGCACGTAGTATTTAAACTTATGATTTTCGTAGATTTAGTCTGGTTCCGACAGAAGTTCTTAAAAATTTGATTTCTCTTTTTTTCATTAATTTCAAATAGGTTAAATTACATAAGTCACGTTTGTTTATGTACCTATACAGCGTACGAACACTAAGTGCACTTTCACACGAAGAGCCGTACGGCTCTCGCTCGTGAATGGGAGCGAGGCGTGTACGACTGAAATGCAAAGAATACACTTCAGCTTTCACACGGGGAGCACGAGCCTTTACGTCGCGCGAGTGAGAGCCGTGCATCTCGAGCCATCGCGTCGCGCCTTTTTGTCTAAATGCACAGCGAGAAGTGCCGGCATTCACACGGGAAGAGCGACAACGGCTCTCGCTCCTCAGTCCCTCGCTACCCGCTAGGATAGACACAATACGCTTTGGAACGTTGGCGTTTTGACATGGATATGTCTTATAGCTGGGGCTCATCCTAAAAATCTGTCCGTCACACGAAATGTCTGTTTTTCTACTCGGGGGTCAGAAGAGGAAACAAGCCCATTGAAATTTTTTCTTTTCTGGTTGTGCATGTCGTTTGAGTGAAGTGGTCATTGTGCATGGCTGTTGCTTGTAGATCCGCGCGGGCGGCGCGCTTGCGGGGATCCTGTGTGTACATGTTGGGATGTTGATTTGATAGCGATAAAGGTTGACGTTGTGGACGGCAAGAAATAACATAGTGTATGGGTGAAGAGACGCTCTCTGTCCCACGCTCTCGGTCAACGCGACGCCATAATCAAAACTCCTGCATACACACCATACCATACATTCAAAATGCTCAAAAATATAGAGTACGCTCCGTACTACCTAACTTGACTAGGCCCCCAGAACACGTCGCAAGAAGTCGTCTGCTCTCCAATGACCTTCAATTTCCGCCAATTCCCATTCATCATTTAATAAAATAGAACGTGTTGTACTATCTGAATCACTAGGGTCCCAGAAAAAGTAGCAAGTAGTCAGTTCGACTAACATTTGGACATGCGCAGACGCAATTTGAGAGAGTGTACATAGTTCCCGCCCCCCGAAGATGAGCGAGAGCGGATGAAGTTCATTCGAGCCAAATCGGGTGATCCAGCAACTGTGGTTGTGCATTTGCAATGGCGGCGATTTGAGGTCTGACTGGCCCACAATGTGGGCCCCCACCACACGTGCAATAAACATATCATAAAACAAAATGGCGGATTCGTACTGCGCGAGTTAAAATCTCCCAAGCCCCGAAATAGAGAAATATTCGTCGCAGGATGTTATAGTTCCGGGCAGCTCATCGTGACATGATGTACATTCAGAGATCTGCAGAAGATCAAATGCCCCCCCCCCCCCCCCCGCCCCTCTGCAAAAATTCCAAAATTTTTCTTGTGCATTCTCTTTGTACGTGTGCTGGAATGTTTTGTTTACTTTTGTTAGTTTCTTTCTGTTTGCCGGACACAATCGCATAGAGTCGCACGCGTTACTTGAGAAACGGATTGTCTGTGCCGGACCCGGACTGTTGATTAAAGGGGCGGGATGAGGCGGATAGTGTGGGAGCGATTTTGCAATAGATACACAAACACAATACACGTCCGATTGGGAAAAGATGGTTGGAAGCGTGATTGCGATTAGCAGAAACTTACTCAGAGAAATGTCGATAGGCTGCAGTCTTCAAACTGTACCGAACGGGTAGATGGAACAGGTAGATGGAACAGGGTGCACGAGAGGAGGTGAATATTGCACACACGCGATGCAAACGAAAACGAAACGATCCCGCGAGAGAAAGGAGCCCGAGCGGACAGGACAAAGCCAAGCAGAATTTATGACGAGTATCTACACTGCCACCAGATACATCGGTACATGGATATGTCTTTTGCCCACCAAAAGCGTGGGACGTCTTTTTTTCGAATGATTTCATCCAGTATAACTATACTGGGATCTTTATAAAACGTACGTCGATATCTTCAATACAACAGGTTCCACGCAGTCGGTAGTCATTGACATATCCATGTTCCGATGTATCTGCATGCAGTGTAAATACTTTGTATCTTTTTGTCGTCGAAGACGGCGTCGACGGTAAAGAAGATGCATAGTCACAACACGTCTGCAACGCGTATTTTGCGACTGAACAGAGCTCGAGAGACTTTGTCGCTCTTCCCATGTGAATGCCGCCACTCCTCGCCTTGCATTTACATCACGAGCCGCGACGCACGGCTCGAGATGCACGAGCCGTACCGGCTCTCACGACGAAAAGGCTCGCGCTCCCCGTGTGAAGGCTGCAGTGTATTCTTTGCATTTCAGTCATACGCGCCCCGCTCTCACTCGCGAGCGAGAGCCGTGCGGCTCTTCGTGTGAAAGTGGACTAACACTAAGCCCAAACCACATTGAACGCAAAGAGCAGCAGCAACAACAACGACAAAAGGCAGATCTGCTTTCACCGCGGTCGCTGCCGCTGCGTTCAATTTAAATCGCTTAAGGGAAATGTGTCCTTTTTAACTTGACATTTCGCTGCCGCTCTGCTGCCTTTTGCGATTGCGTTTAATCTGGCTCGGGCATTAAGCTTACCACATTCTCAATGAACAGCTGGTCCAAAAAAAGAGAAACTCGTTCTGGAATCGAATTTGATGCTGAAATATTCGATATCCGCTGTAGGCAATGCAGTTTACACATGCTGGTCTAAATAACATAGATCGATCCGTTTATTTCCTATATATAAAATGTTGACTTTGTGTGATTATATGGAATTTATTGTGCTTGGTAGCCGTCAGGTTTTTTTTCGATCGCCAACGATGCTTGAATCTAGAGTTCAGAGGTTCATTTCTCCGGCACGTTAATAAAATAAAAACTTCCTGTGGGCTCTACTATTAGTCTTACAGCATTCCACCTAACTTGTTAGTAAAAGACAGCCATATAGATGTAAGGGCGACGACAGAGTGAAAGCTCATGCCGAGCAGGATGCTGGCGTTTTGATTGTGAACACTCAGCGAAGAGAAACGTTCACGTGCTCATACTTGTTCTGTGACTGGAAGAATTAGGATACAATGTGACGGCCTACACAGACGATGTTGTCATTTCTGTTCCCGGCCGTATCCCAGGAGTCCTTAGTGGGTGGCTTTGGTGTCAACCCTGACAAGACCGAACTTGTGCTCTTTAGCAGAAGACACGTGCTACCTCCTTTTGAGCCTCCATCATTGGATGGCTAGAAACTAGCTTTCACAGACAGAGCTAAGCTCCTGGCTCTTATCTTTGACAGGAAGTTGACGTGGAAACCCAACATCCTTGAGCGGGTGAACAAGGCCACAACTGCGCTCGACTCAAAAAGGAAGGCGATTGGCAAGAACTGGGGTCTGCAACCGAGGCACTTGAAATAAGCCATTTGGAAATAAGGCGTTAATAGATAATTTCGGTTGAAACCGAAAGTAGCCATGCATAGATTCTTTCGGTTTCACACTCAATGCTTAATTTCATTTAAAACGAAGGTGAGTATGTACATGACTATTTTCGCTTTCCTTTGCATACCTTATTTCGGTTTGAAACTGTGCATATCAACAAAAAAAAATGCTTGATGCAGATATTCTAGGACGAAACGGATGCAGGTAAATGTACAAAGAGTGAAACGGGAGACCTAGGGCTACATGCGGGGGTTCTCACCACCTTAGGAGCGGAGCTAGCCCAGCTCGTTCCAAACCGAAATTATCCATGCACACTTGTGCGATACTGCGGGTTGTGAATTAACAGTCGCTTGTGTAAGGGACACATTTTTGTCCGGAATTACACCAACCTGATTCCGTCGAGGAACCTTGGGCTGATAACGTACCTTATACATGGATGGCTCTAAAAACCGATGATGGCGTTGAGGCTGGTGTATACTAGAAGGGACTATGCATTAGCTTATCCTACCACCTTCCCGACTTTTTGAGTGTCCTGCATGCAGAGGTTTCGGCGATCTCGGAAGCTCTGACCAGGCTATCGAATCATGTTGTGACTGCGAGAGATACTATCTATACGGACAGTCAGGTTGTGATTCGCTTACCTGACTCGGTTCTAACCACTTCAAAAGCTATTTAGACGTGTCGCTCGACCCTCGCGGAAATGGGTTATTTCTTCAACATAACCCTCTGCCGGATTCCTGTGTCTTTGCGGGCAACTGCAGGGCGGACATGATTGCTCAAAAGGGGGCAACTGGTGCAGTCGATGGGTACCGCATAAAAATCAAAATGCCAATTGCATCATGCAAATTGGCAATTAAGTCCGTTGCGGTGGATAGTGCTAATACTAGATGGCTCAACGGAAGCACTTGCCAAATGACGAGAATGATTTGGCAGAAATTTGATTCTAGTCGCTCTGCCTCTTTGCTGCCACTGATCACTGCCAGGGTGGTGCACTATCACAGCGCACTGCACCATCGGCGAAAAATAATTCGGGGGAGTAGAAGGGTGTCTTGCACCTTCCATATCATTGTCCAGCCTTGGCAATCTGTTGGCAGAAATTACTGGGCTCCTGGTCTTACTGCGACTTGGAAACCCTCAAGGATATGATACGATGATACGATACATTGCCAGTACAGGCTTGTTCGGTACCTAGATTTATATTTAGTAAGTCGAAATATTATTGGTGGTAATACAGTGGACCCGTTAGTGATCTAAGTGTGCTGTGTTGCATCATGGCACCCGGTTAAACTAACCTAAGCTAATTCCGTGAAAGTTCGAAGGCAGTGTGATGTGACGCAGTTTCTGCGCTGCATGAGTCTATACTATCTATATCTGTTTCGCAGTTTCTGCTCGTGGACTCTGACTTTAGTGAACTACGATCACAGAAGAGAGAATTAGAATTAAAAAGGGAGAGAGAAATGAAGTAATTCGGCACAAGTGAGGAAGTAGGAGGGGGCACGAAAATTTGACATTTTATGTGCTTCTATAGGGACCGGGCGGGTGTTCCGCGGCAGAGAGACAAAATGGAATGTTATTGATCACAAAGGAGAAGTAGGAGAGGGGATGACATCTCATGTGCTTCCTGTGCTTCTGTATAGACTGCGCGGGTGTTGTGCAGTGGAGGGCGTGTGTCTCTCTGTTTACTTTTTACTAGTTCGTATGTGGTGGATTTATCTCCTTCTATATAGTATATCTCTGTGACTACGATGCAAAACTGCTACTCAGTTTTCGCTCTCCAGCACTCGTAGCTCAAAACCGACTTAAACTTGCATTGCTAACCTGACTGTCAAACGAGGCAAGCCTTTAGACGCAGCTTTATGAGGTGACAGATGGTGAGTTTGTGTCAAACACGGAGTACTGCTAAATCAATCGTAGTATCTGCGCGCAAGTTTGTGCACTTGTGCAGTAGAATTTATAAAGTTTCGTCTTTCCACCTCTAGGACCTAGAAAATCACAATGCCGATTTAAAAAATATTTGTACGTATGTTTATTTACAAGAAGTTTGTGTCAAGTAGTATCCCTAGAGTAGAAACATCAATTTTCTTTAACATGTCTTCTGCTTGCGGAAAATTACTTCAATCTCTACTCTTTCCTGACACACACATTTTAAAAATGCATGAATCTACCGATATTATTTTTTACCTTCCTTTTTTAATATTTTTCAAATCTTCTTCTAGATCTATCCGCATGAATTCCAATATTTCGAATGGTTCTTGACGTTAATTCTGTAATTAAAAAGTTTATTACTTATTTGGGTTTTCGTCTCTCATATTTCAGGCTATCAAGGTAAATGAACAATTCGGTAGTACTATCGTACACGAGTAAAGGTACATATATTCAATAAAACAATTTTCACTTTTCCAAGAGTTTTTTAATAAAATTGAATGATGATTCACTTAAGGTTTCGGCGACGTTTCGCTACTCTTGTAGCCTTTTCAAGCCTTATCATCATTCAATGACATAACCAAAAAGCACAAATCATCCCTATAGTACTCATAACAAAAACATCTTTGTTGAGTCTTCGTTTTTTTGATTTTAAATGTAATTATTAGATATAAACATAAAAGGCTTGAAAATGATACAAGGGTAGCGAAACGTCGCCGAAACCTTAAGTGAATCATCATTCAATTATATTAAAAAACTCTTGGAAAAGTGAAAATTGTTTTATTGAATATACGCATAAACCAAGGATTTAAAAAACAACACACGAGTATAGGTATAGTATAAAAATATTTTCCTAAAGTAGTGAATTAAAAAAAAATGCTGCCATGAAAATTCGAGTAGGTATGTATGTTGGTTTGTTCTGGACTCTTGTTATCTGGACTTCCAATTATCCGGATCGATCCAAGAAGAGATTTTTTTTCTCAAGCTTCCGTTCTAGTGTGCGCAACGAAGACGGCTTCTGCTGTCAAATAAAATTGAACCAATGTTTTTTAGAGGGTGTGATAAGTATACCCTGCGGGATGAAGACATCGCGTACGTCACGAAAGTTAACATTCAGAAGCCCGAGCAGGGTGCAGATGCACCCCAGACCTACATTTCTAAGGATATTCTCTGAAAAAAAATTACAATTAAATTTCCGCTGAGATATGTTTGTTATATAACTATACTTCTTATATCGTACACAAAAGTTGAAATAAATTGCTACATACTGTAACGAGTTATCGTTAATATTGTTCGTTGCGGTACAGGTAATCTTGAAGTTTTTGGTAGAATCAGTACCTGAATGTAGATTATACCAAAATCAGAACCGTGTGTAATAAGTGTGATATTTATTTTTGTATTATGGATATCACGGTTTCTTAATTTCAGTTCTATCTCTAGATTATTTTGCAAATTATAGAATTAAAATGTTTTGTCCAAAATATTTGTTGCCCTTTATATAAAACAAAAAAGTTGGGGTGTATTTATTGTACAACTTGGTCTTTAATGTAACTTTTCGAGGTCGGTCCTATGAACGTGAAGACAAGTTTGCGTCCTGAAGTGTCAATCCTCATCTGGCTGTGTTTTAGCACTGTACTTGATTATTTGTTTTGTTCGTTTTATTTTCATTCTCTTAGGACTGCATGCTTTTATTTTTAATGTAATTTAAAGAAGTTTCGCAAGTTTGTTTGAAAATCTATTTTAAACGAGTGAAACATGCCAAAGGAACGTGAACAAGAAATTTGACTATAACAGGCTGAAAATCTTATTTTCGTTAGCTGCGACTTGGTTAGTTTTATCGCGTGAAAATCCTTTTTTTTGTTAAGTACTAATATACGTTTTTCACGCGAGATCTCATATAAAGACTGTCAAAAGTTTCGTTCGCACGAAAAATTTGCCCTACGTCTCTACTAACATATTGTTGCACACCATGGCTTTGTCGAACCGCCGTCACTGCAACAAAAATATTTCTGACCAAAATGCTTTTGGCTCGGTGACACCGGCCCCACCTAGACAAGCGGAGGTCGAATTAAAGTAGGCAGGTGAAATTCGGGGGTGGATGACTACTACATATGCAAACTAAACAATAACATTAATCAAGAAAGGGAAAAAAATAGTATCGAGCAAATATATACATATGTACCACAAAAAAATTTTATTTATTTATTTATTTTTTTTTTAATAAAGCAAACAGTAAAAGTTATATGACTCACCACTAGAATCTGCAACGGCCGTTGAGGTGCTAGCGCTGGAACAAATTTGTATTATACGTATTTATCACAAGAAGAAATTACTCGATATTACAACATTGCCGATAGAAGCAAAAGAAAAACGAGAAAAGGAGTTAATCTAGAAATCTAATTTTTACTGAATCTACTTTTTTTTTTCTTGAACGTTGAATGGCCTATAAGTAGGCAAGACGAGCGATAAATCCGATATGCAGCAGCAATTTGAAAAGCTCTCACAAAGTCAAGATGATGATTCTAAGCAAACCATTTGCAAAGTTCTGATTGAGCTTTGAGCCATATGCTTTGTACCGTATGACCGATTCATCTACGGATCTATGCGATGATGCTATGCTGGTGGCTGATGGTTGACGTCACAACTACTGTTGATGGAACTGTTGTGTATGCAGCCACTGATGAGTTGAGCATCTGGGTGTCGATTTTGTCGTTAGGAGAAATGCAATTGAGTTGGCTATCTCAAACAAGGCATGGATTAAGATCACCGAGGGACGGACTACCATATATTTATTATGATTTTTATTATTTTTTTTTTTTTTTATATATATTTCATATATGTAGGTATATGTATATTTCAGGGGCCACTAGGAATCACAATTTTTAACACGCTTTGTAAAAGCGTATGCCTAGCATGGAACCATCATTCTCGATCATATCGCCATTTATAATTTTTCAGAGGGGCTTAGCACTGGGGCGCTATTCCATATTCGGTTATGTATTATTTGCCACTTTCACCAAACAGGGATTGGGTTAAATTATTCTGTTTTTGAGAACAAACACTCCACAGACGCCAGGAAACTCGATAAAACGAAAATATCTAGTTCCGGAGCAGGATCCGTACAAAGATTTATTATGCCCGAGAAGCGAAGATATATCGAATTCAATTTCAATTTGCTTCGACAAAAAAAAACTAGATGAATAGAAAAAATATGTTTTTTTTTTCTTTTTATGGGATTTTTTTAATAGCTTCGCGCTTGGAGTCTCTCGTCCTTCCCGGTCGGAATTTCAAAACGGACTGCCGAAAAAAAATTCTCGTTCTTTGTCCAAAGTTTCCCTCAAATCCTTCCCCCATGTCCCTTCATGCAACAATTTATCCCGCCAAAAGGAACTGGTACTCTCAGGTTCCGTCCCCCCATATCCCTTGATCCAAGAATTTTCCCGCCAAAATTGGTTGGCAATCCTACTTAAATATTCCCCCCATATCCCTATACCCAGAACGATGCCGAGTTCCTCCCTCCCAAACGCCAATTCTTCCACCTCTAATATGAAAAGAACAACAATCATGTAAAGCGATCGTCGTCGTCGGCAGTCTCATACACCCGCACGTACATATATAAGTCACTTCACCTGAAAATCTCAGCAACGGCATACATATGGACATAGATGGGTACTAGGAGAAAGTCGTGCATTATGCGTCATCGCTTTAATGAGAGAACCCTTTTTGGTTTGCATTGCTGTTCTTGCTAGCCAGTTGCATTCGTTGGACAGTGCAACACAATGCGGAGCTGATGACGTATGAACTCCGAACAAATCTACATATATCCACAGAGATTGCCTAAACATTGGCGAATGCATTATCGGCTCGATGGATTTTATACAATAGGATGAAGTGCACATTTGAGTCTCAGATTGCCGCCACAAGTTGTCAGATTGTAAGAATATGAAAATTCTTAATCTTTGACAACTTGTAGAGACCCAAATAAACACAAATATTACATCTCCTTCCCCGGAACCATTTTTTCAAGTTTGGAAATACATAGATAATAGTCGCTGGGGGCCAAGTCTGAAGAATACGGTGGGTGTATTTGATTTCGAATTACCGACACGATGTTGCTTTTGATCAATTATCAATTACCGCGGCACCCATCGCGCGCACAGCTTTTTCATTTACAAATGCTCATTGAAAATATTCAAAATACTGCCGATCGACAGCTTCATTATGTCTGCTTGCTCTCTCACTTTCACTTTGCGGTCTTCCAAAACGATCAGATGGATTTTCTTGATGTTTTCTGGAGTGGTACCATGTAGTATAATTATAGGCAGTCAGTACTAGTCAGTAACTTACCCGAATTTGACTTGCCTACTTTAATTCGGTGGGGCGTTATGTGCTGCATCCCTACGAACGAATCAGAATTTGGCATTTCTCTAATTCTCCTCCATATTCTTTCTCCTCCAGTAAAATTTGTAGACAACTGTCAATTTTGGGATCTGAAGAGTATTCTGATCCGGAGGGGAATATTGAATATCAGTTGTTTGACGAGATGTGTGAGAGCTCGCATTATCATGGTGAAGAATAATTCGACGGCGATTGTTTGTTTTCCTTATTTCACTGAACACTTCCGGTAAGAAGAAATGGTAGTGTACCATTCAGAATTGACCGTTCTACGTTGCTCATGTGGTAGCTTGACGACATGACAATTTTTTCCAAAGAAACGGGTGACCATTTGCTTCGCAGTGCTTCGAGCACCAACAACTTTTGTTGGTTTTGGCTCATCTTGAAAGACCCACACAGTCGACTGCTGCTAACTTTCGGGTTCATACGTATACATGATTTCGTCACCTGTGTAGATATTACAGACGGCATTTGACTGGCCGTGATTTTATTTTTTCAGCATTTGTGTGCACTAATCTACACGAGCCTCAGCTTCTGTCAAATTATGTGGTATCCAGCGAGAACAAATCTTTTTGACAGCTAATTAATATGCTTCTCATACTAATGCCCAAGGATGCCTGAATCTCACGATATGTCACATAGCGATCTTGAATTATCAGTTCACGTACAGCATCAATGTTTTCTCGCACAACAACCGATTTTGGACGACCTCCACGAAATTCGTCGGTGAGTGAACTGCGACCACGATTGAATTCGTTATTCCAGTGTTTAGTTTAGTGTTTAAGGGCGACCGGTACCGCAGTGTCTTGAGGCATTAGTCTCAAGTTTGACTACCAGCGCTTCGGGTTCGAATCCCGTCCACGACGACGTTCATGGCCATGGATGTGCAGGAGGTCCATGCTGGCAACTGCATTCTCCGAAACCAGTGTATGCTGAAGAAACGTCAACTGGGCCGGAACAGTTGACGCGTTAGGGCAATATTTACATACTAGTGTTTCACAGTAGTGAGATGTGGTGCTTTAGCACCAAAAGTGGAAGTAAGTCAGTCGATCGATGCACTCTTGTCTCGATAATCCATGTCGAAAATCATAGTAGATCATGGGACGAAAATGTTCACGATTTACAATAATTCCATTTTTTTGCCGAGATAAAATTCGAAAATTGTCAGATCTAAATCCTTGACTTTCGAAAGGCATATGTATAACCTTTCGAAAGCCAACACACTGAGGAAACTTTCTTTGAAATTGAGGATTTCTTGGCTCGGGTACCGTTATAAAATCGCAATTTAATTTCCTATATAAAAAAAAAACTTTTTCAAATTTCTCGAAGATTGAAACCGTTATGTGTTGGTCCTTGCGGTGGAGTTCAGAACCGGTAATATTAATATATTTTATACAAACTTTTGACTTGTTTCAAAATTTATGATCAGATTTTCGTTTAAATTTTCCATCGACAGGTAAATTCTAGTTTTTCTCGGCAGGTCTGGCTTTTTGGCACAATTTACAAAAAATGTTTTAACTTTTTAAGGGTTAAGAACAAGTGCACTTTTTATTGTCAATTTTCCACAAATAGACGATACTGTCTACCATTAAAGTACTTACCATCTGTAGCGGAGCACCCTTTATATAGCGTTCATTGTATGACACTGGTGCGACTTTTCTTCCCAATGAAAATAGTTCCGTGTTTGTTTGAAATATTAACCGCAAACATCTCTTTTCTTTTACAATGTTTATCAACACAAAGTGCACAAACTTGAAATCTTCAAATTTTTTGTCAATTACCCTACTTCATGCTTCAAAATTAGTTAGGCGCCTAGGCTTGAAAAAAAACAGAAAAATTTCCATTAGAAACTTTTGGTAGTCTTTGTATGTGATTTCGCGCCTAAAACAGATCTAAGTACTAGACTCAATATATAGATATTCTAGTACAAATGAATCCGCATAATAATGGTTGCTTATGATAACATTAATGAAAATTATTTGTAATGAACAATTGTCAGTTACTTTGTTATATACATGGCAGTTCTGATGAATGATTCAATTCTTCGGGTTTCCGCATAAGCAGGTTAGGCTCAACATTTATTAGCTCGGATAACTAAAGTTTTACTGTATACAAGAAAAAACTAAAAACAACAACCGTCTTTTCTGTGGCGTATTGCAAACGAATGCAGTATACTACTGCTACTCGTTAAAACCGAGTTATCCAAACAACATTTCAAAGAAGAGGTCGATGCAAAATATATTCAAAAACATAAGAGCAACTTTTCTGTTTTAGACCTATTAATGTTTTTTTTTCATTTTCGCCCTGACCGAAACAAAATTGAAAGGATTTTCTACATTGACCCTTTCACAGGTTCTTTTGCGAAAACTTTTTAAATACGCTTAATACAAGAATGACTTAACTTTTCTTTTCTGTTGAAAACTTTTAAGAGTTGATTATTGGAAAAAGTTATCAAGAAGATTTCACTTACTTCTGGAGGATTTCGTATTTTTTTCCTGGGATTTTGACTGGAGTTGTCTATTTGTTTCCATGTAGACTCGAGTTCACTGAAAAAGTTTTTTTTTTCGTTTCCGCAGATTATTCGCATGTTTGGATTACTGTTTACAGAATGAACATTTGAAGTGCCGGGAGTTATTTTATTATAAGGTATTAAGGATGATTTGGTGTAACTGAAACGTATTTATTATTATTTATGCAAGACCGTCTGCGGAATGACGAATCTGAATGGGCTATTTAATTTAAAAGGCGAAGGCAAAAACTCCTCTTCCATAGTCCTCCGCGTGGGCGCCCCCTGGAACGGCAGTGGTCACTGACCATTGCCAACCAACGTCAAGCCGCCAGTGATGGCGGTGCGATGATTTGTTTGAGGTACTCCTGTGGTGTGGGGTGTAAAAAAATACCACGGCCTTTCCCTTTGACGGCCTGTCGTTAAAACCGACAATCAAAGGACAGGATGTGTATGCCAGCAACTTGCACTATCCGAAATCTTTATATGCTAACGAAACGTCAACTATGCCTCGGATAAGGACTGACTCAAGGGTTACGACTTTTGGCTATCGTACAATGACAAAGATTGGATTCTGGAATGTGCGTACTCTCCTGGACAATGGATCAGAAGGTCCCCAGAACGCACGATTTCTTCAATTAGAGAGTGAATTTCTGAGGTACAAATTAAATATCTTAGGAGTTAGTGAGATAAGATGGTGGAACAGCGGAGAATTCATCTCTCCAACGGGCAGCACTGTAATGTTGTACTCCGGTAAAGCTACCGGTAGTCGTCGTGAGTCAGGTGTGGGGCTCCTTTTAACCAGAGCCGCGCGAAACTGTCTCTTATGCTGGGAGCCGGTCTCTGACAGAGTCTTGACCGCCAGGTTCCGGACCAAAATGAGGAACATCTCATTAATACAATGTTATGCCCCTACTGAACCCGACAATGTCTTGGCAAAGGACTCCTTCTACGAAGAACTAAACGCCGTTCAGAGCAGAACACCTAAAGGTGACATTATAATGGTTATGGGTGATTTGAATGCGAAAGTTGGCGCTGATAACTATGGGCTCAGACATGTGATGGGGAGACACGGTCTTGGTGATTGTAATGACAACGGTGAAAGATTTGTGGAGTTCTGCAACTTTCACAGTCTCTTCATCGGTGGTACTATGTTTGAGCATAAGGACCACCACAAAATCAGTTGGTCCTCTGTTGATCGGCGCAGAACACAAAATCAAATCGACCATTTTGCCATTAGTAAAAGATTCAAGAGTTGCCTCCTGGACGTGCGAAACTAGAAGGGTGCCGATATTGGGATGGGAAGAGACCATTATCTTATGATCGCTAATGTTCGATTGCGTATTGCAGCCGTGCGCCGCCCCAGCGACGAAAGATCCAGGCGCCGCAAATTCAACACCGCTCGACTAAAAAATCCATCTGTCTTACAACAACATAATGACCATCTTGCGCAAAAAGCAGCTGAGATAACTAGTCACCCAGATAGTGACATAAACGAAAACTGGGATGCCATAAAAAATGCGTACATTGATAGCGGAAATACCATCCTTGGCCCAAACCCGGACTGCCGGAATAAGCCCTGGATGTCCGACGCTTCATGGCAGCGGATTGTTGAAAGAAAGGATTTGAAAGTTCGTTTGGCTGCAGCATCAGACGACAATCGAAGCAGCATCGAACTCCTTTACCGTCAGAAAGCTCGAGAAGTTCAGCGTAGTGTGCGACGCGATAAAAGAGTTTATGCCAATTCTCTTTTAGCCTCAGCAGAAGAAGCCGCTAGAAGTATCAACTTAAATGCCGTATACGGTGTCATCAAGGAGTTTACAGGTGGTCGTAACTCCTGCCAACATCCGGTGAAAGATAGTGATGGAAAGCTACTTATCTTGGAAGAAGATCAAATGAGGCGGTGGAAAGAACACTTCGCCGCGGTCTTGAACCGTGTAACCTCTGCTGAAGTTCCCCCTCATATAGATAATTTAGCTAACCATCAAAATGTGCGTATACGGTCCACTGCCCCGACTAAAGAGGAAATAGTCACTGCAATTATTGCACTAAAACGAGGAAAGGCCGCCGGACTTGACGGCATCCCTGCCGAACTTTATCAAGCAGTGCCAAGCGTAACTGCCGATTTGCTGCACCCACTTGTTGATAAAGCGTGGAATACAGAGACCTTTCCCACTGAGTGGAAGGAAGGTTTGATCATCAAACTTCCAAAGAAGGGCAGCCTCACAGACTGTAATAATTGGAGAGGCATCTGTGTGCTTCCTGCCATTGCCAAGATAATAGCTAAAATCGTCCTGGAAAGGCTAAAGGCCCACTTAGAAAGCACAATTGATGAAGAGCAAGCTGGTTTTCGATCCGGATTCTCCTGTGTCGATCACATTAACACCTTGCGAATCATCATCGAGCAATGCGCTGAATACGATTCTCCGCTTCACTTGCTTTTCATCGATTTCGAAAAGGCTTTCGATAGTGTGAACCGGGATTCTATATGGGCGGCCTTGCGCAGGAGAGGCATCCCTGAGAAGCTTGTAGCTATTATTAAGGCAACCTATGACGGCGCGAAATGTCGCGTTTTGCATAAAGGTAAGGTGTCGGGGGACTTTGAGATTCGCAGTGGAGTTCGGCAGGGGTGCATCCTCGCACCGATCCTATTCCTCATAGTGTTCGGCGACGTGTTGCATGCAGCCCTATCCGGACTCGACAGAGGAATTCAATGGACTTTGACATCTTATCTACAACATCTTGACTACGCTGACGACATATGCCTACTCTCCGACAAAATCATGGATCTGTCCGCAATGGCGTTAGATCTCGAGAGGGAGGCAAGCAAGGTTGGGCTAAAGATTAATACCAACAAGACCAAGGTTCTTAGCCCGCCGTTGCGAAAAAGAAATCCGACACCTATTGCCATCAATATTAATGGGCAGCCTGTGGAGAAGGTGGACAACTTCGTCTACCTGGGAAGCATTGTTGCCGAAAATGGTGGTACGGAGCAGGACATCGCTCGTCGTATCAACCAGGCTAAACGCGCATACGGCATGCTGTCCAAAATCTGGCAGGGCAGTTATCTCAGCATTAAGACCAAGCTGGGCCTGTTTCGCTCCCTGGTACTATCAGTGCTTTTGTATGGGAGCAGTACATGGAAAGTTTCCGTAGAAGTTACCAGAAAGCTGCAAGTTTTCGTCAACTCATGTCTTCGTCGAATTTTAAGAATTTTCTGGCCCGAAACAATATCAAATAAAGAGCTAAGTCGGCGTACGGGTCAGATGCCAATCGACGAATTGATACGCAGGCGAAACTGGCAGTGGATAGGTCACACATTGCGGAAGAGTGATAACTGCATTGCTTTGCATGCCATGAAGTGGAACCCCATTTCCAACCAAGGCCGGCCAAGAGGGGGTCCTCGAATCACATGGCGTCGATCGTGGCAAAGGAGTGCCAGGCACTGGGTAAGTCTTTTGGGGAGTTGCGTCCCATTGCCCAGAACAGAGTACGATGGCGCGCAGGAGTGGTTGACGCGCTATGCCCCGCTAGGGGTTAAGGCAAAGTAGTATTTAATTTGAGTGCTGCTAACAATTTTTGAAACCATAAAGGTTGTTTTGAGGGGAAGTATGGGATAAATGAAAGATCATCTTCATGAACGTTGAAGTTCCGAAAATCGATGGCTTGGTAAAGGTCCACAGGGAAGGCAAGCGCAGTCGCCCAGACAACCAACGACAAAATTCGCTAACTATCCCAATTTCAACCCGAGAACAGTTCGCAACTCAGTAGAACTTGTGTCAAAATTACAGACTCTGCCTCTTACTGGTGAACATTTCGAACTTGTTTCCTTCGACGTCCCCAATATATTTTTCAACATTCCCTCCGAACACCCCACATTGACAGAAGCAATCCTAAACGTAAAAAAAGATTAGCCCTAACGAAGAACGTGATCTACTAAGCCTCCTTGAAACGTGCCTGCAGCAACATTGCATTCAATTAGAGGGTGAAATACTTCAGCGCACGGGCTTACCAATGGGTTCGCCTCTTAGTCCCCTCTTAGCGGAGATCTATGTGTCTAACTTCGAAGCTAACGTCTTATCCTCATAAAACCAAAAAAAAAACATATAGACAGGTAATAAGACGACATCCTGGTTGGTTTCAAAGGAACAGACAGGCAGCTAGGCATTTCTAGTATCCCTGAACGCGGCCAAAAACACATTCAGTTCACACTGGAGAAAAGTATGAACAAATCCATCAACTTCCTTCACCTAACTATTTCTTACGCAAATAATAAATTCGATTTTAAGCTTTACGTGTATATTAGGTGTACAACTTTGCTTCCGCCGTTTTCCGACAGACGGCTGAATCGGTGAGGGCTGATCAAAATACGTAGTTAAAAAGTGTCACAAAGTGAGATTGGACGTCTGTGAACGTATCTACATTTCCGCATTAGTAAAAGTTGTTCGCATTTTTAATAAGATTCGCGATTCAAAATGTCTGTTTTCGAGACAAGTTCTCGTCATTTGCGGGAGGTTTTGATCTTCTGCTTCCATTTGAAAAAAACTACAGCTGAGGCTCATCGAATGCTCTCAGATACTTACGGCGTGGTTGCTCTGAGTGACAGAATATGTCGTGAGTGGTTTCAACGTTTTAAAAGTGGTGATTTCAATGCCGAGGACAAGCATGGTGGTGGGAGAGAAAAAAATTTCAAAGACGACGAATTGGAAGCACCGCTCGATAAAGATTCGTGCCAAACGCAAGAAGAATAAGCTGAATCGCTGGGAGTGACTCAGGAAGCCATCTCGAAATGCCTCAAGGCCATGGGCATGATTCACAAGCAAGGAAATTGGGTTCCGTACGAGTTTAAACCTAGAGATATTTAACGGCGATTATTTGCATGCGAACTACTGCTTCAAAGGTAGATTCGGAAGAGATTTCTACATCGCATCGTATCCGGCGACGAAAACTGGGTCCGTTACGATAATCCCAAGCGAAGAAAGTCATGGGTCATGCCCGGACATGCCTCAACATCGACGGCAAAACCGAATATTCACGGCGCCAAGGTTATGCTTTGCATTTGGTGGGACCAGCTCGGTGTGATATACTACGAGCTACTGAAACCGAATGAAACTATCACAGGAGATTGGTACCGAACGCAATTGATGCGTTTAAGTCGAGCATTAAAGGAAAAACGACACAGTACTAAGAGAGACACGACAAAGTCATCCTCCAGCATGACAATGGTCGGCCACACGTCGTAAAAGTGGTTAAGACATACTTAGAAACCCTGAAATGGGAAATCTTGCCCCACCCGCCGTACTTCCCAGACATCGCTCCTTCCGACTACCATCTGTTTCGTTCCAAGGCGTACGGACTGGCTGATCAGGATTTTCATTCGTACGAGGAAGTCGAAAAATGGATCCAATCACGGATCGCGTCGAAAGACGCCTCCTTTTTCCGAGATGGAATTCGAAAATTACCGGAGAGATGGCGAAAGTTGTCGCCAGCGATGGACATTACTTTGAATAATGTAAGTTGTCCGTTGTTTGTGGCCAAAGGTTGTTGCCGGTAAATCAGTCCGTGGTAACCGAGGCTCTTTAATGTGTCGAGTGTAAACTGATTTCAGGTATGCAGGTTACAAGCCCACATACCCAATCTTAGGAGAAGGGTTGCTTCCTTATAGGTGTCCTAAGAGTCGCCGGGAGCTATTTTTTATATAGCGCAGAGGTAGCAGTCCACTGGTGTTTTGATCGCGCATTTTTTTGTGATCTTTCAGCTTAGTGTGACTTGTTGGTATTCTCACAACTATTTTGCAGCTCCACCGTTCGCCTACTTCCTGAGACGCACTGGTGTTATTATGGCCATTCAGGACGATCATCGTTATGTGCCTATACCAAATGTTATGCAGTGCAAAACTCGGTTGGCCTGGTTAGTAGTTCCATAGGGCGCCCACGTGAAGGAACATGGAAGAGGTCTTTTTCCCTCCAAATGTAACGAATAATAGGAGAAAGAATTCACTCTATTGCATTTAGAAAGAATTTTCAAGAATTTCTGGAGTGCGGCGCGGCGTCACAGTGCATTTCAATTTTAGGTGATCCTTTTCCGCTTTGGTGGTAAGAACCTAGAACCCAAACACAGGGGATTTGTAGATTCTAATCGGAAATCCTTGAGTGTGGTGAAAATTTTCTCTAAATACGATAGAGAGAATTCTCCTATTATTGACGAAACAATAATTTTCCCTATCCTCTAGTGGGACATTACGCGTCACCTACTTTTAACATCAGCACCCCAATAGGCTTAGGTTTGGTTAGCATATAAAGGTTTCGGACGATGCATATTGCTAGTATTCACCTCCTGTCCAGTTTTACGACATGCCAATAAGGGCCGCTCTACGATGCTACATGCAGAGAAAAGGAGGTTCGCTCATCAGCGCGAACAAAAACTGTTTGGGGGTACTAACAGAAATCCCACAGCGCTCCGAGCTTATCAGTGTAAACACGGCGCAATTGGGAGGTGCAGGTTATCAGCTGCACGAAAAAATATATAGTATATTCTATCGAAACGTCAGTAAGGTATAGTAATGCAAAAGATATTGATGCGCCATGTCCCTACAGGGGTCAAGCAACAAACACACCCGAATGGGAAGATAATACAAAAAAAGGTGGCCACGGTTAGACTCATACCCACATAACTGATATTATGTTGATGAGATGTAAGACCACGCTCCGCCCCGAACCAATAAAATTTTTATTTTTATTCGGGCTCGAGTCAAACGTAGATGACTTATTTTTTTTTTCATGGATTCTCGCTGATTTATTTTATAACCCAACCGTATTTCATCCACGCAGTTCATGTCATTTCCAAATCTCGCAGAATTTTATTAAAATGTCAAATCAGATAATGTTCAAGTATATATGATAATACGTCTACCTTATAATGTACATGCAGCTATGAACTTAATAGAATTTGGCTTAAATTGAAACCGAACTCTAAGGATAAAATCTTGAACTTTTTCTGTCGTCAGGACCTACACCATAAAAGTCAAAATGATACCGGAATAAAATCCAATAAATCTCATTAAATTCCGATAAGCAGTTTTTTTGGCGGTTAATTTCCCTCTCCACATTTTGCTGTGAATTTAATTTTCAATTTTAGATAAGGGAGAAAAACTCTTACTCGGATCAGCGTCTGTACATCATTAAACTTTTACGTTTCGAGTCCAGTGGTGGATGATGTTCCCCTGGAATTTTATAATGTTTTACCTGTGTTGATTCAATCAACAGTACCATAAACAGCTAAATACTGTTTAATACCATCAAGCAACAGAGCCCCACAGGCCACAGGTACACCACCCTGAACTTTACTTTTTATATTGGGAGATTTCAACTGATTTTTCCTAACCGGTATATTGACCGCGTTTTGTCGTTTTTTTTTCTGGCAAAAAAATGATAAAAAAAAAAATAAACGACAGAAAATTTGAAAAGATATTACATTAAATATGAATTAAAAAAGTTGGAAGTTATATGCCTCCACCGAGACTCATATAATTTGGATTAAACAAATTCTAAAAGGCCACCCGAGGAAAAAGTAACAAGTCAATTGTTATAAAAATTTGCATTCCATCTTATTTTCTTTTCTCCAAGTCACATTCTCAGTCTTACAGAATTTCTCAACAAATATTCTCGTCTAGTCGATTGTAGGAGCTCGAACTGTGATTATTAAATTATCCATTACTCCACAGAATAATTGATACATCAGGTTGAAATCCTTGATAAAGAAAATATAACTCGGCTTTTTCCCTTTTCTCCCGTGACCATCCATAGTACGAATACGAGTATATCCTAACCCAGTATGAATTTGTCTTCCACGAATTGAAAATTGAGACATTGTATACAGGGTGTAACTAGTACTGAGGTTCAAACGAAAATGGAGAGATAGAGGAATTTGTCTTGAGTGGAAAATCGTTCCACACATACTCCCGTTTTTGCACCGTTAAGGAGATAGCGCGATTTTAAAGACGAAGGATTTTCATCGTACCTGTGATCACTGTTTGATCTCTAACTTCTGCTGTACTTAGCGTAACGTAATAATTCTGGGCTCGTTGGAAAGGACACAAATTCTTCTTTCTAATATCTATCAACTGTGTCAATCAGTGTTATACTTTTTGAGAAAAAAGTGACACAAAAATAATAAAAAAATTTAAAAAAATACAAAAAAGTCCTGTTTCGCGTCCCTAGCCGCGATGCGCAGTATGCGCTCCTCCGTGGCTACAGGTACCGAGTGTCGCCGTCCTGGATGTTGTGTCTCCCGCCACGGCTGCAGTGTACCTCGTTCACGAAGTTTCCGATGAATGCTGATGAACATCCGATAATGGGGGTACCGATATCTGTCCGGATACCGTTCCCGGTCAACTTTTTCGGCTCGCCTAGCATTCCCGTCGCACAACCCATACACGAAGTGCATGTCTGCCATTTCTTGCGTTGCAAAAGGCCTCCTATTGCTTGCCATGTTGCTCGTAATGATGTCTATGACATTCTGTTTGCTGCTGCTTCCTCCCGATGCTTTTATCGCGGAAAAATCTACGTAGGACATAGTCATTCCTGTTCCTTAAGTGAGCAGGTAAATTCCACGCCCTACTTAAATGGATATTACTTAATCAACTTAAATGGATGTTAGTTAATTTACTTAAATGGACGCTATCTAATTAGTTGTCATATTTTTACTTACCTGTAACATAATTTCCACACATAAGAGCAATACTTGTGTTGTTAAAATTGTTGCTCGTTACTGCATCTGCTTTGGGTTAAATTCTACGTTTAGCAGTATTTCCAACATGTGCAGGGAACTCACTTGTTGTTGCAAATATGAAAAAATGTTGTTATCAAACGTGTAGTGAAATTTTATGGGCTTTCCGAAAATGTATTAAAATTTGGTGGTTAATCAGGTCCTTCTTGGAGAAAACAGGACTTTTTTTTGCATTTTTTTTTAATTTTTTATTATTTTTGTGTCATTTAAATGAACTGATTGACACAGTTGATAGCAATTAGAAAGAAGAATTTGCGTCCTTTTCAACAAGCCCAGAATTATTACGTTACGCTAAGTACAGCAGAAGTTAGAGATCAAACAGTGATCACAGGTACGATGAAAATCCTTCGTCCTTAAAATCGCGCTATCTCCTTAACGGTGCAAAAACGGGAGTATGCGTGGAACGATTTTCCACTCAAGACAAATTCCTCTATCTCCCATTTTCGTTTGAACCTCAGTACTAGTTACACCCTGTATAATGCTGGTGGAATCCAAAGGAAAAGCAGCAAGATTAATAGTCCTTTGCTTTTGTTCACAAAGAAATTTAACCCAAGAGGCATGATATTGTAAAGTAAGCAAAATAACTGAATTTTGTATAATGTTTGCCAACTGATTGAAAGCATACTTTGAATATTCAAAACTTGGATTGGGTTTGGATGTTTGTTGTTCTTGTATTGCTTCTTTTGGTTATTTGGTATATTGCCCTGAGTTACTTATTAACCCCGTTCGAGATAAACGGAGTTCATCTCGGAAAAGAACTTTCTGGATCAAGTAATGGGTGAATTCAATCAGCCACCATATAGATGATCCGCCGCGTGGGAGCGAATTATGAACTTCGTGTACAAATGTACAACGCCAATTGCCGAGAAACAAGTTGATGTTCAAACAGTTCACTTTCAACTCTGGCCCAGATGTGATTTGATACGAAATCTAGATCATGGACGTTGAGTCGTTTTGTATGGGAATGAGCTTTTGATCCAGCGAAAAGACGTGGCTATTGTAACATACGTGATGTGTTTCGCGGTATTGAAAGGCTCGTTCTTTTCGTTCGCAAAAAGATCAAGCACGGATCATGGGGGCGAATTGTGGACGTAATATACAAAGGTATAAAGGCGAAATAATTTGACTTTCAACTCTAAAGGTGTGAGTCCCAAGGTCGCGACTGAGCGACTTGCGTTTGCGACTGTGAAAAAAGACTATCATAACGAAGAACTTTTCATGTGTATTTCATGTGGAAGTACAGTCGTACAACTGAAGCCTGCATTCGACGATCCCTAAACTTTAAAATACACACGAATAGTGCTCCGTTATGATAGTTTTTCTTCACAGCCGCCAACGCAAGTCGCTCAGTCGCGACCTTGGAACTCACACCTTAAGCCAGTTGTGATCCAATACGAGTTTCGATTCCACTGAAATGAGACGTATATGAAATAGTGGGCCGATTTCACCCAAATTTGGGAATGAAGTTTGGCAGTATAGGACAGTCAAATTAAATATTATTACTAATAATTAGGGAAAGATCTGGAAATAATTTTAATCCCTTTTATAGATAGTGAGTACATGGAAACTGAGTTTGCACGGTCGCAGAAGGTGAGCTTAACTTTTGGAGGGCGAAAGTCCGAGAAATTTGAGCCCTTTTTTCATATTATCATTATAACTCCTAAACGGTGCCTCGCGTCGAAAAAACTTGCAGGAGTAAATTAAATACCGTTTAATTCTGCGTTCAATGCACTGCTCAAAGTTGAAATTCGGTTCAGTAGCGTAGTCAAAATCGATAGTCAAAAAATGACAATTTTCGAGGCTCCGGAGAAAAATCAGACTTTATCACTATCGAAGCTTACAGATCTTTGCAACGAAAGCTCCAAATGGAAAAGCTTGTCTGCAAAAGTTAGAAATAATTTGATTGTAAGCCTAACGTGGCCAATATTTTTCAATTTGGACTATTTTTAGGGTAGCTATGAGCAAAAATTCAAAAATGAATGCTCATCGATTTGTGCCTTAAAAGCTCTATCTCGGTAAGTATACCAGCTAGAAGTTTTATTTTAGTCTCAAATTGTAGATAAATTACTCTAGTTAAATAAAGTGTTATAAGATTTCTTGTAAGACCAATTTAGGATATACCGAAAAGAAACAGGACAAGCCAAAAAATTAGGCACATTTTCAACATGATGGCGGGGTCTGTGGTGTTAGGGGGTAAATATTGTAGAAAACTCGAATTTTTAAACAATGTACCAACTCAAACAATATATCAAAAATCGAAACTACCCTAATTAAAGCAACCAGTGTTATAACAATAGGACTGACCAAAGTAATTTAACCTTTGCAAAATCACCGACTTTCTTTTTAAATAAAAACGCAATTACTCAAAAGCTATACCCTCTAGCATATTCTAGTAAAAAGCGAGTCGCAGATAATATTTTACCCTAAAAACAGAAAATAGCCTGTAAAAATCAGACAAACCGTTAATTAGATATGGCCTTGGAAAATAAAATAAAATAAGTGTAAACAAAATATTTTTTTTAATTAAATAGTTGTAAATGACTCGAAATTTAAAAATTAGTATTATATAGTGTTAAAACAAGTTATTTACAACAAAGCAGGAGGTTTTTATTTTTGATAAATTTAGTATAATATGAAGGTGAAAACTCGAGAAAAATAAGATAAAACAGCAAAATATTGATTGTGGGCAACATTTCTTTCTTATTTTTTCGAGCCATATCTAATAAACAGTTTATCTGATTTCGACAGGCTATTTTCTGTTTTTAGGGTAGGATATTATCTGCGATCCAGTCTTTACTAGAATATGCTAGCGGGTATAGTTTTTGAGTAATTGCGTTTTTATTTAAAAAAAAGTCGGTGATTCTGCAAAGGTTAAATTACTTTGGTCAGTCAAAATTTTATAACACTGGTTGCTTTAATTAGGGTAGTTTCGATTTTTGATATATTGTTTGAATTGGTGCACTGTTTAAAATTCTAGTTTTCTATTTCCCTTCTAACACCACGGACCCCGCCACCATGTTGAAAATGTGCCTAATTGTTTGCCTTGTCCTATTTCTTTCTAGAATCTCCTAAATTGGTCTTACAAGAAATAAAACGATAATATGAAAAAAGGGCTCAAATTTCTCGGATTTTCGCCCTCCAAAAGTTAAGCTCACCATCTACGACCTTGCAAACTCAGTTTCCATGTATTCAGTATCTATAGAAGGGATTAAAATTATTTCCAGATCTTTCCCTCATTATTATTAAAAAGCCCCAAAATTGGCTTAATTTGACTGGCCTAGTAACCATCTTGACTATGATCAGTGTTGGGGCGACCGGTAGCGCAGTGTGTTGAAGCATCAGTCGCATGTTTGACTACCAGCGTTTGGGGTTCGAATCCCGTCCACGACGAATATTGTGGCCATGGATGTGCAGGAGGTGCATGCTGGCAACTGCATTCTCCGAAACCATTTTATGCCAACGAAACGTCAACTGGGCCACACGGAACAGTTGACGCGCTATGCCCCACAAGGGGTTAGGGCAATTGAGTATGATCAGTGTGAAATTTGCTAAAGATACACTGTGCGTCATCAGATTAGCACATCCCCTCGAGTAAGTGGTTCTGGCTCAATTCCAGCCAAACTAAAAGAGCTAAAATTGTAAAATTATTGTTGGTTATGGCCGATTCAATTCTCAGTTAAATAAAACAAAAAGTATTGTTTCTCTATATTTTAATATTTTTTTTATAATTTTTTTCGAAATACGAAAATTTTGCGTAATTATTACAAAATAAAACAGGAGAGAAGTACAAACATTACTCCCATCCTTTTTGTTCATCAATTCTGCACTTAGAGTGAAAAGTGCTGATGAGACCATCGCAATATGAGTAAAAAAAGTGTCATTAACCAGACTGGTCATCACTGAGATTGGGGACTGAGCATTAACAGCAAGCGTGATTTAAGGATGTCCACAAGGAGGCGTACTATCTCATATATTTGGGGGCAAAAGACCTTTTCCATAGTCCTCCTCGTGGGCGCCCCCTGGTAACGATAGTGTTTCAAACCGCTGAAGGCCAAGTCTTAGCGATAAGACAGTTTGGAAAAAGGCAGATAGCGTTGGCCTGAATGGCTGAACAACACCTAAGCGTCTTAGGTTTAGTAGGATGGAATGACTTGCGTAGCTGAACCTGAAACATAGTTGTGTGAACTCCAGCACGATTATTAAACCATCTGAATCAGCTATTTTCCGAGGCCATCCCCTGAATGAAGTTAAGCGATGTGCTGACAACTCGTCCTTGTAAAAACCACTCCACGTCAAGAAACCTGGAACAAAAGCCTCGGCTTGGACGGATCAACAACGACGACCACGCAAAAGACTAAAGGATTATTCTTTCGGATCCTGGAATGTACGCTCCCTGAAAAAAACCGGGGGCCTTGAAGGCACTCTTTCAACAGGTCGAAAAGTACAAACTGAGCATTACTGCAGTCCAGGAAACAAATTGGTTTGGCAGCGAGATCAATGACAAGAAATCGCATACCATTTTTCATAGTGGCAAACCACCGAGCCGCAAGGAGTTTGGAGTAGCAATTATAGTAAACAATCACCTCAAGCCGCACATTACTGACTTTAAACCCATAAATCAACGGCTATGTGCGATTCGCATTAAGACTCGATTGTTCAAACTCTGGTTCATCAATGTGCATGCCCCACTGAAGTTAGAGAAGACGCAGTAAAAGACGAATTCTACGCCCGCCTTGAGACTCTCTTCGACTCGCTTCCAACAAACGACGTCAAATTGCTGCTGGGAGACTTTAACGCGAAAGTCGAAAATGAAAGTTGGCACCGGGGAACCACTGGAGGCCACAGTCTCCATGAAAAATGGAACGACAACGGCCAGCGACTTATCGACTTCGCCTGCAGCAGGAATCTAGTCGTAAGTTCTACGTGTTTCCTGCATCGATGCATTCACAAGCAGACCTGGAAGTCTCCAGACGCACATACCGTCGACAAAATTGCTTACGTCCTCATTTGCAGGAAATAGGCGTCTAGTGTGATGGGTGTCCGCTCCTATCGAGGAGCAAACTACGACTCAGATCATCACGACCTACAGATGTAGAATTTCCTCAGTTCACCAATCGAGAATCAGCCCTCCCAAAATCTTTGCGGTTGATAAACTTCTAAGCGTAGCATCGCATCGGTGGCGTATACTACGGCCCTTGAGGAAAGTCTATCGCCTATGCTACACAACATCAGTAACACAGGCGTCCATGGGTTTTAGGAAAAACTCAAGGGTACCATCAGGGATGTCGCAGAGAAGGCCGTGGGATATAAAATATGGCGAGCGCGAAATGACTGGTTCGACGAAGAATGCAAAAACTCACCTGACGCGAACAACGAGGCCTACAGACAATGGATTCAACGAGGAACCAAAGCCAGAAGAGAAAAATATGACGTGCTACGGGGAATATCGGATAGAATAATTAGACGTAAGAAACGTAAATACTTTGACGAGCAGTTGCTGAATATAAACGAAAACTTAGCTAATAGCCAACACAGGACTAGCCTTTGTAAGGATAAGCATGGAAACATCATCAGCGACACCGATGGCATTAACAAACGATGGGCCTCTTATTTTGAAGAGCTTCGGAACCTACCATGTATTTTAACATCCCCACACAAGAAGCTCTCGACGATACTGTTGATCTAGGCCGACGCTACAACCCGCGACAGTAGAGGAAGTTGATCTCGCGTTGCGGTCACTAAAACGAAATAAAGCGCCGGACACTGACGAGATTCCAGCTGAACTACTAAAATTCGGTGGAACGAGTCTAGTTGATGCCATACATCAATGCGAGTATGGGAGGACGAGGAGATCCCAGACGATTGGCGCAGAAGTATCATCTGTCCGATCCACAAAAAGGGAGATAAATTGCGGTGTGAGAATTACAGGGCTATATCACTAGGTTGTACGTCCAATAAAATTTTGACGAAAATTCTGGAAAATATACCAAATCTTTGTCGACTTCAAGCAGGCATACGACAGTATCGATCGTGGAGTACTGTACAACGTCATGCTGCAATTTGGTATACCGGCCAAATTAGTGCGACTGACAAAGATAACGATGACCAACTCCGTCTCACAGGTCAGGATCCATAATAGACTTACTGATCTATTTGAAACACGCACTGGTTTGAAACAGGGCGATGGACTGGCACCGATGCTTTTCAACCTAGCACTGAAATACGCTGTTTGGGCTATGAATATGGACAACAGCAAGACGCTACTCATCAAGTCGACACAATTAGCAGCGTACGCCGCCGACATCAACATCATGTCCCGAAGATTGGCTGACGCAGAAGAACTTCTGCATACGCTCGATACCGCTGCAAAGGAAGTTAGATTACGTATTAACGAGGGTGAAACTAAAATAATGATGCAATCGACGACAAGCACACCTGGACAACCGAGCATCAATGTGGGGGAAATCAATATCGAATTCATGAACGACTTCATATGCCTGGGTTGCAACTTGTCAAGGGACGCCAACGAAACTGACGAAATCAAGCGACGGATACAGTTAGCTAATAAGACTTTTTTTTCTCGGTTCTCCCATAATGAAATCGAAGCATGTGCACAGAAACACGAAGTTCCGCATGTACAAAACCATTATACGACCCGTGCTAAGCTATGGCTGCGAAGCATGGACCATAACTCAAGCCTCTGGAGACATGCTAGACACATTTGAACGTAAGTTTCTACTTCGAATTTTTTGCGATCGAGATGGATGGCGCATCCGGTATAACCATGAGATGTATGAACTGTACAATGAGCTGGAAGTTTCGAAAATCGTCAAACTACAACGACTTCGATGGGCAGGGCATAAACAACGAATGGACGATGATCGCATGCCAAAGAGAGTTATGAACGCACGACGAGTCGTCGGAGCCTAGACGACCGAAATCCCGTTGGGAGAGTTCATTATGTGTGGTCGCCGAGCAGCTACTGGGCTTCCAAGATTGGAGGACGCGGTCACTTAACCGAGATAATTGGAGGATAACGATTCAGGCGGCCAAGACCCGACGTCGGTCTGTCGCGCCACGATGTGGATGATGATCTACTATTCTATCTAAGTATTTACCATTTATTTAAGTGGTTCATTTTTATTGTGAGGTGTATTTTTGAACTTTTGAAGCTTATATCGTTTTTTTGCGTACTAAGAAGAAACGAAAAATTATAGAACATACTGAAATAAGAGACATACATGTTGAGACAATAAATTTACCTGAAAATAATTCGAATCTGGATGGTTTTCAGTCATTTTTTAAGTAATTCGTTCTCTAACATAAGGTGATTCATTTTGACTGTGACTCACTGTATGTACATATTACAATTTTTTAAGCACATCAACTACGCGGGAACAATTCGGTTCTACCAAACGGGTCAGGCATAATCAGCTTACGGAAAGTTTTACATTTTTAGCAGCTACCCTGTTCGAATGGGATTAAAAAATTAAAAATGGAATTTCTGCTAGCGGGATGAGGACGTACTAAAACTAAGAAAAAGAAAGTTTAGCTTCGGTAGCGCGTGCATGTACGGATGTTTATTTTTTTTTATAAATTGTAGGAAACAAACATAAATGTCCGAAATTCCTAGAAAGGACTCTTTCTCCTTTATTTCATTGTTTTTTCTCTTTGCGTCAACCATATTAAAATAAATACTCAATCTATCAGTTGTCCTTGCCAGACACTTCTAACCACCTATTCATTCTAAAACCCCGGGACATGTCAATGTCCTCGAGAAACACTGATCTTATCATAGAAAAATGTTATCAGCTTGTCAAAACAAAAATTCATCCCAACTTCATGGAAACAAGGAATTTTATTATGTTTAATGTCATGTCCTTTTCATCCCACTTTTCAGCGGAAGACGAAGTAAATGGTGAAGCATCTGCCTGTGGAAAAATTCTCATATTTTTATCATGGGTTCTCGTGGCTGTGACGATGCCCTTCAGTCTGTTGGTCTGCTTCAAGGTAAGTTCACTGGGCGTTATGACACGAACGCCAAACAACGTGTCCAGCATGTTTTATCAATGGCTGACCTTCATGCTTTTAATCGTGTAACAGGTGGTGCAGGAATATGAACGGGCCGTAATTTTTCGATTGGGACGACTCATGCAGGGTGGCGCCAAGGGACCAGGTGAGTTAATGATAATGAAGTGCCATACTCGAGTTTGGCTACATTTTAAAATATGATTCATGTCTGGATAACAATAATAAATTGAAGTTGAGCTGACATTATATCCTTTTTATTACATGCATATGTGTAACAATTATATTGAATGAGCGGATTTATTGATCGAAAAGAGGTTCATGCTGTTGACAGTTTCAATATATATATACATATTTTATATCTGTTGATTAAACGAATGGTTATTTAAAACACGTAGAGTCCTTATCGCTCACAATACCCGACCATGTTGTGAAAAGCCGGAATGGCACGTAATATTTTTTTTTATCGAAAGCACAAGCGACAATGCAAACGTTTCTTGTTTATTGAGTGGTGTAATTGAATTTTTTGGCTGCACTAGATAGATTCGGAGCTGCAGTTATAAACTGTATCCTGTTTTTGTTTTGTCACCCATTTTGCTGGAAACAAGCACTTCCATTCTGGAGATACAATATTTGCTCCGCCCAACTACTTGTGCGGGTCAGCTACTCCTAACAGGCTTAGTTGACGTTTTTTTATACCCTTCACGGATGTGATGGGGTATATTAACTTTGTCATGAAGTTTGCAACGCACAGAAGGAAGCATCTCCGACCATATAAATTATATATATTCTTGGTCTGTATGACGAGACGAGTCGATTAAGCTTTGTCCGTCTGCCCGTCTGTCTGTCCGGTTCTATGTAAATTAGTCCCTCAGTTTTAAAGCTATCGAGCTGAAATTTTGTACAAAGACTTCTTTTTATTGCACGCTGTAAATATGTCGGAACAATGAAATCGGACCACTAAGTCATATAGCTGCCGTAGGAACGATCGGTTCAAAAATTCGTTTTTGTCAGAAAAACTTTTTTGTTTCTTAAGTTATCTTTCCCAAATTTCACATTAATTATAATATATCTTAATATCTTTGATTAAATCACATTCCCGAATTTGCTTGAAATTGGACTACTCTATCTTATAGCTGTCATAGGAACGACCGTTCCAAAAGCAAGTTTTTGTTAGAAAAACGGTTTTATTTATAAGGATATCTTTACCAAAATTCATATTATTCAATTATATTAACTGCCAAACCACGTTCCTAAATTTGGTTGAAATCGGCCCACTATTTCAAATACCTCTCATAGGAACTAGCCGAAGGCTACCTTGTTTTATAATAAAACTAGTTTCAGACGATGAATGTTAGGTTAGGTTAGGTGCAGGGGCTGCCATGATAGATCACAGCACACTTGGACCGCAAATTGGATTCGCTGTGAAACCCCCAGAAACTCTCTATACCCTACTCTAAAAACTAGGTTTTAAAACCAGCCGGTGCTAGCAATAAAACGATTGAGCTTCGTCGCGCTAGCGTTGTTGAGGTCTTCCAAGTAGTAAAAGAACGAGGAACCAAGAAATCTCTTCCTCCTGCCCGCCAAAGCTCTGCAGTGGCACAGAAGGTGACTAACGCTCTCCTCCTCCTCCACGCCCTCACAGCTTCTGCAGTAATCATGGTACGGAAGGTGTAGCCTCCAGGCTAGTTCCCCAATAGGGCAGTGCCCTGTGATGACCCCCACCACCCTGCCGATTTGTGATCTGCTTAATAATAGCAGTACGGCAGAGCGTCTCGGATGAAGTCTAGGCAAAAACGCGCTTGTCGTTTGGCATAAGTAACCACTGAGCCATCTTATGTTGGCCCTATCAATAGCAGCTGACTTAGTTACCATTTTACATACCGCAAATGGCATTTTAATATTGTCCCGAACTCCAGCTACATTACCGGTTATCCCCTCACGCGCAAGCTCATCCGCGCTGCTGTTGCCTGCAAAGCCACTGTGACCGGGTATCCAGTAAAGCGCAATGTTGAAAAACCACAATCACAATCGTTTTGGATGTAGTAAGAACCGACTCAATTGAACGTATTGCAGCTTGGCTGTCCGTAAAAATAGTGATGTCCTTGGCAGTCATCACGTGACTTTCCAACCAAGTCAGAGCCTCTGAAATTGCTGAAAGCTCCGCCTGGAGGACCGTACAGAAGTCAGTAAGACGAAATGATATGTTGATACCAAGCCCATCTGATTGTGAGTAAATTTCGGCCCCAACTCCATCGTGCGTCTTAGAGCCGTTCGTGTAGATCAGCATGGAACTGGTCGTTAAGGGTACATTCTGAGCTCAGAGATTCCTAGATGGAATAAGGCAGGTATGGTTCTGATCAAAAGTTTGTTTCGGAGAGGAGTAGCCGGTCTCCGAAGGGGGATCTATAGATTGCGCAGAATACATGTGTGCCCAGTGCTCCTCACGCGCCACTGACAAGTTTCGCGAAGGCGAGTGCCGTAATGGCTGCCAGTTGTTCGCCAAGAATGTCCAGCGGGAGCAAGTTCAGCAGAATATCCAATCCGGCCGACGGAGTGGTTCTGAACACCCATCTTATGGCTAGCGCAGCCAGTCTTTGCACCTTTGTCTGCGATTTACAGTAGGCAGCAACTTTGAGTGTCGTCCACCACACGCTAATACCATAAAACAAAATAGGACGCACCACAGCAGTATACATACATTCAGTATACCACCTTCAGCTGCAGGCGCCAGTCTTTCCCAATGGCCTTCCTACACGCATAGAGTGCAATAGTTGCCTTGCTCACCCGCTCCTGAATGTTGAGCTTCCAAGTTAGTTTGCGGTCTAGAAGAAGACCAAGGAATTTGACCTTATCAGTAAAAACCAATTCCTTACCGTTCAGAATGGGAGGTTCTATAGAACCGAGCGTGTGCCCTCTGGTGAAAGTCACAAGTTCCGTCCGGGTTAACAATAACCCCCAATGGTATGCACAATTAGTTAGAATGGACAGAGCATTTTGTAGTACCTCACTGAGGATACTCACAAATTTTCCAGAGACAGCAATTGCAACATGATCCGCATAGGCAATGACATTATAACACATCCTTTCCAGGTCCAGAAGTATTTTATTAATGACCAGATTCCAAAGAAGTGGAGATACGAGTAATATCCCGCCTTGAGGGGTGCTCCTACAAACGCGTCTACCCACAGATGCTGTGCCTAGAATAGCACGAATAAGCCTGAATAAGCCGTTGACTGTTGCTAGCGTACAAATCCTTCTCACTTAGCCGTATTCTGCAAAAAGATTGTTATTCTGTAGGTGGTTACATCTAAATTTGTATAATATTTTCTGTAAATTTCCACAGTGGAAAAAGAGAACTTTTTTGTACTAGGAATGAACTCAATCTCCCAAATGAAAGGTGTTTCAAACCAACAACAACCACAGTATTGGAATTGTATACTACTTCGCCCAAATTACTTCACACTAGCTGCTTTAAATATTTTATTTTTAAATATTAATATATGTGATGATGGCGGAAAATTTCTTGTCGGAAAATAATCTCCAGGAATAATTTCTAGAGCGGTTTGTTTGCTCTTGAAAAGTATTACTATACGATGTATTACATACGATCGTATTATAAGTGTTGTGATTAACTTAACTTGACATCACGCGCTCATAACGAATAGTTTTAAATGTGGCACCGAAATCAGTCATAGTAAAAGCCATCCGAAATAATCCATATGGATACTTACGTTTTGAACCGAAAGTGTCCTTCGGAGAATAAATGAAATAAGCCATGCATGGACAAATTCGGTTTCAAATCGAAATAAGGCATGCGAAAGAAAAAAACGAAAATACACATGCATTGGCCAAAGCGAGCGTTCATGTGTCTGTGATACTGAGGGTTGCGAGCCCTTAAGCGCGGAGCGAGCGTAGCCCACACAAGAGAGAGTTGTATCTAGTGTGATCGAACCGAGCGTTTATGTTTGTGCCATATTGAGGGTAGTGATCGCTTAGTATCACCATACACAGTCGAACTCCAACTTGAACCCGAACATGAACCTGCTACAAATGTCCTCTGAACAGCTAAAGACAGTCACACAAACATACCTCACACAAACCTGGAGAAAGCCGTTCCACTTGTGCCATGTTCGATTTCGAGTTGGAGTTCGACAGTGTACGGTGGCACTTAAGTGTGGAGCGAGCAGAGCCCACACAAGGGACTCTTGATTCACAGTCGAAGTCCATATAAGAGACTTTTGTACCCAGAACGAGCGAAGCGAGTGTTATGACTCACTAAACGCCGAGCGAGCGGAGCCCACACAAGGGATTATTGATTCGCAACCCTCAGCATCGCATAAACTGTGCATGGACAATTTAGGTTTAGAACGAGCTGGGCTAGCCCAGCTCCTAGAAGGTTACTACTAGTACTTTGTCTTAACCCCTAGTGGGGTATGTGCGTCAAACACCCCTGCGCGCCATCGTACTCTGTTTTGGACAATGGGGCGCAACTTGCGGCTTTCTGGTGTCTCTTACGAAAAATTTGGCTCCCATACAAAAGTACACACAGTACCAGGAAACAAAACAGGTCCAGCTTGGTCTTGGTGCTGAAATAACTGCTCTGCCAGATTTTGAACAGCATGCCGTGTGCGCATTTAACCTGGTTGACACAACGAGCGATGTCTTGCTGCGTTCCACCATTTTCAGCAACAACAGGTAGACGAAGCTGTCCACCTTCTCCACTGGCTGCCCATCAATCCCATTGGGGCTACCGCTAGCGCAGTGTGTTGAGGCATCAGTCTCATGCTCGACTACTGGCGTTTCGGGTTCGAATCCCGTCCACGACGACGTTCGTAGCCATGGATATGCAGGAGGTGCATGCTGACAACTGCATTCTCTGAAACCAATTTATGCCAACGAAACGTCAAATGGGCCACATGGAACGGTTGACGCGCTATGCCCCACAAGGGGTTAGGGCAATTGAGTAATAGGTGTAGGATTTCTTTTCACAATGACGGGCTAAAAACCTTGGTCTTGTTGGTATTAGTCTTTAGCCCAACCTTGCTTGCCTCCCTCTCATGATTTAACGCCATTGCGGACAGATCCATGATTTTGTGGGAGTAGATATAGTATTAAAGTCCACTGAATTCCTCTGTCCAGTCCGGGTAAACCTGCGTGCAACATATTGCCGATCACTAAGAGGAATAGGATCGGTAAGAGGATACGCCTCCGCCAAACTCCACTGCAAATTTCAAAGTCCCCGACACCTTACCTTTATGCAGAACGCGGCAGTTCACCATAAGTTTCCTTATTAATAGCCAGAAGCTTCTCAGGGATGCCTCTCCCGCGGAAGCCGCGCAGGACGATTTTGGCTATTATTCTACGTGGTCCCCGCCAATAACTCCGATTGTCCCCTTCCGATCCAGCTCATCCGCCACGCGGTTGCCTGCGAAGCCACAATGGCTTGGTATCCAACAGAGCGTAATGTTTGAAAAAATCACCAATCACCCTGTGGGTTAAACGAGAGTTAGCGATGGTTTTCGGTGTAGTCAGGACGGATTCAAGTGACCGAATTGCAGCTTGACTATCCGTATAAATAGCAACGTCCCTCGTGGTCACAACATAATTCCCCAGCCAGGTCAGAGCTTCCAGGATTGCTGAAACTTCCGCCTGCAGGGCACTAAAGTCGGGAAGACGGAATGACAAGTTAATTTCCAATCCATCCGAATAGATACCGGCCCCAACTCCGCCGTCGGTCCTAGAGCCATCCGTGAATATGACCATGGAGTCGGTGGTCATGAGCGTGCTAACACCCCATAGATCCCTCGACGGAGTCAAGCTGGTGTGGTTCCGGCCAAAAACGTATTTTGCTCAAGTATAATCAGTCTCCGCAGGGAGATCCATGTTGCCCAGTATAGTGGATTGTCCACAACTCAACGTGCGCCGCTGGGCAGTTTCGCGACGGCATAAAGCCATGTTAGCCGCCAGTTGTTCGCCGTAAATATAAAGACGTAGCAAACCGAGCACCATGTCTAATCCGGCTGACGGAGTTGTTATAAAAGCCCCCGTTATAGCCAGTGCCGCTAGCCTTTGAACCTTACCTAGTAGGTTATAATAGGCCGCTACTCGGAGTGCAGTCCACCACACACTTCTTCCGTACCGTAGTAAAGGACGTACGACAGCTGTGTGTATCCAATATAGAGCTTTAGGTTGCAGGCCCTAGTTCTTACCTATGGCCTTTCTGCACGATTTGAGGGCAACAGTAGCTTTCTTGGCCCGTTCCTCGTTGTTGGGCTTCTACCTTACTTTCCTGTCAAAAATGAAACCGAGGAACTTAGCTTTGTCGGTGAAGACCAGTTTGATGCCCTCTAGTGTGGGAGGATCAATAGAAGGAATAGCGCGTCTTCTAGTGGAGAGCACAAGCTCCGTCTTAACCGGGTTAATTCCGACGTCGCAGAGGTTAGCCCACTCTGTTAGAATAGAAAGGGCATTCTGCAATAACTCGCTGAGGACTTCAGGAAATTTACCTGTGACAGCGATGGCAACGTTATCTGCATACGCAGTAACTTTGTACCTACCTCTTCCAGTTTTAGAAGCAGTCTGTTGATCCCTACATTTCAGAGAAGTGGAGACGGTATTCTTCCTTGCCGGGTTCCTCTATAGACGTCCCTAAAAACCGACGATGCACCCAGGGTAGTGTGTATGCGCCGAGATATTAATAGTATGTTAACGAGTTTGCAAAGCGACTAATCAACCTGGAGGCCCAGAAGTGCCTCAATAATCGCACTAGGTCTAATATTATTGAAAGCAACCTCGATATCCAGAAATGCAACCATCGTGTATTCCTTTTGATGAAAAGATTTCTCAATATGACAGACTAAAGAAAGCGGCGCCGTGTGCACGACTTACCTTACTTAGTCATGTTGCGATGTGGATAAAAGCACTGGCGGGATGGATGTCAACCAGTCTCTCAAATAGTTTCACCATAGTTGAAGAGAGACTAATTGGTCGGAGATCGTTTGGGCGCGCATGTGAACTTTTTCCCGTTTTCGGGATAAAAATCAACCGCACTTCCCTCCAAATGCGAGGAACGTACACCAGCTCCAGGCAAGGCATTAGGAAATACTTTATCCAAGGATATACGATATCCATACAATGCTGCAAGCTCGCAGGAATGATGCCATCGAGTTCAGCTGACTTATAAGGTTCAAAGCTGGAGATTGCTCACATAATCTTCTCACGAGATAAAATGGATGTACTATCTTATGGCGCTATAAGACAAGTGGAGAGGTCCCCCAGCGGGGCTGCAACCGAACTTCCAGGGAAATATGTGTCAAGTAGACACATGATGGTTTCCTTGCTCGAGGACTTCCAAGACCCGTCTTCCTTTTGTAGGAAACTTTGCATAGATGAATTTGACGCCAGGATGTTCCGAAATCTAGAGGTCTCGCAGGATCCTTCGATACGTTCGCACCTAGTATTACGATGAAGTTAAAACACTTTAGATTATTTACCTTGTATGTCGAATGAAGGACGAAGTGTTATGAGCCGGGTTTGATGCGCTCTGCGGATCAAGTGCTGGGCTACGCAAATGTTGCATCTAGCATTCAAAACCGTGGCTGACTTTTAAAAACAGAATGCAAAGTTTCTGGTCTTGCAGCACACATCGTGGCTGGTCTCGCAGCACGCCTCGTGGCTGGTCTCGCAGCAGGTTTTTTTAATTGCCTAAAAAGCATTTAATTAGCAAGGGAATACTATACTTTTGTTGAACTTAAATTTTGAAGTTCGAATTCAATTTATTATAAAAAATTTAATGTTAAAATTCGAAAAAATAATGCTAAAAATCGACACATTATTGAATAAATACCCGGAATTGATCCTGATTTCTATAAATGAATACTCTCATCAACATCGGATATTGTCCATGTTATAATTTCAGGCATTTTCTTCATTTTGCCCTGTATTGATGCTTACGCTCGCGTGGATCTTCGTACTCGCACTTATGATGTTCCTCCGCAAGAGGTAAAGTCCAATAGAAATTTAAATTTTCATCGTCATCATTGAACGTGTTAAATTTATTCATGATGTCCCTATTTTATCTAACAGGTGTTGACAAAGGACAGTGTCACAGTATCTGTAGATGCTGTCGTCTACTATCGAGTTTCAAATGCCACCGTGTCCATAGCAAACGTCGAGAATGCTCATCATTCCACCAGACTTTTGGCACAGACAACACTTCGCAACACTATGGGAACGCGACATCTGCATGAAATTCTAAGTGAACGAATGACCATCTCAGGAACAATGCAGGTAATGAAGAATAGATCTGTCCGCCGCCGCTAGCGCTTCCTTTGAAGCTTTTTTTTATTTATTTATTGAATTTCAGGTGCAACTGGATGAGGCGACTGAAGCTTGGGGAATTAAAGTTGAAAGAGTGGAAATGTGAGTAATTTTTAATTATGTATTTTTAATTTATTTGTTACTGGGTTACAATAACAATACAAGGCCTGGACTAGTTTCGACTAAGTTCGACTTCATCATGGGGAGGACTGCGTAGAACATTTTATTTGCTGCTCTGATTCGTCGCTCAATCTCATGTTTTTCGTTTCCTTCCTTTGATAGTATGGCTCCCAAGTAAACAAATTCGTTCACTTGCTCGAAGTTGTTCTCGCCTTCTGTAATGTTTTGCCTGCTAGGCGCCGTTCCCCGAGACTTGCGTTATACATTTGGGCACGCATTACACAAACAACAAATTATTACGTTCGTGGCCATGGATGTGCAGGAGGTGCATGCTGGCAACTGCATTCTCCGAAACCAGTTTATGCCGTCGAAACGTCAACTGGGCCAAATAGAACGCGCTATGCCCCACAAGGGGTTAGGGCGACTGAGAGAGAGAGAGAGAGAGAGGTTAGGTTACAGCACACATAGACCGCATCAGCTTCCGTTTTGATACCCAACGAGATATGTTGTCCCGACCCATTCTGACCTTGGAACCAGCCCGAGCCCACAACAAAACGTTGGAGCTGGCCAACATCACAGTCACCCAGGTCGGCAAAGTAGTAGGCCCCAAGAGTAGCCCTCCTAATACTTTCCAGGCCCGGGCATTCACTTAGAAGGTGGAAAGTACTCTCCTCTACCTCCTCATTACCACAGCTTCTACATAACCCGTTATACGGAAGCCGAAGCCTCCTGCCCTGCTCTACAATTGGACATTGCCCACCGATGATTCCCATGACCGTACCAGCGCCAATAGCTTAGCGGAACGACTCATATCCAACCTGGCCCATATCAGCTTTCTTTAGTAGCAAGTGCTGCCACTTAGCCATCTCGTGTTAGTGATACTTATCGCGGCCTGCATTATGCTATGCTTACATACATCGAAAGGCATCTCAGCTTTGCAGAGAGTACGTTCGGATTCTTCCGAGGTCCCTCTTCTAGCAAGTTCGTCAGCTCGGCAGTTAGCGACGAAACCACTGTGACCCGGAATCCAGCACACGACACTATAGAAGATACCACTTATCTCTGTGAGAGATTCGCGGCACTGCAATACCATCCTTGAGGTTATTGGTATGGATTCCAGCGTTCTAATCGCAGCTTGACTGTCTGTTAAAATATTGGTGTTCCTCACAGATACATAGTGGTGGCGTCCCAGCCAGACCAGGACTTCCGAAGTTGCTACCAATTCCTCTTGCAGAATACTACAGTAGTCGGGTAACCGATAGGCTCAGATTCAGACAGCCGGAGTAAATGCCAGCTCTCACGCCATTGTCAGTCTTAGATTCATCTGTGTAGATATGTATCGTATATTTGTCGTAAGAAAGACTTCATTCCATTGTGTATGTAATGGGATGAGACTTTTAAGGGACTTAGTAAACATAATTTTTGATGAGACATGGTCCGTCCTTGCAGGGATATCTCGATTATTTAAAATCGCCGAGTACCCACAGTTTTGAGCTAACCATTGTCCTGCATCGCGAAGACGGACGGGCATGCGTGCAGCCACCTCTTCGCCAAAAATATCTAGCGGGAGCAGGTTGAGTATTATATTCATGGCATCTGAAGGGGTCATTCTGAGAGCCCCGCTGATTGCCAAATTAGCTGATCTTTGCCCTTTTTTCAGAAATCTACGATTTACTGCAGTTTTAAGTGCGTTCATCACACAATAATGCCATGCAGAAGTATGGGGCGAATAACCGCCACATAGAGCCAATGCACAACCTTCGGTTGGCGTTCTTTCAACAGAAGAGTTCGATATTTGCCTTACTAACACGCTCCTGAATATTGGGCTTCCAACTTAGCTTCCTGTCAAATAGCAGCCCCAGGAACTTAGCCTTGTCTATGAAGACCAATTTCTCTTCCTCCAATACCGGAGGTTCTGGTGTTGGTGTCCTATGCATTCGGTGTAAGTATGTGCAAAAACTGACGAGACGCATCCTGTTTATCGGAGGAAGACGCATTGTCTACATTTTGACGCTTGCACTTGCCCAGATTGAGCGTAACATGCGAAAAGCCATAGCCAATTTCACCCTTGCGCTCCAGCAAATGCTCCATCGTGGCGTCGTCCACTGCCAGGACGAGATGAAGGAAGTCCTCACTTACCCCTCTATTTATGACCCTCCAATTTTTGGTTGGAAGGCGATTTTGAGCTCCAATTGATCCAATGACTCTGCCATTGCAGAGCGTAGAGCTGCGGAGAAAAAAGCCACGTATAACGTGTCGACGAGGGAAGCCCTTTTCCTCCACAAGTGAAATGGGGAACGCGCATTTAGATTTGATAAATCCAAAGCTCGTTCACACCCATTCAGCTGTCATGGCGTTAGTACAGACCAGTAAAGGCCAACCTGTACGTTGAATACAGGCCTCAAAATCAATGTCCTTATCATCGGGCCTGTTCTCGATCGTGACGTCGATAATAGCCTCCTGTACAAGAGTCGTTTGCTCGGTTGTTAGGGAGGTTGCGGATGCATCAGCTGAGCAGAACCCCAGCTTAACACCTGCTGTTACCTGGCTATACAACGGCTTACCGGACCCTTCGCGAGCTCTGGACTTTTTCGCCAAGCCAGCCTGTTGTGATTGCTCCTCAGAGCATACATGCTTCAGCGACGTCTTAGGTCCTGAATATATGAGAGCTATCTCCAGGGCCTTTTCCCTAGAGTGGCCCTCATCCATAGCCCTGCCATTTCCGTCGTTTATTTAGTATAGACGCTATTTAGGTTCAAACCCATGCGGCAGACTCCTTCACCTACGACCGTCAATCCGGATTACTCCGAATACGATTCTTCAGGATCTGAATCCATGTCAGAACGTAAGGGCTTCGAGTCATCAGGACTAAGGAAGTCCAAGGACGAATCAGAGGAACTGTATCGCTTAACGGCAAGTCTATCGACAGTCTCAACAACGGGCCTGGATGCACCGTCGAGCAGTGAGCTAGTAGGCAGCTCAGAACAAATTGTATTTCATGCATTTGAAGCTGCATCACACTCTGGTTTGTTTTGTTTCTTTTTTTTTTGTTATCCATAGAATCCCACGAATATCCGGGAAGGACAGTCGCTGACGCCTTCACCTGGTCTGCCGTCAGAAGTCTAGTTTAAAACTGGAGGTCGACTGGTATCGAGAGTTCGCATACTAGCGCCCAAGCACCCTCTTGACCATGCATCCCTCGGCGTATGCTGTTCCACCTTGGATTTATGTTATTTTTATAAGGGAGATACCGCCCCCTGCGCTGATGGCAAATATAAAACTTGACCAACAGCCTGCTTCCACCCGTCACCACGCGGAGGTAATGGTTGCACTTCCTAGGACATGACAGTTACGGCAAGTGTACCATGATAGTCCAAATGTTAGTCCCCCTGTCACACGTTCGGCTGACAGGCAACTGTAAGTGTATGGCCGATTAGATCTTGAGCCGGCACGAACAGACGACAGTCTTAATTGACCGAAACTCGGATGGATTTCTTTTAGGGCCCTAGTTGTTGCAGCCTTGATATTACATACGTTGCCATATGGCGTCTGCTTTAAATTCCTATAATACTTAGGGCTAATTTTTTAGAAAATTCAGGATGAGAAATTTTTCGAGTTTACACCCGCCGGGCTAATTGAAATGTTTTCGTCTGATTATACAAAACAAAGGTTTAGGGCAAATATTAGGAATAAGTCTAATTACACAATAATTTCCCAAGCTATTTGAATTCCTATAGTTGCAATCATTTACCTTGTTCTCAATTACAGTGCCATTATGGCTTCTCATGGCTACCCCATATTACATATTGCACGCGAAGGAATAATTAGAAGGAAATTAATTGGATCCATGAGAGCGTTTAATGCTCATACTCAAAAACTTTCACCATATGCGTTATTGTTTAGTTGGTTTGTTGGTTCAAGCGGCTGTCAATCCGCTGCCTTAAGAAGACACCAGTAGGGCTACTGTGCGCCGTTTTGATACCACGCACACGTAGGAGGGCGAAATCTTGGTTATCAAAGCCTTCGCTGGAGGTAGGCAAAGGTTCTCAGAACCATCCCATCGAATTAAGAAAACGTAATATCTCCCCAATCATCTTCGAGGAGATGGCGGATATGATAGCGAAAAATATTTTGCCCATTTCTGGATACCTAGCTTTATCTACGAGGGTAGGGTGAAAAATTTTCGGACTGACACAGAAATACAGGTACAATCAGCTAAAAATTATGTTTCCTGCCTGGGTGCAGGTGTCATTAGTTCGTATGACAAGTTTCAACTTGCGCTTTCAAGTATTTTATGTAGTTTGTTTACACGAATTATTGTAGTAGATGTTTTACGTGTTTTTCGTTAAAGTGGAGAAACTTAAATATCGTGCGGTCATAAAATTCTTCGTTTTGGGTAGATTAACCCAAGGAAATTCATCCGAAGTTAACAAAAGTTTACGGGGACGCTGCTGCTTCGATGTGAAGACGGCCCATGTGAAGGACGTCTAAAAACCGCAACCAAAGCGGAAACCATCGAAAAACTGTATGATATCGTGTTGGACGTTAGGCGAATGAATTTGAGTGATATTGCTGAGGCTGTGGGGATATCGAAAGAAAGGGTGCGAAACATCTTGCATGAAGAATTAGAGATGAGAAAGCTCAGCGCAAGATTAGTGCCGCATTTGCTGAATGCCTATCAAAAGCAAATGCGCAAACGATTTTCGCAGCAATCTTTGCACCGATTCAATCGAGATCCGACCGATTTTGTGCGGCGATTTGTCACTATGGATGAGACTTGGGCTCACCACTACACGCCAGAAATGAAACAGCAGTCGAAGCAGTGTGTGGAAGCCGGTGGTTCAGCGTCAAAGAACGCGAAGTTGATCGCATCTGTCGGAAAGGTCATGGGCAGCGTATTTTGGGATGTGAGAGGGATCCTATTAATTGATTACCTTGAAAAAGGCAGAACAATAACAGGCGAATACTACTCCAAACTTCTTGACCAGCTGGATGCCAAAACTCGCGAGGAGAGGCCTGGCTTGAACAAGAAAAAAATCATCTTTCACCAGGACAACGCACCTGCACACAAGTGTGCGTTGGCGATGGAAAAACTGAGGGATTTGGGGTACGATCTGCTCAACCATTGACCCTATTCTCCTGATTCGGCACCCTCAGAACTCCATCTGTTCCCAAACTTCAAGAAATTTGTTTGTGGGAAGCGCTCCGCATCCAATGAAGAATTTAAGAGGGCCGTAGATGAATATTTTCACAGCCTTCCAGACCCTCACTTCCGGGAAAGAATACCGATGTTGAAGAAACGCTGGACCAAGTGTGTTGAAGCCAAGGGAGATTATGTAGAAAAATAAAATCATTTTTTATCTAAAAATCGCAGTCTTTCATTGTCAGGGCGCGAACTTTTCACCTTATCGTCGTAGAGCCGGACTATCACACCGGAAATGGATCAGGGTTTCCTGTTATGCCTCATTTTTGCGGATCCGGCAGTGTGCATTGTATGGAATACCCTGTCCGGCCGCATGCTCTGCTAGTGCCATGTGAGAATGGCTGTTACCTTGGCCACATCCTGTCGGGTTCTTCTCAGGAGGGTGTGTATCCTTCGCAAAGTTCCTGATACACTAAACGCGTATACACGATCGCGTTATTTTTACCCGAGTCACGTAAACACAACTAGTGCTTACACGTAAGTCGGGTTTGCACGTCAAAAACGGGTATGGATACGAATTTTACTGACGTGGAAATAATTCGCACTTCGCAGTGTTTACACGAGGTGCGTTAGCCATACGACAGCATATGTGCGAGTACCGGAATCACCTTTTTCGTGTGTTTGTTGTTGGATTCATCGACTCTTCAACGCAAATGTGTACCCAACGAGACCCGTCGTCAGCTAACAAGTTACGGGTTGTCGTAAGCCCGTTTGCTGTTTACATGGGACGGGTATTGTAGATTTGACGTGCCTGGGTTTACGCGTCTCGTGTATTAGAACCTTAAGTCGCATCATGGTCATAACCCTCTAGATGTGACGGATGTCGAAAGCGTGCTCCATGTATCGCTAGCCCGTTACAGACAGAGTCTATGGATCTGCCTCCGCATTAAGCGGTGCGTGGTTTATTATCGCGTAGAACTCGTGAAGAACGGAGCCGTGTCTCACCAGTTCGTCCCCTTTCTCGTTCCCCGCTATATTTCTGTGTCCCGGAACCCATAAAAAGGATGTTCTAGAGCTCGGTCAATCCTGCCAGCTCCATGCTGCATTGTCTTACTAATAGAATTGTGAAAGCAGTGAAACTAATCTAATTAATTTAAAACTATGTATATCTATTTCTTACAATGAGTACACAATCGATTTGTCAACATTGCTTGACTCGTATTGTAGAAAAATCTGACTCTATTGAATGCAATAATTGCTTGAAGCATTTTCACTTCTTTTATTGTGGGTTCAAAGAATCAAATTTCCGCAAATTATCAAAAGATAGGAAAAAAGCTTGGCTATGTCAAGCTTGCCAAAATGGTCATACCAGTCTTCCAGTGGAAAAAAGTAATGATTTTAAAAAAATACAATCTGAAGATACTTCTAGTGCGACCTTACAACAGTTTATGGAAAAAATTGAAAAAACAATATCCAACAATAGCCAAAAAGTTAAGGAAGTGACCCAAGCAATACAGTTTATGTCAAACAAATTCGATTCGCTTTGTGATCAAATGAAAACTTTATTCGATGAATTAAACACCCTCAAAGCAGAAAATAATAAACTCAGAAGTGAAAGTGACCAAATTAAACAGCAAATGCACATTCTAATCAACCAAAAAGAAAACATGCAAAACCAATTAAGGAGGAATAATGTATAGGTACAAATAAGTGGGATTAAACTAACACAAAATGAAAATATGACAGAAATAGTAAAACCTGTGTCAAAATGCATTGGATATGAAGTCAACGATGTCGATATAAGAAATACGTACCGCATTAAAGCTGTACAAACTGAAGTACCAACAATTATAGTAGAATTTACTAGGGCATCAGCTAGGGATGATTTTATTCAAGCATACAAACGAAAAATAAGAGAAGGCAACACTGGGCCAGGCTTACCCGCAAGAGAAATATCTAAACAACTGGGAGATGGACGAATTTTCGCAAGTGAGCAACTAACTCAATCAACTGCACGATTTTTAAAAGAAGTAAAGCAAACTGCCAAAACTAAAAATTATAAGTATGTTTGGGTAATAAATAATAAATAATTTTAATCCCTTCCATAGATACTGAGCACATTAAAACTGAGTTTGCACGGTCGTAGAAGGTGAGCTTAACTTTTGGACTGCGAAAATCCAAGAAATTTGAGCCCTTTTTTTAATATTATCGTTATAAATCCTAAGCAGTGACTCGGGTCGAAAAACCTAGCAGGAGTAAATTAAAGACCGTTGAATTCTGCGTTCAATACACTACTCAAAGTTGAAATTCGGTTCAGTAGCATAGTCAAAATTGATAGTCAAAAATGACAATTTTCGAGGCTCCGGAGAAAAATCAGACTTTATCACTATCCAAGCTTACAGATCTTTACAACGAAAGCTCCAAATGGAAAAGCTTGTCTGCTAAAGTTAGAAATAATTTGATTGTAAGCCTAACGTGGCCAATATTTTTCAATTTGGACTGTTTTAAGGGTAGCTATGAGCAAAAATTCAAAAATGAATGCTCATCGATTTATGCCTTAAAAGCTCTATCTTGGTAAGTATACCAGCTAGAAGTTTTATTTTAGTTTCAAATTGTAGAAAAATTAATCCAGTTTATTAAAATTTTACAAGATTTCTTGTGAGACTAATTTAGGAGATACTAAAAACAAACGGGACAAGCCAAACAATTAGGCACATTTTCAACATGCTGGCGGGGTCCGTGGTATTAGGGGTGAAATATAAAACTCGAATTTTTAAGCAATGTACCAACTCAAATAATATATCAAAAATCGAAACTACCCTAATTAAAGCAACCAGTGTTATAACAATTTGACTGACCAAAGTAATTCAACCTTTGCAAAATCACCGACTTTTTTTAAATAAAAACGCAATTACTCAAAAACTATACCAGCTAGCATATTCTAGTAAAAAGTGAATCGCAGGTAATACCTTACCCTAAAAACACAAAATAGCCTGTCAAAATCAGATAAACTGTTTATTAGATATAGCTCGAAAAATAAGAAGGATATGTAGCCCACGATCAACATTGTGCTGTTTTATCTTATTTTTCTCGAGTTTTCACCTATATATTATACTAATTTTATCAAAAATAAAAACTTCCTGTTTTGTTGTAAATAATTTGTTTTAACATTATATAATACTAATTTTTAAATTTCGAGTCATTTCCAGCCCTTTAATTAAAAAAATAATTTGTTCACACTTTTTTTATTTTATTTTCCAAGGCCATATCTAATTAACAGTTTATCGGATTTCTGCAGGCTACTTTCTGTTTCTAGGGTAAGATATTACCTGCGATTCGCTTTTTACTAGAATATGCTAGCGGGTATAGTTTTTGAGTAATTGCGTTTTTATTAAAAAAAGTCGGTGATTTTGCAAAGGTTGAATTACTTTGTTCAGTCAAATTGTTATAACACTGGTTGCTTTAATTAGGGTAGTTTCGATTTTTGATATATTGTTTGAGTTGGTACATTGCTTAAAAATTCGAGTTTTATATTTCCCCCCTAACACCACGGACCCCGCCACCATGTTGAAAATGTGCCTAATTGTTTGGCTTGTCCTGTTTGTTTTTAGTATCTCCTAAATTGGTCTCACAAAAAATCTTGTAAAACTTTATTAAACTGGATTAATTTTTCTAAAATTTGAGACTAAAATAAAACTTCTAGCTGTTATACTTACCGAGATAGAGCTTTTAAGGCATAAATCGATGAGCATTCATTTTTGAATTTTTGCTCATAGCTACCCTAAAAATAGTCCAAATTGAAAAATATTGGCCACGTTAGGCTTACAATTAAATTATTTCTAACTTTTGCAGACAAGCTTTTCCATTTGGAGCTTTCGTTGCAAAGATCTGTAAGCTTGGATAGTGATAAAGTCTGATTTTTCTCCGGAGCCTCGAAAATTGTCATTTTTGACTATCAATTTTGACTATGCTAATGAACCGAATTTCAACTTTGAGTAGTGTATTGAACGCAGAATTCAACGGTCTTTAATTTACTCCTGCTAGGTTTTTCGACCCGAGGCAACGTTTAGGATTTATAACGATAATATTAAAAAAAGGGCTCAAATTTCTCGGATTTTCGCAGTCCAAAAGTTAAGCTCACCTTCTACGACCGTGCAAACTCAGTTTTAATGTGCTCAGCATCTATGGAAGGGATTAAAATTATTTCCAGATCTTTCCCTCATTATTATTAAAAAGCCCCAAAATTGGCTTAATTTGACTGGCCTATAAGAGGTGGAAGTACATATATACAGGGTGGCGAAAAACTACCGTTATGGTTTGAATGTTTAATAACTTTTTTATTTAATGGTTAATTATTATAATTTTTTTTTGTTATACAGTATATTAATGGGGAATAATTTTGCCTTAAGTATGAAAAATTATATCCCGCAAGTGGTGGCCATTTTCGGCTTCGCACATTCGTGCTCTTTCCAGTACATTTTCCATAACTTTTTGTAAAATTTCGGGTGTTATGGCTCGAATTTCATTGCGAATGTTTTGTTTTAGCTCTGGTATGGTCGCTGGCTTATTTACGTATACCCTTTCTTTCAAATAACCCCAAAGAAAACAGTCTGGCGCTGTTAAATCCGGTGAACGTGGGGGCCAATTGAAATCGCTTCTGCGCGAAATAATGCGTTCGCCAAAGAGGTCCCGTAACAGGGCCATTGTATCCCTTGCAGTGTGGGCTGTGGCTCCATCTTGTTGGAACCACAACTGTGGATGGTTTTCTACAGCTGGCCTCAAAAAATTGTCCAGCATCGTTCGATATTCAGCACCATTAACCGTAACTGCGGCGCCATGTGCATTTTCAAATAAATATGGACCAATGATCCTTTCAGACGATACGCCGCACCAAACAGTACACTTAAGTGGGTGTAATTGTTGCTGATGAACTGTTCTTGGATTTTCCGTAGCCCATATCCTGCAATTTTGCTTGTTTACGAAACCATTCAATTGGAAATGGGCTTCATCGCTCATTATCAAATTGTGAATGAAGTAGCGATTTTCTTTTCAAAATAAAATTCAACAATTTTTGATCGCTGCTGTGTTGTGTACTGTTCCATTTCAAATTCCTGAAGTTTTCTTCACAAAATTCTGAAATAAAAATAAAAAATAAAAATTAAATTAAAAAGTTATTAAGCATTTGAACCATAACGGTAGTTTTGCGCCACCCTGTATATAAGAAAAAATGAAAACTCAGCAGCTCTTAAAACTAATAATTTAAATGAAATCCAGTAATTATGATAAAGAAATTTCGTGTATCTTATTTATTATACATATATGAATACCTCAAGCCCATTAGATGATATTAACGTAATAGATAATATTGATATAATAAATTATATAATTTCGGATGACATCGAGTTTCAAGAGCTTCCCAAATCCGTTAACGATACTAGTATGACTTGTCTTTTTATGAATATTAGAAGTATTAATCGGAATTTCGACGAATTTACAATATACTTAGCCAACCATAAAATCAAATTTGGCATAATAAATCTAAGCGAATGTTGGCTTGACGGCAGAAACCTACCTATGACCTTATTTACAATACCAAATTACACACGTTTCCAAACAATTGAGAATTACAATCAGAACAGTGGAATAGTATTATTCATAAACAATGAACATATCCCAAATATAAAAGTACGAGAACACACAATGATCGAATGTAACTGTATATCGATAAATATGTATAAATACAAAATGTATCAATGTTACAATATTAGCAATTTATAGATCTCCTTCCGCAAATATAGAAATATTCCTAAAAGAATTGGAACAATACCTAAAATCGGACGCAATTATAATCGGGGACACTAATATAAATATAAATGACCTTAACACAAGTTACGTACATAATTACATAGGCTTACTAGGACGGGTAGGCTTCCTACCTAGAATTACAACTCCAACTAGGACTTAGTGGCGACGGTAGCGCAGTGTGTTGAGGCATCAGTCTAATGTTTGACTACCGGCGTTTCGGGTTCGAATCCCGTCCACGACGACGTTCGTGGCCATGGATGTACAGGAGGTGCATGCTGGCAACTGCATTCTCTGAAACCAATTTATGCCAACGAAACGTCATCTACAGTTGACGCGCTATGCCCCACAAGGGGTTAGGGCAAGTAAGTAGTAGTAGTAGTACGAATTAGCAGCTTTTGTTGAACATTGTGCCATCACTGATCACAGTGCAGTCGGTTTCGTAATTAATCAAAAGACAGATAACAATAAAAAATCACCACAAAACATAACTCGCAAAATTAAAAGGGTAGATACAGATGCATTCGTGAATCGAATAAGACAACAAGATTGGAATGACATTTATTCCTGCACATGTCCAAATGAAGCCGCAACATCATTAATACAAGTGATCACTACCAGCCTAAAAGCAGTTACTACATATACGAATAAAAGATGATCATGTATTTTAAATACCATAATAAAAAACAATGGATGTCACGTGGTTTAATGACTGCACTTATGAATAGAGACAAACTTTTTAAGAAACTATGTAAAGAGCCCTTCAACAAAAATTTAAAAACATATTATTTAAAATACAGAAATAAACTTAGACTTCTAATTCGAATATCGAAAGAAAAATACTACTCCAGAAAGGTGCAAGAGGCAGGAAATAGCACCAAGAAAATATGGAAAACAATTTCAGAAGTAGTTGCTACTAAAAATAAACAAACAGATAAATTAAAATTAAATATCAATAACGAAATTGTTGAAACCAAAGAAGATCCAAAAAAAATGCGCCAACTACATTAATACTTATTTCAGATCAATTGGCGAAAAAATGGCAAACAAAATTCACCATAGAAATGAGGATATTGTATCAGAAGCAGTACCGATCACCAACGAATTTAGCTTCCAGGTTGTTCAAGTACATGACGTTGCTAAAGCTATTGATGAACTGAAAAATAACTCCGCTCCACGTTGGGATAATATCACATCAAACCATCTAAAATTAACAAAAACCCATATAATGCCACCTTTAATAAGGAACTTTAATAGAGTAACGATTAAGACCGTATATTACGCATTAGCTCAGACAATATTAACTTATGGAATCTTGGGATGGGGAGGAGCCTACCCAACGGCACTTCGATCCTTAGAGGCGGCACAAAATAGTATACTCAGAACGATTTCATCACGTCCTAGGTGTGATTCAGCAACCAGCCTTTACAATGAACTCTCACTACTACGTATCAGTCAATTGTTCAAACTATACACACTCCGAAAAGTAAATAAAAGTAGAGGAATATTCTCAAACCCTAATCATGGTCAGGAACACGTGGAAGAACAGCAGGAAGAGTACCAAGAAAATATACAACGCAAGGTATGAGCCACTGGTCATATTTAAGTCCCTTATGGTATGACGAACTGCCTAGTGACTTACTAGCTGACAACCGCCGTTTCAATACCCGAGTCATAGAATATATTAAACAAAGTACATACTCGTACATATACATATTAATAATCCGAAATACCTTCAAAATAAATTTCACATAAAATAAATTTTAAATTATATAATTTCTTACTTTTATCTTATTATCATTTTCTTTCTTCCCTCTTGCTGAATACGTGCTTATTATATTGTAATAACATAAAATTATATAGCTTCTTCTTACTTCTAGATGCCCCTACATTTTCTACATTTTCAAAATTTTCAAAATTGAATTACTTACATATTAAATCTTTTAATCCTTTTCTAATTTTTTCTTACTATTTTTTTTTATGTCTTGTTTAATTTTATTTCTTTCTTTTCCTTCCACGCCCTGGCTATGTCATTGTGGTAAGGTATATCCTTAAATTGAATTTTGAATACTGTAAAAAAGAAGAGATGTATGTATATGGAAATAAATAAAAAAAATAAATAAAAATTTGGATGAAATTGAAATTGACCATGAGAGCATTGATCGCGGCTTGGCTATCAGTGTAAAAAGCGACATTTTTGTGATGACAGAGGTGCGCTTTAGTGATCGACATGCCTCCCTTATCGGCAGTATCTCAACTTGAAACACATTTGCGTGATCTGGGAGGTGAATGGACTTTGGTAGTTCTAGATCATCGAAAAAGATCCCCGCGTCGACCCCGCAGTTGCGCAACCACGGGCGGGGTGGGGCTAAGGGGCTAAAGCCCCCCCCCCCACCCTTGAGCAAAAAAAAAGTCATTTAAAACATAGGCTCTAGCTTCATTTTATCGAAAGTTATTGTGCGAACGGACAGACAGACAGACATGGCTAAATCGAATCAGGAGGTGACCCTGATCATTTGTATATATACATTGCTATAGCTTCGGAGCCTCCTTTAAGGTGTTACATATTTTCGTCGTGACAAAAACAATATACCCTATACTAAAAGTCTAGGGTATAAAAATGGAGTAGATACAAAAATCGTTAAGGGAAAAACAGGCACTCGGATAGCTCAGTGGTTTCCATCTAAAGGCGACCATACTGTTCAGGTGCTGCCAGAGACGGAAGGGGTCGACAACTCGACCAGGTGACTATTGAAAGTCATGCGATTCATTACAGTTGTTGAACATTTATAAGAAATGTATAAAAATGTTTGAATGACGAATGACACAGCCATACAATACTCCGTTAATACGAGTATGTCTTAGCCCCCATACCACCCTTGTAGTGAAGTGTCGCTCGAAGTTGCTTACGGTGATGATGCAGTCTGTCTTACTTTTCTGGATAGAGACTCCAGGGTGCTACCGTGGCCATACGATCTGAGGGTGCAGCTCATAGTCTCCCGAAGTCTTACCCCGTTAGAAGTAGCGTTTTATTCCATTTGTTGGTCTAGTAGTCTACAGTCTTAAGGCCGGTACTCAGATCGCGTGGAATGAAAAGTACCGTGAAATCCCATACAAAATTGCAAAATTTTTCCCCGATGAAAACAGACGTGAAATTGTGTGGAAGTTAAAATTTCATTTCACGCGATCTGTGTACTACCTTGAGTCAAATGTCAAGTTTGTGGATTTTACGAGGATAAAATTTTTTTCTCGTGCCAAATCTACGAGAAAAATTTTCACTGACAGCTCAGCTGTCTCTGTTGGTGTCATTTAGGTTGTGTCGTGTTTTCCCTGTGTTATTTATAATTGAGCGGTAGATTAGTGAACAAAGTAATCGATGTTAATGTTTCTTGCGGTGCTAATATTTCATTTCACCGGTACACAGATCGGGTGAAAAGTGAAAAAATGATATGTTCCACGTAATCTTTTCCACGAGCCATTTCGCCGATGAAAAATGCTGCTGTCATTTTTTTCATTTCACGCGATCTGAATACCAGCCTTTAGAGTTGGACTCGTACCAATGGATTTCAACTTGAGCCTCAATCTCTCAATTGCCCTAACCCTTTGTGGGGTATAGCGCGTCAACTGTTCCATGTGGCCCAGTTGATGTTTCGTCGGCATAAACTGGTTTCGGAGAATACAGTTGCCAGCATGCACCTCCTGCACATCCATGGCCACGAACGTCGTCGTGAACGGGACTCGAACCCGAAACGCCGGAAGTCAACATAAGACTGAAGCCTCAACACACTGCTCAATGGATGTTTTCAAATGGTCGAACCAACTGTCTGACCAACTCACAGTCAGCAAACATCACCTTCAACCTACGTTAAAATTCATCACCACCGAAGAACGTCACTTTCACAGAAACAACGTCGGTAATGAGGATACCTTTTCCCCACGTTTCTATGAAAGTAACATGATTCAGTGGTGGTCGTGTACCATTTGGTTCTTTCTGTGTGGTGAGCTTAGCGCGGTACTCCCTTTAATTGGCTTGGCTTGCTGTCTATACAGTGGCGGACAAAAGTCTACGGCAGCACCTTATATTGAGGTTTTGGTTAATTGGAAGCTTTAATCAAAAATCCGCTGATGCACATTTTTTCAGTAACGTAAGTATATTTATAAAAAAACGAAAACAAAAACTTTTCATAACAAATTTAAAGAGAAATCCATAAAAACATAAAAAATTGAATGGACAAAAGTCTACGGCAGTCAGTGCTGGCTGACTTATACACAAAATATTTCCAACTAAACCTAACTGTATTTCTTCGAAATTTGTTTATTTGATCTTACTGCCATTCAGTACATGTGCGGCTGCAACTCTTCTATAGGTTGTTCGCTAGTTTCGAACTGTAAGGACCGCAAAATGTCATCGCGAAAAGAAATTTCTAGTGATGTCCGAAATTTGATCGTCCAGTATAAAAAAGTGCTCGGAAATTGCGAAATAACTGAAACTAAAATGAAGTTCTGTTTATACCATTATCAAAAAATTTTAAAGCAGTGGTTCCATTGAAAATAAGCCGCGAACTGGCCGACCGAAAAAGCTTTCACGCAGAGACATTAGTTTAATTTGAAAAGAAGTGAACAAAAATCCAAAAATAAGTGCTCCAGATTTGGCGAAACAAGTAGCTGCGGTAAGGAAAAAGGATGTCCATGCAAGAACAATCTCGAGAGCATTAAATTTTAATGGGTTTCAAAGCAGAAATTCACGTAAAAAACCATTAATATCCGCAAAAAACCGACTTCTGCGGCTAGAGTTCGCCAAGGCCCATATCAACAAGGACAATGATTTTTGGAATCGAGTCCTTTTTACCGATGAGTTGAAATACAACATGTTCGGGTGTGATGGTCGCGGTAAAATATGGAGAAAAAAGAATACGGCATTAAAAACCAAAAATTTGATTCCTACTGTCAAGCACGGTGGAGGTAATGTTATGGTTTGGGGAGCCATAGCTGCATCTGAGGTCGGCAGATTGGCTTTTGTTGAAACTACTGTGGACCGCTATGTTTACAAGAGCCTGTTGGAACAACATTTAAGGGCATCAATTGAGAAGTTATGCCTTGGAGGGAGCTAGATTTTCCAAAAGGACAATGATTCGAAGCACACAGCACTTTTCGTCAAGAACTGGTTGTTGTACTACGCTCCCAGGCAGCTGAATACGCCTCCCCAAAGTTCGGATTTAAACCCAATAGAACATGTATGGGAGCTTCTGAGGCAGAAAATTCGGAAATGTTGCGTAAAAAATAAAAATTTGTTGAAGGAAGCGCTCATTACAGAATGGGAGAAAATTACATCCGCAGAAACTGGTAATTTAGTCGCATCTATGCCCCGAAGACTACAAGCAGTAATTGATGCTAAAGGGGGTCCAACCAAGTATTAAGTTAGCAAATAATTTTAAAAATTCCGACACGTTTAGTTGGAAATTTTTATTGTATAAGTCAGCCAGCACTGACTGCCGTAGACTTTTGTCCATTAAATTTTTTATGTTTTTATGAATTTCTCTTTAAGTTTGTTTTGAAAAGTTTTTGTTTTTTGTTTTTTATAAATGTATTTATGTTACTGAAAGAATGTGCATCAATGGATTTTTGATTGAAGCTTCCAATTAACCAGAACGTCAATATAAGGTGTTGCCGTAGACTTTTGTCCGCCACTGTATGTGTTATATATGTAATGGGGATACCCTACTTTAGCTTCAAATAGTCCGTTACATGGAGATAAAAATGTCTAAAAATACAAGTTACGACTGGGCAAATGTTCGTTATATAGAAAAATATAGAACTTCTTGAATTCCTCCCTTAAAGTTTCCTGCATATTTAACAACAAACTTTTTCATCTCATGGATGCCAACTTCGCAATCTTAATACAATGTAATCTCTTCAACAAAAGTTACACCTGTGCTCGGCAGCAAGTGCTCATTGAAAAGTCATGAATACATTTTGCACATTTTCATGGGATTCTTTATTCAGCATGTCATTGTCAACCATACCTACGGATAGGCACTCATCACTTCCATAACTTTATCGTAGACCAACTCTTTGGCGTTGATACCCCACAGGAAGTCCATATGATTCCATTTCTCGAACGGAATCGCATACTTCACGATCAAATTGTTCAACTTTCCGGCGAGTTCCTGTACGTCTTTAATGCCAGCAAGCCAGTCATTGTTGCCATAGTACAATGCAATACGAGGAGTAACTTTCTGGAGCACATATTCAGGCGGTGTGAGGGATCCATATTTGAATTCATTTTTTATGAAGCCGTAGTCAAACATTCGAAACTTTCCCTTGTGTCCTTGGGCGTAATGAATTAGCTGATTCGCGGAAGCTCCAGCTGGTGTTGTTGCCAATATGTCAGGCAACATGGTCTGGAAGGAAAATTTGTTCGAGCAATTATCTTGAAATTTGTCGGAAGATTATAGGGCTCAGGATGTGTTTGAACGCTTCCACACAATCTGCTTCCTATATGTTTTCTTCGACAATACTTACTTTGTTCAAATTGTCAGTATCAAAACCCACAATCAGGAACAAGATATTGGCGCAAACATCCTGGAGGAGGGCTTCATCTTTGCACAAAAGTGATCCCGTAATTTCGAACAGTTCACTGTTTGGCATAAACTCATGACTTCCCAGAAGTCGCTCCAACGCACCGGCGATTCCAACGAACGGCGCCAGTGCTTTGAAAAATGGACTTGGTGCATTAGACATATACACAACCGGAGCTAAAGCATGCATGACCTTAATTTTTTCGCCATATTCCGGACGCACCGATGTCATCACGAAGAATGAGGTGGTTCCTTGCGAATGGCCGACATAATGAAGTGAGGTTTCGCCCGTTTTCTGCAGTGTATAATCGATCATAGCGGGAAGATCAAAAACTCCAATTTCGTGCCAGCTGAAACTCCAAAATTCACTTCTCTTTGGTGTAAGCCAAGAGTGACTTCGCGAGTATGTGTTGCCACGAGCGTTTCCCATCCAAACATCGTAGCCAGCATCGGCCAGGAGGAATGCCAAAGCTTTCTCCGGACCGGATAGGATCCAATCGTTTGAGGAGCACAATATGCCGTGCATGAGGAAAACCAATTTCTTGGGCTCGCCTTTGTTATCGCGTCCATGGGGAATGCGATGAATGCCGAGAATGTAACCGTCGGCCGTTTGCACGAAATGCTCCTCGAGAGGATAGCCGAAGGATGTTACACGATTTGGTACCTATATAAAGTATTTCTAATATAAAAGACATGCACTTACGAGTACTTTATTATTTAAAAATGCCAATAGCATACCCGTTGGGATGATGCAATATCAGTCTCATCTCGAATATTAAAGGACTCAACATTTGTTGAGAAAACCGCCAAGAGCACTAACTGCAACTGAACTAAACACTTGAACCCCATGTTATCGTTTAAGCTGACATGGGCATATTGTAAACAACTTTTATACTTTTCATGGTGTTCTAATCAGTGTCAGATTTGCAGTTAGCAATAATCAACGTTTCGATAAAATTTACTTGATGTCTGGTCGGAATTGCAATGTCCAAAATCGGGAATGAAGGTCGATGCGTAGAGCGACTTCCATTTCGTATGGTGCATAATCGTCACCAGACACTGTCGAACTCGACCTCGAACATGGTACATGTGGACCGGTTTTCTTCACGTTTATGTGAAGAGTGTGTGTGTGTATTGAGCTATCCAGAGGACATTTGTACCAAGATCGTGTTCGAGTTCGACGGTGTATGGTGACACTAACTTAATATGAAAGCTTTTCGATCGGGAGTAACATAATGATTTATTAACATTATTGCTCAGTCAAACATATATATAGGTATAATAGTATCTCCATCTAGACGGAAAACGCGTTGAAAATATGTTGAAGAAACGTGTAAATCGAAAATCATTTAGAAGATTTTATACATCATTTAGCATATATCCGTATGTAACTTTCTTCTTATGTACACTAGCTGTCGTTTATAACGACACTGAAGATATAACTATAATCCGATCGTCGTTATAAATTTCATATTGTTTATAACGACCATGGTCGTCATATCCACCTCAGGTTGTGTATAACGTTGTTATATCCATTTTTTTGACATGGATATGTCTTATAGCTGGGGGTCATCTTAAAAATCTGTCCGTCACACGAAATGTCTGTTTTTCAACTCGGGGGTCAGAAGAGGAAACAAGCCCATTGAAAATTTTTCTTTTCTGGTTGTGCATGTCGTTTGAGTGAAGTGGTCATTGTGCATGGCTGTTGCTTGTAGATCCGCGCGGGCGGCGCGCTTGCGGGGATCCTGTGTGAACATGTTGGGATGTTGATTTGATAGCGATAAAGGTTGACGTTGTGGACGGCAAGAAATAACATAGGGTACGGGTGAACAGGCGCTCTCTGTGCTCTCTGCCCCACGCTCTCAGTCAACGCGACGCCATAATCAAAACTCCTGCTTGCACACCATACCATACATTCAAAATCCTCAAAAATATAGAGTACGCTCCGTACTACTGGTACTACCTAACTTGACTAGGCCCCCAGAACACGTCGCAAAAAGTCGTCTGCTCTCCTCGGTTGACATGCTCACACGCAATTTATGGTCTCTGAATGTATGCGAAATTTCGCTCAGGGCAGCGGACCTCCTCCTCTCTTTCATTCATATCATTCTCATTCTCACCATTTCATTAAACAAATTGTGCACTCCCGACATGCACATGCAAAGACCCAATCTGAGGTCACAATGAATGAAATTCCATTTTTACTCATTATTTAAGTTAAGGACGTCCAAGGACTTTCAATGCCCTTCAATTTCTGTCAATTCCCATTCATCATTGTACTATCTGAATCACTAGGGTCCCAGAAAAAGTAGCAAGTAGTCAGTTCAACTAACATTTGGACATGCGCAGAAGCAATTTGAGAGAGTGTACATAGTTCCCGCCCCCCGAAGATGAGCGAGAGCGGATGAAGTTCATTCGAGCCAAATTGGGTGATCCAGCGACTGTGTTTGTGCATTTGCAATGGCGGCGATTTGAGGTCTGACTGGTCCACAATGTGGGCCCCCGCCACACGTGCAATAAACATATAGAACAAAATGGCGGATTTATACTAGGCGAGTTAGAATCTCTCAAGCCCCGAAATATAGAAATATTCTTCGCAGGATGTTATATGTTATGATGTACATTCAGAGGTCTGCAGAAGATCAAATGCCCCCCTTCCGCAAAAATTCCAAAATGTTTTAAATGGCTGGAATCCAAACAAATAAAATAGCGCGCGTTGTACTACATATCTGAATCAATAGGGTCCCAGAAAAAGTAGCAAGTAGTCAGTTCGACTAACATTTGGACATGCGCAGACGCAATTTGAGAGTGTGTACATTACATAGTTCCCCGAAGATAGAGAGCAAAGAGGATTGATAATTCTACAAGAGTTATCACTCCACATAACATTCCCCTCTGCCACGAGATTTGTATGTACCTATATTGACAAATTGTATAGACTTCACAAGAAAGCTGACTCCGCCTCCGGCGGTAGATTTGTATATATTGATTCACTTGTGTATCTATACTGTGTAGTTTATATTATATTTATACAATTTGTCAATACATACAAATCTCCTGGCAGAGGCGAAATTTCTATGGAGTGATACATAACTCTTGTGGAATCTATACTATTTGATAGAGAGCGAGAGCCATCGCGGGTGAAGCTCATTCTATCCAAATCGGGTGATCCAGCAACTGTGGTTGTGCATTTGCAATGGCGGCGATTTGAGGTCTGACTGGCCCACAATGTGGGCCCCCACCACACGTGCAATAAACATATCATAAAACAAAATGGCGGATTCGTACTGCGCGAGTTAAAATCTCCCAAGCCCCGAAATAGAGAAATATTCGTCGCAGGATGTTATAGTTCCGGGCAGCTCGTCGTGACATGATGTACATTCAGAGGTCTGCAGAAGATCTAATACCCCCCCCCCCTTCTGCAAAAATTCCAAAAATTTTCTAGTGCATTCTCTTTGTGCGTGAGTTGGAATGTTTTGTTTACTTTTGTTAGTTTCCCTTTCTGTTTGCCGGATACAATCGCATAAAGTCGCACGCGTTTCTTGAGAAACGGATTGTGTGTGCCGGACCCGGACTGTTGATTAAAGGGGCGGAAAGGGGCGGATAGTGTGGGAGCGATTTTGCAAGAGATACACAAAAACACAATACACGTCCGATTGGGAAAAGATGGTGGGAAGCGTGTTTGCGATTAGCAGAAACGTACTCAGAGAAATGTCGATAGGCTGCAGTCTTCAAACTGTACCGAACGGGTAGATGGAACAGGGTGCACGAGAGGAGGTGAATATTGCACATACGCGATGCAAACGAAAACGAAACGATCCCGCGAGAGAAAGGAGCCCGAGCGGACAGGACAAAGCTAAGCAGAATTTATGACGAGTATCTACACTGCCACCAGATACATGGGTACATGGATATGTCTTATGCCTACCGAAAGCGTGGGACGTGTTTTTTCGAATGATTTCATACAGTATAACTATACTGGGATCTTTATAAAACTTACGTCGATATCTTCAACACAACAGGTTCCACGCAGTCGGTAGTCATAGACATATCCATGTTCCGATGTATCTCCATGCAGTGTATTAGATACTTTGTATCTTTATTTATGTTAATGCTAAGGCTTAGGGGATACCCTTTGATGCGAGAGCACAGCCTTGGCGGGAAGGAAATTAGGGTAGTGGGGCTGGGATGGGTTGAGTTTGAATGAGGTACCGATATACGTTTCGTTTAAATTTTTGCAGATCATAACTGCAGGGGAAAACAAAAGGTTGGTTGTTCCACATTCGTGTTGTTCTGGATACAAATGAATCATAGAATTTAACGGTACGACTACCACAGAGTTCAAGAAAATGAGGATGGGCACGGCAGGCTAGCCGGGTGCTACGCGGAGGAAGAGCAAGCTCAGGACTAAGACTGGATATTTCGACAGAACAACGTCGGTTGTAGTAGCGATAAAAAAGTGATAAGCAACCGACATTTCGCCGGTGTTCAAGCGGCTCTATATGAGAAGTTATGGATTCATCGCTAATAAGCTTGAAAGCTTTCCGTTGAACTTTGTCTAATACGGATAGGGCAGTTCGACCTGCGCCTGCCCATATGTGGGAATTATTTTCAAGTCGCGGTATTATGTGGGCCTTATAAATTTGCGCCAATTCAAATGGAGTAAAATATCTTTTACAGCGATTCATGAAACCCAGACACTTCACTGCATTTTTTGCAATGTTAAAGATGTGGTCAGACCAATTTAGTTTACTAGAGATGTTTATACCTAGTACGTTCAATGTGGGTGAATCAGTAATGCCGACACCATCGACAAGAATGGGTTGGGCGGTAGATAGGGCACGTCGTTTATTGGAGATAAGACAACATTGAGTTTTGTTGGCATTAAACTCTACTCGATTCGCTTTCCCCCATGCAATAATTTTTGAGATATCTCTATCCATGTCAAGTTGTGTGCAGGTATATAGGGTTTATAGGGTATATATATAGGGTTTTTCAATAGGGACGACGCATTTTGTTTTTGACATTTCTGGAATAGGAGTGAAGTTGACTCCGCAATTCTCTCACATTTTAAAACGCCAGTTTCTATCTTCGTCCTTGCCCTTTCATACCACTCTGTGGCTTCGCGTTGCGCTGCTTTTGGTGTTGGCACTTCGCCCATTCTGGCGGTGTAATCTCAGCTTCCTTCTGCAGGCAGTTCGGACTTGGATCGTATCATCGTCGAGATTAATGCGTTGTTGTTGTTTCTTCATCTGATCGATCCACGTGTGTTGTCGTCTGCCTCGGGGCTTGGGTCCAGTAAATGGAACATTCATTGATAGTGCCTTCATGATAGGGTTCTCAGGCGGACGCTTTAGAACATGGCAATACCAATCCATACGACGATCTTTGAGCTTTTGATGATCGGTTGCTCAACAAACAATCTGCTTCGGATGAAGGTACTTTTGATACGAACTTTTTTGGTCACACCAGCCGACATCCGAAGCATTTTCATCTCAGTTGCAGTCATTTTACTTTCGTATGTCTTGTACATAGTCCAGTATTCAGACGCATAAATGAAGGCGGGGCGTACGACCGTTTTATACAACTTGCCCTTAAGCTTTCGTGGCATCTTCTTGTCGCAGCAAACTTCCAGAGTTTTCTCGCCACTTCATCCAACCGACACTGATGCGATGTTTGATGTCATCATCGCAGGTAGCTTCCTTGTTGACCGTCAAGCCCAGGTACTTGAACCTTGTACAGGACTTCAGCTGCTCTCCTTTAATGTAGATATCTGGTATCGGTCTCTCTGGATCTAAGAAAGGACAGTAAAGATACTCTGTCTTTGGTATGCTAATTCTCAGTCCATGATCCTCCAGTATCTTACACCACTTGGTCAGTGCAGCCTGCAAAACAACGATGTCTTTGCTACCCAGGACAACGTCATCGGCGAATAGAAGGGATATTTCGAGGCCGTCAGAAATGAGTGTTAATAAATAGATCATGATGATATTGAAGGGCAAGGGACTCAATACACTTTCTTGGTGAACTCCGACTTTAACCGGAAATTTTTCAGACTCACCAGCTGTGCATCTAACTTTAGTGGTTGCCCCATCATACATGCGTTGTGTCATGTGCTCTTAGGGCTACCCATCAGATCACGAGGAACTCTGTCGAAGGCTTTTCCAAATCGATGAACACAAAGTGCAAGTCCGTCCGTGCATCACGATGCTTTTCCATCGTAACACGTATGCACTGAATAGCATCAATTGTGGACCGACCCTCCACAAGCCGCATTGATTGTCACCCAACCGTACAATCTCTTTCAATCGATTGCAGACAACTCGCTCGTAAGTCTTCAATATGTGAGATGTTAACTTGATTGCCCTATAGTTGTTGAGCTTGCGTGAATAACCCTTGTTCTTATAAAACGGGACAAGGGGGCTTTTTCTGAAAGCGTCAGGCATCGGTTGCCCTCTTTTAATTTTGTTGCAAAGAACAGTGAGCCATCTAAGCCCGACACGATCCATCTTCATCCCAAATTCCAAGGGTATTTTGTCCGGTCCGACTGCCTTTCCGCGTTTCATCTGCATCATTGCCTTTATCACCTCCTCCACTGAAAAATCAGCGATATCAATGGTGTTTGGCTCCACAGCTTGAAAAGCTTCTCGCGAAAATACTTCGTTCAAAATTTCGTCAAAGTACTCACGCATTCTGCTACAGATTGCTGTGTCTTCAACTAGCAGCACTCCTTGTGAGTCTTCAACGTACCTTGGAGCCTGAATCCACCGAGCGTTTCTTCTTCTTTGGGCTGCGACCTCATAAATCCTGGCATTGTCTTTAGGTTTCTCTTGCTATGACGATCTCTTATCCGCAGTCAGATCTTCTAGTTCCTGATAGAACTTCTCGGCTGAAATCGCCTTTGCTTGAGCCACCTTTCGCTTTACTTCCCTCCAGCATTTATCATCTTTCTCCCGAAGTTGAACCTTCTCGGCTTCACTGCCTGTTTTTATGTGTATGTGTATGGCCTGCACTGCACTCCACTGCACTGCACTGCTTCTTTAGTTTCGTTATTCCCCCACCTTGTTCGTGTGGAGTGGGTCTTTCGAAACTTCCAGTGTCTTTTCAGCCTCACCTACTAATAATTCATTCAAAGCATTCCACATTTGTGTTCGACTTTGCTCGTCGCAGTTGTATTGAAGCCACTCCTCCATTTTAACAATGAATGGAGTTACAAAAGATTCAAAGCGTTCGTTTTTGAGATTATGCCACTTGATTTTCTCGACTGGTTTGGAGGGTGATTGCGGTCTTGTTCCTCCTTTCAAAATAAATTCTGTCAGGAGCAACGGGTGCTTGGTGACCGCCGATTCACTCAAGATCACTTTGCTGTCTTTCACCTAACGCCTCATGAAATTTAGACACAGATGATAGTCTATCTGCGTCGCATGAGCTCCACTGCTATATGTGATCAGGTGCCTTTGGTTCTTAATGAGCCATGTGTTGAGGATGGCCAGACCGTGTGATCTGCATATAGTCAGGATAGCCGCACCTTCATCATTTCTGCCTATTGATTGGCTACCCTTCCCACCATGGCATTCCTCGTAGTCATAGTTCGATTCTCCCACATGGCCATTAAAATCCCATCCGAAAAAAAAACAGTTCGGTATCTGGTATACTTTGAAGCAGTGTGCCAACGTCGTTCCAAAATGCCTCTTTTTCACTTTGCTGCAAACCCACTTGGGGAGCCTAGGCACCTATGACGTTCCACACTCTTTCACAGATAACCAATTTGATACTAATCAAGCGGTCGCTTATCTTCGAGATACTCACGATGCTGACAAGTAATGGCGGTGACAGAAAAACGCCAACCCCGTTTCTATCATTCGAGTTTCCATAATAGTACAATTTGTACCTTTTTTGAATTCGTCGAAAAACGAGCTCGGTCGACTTGGTCATTTCGCCACTTGGTCTTCTGCACGCATATAATGTCCATCTTTCTCCGCTTCATGACGTCCTCCAGTTCTTCGCTCTTTCCCGTCATGGATCCGACATTCCAACTTGCAACCCTCAGCTTCTCTACAGTGTACTTGGACTGCCTCGCTCGCCCCCCGTCGAGCTCTGGCACGAACAATGTTCGCCCTGGTATCACTCAACTGCGCATCAGAAGTAGTGCATAGCGGGGTAGTGCTTCTTGTGTTCTCTACCATAAGGCCTTACATCCATTCTTTTACACCTATCCGGAGAAAGGTGGAGTTGGATAGCACTAGTGTGTGGAAAATGAATTTGTATGGACTTTCCTTTTACATTCGACGGTGGTCTCCGGACCTGGCAACGGGTAAAGATGTTAAACAGTGCCGCAGGCTCATCTAGAGGTGTTGTTGTTGCCTGCACGTGATTGGTCCTATTATTCGCCTCGTACGATCAAGGTAGGACTCACTTAGGGGTGCATATTCTAAACCCGTTACCACACGAGATTAACTTGAAGTATTATATCACCCAAAATCAACCAAATCAAAGGAACTTCCAACTTAACTGTATTCTGACTCTTTATTCCATGAAAACAATAGTGATTTACCAATTATCTAGTTATGTATCCTGTAAAGCAATTTTTTCTAATTATGATACTTTTCATGAAGACTTGGGCGCCAAACTTCTTTGAAAGTTATGCGTGGAGGAACTTCTCTACTGGTATTAATGTTGCTTGTGGAAACTTTCTTCTTCTTTCTTCTTCTTTCTTCTTTCGTTAAAGGCTTTTCTTATTTCGTTTTATTTTGAAATAAGTTTATTAATTTTGTTCTTTTTCCAGCTTAAGAACTAATTTCCCTAAGAGTCTATCAGAACTATAGCCTTTTAGCAATGCCAAATTGTTAATCTGATTTCCATAATAATTTACTTATAAACCGATTAGTATTTTAAGCTGAATCTTGTACATTACAAATGACACTTGACAATTGTTGGCTGTCAGTTGACCTGTCACATCTCTGTCCAAAAAAAAGTCTGTAAGCATTATAGAAAACCTCAATAAATGAGATGAAAACAAACTGTTAGTTTTTTTCCAGAAAAATTGAACGTAAACTTTTTGACATACTAAATCAAAGACAGACATATCTAATCTACCCATACCCAGACCTACTCCTCATGTTCTGTTCTTTTAAAACCTCTGTGAATATTTACATAACATGTCCTACTCCATTGATAAGGAAGGAGTATGTCTGCGTATCTACCCAGCACTGATTTTCTGTTCTTTCAAAACCTGCGTATCTACCCAGACCTATCTAGACCTGGAGACCTAGATATTTTTCAAATCGTACATACTAACCCTAGGGCTGGGTGTTGAAGCTATTTCGAGAAGAGTAGTTCCGGTTTTGAGCAGCCATGACTATGTTTTGGTAATATAGTCACGGAGAGATTATCGTATCTTGACTGATTATCGTGGAGCTATCATCTCGGGGCTGTTATTATACAGGTATTGTCGAAACAAAATTAAAAGCAAGCTCAAATAAATTTTTTGTATGGCCCAATGTTTGCAGATAATAACAAGCCGGTTTCAAAATAATCTATTTTACATAATAGTACTTGAAACAGCTTCATCCTATCTGTATTTTACTCATAACAATAAATTACCCGTTTCAAGTACCTCGAAGGATATGGGTTACTATAACCATCACGTTCATTAGTATCATTGTACATTGTCAGTAAATTATTTGTACTTTTCCATTCCTTTAAAAATTAGGGAAACGTTTTGAGTTATTTCCCCGCAAGTGACACTGACGCTGCCATGCCAGTAGCAGAAAACGACACCATCGCCACCACATTATTTAATCTATCCTTATCAAATTACTCAATTTAGCAAGAAGGATATCTTACAAACTTGAACATCTGCCAGAATAAAAGAGCAGTTTCCCTTCACACGTGAGGTATTGAGTAAAGTAGCATATTTGTCGAAATTTCCCTCTGATGAAGATTTCACGTAGACTATTTAATTTGTTTGTTATAATCAGCTCGCAATTGCCACGTCAAACTTTTCCGGTTAATGTAGCGGGGAGATGCGTATCTTTATATCCGTTTTCGTTTCACCTGGTCTCAGTCTCAGAACCATTTTCATACCAAACGACAAACTGATTTTGATCTAGGTCCCGTATGGAATCTCATCGGATCAAAGTGGAAAATTAATTGGTTGAATGTTAACTTCTTCAGCCCCAGTCTAAATGTATATTGTGAGTCCGCAACTCGCCCCCACGCAGCGAAGAACCCGTATGGTGGCTGTTTAAATTCGCTCGTCGCAGACCCGTGGCGTTCGATTCACTCTGGAGCTGAGACCGAGTGAATCGAAAACGGCTATTATGATGAAGAAGCTAATTGATGGGAACACCTGTTTAAGACGTTTTCCAAGAGTAATATTAAATTCTGTTCTCCTGTAAGACAAGATGTGTTTACACGTTCATGTTTGGGTACTTTTAGTTGTTATTTTCTTCAAGGAGAATAAAGTTACCTTCCAGCAATCATTTTGATTGACATGAGAAAAAGGAAACTGCAAATATCCATGGAAAATATGCATACAGTATTAACGTACCGTTCGTACGTTCGTATCTGTGGATGTTTGTGTTGCTTTCCCCTTGTGGTGTGGGGCGTAATAATAAGCCACAACATCTCCCGACTTTTCGCAGGCAGGGGGAAGCAGGAGATGGCATGCTGGCAACTGCATTCTCTGAAACTAGTTTATGGCAACAAAACGTCAACTGGGCTATATGGAACAGAAAAAAATGATTGTTAAGTTGAATGAAAAATAGTAAAGGAAACAGATATGCCCCAAAACTATTTCCTTGTCCTGGTTTTTCTAGCCTAATGACACTGGCCAAGCGTAAATTGGCTGGTATATTGGTCAGGCACCGTTCTGCACGTTTCTTTCAAGCGAGCACAAACTTTGGCAGCGGTTTGTGCTCGTTTGATAGAAACGTGCCGTGCGCTGAGTACCCAACGTGCGTGCCAATTTACGCATGGCCTTAGAAATCCTGATACGGTTATTCATGTAATATAGAAGTTACGCTGGTATATTTTTCAGTAAACGTACTCTCTAAATGTACACAGAGTCGATTATTTCTCCAGAATATTGGCTTTAGGATAGTATCTAAAAGTCCGACGTCTACTTCGTACATAGATTATATAGATACAAAAGTTGCCGAATGTAATCTTAAGCTTCTCAGATAGCAATCTCTGATATGACGAAAATGTTACATATGTACATTTTTTGTTGTCATATAAATGGGCACCCCTTAATTGAATTATCGACGAAATCTTACGGTTATCACTACTTTGATTACAGCCGCCTTTAATATTATATCTGACCATTTTGAATCCAATCGATACCCATAAAATAACTGGAATTAACCGAAACAGAAAATAATACGCAGAGTCAGACATTGACCGTGGGGGTAAAAACTACAATAAATTGCCTTGCAATGGAATGAAATCATAACTTTTAAAACTTGATTAGGACAAAAAATCGGTCGGTCCTCCAAATTCCCGGTTGGTAGGGAGTCCAGAAGTGTAGGGTAGAGGGGTCCAAAGGGCCTTTTTTCTTTTTCTTCGAATGTTTTATATTCAAGGAGAACTGAAAATAAGTTCCTTTGGCTCCCTTTCTACTACACATCCGGAGGAGACTTGGGAGCATATACTTAGCGAACTCACTCCAAAAATTGCGCAGAATTTCAAAACTACACGATTTTATTCCAATTATTCGTTCGAAGCATTGACTGTTGTTGTTGCATAGGGTAGTTTCGGGTTATTTTTAACAAGCGGTAATCTCTGACGGTAAAGCTAATAGCACTTATCAATGTAATTTTTGAACATCTTAACTTATCAGATAAATTAGTCCCAATCAAATTATGACAGCTTGATAATATAAGGTTATGCTGAAAGCTAACTTAATGCATGCTCCCACTGTTTCAGGACGATGATATTTATAGTATGATGATGATTTGTATTCTTTTGAATCGTGATTTGTAAATTTATAAACTAAATGGACTGTATACATATAAGGTGTTCCCATTTTACCGGCGGGATACTATCTTTATGAACGTTGTGCAAAGGTGTATACAATGTCACGTCGCCAGTGCAAGTAACTACTTTGAAAATCTTTACCATTTTCAAGAGTGCAAACAATCCATTCCTAGGAATTATGCGGTGAATACCTCAGACAATCAAAGACCGATACAATAGCCCTAGTGTGGGTCCAGACCATTACAGAACAAACAGCAAAAAAACACACACGCAGAACAGAATAGCGAAAGGGGAATTTAGAGGAAAATGGGGTATTTTCTTGGTTCATGGTGTGTCTTCGGCTAGCAAGCCATTAAACCTAAACTAAAAATTCATGAGAAAAATTATAAATTCTAATTAAATTAAATTCTAATTATATCCTCAGTGCAAATACAATCTAGCAAAAGATCGCACTATTGAATCTTGTGCTTTAACAAGATTTGACAGCCGCCGATCTCCGGGGTCCTGGATCATGAGAACCCATGTGATATTAGCCCGAATCATAATGGTCATGAGGTAGTAAAGCTCGACGTTTAATTTGGTTATGATTCCTCAAGATACTGTCAAAACTTAATGGATCTTTTGTGCTAATTATAATGATTTTAAGTCGTGAACGGTAAAAATATTTGAATTTAATTAAAATTTAAATCATCAAAAAAGCACTATGGTTGGTCAGGAAATGCTTGAAAAATTGACCTGCATCTTAATGCTTCATTCTTAAAAACAAACAAGAAATGAAATTTCCAAACAACGCTGATGATTTGAATGGTCGGTTCCAAATTGGTTCCCTTCAATCGTGAGACCATTTTGATTGACTCAACGAGACTATACATTCGTATCGACTTCGAATATTTGCTTGCCTTAAGACGTCAACTTTTTTTTAACTAGGCAATAGCCCTAGTTAAAAGAGTCGACACCATTCTTTTCGTGGCCCCATCATCAGTCCACTTTTTAAGTGCGAGAGATACATTAATAGTTATTTCAAGAATGGATCAGTTTATTGTGTGGATACCATCACAAAAATTGCACACAACAAGGCAATACGACAGTCAATCAAACACTTATGAAAAAATGTTGTGCCCCTCACAATATTTTCCAACAGTCGGCGCTTCTAATGGTCGTCGTTTTCTTGCTTCGCTTGATCGCTTCAATATCGCTGTGATATCGCTTTGACGTCCCTTCGGTATCGATTTTATATCACTTTGATTTTGCTTCGATATCGCTTTGATATCACGAAAGTGTTGTGATTCAGACGACACCCAGATTTCCTGGATTTCACTACATGTCATGTTCAACGAGGCGGCAGTAGCCACCACCTCCAGCTCGCTCTTGAAAGCGGTAAGCACCTGAGATGTTGAGATGCTTCCAATTTAGGGCTGGCCACTCACACAAAATATGTTCGGGTGTGTCTTCTCCCATCTCGCATATTCTGCATAAATTGCTGGAGCGCAGTCCCAATCTTCTCCCGTGAGATGCTGTAAGGCAGTGTCCTATGAGTAGACCTGCCGTCACTTTCAGCCTATTTCTTTTAAGTTTGAGCAAGGTCCTGGCTACGCTGCAATCCATTCTGTTCGCCCAGTCGGGTTGCATAGTAGTTAAGTCCATATAGCTCCATCTATTACGTCTGTGATGTCAGCAAGTGCCCATGGCGTAGGTGCCGGTGGGTTGTTCACGGCTCCCGAACCTTTCCTGCGAGTTCATCGGCTTTCTCGTTGCCTGCAACACCATTGTGACTGGGCACCCACATAATCCTCATAGATTATAATCCTGGCATTGCGGCAATCTAGGCAATATGGGTATAATTAGAGTCGGGGTGATGAGGCGAATGCTCTGGAGTGGTGTAGGGGATGTAAAAAACTCGGGAACAGTCAAATAATGAATACATACTTTTCTTAGTTGCTAAGATACGTTGTAGGACTCTCGCTGGCGTATCTTTCAACATATTCATGGGTGGGCAGGAGGGGTGACAAGTCAAATCTGTAAGCACACGATCCAATATGTGGGCAGTATTAAAAACATGTTTTTAAATTAATCGCGCGGTGGTCTTAGCACGCATCATTTTTATTTTTAAAAATAGTAGTAGTAGGGACCAAAATTAGGGATATTAGTATCAAAATGAGAGCGAAACAACTCTCTCAGCTAGTAATAAATAAATAAATACACACAAAAAGAACTTATCATAAATAAACATATCAGCTTTCGTCTAAAAATCAAGGACCGCTCTCTAAATTTTGTAGTAAATCGTCATAGACCATTTCTTTGACATTGATTCCCCACGTAAAGTCCAAATGATTGAATGTAAGATCTTCAACCAGCTCATTGTAGCGAACATTGGGCAACTGAGAAGCCAATCTCTGCACATCCTGCGGGGCTGATAGCCAATCGTTGTTTGCGTAATACAAGAAAACTGCCGAGGTGACTTTGTGCAAAGGATAATCTGGTGGGTATAGACTTCGGTACCTGATCAGGTTTCCCAATACACCGTAATTATATTGACGAAATTGGCGATCCACGTGACTTTGTGCATAGTGAACAATTTGCTTGACTGAACATCCTGCGGGAACATTTTGAAATATGTCGGGCAGCGTTGTCTGAAATTGAAATTGGAAAAATATTTTTGTAAATAATTCCATTTCTATTCTGATTTACTAAAATACCCTACCGAGTTAAGATTGTCCGTGTTGTAACCTGCTATCAAAAAAATTATATTTTCACAAATAGCCTGAGTAGGGACTTGATCTCGACACAAAGCAGCTCCGGCCATTCTTTTCATCCTGGTCGATGGCAAAAACTCGTAATTTCCCAGAAGATCACGTAGAACTGACGTTAGAGAAAGATAAGGTGAAAGCGCCCGGAAAAAAGGATTTTTCATGTTGGCCATATAAGTAACGGGTGACAGTGCATGCATTGTTCGAATCTTCTGATTATATTCGGGACGGAGAGATGTCAGAATAAAGAATGATGTGGTTCCCTGCGAAAATCCAACATAGTCCAAACTAGCTTGATTGGTTTTCTCTAGTATAAAATCAATTGAACGTGGTAGATCGTATATTCCAATTTCATGCCAGCTGAAATTCCAGAATTGGCTGCTCTTTGGATCCAGATTTACATGGTTTCTCGAATATGTATTGCCGCGTGCATTGGCCATCCAAACATCATAACCACGATCAGCCAGGATGTAAGCAAGACCCTTTTCGGGACCCATAATAATCCAGTCGACTGCGGACATCAGAATTCCATGTACCAGGAAGACTACCGGCTTGTTTTCGAGTGGATTATTGTTCAATCCGTGTGGGATACGGTGCAATGTGATGATATAGCCATCGTCAGTTTGTACGGTGTAGGTTTCTATTGGATAACCGTTGCTTTGCACCCTATCCACAATCTGGAAGTAAAATTTCTATGAAAACGATGCAAATAACACAAAACATGAAAGCACTCACATCTTGCTTTTGGTTAAAACTCCCTTGTCCCAAGTACTCATTGTTGTCTTCGTTAATATCCAATCTTAGATTATCTTGACTGTCTGGCGTTTCTACAATATTATCCGCTTCACTGGCGAATTCCACTGGAATCGAGCCTAGAACGACATGGCTCACAAGCAAAATTATCAAATATTTTGACATTATTCGTACGAAGTCACGTTTCACATAACTGCGTGATCATTAAGATGCGATCTTTTATAGGTATTTCTTATCGAAACAAACAAAAAGGACTAAAGTCAATAACTGGAACACGCCTAATAATGGAAATGTTTTCTTGACTTCGATCTTGCTTGATATCGGTGATTCCAAGGCTGAAACCGAAGCAAATTTATCAAAATTTTGCAGAAAGATATTTTATTTTTAAATCAAGGAAAGGTACTTTTTTTGTATTCCGGTGTAGGTTAGTGCAAGTTTTTAACACGCATTTACAACAATGTATCAACCTGGATTAATCTGGATAAATCAACGGAGCACTGAATCTGTTCCGGAAAAATATATATGCCAACAGATGTCGGTTGCATCTTCAAAATGGCGAATTTTTTGTAAGGGAGTTGAAACTCCAGAATAGATACCCGTATATTGTATATTTCGCTTTCAATATCAAATTCGTTGGTAAACATACTGCACTGGGGAAAAAAGTTGCATGCCACGCTGGGAATATCCAGTCTTTCACCTGTTTCACAACTAGTTCGATTTTCTTCCACCAAAACCAAAATATTGCTTTTGTTTTTTGCTCAAACTTCTTCCCATTTTTCCACTAAAACTCCACTTTCTTGATTATTCCGGCAATATCACTAACTGAATTAGTTTCTTTCAAAAAGTTTTCAGTATTTCTAGATAGGATACACATAGTTTGTTATAACCAACAAAATAGTGGCACTCTAACTACTTCCAAGGAGCTTTGCAAAAAAATCAAAGCAAGGAGAGTAACTTACGTACTTTTCCGAATGTTCTAAATGCCTAAACTTAATCTCAATCGCTTAAGTCAATAATTGTAAAAAAAAGAGACGACATGGATTACCCTGTACTTTTTATATTAAAGATTCTGATACAAGGGATGCGTATACGCGATCGCGTAATTTTTACCCGAGTCGCGTAAACGCGGCTAGTGCTTACACGAAAGTCGGGTTTACGCGGACGAAACGTCAGCAACGAGTACCGAAGCGAATTTACGTCGTTGTGTTTAATACCCACCATACACACAACGATCGATCGGCCGATCCGTCGTCCGATATCGATATCGGCCGATGGATCGGCCAGTGAATGCGCTTATCGTTGACGATTTTTTTGATAGTTTCATATAATTTTGGTCAGCTGATATTTTGTGGCGACTCATCGCCGATCGATCGGGCGACGGATCGCTCCGTGTACGTGGGGTATAAGAGAGGTGCGTTTACGATTCGACAGTATATGCGCAAGTACCGAAATCATCTTTTTTCTTTTGTTTGTTGTGGAATTAATCGACTGATCAACAGCGAAAGAGTACCCGTCGGAACACGTTGTCAGCTAACAAGTTACGCCCTATTGTTAATCCATTTGCTGTTTACACATATATTTAACGCGCCCCCTTCGGGCTTACGCGACTCCTTTAACCTGTAAACCGAGTAGTTACCCCGGAACGTTTCTTTTTGCTGCACGTTGGCCTAACCTAAACATGCATGGAAGTACAAAAGAAAAAAATTCGCGTAGTTAAAAGTTTATTTCCAGATCTCCGTCTAGGGAATATAAATTTTCTAAGGCTGTATGTCTGCAATCCCCTTATCGGTCGGATTTTTGTTCTCAGTTTTATTGAAGGCCTATTTTGACATTCAACTGTGTCAATGAAACTGAAAATCTCTAAGAAAAATCTAAGATTAAATAGCCGTAAAATTTAATCCAGTTAGGCCCATTTTCTCGATGTCCGAGTAAACTCTTTGTTAACTAACAGAAACACCAATTAATCGAAGCTATAAACAGCCCGATAAGCATCTTCGTTTTCTCACACGTCTCATACAAACTACCAAGCCATAAATTGTGTAACTTATCTCAGGCTACAATTATGGCAAAATCAGCTGATTTTCTTGGCGGAATTCTACCGTTTACGAATCTATTTTGTATTATGTAGTATGGTCTCTCAGCATATTCATTTGCTGCTAGTGCTGATTCGATAATCCCAGGGTATCGATACCAAGTACTTGCAAGTACTTCCGGCAAAAGGTATCGATACCTACTTGGTATTGAATCAAAAGCATCGATAACTACTCGAATCGATTCGAATGAGTACTTTTTTAAAAGTTACTACAGATGAAACTGGAAGAGTTAAATATTCTTGTTTTTGGATTCCTGAACACTAAAAGAATGGCTCACAAAAAGAAAGGTATGATATCCTTCACACGAAGTACTTGTACGTAGGGTATCATACCTTCGTTGTGTCTTATGGTACATTTGTCACTTTGAAATTAGTAAAACTTATTCCGATTTAACTGTTCCTATGAGAGGTATATGAAATAGTGAGCCAATTTCAAACAAATGTAGCAACATAGCTTAGCAGCCAATATGATCGAATAATATGCATTTTCGTAAAGACACCTTCAGAAATAAAAAAAGTTTTTCTGACAAAAACTTTCTTTTAGAACGGTCGTTCCTATGACAGCTATATGATAGAGTAGTCCGATTTCAACCAAATTCGGGAATTGGATTTGACTAAAGATGCTATTGATTAGTGTGAAATTTGAAAACGATATCTTTAGAAATAAAAAAGTTTTTCTCACAAAGATGAATTTTTGGACCAGTCGTCTCGATGGCAGGTATATGCGGTAGTGATCCGATTCCGTTGGTTCCGACATATCACATCCCTGAAGGGTATCAAAAGGATAATTGAAATGATGTGCGAACAAAAACCAGTCGTAACATAACAAGCATAGAGCACAAGTCGTTTTCGTTTCCAAATTCCAATGGTAATGAGGAAGTGATAAGTGTAGAAAAGGAGTGAGTGAGAGACAATATACGTATAACGTGTGTCAAACTGGTCAAACCAGTCAAGCCATATCCATACCCACCATACAATGCAATGGATGGCGGCAGGATGACATGGAATATGGCAACGGTGTGGCGTAGCGCGTAGTCTCACTTACAATGAACAATGGGAAAGAATAGAGTATTAGAAACAGTAGAAATGTAATTTATAGCTTGTAGGTAGCTTTATCCGATTCAAGTACTTTGATTCGATCCAAGTACTTTAACCCTTCGTCGCACACCTTCAAAATGTTGGTAATTGCACACCTGGGGTCAATATGACCCCAGCGTTATTTTATTTGCTTTGGAGGTTCATCAAAATTATTAAGTGTTTTCAAATCACAAAAAATTAAAGGAATATTGTTTATTAGTGTTTTTATTCATTTCAAATTGTACAAATACGCGTACATTTAATATTTAAGGAAAATCTTACATCTATTTCAAATTGTATATAAACTCATACTTCAATGTCTTAAGAAAACCTTTTAATTAAACACTAATTTATTTGGACTTAAGTAGCAGAGCCTTCGAGACATTCTTCACGAGTGATAATTGAATGATTGCGACAAATATATTTGCAGCAATAAAAACAGTTTGTCGAAACTTTGGCATCTTTCGATCGAGGACAATTGGCGCATCTTCCTCGTTTAGTTGAAGATTGTTCCACTGTGAGATATTCCACCTCAAATCCCATCAATTTAGCAGCTGCGATAGCCCCTTTTTGTCGGCTTTGAGGTTTCTGAAGTCGTCTGATTATCTGCTCTTCTGCCAAACTTTTGGAGAGCTCAGTCAAATACATGCGACGTCTTTGACTCTTTGTATTATTCCAGGTTTCAAATTTTGTAACAAAGAGCACAAACGAAGCAAATGCAGCAACATCGATCATATTATAAAATAGTGTCATTGGCCACCTTTCAGAAATTCGCTTACATGTTTAAGTCTTCACATTTTGATCCAAGCCATCTACACCTGATTTCGTTCTGTTGTAATCCAAAATTGTATCAGGCTTTTTCTCTGGGCCACTAAGGTGAACATTAGAATCATGATGCATTGTGGAAAGAAGAACTACTGCCCTATTTTTCTTTGGTATGTAACTCACAAGTGTTGCATGATCTCCATGAAATCCAAATAGGGAACTATTTACTGGATGGTTTTTATAGTTGACAAGCGAAGGGGTACTTCTCTTCTATGCTTCCGTATAGTTCCAATACACGCAAATCCGCATGGTATAAGCTCGTAAAATAATTATCGAAAGTAATATTTCGATGTTTTCCTGGCCATGGTTCAACAAGATCCATATCCACCATACCATATCGGTCACTGATTTGTCTGAGTCGAAATTCTTGCCGAGATAAACTTTCTCTTTCAATGGGTAGCAATTTTCTGAGTCGCACACCTAAAAAATCTTTATCCCATATTTTCCTGGAAATTGAAATTTATTGTCAAGAAAAAATAAATGAATAGAAAATATCAATATAAAACCTGGTTTTGATGGGATATACCGTCGAAAGGATATCCTCCCTCTAGAAGCGACAAGTTGTTCGTCGACAGTAAGGTATGCTGAAGGACGATACATTTTCGCAAGGTTGCTCAAAAGCATTTGCCAAATATCTCGCACTGGAGCTAGCTATTAGTTGTACTCCACAACTCCGCTGTTGGTTCTTACCAACTTTTATATACGCCTGCGGCGAGCACTAGGCCTATAAAGGCATAAATTTCCACAGCATCGGTTTCTTTCCATTCTGGTCGAACTGATTTGGCTTTTTTATTCATTTTTCGAACGACGATATCGACTATTTCTTCCGACATTATGAATTTGAAGGAATCCAGAATGTTTGAAATATTCTTACTAGAATTCGTTAGCCTTTTATTTTCGCGGAAAACATCTTCTCTCAGAAACCGTTGATTGGTTGGGGGAGTTGTTGACCACAAAACCCCATTCTTTGCCACGAAGTTCTCGATATTTTCGCCACCGCTTGCGGTTGGTCGGGGAACAGTTATTCCGTCTGGCTGTTCGGAAATCTTTTCTACCTCCTCTTCGTTCTCAAAATTTTGCAAAAAATCGACTTCAACATCCGATAGATTATTACCTTCTATATCGACTTCTTCCTCGTTCTCTAATAAATCTATGATCTGATCCACGCTAAGAGAATTCCTATTTGCCATTATGTATTCGATAATAACATGAACCGAATGCGCCAGACGTCGAGTTGCAACTGAACTTCTACAGTTTGATGGACATTAAGCGTGTTTTATTCAACACTCCAGATCAGAGCAGAACAAATATTGCACGCATTACACTAACAACACGCTGTTCTGGATAGTTCTCGATAAGCAGCTGGTACAGGAAATTGTTCTGAAGGCGAATTCGTAAGATTGAAATATTCGATTTCGCTAGAGCCAATGCATTTGTTTTATACAGTTTGGAAGCTACAAGGAAATTATTATCTGATAACAAAGTGTTGATTTTGTGTTATTATTTGCAATAGTAAACATACAAAATGATTTTGCTGGGTAAAGGAAATTTGTCAGATTGTATCTGTACTAAGGATTTAAGTTTTCTCTAGTCTAGTCTAGTCTAATATTGTTATATTTCGTTTTATTCGAACCAGTTGTTCTGATCTGATCTGGAATATTGAATAAAACACGCCTAATATAATCGAAAGTAGTTGAGGTCATATTGACCCCAGGTGTGCATTTCGGGGTTGTCATGGTTTTTTGTTCAAAAAAGGATCGCCGTTCGCTAATATGGGTAGAAATATTGCTCAATAAAACGACAACAAGTAAGTGGAGATATTGCAAGAATTGTGGCCCAAACTATGTATACGTAAAATACTTATTCAACAAATTAGCACCGTGGGGTCATATTGACCCCACGTATGCCTCCAAGGGTTAATTTGATACCTACTCAGTACTTGAGCTAAATGTATCGATACCAAATGTACTTGGATCGAAAGCAAAAGTATCGATACCTTACTTGTATTTACTTGAATCGAATCAGCCCTAGCCCCTTGCAGTTGAGTTTGTTGAAAATTCTCGTCTATCAAATGAATTTCCAAGAACTCTGTTCTTTGTAGCCACTTCCATTCTTTGCATTTGAATTTGCAAAAAGTGAAAAATTTGTAATGGACGGTTTGGTGGTCATCCGAAAATACCAGAGGGGACGGAGCCTAAGATAGCATAGTGACCGTGAAGGACGGGCCGTGCCATCTGCCGAAGAAAAAGGCCCCTCTACGAGCTAAGCAGCGGCCTATGCTTGCTGTAACTCAGTTCGGGAGACGTGGGCGGGGTTTTCGCCGCTCTTTGCCCCTGTCCTTTAGGTATTAGCAAAAATTCATAGGCCTGGGCAAGACAACACAAACAGAGGAGGTAAAATGGGGAATAAAAAAATAGTCGATAAGGATGGAATGGTTGGCGTGCGGATCAGATGCCCACACGGTCGCACCTGGGTCCGGGTGTAATGGGACCCTCGGCCTCTGGTTTCGTACCACCAACAGATCACTACTCATCAGGTGCTGCTTCGATCTGGTGGTGGGAGCAGCACTAGCAGACCATAATATGGTTCGTTACAGGTGGTTCATTACAGGGCAGCTTCTACTTCGAGGCCTGCCAAGAAGAAGAAGCTGAGGACAAAGTGTGCTGCTAGAAATAGAAAAAAAAAAAACAAAAACAAAGGCGAGCTGGGTACCGGAGTCTGCCGACAATAATTGTAGAGGGGAAAAATTAGCAAACCAAAAAAAAAAATACTACATTTCTCAATTATTCACATGATCAACAGGTTACAAAGAATTCTGAGGCCAGCAGACACTGCATTCCTTGCCGTAATTCAGTCATAAACTCTGTAAGCTGCTGAGCACATGAACAATAGTAAAATGCAATACTGTGTAAAGAAATTTTTTTTAAGTTACTTAGAAGGACAATCCTGGTAAACAAAAAGGTATCCAGGGCTCCTCCGCGCTTCGTCCGGTCATCGAAGATGCTCCAAATGCCGACAAAAAGAACTCGATGAGGTCGTTCTTAGTCCTGTTCTTTACCAAAAATGGGCCCCACGTTGAGCGCCGAATGTGTAACCGACGGTTTGGTGGACATCCGAAGATGCCCGTGAGGACGGAGCCTAAGGTAGCATATTACCGTGAAGTTCGGGCCGTGCCGTCTGGCAAGGAAAAAGGCCCCTCAACGAGCTAAACAACGGCCTATGCTTGCTGTAGCTCAGTTCTGGAGATGTGGGCGGGGTTTCACCGCTCGTTTCCCCTGTCCTTTGCGTATTAATAAAACTTCATAGGCCTGGGGAAGACAACACAAACAGGGGAGGTAAAAATAGGGAATAAAAAAAATAGTCGATAAGCGTGCACACGGTCGAATCTGGGTCCGGGTGTAATGGGACCCTCTGCCTCTGGTTTCGTACCACCAACAGATCACTGCTCATCAGGTGCTGCTTCAATCAGCGGGAACAGCACTACCAGACCATAATATGGTTCATTACAGGTGGTTCATTACAAGTTTTAGCTGTCACAATCTCAGCATCTGGTATCAGGTGTTGTGTTTTTGGTTAAGGTGAATTTTCAACCGCAAATCAGGAGTTGGGTTTTGTTTGGGATAAGAGATTAATCGAACGATAGAGGACGGTTAGAGTTTATCCGATTAGTAACGCTAAGCAGATATTGAGAAAATTAAATTGCGCTAAATCGCAGTTTACTCTTAAGATAAATTTTAATCGTAGATTGAGCAACCGGCCCTTAAAGTATAGAAGATATGTGATGTGTGAAAATTTGAAAAAAAGCCAATTTTTAATCTCGTCATCAAATATTTCGTAAAGTTTTAGCTGTGGCAGAAATTCTGACAATTATTATTTCCAATTTATGGCTTTACTACACACAGTGGACTTTCGATAACATTCACATCCTATGGATCTGCCTCTTCTCAGGCCCTCGTTATTTTGGAAAGCTTTTTTTTTATACATACTCGTAGTTATTAGCCGTGTTTCGTTGTGCCATAACATAATAGCAGCAAGGAAACGATACAAAACAGGGTTATTTCTTGGATCCAATCTGTGAAGTTGAGAAAATTAAGTAACTCGACTATTCAAATGAAGAAGACTCCGGATATACGAGTACGTCACGATTTTGTTAAGGTAAGTGTAGCTCCGTTAGTTTTCATCGCACGAAAATCGTTCACCACTCGTTAGAAGCTCTAAATTTATCTGAAAAATTCGCTAAAATCCACCCTCCTCGACCTCATACTCCATAAAATTGAACTGAATTTTCGTCAATCACAAAACCTACCCAAGTTTTATCACATTCACTTTGTGTAGCACCGATGTCGTACGTCCAGTTTCTCATTACTCGAATGTTATGCAGAACAGGTGTCGTTCAACCGTTTCTCAAGATTTTACACCCCGAAAACCACTATGGTTGGTGTGATCACAAACACACTATCAGAAGACATACTCGGGTCCACGATCCAGCTTTATCCCTTCGTATACAAGGTGGGGTCTGACAAACCCCAGCCACCGAAGATATGCGACATTTCTAAACTATTTATTTGCGCTCAGTATCTCTTTTAGTCGGTAGGTGGAAATACAACGTCCGTTTCAAACGATACTATTTAAACCGTTTGATACCGGATGCTAGGTGAATTACACACATAAGTATGCAATAGATTTGAAAATCTCCATACAAATCACACGAAAAAAATCCATCTTCTACGCAAAAACGGCGAAATGAAAAAAGTTGTATTTTCATTCATTGTCTAATAAAATCTATACAAACGAATAATTATCTCAACTTTTTAGTGAATTCCATTTGTTATCAATAAAATAAGTAAATAATTGGCGCAACAGTCCAATTTGAACCATGGCCTCCAGATGAGTTAGCATCAGCTCATTTTCTAGATCGTGACGGTATGTCTTGTGCAGAGGTGTGTGATCAGCAACACGCTCAGCCGAGCTATTAACCCCATAAATGGGTACTTATTTAAGAGCTGAGTGGGCTAATAGTCCGACACGTAAATCCCCTTTTTTGACGAAAACTACCGCATTCAGTATGAATCGAACCGGGACCCGGTGCGTAGAAGGCGAACGTGCTAACCAATGTTATGTTGTTATCAATGCTTGAATGATACTTTCATGTCAAATTCAGAAAAGGTTATGATATAAAGATTTTATGCTAAATATCTTTCGGGGTATGTCCCCACCTAGTACGGTGTGGAACTTTCACCTTGTCTACGGAGGGTTAAGATGAAAGTAGTCTACAATCTCATATCCTCTTACCTAGTAGCTCATCATTAGTAAACTGATGACGACTTTCTACAGTGCATGCATGTACCGAGCATGTACGTGGGGCGATACTGTGTTCTTGATTAAACCTAAGTCGACTTTTTTGACATATATGGCTACCGAATGCGTGAAACATGTTTTGTCAAAAATGTCGACTTAGGTTTAATCAAAACCACAGTATCGTTAATTATACTGGATGAAATCATTCCACCAAACATGTTCCATGGATACCGAGTGCGTAAGACGTGTCCATGTACCGAAGTGTCTTCATCCACTGCAGATACTCATCAGTTTATTGATAATGAACTTACTTGGTAAGAGGATACGATGACTAAGTTATATATTTTAAAAATTTTACATATTGTTTATCTAATTTATAAATACAGTGACTAGCAAGTTGGCATACATTCGAGTTCAGTATTTTAGAATGAAGTGGAGTAAGTCATTGCTAACTCGTTCAACAAGACTAAACCTTCAAAAACCTCCAACAAAAATTATCAGCATAAGGCCAACCACACTCTGGTCAGACTGCTTTCGTCACCCGATAGACTATTCTCATCAGGAACTACCTTTAGGGCCCGTTGATCAGTGTCCGATTAAAATTTATTATTTATTTATTAAGGATACAAGGCCATTTAGCACAATTTGATTTTCTTCACATCTGCTTAGCGTTATTAATAGGATAAACGATAACCGTTCAATAGCTTTCGATTAATTTCTTATAAGAAACAAAACCCAACTTCCGATTTCCGGTTGAAAAAAAGTTCCTGGAAATTCATTCGATAGAAGAGAATTTGCCATAAACTCAGCTGTAAATGAGTATGCTGAGAGATCGTACTAATACAAAATAGATTTGTGGACGGTAGAATTCCGCCAAGAAAATCAGCTGATTTTGCCATAATTGTGGTCTGAGATGATTGATGGCATGGTAATTTAATCGACGTATTAGTGGAAACAGGGCAACACTAACATCCTTGGCGAGGGCGGGATTTGGACACGCGAAAAGCCGGCATGATTAGTCATAGGCTGACACCTCGACACACGAGAATTTTAATTGTTTTTAATCGGAAATTAATATCTATTGTGGCTACATCAGCAAAGTCATATAATTTGGTTAGTTAGTCTTAGGCCCGTTTTCTCAATGTCCGGTTAAAATTTAAACTCGAGATAAAATTTGTTGTTGTTGTTTTCCCTGTAAAATTTGACAGATGGGTACGTTCAATGTCTGTTTAACTGGAGTTTAAATTTTAATCAGACATTGAGAAAACGGGCCTAAATAATATAATATTCTATATCTCTATATATAAAAATGATTGTTTGTTTGTATGTCCTTTATAGAATCGTAAACTATGCATTTGATCAGGTGATGATCTTTAGCAAAGTTGTTGTGCATGAACCAATGAAGGTCACTGAGTACAAAAAAAAATATAGAAAAAGAAATGAAATTGTTCTAATTGCCACGAGCGAAAGATTGTTGCTATGAATTCACTGTAGTTGCTACGAGCAAAAGTTCGTTGTTATGAAATTATTCTATTATTGACTGTGTTTTTTTTTGCAAATGTGGCAATATTATAATTGCTTTTTCAATCAAAATTTCTTCACTCAACTTACACTAGAACTTATCCAGTGCAATTTTGTATGAATATTTGCACTGGTATAGCAGAAAAACCACAGCCAATAAACAGTAACAAAGCCAGGGTTTTGAGCGATTGTTTCTTAATAATATGGGAGGAGTGCACTAAGGCGTATCGGAATGTGGTTGAATCAATAGCTAGAACCTTACGTAACATCAAATGAGAGTATGCACGTATGACCGCTTAAGGCACCCAGTCCAAATATTCGCAAGAAAAGCGATCTTAACTCGACTTCTTCGTTCAAACAATCAAACACTTATTTAGCTATGACACATAGGGAAGGAAGGAAGGTGCTTCTACGGACATATCTATGGCCTATGAGGATCGTACCGTTGAATCTTTTGCTTGAACAAGGCTTGACAGCCGTTGATCACCGGGGCACCGGGTCATGAGAACCCATGTGATATTCGCCGGAATCATAATGGTCATATGAGGAATTAAAGCGCGATGTTTAATTTATTTTAGATTCTTCAAGATAATGTCAAAATTTAAATTTTAATTTAAATCTTTCGTGTTACAATAATTGCGAGTACAATGATTTTAAGTCGTGGACGGTAAAAATATTTACATTTGAATTTAATTAAAATCTAAATCATTATTTTGTGTTAACAAACAAAAAAGTAGGCAGTAATTGCTTGAAAAATTTACCTGCATTTTAATGCTTCATTCTTAAAAACAAACAAGAAATGTGATTTGCATACAACGCTGATGATTTGAATGGTCGATTCCCAATTGGTTCCCTTCAATCGTGAGACCATTTTGATTGACTCAACGAGACTATACATTCGTATCGGCATCGAATATTTGCTTGCCTTAAGGCGTCGACTTTTTGTAACTATGGCTGTCGGGCCGTTCTATTCGTGGACCCATCATTAAGAATAGATTAGTTTTAGTTTCTGATGATACCATTACAAAAATTTCCCACAACAGGGCAATGCCACAATCAATCAAAAACATATGAGAAAATTTTGTGTCCCACCCCCCACGATTTTTCAATTGTCGGCGCCTCTGATGGTCGTCGTTTTCTTGTTTCGAGATCGCTTCAATATCGATTTGATATCCCTTCGATGTCGCTTCGGTATCGATTTTATATCAATTGGATTTTGCCTCGATATCGCTTTGATATCTGAAAGTGACAACATTCCATTGCATTTGCATCATCACTCCGATTCAGAAGAAACCCGTACTTTCTAAATTTCACTTCATGTCATATTCAACGAGGCGGCACTGGCAACCTCTGCTAGCTCTTGAAAGTGGTAAGCACGTGAGATGTTGAGGCACTTCCAATTAAAGGCTGGATACTCACACAAAATATGTTCGAGTGTGTCTTCTTCCATCTCGCATATTCTGCATAAATTGATGGAGGTCAGTCCCAATCTTCTCGCGTGAGATGCGGTAAGGCAGTGTCCTATGGGTAGAGCTACCGTCACTCTCGACCTATTTCTTTTGAGTTTGAGCAAGGTCCTGGCTACGCTGCAATCCATTCTGTTCGTCCAGTCGGGTTATAGTTTAGTCCATATGGCTCCATCTGTTTCGTCTGTGGTGTCAACAGGTGCCTATGGCGTAGGTGTCGGTGAGCTGTTCACGGCTCCCGAACCTTTCCTTGTCAGTTCATCGGCTTTCTTGTTGCCTGAAACACATCTGTGGCTGGGCACCCTATAATCCTAATCATGGCATTAAAGTAAAATAAAATGTAAACAATTACCATCAGAATCGGGGTGATGAGGCGAATGCTCTAGAATGGTGAGGGGGATGTAAAAAAATCGGCAACAGTCAAATAATGAATACATACTTTTCTTAGTTGCTAAGATACGTAATAGGACTTTTGCTGGCGTATCTTCTAACATCTTCATGGGTGGGCAGGAGAGGGTGATAAGTAAAATCTATAAACATACGGTCCAATATGTGGACTGTCTTAAAAACATGTTCTTAAAGTTACACTTTTGCCGCGCGGTGGTCCTAGCACGCATCATTTTTATTTTTAAAAATAGTAGCAGTAAAGACCAAAATTAGGGAGATTAGTATCAAAATGAGAGCGAAGCAACTCTCTCAGCTAATAATAAATAAATACACACAGAAAGAACTTATCATAAATAAACATATCAGCTTTCGTCTAAAAATCAAGGACCGCTCTCTAAATTTTGTAGTAAATTGTCATAGACCATTTCTTTGACATTGATTCCCCACGTAAAGTCCAAATGATTAAACGAAAGATCTTCAACCAGCTTATTGTAGCGAACATTGGGCAACTGAGAAGCCAATCTCTGCACATCCTGTGGTGCTGATAACCAATCGTTATTTGCGTAATACAAGAAAACGGCCGAGGTAACTTTCTGCAAAGGATAATCTGGTGGGTAACGATTTCTGTACCTGATCTGGTTCCCCAATACGCCGTAATTATATTGACGAAATTGGCGATACACGTGACTTTGTGCATAGTGAACAATTTGCTTGACTGAACATCCTGCGGGAACATTTTGGAATATGTCGGGCAACGTTGTCTGAAATTTTAATTCGAAAAATATTTTTGTAAATAATTCCATTTCTATTTTGATTTACTGAAATAACCTACTGAGTTAAGATTGTCCGTGTTGTAACCTGCCATCAGAAAAATTATATTTTCACAAAGAGCCTGAGTAGGGACTTGATCTCGACACAAAGCAGCTCCGGCCATTCTGCTCATCCTAGTCGATGGCAAAAACTCATAATTTCCCAGAAGATCACGTAGAATTGAAGTTCGAGTAATATAAGGTGCCAGCGCCCGGAAAAAAGGATTTTTCATGTTGGCCATATAAACAACGGGTGACAGTGCGTGCATTGTTCGAATCTTCTGATTATATTCGGGACGAAGAGATGTCAGAATAAAGAATGATGTGGTTCCCTGCGAAAATCCAACATAGTCCAAACTAGCTTGATTGGTTTTCTCTAGTATAAAATCAATTGAACGTGGTAGATCGTATATTCCAATTTCATGCCAGCTGAAATTCCAGAATTGGCTGCTCTTTGGATCCAGATTTACATGGTTTCTCGAATATGTATTGCCGCGTGCATTGGCCATCCAAACATCATAGCCACTATCAGCCAAGATGTAAGCAAGACCCTTTTCGGGACCCATAATAATCCAGTCGACTGCGGACATCAGGATTCCATGTACCAGGAAGACTACCGGCTTGTTTTCGAGTTGATTACTTTTCAATCCGTGTGGGATACGGTGCAATGTGATAATATAGCCATCATCAGTTTGTATGGTGTAAGTTTCTATTTGGTAACCGTTGCTTTGCACCCTATCCACAATCTGGAAGTAAAATTTCTATGGAAACGATGCAAATCACACAAAACATGAAAGCACTCACATCTTGCTTTGGATTAAATCCCCCTTGTCGCAAGTACTCATTGTTGTCTTCGTTAATATCCAATCTGGGATAATCTTGACTATCCGGCGTGTCTACAAGATTATCCGCTTCACTGGCGAATTTCACAGGAATCGAGCCTACAACGGCATGGCTCACAAGCAAAATTATCAAATATTTTGACATTATTCGTACGAAATCACGTTTCACATATGTGCATGATCATCAAGATGCGATCCTTAATAGGTATTTCTTATCGAAACAAAAAGGACTAAAGTCAGTAACTGGAACACGCCTAACAATTGAAATGTTTTCTTGAGATTACGCTGGATATCGGTGATTCCAAGGCTGAAACAGAAACAAATTCATGAGAACTTTGCGAAAAAGATATTTTGATTTTGAATCAAGGAAAGGAGAATTCTTTTGTATTCTGGTACAGGTTAGTGCAAGTTTTCAACACGCAACTACAACAATGTGTCAACCTAGATTAACCTCGATAACTAAATTAACGGGGCACTGAATTTATGCCGGATAAATACATATGCCAACAGATGTTGCTTACATTGTTAAAATGAGGGAATTGAAATTTCGTAAAGATACATATTGCACTTTTAATATCAAATTCATTGGTAAATGTACAGTACCTGGAAAAAAGTTGCATGCCAGTAACTTTCGACAGTACGCTGAGGAATATCCAGTCTTTCACCTGTTTCACAACTAGTTTGATTTTTTTGCACCAAAACTAAAATATTGCTTTTGTTTTCCGAACGAACGTCTTCCGGGTTTTTTCACTCAAATTGCACTTTTTTGATTATTACGGTATTATTATCAACCGAATTAATTTTTTTTTAAGTTTTTAGTATTTCGAGACATGATACACATAATTTGTTATTACCTGAGCCGATGAAACATTGGCAATCTAACTACTTCCAAGCTTTTTTGCAAGAGAATAAAATGGTTTGAGCAACTTTTTTTTTCTCAGCACTGTACTCGTATCTTACATACATTCCCGAATGTTCTTAACACCTGATCTCACTCTCTCATCTCAATAATTATAAACAAGATGAAATGGAAAGGATCACCCTGCCCTTTTTACATTTAAACCAAGTAGTTACCTCGGAACGTTTCATTTTGTTGCACATCGGCTCAACCTAAACACGCCTGAAAGTACAAAAAAATGCGCGCAATTAAAAGTTTATTTCCCGGTCTCCGTCTAGGGAGTATACATTTTCTAAGGCTGTATGTCTGTAATTTCCTTATCGGTCAGAGTTTTGTTCTCAGTTTTATTGAAGGCTTATTTTGACTTGCAACTGTGTCAATGAAACTGAAAATTCCTAAAGACATCTAAGATTAAATAGCCGTAAAATTTAATCCCGTTAAAGTGTAGCAGATATCGATAATGATACAATATAAAGAAAAGCCAATTTTTAATTTCGTTATCAAATATTTCGTAAAGTTTTGGCTGTTGTAGAAACTTGGAGAAATTTTTTTTTTAGTTTGTGGCCTCATTACATACAGTGGATTTTCGATGACATTCACATCCTAAAGATCTGCCTGTTCTCGGGCCCTCGTTATTTCGGAAAGTTTTTATTTTAGTTATTAGCCGTATTGCCTTGTGACGGCATTACTTTACTATTTTTGAAGACATTGCCGATACCTACTGGACTTTTATTGCGGCTTGGCTGTCCACTAAAACTGCGATATTTCCGTGGTCAGGTTTGCCTTGTTTGCAGTACTGCCGCCTCAAATACACTTATTTGGGAGCCGGAAAGACTATGAAACACCAACGTCTTCAGAGAAAATTTCAGCACCAGCCACCCATGCCATTTTTGAGTCATAGATGCAAATCTTCAGATCATATCAAGACGTCATATCGTTACGCTCTAGTTAAATAGCCAGTAGTGAAGTATTTTATCGGCGGGGATGTTGTACATTTGGGGCATATCCTGCACTTTTAATGCTAGCTATGACAGGATATTGTTACGCAAGTGTAGTATCGCTATCTCCCTGATTCTGACCGCGCTACATGTGGCGTTGAACCTAATTTGTAGGTGAAAATGTAGATCAGAGCGACTCTCCATCTGAGAACCTCTCTCTCAGTCCACGCTTATAATGTAGCCTTGGGTCAATAAGACCAATTCATCATGTCATCATCATGAATAAGTTTTTTTTGGAAGTGAAAGCGTTGAACGACTTTCCTAAAAATATATAAGCAAAACTACGATTGTGCGTCTGTTGAGGCGACTTTGAACTAATTAATCGTAAAACTACAGTAACCGCACCATGTAACGTAAGTTACACATTTGATATTTTTATACTCTGTAATGTACCATGTCCTGGTCTGGTAGTGCTTCTTCCACCAGCAGATCTATGGCAACAACAGATGAGTAATGATCTATCGGTGGTCCGACACCAGAAGCCGAGGGTCCCATTATAGCCGGATTTCGATGCAAGTGCAAGGCCATCTGAGCCGTACGCCAACCATTGTCCCATTTTTTTTATCATTCCACATTTGTGCCTCCATGTTTGAATTGTCTGCTCCAGGCCTTTGCATTTTTATTAATACGTTAAGGACAGGGGCAACGAGCGGCGAAAACCCCGCCCACGTCTCCCGAATTGAGATACAGCAAGCATAGGCCGCTACTTAGCTCGTTGAGGGGCCTTTTTCTTCGCCACCTCCGCGGTCACTATGCTACCTTAGGCATCCCAAGGGCATCTTCGGATGCCCACCAAACCGTCCATTACAACTCGTATGTACTATACCCTTGCAACACTCATGATGTGAACTTATTTTCAATCTCAAATATTGAACTATTTATTAATAATCGTAAAATTGCACTTATTTATTTTGTATTCAATCAATTGTCATTTAAATTGTTGAAAGTTTTTAAGCAACTCCACCGCAATTCACAATTCACCTACAAGAACACAATTGCACAATGAATGATCAGCAAGCAATGTTTTAATGTAAACATTGAAGCTGATTGGTGCTAGAATTGGCGTCATATCATAAGATAGTCAAAATATGTTTCTCAAAAACTGTTTCAGTTTTCAGGCCACCGAAGCATCAACTAAATAGTCGCTGATTACGAATACAAGTACAGACACATTATATCGTACTTTTATTTAATTAATTTACCTTGATATAAAATATAGTATAATTTAATTTGGAGGAGAATTACAACGTTTGCTTTTGGTGTAGTATGTGCATTATATTAGCTCAGTGGCGGATCAAGAGAGGGGTGATGAACGTCTGGGCCCTCTCCGAAATGTTTGGTAAACAAGCTTACTATTTGCCCTAACCCCTTGTGGGATGTAGCAGATTACTATTCCAAAGAGGGTTACATAAGAAACAATTTTCCTCTTACGAGACTCTTTCAGACTTCTAAGAGAGCAAGCGTGAAGAGTTCTACTCTTGTAATTTAGATATATAGATTGATAGATGGGCCGTGGCTCATAAATCAGCCACAAGCACTGCGACAATAAGTCTATCGTGCTATGGCTGGATCGTGGAGAGCAGGACTACATCTGTTGATCCAATCTGCTCATCTCGATAAATCGACTGAGGTAGATGAGTTTGATCGAAGCTACGCCATTGGCCATGGGATAGGCAATGTCGTACAAACGACGGCAAGCAAGAGCTTCACATTCACAGTGGATGATTTTTGGGGTTTCGTCGGCAGCCTTACAGAAATGAATATGGGCTATTCGAAGCTTTGATGCGTTCAAGTCGCCTGGACGTGATGGCATTATTCCGACCGATTTGCAACACACATCTGATATTATATCCCCGTGGATCGAAGCCATTTGTTTGGAAACCATGGTCGTGTTCCTGGACATTGAGGGCGCATTTAACTACGTCAAACCCGAAGCTATCATCAACGAGCTTTCTGGTTTGCATGTGAGCAAGTCACTCTGCGAACTTGTCAACCTTTTATTGACATCGAGGGTTGTTCACACTAGCCTGGGCTAATCATCGGAACATAGACATGTAATTCGGGGCACTCCGCAAGGCGGCATTTTATCCCCACTTCTTTATAACTTAGTGGTTAACTCGCTGATTCTTGACTTAGAAAGACTGGGCTGCAGGGTGATAGCCTATGCGGACGATGTTGCCATTGCTATTTCGAGTAAGTTCCCAAGCGTTCTCAGTGAGGTGCTTCAGAATACCCTCTCTCTACTTACAAATTGGGCCAATTCCTGTGGCTTAAAGTTAATCCGAGTAAGACTGAACTTGTTCTTTTTACTAGGAGGTACGAGTACAAGGTACCTTTAATCGTGCCCCCACAGTTGGGACGGACTAGATTAGTTTTTGCGGAAGCGGTAAACTTTTTCGGGCCCATTCTCGACAAAAGGTTGGGTTGGAAACCCGATTTCCAGGAACGAGTGAAAAAGGCTACTATTGCTATGTACTCCTGCAGGAGAGCCATAGGTAGAAGCTGGGGTCTGTAACCAAATGTTGTACACTGGCTTTACGTTTCTGTTGTACGCCCCATACTTATTTATGGTATTGTGGTTTGGTGGAAAGCCCTTCATATTGCAGCCAATTGTAGCCTGCTTAGCAAGGTCCAAAGACTAGCCTGCGTCTTATTAGCGGAGCACTGAGGTCAACTCCGTCTGCAGCCTTGGACGTGCTGCTCAACCTGCTTCCTCTGGATATCATGGGCGAACAAACTGCTGCAATCACTGCCATACGCCTCCGTGAAACGGGACTGTGGATCTCGTCTGCCTTCGGCCACTCACCGATTTTTAATGGTTTGGATATTCCTACAGCAACTGACTATTCCGCTCCTAAACATCTGTTCAGCAAGAACTTCACATCCGTCATCCCAAGTCGGGATCAGTGGAAGGAAGGCGAGTTTCCAATTGCTGACTCTATCGGCATATATACGGACAGATCCAAAACAGACGGAGAGGTAGGAGCGGGTGTCTATTGCGACAGGTTAAATCTAAGCCTGACTTTCCGTCTACCATCTCACTGTAGTGTTTTGCTGGCGGAGATCACGGTGATTTCGGGAAGCTCTTATCTTTTTAGGACGACTTGTTATAGCTGGTAGAGACATTGTCTTCTATACGGAGAGCCAGGCTGCAATCAGATCGCGGGATTCAGTCTTGTGTACATCTAAGACTGTGGATTATTGTCGATCATCCCTCTCTGAATTGGGGAGCTATTTTAACATTGTCCTGTGCTGGGTCCCTGGCCACAGTGGCCTGGAAGGTAACTGTCAGGCTGATGAGCTTGCCAGACTGGGCTGTTTGAATGGGGAACCCCAACTATATGGTGGTATCTATCCTCCCATTGCTTCTTGCAAACTGATTGTTAAATCTGAGGCAATTAACGAAGCCAATGCAAAATGGATTGACGGCAATACCTGCTGTACAACTCGATCGCTGTGGCCCATACTGGACGCTACCCGATCTGAAAATTGACTGTCGCTAAACAGAAGGCATATTAACTCGGTGGTGGGTGTTATCACTGGGCATTGTCTCATTGGGGAACATGCCAGGAGACTTCGGTTTCCCTACAATGACTTTGTGGAGCTGTGGGGACTCTGGTCTTGTCCAGCTTTTGCAGTTAGAAGGAGGTCGTTACTTGGATCTTATCTTGGAAGAGCTAGAAAGCGCGGATGTTGAAAAATTCCAAAATTTTATTGTTCGCTCTGGATGGTTCTAACTATCAGAAATATTGAGAGAGGATGTGTGTTAGTCGTATCACAACGGACCTATTTGAGGTCTAAGTGAGCTGTGTTTTGTCACAGCAGCCCATTTACCTACCTACAGAAATGACCGCTTCCATCCGAAAGAACGCGCATTGTTCTGAGGTAACCTCGAAGACGGGAGTGGCCAGTCCACATATATTTACCCCTGTTTCTGCTCAGGCTGAGTAGATAAAGGGACCGGTTACAAGAGTAGCTTGCAATGAACTATCTTGATTGTCTCTCATACCGGAAAGCTACCCTCAGTGAGGCAGTTCTGTCGCTCCCATTCGCTAATCCGCTGCCTGGTAAGACAGATAGGTATACCGTAGGGGCTCTGATGCCAGTCCGGCAAGTTTAACTGCTTGTTCATTACATTCAAATTTGGAGTGCCCCGGAATCCAGTAGATTGTGAGGTTGCTGGAGATCCCAACGATGTTAAGGATATCTTGACAAGACTTCACTAGCCCTAAGTGAACCTATGTATATACCAGTCAGCATCATGATGGCCGCCTGGTTATCGGTGAAGATTCCTATGTTTTTGTTAGCGTAGCCTGTGGCCTGGGATAGTCGCGTACAGACTTCAGACTTCATTCACCTCCGCTTGGAAGACAGTGGTGAAATTCCCATGGGGATGAAAATTCTGTGACCTGGACCGACGATGCCAGTACCTGATCCTTCATCCTTTTCGGATCCGTCCGTGCGACATTTTATTGTGTTGTGATGAAGAAAGCTGAAGGACTCCGCTCATTGCTCTCTATACCACACAATTGACCGGAACGAATGCCCGAAGCATTGCTCCCTAGCTGATCAGATGGCATACTGAGCAGCTAGTTTGTTCCGAATTCAGTCTGATTTGTGCATTGCAGGCTTAAAGCTTTGTTATTTCGATTTTCGCCTCAGCCTCAATATGAATGTGCATTGGCGGAAGGTCAAGCAAAGCCTCAATAATTGGCCGAACAGTAGCATTGCAAATCCAGAGGAAAATGCGGTACTTGATGTTCCACGTCCTGCCTGCATCTCACTCTCAATTGCCCTAACCCCTTGTGGGGAATAGCGCGTCAACTGTTCCATGTGGCCCAGTTGACGTTTCGACGGCATAAACTGGTTTCGGAGAATGCAGTCGCCAGCATGCACCTCCTGCACATCCATGGCCACGAACGTCGTCGTGGACGGGATTCGAACCCGAAACGCCGATAGTTAAACATGAGACTGATGCCTCAACACACTGCGCTACCGGTCACCCCATACTGCCTGCAAATCCACAAGGCTTTTGTGGCTTTTCCTGATGTAACCCGAAGGTGTTCTGCCCCATGAAGGTGTTCTGCTCCATGAAAAATGTAACGACAACGGCCAGCGGCTTATCGAATTCGCCTGCATGAAGAATCTAGTCGTAAGCTCTATGTGTTTCCCGCATCGACGCATTCACAAGCAGACCTGGAAATATCCAGATGCACACACCGTCAACCAAATTGATCACGTCCTCATTTGCAGGAGTTGGGCGTCTAGTGTGATGGATGTCCGCTCCTACCGAGGAGCAAACTGCGACTCGGATCATCACTTGGTGAAGACGATCTGCAGATGTAGAATTTCCTCAGTGCACCAATCGAGAATTAGCCCTCCCAACATCTTTGCGGTTGATAAGCTTCTGAGCGATGCTACGGTGGTGGCGTATGCTGCCGCCCTTGAGGAAAGACTCGCTTATGCTATAGAATATCAGCATCAGCAGTCCATGGGTTCTGGGAAGAACTCAAGGGTACACTCAGAGACGTCGCAGAGAAGGTCGTGGCTTATATCCCACGACCTTCTCTGCGACGGCCAGCGCGAAATGACTGGTTCGGCGAAGAATGCAAAAATTCACTTGACGCGAAAAACGAGGCCTACAGACAATGGATTCAACGAGGAACCAGAGCTAGAAGAGGAAAATATGACGAGCTACCGCGAATATCGAATAGAATAATTAGACGTAAGAAACGTAAATACTTTGACGAGCAGTTGCTGAATATAAACGAAAACTTAGCTAATAAGAACTCCAGACAAGCGTACAAACTAGTAAATACAATTAAAAACGGCTACCAACCCAGGACTAGCCTTTGGAAGGACAAGGATGGAAACATCATCAGCGACACCGATGGCGTTAACAAACGATGGGCCTCTTATTTTAAAGAGCTTCTGAGCCTACCATCTAACATCCCCACATAAGAAGCTCTCGACGAAATTGTTGATCTAAGCCCACCCATACAACCCACGACAGTAGAGGAAGTTGATCTCGCGTTGCGGTCACTAAAATGAAATAAAGCGCCGGGCGCTGACGAGATTCCAGCTGAACTGCTAAAATTCGGTGGAACGGGTCTAGCTAATGCCATACATAGATATATTACTCCTCTGAGTATGGGAGGACGAGGAGATCCCTGACGATTGGCGCAGAAGCATCATCTGTCCAATTCACAAAAAGAGAGATAAACTGCGGTGTGAGAATTACAAGGGCATATCATTAGTTTGTACGTCCTATAAAATTTTGACGAAAATTCTGGAAAATAGAATGAAACCGTACGCAGGACGAATCATTGGTCAATATCAAAGCGGTTTCAGACCTGGTTACTCCATGACCGATCAGCTCTTTACGGTCAAACTGATACTCCAGAAGTGCTGGGGACACAACGTATACCGAGTCTTTGTCGACTTCGAGCAGGCAAACGGAAGTATCGATTGTGGTTTACAGTACAACATCATGCTGCAATTTGGTATACCGGCCAAATTAGTGCGACTAATTAAGTTGACGATGACCAACTCCGTCTCAAAAGTCAGGATCCATAATAGACTTACTGATCTATTTGAAACACGCACTAGTCTGAAACAGGGCGATGGACTGGCACCGACGCTCTTCAACCTAGCACTAGAATACGCTATTCGGGCTATGATATGAATATGGTCGCAAGCAGCAAGACACTACTCATCAAGTCGACACAATTAGCGGCGTACGTCGACATCAACATCATGTCCCGAAGATTCGCTGACGCGGAAGAATTTCTGCATACGCTCGACACCGCTGCAAAAGAAGTTGGACTACGTATCAACGAGGGTAAAAATAAAATAATGATGCAATCGACGACAAGGACACCTGGACAACCGGGCATCAATGTGGGTGACCTCAACATCGCGTTTTTGAACGACTTCATATGCCTGGATTGCAACTTGTCAAGGGACGCCAACGAAACTGACGAAATTAAGCGACGGATACAATTAGCTAATAAGACTTTTTTCTCGGTTCTCCCCATAATGAAATCGAAGCAAGTGCACAGAAACACGAAGCTCCGCGTGTACAAAACCATTACACGACCAGTGCTATGCTATGGCTGCGAAGTATGGACCCTAACTCAAGCCTCGGAAAGCATGCTAGACACATTTGAACGTAAGGTTCTACGACGAATTTTCGGGGCTGTTTGCGATCGAGATGGATGGCGCATTCGGTACAACCATGAGTTGTATGAACTGTACGATGAGCTGGAAGTTTCAAAAATCTTCAAACTACAACGACTTGAATGGGCAAGGCATGTAAAATGAATGGACGATGATCGCATTCCAAAGGGAGTAATGAATGCAGAACGAGTCGACGGAGCGAGACTGCCTAGACGACCGAGATCTCGTTGGGAGAGCTCAGTAGGTGTGGACGCCACGCAGCTACTGGGCTTCCAAAATTGGAGGACGCGGTCACGTGACCGAGATAATTGGAGGACAACGATTCAGACGGCCAAGGCCCGACGTCGGGCTGTCGCGCCACGATGATGAAAACATTTGTCCGGGGTTCAAGTTCCCGTCGCGCTTACTTTTTCTTCTTTTTTTTATGTGTAAACATCTTGTGGCGCAGTGCGACTTAAAACTGTTGAATCTGTGGAATGCGTAAACAGCAGTAGTGTGGGCGAATTCTCAATTTGTGTTCAGTGCTTCATTTTATGTACACTAAATAGTATGCACAAGGAACAGCTGCCGAAGCCGCATAGCTGAGTCGGTAGCGCACCCGGGCTAATAAACATACAGCCTGGGTTCAAGTTCGCGTCACACCGAACTTTTTCTTTCAAATTTTTTTTTGCAAAGACAGTTTTGTGGCTTTAGCATAAATGAATAATGCAATTTTATTTTTGACCAAACAAAAAATTGAATTTGTTACTCTCTCCATCGAAAGCATTTCCGGTGCACGGATCTGCAGCATCTGGATCGATTACCTGTCGTGTCACTCTTGTCTTGTTTTTTTTTTAATAAAAATAATTTTGTTGCTTTTACATAAATTAATGTGTAATGTTTTTTTATAATTATGGCCAAGTTTTAGACATTCACCATGTAATATTGTATTTTATTGTATATTCTGTTAACTGTTGGCTGTAATGGCAAAACTTGGATTCTGGAGTGAACGTACTCTCCTAGGCAATGGATCAGAAGGTCTCTGGGGTCAGAAACGTAATATGGCCGGAAATTAGAAACGATACCGCGGCGGAGTAGTTCACGCCCAGTGAGAGTTAAGTAAAAATAGTAATATTCACGCACAGTATTTTCAATTTGGCGTCGATTCATAACGCGATGAGATGTTTACATAGACAACGAGTTGAGAAAGACTAGCTCGTTTTGTGTTTTTTATTACATTAAAATAAACACAAATATTGTTAAATCTCACAGAAAATGAAATAGTAATCACTTAGAATCACATTTTTCCAATTTTTTTTAAGTAATTATTAAATAAGTATAATCATTTGATAATGATCGTCGTGGATTCGACGAAACATGTCTTTTGTGTATATAAAATAAACACGTCCGTCTAGGCTTTAAAAAAATCATATTTACGAGCATATTAAAATAAAAAATTACATTGAAATCAGAACTGATATAAACACTAAACATTTAAAATATTGTATATTATAGTTCACAGATACTTTCGAAAAGAAGTGAACTTTAAATAAAAAATAATTTTTATTGTATGGCTACAATACTCGTACAAATTACGGACCGCGCTTTAAGTTTTGCAATAAATTGTCATAGACCATCTCGTTGACATTAATTCCCCACATAAAATCCAAATGATTGAATGAAAGATCCTTAACCATCTCGTTGTAACGAACGTTGGGCAACTGAGAAGCCAGTGTCTGTACATCCTCTGTTGCTGATATCCAGTCGTTATTTGCATAATACAAGAAAACCGGCGAGGTTACTTTGTATAAAGGATAATTTGGTGGGTATGTGCTATTGTACTTAATCATATTTTCAACTACACCGTAATCATATTGACGAAACTGGTGATCTACGTGATTCTGTGCATAGTGAATAATTTGCTTGACTGAACCTCCTGCGGGAACATTTTCGAATATGTCCGGCACCATTGTCTGAAATTAGAAATCGGAAAATATTTATAAATGAAATCAGTTTTTTTTTATATGTATCGGTTCCTACAGAATTAAGATTATCCGTGTTATAACCCGCTATCAGAAAAACTATGTTTTCACAAACTTCCTGAGTAGGATATTGATCTCGACATAAAGCAGCTCCAGACAATTTTTTCATAGTGGTCGATGGCAAAAACTCATATTTTCCCAAAAGATTTACCACAACTGACGATTGTTGTGTGGCGAAAGGTGCAAGCGCCCGAAAAAGTGGATTTTTCATGTTGGCCATATAAGCAACGGGTGACAGTGCATGCATTGTTCTAATCTTCTGATTATATTCGGGGCGAAGAGATGTCAGAATAAAAAATGATGTGGTTCCCTGCGAAAATCCAACATAGTCCAAAGTGGTTTGACTGGTTTTCTCTAGTATAAAATCAACTGAACATGGTAAATCGTATATTCCAATTTCATGCCAGCTGAAATTCCAGAATTGTCTGTTCTCTGGATCCTGATCTACATGGCTTCTCGAATATGTGTTGCCGCGTGCATTGGTCATCCAAACATCATAGCCACTATCAGCCAGGATGTAAGCAAGACCCTTTTCGGGACCCATTATAATCCAATCGGTTGCGGACATCAGGATTCCATGCACCAGGAAGACTACCGGCTTGTTTTCGAGTTGATTATTTTTCAGTCCGTGTGGGATACGGTGCAGTGTGATGATATAGCCATCGTCGGTTTGTACTGTGTAGGTTTCTATTGGGTAACCATTGCTTCGGACTCTATCTACAATCTAGAAGTAGAATTCGTAACAAGAGCGGAGAAAGTTGCAAAATTTAAGAAAGTACTCACATCTCGCTTTTGATCAGAACCCTTTCGTCTGAAGTACTCAGAGTTGTCTTCGTTGATATTCCGTTTGTGATATTTACGACGATCTAGCGTTTCAGCTCCAGTAGCAAAATGCACTGGAATCGATTCCAAAACCATGTGGCTCGCAAACAAAATAACTAAATATTTCAACATTTTTTTAACAAAATCAATTGACACATAAGTGCGTGTTTGTTCGGATGCGATCTTGTTTTTTATGTATTTTTTATTTGACTTGGCTTATTTTTTATATGGGCGATTTATTGCGACCTGAAATGAAAAGAACAATTTGTGAAAATTTTGCTAGTAAGAATTTGGCCTTAACATTATTACAAATGACACGAAAGAACGATTTTCATGAGCACTTTAGGCGTTTTCGTACATTTGCTTTAAAGCTGGCATGCATTTGAGGTGGCAGTATGTCTTACGGTCCTTTATGTCCGTTAAGTCTTTTAAATCCTAAATATGTCCATTTAGTCCAGAGGATTAGTATCATAGTTCAGAAATTATCGATATTTGCTCAAATTGGTTTCTGTTTCAAGTCATGCGCAATAAGTTGCTGCTTTCCTGACCATAGGGACCCAAAATGCCATAAACAGTAGTCCAGTCTAGTTTAGTGTATTCGCCAAATAACCCCCAAGTCTTATGATACCCACCTTGCCTAGATATCACTTCGTTACCAAGAAGGTCCTGTTGCCTTGACGCGCACCTGCATCATCACCAAAACAAGGGTGAATCAGGAGCCCCAAGCGCCAATTATTATACGGAGGTGTAAAGCACTAACTTTCAATCTTTTTTGTCAAAATTATTGATTAAATACCATTTTTGATGTTAAAACTGACCACCGCAAATTTCGCTCCGAAAAAAGAGGTTTCATTTAAAGGTCCCCCCAAATCAACGCGATACGCGGTACTCAGCGGTAGCGTGCATATTCAAACCATCGCGGTACAAATGCCAGGGGTAGCATAGTCTGAGTTCGTAAACGTTCTGTGATTCAAGAAGAATTTTTATTATCTTTGAGATTATTTGAGGAAGAACAAAATAGAAGTTTATGTGATCACATAGTAGTCCGGATGGCGCAGGTTCACCTTCTACGTAAAGGGCCCCGGTTCGATTCCTACTGAACGCAGTAGTTTTCGATTAAAAGGGGAATTTACGTGTCGGACTATGAGCCCACTCAGCTCTTAAATGAGTACCCATTTATGGAGTAAATAATTCGGTTGAGTGTGTTGCTGATCACACACCTCAGCACAAGACACACCGTCTCGATCTAGAAAATGAGATGATACTAACTCATCTCGAGAACATGGTCCAGATTGGACTGTTGCGCCAATTATTAATTTTTATTTTTTTGTATGTGATCACAAGAAGTTCGCGTGCCAGAAAAAAAAGTTCATCAAATTATCTGTGACTAGTGTTTTCGCAGTCACCTCCCAAATACAATCTTTTACCCGCACATTTTTAAAATTAAATCACTTAGGAGAAAATAATTTGGAATGACATTTAAGCTCTCCACAAATCAGCGCGGTACGGTACAGCGGTACAAATTTACATGGCGGTATATGCGAGCTCTCACTGCATTCGCGGTATACCGCGGCAAAGCTGACGTATTGCAGCGATACACTTTTGTGTACCGCGAAAAAGCTGCGGTACTGAACTTTTGTATCGCAGCCGGCACTATTTGTCGCGATGTACCGCAGCCGGCATTATTGATGGTACCGTGCTCGCAACGCGGTGGTTTGAATGGGCACGCAGTATGCTGCTACCGCTGAGTACCGCTGCACCGTACCGTTACCGAATAACGAGCTGGTTTGTGAAGAGCTTAATGCCGGCTGCGATACAAAAGTGTATCGCTGCAACACCGCAGTTTTGCCGCGGTATACCGCGCCTGATTAGAATTCTCCCATATACCGCAATGTAAATGAGTAGCGATTGGTTTGGGGGGGGGCCTTAAGAAAACAGTATTGGAATATTGAAACTAAAAACATGTCAAAAAGAATATATCTTAAATCAGAAATGTTGAAAATGGAAATATGGGACACAGTGCCGTAGCAAGTTCTCCTGGCCGCTAAGGGAAATTGGAAGTAAGCGCGGTGAGTCGCTGATTATCTAAAAGGCTCATGGTGCGTTTTGCTAGAAACACGACGATCGCACATTGTACGCGATTAGCGATCAACCCATATAGAACGGAGTTCTACTTGTTTGTATCTTTTTGATCGCACCTTAAAGGTGTGTTTTGCTAGTCACACGATCGTCGCACATTGTTTGCGATTAGCGATCAACCCATAGAGCACGGAGCACTATTCTGAGAATATGATGATTACCTATATATAAAAAACGGACATAAGCCAACATTTTTGGTTCCCGTTTACATACTGTGACATACCCGTATTACATATACCACAAAAATGTTCTCCGACTGTCAAATAATTTATTGTGACTTTCAATCCCGCAACCGAGGGAGCATTAGCTGAACGGAGAAAGTAATCGATGAAAAAAAATTTAACAAGCCAACAAAAATTGCAATTGTCAGTCACTCAACTTGACAAACGAGGGATAGAAAAAGGTAGGCGACGACAAAAAAAAATGTGCTCGTGACACTTTTGAATTGTGTGTGATGATAGTCTCTCTTCATTACATGTTCCATACTCTCAGGCACTATTTGTGCTCTATCTGTGGTTTCTGTCCGCACTGAGCTGGCCTTGGGACATCTCCGTTATTATTTGGAAGATGTACCGTACCGACCTATCGAACATCATCTCTTTCTATCTTTTTCATCGTCGGCTGCTATCACAGAGAATAACTATGGAGGAGCAATCCGCATATACTCAACACTAAACTATTTGAAGCAATTCCAGTCGTAAAAAGTAAACAGAGAGACACACGCCTTCCACTGCGCAACACCCGCGCAGTCTATATAAAAGCACAGGAAGCACGTAAAATGTCATCCCCTCTCCTACTTCTACTATTGGAACAATAACATTCCAGTCTGTCTCCCTGCCGTGGAACACCCGCCCGGTCCATATAGAAGCAAAAGAGATGTCAAATTTCCATCCCGCTTCCTACTTCCTCACTTGTGCCGATTGCTTCGTTTCTCTCGCTCTTTTTCATTTCCTCTGATACTCTCTCTTCAAAGGCTGCTATCGAACCTGAGTGGTGCCTAGCAAAACGTACCTTTTGCCCATATCAAAAGCCACTGTAAAATGGGTCTACTCTATCTATTGGCTACCTCCCAATATACCTTCTAGAAGGGAAGATCAGTGGATACGGCACTACACTCTCTGGTAGTTAACATCAAAAATCTCTTGGAAACGAGCAGTATACTTTGGTCGGTCCCATATTTAGGCATGGGATTGTCGTCTGATGAGCGGCACTTATCATCGCATTTTATGGAAAATTATTGGAGAAAGTTCAAAGGCTTGCAAGTGTCGCGATCACGAAACCTTATTAGACCTAGAACCAACGACTAAAAAAGCAAAGACATTTGCAAATAGTTCTAATAGTTATCATCGAATAGTACTTGATTAGGTATTCAATAAAAAGTTTGCCTGCCTACCGGACCGTGAGGCTAACAGGTACAAAATTTGTCGCTTAAGTGGTAAAAAATCGAGGCAAGTCAAATCATCTGCAAATGGTTCGTCTTTTGCATGGTAGTTGTTCCTGGTCCCCTCATAACGAAAAATTGGTAGGCATTGTTGCTAAAGTGGTGGCAGACAACATCAAAAGTGGTAGAAATTTGAGGGAAGTAAAGTCATTTGCAAATACTTGATTTTAGTACCATTTGGCTAGGGACCTACCCACAAGTCTAAAAACAAAAAGGCAGACAAAAATTTCGTTGTTAATGCCGTGACAGACAAATTTGAAATTTTGAAATTTGTGTGAAAAAGGTGGATTACGACATAAACATCCTACATAACTCGACCCTACTGGAATGTACAATCCTTATCCGAACAACGTTTTTTTCAGGACACTCCCCTAAGTGTTGGTACAAATAAACCAAATCAAAATTCCGTTTCTAACATCGCGGCCGCCCCGATCAAAGTAGTGAAAAAAAGGCAGAGAAATGTCCTGAAAAAAATATCGTTCGTATAAAGATTGTACATTCGAAAAGGGTTGAGATATTTACAATTTTTATGTCAAATTCCACCTTTTCCATCCAAATTTCGAAATGTTAAGCTTGTCCGCCTCGGCGTTATCAATGGAATTTTGCCTTTTCGCATTTGGTACTTGGGGGAGTGTCCTTAATTGAAAGCCATTCGAATCAGTATTATGCGCATGACTAGGGTCGAACTATTCGAGATTTTTATGTCGCATTTCTTAACTTTCGTAACACGCACATTTTCAATATAAAATATATTATTCGATCGGCTGCCGCGGTGTTAGCACGCGGAGCTTTTGTGTGCCCTCTTGCGTTGACACTTAAGGGATTATCCTGAATCGAATGATATTCGAATCAAGAATTTTGCACAAGAGGAAGGTGGAGTTATTCGGCGATTTTGATGACGTATTCCAGGGTCATTTAGGCAAGCTTTAAATAGCGTCCAAATTTCCAATTTCTAACAATCTGACCGCCGCGGCCGCGATGCTAGAAAAGGAATTTTGGTTTAGTTTTTTGTGTCATACTTACATTTAGGAAAGTGTCCTGAAAAACAACGTTCGGGTCAAGATTGTAAAATACATTCGAGTAGAGCCGAGTCATTTACGATTTTTATGTCATAGTCCACGTTTTTCACACAAATTTCAAAATTATAAACTTGTCTGCTACGGTGTTAGCAACGATATTTTTGCCTTTTTGCATTTAGACCTGTAGTCGGATCCGTAACCAAATCGTACTAAAATCAAGTATTTGCAATTGACTTCACTTCTGTCAAATTCTCAAAACTTTTGATGTTGTCTGCCACTACTTTAGCAATACCTTAATTGTCTGCCTTCCGAGTTTTCGTTATGAGTGGACCAGGAACAACAACGTTCTGTCTTTAGTTCGTTATTACCACACTTCATTATTAATTTTTATTTGAAAAGCTTACTTATCGTGAATCGTACGTCGAAATAAATATGACTCTCTGTCGAGATACATTTAAAAAAAAAGCTTAACAGAAATGTTATGAAAATTTAAATTATGATAAATTTAAACCAAATGGAATACATAACGGCAAAGCTTTGAGGTTCATGCAAGCTTGCGACCCAAATATATAATATTCTGGCTAGTTACATTCCGATCTTTTAAGGACTTCACAATTCTATAAAAGGCGTGTTTTTTTGCGTAACCATGTAGGGTCGCTGCCCTGGTTGCGCAAAAAAACGCTCTAGGGCAGCATCCAGGTTAAATTCCGAATCGTGAAGTTGTCTACACTAAAGCCAAGTGATGCACCTCACATGTGGGGGAAATAAATTAAAAAATTCGAATGAAATATCAGTTTGATTGTCGGATCGTTTATTTATCGCGACAGCGGACATTTATAAACTTGGCGTACCGCTCTAACTTAACAAACATCATTCAAACGAGCTATTTATTAGTGACAGCTACAAGTGCAACTCTATCCAAATGGGTAGCGGGTTCGATCCCCAGCAAATTCTTATCTTTTTTTTCCTTTTTTTTTTGTTCCATTGATATTTTTAGTAATCCTATTGAAAATCTATTATTTAATAATAGGCATGGGCCCATCAGAGCAAGACGTAATATTAGTTTAGTAATGAATTTGGCTGAGTGACAGAAACACAAGCGTTGCCAACATCGACATATTACGTTCTACACGACACCAGAGCCATCTGTTGTGTCATGCATGTGGAATTTATTGAGGGCTCATAGCGTGTAGGGCAGCCACCCAAATAATTTATCCCGGTTAATGTTGTTGGTGTAACGCGTGTGTTATTTTACCCTACACGCGATAAATTCCCAAAAAAACACGCCTAAAGTTTATGTTTTCGGTCTCTACGAAAACTCAAATGAAGGTTTTCAAACCATCGATACCGCTTGGTCTGAGCTCATGCCATGGGTCTGTAAGTTCAGCTCACAAATCACAATTGAATTTCACGAACAAGTTATTATGTGATTGGAAATATTGAGCGACTTTTGTTAAAAACGTATGAACAAGAACTGGCTTAAGTCACTCGAATTTTATCGTCACAATTTTGTCGCCCAGCAGATGCTGACTGGTGAGAACTCGGCTACGTTAAAGGTCCGTTTTCACGCGTGCCTCGCTACATAATAGTAGAGTCCTTAGAACGCCGGGATACAATTGGCTAGAATATTATTACTTTTGGTCGCAGAATCCACAAAACTTTGCGTTTTTGTACTAATTTTTAAATTAAGATGATTTAATGGGCTTGTTAACTGTGAAACAGCGCTAATCTAGACACGTACTATAACTTCGGGTAACATATTTGATGTACTTTAATGCACTTAACCGCCGCAACACTCATGATATGAACTAATTCTTATTTTTCAAAAACATTTCACTAGTTTTTCACAGTCGTTAAATTACTCACGCTTAACTTATTTTAATAGTTAAACTATTTCAATAAATTAATTATTCATTAGAAACAAATATAAAGTCTTCTACCTTATTTCATACTTCACATACAAGATCACAAATGCGCAATGGATAATCAGAAAACATTTTTTTTAGTAAAAATTATATTGAAATTCATTCATGTGTATGCTTTGACGTCATCAGACCTTTAAAATATCATGTAGTGAGGTCAGTAACTCATAAACGATAAAAGTAGGTGATTATGAACACAAGCAGTACTGGTATAACTCACACCTTCTTTTCATGAATTTAACCTGAATTCATACTATTTAATTTTGCCAAACTAAATTAGAATATTTGTTTGAGATCGTGTGTATTATATTTACTGCATAAATATAAATGCTTGTTGAGAAATAAAAACTCTGGCAAGCTGAGTAAAGTTTACAGCCATATTCACACCAATACTCTTTGAGCGGGCGGCGCAGAATTTATTTGTTCAATAGGAAGTATGGATCACATTGTCTGGAAACACCTTTTCCAACCCGGCAATAAAGTGCTTTGTTTTGCCTGTCTGGTGTAAGACTCACTGTGATGTATTCCATGACAATAATGCCAGGGCCTTTCCCGACATGTCGTAGAAGTAGAAGAATAAAAAAGAAAGACAGAATGTGTATGCCAGCAACGTGCATCATCCGAAATCTTTTACATGCTAACGAAATGCCACGTATGCCTTGGATAAGGAATGACACACCGCACCGGTTACGATTTTTGGCAATCGTTTGATGACAAAGAGTGTTTTCTGGAATGTGCGTACTCTTCTGATCAGAAGGGACCCAGAACACACAATTTATTCAAAAAAGCTTGCAGCAAGAACTGGGAAGCTCCATTTTGTAAAACTGAATTAGGTTCACTTTCTAAACTAAAAAAAAAGAACAAAGAAAAAAAACACAATTTTTTTCCTAGATATGAGAATGATGGAATCAATTCCATTTACTGAAGAACAGATCAAATAATATATGGACCCATTTTCCTCAAAAATTTGTGTTTTAAGTGAGAAAATGGACTTATCTCGAATGGCTAAAGTGAAGCTACCCCAGTCTTGCTACAATTCCTTCAGAGTAACTTTCAGCAGTATAAATGAATCATTTTCGGAGTTAGATAAGACAGTGGAGTCATCTTCATTATCGTGGCGAAATAGTCCGTCGGGCCCTGGTTGCCTGGATCATAGTCCTCCAATTATCTCCGTCAATCGACCGAGTCCTCCAATTTTGGAAGCCCAACTGCTGTTCGGCGTCATCATCTACAGAGTCTTTCCAACTAGCTCTCGGTCTTCCTCGTAGCCTTGCTCCGTCGACGCGTCGTCCATTCAGTATTTTCTTAGGAATGCGGTCATCCATTCGTTGTATATGTCCTGCCCCTTGTAGGCGTTGTAGTTTGACGATTCTTGATACTTCCAGTTCATCGTACAGTTTGTATAGCTCATGGTTGTACTGGATGCGCCATCCATTTTAGTCGCAAACTACTCCGAAGACTCGTCGACGGACCTTTCGTTCAAAAAGGTTTATCAAGTTTTCGGAGGCTTGGATTAGGGTCTAAGTTTCGCAGCAATAGTATAGTGTATATAGTCGTATGATGGTTTTGGTTCGTGCTTCTGTATACATGCTTCGGTTTCATGATAGGGAGGACCGAGAAGAAAGTCTTATTTACTAGCTATAATTTCGCTGAAGCCTGTCCCAAGCCATGATTATGAAAAGAGGAGGGAATGATAGTTGTAGCCTGACTGACTGGATTACACGTCTCAGGTCAATAGGATGGTATGAATCACGTAGTCAAATATGCAACATTGTGTACTCTGTTACGTTAGGAACCACTTGAAGCAGCTATCACCGAGGCCACCCCACCAGGGTTTAGCAATTATCCGAAAACCCATCTTTGTAAAAACTTCTCCATGTCAAGAGTCCTGGAAAAAAAACCTCGGATTGGACGGATCAACAACGACGACCACGCAAATGTTTAACTGATTATTCTTTCGGATATAAATAATGTACGCTCCCTGAACAAACCGGGCTGCCGAGAAGGCCCTCCCACAGCAGGTCGAGAAACTATAAACTGAGCTTCACAGGAGTCCAGGAAACAAATTGGCTTGGCAGCGAAATCAACGACAAGAAATCGCACACAATTTTCAAAAGCAGTATTCCATCGGGTCATAGTTTGGAGTTACGTTCATCGTGAAGAACAACCGCCCACCGCACGTTATTGACTTCAAATCCTTCAATGGAAGGTTGTGTATGATTCGCATTAAGACTCGATTTTTCAACTTCTAGCTCATGAACGTGCACGCCTCACTGAAGTGAAGTAAGAACATAGAGGAACTAGATAAGAGGTGGAACTCAGTACAAATAATTTTGTAGGCACTTACTCCAACGCACACAAACATACCCCGTTGAGCTGAAAACGACAGCTACAATTAGGAGGAAATGGCCCTTTAGTGCGATAAGGACAAAATCAATTCCGAACAGCTGCTCAAAAGTCAAATTGGGCCCAATCAGTTTTAGTTGCGATTGTATAAGTAACACGGTGGATAGGTTACGTATGTGTGCGTGCATGGTTTTGGTTAGATATCCCTGTATGCGTGCGATTTGACAGATATTTAGTATTGCCAGAATCGAAAAACAAGAGAATGAACGCACTTTTGGTATTACCCGATCGATCTGCTGTGATAGTCTTATCTCTTTCTGGTAAACGGAAACATATGCTTTCCGCAATTTCATTGTGTACCGACAGTGGAATTCAATACATATGCAACAAATCCAATAAGAACAGCCATCGTCACAGTTGTACTGAGTTCCACCTCATATCTAGTTCCCCTATGGTAAGAATCCGTGACAACGACGAGTTTTACGACCGCCTAGAGACATTGTTCAACTCACTTCTAACAAACGACCTCAAAATATTGCTGGGAGATTTTTAAATGCGAAAGTTGGAAACGCGAGTTGGCATCGGGGAACCACATTAGGACTCAGCCTCCGCAAAGAATGCAATGACAACGGTCAACGACTAATTGACTTTGCATGCATTAGGAACCGTAGGCTCAACATGCTTTCCACACTGATGCATTCATAAAGAAACCTGGAAATCTCCGAAAACACGTACCGTCAACTTAATGGACCACGTCCTCATATGCAAATGATGGGCTTCAAGTGTGATGGATGTCTGATGATTCCGAGGAGCAAATTGCGATTCCAACCATCACTAAAGAAGGTAAAGAAAACCTATCGGTGTTAGCTCTTCAGTGCAACAATGAAGAATCAGTCCTCCCAAAATCTTTGCGAATGAAAAACTCTTGAGCGCTACGGACTGGTGGAAAACGATTCAGACGGTCATCGAGTGGCTTACACCAGCCCGGTGCGACGCGGATTCGTGGGTGAATTGATTTTAGACAAAAGATCACGTGAAGTCAAGTCCCACTTCGATGAATTGTCTCAATATGAGAGATTTAATCATCCTCAACAATGCTTCCGAGTAAATATTTTCCACCCAATGTATTGTACTTTACCATCGCAACTCAGAAATAGTTTTACTCAATTGCTCTAACCCCTTGTGGGGCATAGCGCGTCAACTGTTCCATGTGGCTCAGTTAACGTTTCGTTGGCATAAATCGGTTTCGGAGAATGCAGTTGCCAGCATGCATCTCCTGCACATCCATGGCCACGGACGTTGCCGTGGACGGGATTCGAACCCGAAACGCCGGTAGTCAAACAAGAGACTGATGCCTCAACACACTGCGCTACCGGTCGCCCCCATAGTTTTACTACTTTGCCTTAACCCCTAGCGGGGCATTGCGCGTTAACTACTCCAGCGCGCCATCGTACTCTGTTCTGGGCAATGGGACGCAACTCCCCAAAAGACTTACCCAGTGCCTGACACTCCTTTGCCACAGATCGACGCTATGTGATTCGAAACGTCAACTATGCCCATAGTTTTGCTGAATGAAGAATGTTTTGGATACTTATCAAATCCTACAACCTCAATATCTCATAAATTCATCGAGGAGGGAGCAAAAAGCTTATCCGTGTCACCTTCTTTTTCCTGTCAGTTGCTTTCTGTTAGGTCGACATTTTCAAAAGAGATCAGGTTTATGAAAGATGTCAAAGAGTTGGCCCGTTTCTTGATCATTCAGAATGCGTCATTCTCGTCAAGTTACCCGAATGTGTGCGCAGTACTTCTCATGTTTCCAACTGTCACTACTGCGAAAGCTGAACGGACTTTCTCTTGCGTAGTTCAATGGGACAAGATGGACTAAGTAATCTAGCGCTACTGTCCATCGAAAATCAAACAGCGCGCAAAATTAACTTGGATAAAGTAGTTAACGAATTTGCTTTTGTGAAATCTAGAAAAACAAATTTGTAGTTTTAATTTTCTGCGTTTGCGACAAAATGTAATAAAAGGGTTTGTAAAAGATTGCCTGATTAGGCTGCGCACAAGTTGGGACACGTTCGCGTTCATGTGTTTTATGTCAAACGGTTTGAGTCTATGGTTTGCAACCAAAGATGCGAGTCTGTCGAATTGACAAATGCTCGGCTGTTATCGTATAACCAAATTAAGTTCATTATTGTGTGTTACCGACAATATCTTAGCATGAAATGTGTGCTTATGCACATCCTACTACTCCCCAGTCGTTTGTTTTGCCACTCAATTCTTACCTAATTGTCCATTTTAAAGTACAATAATGGACTCAATTTGTTGATACGACAATAGCCGAGCATTTGTCATATTGACAGATTCGCGTCTTTGGCTGGAAACCATAGACTCAAACCGTTTGACATAAAACACGTGAACGCGACACGCGAACGCGTGCCCACGTGCGCGCAGTCTTATAATTGCTGTTTTCACAAGTTCATTTGACATGTAAACAATGAAAATGCTATGAAGCTTTTTTCTTATGATTTACGGCAAGCGAATCTCACTTAGTTAAGATTTCAACGAATTGTTTGTAACGAATAAAATTATTGTAAAATCTCTGTGATTCTAATCCTTCATTTACTCTACGAGTATTTTAATACCACAAACACATATAAATGTGGCCGGTATATTTTGTTTTGTCCCGGGGTTCCTTCAGCTCAAGTTCCGGCCCTGCGCCTGCAGTGCGTTGGTGAACTCCCTAGCGAAGGTAAAAGTGACTCGCCAGTTACTGTTTTACGATTCACTTGCTACGCTACTTCCACCATTTATTAGATTGCAATTTTATAACTTAATTCACTTTACTTGGGACACTTGTAGATATTATAGTGGCTTTTTAGCAAGTCGCAAGCCCTCGCTATTGATTTATTTATTAAAGATTCTAGCAGAAAGCACCAGTGGCGAGCGAGCTTTCTATTCGAGTACATTTTAAATTAATTGCCACACATACAAAGCTCGCTCGCCACTGGTGTTTTCTGCTAGAATCTCGTGTAGCGTGCGTTCCATGTGAAAGCCGCCTTATGTTGGTTTATTTTTCTTCACTATAAGTGAATTATAAAGGCTTACTATCATTCACTCTTTGGTGAGCCTTCGCTACGTGGTATACTGGGATTGCCCAAAACCTTAAACCCAGGTGCGCAGGAGTAGTGACCGCGCTTTGCACCACTAGGGGTTAAGGAAAATTAAGAATACTAGAGTGGTTTCGACAACAGAATATATCTAAACAAGATAGCCCTCGGTTAGCTTGCCGAAGATATGATACCCTTCACGCTTCGCGTGTATCATACCTTTGTTGTGTTTTGTGGTACATTTGCCTTTTTGAAATTAGTAGTAAAGCTTGTTCCGATTTCACTGTTCCTATAGGAGGTATATGAAATAGTGGGCCGATTTCAACCAAATTTAGGAACGTGGCTTAGTAGTCAATACGGTTGAATAATATGCAATTTCGTAAAAATATCTTCAGGAAGAAAAAAAGTTTTTTTCTGACAAGAACTTGCTTTTCGGACGGTCATTCCTATGACAGCTATATGATAGAGTAGTCCGATTTCAATTAAATTCGGAAATATGATTTCACTAAAGATACTATTGATTATTGTGAATTTCGAAAACAATATCTTTAGAAATAAAAAAGTTTTTCTCACAAAGACGAATTTTTTGGACCGGTCGTTGCTATGTCAGCAATATGACGTAGTGGTCCGATTTCAACCAAATTCGGAAAAGTCATTTAACTAAAGGAACTATTGATTAGTGTGAAGTCCGAAAACTATATCTTTAGAAATAAAAAAGTTTTTCTCACAAAGACGAATTTTTGGACCGGTCGTTCCTATGGCACGATGTAGTGGTCCGATTCCGTTGGTTCCGACATATATACTGCGCGCAATAGAAAGAAGGCTTTGTACAAAATTTCAGCACGATAGCTTTAAAACTTAGGGACTAGTTTGCATAGAAACAGACAGACAGACGGACAGACGAACAAAGCTTAATCGACTCGTCTCATCATACTGACCAAGAATATATACATATATTGTAGTTTATATGGTCGGAGATGCTTCCTTCTGTGCGTTGCAAACTTCATGACAAAGCTAATATACCCTATCACATCCGTGAAGGGTATAAAAAGTAATTTGTTACATAGGAAAAAAAAAACTCTTATCTAATTTTCAGTAGAAGTCGAAAATTTAAATGTGTTAGTAAGCAACTGCTGGGCAGATTTATGACACTTTTATTTGATTCAAAGTAAAGCCAGTCATAAAGATAATAAGCTTTTTGTAGCAAACTCTGTATTTAATCATAAATATGTCTTTTTTCAATGAATTGTTATTTTTAATGAACCCCCCAAGGCGTCCGTTTGATAAATGCAGGATTTATTGGCAGGATTTGTTGATGATTTGCTGCTTTTTAAAATTAGATAATATTAACTGTACTATTGTAATAAGATGCTACGCAATTTTAAACTTTTTGTTGGAATCTAATCATCACAGACGGGAGATTAGTGCAAGCCATACTTATAAAATGCAGAGAATGTGACCATATTTTTCTCCTATCGGCAACGCTCTACTCATATTACTTATAAAACGAGAAATAATAACACGGTATTCCATATTTAATTAATAAATTTATTTTTCTCGAGCTATTGGAATCTCCTGATGTTACTGATCAAGTCATTGTAGACAAGATCAATGGCCTGTGTACCCCACAAGAAGTCCAAGTGATTGAACTTATCATGTGGAACCAATCTACTTGATGCAAGGTTTGGTAATTGAGCGGCCAATCTTTGAACATCCTTAACAGCAGCCAACCAGTCATTGGCAGAGTAGTACAAGTTAACGGGAGCCGTGATTTTACCCAAATTGTATTCTGGTGGAGAGAAGCTCATATACTTGATCATGTTCGTAAGGGCGCCATAATCCCATTGACGGAACTGGCCAGAGGAAATTCCTTGGGCGTAATGAATAATTTGTGTCGTAGAAGCTCCAGCTGGAGAGCCTTTGATGATCTCCGGTAGCATTGTCTGTACATTTGTAAATTCACTTAGTCAGTTATTTATTTCAACAGAAGAATTAAAGTTTATTCTTACCGCATTCATGTTATCATGGCTGAATCCGGCAATCATGAATAGAGCATTAACGCATAGACCTTGGAAGATTGATCCATCCTTGCATAAGGCACCTCCAATCAAGTCAATCAATTTGTTCGATGGAAGGAATTCATTATCTCCAATGACAGTAGTCAGTATTTTGCTCTTGGCTACTAACGGGCCCAAAATACGGAAGAACGGATTGGCCATATTGTTCATGAAAGCTACTGGTGCAAGAGCATGCATAGCTTTGATCTTCTTGTTATATTCCGGCTTGGTAGAACTCATTACGAAGAACGACGTCGTTCCTTGTGAATGGCCAACGTAGTTCAAACCATTTTGATTGGTGCTCCTTAATACGTAATCAATCTGAGCTGGTAAATCATAGATACCAATTTCATGCCAACTGAAATCCCAGAACTCTTTCTTTCTAGGATTAAGCTTGATATGATTCTTAGAGTACGTATTTCCACGAACATTTCCCATCCATACGTCGTATCCTTCATCGGAGAGAATGTAGCCGAGAGCTTTTCCTGGTCCCTGAGTAAGCCAGTGATAGGAGCACGAAAGCAATCCGTGTTGTAAGAAAACAACTGGTCTATTTCCTCCAAAACCGCCAGATTTAGCTCCCAGACGATGCATGGTTAAAATATAACCATCGTCAGTAGTAACTTGATGTTCTTCCAGAGGGTATCCAGCTTGTTTCGTTTTGGCGTGGATTGCCTAGAATTAATTGTTTTCTTTAGTTAAAAACTCAAAATTTTCTAAAATTCTGTACTTACAGCTTCAAGGCATTTATCGACGGTATCCTGTTTGGCTAGCTCAGCATCCAGATCGTAGTTTTCATCGGCGACGTCTTCCCACTCAACCTCTTCGCCATCGAACAGATTGTTTCTCGGCGCGAAGCCGACAACAAACTGTGTTACCAGCAAAAGGCACAAGAATCGATACATGATTGCTACTCTGTATGCAATGACTGCTTTGTAGTGTATTTCGTTTCGCCTATATATAGGTACACATCCTTATCAGTATCGATCTATAAAGCAAAACAATTTATCGTTATTCTGGTATTTTGCGAGGAAATCTTTCCAATCTCAGCGATAAACCAGCGATAAAATACTCGACCGGAGAATGTTTTCAGATTCCTTCCCACTGGAGCTTTTCACGCTGAATTTTATTATACACTAGACCTTATAAATGGTATATTGCCTGTGTCAAATCGAGCTAGCAACTTTAAATTTATTCAAATGGCTTGCAGTATAGTGTAGTTAGTAGATTTTAAAAATGGATGTTATGCGACTAATGGCACACTGACCTTCCCAATATGAACCAGGCCGAAGCTTCGCTTCGGCCCGGAGTCCGAAGCGTATATACCCTAGACTTGTACAGACCTAGTGGTGACACCAAAAGTAATAATTGGCAACGACCATGCATTAAAAGTGAGTTTCCTATATAGCCAGTTTATAGGGGAGGCTGGTACTCATTCAGGGAGATCTTGACCATTCTCAAAATGAATTAACTAACCCATTCTACAAATATTTGATGAATTTTTCAAGTCGCTAGCTTCATTCCATCGAAAGTTATTGCTTATTTGAAGTCTCACTTGTAGGGGAGGTAAGGGTTCCTTGGGTCGGATCTTGCCCATCATTGGCACCAACCAATTAGATCGCCCTACAAACATACAAACAAAATTTTAAGTCTCTAGCTTCACTCTATCGACAGATATCGCTTATTTGAAGTTTCGTTTGTAGAGGAAGTAGGGGTTTCGTTGGTCGGATTTTACGTATTTTCAATATTAGCCAACTGGATCATACTACAAACATTTGACCAAAATTTCAAGTCGATAGCTTTATTTTGTCGTTAAGTTATCGCTTATTTTAAGTTTCATTTCTAGGGGAGGTAGGGGTTCCCTAAGTCGGATCTTACCCATCTTTAATGCCAACTAACTCAATCTCACTTTAAACATTTGACGAAAATTTCAAGTTGCTGGCTTCATTCTATCAAAAGTTATCGCTTATTTGAAGTTTCATTTGTAGGGGAGGTGGGGGTTCCTTGAGTCGGATGTTGCCCATTTTCAATACCAACAAAGTAGGTCTTAATAGCAACATTTTGTCAAATTTTCAACTCACTAGTATAATTTTTTCGAAAGTTATCGTAATTAAGGGAATATTTAATTTTTTGAAATTTGTAGGGGAGGTAGGCGTTCCTTTGATCTGATTATGCCCAACTTACAAAACCTTAAGCAGCTTCTCACTTCAAGGTTACATACCAAAAATCAAGTGCCTACGTCAATTGGTTCAGGAGTAATATACAAAAAACCTGAAAAGTAGGGTAGTACGGGGTTCTTTGTAAGAAAATTACCGTTAGTTTTCAACTGATCGATTTTATTTTCCCAGAAGAGTATAAGATTACCCTCATGAGTAATCTACCAAAGCTAGAGCTTTTTACGTTTATTTAATCGGGAGTTATAGATACATTTATGTATTTTACATATGTAGAGGAGGTAGGCGTTCTCTTGGCCTGATCATGCCCATTTTCAATAGCATCCAACTAGAGTACACTGCCAATATTTGACCAAAATTTCAAGGCTCTAGCTTCATTCTATCGAAAGTTATCGTGCGAACGGACAGACAGACGGACAGACAGACAGACAGACAGACAGACAGACAGACGGACAGACAGACAGACAGACAGACAGACATGGCTAAATCGAATCAGGAGGTGACCCTGATCATTTATATATATACGTTGCTATACCTCCGGAGCCTCCTTTAAGGTGTTACATATTTCCGTCGTGACAAAAACAATATACCCTATACTAAAAGTCTAGGGTATAATAACAGAATGTATCTACAATATATCTCTAAGCCTATCATAATCATCATTCTTTTAAAGTAGTTTTTAAAGTAGTAGGAAAGGTTTATAGGCGCTCGGTGACCGTGATCGTTCGGTCACCGCTCTACGATACTAATCTAGAGCTCGGAGATCAAATCTCAGCGCGATTAAAAGCTGCCTGTGAGTACTAATAGAACGCTCACAGTGCTCCTAGCTTGTCAGTATAAAGACGGCGCGGATAGGAGGCGCATGCTAGCAACTGCACTTCCGAAAAGTAGATATGCTATTGAAACGTCAACAAGGCATATAAATGCTAGAGACATTGACGTGCCCATGCCCCTGGAGGAGTCAAGGCAATTAGAGAGAAAGGCTTACGGGGTAGCATTCTATCGAATCTTTTGTCTGCCTCCCAACATGCCTACTTTAAAGGGAGTCAGTCAATACAGCTCAACACTTTTTAGTGCGCTGTATCGAACAATATTTGAGCAATAAGAAGTGCACTATGGTGGTTTTTTTTTTTGACATCGACGGAGCTTCCAACCATGTTAAACCGGAAGCTGTCACTGATGCACTCTCTGGTCTGCTCGTGGACAATTTCTTCGGTAACTACTGTGCGACTACTTACCCAGTAATGCCTTCAACCCATTTCCTTAGTCCCCTGTGTATGTCGCATATTGTGCGAGTTACGGCCTCCCAATTGAAATCAGATCTTATCATGTGCTGAACAATGTTATGTGGATTGAGGTCACTGTCATGTTCGACCATCAGTGCGTCACGCTTTCCTATAAACCTTGGACAGTGAAAGATTACCTGTTCCGGCTCTTCCGCTATTCCTGGGCACCTGGGACAGTCGGGCTAATCGTCTAGCTTGAATCTGTGTAGGTACTTCCCATGTCCACCATGTCCAGTAAGAAACTGGGTTAGATAGTGATTCACCACATATTTGCGGTTCAGCCACAACTAGATTTGCAGGATCAGCATATGTGTCCAGTTTGCTGCGCTGTTGTCATTTCCTCAGAGACTTGCACCTTTCTCGTTATTTGCGCACAATAGATATGTCCGGCGACTCCAAACATCGGCCTTTGTGCAATCAGTCCACTTTGTCTGCTATTGTAGAATACATATGGGGATCATACCTGATACAACATAAGCAGCCTCATCTTATGTTGTTCGGTATGCACAGCACACCCTCGATTCGTTCCTTCAATAAACAGAGCTGATTCTTCGACTATTACATGCGTGACGAAGCGCGTCGATCCAAACTGGTGACGAATAGGGAAGAATAGAGGTGACCGCTCTAGACAATAAAAGTCGCTTGCTCGGTCGTGGTCCTCCCACATTTGGCGTCATCCTTGCCACAGCCACAGTAGCATTAGCCGCCTTCTCAAATATGTACTTGAGGTGCTTTTCAAATATCAGCTCCGCGGAAATCAACACCCCCAGGTACCTAATTGCTAGCTTAGAAATAACGATGGTGCTTCCAACCCTTATCCACATAGTGTTCCTTTCCTTGCGGTTGCTGATGAGATCAACTTCCGTCTTTTGCCCAGCTAGCTCCAGTCCTACTTTTTTCTAACCACAACTTAATAGTTGTGATTGCTTCGGTGGCGTGCAATTCAGCGAATGCCGGATCCTTGGCAAATGCCTGATCCTTGGTCACCACCATATCATATGAGGAACCCGACTATCGTTACTTCTTTAGGCACTGGTAAATCCAATATGTCGTTGTACATGATATTCCACGGCAAAAAGCCGAGTACAGATCCTTGCGGAACGCCTGCTGTTATTATACATTGTACTCTCTTAGTCCTTCGCTGGTTTCCTACTCTGTATAAGTCGCGTCAAATAGTCAGCCACATCTAGCCTCTGCAAAGACAAGTGAATGCATTTCCAGTTTGCCGAACTCGAAGCATTTTTGACGTTCAGTGTCACAACCGCCCAGCAGTTGCCATCACGAAGTGCCTGACATCTGGGTTTATACATACTTGTGTCTTCTAAGCGTAGACTTGTGGGCAGAGACACTCCGCAAGGTCTCCCTCCCCTTCTCTGGAACTTAGTGGTCAATAGATTGTTATTAGATCTGGAAATGCTGGGCTACAAGGTGGTTGCTTTTGCGGATGACATTGCTATTGTTATATCAGTGTGTCCTTAGTGAGGTGTTGAAACGCCCTCCCACGATTAACGTTTAAAACGGACCTATTTGTTATTTTCACAATGAGGTATATCATACCTCTAGTAGTGCCTCCTGTGCTGCATGGTACGAGCCTCGTTTCTGAAGAAATTGGTCGGACTTATTGTGGATAGGAAATTATCATAGAAACCTTATATACAGGAGAGGATTAATAAAGCTACTGTCGCGCTCTACTCCTGCAAGAGAGCTATTTAAGAATTTGAGTTGGGACCTGCAACCAAAAGTACTGCATTGACTCCATGTAGCTGTTTTTCATCCTATTATGCTAATGTTTGTTGTAGTAGTCTGGTAGACTACCCTGTATACAGACTCTAGCCGCTATTTAAGGTGCAAAGACTGGCCCGCGTTGTTATTTGAGGGGCTCTTAGAACTACGTTCTCTGCCGCCGAATATGATACTTAAGGCCGGTCTCTCAATGCCCGATTAAAATTTGTCTAAAGAATAAATTGCCATTTAGCACAATTTGATTTTCTCAATATCTGCTTAGCGTTATTAATCGGATAAACGCTAACCGTCCCGTCGCCTTCGATTATTGTCTTATGCAAAACAAAGCCCAACTGCTGGTTTCCGGTAGAAAATTTATCCCGAATGCATGCTTCATAAGAAATTTGTCTGCCTGATACCATCACTCAATGAATGGGAAGAAGCAATTCTGCTACCCAACGCAGTTGAGATCTATACAGATGGATCCAAGATGGAGGAGGGAGTAGGAGCTGGCGTGATGGACTGGTAGACTTGATATCAGCCCTTCCTTTAGTCTCCCTATTTACTGCAGTATTCTTCTTCGTTTTGGCGATTACCGAAACAATGACTTCGCTCCGGTGTCACGTGGTATCAGTTAGAGATATAATAATTTTCACTGACAGCCAAGCTGTAATTAAGTCCCTCGAACCCCGTCTGACTACAGCAAATACCGTGGCGGAATGTCGCTCTACACTTCCGGAGATGAGTGACTAACATTTTCTTATTCTGGATTCTGGGTCGCAGTGGTTCCACGGGTAACTGTAGGGCAGATGAGCTCGTCAGGCAAGGCACAACAAGTGGGGCTGCACAAATTCATTGGACCATTTATATGCGTATCGGTGTTTGTAAACTAGCTCTAGAATCCGACGCGGTTTCCAAAATTAACTCTAGATGGATAAATTGTAACACATGCCTTTCAACAAAGCCATTGTAGCCTAGATTGGATCCTAGGTGCTCCGCTAAATAGCTGTCGCTGAGTAGGCAACACATCAGAACCGTGGTGGGAGTTATCAATGGGCCCCGCCTTCCCCATAATAATTTCTGCAGAATCGGCCATGCTGATGACGAAGAGGAGTGCATTTTTCATCTTCTCTGTGCCTGTCCTGCTCCAGCAACTAGGGGGAAGGATTTTTTTGGAACTCTCTTCTTCATTGAACTGGATGACGTTGCACATGTTGATGTTAGCAAACTCCATCGTTCCTTTACCAGTTTTGGCTAGTGCATTTGTAGATTTAGTATCATCACCAGGTCTACCCCAGGTAGCGCAGTGTGTTGAGGCATCAGTCTCATGTTTGACTACCGGCATTTCGGCTTCGAATCCCGTCCACGGCGACGTTCGTGGCCATGGATGTGCAGGAGGTGCATGCTGGCAACTGCATTCTCTGACACCAGTTTATGCCGTCGAAACATCAACTGGGTCACATGGAACAGTTGACGCGCTATGCACTAACAAGGGGTTAGGGCAATTGAGAGATAACTAGGTCTAGCGTATTCACGCTTCCCCGATTTTTTATTTTATTTAGGCTACTTGGGAAAAGCTAAAATCGATCACGCAAATTGATTTGCGTACATTCAGACCAAAATTTTGATCAAAGTTCGTCGAACAGAACTTGCGTGATTATACCTTTCTCTGGGTTGATTTTCTGCTATCGATTGAGGCATGTACAATAATTTAATCAGTCAATATTTTTGGTCTTTGTATCGCCATGGTATATGTTTGCCCATCGTACCGAACTGGAATGAACTCGACAACCCATTCATTATATTGTATATACAGCATCGATAAACCTGTTGAGTAGTATACGAGCTTTCTTTAGAAAAAGGAACAAGGGTGGTAGCGTGATAAGATTTACGTGATATTGACGCGATGGCAGCAATAAAAGTGAATTATACGACTATACTATGAAATACTATATGTTTGGGGAAACAGACCTTCAAAATAAGGGTAGGACCATGCATGACATTTGCAACAGTTTAAATGCAGTTTTACTCCAGATTTGATCAAATTTGGATATTCGACCTTCAGAATATGGGGAATGTCGCTTTAGACATGGAAAAAATCACCCCCCCCCCCCCCAATCCACCACTCAACAAAATCCCACTGTTTTATTTACTCCAATCTTGATTAAATTTTGAAGATTGCTCCTTCAGAACAAGGAAAGGCTACTTTATCTACAAGTACATAAATTTTGAAAAACCATCCCCATTCGCCTTTCCACCATTTAACAGATTCGCAATTTTGCTCCGGTCGCAGTCTTACTCCCGAACAAAGTGAAGGCCACTGTCTACATGAGACTTGGAAAAACCATCCAATCCACTTTAACACCTCATAAAAAGGAATCTACAGGTTAACCTAAAGTTTTAATAAATGTTGAAAATTTGACCTTCAAAATGACTGCATGAGATTTGGAAAAACCTCCTAACCCCCCTTTCAACCATACAAGAAAATTTCACCTAAATCAGATTAAGACTTCAGCTTAACCCAGGCCTGTCGAGGGGGGTTATTCTTCCGGGCGCGGATTTTTAAAACACAAAAGCTTTTTCCAGGCGCTTTGTATGAGTTGTTAGTTGCCTTGACCCCTTCAGGGGCTGGGCGCGTCACCATGTTTTGCATTACTATGCCTTGTTGATGTTTGGATAGCATATTTTTAGGTGGTGCAGTTGCTGACATGCACCTCCTATCCGAACCGTCTGTTTGCTGACAAGCTCGAAACGCTATAGGAGTTCTAGTAGTACCAACAGTAGTTTTTATTAACGCACCGAGGATTGAACCTCTGTTTCTCTAAATGCAGCAACATAAAGTGGCGACCATTACCTCACGGCTGGCGAACGCGCTTTGTACAAGTACATACATGCGATAAATTACATTCGACATTCTTTGCATTGTAACCGATGGTGTCACGAAGGCCTAAGTAACAACACATTACAAATTCTGCACTCAACTTTCACAAAGACCCCTAACTTTTCTTAAAATATCGTCATTTACGTGACTTGCGTTATTTAGTCCATATTTTCTAGAAACGAAGAAATTGCCCGGCCTAGTTTATTGCATTTAAGTATTATGGGACCTTTAGCTACGATGCAAAATTTAAAAAGAAAAGTGGATTTGACAACTATCCAGCTAAAATAAAAGTGGTGAGTGAGTAATTTTATAGATAAACTAAACAGGAGGTTCTTTTGCTCGTTAAACCATGGTGCCATTTCTTAACCAGTCTCCGGGCTGAGCCCCAACCTAGACCACAATAAGGATCCGCTCCGCAGAATTTCGAATATGAGCTTTTTTCCGGCGAGTTCAGCAATAGCAGCTTCGTTACTGTCGATGCTCTGATGTTCCGGAACCCAATACAGAGTTACTCGGTGCATGGCCGCGAGACGCTTAAGGATTTCAAAACAGTCCCTTATGAGACCGCCTAAATGGCCGCCTGCCTGACTCTGTCCAGATATCAATGTGGGAGCCACGTAGATACTGAGCTAAAATGCGATTCATTCAACTGAGGCCAGCGCCAGAATGGCATATGTGTCTCAGCTTGGAAGACGCTAATCCAAACACCAATTGCAATTGAGATCTTAACGTGGAATCCAAAGATACCAACTACCTGCTCCGTTTTCGTCCTACCTGTTAACCATATTAAACATCCGGGATATCGACAGAGATTACCATCCATCCAGTTCCGTACGTTCTAAGATGAGGACCGAGAATTTTCTACCAAAGCGAAATTCCGTGATTATATAGGTATAATCTGATCTAATTCAGATCGGCATGCATGAGATTTGCTTCAGAATACTCATGTGACCATATATGTAAGTTCTCATGTGCGTCGGATGTTTGCTACACTCTGTGAGCATTAAGAGCCGCAGATTTCAGTATGTGAATATGTAACGGAGTAAGTCCGATAACCACCTCTAGGATCGATGTCGGACCAGTTCGCATGGGTCCTATTAAAGCTTGCTAGTCTTTGCACTTTCCTGCACAAATGTATGGTAGACCAATGTTGGGTTCAAGGTCACAATTCCAGTGCAGCATATGTTACTTATGTACCAGCATCAAATACAACTACCCTGTCAGTTTCTGTGTGAGCCTCCGTGTTCTTCCTAAGAGACTCCTGCAGCATGACTGTGTGTGTATTGATTTGCTAATCACATTCTTGACATGGTTGTTCCATTTCGGCATCCAGTCGAGCGTAATTCCTAAACATTTAACTTCGGTGGAGAGTGCCAGAAACGTCCTACCCAGGGAACTGGACCCAATGGCGGGATTCTTCTTCGTGTGAATGAGACCGGGACGGTTTTCTGTGGGTTGATTCTCAGACCTACTTCATCACACAAGTGCAGGACTAAATCAAGAGCAGCATTCATCACCTCGGTAACGATTATGTTCAATTTATCCCTGATTATAATAGTTGTGTCATCAGCTATGTTGATGACATAACTATTGATTACTTGATAACCACTTGCACATAGCCTAGAGAGCAACTCATCTACGACTAGTGACCAGAGGAACAGAGAAAGAACGCTACCTTGAGAACAGGTATTCTACTAGATCTAATCGGATCAAAGTTGAAATCAAATTGATTGCCTAGTTTCACAGCAAATTACACAAAAAAAGAAGCAGAAATTCAAAAGTTTTTTAAACAACAATAGAAAAAAATACACAATTTCGATAAATCCATTTAATGTAATGTTACATTTACTGCAGTCGCTTCTTGGACTAAGGGACATAATCCTTAGTCCATGAAGCGACTACAGTAAATGTGTGGTGCCCGAACTTCGGGATTTAGTATTACAGAAAATAGCATGTAGTCGTGTAGAATTATAAGTCTTTCGTAGGCCTAAGCAAGTTCTATCCAATAACGCATAATTAGGTTTGTTGTTGAGAGACTAAGTACACGTCAGCCCGATGTCGGGTCCTGGCCGCCTAGATCAACGTGCTCCAATTATATCGGTCAAGTGACCGCGTCCACCAATGACGGACGCCCAGCAGTAGTTAGGCGTCATCATCTACTGACTCTTTCCATCGGCAACTCGGTTTTCCTCGCACCCTTGCTCCGTCGACGCGTCGTCCATTGAATATTTTGCAAGCTGTATCGGTAGTATGATTTCGTCAGTTTCATTGGCGTCCTTTGACAGGTTACTACCCAGGTATACGGAGTCGTTTAAAAATTCGATGCTGAGCTCCCCGACGTTAATGTTTGGTTTGTCTGACGCCATTGTTCTTGATTAAATCATTACTTGTTTTGTCCTGGCTAGTGAGTAGTCTAAATTATTTTGCAGCCGTGTCAAGATTATTTAGAAGTTCTTCTGTGTCGGCTAGGATTCGGGACATAAGGTTAATGTCGCCTGCGTACGCTATCAACTGCGTCAACTTGAAGAGCAGTGTTCCACTGTGCTCATTTTCCCTAAACCCTAACAGGACATAGCGCGTCAACTATTCCATGTGGCTTAGCTGACGTTTCGTTGGGATATACTAGATGCACGTTGCCAGCATGCATTTCCTGCTCCCATTTAGCCGCCTACCTGCGAAAAGTCGGGAGATGTTGCGGCTTATTATTACGCCCCGCACCACAGGGGGAAGACAACACAAACATCCATAGCCACGAACGCCGAAGTCTGACGCTTCTATGCACTGAGATACCGGTCGCCCTATTGTATGTGCTACTGTGGTCCGCATCCATTACCTGGATGGCATGATCAAGTGATAGGTTGAAGAGCGTCAGAGCCAGTCCATCGCCTTGCTTCAGTCAAGGACGTGTTTGAAAGAGATCAGTCAGCCTGTTTTGGATCCTGACCTGTGAGACGAAGTAAGTCATCGTCATCTTTGTTAATCATACCAATTTTCCTGGTATACCAAATTGCAGCGTGATGATGTTCAGTACTCCACGATCAATACTATCGTATGCTTGCCTACAATCTGCCAAGATTATCAACGTCAACGTTGTATTCCCAGCACTGCTTGACCGTCAAAAGCTGATTGGTTGGAGATCAGCCAGGTCAGAAGCCGCCTTGATATTCGCCAATGATTCATTCAGCGTACAGCTTTATTTTTTTTCCAGAATTTTCGTCAGTGTTTTGTAGGACGTATAGATTAGTGATATGTCTCTGTAATTCTCACACCGCAAGTTTACTTCCATTTTGTGGGACAGATGATGCTTCTGCCCCAATCTTCTGGGATCACCTCATCCTCCAAGATTCGCAGAAGTAGTTACAGTTGCATTTGACAAACCTGTTCCACCAGATTTTAGCAATTCAGCTGGAAACTCGTCGGCACCCGGCGGTTTATTTGGTTTGAGTGACAGCAAGGCGAGATCAACTTCTTCTACTGTCGGAGGTTGTATATTGGGACCATGATCGATCATATCATCAACGATTGGGGCTTCATGTTTAAGGAAGTGGGACGCGGACTAAGAAGTTCTTCGATATAGGATGTTGCTTATGATGTTTCCATCCTTGTCCTTACAGAGGCTAGTCCTGGGTTGATAGCTATTCTTAGTCGTGTTTACTAGTGTGCACGCTTCTCGCTTCGCACTTGGACGTGGTCAATCTGGTTGACGCTGCGTGTATCCGGAGATTTCCAGGTTTCTTTATGAATGCGTCTATGCGAAAAATATGTTGAGCTTACGACAAGGTTCCTACTGCACGCGAAGTCGATTAGTTGTTGACCGTTGTCGTTGCATTCCTTGTGGAGGCTGTGTCCTCCTGTGGTTCCCCGATAATAACTGTCGTTGATCACGCTGTCAAACGAATTTGTTTCCTGGACTGCAATGCTGTTCAGTTTGTATTTCTCGACCTTTTGTGGGGGGGCTTTCTCGGCTCCTGGTTTGTTCAGGGAGTGTACATTCCAACATCCGAAGGAAAGTTAAACGTTTGCGTGCTCGTCGTTGTTGATCCGTCCAAAGCGAGGCTTTTTTCCTGGTTTCTTGACATGGGGTAATTTTGACAAGAATGGATTTTTGGCCCATCGTTAAACCTATTCAGGGGTGGCCTTGGTTATAGCTTCTTCAGGTGGTTGATAACGTGCCAGAGCTGACATAGCTATGTTGCAGGTCTGACTACAAATACAAGTAAGTTGACTTTCAACAATTTCACTATCAACTCTGATCTACAAGTAATACAATACGAGACCTGGATCATAAACCGGGCAGTCGGTTTGTGTGGGAATCAGCCTTTCTTCGAGTGAAAAGGACGCTGTTTTTGAAATCAATAAATAAATAAACTATGGAATAAATTTCCGATGATTATACGAGTAGATATAAAATAGTACCCATCTCTACGACACTTCGTCCCTATATTTCAACGTCGCAACAAAAAGAGGGCCACTTTGTTAATACATATGTTTCAACCTAGCATTTCGCGAAATCATATGTACACCATCTGATTTTTTTAACTTATAAGTCATAGAGCTAACAATGAACCGAAACTTCTTTTTTGTTTTCTTCCCTTTATTTTAATTTGATGAAGGTAGCATTTATGGATGTTATGTTCAAGTTAATTTGGAACTATTGTTAGTATTCGACGTTTGAAAATTTTCTGCAAAAAGTTTAATTAGATATTATTTAACCAATTGATTTCTATTGAAATTAAAAATCTCAAAAAAAAACAGTGCGTACTATTGGCAATTTTTATGCTCCCTTATTTTCTCTAAGTTGTATCATAAGTGGAAAATGTCACAAGAGCAACACTTACCGCCCGCAGCCTTTTATTTTAAAAGAAACACAATATTTAAGGCAAATTCTTTCTTTTTCCCATTTATTGATGTCTCTTGATATTGTTCATTAAGTCATTGTAAACTTGATCAATGGCATGTATACCCCACAAGAAGTCCAAGTGATTGAACTTACTATCTGGAACCAATTTGTTATAGACGAGATTTGGCAGTTGAGCAGCCAATCTTTGAACATCCTTAACAGCAGCCAACCAGTCATTGGAAGAGTAGTACAAGTTGACGGGAGCCGTGATTTTACCCAAACTGTATTCTGGTGGAGAGAAGCTCATGTACTTGATCATGTTCGTAAGGGTGCCATAATCCCATTGACGGAACTTGCCAGAACTAATGCCTTGGGCATAATGAATAATTTGAGTAGTTGAAGCTCCAGCTGGAGAACCTTTGATGATTTCCGGGAACATTGTCTGTAAATTTAAAAAATGTTATTAAGATATTGAGTTCAACAGGAGAATCAAAGTTTATTCTTACCGCATTCATATTATCAGGACTGAATCCACAAATCATGAATAGAGCATTAACGCAGAGACCTTGGAAAATGGATCCATCCTTGCAAAGTCCAGTTCCGACTACTTCAATCAATTTGCTCGATGGAAGGAATTCATTATCGCCAATGACAGTAGTCAGGATTTTACTCTTGGATATTAACGGGCCCAAAATACGGAAGAATGGATTGGCCATATTGTTCATGTAGGCAACTGGTGCAAGAGCATGCATAGCCTTGATCTTCTTGTTATATTCAGGTCTGGTTGAACCCATTACGAAGAATGATGTTGTTCCTTGTGAATGGCCAACGTAGTTCAATCCATTCTGATTTGTGTTTTTCAATACATAGTCAATCATTGCTGGCAGATCATAGTAACCAATTTGATGCCAGCTGAAATCCCAGAATTCTCTCTTCTTCGGACTAAGTTTGATATGTCTCTTAGAGTATGTATTTCCACGGACATTTCCCATCCAAACATCGTATCCTTCGTCGACGAGGATGTAGGCAAGAGCTTTTCCTGGTCCCTGAGTAAGCCAGTGATAGGAGCACGAAAGCAATCCGTGTTGTAAGAAAACAACTGGTCTATTTCCTCCAAAACCGCTGGATTTATCTCCGAGACGGTGCATCGTTAGAATATAGCCATCTTCAGTTTGAGCATGATGTTCTTCCAGAGGGTATCCAGCTTGTTTCGTTTTCGCGTAGATGGCCTAGAATGACTTGTTTTCTTTAGTCGAAAGTTCAAAATATTTCTAAAAGGTTTGTACTTACAGCTTCAAGGTATTTATCGACAGTATCCTGTTTAGCTAGTTCAGCATCCACGTCATAGTTCTCATCGGCGACATCTTCCCACTCAACTTCCCCATCAACCCTGAGATTGAGTGGCGCGAAACCGACAACAAACTGCGCTAACAGCAAAAGGCACAAGAATCGATACATGATTGGTTCCCTGCATGCACTGACTGCCGTGGAGTGCATTTTACTTCGCTTATATATAGCCACATATCCTTATCAATGTCAATCTATAAAAGCAAAACAAATTATTGTAAGCCTAACATTTCACGAAATCCTTCTAATCTCTCAGCGATAGGAGAATAATCTCTGAGTTTCCCTTCTCACTGGAGCTTGTTTTTACATATTTTGATTATTTCGGAAGTATTAAAAGCGATCGTCCAAACTGATTTGCGTACACTCGCACCAAAATTTTGATAAAAGTTCGCTGAATATCACCTGCTCGATGATTATTTCTTTCTCTGATTTCTCGGATTGATTTCTTTTTTATAATTTCAAACCTTTCCTATATTTTAATCAGTTATTTTTGTTTTCCGTTGGATCGTGATAGTATACGTCATATCGAACTGCAATGCATTTGACATCCTATTCATGATATTTCATAGGCGTTTCTATTCTCAGCATCGATAAACCTGATGTGCAGCATTAAATCCTTTATAAAAATAACGAACATGATAAGATATACAATATATACGAAATATTAAGACGATGATAGGAATATAGGCGGATTATACTTCAGTTTTCTTCCACTTAAACGTTCGTAGACTAGAATAGTGCTTACGTGAGGTTAGATATTATAATAGACCACTACTGGGTCCGTTGTGAGATCACCTCATTAACCTTAGGTCTCAAACCATCCTGTACTGGCAATATAGTGGTTGAGCTTTGTTGCGCTCACGTCCGCAAAAAGTCTTTCAAAACCTGAAAAGTCCAGGAACCCAGAAATTTTCTCCGCAAGTCAGCCTAAGCCGAACAGTGACAAAGACGGTCGAGAACGCTCTCCTGCTCACCCCAAAACTCGCATCTGAAAACTCACTGATGGGACAGTGCCTTGTGATAACCTCCACTACCCTACCAATATGTTTCCTGTTTAGTGACAACAGTATGACAAAGCTGCTGGCATCTATCGGTAGTGCTGTGGCTTTAATTATCAATTCACACGATGCTGTTGGCATTGTCCCCTCACTCTCTCTCCAACTCATTCGCCCTGCAGTTTCTGACGAAGCCACTATGGCCCGGTATCCAACAGAGGGTAATATTGGAAAGGCCACCCATCTCTTTGAGGGCTAAGCGATAGTTCTCAATGTCTTTTGCAGCCATGACCTGGCCCCCAAGCCAGGTCAGGTCTTCCAGGAACTTCTGCCAGCAGGACACAATTGAATTCGGGAAGATAACCCAGCAAAAAATCTGACCACGCCAGTAGATGGGATTACACAATTGGTGTATAAACAGCAGGGTATTTATAATTTAGTTCACCATTCACCCAACCATTTTAGATGAAATTTTCTAAAAATTCGTCTATTTCATGTGAAAACGAATCGTTCGTATCAAATTTCCAAAGTAGCGATCGTACAACGTCATCCCGTGGGTGATCATGGAGAATGAGCAATTGAAATCAGAGCAAGTGGTACGAGCTGGATTGCGTGAGCACTCGTCCAAGCCTAAATCAATTTAGATAATGGTCGCGGTCCTGAAGGCCCTGATAAATCATGAAACTGACTTTTCGATTTCTCCTCCATATGCTTTCCCCTCCGGTAAAGCATGTGCCGTCAACTGTCATTCTGTATATGAGTACTTTTCAGATCCAAAAATTGTCCTAACCCCTAGTGGTGGCATAGCGCGTCAACTATTCTATGTGGCTTAGCTGACGTTTCGTAAGCATCAAACGATTTCGGACAACGTGAGCATGCACCTCCTGCTCCCTTTTATCCGGCTATTTGCGACAAGTCGAGAGATTTTGTGGCTTATTGTTACGCTCCGCTCCACAGGGTGAAGATAACACGAGCATGGCCTTGAAAGCCAACACTAATTGCCGGCAGTGTCTCCTGAACAATAAGATGTCCTTCCTCTATAATAAAAAAGATACACCGTGGACGGAACATGAACCCATAACAAACATAGTCAGAAATGAGACTAGAGGCCCGTTCAATTATTGAAAATAATCGATTGTTTTCGATTAATCGAATATTTCGAGTTTTAAAATCGTGGGAAGAAAAAAAACTGTTTTATGCGAGCAATTCAGTAAATCGAGAAATTTTCTATGCAAGGGTGAATTTCAGCATTTTGTGTTTTGTTGCAGTACTAGAAATTATTGTAAAATAATAACACTATGCTCTCTCAACCGGTATATATCCGAAGAGGGATATTCCTTGAGTCCAATCTGGTTCTGCATGGCACTGAACCCCCTTTCATCACTTTTGAATTCGGCTAGACAGTGCGGCTATACGATCAAGCATGGTCTTCTTGGAATGTTTTCCAAATTCGAGCTGACTCACCTGATGTACTTAGAGGGCATTAAGCTATACTCGGGAAATGATGCACATCTTAGAAGTCTGCTGCCGATCACCGAAAATTTCAGCCGTGACATTCGGATGGACTTCGGATTAGACAAATGTCGAGTCCGGCTTCACCTTGGAGGATATTCATATAGGTGCAATCTTGGAGGCAGACTTTTGCAAATACTCGTACCTAGGAATTCTGCAAGGTGAACACCCCAGCATTGATAACTTGAGAGGAGGACTGCTGGTTGAGTTCTGGCGCAGGTTGAAATTGGTGCTTAAATCCAACTTATCGGAAAGGAATAAAATAAGTGCGATCAACTTGTATGCCATTTCTTCACTGACCTATTCATTCGGAATAGTCTCATGGTCTGCCACATCTTTGGCGGGTATCGAACGGAGGGTACGTGTTGTGATGTCCAAATGCCGAATGCTACATCCAAAATCGCCAGTGGAGCGAATGTGTCTACCTCGTGTAGAGGTTTAGTTGACATTGCCAACTTACATCATCAGCAAGTCAACTCACTTCGCATTTATTTCAGAGGCAGAGCAGAGTGCTTTGCATGATGCTGTCTGCAAGGCAGATGATGGTTTAACTCCATTCAATTTAAAGGATCAATCATTTGCTCCTTTGAGTATGGTGAAGTCAGACCAAGAGAAGATCGAAAAATGGAAGTCAAAGGCGATGCATTGTAAACATGCGAGTTGCCTTTGGCAGCCATTTGTCGATCTTCTCCTGTCTGACAGGAGGCTTCGTGCAGGCTACCTCTTTGCCGAAACAGAAGGTTCGATGGTTGCCATTTAGGACGTCGTGGTCCCCACGCGTGCTTATCTTAAGCATATATGCAAACAAAGGGTGGATAACGACCGGTGCAGAATGTGTGGTTCGGCGTTGGAAACACTTGACCATCTCATTTCTGGTTGTGCTGTAATGGCTGACATGCTTCACCAAATTGAACCTGCCGAACAAATTGATTGACACTATGTAGAAACACGTTATTCTGTATACTTGTGCAATTCTGCGGAAGGTGCTCGGCGACCTCCACTAACATGCGTTTGATATCAGAATGCCGGAGTAACACCTGCTGGCCAATGGGGCCGAGAATACGCCTGCCAGGCGCTAATGAATAATATAGGTATAATCCCAGGGGTTTGAGTGTATGATGCTAATAGGAGATGAATTGTCTTACACCAAAACAATGTCCTTATCCAACCAATCTTATTAAATGAGCACCCAATTAGTGGGGTAAACAACTCGGTCGAGTGTACTGTTGAAAATACACCTCTGTACAAAACACACAGTTAAGATCTAGTGAAAGAAATAATGTTAACTTACTCGTATTTCGAGGCTTTGGTTGAAAATTTGACTGTAGCGCCGGTTATTTATTTTATACTTGTATTTTTAAGTTAAGTATATCTTATTATTGCAGTCATTATTTTGGTTTAGAGTGTGAGTCCAAGTTCTCGTGATGTTGCAGCAAAATCGAAGCATGTGTTGCTATTTCGGATTTTTTTTGCAATTTTGACTTCACGTTCCCAATCCGCGACCTAAACTACTTCCTATTAGCATTTTTCCAACAAGATACGCCCCGTTTTCGAAAAAAAGGGTCACGGTTCACGATATTCTTTTGTTTTTGAGCTTTGGCAGTTTTAACTTTAGATTCCTAGTCAGCGATCCTCATCCTTCTTTGTGTTACCAATATCAACCTTTTGTCTCCTTTTCACTAATTTCTCGCCTATACCCACTCCATTGCCAAGAATGACATTTTCTTCCAACCAAAGGACCCGAAATGCAATTTGCACTACTTCAGAGCATTCGCCTCTCGATTTCTATGATACCCATCTCGGCTATATTCCGCTCCATTGACAAGAATGTCCTTTTCTTTAAACAAAATAACCCGAAATGCAATTTACGTTACTCCGGAGTATTCACATCTTCACCACGATTCCTCTGATACCCATCTTGCCTATATTCCACTTTCTTGCCAAGAATGTCCTTTTCTTCCTATGACACCCATCTTGCTTACGTTCCAGTCCATTACCAAGAATTTCCTTTACTCCCCACCAAAGGACACGAAATGCAATTTACACTACTCCAGAGCATTCACCTCGTCACAACGATTCCTATGACACCCATCTTGCCTATATTCGGTTCCATTGCCAACAATGTTCTTTTCTCCCCACAAAAGGACTCAAAATGCATTTTGCACCACTACAGAGCATCCGCCTCTTCACCACAATTCCAATGACACCCACCTCGCCTATATTCCGCCCCATTGCCAAGAATGTCATTTTCTTCCCACGAAAGAAGTCGAAATTCAATTTGCACTGGTCCGCAGCATTCGCTTGTTCGCCACGGTTCTTATCACACTCATCCTGCCTATATGCCGCTCCATTGCCAAGAATATCCTTTTGTTCCCTCCAAAGGAGCCGAAAAGCAATTTACACTACTCCAGAGCATTAGCCTCTTCACCATGATTCCTACGATACCCGTCTTGCCTACATTCAACTTCGTTGCGGAGGATGTCCTTTTTTCCATACCAAAGGGCTCGAAATTGTATGCCCTTATATTGCCAAGAATGTCCTCTTATTCCCACCGAAGAACCCGAAATGCAATTTACGCTACTCCAGAGCATTCACCTCTCCACCACGATTCCTATGACACCTATCTTGCTATCCACTACATCGCCGAGAATGTCCTTTTCCTTGCCAAAAGACTCAAAATGCCATCAACAGTAATCTAGTACAATACATTCCCATCAAGACTCACGTATATTCAAAAATCCTTTATTGCATAGCCACAACCTGCGCGTCATACAACCATTTTCATGCAGAAGTTCTACATTTCAAAACCACTCAAATCGCAAACGCAGAAAAGCGGATACATCGATAATAAAAAATACATTACCAAGAAAAGTTGCATTTTCTACACCATTGGCTGCCGTGCTCAATCCATCCTCTCATCAAAATATTCTACACCTTTATTCGGGAAAATACGATTAATCGTACCCCCTATATGATTATAATCGATTAATCGGAAAAATACGATTAATCGTATTCGCATATGATCATGATCGATTACAATCGATTAATCGTATTCTTTCGATTAATCGATTGATCGTTTTTCTTTCGATTAATCGATTATTCGTATTTTTTCGATTAATCGATTAATCGTATTTTTTCCAATAATCGAAATAATCGATTTTCATACAATTAATCGATTAATCGCACAGGGTTAGAGACTGACGCTTCTATGCACTGAGCTACCAGCTGCCCAATAGATAGAAAATGTATCTTCTGCGAGTATTTTGTGAGCATAATCAAATAAAACGAAACGAAAAGATAACGCACTCACACTTCCCAGGTGGAATGGGGGTGTATTTTAGCAGCATCGGCCACGTTTTGGTGAACTGGATCTTTTGTCGTTTATCTTGTAAATGACAGTGACTAACAATTATATAAACATTTTGTGTATCCATAAATAAACGGGATACGCATTATCATCTTAACAGGACTCATGCCCAAGCAGCTTAAATGAATTTGTCATATAAAAAGTCATACTGGTGTTGTTTAAACATTTGCCAAACTGTAAATTTAGTGGTAAACTTGACAGGTTTTTAACCTTACAAATGGTGGTTTATAACCATGTAAATTACAAATTAGTTTAAACAACGCAATTATGACTTTTTATTTGACAAATTCATTTGTGCTACTTGGGTGTCGAAGCATCTACATACGAATCCCGAGAGCAGAATGACAACTGGCCGATTTTCGCTATTCATGTCCTTTACTAATTGTACTAGAGCGGAAAGGACAGAGAGTCCGGTAGATGTACGTGTTCAGAAATCATGGTCTGGGTAAACGAATCAAGAGTTTTTCCCGTCAATTTCCCCTCTAAAAACCTGTCGGATACAGTGACTCTATCTCCTCGACTTACGAATGTAAAACACTTTACATCTCTGTTACTCACCGTCGAACTCACTGGCAAACTTCACGCTGCTCTAGTCAAGTTCGCCAAAAGACAGCCAAGGTGTGGAAAAAATACCTTTAGTTTTTTGCGCTACTAATATACTCGTACGTCGTTCAATAAGTTAGAAATCCATGATAGGTATTATATATGGGGCACCTATTTACTGGTTTCCAGGATGGCAAAATACGGTTGGTGTATAACATACCTGAAGTACCCTACCCAAAAACATGCCAAAATAGCACATGTGCTACAACTCTATGTGGTCTAGCTCACCAAAAAGCGGGGCTAACTATGTTGGGTATCGACGAATTAAATAATTACACACCACTAACCGATTTTATTTCCAGGGACCTAGCTTCTGCTTTAGTTGAACGCACAAACCGACAATTCGTGATCGGTTGCGGGGTAATAGCGGCATATATGACAGAGGTAAGCGGGTTCTTAAATACCTAATGAGTAATCACGTAAACTTAATAAATAGAGGACTACCCTTGTTGCTGCGACAAGGGAAGAGGAAGAGGGACTGGCTAGTGGTGTATTGTCCGGGCTCATTGTTAACTGGCACGTATTGGATGAAGTTTCCCTATCGGACCACAAACATATCAAATTCGACATTAACCCAGTGAATTTTCCAGGTTAATCCAGACTAACTTATTGCTATGATTGCGTGTCGGCAAGCTGCGTTAACCTACCGGAGTATTGTGACCTATCAGCAAATATTGTTCTCCTATAAACTGAATTTCTGACAGTATATCAAAGGTGGAAGATGTCGTTACAGTAACACTGTCACCGCTGCCACAGTCTTTTACTTAACTAAAGTTTGGGTTCGTCAGGGTGGAGAGGGAGAGAAACGCAATATTTTACGATAAATTCGTTTTCTTTTTTTCTTTTATTGGAATCTCTTGATGTTGTTAATCAAGTCATTGTAAACGAGGTCAAAGGCCTGTGTGCCCCACAAGAAGTCCAAGTGATTGAACTTACTATTTGGAACCAATTTGTTATAGACGAGATTTGGCAGTTGAGCAGCCAATCTTTGAACATCCTTAACAGCAGCCAACCAGTCATTGGCAGAGTAGTACAAGTTGACAGGGGCCGTGATTTTACCCAAATTGTACTCTGGTGGAGAGAAGCTCATGTACTTGATCAAGTTCGTAAGGGTGCCATAATCCCATTGACGGAACTTGCCGGAGCTAATTCCTTGGGCATAATGAATGATTTGAGTCGTTGAAGCTCCTGCTGGAGAGCCTCTGATGATGTCGGGCAACATTGTCTGTAAATTTAAAAAAATGATTGGTAAGTGTAAGCTAAACAGGAGAACGAAAATGCATTCGTACCGCATTCATGTTTTCATGGCTGAATCCGGCAATCATGAATAGAGCATTAACGCATAGACCTTGGAAGATTGATCCATCCTTGCAAAGGCCACTTCCAACTACGTCAATCAATTTGTTCGAAGGAAGGAACTCATTATCTCCAATAATAGCAGTCATGATTTTACTCTTGGCTATTAACGGGCCCAAAATACGGAAGAATGGATTGGCCATATTGTTCATAAAAGCTACTGGTGCAAGAGCATGCATAGCCTTGATCTTCTTGTTGTATTCAGGTCTTGTGGAAGTCATTACGAAGAACGATGTTGTTCCTTGTGAATGGCCAACGTAGTTCAATCCATTTTGATTTGTGTTCTTCAATACATAATCAATCTGAGCTGGCAAATCATAATAACCAATTTGATGCCAGCTGAAATCCCAGAAATCTTTTTTCTTGGGACTAAGTTTGACATGTCTCTTAGAGTATGTATTTCCACGGACATTTCCCATCCAAACATCGTATCCTTCGTCGGAGAGAATGTAGGCAAGAGCTTTTCCTGGTCCCTGAGTAAGCCAGTGATAGGAGCACGAAAGCAGTCCATGTTGTAAGAAAACAACTGGTCTATTTCCTCCAAAACCGCCGGATTTAGCTCCGAGACGGTGCATGGTTAGGATATAACCATCGTCAGTTTGAACATGATGTTCTTCCAGAGGATATCCAGCTTGATTCGTTTTAGCGAAAATTGCCTAAAATGTTTTGTTTACTCGATTAAAAGTTCAAAATATGTTAGAAAGTTATCTACTCACAACTTCAAGGTATTTATCGACAGTATCCTGTTTAGCTAGTTCAGCATCCACATCATAGTTCTCATCGACGACATCTTCCCAGTCAACTTCCCCACCATCCCTGAGATTGTCACTCGGCACGAAGCCGACAACAAACTGTGCGATCAGCAAAAGACACAAGAACCTATACATTGTAGCAAAGCTCTGCCTACAATGACTACCCTTGGGGATGCTTCCCATCGCTTATATATAGGTTCACATTATCCTTATCACTTTAGTTATCGTAAGTCGGGCTACTTTGCAATGAAATCCCTGTAATCTGGATAGTGATAAACGATTTTAAACTCTGAATCCCCTTCACAATGGAACTGTCCGTATTAAATTTTGTTTACTTAGTTTATTTCGACTTGAAAATCATGGGAAGTGATTGCCGAACATTTGTGCCAAAAATTTTTATTGACTTTCGTCTTCTTTTATACACACATACAGTCAGAAGACATGTTTGGAAGCCTGCTGTTAGGAAAACGAATAGCTTTTCTGATGACAGTTCTCATTCCAGGTCTCCCAGCAAGCCTCGTGCCAAGTCCCGCAGTAAGTCTCGTAGCCTGTTTTTAGGCTCGTGTCTAAAAACCACTTAATAACACCTGGTCGATGACTGCCTTTTTCTCTAATTCTCCGGATTGACTTTTTTCTGTCACGATTATCATTAAACATGTTTTTTTTAATCAGTGATTGTGGTGTCCACCTGGAACTTATTTAATGTTCAATTCATAATATTTGTAACGGTTTTTTTGAAAGCTGCCAAATTTTTTAGTAAAAACTTTCTTTTATCGTGCATCGTTCCAAGAATTACATATCATCTAACTTTAGCTCTACTAAAATGATAAAGGTTAGATCTGTGTACTCGTATTTGTCGGTTTTTTTCATTGGGTCGGCGGATTCGGCTTTTATTTGGAAAACCCATTTCTTCCGGACAACTTTGTATTTTCGCAACTTTATTTTGACTTTTTTTTTTATTTTGTTGTCCTCGTCCTCATTTCCCCATTGCCACCTTGCGACAAGAATTCTTCACGTCCCTTACGCTGGCAGAGCAAGAGTAGCAGACATAATTGTATGAAGTGTACTAAATTCGGGCCTTTTTAGTGCTGATTTCGTACAGTCGAAAAAATGTATTATGCCCGTACTTTACTTTTAAAAGTTACGATAGTGTCTGCCAGCTTAAGTCTTCAGCTGACAGACTTTCAAAAACACATTTTTTTTGTCACTAATTGCTCATAAAATTTAGTGCTAGGGAAAAAAATGATTAGATACATCTTTTTCGAAAAGTTGCGGTGGTGTCTGCCAACTTAAGACTTAAGAATAAAAAAAAATGTTGTTTTTTTTTTTCCTCAAAAATTAATTGTTGTATTTGGTGCTAATTTAGTACAGGCGAAGTACATACTTGCGATTTCTTATAATATTAAGTTGGGGGCCGAGAAGGCCCTCCTTCAACAGGTCGAAAAGTACAAACTGAGCATTACTGCAGTCCAGGAAACAAATTGGTTTGGCAGCGAGATTAATGACAAGAAATCGCACACAATTTTTACAAGTGGCAAACCATCGGGCCGCAAGGAGTTTGGAGTAGCATTTATAGTGGACAATCACCTCAAACCGCATATTACTGACTTCAAACCCATAAATGAACGGCTGTGTGAGATTCGCATCAAGACTCGATTCTTCAATCTCTGGCTCATCAATGTGCATGCCCCCACTGAAGTTAAAGAAGACGCAGTAAAAGACGAGTTCTACGCCCGCCTTGAAACTCTCTTCGACTCACTTCCAACAAACGACGTCAAATTGCTGCTGGGAGACTTTAACGCGAAAGTCGGGAATGAAAGTTGGCATCGGGGGACCTCTGGAGGCCACAGCCTCCATGAAGAATGTAACGATAACGGCCAGCGACTTATCGACTTCGCCTGCAGCAGGAATCTTGTCGTAAGCTCTACGTGTTTCCCGCATCGACGCATTCACAAGCAGACCTGGAAGTCTCCAGACGCACATACCGTCAACCAAATTGACCACGTCCTCATTTGCAGGAGATGGGCGTCTAGTGTCATGGATGTCCGCTCCTATCGAGGAGCAAACTGCGACTCAGATCATCACTTGGTGAAGACGTCCTACAGATGTAGAATCTCCTCAGTGCACCAGTCAAGAATCAGCCCTCCCAAAACCTTTGCGGTTGATAAGCTCTTGAGTGATGCTACAGCGGTGGCGTATACTACCGCCCTTGAGGAAAAACTATCACCTATGCTACACAACATCAGCAACACAGGCGTCCATGGGTTCTGGGAAGAACTCAAGGGTACCATCAAGGATGTCGCAGAGAAGGTCGTGGGATATAAAGCCCGGCGAGCGCGAAATGACTGGTTCGACGAAGAATGCAAAAATTCACTTGACGCGAAAAACGAGGCCTACAGACAATGGATTCAACGAGGAACCAGAGCCAGAAGAGAAAAATATGACGAGCTACGGCGAATATCGAATAGAATAATTAGACGTAAGAAACGTAAATACTTTGACGAGCAGTTGCTGAATATAAACGAAAACTTAGCTAATAGGAACACCAGACAAGCGTACAAACTAGTAAATACAATTAAGAACGGCTACCAACCCAGGACAAGCCTTTGTAAGGACAAGGATGGAAACATCATCAGCGACACCGATGGTATTAACAAACGATGGGCCTCTTATTTTGAAGAGCTTCTAAATCGACCATCTAACATCCCCACACAGGAAGCTCTCGATGATATTGTTGATCTAGGCCCACCCATTCAAGCCCCGACAGTAGAGGAAGTTGATCTCGCCTTGCGGTCACTAAAACGAAATAAAGCGCCGGGCGCTGACGAGATCCCAGCTGAACTGCTAAGATTCGGTGGAATGAGTCTAGTTGATGCCATACATCAATTACTCCTGCGAGTATGGGAGAACGAGGAGATCCCAGACGATTGGCGCAGAAGCATCATCTGTCCAATTCATAAAAAGGGAGATAAACTGCGGTGTGAGAACTACAGGGGCATCTCACTAGTTTGTACGCCCTATAAAATTTTGACGAAAATTCTGGAAAATAGAATAAAACCGTACGCAGAACGAGTCATTGGCGAATATCAAAGCGGTTTCAGACCTGGTCGCTCCACAACCGATCAGCTCTTCTCAGTCAAACTGATACTCCAGAGGTGCTGGGAATACAACGTAAACGTATACCAAATCTTTGTCGACTTCAAGCAGGCATACGACAGTATCGATCGTGGAGTACTGTACAACATCATGCTGCAATTTGGTATACCATCAAAATTGGTGCGACTGACAAAGATGACGATGACCAACTCCGTCTCACAAGTCAGGATCCAGAATAGACTTACTGATCTATTTGAAACACGCACTGGTTTGAAACAGGGCGATGGACTGGCTCCGACGCTCTTCAACCTAGCACTGGAATATGTTATTTGGGCCATGAATATGGACAACAGCAAGACGCTACTCATCAAGTCGACACAATTAGCAGCGTACGCCGACGACATCAACAACATGTCCCGAAGATTGGCTGACGCAGAAGAAGCATACGCTCGACACCGCTGCAAAGGAGGTTGGATTACGTATTAACGAGGGTAAAACTAAAATAATGATGCAATCGGTGACAAGGACACCTGCACAACCGAGCATCAACGTGGGGGACCTCAACATCGAGTTCGTGAACAACTTCATCTACCTGGGTTGCAACCTGTCAAGGGACGCCAACGAAACTGACGAAATCAAGCGACGGATACAGTTAGCTAATAAGACTTTTTTCTCGGTTCTCCCCATAATGAAATCGAAACATGTGCACAGAAACACGAAGCTCCGCGTGTACAAAACCATTATACGACCAGTGCTATGCTATGGCTGCGAAGCATGGACCCTAACTCAAGCCTCCGAAAACATGCTAGACACTTTCTAACGTAAGGTTCTACGGCGAATTTTCGGGGCTGTTTGCGATCGAGATGGATGGCGCATCCGGTACAACCATGAGTTGTATGAAATGTACGATGAGCTGCAAGTCTCGAAAATCGTCAAACTACAACGACTTCAATGGGCAGGGCATGTACAAAGAATGGACGATGATCGCATGCCTAAGAGAGTAATGAATGCAGAACGAGTCGACGGAGCGAGACTGCGAGGACGACCGAGATCTCGTTGGGAGAGCTCAGTAGGTGTGGACGCCGCGCAGCTGCTGGGCTCCCAAAATTGGAGGACGCGGTCACGTGACCGAGATAATTGGAGGACAATGATCCAGGCGGCCAAGGCCCGACGTCGGGCTGTCGCGCCACGATGATGATGATGAAGTTGGGGTAGTTTCCGTCAGCTTAAGTTCTAATCAAAAATTTTCTCTCAAGTCAAAATCACCACGGTGATTAGGACTAAATACATTAGTGCTAATTGACAGGAGGACAGGAGAGCGGCTCTGATCTAGTCTAGGCTAAATCGCCCTTGTCGTTTGGCATGAATTACTACCGAACCATCGTGTGTTGACCCTATCGATTGCGGCTGACTTAGTTACCATTTTACACACTTCAAAAGGCATTTTAATACTACCCCGAATTCTAGCTACATTGCTGGTTATCTCCACAAATGCAAGCTTATCCGCTCTGCAGTTGCCTGTGACCTGGTAATGTTGAAAAAGCCGCCCATTACCGTGAAGGCTGTGCGAGAGTTTGCAACCATTTTGGAAGACTCATGTGAACGTATTCCAACTTGGCTGTCCGTAAAAATAGTGGTGTCCCTGGCAGTCACCACTTGACTTTCCAATCAGGTCAGAGCCTCTGAAATCGCCGAAACCTCTGCCTGGAGAACGCTACAGAGGTCAGGAAGATGAAATTAAGTATTAATTCCAAGCTCCTATGAGTTAATTCCGGTCCCAACTCCATCGTGCGTCATAGAGCCGTCCGTGTAGATAAACATGGAATTAGTCATTTAGGATATATTATCAGCAACGAGATTCCTAGAGGGAATAAGGCAGGTATAGCTCCGAACAAAAGGTTGTTTCGGAGAGGTGTAGTCGGTCTCCGAAGGGAGTTCTGAATTGGGCAGAATTAACGCGTGCCCAGTACTCCTCACACGCCACTGGCAACTTTCGCGAAGGCGAAGGAGTGTTGACTGGCAGTTTTTCGCCGAAAATATCCAGCGGGAGCAAGTTGAGCAGAATGTCCAATCCGACCGACAATGTGGTTCTGAACGCCCCTTTTATGGCCAATGCAGCCAGTGTTTGCACATTTCCCAGCAAGTTACAGTAGGCAGCTAGTTTGAGTGCCGTCCACCACATATACCACATATATACCATAAAGTACAATAGGACGAGCCACAGCAGTATATATCCAGTGTACATCCTTCGGCTACGTCTGCCCAATCTGACCCAGTCTATTCCAGTGGCCTTTCTACACGAGTAGAGTGTAATATTGTAGTTGCCTTCTTCACCCGCTCCTGAATGTTGAGCTTCCAAGTTAGTTTGCGGTCTAGAAAGAAATTTCTTGAATTTGGCCTGGTCAGTAAAAACCAATTTCTTTCCGTTTAGAATGGGAGGTTCGATAGTAGAGAGCGTGTGCCTTCTGGTGAAAATCACAAGCTCTGTCTTGTCCGGGTTGATATTAACCCCACAATGGTATGCCAAATCAGTTAGAATGGACTGAACATTCTGTAGTACTCTACTGAGGACACTCGCAAATTTCCCAGAGACGGTAATTGCAACATCATCCACATAGGCAATGACATTATTGCCCATCCTTTCCAGGTCCAGAAGTAATTTATTGACGACCAGATTCCAAAGAAAAGGAGACAATATCCCGCCTTGAGGGGTATACAAACGCGTCCGCACACAGATGCTGTACCCAGAATAGCACGAATAACCCTCGATGTTAGCAAGTTATAATATATAAGCTTGTAGAGCGACTCATCGACGAGTAGGCTCCAGAGTGCCTCAACAATCGCGTTGTGTCGGACATTGTTGAAAGACAGCCATGTTGAGTTCCTTGTCAACGAGAGACTTCTCAATAAGGCCGACCAGAGAGTGCAAAACCGTATCCACTGATCTGCCCTTCTAGTAGGTCGGTTGGATTAATTCGAGGTTTCAATCGTATCTGAATATTTCGTTGGTCCATAATAATAATAATTCAATAAAAAAATGTTTGTTGAATGAAATTTATCACGTAAGCCAGAGGATCAATATTATCTATCTGTTATCGATTAATATTATCTGAAAGTAAAATAATTGTCTACTAAAAAATACTAATACTAACTAATACTAATAATTCAATATATTAAGCGTAGACATGGCGATCAAATGTATGTATGTGTTGAATTTAGATAAATGTGATTTTATCAGTAAGATTTAAAATTAACGAAAAAATTGAGAAGATTATATTTTAAGCACTTATCATGACAACTCCATCTAAGATAAACATTTAATCGAATTTTGGTAGAATTCGGCTTTTACATTGACTTTGAAATTCGCACCATTAAAAAAAGGGAATGATTTACTTGACTGTAATTTTAAATTAGAGACGAAATTGAATTACCAAAGTGGGGTAGCCAATTGATGACTTTCAGATATAAAGTATTAGTGATTATTATCAATCAATAGGAGTGATTACACTACATTTACCCTGGTCTCGAAATCGCATGATGTTTATGCTGACGCTGAGTAGATTTCATTTGACAATGATATAAATCAAAATGCTATTATACGTCAACGGCTGACATGCATCTGTTATTATATGACATTTTAGATTAAACTTTAATTGTCAACTGTCATTGATATTGGGAATTAATTGGTTTGGCACTGGACATTTGAAATTGGAATTTCATGCTAGTACTACATGTATATGGAGAATTGCCAAATCCAATCAAATTTTTAATCGCGATTTCAAAAGGATTTCCTGTGTCCTTATGCTAAATTAAAGTTTATGCGAATTTGATTCGTTTGGAAGGAGATTTTGTAGGAGTCCTACGAGTATTTTGTGAGGTTTCGAGCCCAGTGTGAATGAAGTACTAAAAAATTTTTAAACACAATTATGATTCACCTTTTAAACGAAATGTTCTTATTGAACTGTGTTTCCATTGGACATTGGGCTGATATGTAGATGATGATATCAGCTGCATTGTTCCTTTAACTCCAGGATGCGTCAAGGAGTGGCACGAATTAAAAATTGTACGATGCATTTCTGCTGGAACAAACGGTTGAACATTTTCATTTGCCGTATCGCAGATAATCTGTACATTTAATTGAGGGAATATTTATTCTAATTTTTAGCTAAAGAGAAGACCGGACAGTTCCATTTAAGATAGATTGTAGTTTTGCATCACTATGTTGAAGAGCTTCCAATTTCTTATAGCCCACCTCCATGTCTACTATAACTGCTTCCCCTTTACGTAGCAGAGATGTCGATGGTGAACCGACTGGTGAAGTCAATATTCCGTAAAAAGCGAGGATTTGCCTTCTTTAAGCTTTTTTATACCCTAGACTTTTAGTATAGGGTATATTGTTTTTGTCACGACGGATATATGTAACACCTTAAAGGAGGCTCCGGAGGTATAGCAATGTATATATATATAAATGATCAGGGTCACCTCCTGATTCGATTTAGCCATGTCTATCTGTCTATCTGTCTGTCTGTCTGTCTGTCTGTCCGTTCGCACGATAACTTTCGATAGAATCAAGCTAGAGCCTTGAAATTTTGGTCGGATTTTGGAAGTATGATCTAGTTGGTTGATATTGAAAATGGGCATGATCAGGCCAAGAGAACGCCTACCTCCCCTACATATGTAAAATACTTAAATGTATCCATAACTCCCGATTAAATAAACATGAAAAGCTCTAGCTTTGGTAGATTACTCGTGAGGGTAATCTTATACTCTTCTGGAAAAATAAAATCGATCAGTTGAAAACTAACGGTAATTTTCTTACAAAGAGCCCCGTACTACCCTACTTTTCAGGTTTTTTGTCCATAACTCTTGAACAAATTGACGTAGACATCTGATTTTTGGTATGTAACCCTGAGGTGAGAAGCTGCTTGGGTTTTAGTAAGTTGAGCGTAATCAGATCAAAGGAACGCCTACCTCCCCTACAAAATTTAAAAAATTAAATATTACTTTAATTACGATAACTTTCGATAGAATGACACTAGCGAGTTGAAAATTTGGCAGAACGTTGGTAGTGGCATCTTGTTAGTTGATATTGAAAATGAACAAGATCCGACCTAAGGAACCCCTACCTCCCCTACAAATGAAACTTCGAATAAGCGATAACTTTTGATAGAATGAAGCCAGCGACTTGAAATTTTGGTCGAATGTTTGAAGTGAGATCTAGTTAGTTGGCATTAAGGATGGGTTAGATTCGACCTAAGGAGCCCCTACCTCCCCTAGAAATGAAATTTTAAATAAGCGATAACTTACGACAAAATAAAGCTATCGACTTGAAATTTTGGTCAAATGTTTGTAGTAGGATCCAGTTGGCTAATACTGAAAATACGTAAAATCCGACCAATGAAACCCCTGCTTCCCCTACGAATGAAACTTCAATAAGCAATAACTTACGATAAAATAAAATAAAGCTAGCGACTTGAAATTTTGGTCAAATATTTGTAGTAGGATCCAGTTGGCTAATACTGAAAATACGTAAAATCCCACCAATGAAACCCCAGCTTCCCCTACGAATGAAACTTCAAATAAGCGATAACTTTCGATAGAGTAAAGCTAGACACCTGGCATCTTTTTTTTTTAATGTTTGTATGGTGATCTAATTGGTTGGTGGCTATGATGGTCAAAATACGATCCAAGAAACCTCTACCACCCCTACAAGTGAGACTTCAAATAAGCAATAACTTTCGATAGAATGAAGCTAGCGACTTGAAAAACTCGACAAATATTTGTAGAATGGGTTAGTTAATTGATTTTTAGAATGGCCAAGATACTCTTGAATGTATGCCAACCTCCTCTATAAACTGGCCATATAGGAAACTCACTTTTAATGCATATGGTCGTTTTTAAATGGTACTTTTGGTATCACCACTAGGTCTGTACAAGTCTAGGGTATATACGCTTCGGCCTGGTTTTCGATTCAAATATCAACGGCTTATGATTCGTGTATATCACGAATTGTCGTCCCTCGATGGATGAACGAAAAAATTTAACTGTCTTTGTCATAACTCGAATAACGTTTTCATCAGTTAATTATTTTAAGTAGAAAACCTGTGGTTGCGTCATTGAAGAGTTGTTGAAGAGCAGCCCCAACAGCATTGTGGAAAGCATCAATTAGAGACATATGTAATTCGGCATTTTCGACGGGGTAGTATAACAGTGCTGCATTCGTCAGTTTCTCATTGCCTTTGGTAAAAGCGATCTGCGCGTCGTTAATCCATTTCAGGGGCGTATTATCATTGCCAACTTAATACACAAGCCTCCGCTCACCTGATCGCGATCCTTTGTCGGATCTTGTGCGTTTTCAATAACAACTAACTAGATCCTACTACAAATATTTGACCAAAATTGCAAGTCATTAGCTTCATTTTATCGAAAGTTATCTGTTATTTTAAGTTTCATTTGTAGTGGAGGTAGAGGTTTCTTTGGGTCGGATTTGGCCCATCTTTAATACCAACTAATTAAATCTCACCAAAATTTCAAGTCACTGGCTTCATTCTATCAAAAGTTATCGCTTATTTGACTTATAAGACTCATTTGTAGGGGAGGTAGGGTTTCCTTGGGTCGAATCTTGCCCATTTTCAATACCGACTAACTAGACTTTACCAATCTACCAACATTCTACCAAATTTTCAACTCGCTATTGTCATTCTATCAAAAGTTATCGTAATTAATTACTATTTTTTTTTTAAATTTGTAGGGGAGGTAGGCGTTGCTTTGTTCTGATTATGCCCAACTTACTAAAACTCAAGCAGAGAGATTCAGGCACCGAAGTACGTCGAAAACTCACAAGGAGTGCTACTGGTTGAAGACACAGTAATCTGTAGTAGAATGCGTGAGTACTTTGACGAACTGTTGAACGAAGAATTTCCGCGTGAAGCTTTTCAAGCTATGGAGCCAAACACCACTGATATCGCTGATTTTTCAGTGGAGGAGGTGATGAAAGCCATGATGCAGATGAAACGCGGAATGGCAGTTGGACCGGACAAAATACACTTGGAATTTTGATTGAAGATGAATCATGTCGGGCTTTATATTTCAACAAAATTAAGAGAGGGAACCAATGCCTAACGCTTTCAGGAAAAGCTTCCTTCTCCCGTTTTATAAGAACAAGTGTGACTCACGCATGCTCAACAACTATAGGGCAATCAAGTTAACATCTCACACATTGAAGACTTACGAGCGAGTTGTCTGCAATCGATTGATAGAGATTGTACGGTTGGGTGACAATCAATGCGGCTTTGTGGAGCGTCTGTCCACAATCGATGCTTTTCAGTGCATACGTGTTACGATGGAAAAGCATCGTGATGCACGGACGAACTTGCACTTTGTGTTCATCGATCTGGAAAAAGCCTTCGCCTGAGTTCCTCGTGATTTGATATCGGTGGCCCTAACAGCTGTTAGGGTCCCCGAGGCATATGTTAAGATGATATTGTACAACACATGTATGATGGAGCAACTACTAAAGTTAGATACACAGCTGGTGAGTCTGACGAGTTTCCGGTTAAAGTCGGAGTTCACCAAGGCACTGTATTGAGTCCCTTGCTCTTCAACACCATCATGCTTTATTTACTAAAACTCATATCTGACGACCTGGAAATATCCCTTCCCTTCACCGATGACGTTATCCTGTGTAGCAAAGACATCGTTGCCTTGCAGCCTGCACTGGCCAAATGGTGTAAGATACTGGAGGATCATGGACTAGGAATTATTGTAGCATACCAAAGACTGAGTACCTTTGCTGTCCTTTCTCAGATCTAGAGAGACCGATACCAGATATCTACATACATTAAAGGAGAGCAGCTGAAGTCCTGTACAAGGTTCAAATACCTGGGCTCGATGGAAGCCACCTGCGCTGACGACATCAAATATCGCATCAGTGTCGGTTGGATGAAGTGGCGAGAAAACTCTGGAGTTTTCTGCGACAAGAAGATGCCACGAAAGTTTAAGGGCAAGTTGTATAAGACGGTCGTACGTCCCGCACTCATGTATGCGTCTGAATGCTGGAATATGTACAAGACATACGAAAGTAAAATGACTACATCCGAGGCAACTTTTCTATTAAGCAACCGATTACTGAAAAGCGCGAAGATCGTCGTATGGATTGGTATTGCCACGTTCTAAGGCGTCCACCGGAGAACCCAGTCATGAAGGCACTATCAATGAATGTTCCAATTGCTGTACCCAAACCCCGAATCAGACGGAAACACACATGGGTCGATCAGATGAAGAAGCAACAGCGCATTAATCTCGGCGATGATACGATCCAAGACCGAGCTGCCTGCAGAAGGAAGCTGAGATTATACCGCCAAAATGGTCGACGTGCCAACACCACAGGCAGAGCAACGAGAAGCCGCAGAGTGGTATGAAAGGGCAATGAAGAAAAAGAAGAATAAAGCTCAAGCAACTTCTCATCACTGGGTTACATGCCAAAAATCAGGTGCCTACGTCAATTGGTTCAAGAATTACAGACAAAAAACGTGAAAAGTAGTAGTAGTACGGGGCTCCTTGTAAGAAAATTACCGTTAGTTTTCAACTGATCGATTTTGTTTTTCCAGGAGAGGATAAGATCTCCCTCACAAGAAATCTACCTAAACTTGAGCCTTTCATGTTTATTAAATCGGGAGTTATAGATACATTTAATTATTTTAAATAAAGGGAAGGTAGGCGTTTTCATGGCCTGATCATACTCATTTTCAATACCAACCAACTAGATCAGGAGTCGGCAAACTCCGGCCCGCCTCTGGTTTCCATCCGGCCCGCGAGTTAATATTGTTTTTGACATGACAAATCAAATTTAAACAAATACATAATTTAAAAGCGATTTTTATACCCTTCACGGATGTGATATGGTATATTAACTTTGTCATGAAGTTTGCAACGCACAGAAGGAAGCATCTCCGACCATATAAACTATTTTATATACAATAAAATATATTCTTGGTCAGTACGATGAGACGAGTCGGTTAAGCTTTGTCCGTCTGTCTGTCTGTCCGTCTGTCCGTCTGTCCGTCTGTCCGTCTGTCCGTCTGTCCGTCTGTCCTTCTGTCCGCCTGTAGAGAGCCTTCTTTCTATTGCAGGCAGTATATATGTCGGAACCAATGGAATCGGACCACTACGTCATATAGCTGCCATAGGAACGACCGGTCCAAAAATTCATCTTTGTGAGAAAAACTTTTTTATTTCTGAAGATATCGTTTTTAGATTTCACACTAATAAATAGTATCTTTAGTTAAATCACATTCCTGAATTTGGTTGAAATCGGACCACTAAGTCATATAGCTGTCATAGGAACGACCCTCCCAAAAGCAAGTTTTTGTCAGAAAAACTTTTTTTATTTCTGAAGGTACCTTTACGAAATTGCATATTATTCAATCGTATTGACTGCTAAGCCACGTTCCTAAATTTGGTTGACATTGGCCCACTATTTCATATACCTCTTATAGGAACAGTGAAATCGGAACAAATTTTCCTACTAATTTCAAAAAGGCAAATGAACCACAAAACGCAACGAAGGCTAGCTTGTTTTTTATCACCACGGAGTGTGTTTGAGCGGAATTTAAAACAAATTTATTTGCTATATTGGAGACTCAATTGGAATAATCATCCAAATAGCAATCCCTGTCCAGATCCCAGGTAAGTCATCGTAAAAGCCGATCAAAGAGTCTGTGGTGGAGTATTTGAACTAATCACTAGGATCTCAATCGCTATGGCCGTCTGGCCCAGCGTATATTAAGCCTATTGCTATTCTGCGCCAGGGAAATTCTAATCCAGAGGCTTCGTGGCGCTAACATTGCTATCTGTGCAGATAATAATGTAAGTATTACCGCAAGTATACACTCTTACCACAAGATCTTATTGAGGCTAGTGAAAGAGTGCCCTGAGGTCCCCGAATATCTGATGAACACCAACCTGGGCATTTTAAGTTTGGTTCACTTGGTTTCATTCTGTGTACCAGCTGAGGTTCGCGCACCTCTCTCTCTACATTGCCCTAACCCCTTGTGGGGCATAGCGCGTCAACTGTTCCATGTGGCCCAGTTGACGTTTCTCGGCATAAACTGGTTTCGGAGAATGCAGTTGCCAGCATGCACCTCCTTTACATCCATGGCCACGAACCTCATCGTGGACGGGATTCGAACCCGAAACGCCGGTAGTCAAACATGAAACTGATGCCTCAACACACTGCTCTACCGGTCGCGCACCTCACGGCATAAATATTTGTCCACTAAGTTCAGGATAAATGAAATAGAGGGAATTTGGAAGACAAAAAGGACTTAACTCGTAAGGACACAAACTTTAGTCGACAGTGTTTCAACTGTCAACACAATGACACGTTGCCAAGCTAACCTACAGACACATATTAAGTTGGTATGCAGAATTAAACCAAACCAAGATTCCAATTTTTAGTGAAACTAAATTCCTTGCAAGAAACTTGGGTATACGTACTAAGCAGCGCCACTCTGTACTGCTTGCATTTAACGTATTCACTACTCCAGATCCGGTGACGAAATCGATGCGTGTGATGCGATTAAATGAATTTAAAACACACATCGATATCGTCAATTCCAGGTAACAGAATACATACGCTTTTCGATGGCATTTGCGGTATAAAATAGTCAGACAAGACAATTTTAGCTAGATGGATTGGTGATAGTTTTTGGTAATCTGTTTTTGTTTTAAATTTAATTTTTAAAAACAAATTAAAGTGTTCCCTAAAATAAACAATATAACTTGACCAGCAAATGTGCATGAGCTTTATTGAATCTTAGAGCCTGGTTTATGGTAGCTCCGCTTTTTCTTTCATTACTATCCAGTGCAATTCAGTTCAATAACAACATGTTAACCTGAAATATCAATGGGGGTGGAACATTTAGTTCTCGTCACCCTGTATACGGAGGTTTAATTTAACACAGTTAGCATATTTTCAATTTGTCTATCAACATTAGCCTGCAGGGTTTATTGCGGTTTCCTCTGCTAAGCACTTCAGTCGCTGAAGTCGATATCCAGTTGCATTTCAAATTTTCTCTCCGGCCCGCTGAGCCTAAAATTGGAAAAGTCTGGCCCTTTTCGGAAAAAGTGTGCCGACCTCTGAACTAGATCATACTTCCAACATTTCAATTTCAAGGCTCTAGCTTCATTCTATCGAAAGTTATCGTCCGAACGGACAGACAAACAGACATGGCTAAATCGAGTCGGGAGCTGCTCCTGATCATTTTTATATATTTTACATATATGTATATACATTGCTATACCTCCGGAACCTCCTTTAATGTGTTACATATTTCGTCGTGACAAAAACAATATACAATATACTATAAGTCTAGGGTATAAACATGAGTATGAGGCGCATGCTAGCAACTACACCATCCGGAAATATGGAAACGTCGACAAGAGACAGTAATGCAAGAAATGTTGACACATCCATGTTCCTGGAGGGGTCAAGGCAGTTAACAAACATGGATATACTCAATTGCCCTTGTGGGGCATAGCGTGTCAACTGTTCCATGTGGCCCAGTTGACGTTTCGTTGGCAAAAACTGGTTTCGGAGAATGCAGTTGCCAGCATGCACCTCCTGCACATCCATGGCCTTGGACGTCGTCGTGGACGGGATTCGAACCCGAAACGCCGGTAGTCAAACATGGCACTGATGCCTCAACACACTGCGCTACCGGTCGCCCCAGATATTTCGTCAAACCGTCTTAAGCCGGCACCGCTTTCCTTGTAAACCCCGACTTTAGTACTTATCATGTTCTATTACAAATCCCAAAGTCATACTTCACATGATTTATTCTTGAACTTCTTACGTGAATCTCTTAATATTGTCAATCAAATCACTGTAAACAAGATCATAGGCATAAATACCCCACAAGAAATCAAAATGATTAAAGGTGTTGTGTTGAACCCGTTTGTTATAGACAAGGTTTGGAAGCTGACTGGCTAAATTCTGCACATCCTTAACAGCCGCCAACCAATCGTTTGACGCATAATACAAATGAACTGGAGCGGTGATTTTCTTGATGTCGTAATTTGGTGGACTGATACTGCCATAATTCAATAAATTCTTAGTTAGACCATAGTCGAACTTGCGGAATTTTCCTGAACCAACTTCTTGGGAGTAGTGGATGAGTTGATTTACCGAAGCTCCAGCAGGTGTAGTTTGTAAGATTTCCGGAAGCAATGACTGGAAATTGAGAATGACATGAACTGTTAAAGCTTAGAAGAATCAAAGAATATAATGAAAATAATTACCGTATCCATATTTTCGCGGCTGAATCCTGCAATCAAGAACGTGACACTCGTACAAACACCTTGCAAAACGGAGCCGTCTTTGCATACAATTTTTCCAAGAGTCGACAATAATTTTGAGGATGGTAAGAATTCAAAGGCGCCAATAACATTTGTTAGAAGGCTGCCTTTCCCAATAAGAGGACCCAGGATACGGACAAATGGATTGTCGACGTTTGACATATAGGCGACCGGCGCCAGAGCATGCATTGCCTTGATTTTCTTATTATATTCTGGACGCGTCGAAGTCATTACAAAGAAGGAAGTTGTTCCTTGCGAGTGACCAACATAATTCAAAGCGGCCTGATTCGTATTCCTCAAAACATAGTCAATCATAGCTGGCAAATCATAATAGCCAATTTCGTTCCAGCTGAAGTCCCAGAACTCCCTCTTTTTCGAATTGAGCTTGGCATGATACTTTGAAAACGTGTTTCCGCGAGCATTTCCCATCCAAACATCATATCCTTGATCGGCCAGCAGGTAAGCCAAAGCTTTGCCAGGACCTTGAGTAGTGTAATGCAGGGAGCAGGAAAGCAAACCGTGTTGCAAGAAAACAACTGGTTTGTTTTGAACGTTGCGGTTGGATTGACTGTAGGGAATACGATGCATAGCTAAGATGTATCCGTCTTCGGTTTGAGTGAAGTGGGTTTCGAGAGGATACCCAGCAGCTTTAATGTTTCTATGAAGTGCCTGCAAAAGACATCATTTTATTTTATGCATATATTTTTCGGGAGTATGCTTCTATGGTGTGAAATATTGCGGTAAACGATTTGTGGTGTCTTGAAGTCAAAACTTACAGCTTCAATTCGTTCATCCACAGAGTCCTGTTTTGCCATTTCAGCCTCCATATCGTAGTCATCATCAGCTACATCCTCTAGGCTCACATCGTCGTAACCCGCAACGAGGTGGCTTACGAGCAGAATACACAAGAGACGGATCATTTTAACGCCTTAGCCGAAAAAAACTGACTGCAGTTGGGTTAAAGCCGTTTCTCGGTATATATACTCATACATCGACCTTATCATAGATTTTCACTTATTTTCATAACACTGCGATATGATAACTCCATATCATAATATTTTAATTTGGTGCGATTTACATCTTAATAAAAATATTGCAAATGCCGACCACCAGTCGATAGGTGATTAAGAAATGTTCACTCCAGTAAAAACTACACTCCTTTATGTTTTTAGATTAAATGTTTTTTCTTTAATTAACACTATCGTTGCGGGAATTTTCATTCATTCTTCTGTATGTATTAATTTTTTTTTTTTTTAATTTGTATGAAAGCACTCGTCGCATGCGGCGAATTATCTGTATGGTGGCTGTTTGAATTCGTTCATCACTGATCCAGGCCCTTTGATTCATCTTTGAACTCTGTTCGCTTGTATCCAACGCGGCTATTGTTGAAAACCGAAATAAGAGTCAACAAAAAGTTGGCAGTTTTGTTTGACGTGCTCGGTTGCCGTGTGGTCTCGGTCACCGCTCTACGATGCTACACCTAGACAGACAGTGGTTCAATCTTCATCATCATCATCGTGCCGCAACAGCCCGACGTCGGGCCTTGGCCGCCTCGATCACCGTCCTACAATTATCTCGGTCAAGTGACCGTGTCTTCCAATTGCGGACACCCCGAAGCTGTTCGTCATCTTTATCTACTAAGCCTTTCCAACGACCTGTCGGTCTACCTTGCAGCCTTGCTCCATCGGAACGTCTTGCATTGAATATTTTCTTAGACATTCGTCGTCCATTAGTTTCATATGTCCTGCCCATTGTAGTTTGACGATTATGGAAACTTCCAGCTCATCGTACAGCTCATGGTTGTTCCGGATGCGTCATCCATTTCGGTCGCAAACTGCTCCGAAAATTCGGCGAAGGACTTTTCATTCAAACGTGTTTATCATGTTTTCTGAATCTTGAGTAAGGTTTCGCAACTATAGCATAGCACAGGTCGTATGATGGTTTTGTACATATATGTGGAGGTTAGCATTTCTCTGGACATGCTTCAACTTGGAGGAACGGAAAGAAACTCTTATTTGCTAGCTGTATGGGTCGCTTGATTTCGTCAGTTTCATTGGCGTCATTTGACACGTTACTACCCAGGCAAATGAAGTCGTCTACGAAATCAATGCTGAGGTCCCCGATGTTAATGTTCCGTTGTTATGGCGTCGTTGTTCTTGATTACTTTTGATTGGTCCTGGTTAATGGGTAGTCCAACTTCAATTGCAGCCGTGGCAAAATTATGTAGAAGTTCTTCTGCGTCGGACAGGTTTTGGGATATAATGTTGATGTCATCAGCGTACGCTGTCAACTGCGTCGACTTGAAGAGCAGTGTGTCGCTGTCATCCGCATACATTATCCGGATGGCGTGTTCAAGTGCCAGGTTGAAGAGCATCGGAGCCAGTCCATCACCTTGCTTCAGTCCACTTCGTGTTTTAAAGAGATCAGTCAGCCTCTTTTGGAACTTGCCCTGTGAAACGGAGTTGGTCATCGTCATCTTCGTTAATCGTACTAATTTTACTGGTGAACAGCATGATGTTGGACAGTACTCCATGATCGATACTGCCGTATGCTTGCTTAAAATCAACAAAGATTTGGTATACGTCAACGTTATATTCCCAGCACTTTTAAAGAATTTGATTGACCGCGAAAAGCTGATGGGTTATAGATCGGCCAGTTCTGAAACCGCCTTAATATTCGCCAATGACTTGTTCAGCGTACTGCGCTTTAGTCTATTTTCCAGAATTTTCGCCAGTGTTTTGTAGGACGTACAAACTACAGAGATGCCTCTGGAATTCTCACACCGCAATTTATTTTGTGAATGGGACAGATGATGCTCTTGCACCAATCTTCTGGGATTATCTCATCCTCCCAGATTCGCAGAAGTAGTTGTGTTGCACTTACGAGTAAAAGACCCGTTCCATCTAATTTAAGCCGTTCATCTGGAATCTAGTCTGCACCCGTCGCTTTATTCGGTTTGAGTGACTGCAAGGCAAGATCAACTTCTTCTTCCGTTCGGGGCTTGTGTATTTTGGCCATGAGCAATCATATCGTCAAGGATAAAGGCTTTTTGCGGGATGCAGGATTAAGGAGCTCTTTGATATAGGACGCCCATCGTTTGTTGATGCTATCGGTGTCGCTGATGATGTTTCGATCCTTGTCCTTACATAGGGTAGTCAGAGACTGTTCGTCAAAAAATTTCATTTCTTACGTCTAATTATTCAATTTGATATTCGCCGTAGTTCGTCTTAATTTTCTCGCTTAGATCTAGTTGGACGTTGGACACATTGCCTGTAAGCTTCGTTCTTTGAGTCAAGTGATTTTTGGCATTTTTCGTCGAACCAGCCATTTCGCGCTCGCCGTGCTTTATGCCGCACGATCCACTCTGCAACTTTTTAGTTCTTTCCAAAACCCGTCTAAAACTATGTTCCCGGTGTTGTGTGGCATAGGTGTCAGCATTTCTTCAAGGATGGCTGCATATGCCTGCGCCGTAGCATCGTTCAAGAGCTCGTCAACCGCAAAGATTTTGGGAGGACTAATTCATGATTGGTGCACTGAAGAATTCCTACACCGACAAGTTGTGTTTATCAAGTGATAGTCGGAATCGCAACTTGCTCCTCGGCATGACTGGACATCCATCACGCTTGAAGCCCATCCCGTGCATATGAGGACGTGGTCAATCTCGTTGACGGTGCGTGTATCCGGAGATTTCCAGGTTTCTTTATGAACGTGCCGGTGCGGAAAGCATGTTGAGTTTACGACAAGATTCCCATTGCATGCGAAGTCGACTGTTGACTGTTTTCATTGCAATTTCCGAGCGGTATTTTGACGTCGTTTGACGCGGTCGGAAAAGTTGTTTTTCACTGCTTCTTCCTTCACTTCAGTGGGGCGTCCACGCTGATGAGTCAGAGGTTGAAAAATCTAACCTTAATGCGAATCGCACACAACCTTTCATTGATGAGTTTGAAGTTGAAAACGTCCGATTTGAGGTGCTTGTTCACGAAGAACGCAACTCCAAACTTCTTGTGTCCAGATGGTTTACCGCTTTTGAAAACTGTGTGCGATTCCTTTTCGTTGATCTCGCTGCCTGTTTCTGGGATTGCAGTGATGATCAGGTTGTATTTCTCGAGCATAGGCGAGGAGGGGGGGCCTTCTCGGCCCCTGGTTTGTGCAGGGATAGTACATTCCAGGATCCGAAAGAATGATCAAATTAGTTAAACATTTGCGTGGTCGTCGTTGTTGATCCGTCCAATCCTAAGCTTTTTTTCCAGGTTTCTTGATATGGAGTAGGTTTTACAAGAATTTGTTATCGGCCCTTCGCTAAACCCTATTCAGGGGTAGCCTCGGTGATAGCTGCTTCAGGTGGTTCGTAATGTGCCAGTGTTCATACAACTATGTTGCAGGTCTGACTACGTAATTCATGCCACCGTAGTGACCTGAGACGCTTAGGTGTAAGTTCACTTTCACACGAAGAGCCGCACGGCTCTCGCTCGCGAGTGAGTACGAGGCGCGTAAGGCTGAAATGCAAAGACTACACTGCAGCTTTCACATGGCGAGCGCGAGCCTTTACGTTGCGCTGGTGAAAGCCGGTACGGCTCGTGCATCTCGAGCCGTGTATCGCGGCTCTTGATATAAATACCAAGCGAGGAGTGCCGGCATTCACATGGGAAGAGCGGCAATGGCTCTCGAGTTCTGTTCAGTCGCAAAATACGCGTTGCAGACGTGTTATGACTACGTATCTTTTTTACCGTCGACGCCGTCTTCGAAGACAAAAACGTCAACGTCCCAAAGCATATTGGGTCCATCCTAGCGGGTAGCGGGGACTGAGGGGCGAGAGCCTTTTTCGCTCTTCCCGTGTGAATACCGACACTTCTCGCTGTGCATTTAGACTAAGTGGTGCGACGCGATGGCTCGAGATGCACGGCTCTCACTCGCGCGACGTAAAAGTTCATTCTCCCCGTGTGAAAGCGGAAGTGTATTCTTTGCATTTCAGTCTTACGCGCCTCGCTCCCATTCGCGAGCGAGAGCCGTACGGCTCTTCGTGTGAATGAATGGAAGGTGGGAACGGAAATAGCTCTCACTCGCGAGCGAGAGCCGTACGGCTCTTCGTGTGAAAGTGCACTAACTCAGCCAGTCAGGGTTCAGATACAGCTGTAGCAAGTATTTTACATCGGCGAAAATACTCGTCGGCACACTTGCAATTTTTTGTAGTAACCCAGCCGACTATAACTCTTTTGCAATTTCGCATAGCGACAAGTTTGGAGGAAAGGTGAATCTAGGTTGGAACGACTAAAATGGAATCCGGCTGGAATACTATCTTCCAAACTCCAAGCTGCAACCTAGAAGATTGGATTCGGACAGCTGCCAAGACTGTCGCAGGTACGCCGTGGAAAATAAATGTGGGGTCGCGATAGATGGAGTCCATTTGTTTTTGGGGAGATCCCATAGCTAAACATGTTTGTTTTTAGGGACACAATACAATATTTACGATATTTCGACCAGCAAAAACGCTGTCTACTAGAACGAAAGGACCAGTTGACCACGACCTAACGTGTCTGCCGGCCAAAAATAAAAATTTTACAACGACTAATTATCTGCGCCTGCCAGCCGCTCAGTGGGCCCTGTCTAGATATCGGGCCGCTGGAACTTGGATTGGAAAATTGGATTCCACTTTCGGCATTCCAACAGAGTTTCAGCGTTCCTCCAAAGATGTCGCTATGCGATATTACAGAGGAGTTATAGTCCAGTTAATAAATCCGAAATTGGCAATCGAATGGGCGCGCGGTGTCATTGGTAACAAGACAACAACAAAACGAAAACTTTTTAGCCTCTACCTTAAGGATACTTTTGATTTTTAAAAGTGTAACGTGTAGTTTAATTTATTTGGTAGGAGGTATATAGTGACACCATGTTCAAATACAGCCTCTTCATTTGGTAAAGTGAGAGAACCCTGCTTTTACCGTACGTAGGGGGGGGGGGGTATCTCTCCTTGCTACGTCACTGCGTCATATGAAAGATCGATGTGGTGATCTACATATGTGTTACAGATAATTGCAAGTGTGCGGCGAATATTTTCGCTGATGTACTTGCTATAGCTGTATCTGTAGCCTGCACTTGCAATTAAATGTAACCCCGACACAGCCGGCTATGTCTCCTAATACACGTGTTACATGTATCCCACAAAAAGGTCTCCTAAAACTTTTTGAAAGAGTATTAAATTTTCTAAAATTTTGTATTTGAAGTTTCCTTGTACGTGCAAGCATTTCCGAAAAAAAAGCTCTACAAAGGCAAAAATTTCCGTTTTGTTAATGAATATTAGGTGCATTCGATTCATTCAGACCTGGATCACGAATGAATAAATAGCATGGATCTCAAAAGTCAGTTCATATATTCAAAATCTGACAATTGGCAGTACTTACTAAAATAAGGAGAAGACAACGTTAAAATGAAAAAACCTTCAAAGAAATAGGCTTGTAGGCCATTAAATTGTCTCTAATTTGAGATAAGCGTGACTTCCGTAGGATTAATAGTTACGAAGAAAATAATGAAAACAAAATTGTTTAAATTTAGCCTTCCGGGCTTAAAAATGAATAGGGTTTTGTAATAGGGACGACGCATTTTGTTTTTAACATTTCTCGAATAGGAGTGAAGTTGGCTTTGCAATTCTTTCACATTTTGAAACGCCAGTCTATGCCATTTAATCATAGAGAGATACACACTTTCACAACGTTTGCAAATTATTCAACGTTTTTTTTTATCAAAATTCACGTTCTATCGCAACTACGTTGTGCGCGCTTACGCCAATTTTCGGTCGACGAAAACGTCCAACAAGACGGACTATTGACCGTTTGGTGCAAAAATTCGAAACAATTTATGCATTGCATATAGTATAATGCTCGAAGTGAAAACAATATCGTGGCCGTTCGAGAGAGTGTGCGTGAGCAGTCAAGGATGTCGATTCCACGCCGATCGCAGGCGTTGAACATCAGTGTGATCAGTTTGTGGCGAATTTTGCAGAAGGATTTGGCTTTTCGCCCGTATAAGATTGAGTTGACTCAAGAATTGAAGCCAACCGACCATTTTGAGCGTCGCACATTCGGTAGGGGCGAGCGGTAGCGCAGTGTATTGGGGCATCAGTTTCATGTTCGACTACCGGCGTTTCGGTTTCGGGTTCGAATCCCGTCCATGACGACGTTCGTGGCCATGGATGTGCAGGAGGTGCATGCTGACAACTGCATTCTCCGAAACCAGTTTATGTCGTCGAAACGTCAACTGGGCCACATGGAACTGTTGACGCGCTATGCCCCACAATGGGTTAGGGCACTTGAGAGAGAGACATTCGATAATTGGGCTCTGGACCGGATGCAAGCTGACGACGACTGACTGACTTTTCTTTCACAAGAAAATCATCTTTTCGGATGAAGCTCACTTCTGGTTCGATGGTTTTGTCAACAAGCTAAATTGCCGCATTTGGTCGAGTGGGCAGCCTGAAGTGATGCACGAGACACAACTTTATCCGAAAAAATTAACTGTTTGGTGCGGTTTTCATGCCGGCGGCGTCATCGGCCCATTTTTTTTTTATGAAAACAGCGCGGCATCAACCGTCAATGGCAATCGCTACAGGGCCATGATATCGGAGTATTTTTGGGACCAGCTCGACGCTATGGACTTGACCGATATGTAATTCCAACAGAACGGCGCAAAGTGCCATACAACGTACGACACAATCGAATTATCGAAGACCAAGTTCGGCGAGCGAGTTATCTCACGCAACGGTCCTCGCGAATGGCCGCCTCGTTCGTGCGATTCAACCCCTTTGGACTTTTTTTCTTTGGGGTTACATTAAATCGCTGGGCTGTGCCTTAGAAGAGCTTCAGGCCACCATCGAACGCGAAATTGCCAGAAACAACATCATGAGTCGGCGTATTGGTCAATGCCAATCGACAGACTGATATGAAGGCGAAAATGGGTGATAACTATTTTGGTGGACATTCCATGAAATGGGACCCCATTTCCAATGAAGGCCGAACAAGGGGGTGTCCTAGAAAGTCATGGCGGTGATCTGTTGTGAAAGAGTGTGTGTTTCTGGGTAAGTCGTGGGGGCAGTTACATTCCATTGCCCAGAGTCGAGTCCAAAGGCGCTCAGGAGTAGTTGATGCGCTATGTTCCACTAGGGGATTAGGTAAAGTAGTAGTAGCAATAAATCGTCAAATTATTTTCACAATATTGAATGACTTAAGATAATTCATATATTGAATCATGCATTCCGAACTCATCGATTCCTAGAAACTCTGCTATAATTATTCGTGTGGTACGCTGACTTTTTTGAGTTCCAATGTATGTTTTGAATACGTTGTGTGGCAATGATTTGGCTAACTAATCATCCACGTATGATGCTTATCACATGAATTAACGACCATTTCCTTCCAATTACAGAAAGGACGTTCGTCTGCCAGTTCAGCTACAACGGGCCATGGCAGCGGAGGCTGAGGCAGCACGTGAAGCGCGAGCTAAAGTGATTGCAGCAGAAGGAGAACAGAAGGCATCACGAGCCCTTCGGGAAGCTTCCGAAGTTATTGGTGATTCACCCGCTGCATTACAACTTCGTTACCTACAGGTATGCTATCAACAGACTTCTAGAAATATCTTGAAAAGAATCCAGCATGGTAATTTACATCGCTTATTGGTGTCCTTTTTGTTTTCCTTTCAGACACTTAATACAATATCTGCTGAAAAGAACTCGACTATTGTATTCCCATTGCCCATCGATCTAATAACGTACTTCATGAAAAAGACGGCTCCAGCCTCTGAATAAATGGCAAATTTGAGTTGAGCGTAGTAAACTACTTTGGAATATATATTTTTACCAAACAAGAGAAAAAAGAGAGAGTAAACTTGAGGAAAGATTATTGGTTTCAGTAGATTTCTATAAATGAAGGCATTTTCAGCGAATTATATAATGTATTTAGATTTTCTACAAGGTAAGCGAATTCATTCAATCAAATTACGAATAACAAGTTATTGAAGGAAAGCAAATCGAAAATTCTCATTATTGTTGTCACTTTTTAAATACTCATGTGGCAAAACCTGAGCACGAGTACATCTTACATTTTATTGAATGTTATTGTAATAATGAATAGTCTATAAAAAAAAAGTGTTTTATGTTTTTGATTTTATAGCACAATTGCCATTGTTGTAAAGAACATTTTTTAATTATTGATGTTGTGTCAATGCGACTAGTGAGAGCTTTTACTTAGCCTAACCATATTTGAAGAAAGACACCCGATTGACATAGTACTGCAATATTGGCCTATTCTAAAAAGTTACAGTTTGGCTAGAAATTTAATACACGAGAGGCAATGCACACATTCCATTTAATTCTTTTTTAATACTCATTGGCTTCTGAAGACGACTTTTGTAATAAATGTGAATCTTTTGCGATAAAGCAACCTGTAATTTTCATTGAAGCCATGAATTGCATATACGGAATTGATAAAATGTTGTACTGAATACAATTGACTCAGTGAAAACTTGTAAAATACATGATCTGAATTTAACCTAATTATGTAACTTATCTGTTTTATTATAATTTAAAGATTTATATGGAAGTACAGTACTAATATGCTGAATATTGACAGTATTTCCGAATTTCGTAATCTTACAAAATACGAAAACAATAATTGCGTTTCTAATATTTCCGATAGAATCGAAATCTCATGAATTAATTTCGCTCACTAAAATGAAGCATAATTTATGAAATTATCTCTAAATTAATCATAAAAGAAAATTTTATTAATACTTGTACTATATATTAGATCTAGATGTTGTTAATCCCACTTTGCCGGAGAAATCAGAAACATCTTAATGTAATGTGGTATCTAGAGTAATCGTGATTTTGGCTAATAATTATATTTGATTCCACACAAAAAAAAAAGACCCATAAAATAAAAGTTTTAATTGATTATACAAATATTAGGGATATAAGAACTTTGCGAATCACCAGAATGTTTTATGTACTAGAGCAATTGTTACACGAACGAGAAGTAAAGGTCAATAGTAAAGGACGATTTGTTTCAGTTAGTACTCAGATATTGTTGCACGGCCTTGAAAGCTGATCAAATCACAGAAAAATATGCAAATCGATACTAAAACGTCTAACAGTCAACATTGCAATTAGATTATAAGTTCAAATGCGACAACTTGGTCTAATAAATTCATACTAAAGTTCTAACTTGGAATGTTTTCTTTGATTTGTTTTTGACGGTGCCATGTATTCCATTGCCGTCCGCGTGGACGCCCTTGGAACGGCAGTGGTCACTGACCATTGCTAACCAATGTCAAGCCGCCAGTGATGGCGGTGCGATCATTTGGTTCAGGTAAACCTTCCCCCTGTGGTGTGGGGCGTAAAAATAATACCACGGCATTTCCCTTTGAGGGCCTGTCGTTAAAACCGACAAACAAAGGACATGTGTATGCCCGCAACTTACACTATCCGAAATATTCTATATGCTAACGAAACGTCAACTATGCCTCGGATATCGACTGGCTCAACGGTTACGACTTTTGACTATCGTACAATGACAAATACTGAAATCTGGAATGTGCGTACTCTCCTGGACAATGGATCAGAAAGTCCCCAGAACACACGATTTCTTCAACTAGGGAGTGAATTTCTGAGTTATAAGTTAAATACCTTCGGAGTTAGTGAGATAAGATGGGGGAACAGCGGAGAATTTATCTCTTCAACGGATAGCACTGTAATGTTGTACTCCGGTAAAGCTACCGGTAGTCGCCGTGAGTCAGGTGTGGGGCTCCTTTTAACCAGAGCCGCGCGAAACTGTCTCTTATCCTGGGAACCGGTCTCTGACAGAGTCTTGACCGCCAGGTTCCGGACCAAAATGAGGAACATCTCATTAATATAATGTTATGCCCCTACTGAACCCGACAATGTCTTGGCAAAAGACTCCTTCTACGAAGAACTAAACGCCGTTCAGAGCCGAACACCTAAAGGTGACATTATAATGGTTATGGGTGATTTGAATGCGAAAGTTGGCGCTGATAACTATGGGCTCAGACAATGTGATGGGGAGACACGGTCTTGGTGATCGTAATAACAACGGTAAAAGATTTGTAGAGTCCTGCAACTTTCACAGTCTCTTCATCGGTGGTACTATGTTGGAGCATAAGGACCACCACAAAATCAGTTGGTCCTCTGTTGATCGGCGCAGAACACTAAATCAGATCGACCATTTTGCCATTAGTAAAAGATTGAAAAGTTGCCTCCTGGACGTGCGAAATAAGTAAAATAATAATAATAGTAAAAGAGTTTATGCGAATTCTCTTTTAGCCTCAGCAGAAGAAGCCGCAAGTAGTAACAACTTAAATGCCGTATACGGTTTCATCAAGGAGTTTACAGGTCGTCGTAACTCCTGCCAATATCCAGTGAGTGATAGTGATTGAAAGCTACTTATCTTTTAAGAAGATCAAATGAAGCGGTGGAAAGAACACTTAGCAGCAGTCTTGAAGCGTGTAACCTCTGGTGAAGTTTGCCCTCATATAGATAATTTAGCTAACCATCAAAATGTGCGTTTACGGTCCACTTCCCCGACTAAAGATGAAAAAGTCACTGCAATTATTGCACTAAAACGAGGAAAGGCCACCGGACTCGACGGTATCCTTGCCGAACTTTATCAAGCAGCGCCAAGCGTAAATACCGATTTGCTGCACACACTTGTTGATAAAGCGTGGAATACAGAGACATTTCACATTGAGTGGAATTAAGGTTTGATCATCAAACCTCCCAAGAATGGTAGCCTCACAGGCTGTAATAATTGGAGAGGCATTTGTGAGCTCGCTACCGTTGCCAATATAATATCTAAAATTGTCCTGGAAAGACTAAAGGCCCATTTAGAAAGCACAATTGATGAAGAGCAGGCTGGCTTTCGATCCGGATCGTCCTGTGTCGATCACACTAACACTTTGCGAATCATCATCGAGCAATGCGCTGAATACGATTTTCCGCTTCACTTGCTTTTCATCGATTTCGAAAAGGCTTTCGATAGTGTGAACCGGGATTCTATATGGGCGGCCTTGCGCAGGAGAGGCATCCCTGAAAAACTTGTGGCTATTATTAAGGCAACCTACGACGGCGCGAAATGTCGCGTTCTGCATAAAGGTAAGGTGTCGGGGGACTTTGAGATTCGCAGTGGTGTTCGGCAGGGGTGCATCCTCTCACCGATCCTATTCCATTATTCATTTCGATCGGCGACGTGTTGCATGCAGCCCTATCCGGACTCGACAGAGGAATTCAATGGATGTTGACATCTTATCTGCAACATCTTGACTACGCTAACGACATATGCCTACTCTCCCACAAAATCATGGATCTGTCCGCAATGGCGTTAGATCTCGAGAGGCAGGCAAGCAAGGTTGGGCTAAAGATTAATACCAACAAGACCAAGGTTCTTAGCCCGCCGTTGCGAAAAAGAAATCCGACACCTATTGCCATCAGTATTAATGAGCAGCCTGTGGAGAAGGTGGACAACTTCGTCTACCTGGGTAGCATTGTTGCCGAAAATGGTGGTACGGAGCAGGACATCGCACGTCGTATCAACCAGGCTAACTGCGCATACGGCATGCTGTCCAAAATCTGCCAGAGCCAGTAGCGGTCGACTGTAATACGCTAGGAAAGGAACAAAGGCTGGCTACGTTGGCCACGACGGGGGCTTTTAGAACCACTCCATCAGCCGGTTTAGATATGATGCTCGGCTTACTCTTGCTGGTTATCTTCGACGAACAACTGACGGCAAATACGGCTCTACGCCTTCGTGGGGCGGGCCAATAACGCGCGCTAAGTGTGGGACACTCCACTGTACTGGACAACCTGAATCGAATAAGGGAGACGGACTACATTTCTACAAAATACCAATTTGCCAAAGCCCACACTAGTCTGATTCCGCCGAGGAGTCTATGGATGGAAGACGCAACCTCGACCAACGAACCCATGGCCATCTATGCAGATGGCTCTAAGATCGATGACGCGGTCAGGATGTGCATATTCTCAAAGGGACTGGGGATTAATCTATCCCTCTGTCTCCCGGATTTTTGCATTATCCTACTGGCGGAGGTTTCGGCTATCTCGGAAGCTCTGTCCTGGCTAGGCAGTCACGTCATTACTATGAAGGACACTACTATTTACACGGATAGTCAGGCGGCGATTCGCTCTCTCGAAACCGTCTTGACGACATCTTAAACGATCGAGAACTGTCGCTTAGCACGGCTGGCTTCTTTAATATTAGATTTCCCTCTGTTGGATTCCGAACCACTTTGGCTCTGCGGGTAACTGCAAGGCGGATGAGTGGGCCCGGGAGAGGACAACTGATGCGTTTGATGAAAGCCGCAAAGGTTTCATTTTCCCTGTGTAAATTTGCGATTAAGATTGCTGCTGTAGACAGGGCTAATGTTAGATGGCACTGTGGCAATGCATGCCAAACAACGAGGATGATTTGGCCGAAAATTAGTCCCCGCCGTTCTGTCACATTGCTGTCGCTGAACAGGAAGCCCATTGGCCGGATTGTAGGAGTTTCACAGAGCACTGCCTTGAGACTCCATCTTCCACACCACGACTTCTGTAGGAATTGTGGTGATGTGGAGGAGGATGAGAGCGTTTTAGACCTTTTCGGTCATTGCCCGGCCATTGCTGGTAGAAGAAGAAAGTTTCTGGGCTCTCAGGTCTTTGACGATCTGGATGACCTTAAGGATATGACCGCCACACGCCCAATCGTTACATCGCCAGCACAGGCTGGTTTGACACGTAGGTTCTAGTGATGGTGATACCACAATGGACCCAATGTTGGTCTAAGTGTGTCAGCCCCTGTACCTAACCTAACCTAGGCTTATGATAGATAAGTCCCTGTTAGCCAACAGGCAGTTTAACAGATATTGAAAAACGGGTCCTAGTGTTGGTTTTGTAGTAGCAGTTTCGGAATTCTGCTACATGCGTGTGTCATTGATTTTGACTTTCGGTATTGTTGTTCTCCTCTAGGTCCAGATGGAGAAAAGCAACTGCCTCAATAGGGTTTTCCCATAGGGCAATAGGTTTTAAGCGAGGAGGAGCTGCAGGGCAGTTGATGATGTGCACAACATCATGCGAAGTGAGGCCACAGGCTGGACAGGAGCCCTGAGCGTAATTGCGCTAAGGTAGTCCTTGTCGCTCTGTGTAATCGACTTTCGTCCGAAGATATGACAGGCGTTTGCCCATCTAGTACCCTATTTTGTTTGAGGTCCGCTATCGAAGCTGGCGTTATTAAAGGAAAGTCTTATGAATCTTTGGACTCGGTCTTTCATTTTGCGTCTAATGTGATGCGGTGGTGGGGTCTTGTCCATAAGATTGTGGTTTGGATGGTCAGTTCGAACAACCGACTAAGTACTGCTTAGTCAGAAGAGCGATGTGGCTCCTTAAGGGCAGCGTTCTGGCTTCCTGGTGTAGGTGATCAGGTGACGACATCAGGTGGCAGTCAGTCACATTCCGATGAGCAACATTTTGACAGGACTGGATATTTTTCCACTGGGTGTCGCTCTTCAGACCAAATAGCAGCCACATAATTCGCCACAGATACCTCGATAGATTTATATGTCGCTAGTAAGGTCTCCTTGTCCTTCCCCGGACTGGCAGCTAAAGCTTTGAGCTCTTTGTTCCTGCTACTCATGTTGTCACTAATGGTTGACGCATTGGCCGACGAGGTGGCCATGCTGTCAAGGGTGGCACCTAGAATTTTAGGATGGTTGATGATGGGAATAGTTTTTTGTGGTCAGCAAGGTAGCGGAGGACTTCGGAGCTGATAAACTTAAGTTCTTTTTGACGAGGAAGTTGTTAAGTTCGTCGAGATATCCGTTTATCTGTTCGCACGTTTGGGTGATATCATTGCCGGTTGCCAGGATCAAACAATCTTTGGCATAGCTGATGATATGGAGTCCGTCAGGTGGTGTTGGGAGTCTTGACAAATATAAGTCAAACAGGGTGGGAGATAGGACTCCTCGTTGGGGTACACCCTGTTTAATTTTTCTTAGTTTGGATTTCTTAGTTCTAAACTGTGAGTAGGACTGTCTGCCGGCAAGATAATTGGCGATCGACTTAATACATTGAGAAGGAATCGATGTGGCACAGATGTCAGATAGAAGTAATGAGTGGCTGACAGTGTCGAACGCATTTGACAAATCTAGCGCCACTAGGATAACATTGACATGCTCGATTAAGGCCATTGTGTATTGTTGTGGTTATGGCCTCCAAAGCCGTCGTGGTGCTGAGCATCTTTTGGAAGCCGTGTTGGTGGTTGGCGGTTGAATTTGCGTCGTAACTATAGGGTGGAGTAGAGTCTTCGCTACTGGGGATAGGAGAGTGATGGGGCGGTAAGATTCGCCTAGTGTTAGTTTCTTTCCAAGTTTTGGAATAGGGATTACCCTTCCTTTCTTCCAATCCTCAGAAATGCTTGACGACGAGATGGATAGATTAATCGTAGCCATTATGTAATGAACTGCTGGCGTGTCAAGAAGTTTTAGCCTGATCATCGGAATACCACCTGGTCCTAGGGTTTTCGAATTTTTTGGTTTCCTTATAGCTACGGTAACTTTTTCAGGGGAAAGTGCCTGGTCAACTACCTGGTTACGGATACTCCTAGTGATGATACACTTGAGTCTATCAGGCGGTGGATGTTGGATAAACTGTGTGTTGTAGCGGTTGGCGCACCTGGTAGGATCATTAACCGTAGTGTTGCTGAATTGAATCGCAGCCTGCCCTTTCTGCTTGGAAGGATTTGTAAGAGCTCCAACAGTTGACCAAATCCTGTTTACGCCGGTTGTCAGGTTGCAGCTATCGGGCCATAGTATCGAAACTACTACTTGCGGTAAATTCAATATTGCTTAATGCCTCAGTAATAATGCCGCGATCCCCGATCAACTACTGATAAATGAATCATGGGCGCATTTCCAAAACCGTTTATCAAACAGTGAAAACCATAGTAGAAAGGAGAATAAAAAACCTTTGAAAACGATGATTTTCAAATGACAGCCGCCACTTAAATACAATGATATCCTTATAAATTTAATTAATGCTTTGAACAGACAAAATCACAGATTCAATCACTTAGTTATTCGTCTATACTTTTCAAGTAAATTTCTTAATGTTATCAATCAAATCTTTATAGACAAGATCGTAAGCGTAAATACCAAGTAAGAAGTCTATGTGATTGAATGTGGGATGTGGAACACGTTTGCTGAAGACCACGTTTGGAAGTCGATTGGCCAAAATCGCCACATCTTCAAGAGCAGCTAACAAATCGTTTGCTGCATAATGCAAATGAACTGGGGACGTAACTTTAGTCAGGTTGTATTCCGGTGGAATGATACTGCCATATCTCATCAGGTTCCCAATTAAATCAAAGTCAAACATACGGAATTCTCCTGTACCAATACTTTGCCCATAATGAATTAATTGGTTTATCGAACCTCCAGCAGGAAAAGTTTGTAGCAATTCCGGAAGCAAGCTCTGCAAAAACAAAGACAATCGCAGTGGAGAATGTCATAAAAATGCAGCGTAAAATACTTACCGCATTCATATTTTCGGGGCTGTAACCGACAACCAAAAATATAATATTCGAGCAAACAGCTTCAATTTTTATTTCATCTCCGCAGAGGATTTTTCCAAGTGTCCGAGTAAAGTTGTTGTACGGCAAGAATTCAAAGCCGCCAATATAATTTGTTAGAGAGCCTGCTTGCCCGACAAATGGACCCAAAATGCGAAAAAGTGGGTTGCCAATGTGCGACATAAAGGCAATCGGAGACAGGGCATGCATTGCTTTTATTTTCGTATTATATTCAGGACGTGTGGATGCCATCACAAAGAATGAGGTTGTTCCTTGTGAGTGACCAACATAGTTCAAAGCTGTCTGGTTCGTAATATTCAAAATGTAGTCAATCGTGGCGGGTAAATCAAAATAGCCCATTTCATTCCAGCTGAAAGTCCAAAATTCATTCAAATTCGGATTAAGTGTCACATGATTTTTGGAAAACATGTTTCCGCGAGAATTTCCCATCCAAACATCGTATCCTTGATCGACCAAAAGGTAAGCCAACGCTTTGCCAGGTCCTTGCGTAGTGAAATGCAGGGAGCAGGAAAGCAAACCGTGTTGCAAGAAAACAACTGGTTTGTTCTGAACATTGCGACGCGATTGACTGTCTACTAAACGATGAATAGTTAAGATATATCCATCATCGGTTTCAACATAGTGGGTTTCGAGAGATTCGGTGTTTCTTAACATTGCCTATGGGGAAAAAATTGTATATTGTCAATCTGAATTTGCTTTTTATCTCATCTACTATAACACTTACTGCTTCAATGTTTTCGTCCACTGACGTTCGGACACCCAGTCGTGCTCCTAAGTCGCTGCTATGATTGATTAGATCCTCTAGGGTCACACTTTCCTGTGAAGCAACACAATGTCGAATTGACTTCTTTTAAAATACATACATACAATACTATATATTTCTTCAGGGTGTTTTAGTCGTAATGCCAGCTATAAAACCTGCCATTAGGCCTGTTATCCGTTTCTGATAGAAGGCCTGATGGCTGGTTTGATTGCAGGCTTGATGACAAACCTCGCGACAAGCCTAACAGCAGGTCTGATAGCTGGACTGTCATTGCATCTAAAACCCTCTTTTAATGTAAAATCTGAGTATAATATTAATTTTAAAACATTCAGTATAATATTTGATATAAAATTAAAACTTACTATGTCCATTTGTTCTACCAGAGACACCTGCTTGTTATGCAGTGTAAATCCTGGGTATACCAAACCAAATTTTGTTACGAGCAGAACACACAAAAATTGAAACATTTTCCCGGAATTCGAATTGTCAGGAATATTGACTACCTAAATTGGCATATCTGCAGTAAGGAAAAGTATCACTCATTAACTAAATACAATTTATATAGGGGCTTGATTCCGATGAGACTTCACCTAGTGCAACGGTATATAAGTTTCGTAAATGTCGAAAATTCTTACTTCGAAGATAAGTTTTTACCGGAAAATGTAATCACTTTAGATTATATAAACTTAAAAATTTAGAATCTTAGAGAAGATAATTGAAATACAAACGTATCTACATAACAGGATTTCACGTCATTATCATTATCGTGGCGCGACAGCCCGACGTCGGGCCTTGGCCGCCTGGATCGTTGTCCTCGAATTATCTCGGTCACGTGACCGCGTCCTACAATCTTCGAAGCCCAGTAGTTGCGCGGCGGCCACATCAACTGCGCTCTCCCAACGGTCGTCCTCGCAGTCTCGCTCCGTCGACTCGTCGCGCGTTCATTACTCTCTTTGGCATGCGATCATCGTCATTGTACAAGTAACGGGCACACATTACAACATTGCCTGTATTCATATTTCAATAAGATAATGGCCTGCGTGTCGTTCAAGGAAATGTGCATCGCACATGACTAAAGATTTATACTTTGACCTGCGTGTCGTTCTTCGAAATGTGCATCGCAGATGACTAATAGAGATAAGGACTCTTTGACCTGTGCGTCAACTAAAATAAGATAATATAGTTATGCGTAGGGCATATGACTCACAGGGAATATGTTATGTATTTTCCCTGTGCAATCATTAGATATATAAGCAAGTAGTTCGTAAGGAGAAATCAGTCTTTAGTTTACAATAAACGAGATCGTACGATCTTAGTATAATAACGAAGCTCTGTTTTATTTAAAAACATAATTGGCGCCCAACTTAAAAAAAAATCCTAGTATTAGGATCAAGAACCAACCCATAAAGCGTGGCAAAGTTAAAACGTGGCAAAGTTAAAACGTGGCAAAGTTAAAACGTGGCAAAGTTAAAACGTGGCAAAGTTAAAGCGTGACAACGTTAGACGACGCAAAGCTAAAGTGTGGCATAGTCCTTGGCGAAAGACGTAAAAGACGTGACGTAGCAGCAAACGACACAGCATACGTGGCAATTATCCCTGAAAAAAACTGTGATACAGGACTGAACAATCAAATCCAAGAATTAAGGCAGCAGAAAAAATTACGACGAAAGATGAGCATTTGGTTTTTGTATGTATTTTAAAATTTATATTTTATACCTGTATAATTATATAAGTACCTATATAACTTGTGAATACAAGAGGGCAAATTCAAACCGAATAGACAGCAGTTTTCGATTACATTAATTTTTTGCTTATATTAAACAAGATGTCTTTAACTGCTGAGGCCATAACCGAGATGGAAGAGAGAATTACCTTTTCGGTAGCCAACCAGCTGAGACAGGAATTTCAAGCTTCCATAATGGAGCTAAGATCGCAGCCTGGTCCGTCTGTCCAAGCGTGTGATCAAATCAATGCAGTAGCCACTCAGCTGAGGCAAGAATTTCAAGCCTCACTAAACGGAATAGGGCAATCAGGTCCGTCCGTCCAAAGGTATGAAGAAATAAATATTTCAAGAAGAGTTGATTGCAACTTAAGGCTTGATTTGCCAAAATCAATGCCTGAATTCAGTGGTATCATGGAGAGGTATCCATCATGGCGACAGTCAGCTAAAGCGGCGATTAAGCCATATGAAGGATACTCTGGTTCCGAAATATATTATCAGGCAGTTGCTATAATTCGCAACAAGATTACTGGATCAGCTGATATGGTCTTATCATCGTTCAGTACTCCGTTGAATTTCGACGCAATAGTAGCCCGATTAGATCACACATATTCGGACAAGAGGCCACTATATTTGTTGGAACAAGAATTGTCCACTCTTAGACAAGGTCGTCTTTCCATAATGGAATTCTATGATGCGGTTGAAAAACAGTTGACCTCTATCACGAACAAAGCCATTATGCAATATGGTGACGATAGTGATGTTTTAAAATCCCTGAATGAGAAATATCGAAAGGATGCGTTGCGTATATTCGTTTCTGGGCTTAAGCGGCCAATCGGCGATATCCTGTTTGCGAGTCAACCAACAGATTTACCTTCTGCGTTAGCTCTTGCACAGGAATTAGAGTCCAATAGGCAAAGGTATAATTTTGCAACAGCGTTCGCAAATTCAAATGGTAATAGGGAACAGGGTCTAGGAAAAAGTCCACAATACAAAGTTGTCCAAAAAGAGCAGGAAAATAGAAATCAACCTTCACTTGAATCGATGGACGTAGATCCATCAGTATCGGGATTCAATCAAAACTCTAAGAAGAATAGCAATTTCCGCTCAAAGTCTTCTAAAAATAATTTTTCAAAGAACCACCAGTTGAATACATTTAAAATAGGAAAACATAAAAGTAACAACGGTGTTAGGATTCTAGAATCGGAAGCAAGCCTTCCTTACATCGAACATATTTTAAGAAATGGACATAAAATTAAACTACTTTTAGATACAGGTGCCGACAGGAATTACATTAAAAATCTTCCATTTTTAGTTGGTGTATCAAGGGTAAAGAGTCCTTTCAGCGTACATTCGATCCATGGAGAAACTCTCATTGAATCGAAGTGTCAAATAAGTATTTTTGGTGAAAATTCAGATTTTTTTATACTTCCCAAAATAAACGATATGGACGGAATAATAGGATACGATTTCCTGAAGAAAATCAATGGGGTAGTCGACCCTTCCAATGGCAATCTGCGCTATAAGGGCGAAGGTCGAAAAATTATTTTCGATTCTAACCACCAAGTAAATTTTCTTCAAAATATTGATTATAATTCCATTCCTAAAGAAGGGCTGGAAAAATTTAAAAAAATCATGACGAAAAATCAGAAAGTGTTTGCGGATCCGAATGAGGCATTACCGTATAATACTAATGTAGTTGCTACAATAAAAACTACTACTGACGAACCAATTTATTCAAGAAGTTATCCATATCAAATGACCGCAGCAAAATTTGTTAATTCAGAAATAGAATCAATGTTGCGTAATGGGATAATAAAGAAAAGTTCTTCACCATACAACAACCCCATATGGGTAGTTAACAAAAAAGGTGTAGATGAATTAGGTAACCCTAAGCTTCGTCTTGTAATTGATTTTCGGAAGCTTAATGAGAAAACCGCTTCTGATAGATATCCTATTCCGGATACTTCTGTCATATTATCAAATTTGGGTAAATCAAAATATTACTCAACGATTGATCTGAAGTCTGGTTTTCATCAAATTTTATTAGCAGAAAATGACAGAAAGAAAACCGCCTTTTCAGTGAACAATGGCAAATATGAGTTTTGTCGTTTGCCATTTGGGCTGAAAAACGCTCCAAGCATCTTTCAGAGAGCGATTGACGACATATTGCGAGACGACATAGGGGTTCGATGTCACGTTTATATGGATGACGTCATAATATTTTCTCATGACACGGAAGCCCATTTAAATGATATTCAAATTATAATGAAAAAACTTCTTGATGCTAATATGCGCGTTTCGCTGGAAAAATGTAACTTCTTCAAATCAGAACTTGAGTTTTTGGGGTTCGTCGTCTCCGAAAATGGCCTTAAAACAGCTGATAACAAGGTAAACGCTATATTAAACTTCAAGGAACCAACTTCCATCAAAGCCCTCAGGTCCTTCTTAGGATTATCGGGATATTATCGACGTTTTATACGGGATTATGCAAGAATAGCGAAACCCTTGACCCAAATATTACGGGGAGAAAACGGTAACATAAGTTCGAGAAAATCGGAGAAAAAGAAAATTACTCTTTCGGATGATGCTCGTGAAGCTTTCAACAAGCTAAAACAGATTCTAGCATCAGAAGAGGTCACTTTACGTTTTCCAGATTTTGCCAAGCACTTCGAGCTCACAACAGATGCTTCATCAGTGGCCATTGGTGCTGTGTTATCCCAAGACAAACACCCTATCACATTTGTGTCACGAACACTTAGCGCTACAGAGCAAAATTACGCAACTAACGAACGAGAAATGCTCGCCATTGTATGGGCGTTGCAATCTTTGAGGAATTATCTCTATGGAGTAAGCAATCTCCATATATACACTGATCATCAACCTCTAACATTTTCGATATCCGATCGAAACCCAAACACGAAGCTAAAACGTTGGAAAAGCTTCATAGAAGAATTTGCACCGATAATTCACTACAAACCTGGGTCTGAAAATTATGTCGCGGACGCACTGTCCCGCCAATATATTCAAAACCTTACCGGTAATAACAGTTCTAACGAAAACTGCACAAATAGCGAAGTTTCATTGTCTCAAATCATAAGGTCAGTCCCGACACCTATAAATTGCTTCAAGAATCAAATTATTCTTACAATGGGCGAAAGACTAAAATTGAGAACAATTAGGCTATTTAATGGCTATTTGCGCCATGAAATTCAATTTTCCGACTTTGAAAATTTATACCTCAAGCTGGAAAAAGTAATCGATACAAAAGTGGTAAATGGTATTCATTGTCCACTTGGAGTTCTAGGGAAAGTACAAAATGAAATTTTACAACATTTCCCCTCAGCCCGCTTCAGACATACTGAAAAATTAGTTCTGGACTTAATTAACGAGAATGACCAGCTCGAAACTATCGCACAAGAACATAATAGAGCACATCGCTCAGCCAAGGAAAATTATGCCCAAATACTGGACGCGTATTTCTTCCCAAGTCTCCGTAGGGATATTAAGAAATTCGTGGGAAACTGCAAAATTTGTGCGGAGTCTAAATACCAAAGGTATCCCAAAAGGCAAACACTGCAGCCAACACCAGTGCCCAAATATCCAGGCGAAATACTACACATGGATATTTATACCACACAGAATCGTTATTTCTTAACATGTGTGGATAAATTTTCAAAATTGGCTTTAATAGAACAAATCGCTTCACGTTCAATTGTTGATTTGAAAATACCTATCATCAAAATAATCGGGTTCTTTAAAAATCCGAAAATATTAGTAACAGATAATGAGCCATCGTTCTGCTCAAATGCTATACAATCACTTATAAGGGACCATTTTGAAATGACCCATCACAAAGTTCCAGCTATGCATAGCATAAGCAACGGACAGGTAGAGAGATTTCATTCAACTCTAAGCGAAATATGTAGAGCAATCAAGAAAGAGATGCAGCTCACGGATATTAGCGAAATCATACAAATAGCTTTAACAAAGTACAATAGTTCTATCCACTCTGTGACGAAGAAAAGGCCAATTGATATGTTATGGGGAATTTCCGATCAGAATAGATCACACACCCAGGAGCTACTACTAACTGCACAAAGAAGGCAAAATGAACAACTTAACAAAAAGCGTTTTAATAGAACCTTCCAGGAAGGACAAACAATTTTTGTGAAAACAAATAAACGTTGTGGGAACAAATTATCGAACAAGTACGATAAAAAAGTGGTGCAAAAAGATTTAGGTACCGCAGTACTAGTAGACGGTAAAGAAGTGCATAAGGATAATGTTCGGTAATATTTTCCTTTTCAGGTTAACACTAGTCACCACCGTCACGTGCAAAATTTATGACTACACCTCTTCGAAATATATACCAATGCGAAAAGGAGACGTGGGACTTTACAAAGACTTCATATATCTTATACATAGTATTAATTTAACCGATTTTGAGGAAATCATGAGGGATATAAATGACTTACAGAAAATGTTTAGCATGCCAGAGCAAAAGGAATCACTTGACGCGGACGCGAACGTAATATCTAGACTACTGACATCATTAAAGCTCGGTAGCGATAGGCATAAGCGATCAATCGATTTTATTGGTTCCGCAATTAAATTCATCGCAGGCACGCCAGATCATGATGATTTCGTTCTGTTGGGCGAACGTCAATCTAGGTTAATAGATGCGGAAAATCAGCAGGTAGAAATAAATTCTGAGCTAACTGGTAAAATAAACGAATTGACTGAGCAGATTAATTTAATGAAACATGAATATTACGACACTAATGAAGCGAAATTCCCAGATCTATTTCAAATAATTTCGATTAGAAATCAAAGGGTTATATCATTGTTAACAAACGCTGTCTACTCGGTTACTCTAGCACAATTAAACATTATTAACCCTGTTATTTTAACGGACAAAGAAGTCCTTTCAATTGTTAAAAAAGAACAAATGCCCATAACAATTAATGAACTAATTTCATCGTCAATTGTAAAGATATATGTAAGTAGTAACGTACTCAAATATATAGTTAAGGTACCAAGTATAGAAACTATTTGCTCACTCATAATTGTTTATCCGGTTATACATAACAATACTATATTAGACTTAAGAAATAAATATGTTGCCGAATGTGAAAAGGAAACACTTCCATTGTACAACTGTAAAGAGAGCAAGGGAATGCCAATCTGTAAGCATGACCGCTTCGACAAATGCCTTTCAATGATTTTTAACAGCAACGCCGCAACATGTAAAACAACCACCTCCTACCATATCGCGCCTGTCGAAACAGTAGACGAAAATACAGTCCTTATAAATGACGAAACTGCCACGATTTCTGAAGGAAACCAGAAACTGAACGTCACAGGTACATTTTTGGTTCAATTCGAAAACGACATCTACATAAACGACACATTGTACAAAGCTACGGGTAGGGAACCAATAATGATTCCACAAACGCCGAAAAGATTCGCTCTCAACATATCAGCGCATTCGACCTTGTTAACGTTGCCATATTTGCACCAGGTACATCTGCGTAATTTGCAGAAAATTGAAAAGTTCAATTCTGAAATGAATTCAACAAATATAATATGGTACATATCTGTTGCAATCATATCAACAATTCTCTCTACGATATTCGCGTATTTAAAATGCCGCAACAAGCCGGTGATCGTTACGCCAGTTGTCACGCGGGCCACGAGTTTCAACATGGACGAAGAAATTGAAAGGATCGTACGCAATATCGCTGTAAAACATCACCAGATTCGGGACGAATCTGTTTAAGGGGAGGAGCAGTAACGGGCACACATTACAACATTGCCTGTATTCATATTTCAATAAGATAATGGCCTGCGTGTCGTTCAAGGAAATGTGCATCGCACATGACTAAAGATTTATACTTTGACCTGCGTGTCGTTCTTCGAAATGTGCATCGCAGATGACTAATAGAGATAAGGACTCTTTGACCTGTGCGTCAACTAAAATAAGATAATATAGTTATGCGTAGGGCATATGACTCACAGGGAATATGTTATGTATTTTCCCTGTGCAATCATTAGATATATAAGCAAGTAGTTCGTAAGGAGAAATCAGTCTTTAGTTTACAATAAACGAGATCGTACGATCTTAGTATAATAACGAAGCTCTGTTTTATTTAAAAACATAATTTACATGCCCTGCCCATTGAAGTCCTTGTAGTTTGACGAGTTTCGAAATTTCCAGCTCATCGTACAGTTCATACAACTCATGGTTGTACCGGATGCGCCATCCGTGTCGATCGCAAACAGCCCCGCAAATTCGCCGCAGAACCTTGCGTTCAAATATGTCAAGCATGTTTCTGGAGGCTTGAGTTAGGGTCCATGATTCACAGTCATGGCATGGCACACTGTTCGTATAACGGTTTTATTTACACGGAGCTACGTGTTTCTGTTCACATGCTTCGATTTCATTATGGGGAGAACCGAGAAAAAAGTTTTATTAGCTAACTGTATCTGTCGCTTGATTTCGTCAGTTTCGTTGGCGTGCCTTGACAAGTTACAACTCAGGTAAATGAAGTCGTTCACGAACTCTATGTTGAGGTCCCCCACATTGAGGTTCGATTGTGCAGTTGTCTTCGTCGTCAATTGCAACATTATTTAAGTTCTGCCCTCGTTGATGCGTCGTTCAACTTCTTTTGCAGCGGTATCGAGCGTAGTTCTTCTCCGTTGGCCAATCTTCGGGACATGATATTGATGTCGTCACCGTACGCTGCTAATTGTGTCGACTTGATGAGTAGCATCTTGGTGTTGTCCATATTCATAGCCCGAAAAGCGTATTCCAGTGCTAGGTTAAAGAGCGCTGGTGCCAGTCCATCGCCCTGGTTCAGACCGGTGAGTGTGATGTGTTGTTTTGATGGAGTTGGTCATCGTCATCTTTGTCAGTCGCATTAATTTTGCCGGTATCCCAAATTGGAGCATGATGTTTTACAGTACTCCAAGATCTATACTTTCGTATGCCTGCTTGAAGTCCACAAAGATTTGGTATACGTCTACGTTGTATTCCCACATCTCTGGACTACCAGTTTGCCCTTAAAGAGCTGATCGGTTGCGGAGCGACCAGGTCTGAAACCAATTCGATATTCGCCAATGATTCGTTCTGCGTACGGTTTTATTCTATTTTCCAGAAATTTCGTCAAAATTTTATTGGACGTACAAACTAGTGATATGCCCCTGTAATTCTCACACCACAGTTTATCTCCCTTTTTGTGAATTGGACAGATGATGCTTCGGCGGCAGTCGTCTGGCATCATCTCATCTTCCCATACTCGTAGGAGTAATTGATGTATGGCATTAACTAGACCGGTTCCACCGAATTTCAGCAGTTCAGCTGGAATCTCGTTAGGGCCCGACGCTTTATTTCGTTTTAGTGACCGCAACGCGAGATCAACTTCCTCTACTGTCGGGGGTTGTATGGGTGGGCCTAGATCAACAATATCGTCGAGAGCTTCTTGTGTGGGGCAGCTTGTGTGAGGCAACTTATGACGGCGCGGAATGTCATATCTTGAGAGGGAGGCAATCAAATTAGATTAAACTTTGTCAACTTTAAATAATCATACAACGGTACCGATCGCAATGAACAACAACTAACGAACATAACGACTATCAACACTCACAGGTCAACATCCATTACAGGCTGGCTGACCTCTCCGAACCACGTACTTGGCTGAAGCAAGGCGATGGGCTGGCTACCACGTTCTTTACCCTATCACTTCAACACTCAAAAAAGAAAGTTAATATGATTGGTTGTCCATTTTCAACAAATAGTTACTTGTAAACCTTTCGTTAATGCCACTAAATAACTGACACAATTAACTAACTATTAACTATGGCTCAATATGTGGGAAATATACTGTAGTATAACAATATACCTCGTCATTTTGTGGTAGCAGACTGACTTTAAACCTTTAAAATCAGAAGTTTTATAGGCACTTATTGTGGATTTTAGCATTACACTGCTTTACACTGAATTCGAAATAGCGCGATTTTAAATTTCAAAAAGTAACTGCTACTCTATCGGGGCCGTGGAGAGAAATTCCGGTCCCGGGGATACAGCGAAAGCCCCAACTCCAAAACGTGAAAATCAAGTAAAGTTTTTATTTGAAATACACAGCCGAGAGGAACAGAAAGAAATGCTTCAAATACAATTTTTTTCACCGAACTGATGTCCTTTCGGTTTATTTCGTCCGTCGTCCTTAAATTCGACAATGACTTCGAAAGCACTGCAGAGAACGTCGTTAAAAGCAATCAAAAACAGTATAGGTGACAAAATGCAGCCTTGTCTCACTCCGCTATGTACCTCGAAGGGATCTGAAAGCTTGCCCTTGTGTAAGACGTGACATTGGGCTCCGCTAAAGGACTCCTTGATGATGGATTTGATTTTAACTGGTATACCTCTCCTATGTAAGGTCTTCCAGATGTATTCCCGGTCAACGCTATCAAACGCCTTCTCGAAATCGATGAAGATGAGATGTAATGGAGATCTCCACTCTGCGGATTGTTCAGTAATAACTCGGAGGGTGTTGATGTGGTCGCTGCATGAAAGGCCTTTGCGAAAACCAGCCTGTTCATCGTTCAGTGTGCGGTCAACTGTTTGCTTGATCCCGTTTAAGACTATTTTTGCCATCAGTTTGGAGACTGCAACCTAGTTGTGTGGACTCCAGCACGTTTATTAAACCATCTGAATCAGCTACCTTCCGAGGCCATCCCCTGAATGGGGTTAAGCGGTTTGGGGCCGAGAAGACCCTCCTTCAACAGGTCGAAAAGTACAAACTGAGCATTACTGCAGTCCAGGAAACAAATTGGCTTGGCAGCGAGATCAATGACAAGAAATCGCTCACAATTTTTACAACTGGCAAACCATAGGGCCGCAAGGAGTTTGGAGTAGCATTTATAGTGAACAATCACCTCAAGCTGCACGTTTCTGACTTCAAATTCATAAATGAACGGCTGTGTGCGATTCGCATTAAGACTCGATTCTTCAATCTCTGGCTCATTAATCTGCACGCTCCCACTGAATTTAAAGAAGACGCAGTAAAATACGAGTTCTATCGCCCGCCTTGAGACTCTCTTCGACTCACTTCTAACAAACGACGTCAAAATGCTGCTGGGAGACTTTAACGCGAAAGTCGGAAATGAAAGTTGGCACCGGGGGACCACTGGAGGCCACAGTCTCCATGAAAAACGTAAAGACAACGGCCAGCGACTTATCGACTTTGCCTGCAGCAGGAATCTAGTCATAAGCTCTACGTGTTTCCCGCATCGACGCAATCACAAGCAGACCTGGAAATCTCCAGACGTACATACCGTCAATCAAATTGACCACGTCCTCATTTGCAAGAGATGGGCGTCTAGTGTGATGGATGTCCGCTCCTATCGAGGAGCAAACTGCGACTCAAATCACCACTTGGTGAAGACGACCTACAGATGTAACCCTCCCGAAATCTTTGCGGTTGATAAGCTTCTGAGCGATACTTCGGCGGTGGCGTATACTACCGCCCTTGAGGAAAGACTATCTCCTATGCTACACAACAACAGCAACACGGGCATCCCTGGGTTCATTCATGAATGATGTAAGCAAGTAAGTAAGCAAATGCCGATGAGACGTATTTAGGTTATCTTGTATATTTTTTTTTAAGACAATTAAGTTAATATTAGTTGCTGTACGAAGACTTTATCGGTTAGGGGTAAACTAAAAATTACTCAAATTAGAACAATTTTATGACCAGACCATGGAACTACTTAATATTTTAGTAAACAAATACTAAGTACGCATTAAATTTTAAACGACGTGACCGTCGATTCCTCAGACTTTGTGATGATAGTAAAACAATAAACAATAATATGCATTTAAACCGATACAGGAGTTGAATTTGTTGCTTTAGTTATGATCACAATTTCGTCATTCTATCGAAAGTAATCGTGCAATCGGACAGAGAGACATTGTGTGATACATTTTGTTTTCAAAAAATCTAATCCTTCTTACCTTGAAAAATGTACTTATGTATTACTTAACATAACTTCAAACGATGACTACATTTTTTAAATTAAACGTGCCGGGGCATAACCAGATGGTTCCCCATTATGGTATGATATGATACGGAGGGCTGCCGTAAAAACATAAATTACAGCACACTTAGACCTGATATAGGTCCCTTGTGGTACCCTAGTAAAAACATACTCCCAGTCGTTATCTAATGATTGAACCAAACAGAGCTTACCGCAAGACGAAGAAGTTGTCCGACATCCGCACTAGCTAGATCTAGCTAGGTGAAAAGTCCTCTCCTCTCGTCCTTCATCCCTACAGCTCCTACAAAAATCGTGGTACGGAAGTCGGAGTCTTCTGGCGTTTTCGCCAATGGCCCAGTGACCACTGATCACTCCCACAACCAGATTGATGTGGGATTTTTTCAAAGAAAGCAGTTTAGCGGATCGTTCTACATCCAGCTTAGTGCATATAAGTTTTGCTTTATAGCACATAACTCCATTCGGCAAGCTCGAGTTGGTTTTGTTGATACAGGTTATCTTTATACCTTCTTGTTCACTTGCTATGTCCACAATAAGGGGGTTAAGCATCATCTCTAAAGCAGTGGATGGGGTTGGGCGAAGGGCCCCACTTACGAGAGTAAGGTGAAAAGCTCTCGACCTGACAATGAAAGACTGCGATTTGCAGTTAAAAAATGATTTTATTTTTCTACATAATCTCCCTTGACTTAAACACACTTGGTCCAGCGTTTCTGCAACATCAGTATTCCTTCCTGGAAGAGATAGTCTGGAAAGCTGTGAAAATATTCATCTACGGCCCTTTCAACTACATACTTCATTGGATGCGAAGCGCTTCCCAGAAACAAATTTCTCCAAGTCTGGGAGTAGATGGAAGTCTGAGGGTGCCAAATCAGGAGAAATGGGGGGATGGTCGAACAAATTGTACCCCAAATCCCTCAGTTTTCCTATCGCCAACGCACCCTTGTGTACAGGTGTACAGGTACGTTGTCCTGGTAAAACATGATTTTTTTTTCTTCTGCAAGCCAGGCCTCTTCTCGCGAATTTTGCCATCCAGCTGGTCAAGAAGTTTGGAGTAATATTCGCCTGTTATTGCTCTGTCTTTTTCAAGGTAATCAATTAACAGGAACCCTTTTGCATCCCAAAAACACAGTGGTCAGATGCGATCGACTTCGCTTTCTTTGGCGCTGAACCACCGGCTTCCACCCACAGTTTCGACTGCTGTTTCGTTTCTCGCGTGTAGTGGTGGACCCAAGCGTCATATATGGTGACAAATCGCCGCACAAAATCGGTCGGATCTCGATTGAATCGGTGCAAAAATTGCGCATTTGCTTTTGATAGGCATTCAACAAAGGCAGCACCCATCTTGCGCAGAGCTTTCGCATCTCTCGTTCTTTGTGCAAGATGTTTCGCACCCTTTCTTTTTCACAGCCTCAGCAATATCACTCACTTTCATTCGCCTATCGTTCAACACGATATCATGCACATTTTCGATGGTTTTCGGTGTGGTTGCGGTTTTCGGCCGTCCTTCATATGGGTCGCCTTCGAGGGGCGTGCGACCACGTTTAAATTGAGCTGCCCATTTTTAGGGTTTTGTATTAAAAACAAAACCCTTATGAAATCGTTCAAATGTCTGTCCGTCTGTCCATGAAATATCTCACGAACGGCTGAAGCTACAAATACATACATGAAATTTTGTGGGAGTATGTAGAATTATTATAATTTGCCGGAGAAAGCGATTCGTTGTAATAGGTTGACTTTAAGGGGATGTCCCCATAGAGGGGAAATGAAGGTAAAAAAATTTTTTTCATCTGGTATAGGCAAGTGGGCAATCATGAGAAAGGTAACACCGAGTACATTTCATTTCCGGTATTTTCATCAAATTTGGGAAAAGGGGAAAAGAGATAGAGGGGAAAATATGTGATTCGAGTTTGTCCCCATCCCTTGCATTTCGATACCGTTATACTTAGAAATATGAAAATTTGCAGAAAAGCGGCATTTTACCAGTATAGAAAACCGAAAATCGTAGAATTTTGATATCTCATCAAAAAAGGTTAATAATAGTACATTTCTATAGTTGCAGTTAGCATACCCCTGCACGCCTCAAGCACACTCAAGGTCAAAAATATTGATGGCCAATGATAACCAACTTCATAGGCAATAACATCTTTAGGTTTCATCACAATCACATAATATTTAATAATTGTACATTCATTTAAATTGAGGCATTTTGACACTATCCACACAAAAATTACACCTACCGGCCTCATAGGTGTGAATACTACAATACTTTCATGTTGTTTTTCGTAGTGCGAATTGCAGTTATTTAATTAATCATTTCTGAAAGGGTAAAGATTAGTTGGGGGCGCTGCGTCGTAATTGGCAAACTTTACCGGCTGGAAGGGGGAGGGGTCCACATAGAGGTGAAATTAAGGTCAAATTTTTTTTTATCGACTGGTATAGGCAAGTGAGGTGTCGTGAGAAAGGTAATGTTGAGTACATTCCATTTTTTCGCATTTTCTTGAAATTTGTAGAAAGGTGAATAGTGGGGGAGGAGAAAATATTAGTTCGTAATTCACCCCCCTCCCCCTGGCATTTCGTGACTGTTAGAATTATGAAAACTTACAGGAAGGTGGATTCCGAATAGCATATAAAATGGAAAATAATGGAATCTGTATATCTTCTCAGAATAGGTAAATAATAGTTTATTTCTGTAGTTACAGTTAGCACACCCCTGCATGCCTTAAACACTTTCGAGGTCAAAAGAACTGATGGCCAACGATAACCAACACCTTAGGCAATAATATGTTCTAAGTTTTGTTACAATCACGTAATATGAATTGGCATGTAAAATGTAAATGAGTAAGACATTTTAATTATGTTTTTTTTTTGTCCATCTGAGTGGTATCAAGAAGAGCAAGGAGCCGATATTTATATACCGATATTTATATACCAAAATAAGCGCTTGCTACAAAACCCTCGGATTGCGGGCGTAGCCCTCTATATTCCGGTTTCATTTAACGGTTCACATCGAAGGATCAGAGTACCCGTAAACTTTCGTTGACTTCGGATGAATTCCCTTAGGGGTTAATCCATCCAAATCGAAGAATTTTATGACCGCACGATAATCAAGTTTCTCCATTTTAACGAAAAACGCGTAAGACGTCTACTGCAGAAGTTCGTGTTAACAAACTACTTGAAAGAACAAGTTGAAGCTTGTCATACAAACTAATGACACATGTACCTAGGCAGGAAACATAAATTTTGGCTGATTGTAACGGTATTTCTGTGTCAGGCCGAGAACTTTTCACCTTACCCTCGTTTACCCCAAACTCATCAAAACGGGTTGAAAGCGTCTCTCATACCGTTTGCTACTGGTGGTCCTCGACGGGGTTAAATCCAATTAATATGTCGTCGATGTCAGGGTGCCATAAGGCGGTATCCGCATTTGACAAGCTGCGGCGAACGGCAGTTAAGCTTATTGGGAATGAATCTATTAACTCACAAATTGAATCCTTGAGCATTGACGCAACGTCGGTTGATTATGACTCTTTTATTGACTGACTCTTTTGCTGGTGCTCTAACGAAATTTCTACCTTGATTCCTGACCATGCCTGTTCGATATGTAACACCCGGCAAAGCAATCGCGCCCCCAGTAGTTATAACCCGCAAAAGTTCAAACGTAATGTGCGCCAGCATGTGATCATTACTCAACTCCACCTTCTTCCATTACATTAGTTTCCCTGCCGCTGTGCTATCACATCAAAGGGTCATCTCCTTACCCCTAGCAATACAATACGGCAGTCCTAGGGTAGATATGTAGAACGGTGAGTGTATCCTTTTCTTTTTGTTTTTATTTGCGATCCGTTTTAGCTTTTATTAAAGTGATACTTGATACTTAAGCATAACATAGATTATTTTTCTAGAAATGATAATTTTCCTAAATGGGTGCTTAAACACCCCTAACACCCCCTGCGTACGGTCCTGCTAATGTCTATTTATTGGAGAGGGATTTCGTGGGCATCTTCGGTGTCTTCCTATATTTACCACCATTTTCCACCCCTTGTCCTTCGGCTTCCATCACAATAGGCGCGTTTTTTTCAAGATCTATATAGAGCAGAGCAGGTTAAGACCACACAATTACACTAACAAATTGATCTGAGTTGCCCTCGAAAGAACGTTAGTGCAGGATTTCTACTCTGTTAAATAGTTCCACATTTGAAATGCAGGCGGCACAGGCGTCGAAATTTTAGAACAGTTTACAGTTTGTGAAGCACATAAAGTTCATTTCCTGCCAATAAAATGTTCGTTTTGTGGAGTTATTTGGAATAGTAAACAATCATACAAAATAATTTTCCTGCCTAAATTTGTCCGATTGTGTACGAATATATACCAAGGATTTAAGATTTCACTTGAAATTTGAGTTGACATTTGAATTCTAACTAAACCGAGACACACTCCCAGCAAAGACAAAAACTTACTCCGTTAAATTTCCCTGAATCGTTTTTTTTTGTCGCTTAACCAGCTCTGCTCTGTACGAAAAAAATGCGCCTAATGTCACCTCGTCCGCGTACAGGTACGACCGGCTGGTTTTTAATTCTGATAAGTTAGTTTCATGTGTAGCAGTTACACTCACCAATTGGTGGTTGAAATATGACGAAATTCAGGAAACACCCTCATTCCCTGCATTAATTTGTAACAGTTTCAAAGAAATCAAGAAAATGCCATAGCTAGTGCCTGTTATGTTTATTATGTATTGAATTTGCCATGTTTCCAGGACAATAATTGGATAAAAAATCTATGCTATCCAGATTGCCTTCATCAATTTTTTTGTAATTTCGGCTTTCATTTTCTCTTCTTGATTATTATGAAAAAAAAATTCTTATATCATCACATCAACACCTATTATGTAAAATTTTAACAATATTTTTGGACTTACAACTAAGATTTCAATGAAAATTAACCATTAGTGCAAGGCTGTTGTACGTAATCCAAACAAAATCCTCTATTGTCGACATCAACTGGAGACTCCACACCATCCGTGTGTAAGAATAATCTGAATGGTCGAACAGTTGCTAAAATGAGCCATATTTATTTTAAATCCATTGAATAAAGTAAAAATTATAGTTTTACTTGTTACAGTTCGTGCTATACTGCTGACTTCAGCGTTAAAGGTACCACCACAAACTCGGTCTTCACAAGCCGTTGTTACAGGTACTCTGTCTGCTACGCGCATACATCCTATCAAAAGCCAGTCATTTGGACATGAGTTGGGTTGACCTGATGCTCCACTACCCACCATTGACATTACGGCTGTATTTGAATTTCCGGATAGTGTAAAGGATCTCGAGCGATCATTGTCTAGAAGTGCATAATATGAAATTAAATCCATATCTTCCTATTTTTTTCTAACGTAAAATCGGTTAATTCGGTCAATTGAAAGTTTTCCACATTACATTATTTTATTTATCTTAAAGTTTCATCTGGCAAGATTTTCCTACTTCCACATCGTATGAATTGCAAAATATAGTATTTCCCTGAAAATTCATTACCTGCATCAGTACAAGCTGTATACTGAATACTGCAGAAATTTCTCTCGGTACGTATACAGACACTATAGTCCTGATTAGATAGTTGTCTTCCCGTTGCTGTATTATAATTGAAACTTCTAACTCTCCCGCTAATTCCGGTGTAATACTGCAGGCAGCCGGAATCTGCTCTTGACAAACTGCCGCAATGTATTTGCGATACTCTTATGCGCCAATTTCTGGGAAAAGATACTCCACTTGTGATTACAGATATGACTATCGGATTGCTTTGACCTAGTCCAGCATCAATGTACACTAGAATTTTATAATTAAAACGTTAATACTCATGTTATCTGATATTTTTCAATATTTTGTGGTCTAGACGCACTGTGGTCTCCAGTAGAAGTTCCACAAATTGTGGGTACTGGACTGCCTCCTGAAACAAGAAGTTGATCTGCGTTGCATATGTGATTGAGAGGTTCTGGTCCTGAGATTGTTAGCACTTCTAAGTCCAGTCTGAAATTAAAATTGTTGCAAGTTGACTGCGTAGCCGAAAATGAATACTCATATCTATAAATGTACCTTATTTGACAAATATCTGGATGCATTTTCACGACGGTTACTTGGCAATTCCCCGTTTCATCATATGGTTCTGGATGACTAGGATTAACAAAGTAGGTTCCATTCTCCCGAATTATGCCGCCACAAGACTGCATGACTGATGGCATAAAAATAAGATTTTGATTAAAGAGAAAAATTTCTTCCATGGCACCATGCAAGCAATAAAATACATATCTGCTAATTTCTTATTAAAAGAGGTTCTTGATACATACACAAACAACAATGCCCATAACCGCCGGCACAGGTGCCTGCCGGGATGCCTCCCCGTAGTACACAATCATTATTGTTAGGAAGGCAATTACCCGTTTCACCAGTTGGGGCTACACAACTTCCTGGTCCTATTTGCAAAACCGTGAATAATGGTAGAACTGAAATATAAAATTCACGAGTAAGAAATATGAACAAGTATATGGGCATGGGTGAATTGGTAGACCCCATTAAAACACATGTACATTCCCGGCCAGTTGACCCTATTCATCGCAACGAGATTTGTTTGACTCATGTCCCCAGTGCTTTAATTAAGATAGTAAAACTTAATTTCCGTTATAAATGGTTACTTTATAGCTCATTTCTTTCGGATAAAATGAGATAACTTTGATTAACTTTAAAGGACTTGTCATGAACCACCTTTAATGAACCATAGTCGGGTTGTGCTGCTTCCACCGGCAGATGTATGGCAGCACCTGATGACTAGTGATCTGCCGGTGGTACGGAACCAGAGGCCAAGCGTGCCATGACAACTGGACCTCGATGCAAGCGCAAGGGCAACTAAGCGTCCGCCAATCAATCCATCCTTATTGCCTCTTTTTCCATTTTTCCCAATTTTTGCCTTCCATGCTTGCGTTGTCTTCCCCAGGCCTATGGCTTTTTATTAATACGTAAAGGACCGGGGCAATGAGCTGCGAAAACAACGCCTACGTCTCCCGAACTAAGCTGCAGTAAGCATAGGCGCTGCTTAGTTCGTTGAGGGGCCCGACCTTCACGGTCATTATGCTTCGTTAGGCTCCTTCGTCACGGGCATCTTCAGATGCCCTCCATACCGTCCGTTACAGACTTTTCACAGGTTACACCAACCATCCGCGCTAAACAACCTATCTACGTATCTACGTATTAAGGTTTGAATACATGAGACGCGTAAGCCTATCGAGCGCGTCAAATGTACGATACCCGTCCCGTGTAAACATCAAACGGGTTTAGGATAATGCGTAACGTAACGCGTACTCATCCGCCGTTGATGAGTCAATGAATCCAACAACATACACATAAAAAAGATGTTTTCCTTTCATTACTCGCACATATGCGGTTAAGTCGGAAACGCACCTCATGTAAACACAACGTGGTGTGTATTATTTATGCGTCAGTAAAATTAGCTTCGATACCCGTTTCTGACGTTTCGTTCGCGTAAACCCGACTTACGTGTGAACACTAGTCGCGTTTACGCGATTCGGGTAAAAATTACGGGATCGCGTGTACGCGTCCCATGTAACAGGACATTTAGAATATGCATTAATCTTTTTCGGAAATCTGTTCCTGTCGCAAATGTACTAAATTCTGTTCCTAATTCTGTTTTATGCAAAATCGTCGCCGCATTCAACTAAAAAAATCTGAGACAAAAAGAAAGACCATTTATTCTTGACTCAGAATTTATTAGCTGAATAAGGCGTTTTAAAAATAATTAAAAAAAAACTCGTTGTCTTTTCGTAATTTTTCCGAGACTCCTTTCATATTTTTTGCCACTTATAATGTAATTTCCTCCGAAAAGTTAAAAAAATTCGTAATTATTACGAGTAGAAATTTTAATCTGACTATAAAAAAAATCGGTTATTCGACCCTCCTTTGATAACGAGTGCGTTTCATGACCCAGAGAATCGATTGGCACCATTCGATTTTTTTTAGTGTCATACCTATATATACAATATATGTATATATGTATATTGGGTCTACCGATAGGGATGTCCGAACTTTGATATCGCCAAGTGGCCATATTTGTTTATCAATATTTGACATTGCACATCACTTGTTTCCAATAAGTTCTGCTATTTAACCATAAATAGGTTCACGCTCCCACAACGTTTGGAAATTGTTCAAACTTACTATCAAAATTCGTGTTCGATTTTCAAAACTCAAAGAGCTAATCGCATCAAGATGGTCGCCATTCCGCGCCTAACGACCGAGTTATATCCCGTTTAGTGGATAGGTTTGAATCGGAATTTACTCTTCACGACCAGAGGCCTTGAACCCGTGTACGAAATGCGCGCAGTGAGGAAAACATCGCAGCTGCTGAGGCAGGTGTTGAAGTAAACGACAATTTATCCGTTTCTCGCCGTTCTGTTTTTCATGGCAACCTGGCGTATTTTACGTAATGATTTTCGTCTACATCAATGCAATATGGTATTGGTATAAGAACTCAAGCCCAATGAGCATCGCTTGCGTCGGAAGTTTGCTAATTGGGCCTCGCAAGAAGTGGAAGCCGATCCATAGAAAAATAGTCTTCTCAGATGACGCTCATTTTTGGCTTAATGGCTTTGTAAATAAAGCAAAATTGCCCGTATTGGAGTACTAAAAATCCACGTGTCGTCCATGTGTCGCCTTTGCATCCGCAAAGAGTCACTGTTCGGTGTAGATTATGGTACGGCGGCATCATCGGCCCGTACTTATTCAAAAATGCGGAAGGAGCCTGCGTTACCGTCAACGGCGATCGCTATCGTGCCATGATATCGGATTATTTCTTTCCCAAATACGATAAAATTGATGCTGGCGATCTTTATTTTCAACAAAACGGCGCAACTTGCCATACAGCTCGCGCTACGATGGATTTACTGCGCGGAAAGTTCGGTGATCCCAGAGGCGGCCCCCACAGCTGGCCACCAAGATCGTGCGATCTAACACCGCTAGATTACTTTCTCTGGGGATATGTTAAGTCACTTATCTACCGCAATAGTCCGCAAAATTTGGATGACCTGGAAGCCAACATCCGCGATATCATAGCGGGCATACCAGCAGAAATGTGTCACAGGGTGATTAAAAGTTGGAAGGAGAGGGTGACACAGTGCAAGATGAGTCGACGCGCACATTTGAACGATATTTTGTTTAAATCTTAAATGACAAAGTTATCCAGCGAAAAAAGCTTTACAATTGAAATTTGGCCTAATTCTTTTTGTTTTATTTAATTTCAAATTTCAGACGGTCTTAATGGTGGACCCATACATATGGCCAAAATGTTGAAAACATGATAACTGTCGAACGGAAGAAGCAAACAAAATAAAACTTGCTCAGTTGATAGACGTCAATGAGGAGCCGGCTGCTGAAATCCAGCAATATCCATCAAGCGGTTAAAAAGTTACAGCTATATAGCGACATATTTTTATTAACAAAAAACTTCATAACGGAAGAAGCTAGCTGGACGAAACTTGTCTAATTGGTGGACGGTAATAAGAACAAGGTTGATAGATAAGTTCAGAAAAATCCATCAAACGATTCAAAAGTTACAACCATATAACGATAACGACAAAATTTTCTAATCAAAATGCATCTATAACAGAAGAGGCTACCCAGTAAGCCACCGTACCCCACGGTAACGCGTACTGTCCAAACTAACTATGCTAAATAGCCATCCTGGCGTACCCGCCACTTTCCTCGGGGGACACGTCAAAAACCGCAATTCCATAGGCAGCTCATGGATATAAAAAATAAGTCTGCCCGGACCATTGAGGTTAATTGGTTTTTCATCCGAGAAACCATCATTTCCGAAAACAGCGAAAGAAATTTCGCTTTCTGAAGGGTCTTCACAGAAAAGAAAGTTGTGTTATGCTTTGGGGGTTTTGTCCTAAGTCCTGCGTATAAAATGGCGACAAAATTATACCGTACTGTACGAAAAACAATTTTTCAATAATTCTAGAATATTTTTTGTCTACTTTGATGGATAAAGCAGCAGGATTATGCTCTTATTCCTACAGCACAACTGACGAAAATGTGTAATCAAGCTTATAATATGGATTTTATAACACGACCCCCGATATTATGAACCATGTTTGGGGATCACTTACTCGAAAAAAAAAGTCGAAGGAAGAGTGCAGTTCGCAGGCACATCCAATTGAGGCCATCCATGTCGCTTTGAGTACCCACTCACTAAATTACGTAAAATCGTTAGACGTATCTAAGTTGAATAAAGTTTTTACACAGTTTTCAATAAAGGAGGGAGTACTCATTATTTAAAAAAATCCATACTATGAGTGTCTTTTTTTGGTGAAGAAGCAGAGTCAGACACTAGCAAGTGTCCCTATTCAAGTGACCCAATTTTGACTCTCTGACCTTAGGTACTGAAGATTTTGAAGAAATGGCATATGCGGTAGCGCGATGGGTTCTGAAGTACAACGACTCGAGCTCGAATCTCGGTCGGACAAGCAAGCACAAAAATTTAATTTAAATGTTGAAATCAAATTGGAAAATTATTTCTCAGGAAAATGATCCAACCATAAAATCAAATAAGTATACTTACAGGATGTTACTGATTTCTTTTCTTTTCTTTTTTTATATTTACGAGAGATATGTAGGGGACGCATTGATAAACACGACGGCTACATGGTTTGTGACATTGCGAGCCACTGCTGGTAGGTAAAATACTTGGCACGTGGATGACGGTTTTTTTTAACTACCCTCTTCAGATAATTTCGTGGTTTTTTTTAACTACCCTCTTCAGATAATTTCGTACCGGCCATGTGGAGGCTATAATTCCCAATTTACGCCTACCGATATACCCACTCACTGTAAGTATGTGTGCTTTTTGCTGAGTAGTAATGACATGTTTATAGGAATTGATCTAAAGCAAATTGCGGTGACACCAAATATAGTGTTTTTTGGCTTCAACTCAAATTCTACCAAAAAAATTTGGTAGCAAACCTTAGATATTTTATACGCTTCGTAGGTTAGGTTAGGTAGGGTGGCAGCCTAACGGTTTCGCATAGACCACTGGGGTCCATAGCGATACCACATGTTTCAGGTACTCATCCCGTGTCGTTGCTGGTCCCTACCGGAAGATCGTCGTTGAGCTTGAAGGAACCTGACTCATTGGCGAAACTCAAGAGGCTTCTCCAACTGAGTCCTGCAACTCCTTCAAGGCCATTGGAGAAGTAAGCTCCTAGGCACTTTAATCTTTTTCTGCCGAGTGCAGGACATTCGCATAGAAGGTGCTTTAGAGTTTCTTTCGTGTTTGCGGCAACCTTTTAGTTTCCGGGGCCCCAGTTGGGGAAATCACGTTTCACTTGGATTTTTATCACTTTTCACTCATGCCACTCTAAAAGTCAAGAATTTGCAAAAAAAAATGTTTAATTTTTTTTTAATTTTTGTTTTAAGTTTTTATTTAATTAAAAAAAAAAAAAATTTTCCATAGTTTATACCGAATGTTGGTATATTGGAGGCATGGAAAATTGAAATACAATATTTGCAAATCACCTTGCGTGGACTCCGCTCGCTTCGCGCTTAAGGGATCACAGCCCTCAGTATCGCACAAACATGAACGCTCGCTTCGCTCGCTCTGCGTGCAACAGCGTTTTGATCAGTTTTAAACACACCAAACACTCAGTATAAATCATTAGCACAAAAAAAATAAGGAAAAAATAAAAAATTAAGATTAAAAAAAAAAAATTAACTAAAAATTAAAAATTGAAAAACAGATTTTTTTTTGCAAGTGTGAGAGCTTTAGTGTGGCGTGAGGGATAAGTGAAAAAAAATCCGAGTGAAAAATGATTTTTTCACCCCGGGCCCCGGAAACTAAAAATATCCCGTGTTTAGCGGTATCACAACGGACCAGTGTGGTCTATGTGTGCTGAGTATGCTGGAGCAGTCCATAAACCTAACCTAACCATTGGAGCCATTTCGGAAAACTATGGGCGTCAAAAGACAAAGCAGTCGAAATATTTTCGTTTGATCGACTTGTGCCACCAACGTGTTAACCTAATCACCCTATCCGCGAACGTTCCACACAGACGAGTAATGTGTTCTTAAAATGTACAATTCAAAAATTTACAGTATTTTTCTCAAATTTACCAATGACACACAAATCATACGAATGTTGTATGTGTCCCACTTATGAATTAAACAATTATCCAAAATGTTAATGTAGCGTAATAATAAGTAATAACTTTACATCTCGATTCACGTCCAAAACCCCATCCACGACCAAACATGAGATCCTTCCACGAACTTTTCTGCGACACAGCACATGACACGAACAACGTCGTTAATACGAACAAACTTTGCTGAAGAACCGACATTACCACAAAGGATGCGTATCACTTGTGTCACTGCGTTGAAATTAAGAGAAAATCACCCACATTCCATGGTACCAAGCACAACGAATAACCTCAACAAACAATTTAATTTCATTTTATATAGGAGCACAATCAGCTCCCCCTCTCATTCTACTCATTCAATGGATTCACTCCAGCTTCGCTACGTATGGTGGAAAAGATGAAAAGCCCCGATAAATATTCAGAAAATTTCATGTGAAGGTGTAGATGAGCTGAATTTTCATTTCCATTTCACTCGGTTTGCGACACAATAGATCACAAAGCAAGTTTTAATGGGGTGCCTCAGAAATGAACATAAATATTCGAAATTGTAATATTCTCGTATAAACTATGTTTAGTATATCTTTCCGGTTTTTCACGCCATACGCGCAATTTCAAACTTTTTTGAGAATAAAAGTGGGGTATGTCATTGCTAACTTAGTTTATCATACTAATATAGCAATAAACTCCACTCAAAAAATTACTCAGATTATTAGCCAATACCACTTGTCAGATCAGATAGACTAAGTTAGCAATGACATGCATACTCCACTTTTATTCTCCAAAAAGTTTGAAATTGCGCGTGAAAAACCGGAAAGATTTGTATTGGATAAAGTTCACAGTTCACACCCGTGACGTGCAATGCACACTATAATGTAGCATCAAGTGGCGTATTCCGACTTTGCTTGGAATACATAACCACTTGCACTAGTCGAGCTACCTCCCCGATTGATTAAGGTAGCTCCTGACGAGTAAAATCAATCGTGTGGACGAAACTAGTCGCCATGTGGTATTGTCTAATAAACTGAGTAATATTTTAAATAGAGTTTATTGCTGAATTAGTCAGATAGACCAAGTTTATTTATTTATTTTTTATTTATTTATTTAATTCCTGTTCAACAGGACAAAAGTCCCAATTACAGAACAGAATACAATGATATGAACAAATTAAGTGATAAAAGAGAGTATAAAATTAACAAACAAGAATCCGAAATATCTTATTTCAAGAAAAACAGTTTAGAAAAATTAAAAAAAAAACGGAAAAATAGTAATAAATATGTTAAAGTTAAAAAGAATACATTATAAAGGAAAAGAAAAAATAAATGAAAAGTTAAAAAGAAAAACTAAAATGAAAGAAAGTAAAAGAAAGACCGTCAAACCGTCAATCCGTTAAATAAAATACTTTTAAGGTACATTTTAAAAAGAAAGAGCGATGCTGAAGACTATCATGGTTACGCGGCAATCTAACTAAAGGGGAATGATAGTATAGCTCGGTTTTTGCGAATGGAATCACAAATTGAGATGAAGATCGGCTTCCTCTGGTGGATATTCAACAGAGATCTCATTTGACAAATTAGTCGAGAGGAGGCCTCTGCAATGATTGAAGAGGAAGCACTCGTCCAAATAAACACTGCGCATGTTCAGCAGGATAAGGCACTCATTGAAAGGACAATAGGGGATTTGAAAATTATACAAAAGAATTCGGGTAAACTTGCGTTGGACGGATTCTAGAAGGGAAACAAGGTATTCGTAGTTTGGTGACCATCGAGGAGAAAAATATTCAAGGACGCTACGGACTAGGGTGTTGAAAAGATTGAGGCAAGTCGAAGCGTTTCTAAAGACTTTGGAACAGCGTAAGATGAAACCTACTACTTTGCCTTAACCCCTAGCGGGGCATAGCGCGTCAACTACTCCTGCGCGCCATCGTACTCTGTTCTGGGCAATGGGGCGCAACTCCCCAAAAGACTTACCCAGTACCTGACACTCCTTTGCCACAGATCGACGCCATGTGATTCGAGGACCCCCTCTTGGTCGGCCTTGGTTGGAAATGGGGTTCCATTTCATGGTATGCATAGCAATGCAGTTATCACTCTTCCGCAATGTGTGACCTATCCACTGCCATTTTCGCCTGCGTATCAATTCGTCGATTGGCATCTGACCCGTACGCCGACTTAGCTCTTCATTTGATATTGTTTCGGGCCAGAAAATTCTTAAAATTCGACAAAGACATGAGTTGACGAAAACTTGCAGCTTTCTGGTAACTCCTACGGAAACTTTCCATGTACTGCTCCCATACAAAAGCACTGATAGTACCAGGGAGCGAAACAGGCCCAGCTTGGTTTTAATGCTGAGATAACTGCCCTGCCAGATTTTGGACAGCATGCCGTATGCGCGTTTAGCCTGGTTGATACGACGAGCGATGTCCTGCTCCGTACAACCATTTTCGGCAACAATGCTACCCAGGTAGACGAAGTTGTCCACCTTCTCCACAGGCTGCCCATTAATATTGATGGCAACAGGTGTCGGATTTCTTTTTCGCAACGGCGGGCTAAGAACCTTGGTCTTGTTGGTATTAATCTTTAGCCCAACCTAGCTTGCCTCCCTCTCGAGATCTAACGCCATTGCGGACAGATCCATGATTTTGTGAGAGAGTAGGCATATGTCGTCAGCGTAGTCAAGATGTTGTAGATAAGATGTCAAAGTCCATTGAATTCCTCTGTCGAGTCCGGATAGGGCTGCATGCAACACATCGCCGATCACAATGAGGAATAGGATCGGTGAGAGGATGCACCCCTGCCGAACTCCACTGCGAATCTCAAAGTCCCCCGACACCTTACCTTTATGCAGAACGCGGCATTTCGCGCCGTCATAGGTTGCCTTAATAATAGCCACAAGCTTCTCAGGGATGCCTCTCCTGCGCAGGGCCGCCCATATAGAATCCCGGTTCACACTATCGAAAGCCTTTTCGAAATCGATGAAAAGCAAGTGAAGCGGAGAATCGTATTCAGCGCATTGCTCGATGATGATTCGCAAGGTGTTAATGTGATCGACACAGGAGAATCCGGATCGAAAGCCAGCCTGCTCTTCATCAATTGTGCTTTCTAAGTGGGCCTTTAGTCTTTCCAGGACGATTTTAGCTATTATCTTGGCAACGGCAGGAAGCACACAAATGCCTCTCCAATTATTACAGTCTGTGAGGCTACCCTTCTTTGGAAGTTTGATGATCAAACCTTCCTTCCACTCAGTGGGAAAGGTCTCTGTATTCCACGCTTTATCAACAAGTGGGTGCAGCAAATCGGCAGTTACGCTTGGCGCTGCTTGATAAAGTTCGGCAGGGATGCCGTCAAGTCCGGCGGCCTTTCCTCGTTTTAGTGCAATAATTGCAGTGACTATTTCCTCTTTAGTCGGGGCAGTGGACCGTATACGCACATTTTGATGGTTAGCTAAATTATCTATATGAGGGGGAACTTCACCAGAGGTTACACGCTTCAAGACCGCGGCGAAGTGTTCTTTCCATCGCCTCATTTGATCTTCTTCCAAGATAAGTAGCTTTCCATCACTATCTTTCACCGGATGTTGGCAGGAGTTACGACCACCTGTAAACTCCTTGATGACACCGTATACGGCGTTTAAGTTGTTACTTCTAGCGGCTTCTTCTGCTGACGCTAAAAGAGAATTCGCATAAACTCTTTTATCGCGTCGCACACTACGCTGAACTTCTCGAGCTTTCTGACGGTAAAGGAGTTCGATGCTGCTTCGATTGTCGTCTGCTGCTGCACCCAAACGAACTTTCAGCTCCTTTCTTTCAACAATCCGCTGCCATGAAGCGTCGGACATCCAGGGCTTATTCCGGCAATCCGGGTTTGGGCCAAGGATGGTATTTGCGCTATCAATGTACGCATTTTTTATGGCATCCCAGTTTTCGTTTATGTCACTATCTGGGTGACTAGTTATCTCAGCCGCTTTTTGCGCAAGATGGTCATTATATTGTTGTAAGACAGCTGGATTTTTTAGTCGAGCGATGTTGAATTTGCGGGGCCTGGATCTTTCGTCGCTGGGGCGGCGCACGGCTGCAATACGCAATCGAACATTAGCGATCATAAGATAATGGTCTCTTCCCATCCCAATATCGGCACCCTTCTTGTTTCGCACGTCCAGGAGGCAACTCTTGAATCTTTTACTAATGGCAAAATGGTCGATCTGATTTTGTGTTCTGCGCCGATCAACAGAGGACCAACTGATTTTGTGGTGGTCCTTATGCTCAAACATAGTACCACCGATGAAGAGACTGTGAAAGTTGCAGAACTCTACAAATCTTTCACCGTTGTCATTACGATCACCAAGACCGTGTCTCCCCATCACATGTCTGAGCCCATAGTTATCAGCGCTAACTTTTGCATTCAAATCACCCATAACCATTATAATGTCACCTTTAGGTGTTCTGCTCTGAACGGCGTTTAGTTCTTCGTAGAAGGAGTCTTTTGCCAAGACATTGTCGGGTTCAGTAGGGGCATAACATTGTATTATTGAGATGTTCTTCATTTTGGTCCGGAACCTGGCGGTCAAGACCCTGTCAGAGACCGGTTCCCAGGATAAGAGACAGTTTCGCGCGGCTCTGGTTAAAAGGAGCCCCACACCTGACTCCCGACGACTACCGGTAGCTTTACCGGAGTACAACATTACAGTGCTGCCCGTTGGAGAGATGAATTCTCCGCTGTTCCACCATCTTATCTCACTAATTCCTAAGATATTTAATTTGTACCTCAGAAATTCACTCTCTAATTGAAGAAATCGTGCGTTCTGGGGACCTTCTGATCCATTGTCCAGGAGAGTACGCACATTCCAGAATCCAATCTTTGTCATTGTACGATAGCTAAAAGTCGTAACCGTTGAGTCAGTCCTTATCCGAGGCATAGTTGACGTTTCGTTAGCATATAAAGATTTCGGATAGTGCAAGTTGCTGGCATACACATCCTGTCCTTTGATTGTCGGTTTTAACGACAGGCCCTCAAAGGGAAAGGCCGTGGTATTTTTTTTCACACCCCACACCACAGGGGTACCTCAACCAAATCATCGCACCGCCATCACTGGCGGCTTGACGTTGGTTGGCAATGGTCTGTGACCACTGCCGTTCCAGGGGGCGCCCACGCGGAGGACTATGGAAGAGGAGTTTTTGCCCCCCAATGATGATGAAACCTGCAGTTCGGGATGTTTTTTTTGCAGACCTCAATAATATGGGGACCAAATTTCAATTTAGAATCGAATACGATGCCTAGATCCTTAAAACGATCCACTTTAAGAAGAGCAGAATTGTGAATTGTGTATTGGAAGGATATAGGATAAGGCTTTAGGGAAAAGGACATAGAAAAACACTTGCTTACATTTAGATGTTGATGATTTAATAGACACCAGTCATTCAATGCATCTAGGTCAGATTGAAGGCATAAGCAGTCTTCGATTGATCTGATGACTCTAAATATCTTGAGATCATCTGCATATAACAAGCAAAGTGAGGAGATATGAATACTCGTAGGAAGATCATTTATAAAAATGTTAAAGAAAAGGGGGCCCAGAATAGAACGTTGGGGAACACCCGAAGTAGGACAGAAAGGTGGCGATGCACAATTGTTGAAGACAGCACGACATTTACGTTGAGATAAATAAGAGGCAAACCAGGACAAAAGCGAGCCAGCAATACCAAAGCCTTTAAGCTTCGCAAAGAGCAAGTTGTGATCAACGGTGTCAAAAGCTTGGAAAAATCCGTGTACAAGACATCAACTTGGCCATGGTTATCCAAGGCTCTTGTAACCGTGTGTTGGAAGGTCATAAGGTTTGTGATTGTCGTGCGACCTTTAACACAGCCGTACTGCTGCTCCGCAAACAATAAGGACACCGAAGGGTACAGAAAGTTATGAATAAGACGTTCAAGTATTTTGGGGAAACAAGACAGCATTGAGATTGGCCTATAGTTACACACAGTAGACGTGTCATTACATTTTGGAATAGGGAGAATGTTGGGCAATTTCGACACAGTTGGGAAAGTGCCCTCACTAAGACTAAAATTAAAGAAGATGGATATGGGGACACTTAAAGGTGATGAAAGGGACTAAACAAAAACGTCGGGCAGCTCATCACGTCCACAACCACCGTTAATATCCAGAGCATCAATTATGGCCGCCACTTCGGTTGGTTTGGTGGATAACATATGTGACGAATTCAGGGGCATATTATTCATAGACTGGAAAGATAGAGGAGATGTAGATGGTGTAGTGAAAGTGGAAGAAAAAACCGAGTAAATAACTCACTTGTTTCCTGGGTGGTATTACCGACTGCATCCTCTAAACGAACTTTGGCAGGTAAACAAGTGGAAGATTTTAAGGAACGAATGTACGACCAGAAAGGTTTTACTTGGTTATTGTAAATGGAATTTTCAATTCTTTGAAAATAATTGTACTACATTGCGATTTTCATTAAACGTCTGGCACTTGCGCGCAAGCACGTGTAATTCAGAAGATTAGAATGGCATGGTGTTTTTTTTTCCACTTTCTGTGGGCCTTTTCTTTCAGAAGCAGTGCATCAGTCACCGTTTTAGTCAGCCAGGGACATATCTTGCTTTTGTTACGTGGATAAAGTGGAGTACAGGAGCAGATAATCTTATTGAGAAAAGCGTAGAACTTACTCGTGGCTTATTCGCAATTAAGGCCATGAAAAAATTCTGTCCAAGAAACTGACTCTAGCTCAACTCACGTAACTGTCACCATACACTGTCGAACTCGAACTTGAACACGAACCTAATACAAGTGGACCGGTTTTCTTTACACCTACGTGATGAGTGTGTGTGTGTCAGAGGAAATTTGTACCAGGTTCGAGTTCGAGATCGACAGTGTATGGTGACACTTATATTATAATCTGCTTTCCGAAAATTATATCTTCTGGGCGGAGAGCTTTGTTTTAGCTGCGGGGAAGCTAGGAAAATGTCGATAGATAGGGCGCGATGATGTGGGTTAAGAGCAACGTAACCGTTAGGAGCAGAGGACAGCACAGCACAGTGAGGTGGAAGATAACACAGAATTAAGTCGAGTAAATGATTATTACAATTAAGCACCGTATTTATTTGCAGTAAATTACAAAGGGAAATGAACGATGATGAGGAGAGGGAAGAAGGATTTGAAGTGGAAATTTGCAATTCAGTAGGGGAGGGAAGCCAATCAACACAAGGGAGATTGAAGTTACCGCATATTAAAATACTTGATGAAGGGAAATCAGACATAATAAAGGTGGAGAGCTCCGTGTAAAATGTTTCATAAACATTAACTGGGGAGTTGCAAGGAACATATACGCAGGCAATTAAAAGAGAGGTGGTATGGGAAATGGAAACAGTGATCAAAAGGCGTTCCACGGGAGGAGATAGGTTGAAGCTTGTGTTGATTGAGCCTGAGATAGCACTACCCACTGCCATTAGCGCTCTTCCTCCATCTTTTTTTGGTCAATGATAAGTTGCAATCGCGGCGGAAGATTTCTTTATCGAGAATACTATCATTCAGCCATGTTTCCGTTAAGCAGATAATGTTGTCGTTGGATGTAAGACTGGAAAGTCGAAATTCCTCTAGCTTGGACCTTAACCCACGCACGTTCTGATAAAAAACTTTTAAACAATATTATTATATTATATTAATTAGCAATGAGACACTCCATTCTTATTCTTAAATATGGTTAGTATATTTTATTTAGGTTGTCATCCTTCGAATTTTGTTGTAAAAACTCAGATGCTTGAGCTTGTCTACAAGGACTAACTTTACTACTACTAGACATTTGCCCTAACCCCTAGTGGGGCATCGTGCGTCAACTATTCCATGTTGCTTTGCTGACGTTTCGTTGGCATAAACCGAATGATGCACGTTGCCAGCATGCAGCTCCTGCTCCCATTTGGCCGTCTACTTGCGACAAGTCGGGAGATGCTGTGGCTTGTTATTACGCCCCGCACCACAGGGGGAAGGCAACACAAAAATCTATGGCCATGAAAGCCGTGGACGGGACTTGAACACGTAACGATCATAGTCAGGCATGAGACTGACGCCTCCACGCACTGAGCTACCCAGTCGCTCCGACCATAATTATAGTATGTAATGTATTGTGCAGCATACTCCGTGGAATCATGTGATAGTTGGATTTATAAAGGTTGTTGATTTAAAAAAATTTCTGAAAACCTTCTAACAGAAAATTTAATACGACTATCAATGTGACATCAACAAGGCCCCCTTAACGCCATTGTTTATTTCAATCATAAAAACAATAGTAAAATTAGAAGTTATCGTAAAAAGTGAAAACTTTTCTTCGGCAAATTATTCCTTAAAATTAGCCGTAAACGAAGTCAACAATCTTCTTTTATCTTTGGAAGTGCTAAGTGGTATTGCGACAATGCTACAAGAATTTAACTTATCACGAAATACTCGTAGAAAATGTGTCAAATGCGACACTTTCCCTAATGAGGAACAAAAAGTATAGCGTCGCACGCATGAGAGCCTTGGGTCTCATCAATGCGGAGCATGCCAGCTTCCAATGAAAGCCATTCTTTCCGTCACGAACAGTTGACTGTTTAATGACATATGTCATTCGATTTACTTTATACAACAAGATTGAACATTCGTTAAATTTGTTTAAACACCAAATGTTTTCATTTGTACTAGGTATGTACCATGGACAAATAGAATTCGCGTATCGAAAAAACTAAATGGCGTTGAGCTAGTTTTAGGTCATATCCGTACTCGTGTGAAGCTGCCGCAATTTGTAAAACGTTGAATATAAGAGTATATTACGAAATTCGCTATTATCTCGTTTATGTTACTTGTGATTATATCTATTTATATTATAACATTGCAGAGTTTTGTTACAATTATAGACGTTAGTATGAAACTAATTCATAATACAGTGACGTTTCCCAACAACGGACACACACGGGGAATAAAATATTGTCCACTACGCAGAAGTGTCTACTTTTTTGAAAAAAAAAATTGATGTTAACGTTAATTGTATAAAAATAGACACCTGGTGCGGTGCAGTGAAGACAGAGAAACTGATTTTTAATGTGCGCTAATTCGGGGTAATTTCTAAGTTTCTTCAGAATTAAGATGAGGTGGGACACTTAACAACAGTTGTTATTACCTACCAGGTTATCCCAGGAAATGAATGCTCATTTGAGGGGTTTTGGTTGGACTAATTAGGAGGTGAACATACTAATAGTCCCGAATTTGTGGAAAATGAAGTGGGGGCGCGGACGAAGAAGGTATCATTTTTCGGCTTTTTTTTTGTGTGATGCAAATGCAAAAATTCACTTGACGCGAAAAATAAGGCCTACAGACAATGGATTCAACGAGGAACCAGAGCTAGAAGAGAAAAATATGACGAGCTATGGCGAATATCGAATAGAATAATTAGAAGTAAGAAACGTAAATACTTTGACTAGCAGTTGCTGAATATAAACGAAAACTTACCTAATAGGAACACCAGACAAGCGTACAAACTCATCACCATCGTGGCGCGACAGCCCGACGTCGGGCCTTGGCCGCCTGTAGCGTACAAACTAGGAAATACAATTAAGAACGGCTAGCAACCCAGGACTAGCCTTTGTAAGGACAAGGATGGAAACATCATCAGCGACACCGATGGCATTAACAAACGATCGGCTTCTTATTTTGAAGAGCTTCTGAATCAACCATCTAACATCCGCACACAAGAAGAAATCAACGATATTGTTGATCCAGACCCACCCGTACAACCCCCGACAGTAGAGGACGTTGATCTCGCGTTGGGGCCACTAAAATGAAATAAAGCGCCGGGCGTTGACGAGATCCCAGCTGAACTGCTAAAATTCGGTGGAATGGGTCTAGCTACTGCCATACATCCATTACTCTTGCGAGTATGGGAGGACGAGGTGATCCCAGACGCAGATGCATCATCTGTCCAATTCACAAAAAGGGAGATAAACTGCGGTGTAAGAATTACAGGGGCATTTCACTAGTTTGTACGTCCTAATAAAATTTTGACGATTCTGGAAAATAGAATAAAACCGTACGCAGAACGAATCATTGGCGAATATCAAAGCTGTTTCAGACCTGGTCGCTCCACAACCGATCAGCTCTTTACGGTCAAATTGATACTCCAGAGGTGCTGGGAATACAACGTAAACGTATACCAAATCTTTGTTGACTTCAAGCAGGCATACGACAGTATCGATCGTGGAGTACTGTACAACATCATGCTGCAATTTGGTATACCGGCCGAATAAGTGCGACTGACAAATATGACGATGACCAACTCCATCTCACAAGTCAGGATCCACAATAGACTTACTGATCTATTTGAAACACGCACTGGTTTGAAACAGGGCGATGAACTGGCACCGACGCTCTTCAACCTAGCACTGGAATACGCTATTCCGGGTATGAAATCGTCAAACTACAACGACTTCAATGGCAGGGCATTTACAAAGAATGGACGATAATCGCATGACAAAGAGAGTAATGAATGCAGAACGAGTCGACGGAGCGAGACTGCCTAGACGACCGAGATCTCGTTGGAAGAGCTCAGTAGGCGTGGACGCCGCGCAGCTACTGGGCTTCCAAAATTGGAGGACGCGGTCACGTGACCGAGATAATTGGAGGACAATGATCCAGGCAGCCAAGGCCTGACGTCGTGCTGTCGATAAGGTCGATAAGTCGATAGGATGCAATGGTTGGCGGACGGATCAGACGCCCAAGCGGTCGAATCTGGGTCCAGGTGTAATGGGACCCTCGGCATCTGGTTTCGTACCACCAACAGATCACTACTCATCAGGTGCTGCTTCGATCTGCCGGTGGGAGCAGCACTACCAGACCGTAATATGGTTCATTGCAGGTGGTTCATTACAGACCGTACCCATAGAGTGGAATTTAAGGCCAACATTTTTTCTTTCGTTTGTCAAGTACCACTTGACAAACGAAAGAAAAAATGTAAAGTATCGTCAGTAAGATACTATAAAGTACCTTCCATTTTTAGAAGTACTATTTCCACATAATTATTTAATAAAACGAACCTTTTATTGGCAGGAAATGAATTTTATGTGCTTCATAAACTGTAAATTACCCGGAAACTTCGACACCTGTGCCACCTGCATTTTAAAATGTTCAAATACTAACGGAGCAGCATTCGTACACTAACCTTCTATCCAGAGCAGCTCAGATCAAATTATTAGTTTAACTGTGTGGTGTTAACTGCTCTTCACGGCTGTTAAAAAATGCGCCTAATATGGAACAATTTTCTAAATATTCAAGCCACAATATTTAAGCTACAATTTTCTGACAGCAATATCTTACGTAAAACAACTCATTCGATCACATTTAAATTCATCCGTCGTTGATAAGTCGATGAATCACGCAACAAATTCGATATAAACTCGGATTCGCAAACGCGCCTTTGGTAAACATAACGTCACGTGCATTACGCTTTGATGCATTTTGATGCCATACGTGTAAACAGTAATCGCGTTTACGCTCAACGGGTGAAAAATACGACCGCATATACGTATCCCATGTATTAGAAGCTTAAAGGTTCTAATACACGGGTCGGATACACGCGACCACGTAATTTTCACCCGAGTCCCGTGAACGCGACTAGTGTTTACACGTACTAAGTCGGGTTTACACGTAAGTCGGGTTTACACGCTGATGAAACGTCAGAAACGTGTATCGAACTGAATATTGACGCGAAAATAATGCACACGTCGTTGTGTTTACACGAGATTCATTTACAATTCGACAGCATATGTGCGAGTACTCAAATAATCTATTTTTCATGTGTTTGTTGTTTAATTCATCGACTCACAATGGCGGATGAGTACCCGTCGAGATCCGTCGTCAACTAACAAATTACGCGTTGTCGTAAACCCATTTGCTGTTTACATGGGACGGATATCTTGGATTTGACGCGCCCGACGGGTTTACGCGTCACGTGTGTTTGAAGCTTTAAGGTCTGTTTTGGTAGACACCACTCTGTGTCGATTACAGGCGGTTATCAAAAAGATACACGCAAGTACGACTCCGTGCTCTATGACTTGATCGCTAATCGCGAACAATGTGCGACTATCGTGTGTCTAGCACATGTAAGACATCTATTTATCTACTCCAATATAATATAAAAAACACACGGATTTTTTAATTTAATTGGTATTTATTATTTTAAATCGAGTAACAATTTTTGTTTATTTAAAACTAGTCAGAATTATTTCACCAATAATATTGTGAACATTCATTTCGATATGATTTTTCGTTTTGTTTTAAATTTAATGTGCACAAAGGAAAAAAACTGTTATTAATTATTTTGTCGTTGTTTGAATTATTGCTTTTGGAAATTTTTTGTAATTACTTAAAGATGCACTTACAATTTCTAGCGGTCGTGATTTAACATTAAAAAAGTATGAAAGTTTCGATTTGCATTAATTAGTTATACATTATCTGTATATAAGAATAATAAAAAGAAAGATTTTTTCTTTCGTGGACACATGGAAATTACAAATTGCGAAAAAAAAACGGGTCGACAAAATATAACGAAAGTACAAAATAAATGAATAGAACACTAGAAAATCTACACAACTTGGAAAGTAAAATAGTTTAACAATAAAATTAACATCATAAATAGTGTTAACAACAGTTTTACAATACAGTTTAAGCCTAGCAAAAAGTGTAATGTTATAGTTCAGTTTTCTATCATTTATAGGGATTCTACCATTGTCATTTTGTGTGACGATTTTTTTATTTTATTTACAAAATGCTAGACGGTAGTATATGTATGTGTATTTGATGCCTCTAAAGGTAAATGTTGCGAAATATACATTAAACAATACACAAGCTATACACATTCACATGGAAGATTAGGACTTCGATTTTGGGATCAATTGAAATACATATTTTTTATGATTATCACATTTTAATCGAAAATGTTCGTTTTTTCGTTATTCGGGAGTATTCTCTCTGATCTAAAAAAAATGTTCATCTACAACAGTTTCAGGACAACTCTAATCATATTTCCATTAGAGCACCGTCTAAAAAGACTATTGCCGACTTTTCTCCTAGGTGAGATCGTAATCTATGTGGGCTCTCTTTTTTGCTAGTTTAGAAGGGAATTCTACTAGTAGGTTTAGAGGCACTCAAGAGGAGTTTCTAGTAGGTTTTTATAAGTGACGCTACATGTTGCTTTTCTTCTTCGGTCAGGCCGTTCTTCAGGGTTCGACGTACTGGAAAGTAAAAAAAAGTAATGAATAATTTTGATTGAGATTTATTTATTGATTCAGTTAAAAATATTAGTATTACACATGTAAAATAATGTTATAAAACTATTTGCATTTAGGCACACACAATTCTCATGTAAAAGAAAATATACAGAAATACAACAAGCTTTAACAAAAGTCATGCAACAACGTTACTATCCTCCAGATAAAGGGTGTCCCCATAGGGATTTTCACATGTAAAGCGTGAATAAAACAGAGTTTTGAAAGCATTTTAAAATTTTATTTTGATCAGTAACGTGGTTCATCACAATCATGTATTGAACAAAATGTAACCCAAATGTTCACCACGGCTGTGACAGTAGACCTTCATTCAATTGTTTACATTTTTGGAAGACGCTGAGCCATAATTTCACCTCGATGGATTCGTCAACAAAACAAAATCATCGTATCTGGGCTGATGAGGACCCAAGAGTTATTGTTGAGTAATGGTTTGGAGCGGTTTTTGGAGCAGTGGAGTCTTCGGGCCGTACTTTTTCGAAAACACAGCCAGCCAAACTGTTACCGTGAATAGTTTACCCTATCGCGCCATGATAACGGATTTTTTTGTGACGATATATGGTTCCAACACGATGATTGCCACACGCCCAACTAAACAATGACTTTCTTGTGGCAGAAGTTAAATTGGGTGCGTTTTCAAAACAAAACAGTGTCGACACTGTTCCATGTGTAACAGAGCTGTAAAATGTTGTGCACCGGTGAGTGAGTGAGAGAGTCGCGCAACAGTGTCGACACTGTTTTGTTTTGAAAGCGCACCCATTGTCGGATTATTTCCCGAAATGGTTATGCCAATTGTCAATTCGACATATAAATTAAATTAAGCTGCAATTATGCCATAGCGTCATCCAAAATGTAGACAAGCGGATGGACGTCTGCCGCCAGAGCCATGGTGAACATTTGGGTGGGAACCACGATACTGACTAACAAATAAAGTTGTCGAATTCTTTTAAAACTGTTTGCTTTATACACTTTACATAACCTAAAATAGTCCTTTGGTTGTACACAGCAGTTGTCCGTTCGATTCTTACAAATGGATTGTTAGTCTGGTGCTAAAATATACAACGTAACAAAACTTAGTAGGGTGCAAAGAGTGACATGTCTGGGTACTACAAATGTCATGCGAACAAGCCGAGGGAGGGAAACGTTTAACGTGATTCTGCATCTTCCACCTATCGACCTTTTTATCATCAGTGCAGTCAGGCTCAAAGAGTCGGGAGGTGGGGCGGTCATAGCGATATACTAGACCAGTTGCCACAAGATGTGACCAAGGTAAAAACCGATTTCACCGTGCTCAAACTAAGATTTGGGAGAAACTTTTTCGCCAAATTTTCCACAAAATCTGAATCGAGGAGAAGCGAGGTAGTGAAGGATTCTGACACCAGGATTTTCACCGATGGGTCCAACATTTAATTCGGCGTCGGTGCAGGGATATTTCAGGCGCACTGAATATCTCGGAATGTTACTGCTTTCCAGATTGTGCCAGCATTTTTTAGGCGAAAACGCTCGCAATTATGAAGGCTTGTCACACTCTGAGAGATATACCACAACATCGCCATTTGCCCGTACAACCAGGCCGCTATCAAGGCACTAGGATCGACAAAAACATCCTCCAAGCTTGTCGAGCGATGCAGGGAGGAGCTAACCTGCCTTGGCAGACCATGCTCTGGGTTCCTATGCACACCGAAATAGAGGGCAACAAAAAGGCTGACGAGCTTGCCAGAGAGGGCGCCGCCCTAGGCAGTTCTCATGCGGAACCTGTTTCCATTTCGCTGAGGACTGTTAAGTCCTCTCATTACCTCATGGTTGCGGATTCCAAAGGGCGCAATCTGTCCACCTGTGTCGTATGAAGGAAGATATGGCCCACCTATGAGAGGAAGAGAACATTTGAGCTTTTGATCAAATCACGTAAAAATGTCGCCAGGCTCACTATGGTTATAACGGAACATTGGCCTATAGGGGATCACGCAGTCAGACTGGCCATCCCCTACAATCAGCATTGCTGAAGCTCCGGGAATGAAGACGAAAAAAAACCCTTACTCCAAATACCGGGCTTGGCAAAGACATTTCTTAACAACTTGGGGAATGTGTCGAGGGTGTGGATTAGGAAGTTGCTTTACATCCTCAACTCTGGTTGGATCTAGGTAGGTCACCCAATTAAGCCATGGTAAAAGTGACTATTTGAAATAACCCATATGGGTACTTACGTTTTGAACCGACGGAAAATAAACGAAATAAGCCATGAATGGACAATATCGGTTTCAAATCGAAATAAGGCATGCAAAAAAAAAACAAAATAGGTAAACAGTGTTCAGAGCGAGCGTTCATATTTTTGCGATACTGAAGGTTGTGATTCCTTAAGGGCGGAGCGCCCACAAGAGGCTGTTGAACCCGAAACGAGCGTTTATGTTCGTCCGATACTGAGGATTGTGATCTCTTAAGCGCGGAGCCTACACAAGGGACTATTGATTCACAATCGGGGTATCTTTGGTGAACATATGTTTAGTTCATAGATTTCAGTATAAATATAAGATGTCCCTTCAGGAAAAGGTAGTCTGTAACATCATTTTTCACAATAAAGAAGTTTATTAAAGACAATGTTCTTTTAATGTAACTGGCAAGAGACTGTTGCACCCAAAGCGAAGCGAAGCAATCATTCATGTTTGTTAGATACTGAGAGTTGTGATTCCTTAAGCGCGGATCGAGCGTAGCCCACACAAGCGACTGTCAATTCACAGTCCGCAGTATCGCACAAAGTGTGTATGGACAATTTCGGTTTGGAACGAGCTAAACTAGCTCCGCTCCTAAGAGGCTGCAACCCCCCGTACATAGCCCTATGTCGCTCATTTCACTCTTATATGTACCAGCATCCGTTTCGCCCTAGCATGTCTGCATCCAGCATTTTTTTTTTTTTTTTTGACTATGCACGATTTTGGTTTCAAATCGAAATAAGATATGCGAAGTAACATGAAAATAGTCACGTATATACTCACTTTCGTTTTAAATGAAATGGAACATTGGCCACTTTCGGATTCAGTCGAAACTGTCCATCAATGGCTAATTTCCAAATGGCTTATTTCATGGTGCCGATCTAAGCATTCTACCATCCCCTAAATTTCCAAATATGATCTCATAACAAAACTTAATGACGTTTGTGTCTTCAAAACGGCGTAGTCTCCGCTACTTGGGCTCTGGCTAGTCTTGCCTCAGCCACCAGTTACACAAACCACACTTTAAATGGTGAAATACCCCTTTAAAAGACGGTGTTGACTCTAGGAACTGTTGCCCTAAAATGCTATTCCCAATATAGGGAATGGTGTTAGTCTGAGATGGTTTGTTGAGCCAACTGTTTGTTATAGTGCTGTTGGTTTTGGAATCGGGTTCTCACCACACTCCAAAGGGAAATGGAGCGTGTATTGTGGCTTCATCTAAAAGTTATCACCAAATTCGGTTCGAGAATTCACAATGATTTCCAGATGGATGATATCGCAGTCCAACAATTCGTCCGACTATTGCGCCAACATTTGACTCAACGAGACCCAATCTATGGTTGGATAAATAAATGTTGGGCCAACAAATTATTCCAATATCCTCGAAAGTGTAATGTAGCCGTAAGTGATGCAAACATACAATACACTATCGGTGTGTTTTTTTTTCAACATTTATCTGGTGCACGTTAGACTATCTCCATGCATTACAAAAACAGCTTAAACCTGTACGGGCCAGTGGGGTGGCTAACCTGAACTCAATATATTGTAAAATTGTACCAGGAAAATGCGCCTGTAGGTATGCTTGTCGTTGATTTGATAACTGGTGTGAAGTTCCGATGACAGTTCATTCGTAATTTACACATTTTATATATTCTCGTCACTACTATCTAACATTAAGGCGGGGTCATATTCACAAATGCTTGTCTCTCTGGTCAATTTTGAAAGCCAATCAAACTACTCTGATTGGCATAACATTTAAAAGATTAACCTGGATGGCTGCCTTCGATCGTTTTTCTGCTCCACGAGTTACTTACCCTAACCCGTTGTTAAAAAAACGCATCTTATTTCCACATTTAAATTCTGAAGCGAATTCCTGGCTTGCCCATCTGCTCGAGATCAGATTACATGACTACGGAACTCTGCTTCGGTAGGAAATTCTCGGTCTCCATCCCTAGTCAATCGGAATGGGATGTTGGCAATATCTGTACTGAACCCGGGTGTATCATGTGGTATACTGATGGCTCAAAAACGAGACAAGGAGTTGGTGCTGGGGTTCTTGGACCGAACACCAGGATCTCAATCGCTATGGGTACTTGGCCCAGCGTTTTCCAAGCCGAGATCCATGCAATTGAGGTTTGCGCCAGGGAAATTGTGTACAAGAAGCTCACTGGCGCTAACATCATTATATGCTCTCACAGTCAGGCAGCTATTAAGGCTCTTTCTTCACATAAGTTCTCATCGAAACTAGTGAAAGAGTATTTTGATACCCTTCAATGTCTGGGGGCAAAGACCTTTTCCATAGTCCTCCGCGTGGGCGCCCCCTGGTAACGGCAGTGTATCAATTCGCTGACGGCCAATGTCTTAGCGATAAGACAGTTTGGAAAAGGCAGATAGCTGTAGCCTGAATGGCTGACGAACACCTAAGCGTCTCAGGTCTAGTAGGATGGAATGACTTGCGTAGTTGGACCTGCTACATAGTTGTGTGGGCTCCAGCACGTTTATTAAACCATCTGAAGCAGCTATCTCCGAGGCCATCCCCTGAATGGGGTTAAGCGACGTGCTGACAACTCGTCCTTGTAAAAACCACTCCATGTCAAGAAACCTGGAACAAAAGCCTCGGATTGGACGGATCAACAACGACGACCACGCAAACGAATAAAGGATTATTCTTTCGGATCCTGGAATGTACGCTCCCTGAACAAACCGGGGGCCGAGAAGGCCCTCCTTCAACAGGTCGAAAAGTACAAACTGAGCATTACTGCAGTCCAGGAAACAAATTGGCTTGGCAGCGAGATTAATGACAAGAAATCGCACACAATTTTTACAAGTGGCAAACCATCGGGCCGCAAGGAGTTTGGAGTAGCATTTATAGTGGACAATCACCTCAAACCGCATATTACTGACTTCAAACCCATAGATGAACGGCTGTGTGCGATTCGCATCAAGACTCGATTCTTCAATCTCTGGCTCATCAATGTGCATGCCCCCACTGAAGTTAAAGAAGACGCAGTAAAAGACGAGTTCTACGCCCGCCTTGAAACTCTCTTCGACTCACTTCCAACAAACGACGTCAAATTGCTGCTGGGAGACTTTAACGCGAAAGTCGGGAATGAAAGTTGGCATCGGGGGACCTCTGGAGGCCATAGCCTCCATGAAGAATGTAACGATAACGGCCAGCGACTTATCGACTTCGCCTGCAGCAGGAATCTAGTCGTAAGCTCTACGTGTTTCCCGCATCGACGCATTCACAAGCAGACCTGGAAGTCTCCAGACGCACATACCGTCAACCAAATTGACCACGTCCTCATTTGCAGGAGATGGGCGTCTAGTGTCTTGGATGTCCGCTCCTATCGAGGAGCAAACTGCGACTCAGATCATCACTTGGTGAAGACGACCTACAGATGTAGAATTTCCTCAGTGCACCAGTCAAGAGTCAGCCCTCCCAAAATCTTTGCGGTTGATAGGCTCTTGAGTGATGCTACAGCGGTGGCGTATACTACCGCCCTTGAGGAAAAACTATCACCTATGCTACACAACATCAGCAACACAGGCGTCCATGGGTTCTGGGAAGAACTCAAGGGTACCATCAAGGATGCCGCAGAGAAGGTCGTGGGATATAAAGCCCGGCGAGCGCGAAATGACTGGTTCGACGAAGAATGCAAAAATTCACTTGACGCGAAAAACGAGGCCTACAGACAATGGATTCAACGAGGAACCAGAGCCAGAAGAGAAAAATATGACGAGCTACGGCGAATATCGAATAGAATAATTAGACGTAAGAAACGTAAATACCTTGACGAGCAGTTGCTGAACATAAACGAAAACTTAGCTAATAGGAACACCAGACAAGCGTACAAACTAGTAAATACAATCAAGAACGGCTACCAACCCAGGACTAGCCTTTGTAAGGACAAGGATGGAAACATCATCAGCGACACCGATGGTATTAACAAACGATGGGCCTCTTATTTTGAAAAGCTTCTAAACCGACCATCTAACATCCCCACACAGGAAGCTCTCGACGATATTGTTGATCTAGGCCCGCCCATTCAGCCCCCGACAGTAGAGGAAGTTGATCTCGCGTTGCGGTCACTAAAACGAAATAAAGCGCCGGGCGCTGACGAGATTCCAGCTGAACTGCTAAGATTCGGTGGAACGAGTCTAGTTGATGCCATACATCAATTACTCCTGCGAGTATGGGAGAACGAGGAGATCCCAGACGATTGGCGCAGAAGCATCATCTGTCCAATTCATAAAAAGGGAGATAAATTGCGGTGTGAGAATTACAGGGGCATCTCACTAGTTTGTACGTCCTATAAAATTTTGACGAAAATTCTGGAAAATAGAATAAAACCGTACGCAGAACGAGTCATTGGCGAATATCAAAGCGGTTTCAGACCTGGTCGCTCCACAACCGATCAGCTCTTCTCAGTCAAACTGATACTCCAGAGGTGCTGGGAATACAACGTAAACGTATACCAAATCTTTGTCGACTTCAAGCAGGCATACGACAGTATCGATCGTGGAGTACTGTACAACATCATGCTGCAATTTGGTATACCAGCCAAATTAGTGCGACTGACAAAGATGACGATGACCAACTCCGTCTCACAAGTCAGGATCCAGAATAGACTTACTGATCTATTTGAAACACGCACTGGTTTGAAACAGGGCGATGGACTGGCACCGACGCTCTTCAACCTAGCACTGGAATACGTTATTCGGGCCATGAATATGGACAACAGCAAGACGCTACTCATCAAGTCGACACAATTAGCAGCGTACGCCGACGACATCAACATCATGTCCCGAAGATTGGCTGATGCAGAAGAACTTCTGCATACGCTCGATACCGCTGCAAAGGAAGTTGGATTACGTATTAACGAGGGTAAAACTAAAATAATGATGCAATCGGTGACAAGGACACCTGCACAACCGAGCATCAACGTGGGGGACCTCAACATCGAGTTCGTGAACAACTTCATCTACCTGGGTTGCAACCTGTCAAGGGACGCCAACGAAACTGATGAAATCAAGCGACGGATACAGTTAGCTAATAAGACTTTTTTCTCGGTTCTCCCCATAATGAAATCGAAACATGTGCACAGAAACACGAAGCTCCGCGTGTACAAAACCATTATACGACCAGTGCTATGCTATGGCTGCGAAGCATGGACCCTAACTCAAGCCTCCGAAATCATGCTAGACACTTTCGAACGTAAGGTTCTACGGCGAATTTTCGGGGCTGTTTGCGATCGAGATGGATGGCGCATCCGGTACAACCATGAGTTGTATGAAATGTACGATGAGCTGCAAGTCTCGAAAATCGTCAAACTACAACGACTTCAATGGGCAGGGCATGTACAAAGAATGGACGATGATCGCATGCCTAAGAGAGTAATGAATGCAGAACGAGTCGACGGAGCGAGACTGCGAGGACGACCGAGATCTCGTTGGGAGAGCTCAGTAGGTGTGGACGCCGCGCAGCTGCTGGGCTCCCAAAATTGGAGGACGCGGTCACGTGACCGAGATAATTGGAGGACAATGATCCAGGCGGCCAAGGCCCGACGTCGGGCTGTCGCGCCACGATGATGATGAATGTCTGGCAAACTCTAACCGGGTCACTCTTTGTTGGGTACCTGGGTATCGGCGCATTCATGGCAACGAAGCTTCGGATGAACTTGCTACGCAGGGCTCATCGGACAAGTTTTTCGGACCCTACTGCAGTCTAAGCTGGGCCACAGACAGGGCGCTGGTAAAGGATTGGTCTGCGGGCGAAAGGCTACGGCACTGGAATAATCTCCCAGGATTACGACAGTCCAAAGATCTTATCAACCCCTACGGTCACACAGAAGCTAGCCGATTGGGAAGAGCTGACCTGAGATTGGTCGTTGGTTTCCTCACGGGACACCACTGGGTGAGATATCACTTAAACAAAATGGGCCTGTCCACTGAGACGGAGTGCCGACTTTGCCCGGAAAATATTGAGTCCACCAAACACCTTCTCTGTGAATGCCCCGCGGTTGTTCGCGCCAGGTTCATGTTTCTTGGAGATTCCATCGTGAGCTCCGGTGTCATTAATAGTACTGCTACAAAGGACCTACTGGCCTTTATCAGGTTGGCTGAGGGTCTTTTGGATTAGTTAAGGCTATGACACAATAGATCTTATGGTCGCAGTGCCTACCAGCTGGGTACCTTAGCCTGCCTTTATTTATTATTATTATTGTTATTATTACTATTGTATATTAATACACATTTAAAGTTATCGTTTTCCTGGACAATGCGGTTAAGTGGGAGTTTAATTATGTATGCACAATTCCTTTGAGAGCCTATTGCTCACTTTTCCTGTTTAAGAGCCTATAGCAAAAACAATTTTGCGCCATTTTGGAAATTAGAGGTAAATTAATCTTTTAATAAAAGTCAAAAAACGAAATCTTTCTTGGATTGATCCAAGAAAAAAAAACTTTATATTTTATCTTCGCTTATTTTTTTAAGGAACTAATTAAATTTTACACGAATCAAAGGAAGGATATCTATTTTAAATTAAAAAGTATACCTATCTCAAATTTTCAAAATGAAGCTATGCATTTTATTTAGTTGAAGCCACTCTCTCACACAATTATAATTATTTCTAAAGTCAGTCCCACTCAACATTTAAAAAGCATGTAATGCTAAGGATAGAGTTGGCAAGCAAGCCACAAAACTGAGGACCGGTTTCTCAATGTTCGGTTAAAGTTCAACGTAACGATAAACACTTATCTCGACCTATCCTCTGGTTAAAAATTTAACCAAACGATAAACAACACTACACTTTCAAATGAGAGCAATCCATGAAGAACAGAGTTAGGGAAATTCATTCGATGGAAGAGGGTTTGGAACCAACCCATCCGCAAATAAATGCTGAGACGTGGTACAGACATAGAACAGAATGGTATAGGCAGCAGAATTCCGCCAAGAAAAATAAGTGATTTATATATATTGTACCTATATATAAAATATATAAGTTATATAAGTTACGATGCGTTAAATATCCTTAAGGTGTGCTTAGATTTAGCGAAACCACTCGCGGAAAAGTTATTGTGAACTTGTTCCTCACCCAAAAATGCGAGTCCCGAGTCCAGTGAGTTTCCTCACGCAACAGTTTCGCGGGTGGTTTTGCTAAATCTAAATACACCTTCAGGCTTGATAATTTACTGTCAGTTTATCGCTTAGGCCAATGTCCCGATTAATTAATCGGAAGTTTAATCGAACATTGAGAAACTTTAGTCATCTAATTTGAGGAAAAAAAAAACAATCTTAAAGTCAACACAAATCGAACTAATGTTAAAGTATGCTTTCGATGTGATTATTTTAAAGAAAATACAAAACTCAACGTTCGAAATTTTTGGTGAAAAAAAAATTACGATTATTAAAATCAAATCATGATTAACAATCAGTGAAACGGATGATTGCTCCAGACGATATGCGAAGCGTGCCAATTTAGATTCATGTAAATAATTCAAATCAGCCAAATTTAACCATTTGCTTTTTGTTTAATGGTTTCAATATAATCTCTAGATACAACATATAAAAACATGCTAAACTGAATTTCAAATCAAGATCATAAAAATAAATATGCTTTTCGATAACAGCCAACTAACCCTTTCCCCTAGTGTTCGGGTGATGCTGCAGTACGCTCAGCGGTGAATCCTTCCCTGGTTCGTGATCTTTTCACTACACCAAAATGAGGTTTTACAAATATTTAAAACAAAAAAAAGAATAATGTCTCCAAAAAGCATTCAGTAAAAATATAGTGTGAACAATGTCTCCAAAAAATTAACAAAAATAAAATTTTATTTATAGGTATTGTATAATATAGTGTTTCACACGGTATCATTAGCGTACAACTCTAACCGATACTATTCCTAAGCATACTGGATAGATAGTCGTATTTGTATATTATATGTAATCTACCGCCACCAATTATGTTGAACAGCTAATAATTGTAATGTGTAGATATTGTAACAAATATATAAATTCATATAAAAGATACAATAATTAAAAAAAAAACTACTTACATGATTTTCGATCAGCGTGACGTGTCCGTTTGCGTTCACGTGGTGTTGGACGCGAGCCAGGCGCTTTTGTCGCAGTTTTTACAAGCGATTCCAGAATCTCATCATCGCCATCCGTGAAGCTTTCTTCATTCTGTTTGATTACGGGCGATCGTAGAGCCTCAGCCCGTCTTCGACGCCATGTTAATGTTCCGTCCGGGTTTTCATTGTGAGGATTTGGCGATCCTAGTAGTTGTCTGTAAAATAATAGGGTAAAAAATAAAGGCTCAATTAAATTATTGATGCTAATAGCAATTGCATTTAATGTAGTGAGTCATAGCAAGCCGTAGCCATCGTGTTATGGGGTAGTAATGGCCGAGGAGGATGGTTTGTCGAGCATAGAAGTACAAAATGATGTATAATATCTCTTAACTCTTAAATATCTCTAATAGCCGCCATACATTATCCGATCCGTCGCCCGATCAATCGGCCGGTGGATCGCCACAAAATGTCAGCTGGCCAAAAATTATACGGAACTGTCAAAAAATCGTCAACGATAAGCGCATACATAGGCCGATCCATGGCCGATATCGATATCTGGCGACGGATCGGGTGATCGATCGGTGTGTGGCACATTTAAATGTATCTCATAGCTCCTATCATCATGGACATCATATCGCAGAGGCAAGAAAAGGAGAGAAGAGATATTTCTAATTTAAATTCAAATTACAATATATCACCCGAAAAGTCACCCCTGGAGTTTTACTATATGCGGTAACATTGTGCAGCCGCATTGTCGTTGTTTGTTAACCCGTTGCGTCACACGTACGTCTAACAGACGTATATGGGATATTACAAATTCCAATGTTGGAATCACTGAGGTTCTTTAGTTACCTCTTATTTTAGTATTCGCCAGTCAGTTTGTCCCCAAAATCGGGCTGGCGCCAGCTTATCCATTACCGACCTCCAGTAAGATAAGCCTTTTTGAAAATATAAGACTTTAGTGCATGTTTAAGGACAATGAAAACTATGCGACTATGGGAGGCAGGGTGTGACCGTAACTGATATTTACAGGGTATGACGCAGCGGAACAAAAGAGATTTTACAGTCAACTTCTGAAATGTAATATATACTGGTTGGTTGGGTAATTGCTATGGCCCCTCCAAGGGTGTTGGCGCGTCAACATTTCTAGCATTTCTCTAGCCTTGTTGACGTTTCGATAGCATACGAGTATCTACTTTCCGGAAGTGCAGTTGCTAGCATGCACCTCCTATTCGCGCCGTCTTTATACTGACATGATCGGAGCACTGTGGGACTTCTTAGTATCCACAGGCAGTTTTTGATCGCGCCCAGACTTCAACTCCGACTCTAGATGTAGTATCGTAGAGCGGTGACCGAAGAACGACGGCCACCGAGTACGACAATAGGTACTGGTAGGCTAAGATGCTTCATGCGGTCTGTGCGTTATGCAACGAGTACAGGTGATCTCTCCATAGCGACGCTAGTGCCATAAGTTAAGAAACCCGTGGAAAAAGACATGCATTTTTTTCAGAGTGGTAAATTCAGATTTTTGCCGACAAGGACAGCCTTGTGATGACAACAAGAAAAAGTGTAATACCTCCGTAACGATTGAAGATGCAGCAATTATTCGGAAGACTTCATGTCGTAAATTCAAGTAGCCATTGCAGCTGTTTGCACGTATACTTTGTCGACGAAAATCAACCTTTAATTTCTACGAGACAAAGAATTACATACAATAGTACCATTTCACATGATCGGCCGATCAGTGACGTGTACCGACTGATGGGCAGACGGACTGACCGATGTATCGCTTTAGAATGGGCTCAAATCTGAGGAAGTCCTGCCCGATATTATGCAAAGGGCGCTGCGAGTAGTTCAAGAATGGTGCGACTACAGCGGCTTACGTGTAAATCCCGCGAAAGCTGCCATAGTGCCATTCACTTGAAAAAGGAAACTTAGGTCACTCAATTGTCCCCTCATGTACAACTCCCCTATAAAACTGGTGTCAAATATTAAGTATTTGGGAGTTGTCCCTGACGAAAAGTTATCCTGTACAGAACACCTTAGAACGACTTCTGAAGAAGCAATTAAGGTTCTATGGATCTGCAGACAATATGTCGGCAAGACTTGGGGGATCGAACTCCACTTAATTCAGTGGATCAACAAAGCGATCGTCAGACTGTAACGGACGATTTGGTGGGCATCCGAAGATGCCCGTGGGGACGGAGCCTACGGTAACATGACCGTGTAGGAAAGGTTATGCCATCTGGCGAAGAAAAAGGCCCCTCAACGAGCTAAGCAGCGGCCTATGCTTGCTGTAGCTCAGTTCGGGAGACGTGGGCGGGGTTTTCGCCGATCGTTGCCCCTGTCCTTTACGTATTAACAAAAATTCATAGGCCTGGGGAAGACAACACAAACAAGGGAGGTAAAAATGGGGAATAAAAAAAATGAGGCGATAAGGATGGAATGGTTGGCAGATGGCTCGCTTGCCCTCGCGCTCGTATTGGGCTCCAGGTGCAATGGGACCCTCGGCCACTGGTTTCGTACCACCGACAGTTCCTTACTCATCAGGTGCTGCCACAGATCTGCCGGTGGAAGCAGCACAACCAGACCAGAATATGGTTCATTACAAGACCTGTAGTCGGTAAAACCGCTCTGACGAACAAAGACTTGCGTGCATGACTATCACTGGAGCCATGCACTCTTGCCCTACTGCTGCTCAGGAGGTTCTACTCGACCTTCCACCGATACATACACATATTAAAGCGGAGGCACCAATGGCAACGGTCGGACTTAGGGAATGCGACACAGAGATCAAGCTGAATTCAAATCAATTAGGCTGGTTGGAAAGTGACAAGGTACTCAGCATGTCAATTGACTACCTTGTTAAAATCATTCGATTCCACCTCTCGTTTCAATCGAGAAGAAAGGTGGTTCACAGACGGCTCCAAAACGGAAGAAGGTTCCAGTGCAGGCATTCTTGGTCCTGAACATCGAGTCTTCATTTCGCTGAGTAAAACGCCGTCCGTGTTCCAAGCAGAAATACATGCCATCATAGTCTGTTCTAGGCTGTACCAATACGCTGGCTACTTAAACAGGGACATAGCAAGATTTACCGACAGTCAGGCTGCCATCAAAGCACTTACCAGCTTCACTTTAAATTCTAAGTTGGTGCAATCCTATCAGGAAGTCCTCCATACTGTGGGTTCAACAAACAAACTCACTCTTTACTGGGTCCCTGATCACTCAGGAGTCGAAGGCAATGAGCTAGCAAGATAGGCTAGCAAACCGAGCCTTCAAAGCACCCTTATATGGTCCAGATCCTTTTTGTGGAATTCTGCTCTGCTACTACAGAAACCAAATAAGAGACTGAGGAAGTGATCTCACCACATTCCAATAGAAGGCTTTTTTTAGGCCTGAGATAGACCAGGCTGTTCATCTCGGGGTACTCGCGTACTCGTACCTTTGAATTGCTGCGGCTGAGCAGAAACAGAGTCAGAATGATTTGTAAAATTTTAACGGGACACTCGCGTCTGGGAAGTCACCTTAAAACCATGCGTATTGTACCAGATGCTAGCTGACGCTCCTGCGAGGCTGATGATGACACTTCACAGCTCATCCTTTGTGAGTGCGAAGGTTTTGCGATAGAATGGGCTTTAGCACAACAGACCTATGGCCACAGTGCTTGTGGTTTCAAGACGATCCATGGCCCTCCCCCCTATCTATGGGCTCAAATGGACATTTTCAGATAATTAGCCCCTCCCGCCCGGGACATCGAACAAGGCATCGAGCTTCAGGCAATGTTTTCTTCAAAAATATATCGCCTGCAGTAGAATAGGGGAGATACTCTGTTTTCTCAACTCCACAGGTTGGATTTAACGATACTCCCCGAATAACCCCTAGACTTCAATTTCAACGATCATTCGCTTGCGAGAATCTTGGCATTAAAACGGCGCACATCAGCGACAGATTTTGGTTTTTATCGAAAAGTCAAGCTTTTTGATGACAATAACCGAAAAGTGCGATAACTTCGCTAGGGTTGAAGACATAACAATTCTTCTGGTAGTTTTTTTTCAACAAACAAGGTGTACAATCTACCCTAGATGCACGGTCCTTCTGTAGCGGGACACTCTGTATAGGGAAAGAAACAGAGTCGAGAGGGACAATATTCTAATTACAACAAGAGAAGTGGTTACGTTGCGCTATATATGCCAAAGTGTCTTCTCGTACTTACTTCAATTCAGCATCTGCACGATCTTCTTGCGTTCTAAATTTGCCTACATCGATAATCATTTTTCCGCGTGTCTTATTTCGTTCACGATGATTGGCTTTCTTTTCGATCTGCTGTTGGACTCGCTCTCTGGTTGTTCGATATTCCAGCGCAAATTCGGATAGGATACGACAAAACTCATTGGGTTTCGATTCAGCAACTCTATGCTGGGCTACACCAAGCCACAATAAGAATTTACGATATCTGCAAGAGAAGAGAGATTGCCATAATGATGTGATATGTGAGTTCAACAACTTACAGCAGAGCTCCAGAACTCACCTGTTGATAACACGTTTATGCACAATTTCCAAGATGATTATCCTTTCAGCACAGTCCGCTAAGAAATCGACCAGTTTTTGTTTCAATTGCACGGGACAGTCATGTTTGGCGATGAGCTTAAGACGATCCCACGAGGCCTTGCATTCAGTCTCCAAGTACGCAATATTGTGAGCTAATTCCGTAAAATCGGCTTTCGATGCCCTCGTAATTGGGCCTATTTCCGAGTATAAGTCAGTCGTATCCGGAGATGTTTCCATAACCATGTGACAGAGATGATGTAGAAGTGAGTGCTTGTGCACGGTGTCTTTTACTTCAGGTACCTGGAAATGACAGTGAATTGATGTAATACGTCTACTGCGGCTTCTTTTCCCAATTCAACTTTCTAGAAAGACACTTTTTTTAATTTGGCTAACAGAAGAAAATTGTCTCAGATATCTAAATATGATACCAACGTGGAAAGAGCTAACAAATAACAGCTTTCCGATATAATTCAAAGAAACGTCTAACAAACATATAAAATTTTATTGCTTTAAGCATCATAAAAGCTTTCATCTGAAAATTTACGATTCTTTTCTACGCCAATATACGGATCCTTTTTATTCAGAAATCAATAGAAAAGGGACACTCAATTTTTCTAGATGCCAATTGAAAAAAAAAAGATATTCTCTGAACAATATTGACTTACCTTTGCAAGATATTCAATTTGAAATCCTTTGACTGGCGTCCCATTCAGGAAAATTCCAATCGACAATAAAGTCGATAGAATGCACTTAAATGTTTTATTTGTTCGCAACAATTCGAGACCTTGTTTCAAGTCATTGAGCGGTTCAGCGATTTCTTTCTGCAAACAAACAAGCAAGCAAGAATATGGTTAGGGAAAGTAAGGGTTATAGAAGAGTGTTTGTATGTCCTTAAATTATCTATGAAGTCAAACGAAGAGTCATTTGTATTCTGGAAGAATGGAAAATGGAACAAACAAGTTTAAACAAAGACAAAAAAAGCTGATTTCACGGACAATTCAACGGCAACCCATTGGCGTCTTTCTTTCGTGTGGATAGATGTATCTAAATTATTAAAATTTATCCAGTACAAAATAAGTATTCTTTATTTTTCAAATCTGGAATTCCGATCAATTTCTCATGCTTGAAAGACGAAAAAATGTCTTAGTGGCTTCTGGGCAAATCCTACCTCCGTATTCTCGAAATCCAATTTGAAGGCCCACAATTTCAGTCGAGCTGACAATTCCGATATCGAAGATAACGTCAAAAGAAATTGTTCTGCACTGCCTAGAGGTAATTCGGGATTCGCCATCTGAAATAGAAATGTTGATGATTTATAGGTACATGGACAAGTTTGAAGTACGTTCTCTGTCCACTTATCGTAGGAAAGAATTTGCCTTACCTGAGCTTCCTGAATTTTGGCACGTTCCTCATCTGTCGGCAGCATATTTAGCAATTTATCGATTCCTTCACGCGTCACAACAGTCTGATCCATTTTCAAAATTGCCGCTTTAATAGCGCGTGGCGGTGGCAATTTTGTCATTGCAATATTAATGGCATTGGAACGTTTATGATCCAGGACAATGATTTCTTTGTTCTTATTCAATTCTTGTTGTTTCTGTTTGGGGAAATGGATGGCGGTCAAGATATGGTATGGTAATAGATAAAATGGACTGAGTAAATGTTATTACTAATAAGAAGAGGACAATGTGATTTTTTGATGTATGAGTATTTATTGCAAAAACAGAATATCGGGACAAGCGGCTTTAAATTGTGGAGTGTTACTTGTTATGGTCCACAAGGGAGGCCGCTTACATTTTCAAATAAGTGGCGGATCTAGAGTTTGGAGCGGGTCCGATTTTTATACCCTAGACTTATATGGTACAAGGTATATTGTGTTTGTTATGACGAAAATATGTGACACCTTTAAGGAGGTATACCAATGTATATGTATAAATGATCAGGGCAGGGTCACCTCTTGATTCGATTTAGCCATATCTGTCTGTCTATCCGTTCGCACGAGCTTTAAATTTTAGTCAAATGTTTGTAGCAGGATCTTATTTGTTGGTATTGGGGCAAGATGCGACCCAAGCAAGAGCATGCTGGCAACTGCATTCTACGAAACCAGTTTATGCCAACGAAACGTAAACTGCGCCACATGGAACAGTTGACGCGCTATGCCCCACAAGGGGTTAGGGCAATTGAGTAGTATAGTCAAATCACGTTTCCGAATTTGATTGAAATTGGACTACTTTATCATATAGCTGTCATAGGAACGAACGTTCCAAAAGCAAGTTTTTATTAGAAAAACTTTTTTATTTCTGAAGAAATCTTTACCAAATTTCACATTATTCAATTATATTGACTACCAAACCATGTTCCTAAATTTGGTTGAAATCGGCCTACTATTTAATATACCTCTGATAGGAACAATGAAATCGGAACAAGTTTTACTACTTATTTCAAAGTTGCAAATGTACTATAAGTCATAACCCTTCGCGTGAAGGGTATCATACATTCGGCAAGCTAGCCGAAAGCTAGCTTGTTTTTTTTTTAAATCAGTAGTTACGCCGGGAATACTTTCATTAACTGCAAAAAACTTTCGACAAAATATGTAGATTATAACAAGCTCCTTTCACTTTTTCAGTCCCAATGCTGGGGAACAGTTTGTTGTGAGGATGAACCAAATGAATCTGTTGAGTGTTTACACAACATAATTAATACATCTGTCGAAAAAGTGACAAGGAAGGTTCAAATTCTATTTAAACGAAAGGAAACACCCATCACATGCTGGTGCACGAAAGGCAGTGTTGCCTCTATACGCCGTAAAAGTCGCCTCGCCAGGAAAATTCAAATACAGCCTTTCCATTCCACCTTATTAGCAAAATATAAAAGTTTCAGGAATATCTTAAATAACACTATTAAATTAGTGAAATCAAGATATTATATAGCGGAAGCACAAAAGTATAAAGATGATCCAAAAAAGCTGTGGGGTAAGGTAAACGAGATTAACTATGGAAATGTAAAACAAAGACCTGCGATTATGGAAATTAAGAAACAGAATGGAGAAATTCTCAAAACTCACTGTGAACTTGCTAATGAATTTAATCAGTTTTTTTTTTTTTGTGCAACGATCGGTGAACAAATATCAGAATCTATTTCTAATGTACCCCTGCAAAATACTCCATGTAGAATTATATTACCAAACTATCCTTTTCACCCCATCACTAAAGTGGCGTGCTCAAATCCTTCTGGACTTTCCTGAATCCTCATTAGAGGTTTTGAAAACCTGTGGCCATGATGTGTATCACACATAATACACACATTGCTTAGTGGCCTTATGACCCTACCGGTCAGTAATGCGTCTGCTGAGCGTTTATTCTCAGCTTTGCGGCGGCTGGAGTTGTGGCTACGAACCACTGTGTCCGAAAACATGCTGACTGGGCTTACCCTCATGCACATGAATCGTAACTTTGATTTGGATAATAACGACATGATAGTGCGTTACACAAAAAAGTAAATGTAATGAAGATATTTATTTAAACAAAAAAAGCACAAATACATGTTTATTTTTTTTTAATGATGAAATGCCCCTGAATGTGGGCAACCCTCGAAAATGATTTAAATTATGGACCGTATGCTAGATCTTGTCCCAAGTAATATACCTTTGTCCTATTTATCATCCTCTAGGGCCACCACTGCCTATTTAGCAATGGATCCATACCATCCGGCTATCATGAATAACCTTAACATTCCCCTTGAAACCTCTCGTTCGAGAAACTTTGATGCACGACTTGATTTTAGGAAAGCCCACTACTTAACCATCAATCAAAGGTTGAACGAAATAGACTGGAGTAGAATTCTGTTTGATCTTAATTGTGAATCTGCTGTATCAATATTTTATAGCCTCCTTTATAATATTATCTATGAGTTCGTCCCACTTCGTGGCTCAAAAATACGCAACGGACCCGTCTGGTTTACACCCTTAATATATAAAATGATACGCAGAAAGCATCGTTCTCGCTTCAAGCATTCTCAGCGTCATTCTGACTTCTTAGCTTTTCGTCTTCTCAGATCTAAGACGAAAAAACTTATTCAAAGTACCCGCTCTACATACTTCTTAAGCATCGAAAACAGTGTCAGTAAGCTCTTTTGGTCTTATGTCAGGAATATGCGGTCCTTCTCCTCTCACCCATCACCTTTTGCACGCTAATGTGACTGCTAATACTCCTTAAAAGGTGTGTGAGGTTTTTGCTTCCTTCTTCTCCAGTACCTCCCGCCAGCATTCCATGCTACCTCACTTCCGACATGATCCACTCTCATCAGAGCCTCTTTCGCCTATACTACTGCCCTAAGTTGACCGTCTTATCTTATCTCTTAATGTCAACTCTTCTTCTGAGCCTGAGGGGATTTCCAACCTATTCTTGAAGAAAACACATAGCTCCATTTTCGTTCCTCTTGCCATTTTATTCAGTAAAAGTATTGCAGAAGGTGTTTTCCCAACTCAATGGAAGTCATCGTATGTTGTTCCTATTCCAAATAAGGGTGACCCCAACTTAGTTGCAAACTATCGTCCTATTTCGCTGTTTTCTTCATGTTCCAAACTTCTTGAGCGGATTATTTTCAACTACTTTTACGACTTTCTTGGCCATCTCATTTGTCCCAATCAACATGGTTTCTGCATAAATAAATCTACAGTCACCAACTTAGTTGAATTCGTTGACTATGTTTCCAAATATCTCAATAAACACCTCGACGTTCATGTCATTTATAACGATTTCTCCAAAGCCTTTGATACGAGTCCAGTGATTCACGGACTTTTACTGAATAAATTACTTGGTCTTGGGTTGCCTCCTCACCTTGTGTCTTGGCTCTCCTCCTACCTTTTCAACCGTTCCTCTCAAATAGTCTTCAAAAGTCTATTTTCTTCTCCCTTTTGTCCGTCGTCTGGAGTCCCTTAGGGTTCTATTCTCGGAACCCTTCTCTTTCTGTTTTTTATCAATGACCAACCACCGCTGCTCAGTTGTCTTTCCATGCTTTACGCCGATGATTGCAAGATTTTCACTACCATCTCTGACTTTACTGATTGTTTTGCTATACAAACCGACTTGGACTGTTTATATTCTTGGTGCATTTCAAATGAACTACATCTAAACATCTCCAAATGTTCGATCATGACTTACTCCTTGAAATCTTCTCCAACTGCGTTTCAGTATAAAACTGGTTTCCCTCCCTTCGCTTACTGTTACTTAATCACATGAATTAAATGACTAGCTTTGATTAGCTTTGAATTAACTATTTGTGATTTATATTTTTTCTGTTTCTTTAATGCTTCTGTTAATATTTTGTCTAGTTTTTAATTACCAGTTTTTCTTTTTTTAATTAACTGACTGAATTAGCATCAATCAAAATTTAAGTTAGAGGATGCTTTAGCGAATTAGCACTCAAAACTTTTGCATTAGCGCAATGTCTATAGTTCCATATACATACAATTTTTATTGGGACTTTTCATTTCCTTTGAAGAGAAGAGGGCGAAAATTCATTCTCGAAGCCGCTCTATTAATTACTACCGATTTCAATGGGTTCATCCTAACTTAATAACATTTTACATTTCAACTCTTGAAACAACTTGGACTCCTACATCAACATCAAAAAATCACATATACATAGATAAATTCTAATAATGTAACAGCATAAAAGTGTTCTGTATAATATATCTTTTTCTCTGTGTGCTCATGGCGATGATTGTTAGATACGACTACTCTACAAAAACATTTACAAATGTAAAATACAAGGAAAACAAGTCAGAAAAATTATTGAAAGTATTGTATATTGTTTGTGCAAGTGATTGAAAAATGAGAAGTGGTGTATATATTGTATTTAAATTGACAATTTAAATCCGTTTTAACTCTTTATCACATTAAGAGTTTTGCAATGTCATGTAATGTTTTCGGATAGGATGTATGCACACTCATCTTGCATACTCACCTCCTAATCAACCATCATTATTGAACATCCAAATCCGTTTTTTATTTTTATCGTTTATAAAAAAATGCAAAAATGAGATAATGTCAATGAAGACGAACAAAAATACAATAGATATAAAAACACATAATTACTATTTTTCTACTATTTCAACAAAAAAAATATACATATATAAAATTGTAGCTTTTAACTCAGAAAAAAATACAATACCCATGTTTAAAAATTATTTATGAACTCTTCTTCCTGATCAAAATATTTAAATAAAGCTTACTGCAATAATAATCTTTTTAAACATCATTGAATGAAGAAATGTCCTATACATCTTCTACCGTCTCGATCGATCACTACATTTTGCTATTTAAATAAAATAACTGAAACTAATCTACAGAATGCTACGTACCTTAGTAATTAAGTCTTTGGCTCGCGATTCAAATAGGTGCTCCAATTTTTGGACGTCCACCACTATCTTGGGCATCTCATCCCAAATTGTTTTGGAAATTGTCGGCGGAATCATGTCTTCCCGGACCTCTTTCCAGAAGAGTTTTACCTAGAAAGAAGTTTAAATTAGTTTTACCGATTCAGTAACTTAGCAACACCAGAAACTTACTGTCTTTTTATTCTTTTTAATTGTTTGTGAGCCGTTCTCGCTATTTTGCATTTTAGCGTTTTGCAAACTGGCATAGCCAAAAGCCGGCGGCGGAACTAAATTTGTTGGGGGTGGTGGATAATGCGGTGGAGGAAATTTGCAATTTGGCGGAGGCGGACACATTCCAGACATTGGAGGTGGTATACCAATTGGTGGCGGTGGTGGAGGAACAGCGCCACCTAGACTGCGCGGAGCCAAAACATCTTTTTCGTCTTCCTCATTCAGATCGGTAAAGTCTAGATCACACAATGTCAGCGGGCGGGACATATTTCGAACCAACTCTTCCCAGTGCAATTCATTTTCCGATTTTTTCGGCTCGACTTTTTTGATTTCTTGATCGGTGCTCGGTGATCTGAAAACACGCAATTTTTCGATTAATCGGATGGCGTTCTTAAAGCGGGACATTCTGCAATACTGTTACCTTGATATATCTCCCTTGCTCTTACTTTTTGCAAGACCTTCTTTGGCTTTTGATATCAATCCAGTCATATCACCAATACGACTTTGCGGCTTCTCTTCTTGTGGACTAGTTGGCAAATTTGCCAATTTCTGTTGCAGGTCCTTGACGGTGTGATCACGTCGGATTTGCAACGATTGTTTCTTATCTTCAAACTCCAGATCTGAAATGTACATTGTGGAATCGGTTTTAGTTTGCAGTCTTTCAAGATGCGTTGAGACTAGATGGCGCTATTTGACAATAAGTTTATAAAAACACTGGAAAATCATATTGAACCCATCCCTTGATTTCAGTTACTCGTCGATCGTGATGTAAAGCCATATCGGCGAATGACTTGAAGTGAGAACAATTTTGGACAATCGAATACTACAATGATTGGTGAAGATGTGCACTAAAACATTGTGAAATGGAGTCGCTATCGATGAAGATCAGAGGAATCACATTCGAAACAAAAAGATTACAAAAGGAAACTTGAGATGTTCTGAGTTGGGATTAAGAATCAAGAATCCTAACAGACCCAAGCACTCTAAAGTTAAAATTTCAAAATACAAAAGGGGACAAAACACTGCGGTCCATGGATCTATTGCGCGGTTGCCCTATATTATGGAGAACCAGACTAGATATGTTGATCTAGTCGATTCTTTACAATAAAATAGCTGAGATGGCCAGGTCTAATGGGGGCTATGTTCTCGACCAAAGAGAAAGCCATGCTGAAGCACTCGATTCGGCGACGGGTAAGAACACCATACTCCCAGAGTATGGGCTCGGAAGTTTCATTGCCAGTTTCAATAAAGCGACAGCAGTGAAATCATACCAAAGGTCAAATTAAAAAAAAACAAACCCGGAATACTGTACTGTGATAGACAATGGCGCATTTCGTCAAGTACGGAGTTCAAGGCAAATTGTTAAATTAAATGATCGGAAAGTAGTTCCACTTTTCAAAAAACTACCAGAGCCTTGTCTCCAGTCATGTCATTGGAATCATTTTTAGAATATCTAACGTTAGTTTTGTACAAAATATTGTACCAGGCACGTCTTAGAAATAAGGGCTCATAGCTCAAAAGATTTTTCATTCTTAACATGGTCTGGGAATCATTCCAGAATTTGTGTGGACAATTTTGTGTAAACAATTTCGCAGAACCAGCCTCGCCGTCGACTTGCTAAATAAAAAAGTTCCACATCCTTTTTTTGCAAGGACTTGAACGCATGTATTTGGCTCTGGCCCGCCATAGACGATTCGTAATTCCTCTCCGGAAAAACTGATCAGTCGGCCGGATCCACAATCAAAAATGGATCTGGAAAAACTGATCCATCCTGGCCTTCACCACAGATGTTCCAGAATTCCTGTCTGGAAAAACTAATCCGTTCTGGCCTTCCGGATTTCCCGACCATGTATGTAGAAATTGAACTTATCAGTCGGACTGACAAGGGTTCATTAGGGTACCACCGGGGACTCATCGTTTGAAAATTCCGATCGTCCTAATCATTCAGCCGGAGCATGAAATAAAAGAATGGAAGTTTACTAACTTCCACATTTGTTACGCCATCCAGATCAGCGAAGATTAGGATAATAAAAATAACTTCCTCTTACTGCAGAACTGGTGCGGGGAACATGGAAATAATTCTCCTCCTCGTTGACACACATGGATCGGCCAAACAAAATTTTTGTGACCCCAAATTTTGCTTGGCGAAATTTATGTTGTGAGTCCGTCATCTCGTGGTGATCCAGGAAGATTGAACGCATTTATGAAAACTGTGTTGCCATTCTAGATCCCCTTTTTTCTCCAATTTCGACATCAGACTCGCAATCAGCGACCCCAAAAAACCCATACTAATTTCTTCCAACAAGATTGCACGTAAAATCCCTACAAAAAAAAAGCAATAATTTCTTTACTATTAAATCAAATGCATGTCAAACCCCACTTGCCCCTGATTTTCCTTCAACCTACGTATACATATATCCGTACCTGTAGACTCACCCAGACCCGAAAACCTAGATGAGATTTTCAAATCGTACCTACCGTAAATGGGTCGTACTGACGTAGGTTGAAAAGGGTAGATCCTATTTTGAGCAACCATGACTTACAATACACTACATTAAACCGCCACGAATCGCATACCCCATTCTCTGTCACAATCGTGCCTAGTAAAAAATGTACACAGGATCAACATTAAACTGTAATTGCTTGCTCTGGGGCAACCGGCATCAGTCTCATGTTTGACTACCGGCGTTTCGGGTTCGAATCCCGTCCACGACGACGTTCGTGGCCATGGCTGTGCAGGAGGTGCATGCTGGCAACTGCATTCTCCGAAACCAGTTTATGCCAACGAAACGTCAACTGGGCCACATGGAACAGTTGACGCGCAATGCCTCACAAGGGGTTAGGGCAATTGAGTAATTGCTTTTTATGATTGTCGCTCAGGCCGTGTAGCAAAACCAACCTTAACACATAAAATTTTAATTTTATAATTATTCATTTTGTTTCGCGAAGGAAAATATAGGATAGTCTTATATGTTCAGCAAAAGGATTTTTCTTAAATGTCATGTCAATTGCGCCCACCCCTGAACAAGGTTTAAGGATGGACTAACTACTACTCTTATTTTACAAAGTGGAAAACCGTCGGGAGATAGGGAGTTTGAAGTCGGCTTCATTATCAAGAAACAATTCAGACAGCATGGGCGGCCAGTAGCTCGGTGCATTGAGGCGTCAGTCTGAAGTTTTGTATTAAGGCGTCAGCCTGATGTCTCAGCATACCGGTTAGTCAGGAGTTCGAGTCCCGTCCACGTCGTGGCAATGGATGTTAGTGTTGTCTTCCTTCTGCGGTCTAGAGCGTAACAATAAGCCACAACTTTTCCCAACTTTTCCCAGGTAAGCAGCTAAATGGGCAGGAGGTACATGAAACGTCAACTAAGCCACGAGGGAATAGTTGAAGCGCTACATCCCATTAGGGGTTAGAGCAAATAATAGTAGTAGTTCAAACAGCGCGTTGTAAACTTCCAACTTATCAATGAAAGGACGTGTGCGATTCACATCAAATCTTTATTTTGTAATTTCTGGCGTATAAACGTAGGTACGTAAGTTAAAGAAGAAGCAGTAAGTAACGAATTCTATGACAAACCTGGAGACGCTGTTAGGCTTACTGCTCCCAAGATACTACTGAGATATTTTAATGCAAATGAGATTTGAGATCGTGGAACCACTGGAAGGCATAGCCTCCATGATAAGAGTAATATCAACGGCCAACGCTTAACAGAGAAACCTGGTCATAGGACCGACATGCTTCCCACGCCGAAAAGCATACAGAAGCAAACCTCGCACCGTCAATCAGATGGACCATTTCTGACCAGCTACCAAGTGTATCAAACTAGCTAAAGAACACTGGACAAGCCTAAAGACTAACAAATAGCATTAAGAACGACATCCAACCCAGGACTACCCTCTGTAAGGATAATAATGGAAAAAGCATCCACAAATGAAGGCCGACCTATTTTTAAGAGCTTTCAAGCCCTACACCGAACATCGTATCGAGCAAGAAGCCTTGGGGCGACTGGTAGCCCAGTGTGTTGAGGCATCAGTCTCATGTTTGACTACTGGCATTCCGGGTTCGAATCCCATCCACGACGACGTTCGTGGCCATGGATGTGCAGGAGGTGCATGCTGGTAACTACATTCTCCGAAACCAGTTTATACCAACGAAACGTCAACTGGGCCACATGGAACAGTTCACGCGCTATGCCCCACAAGGGGTTAGGGCAACTGAGTATGACTAACGAAAGTTCAAATTGACAGCTCCCCTTGTAGAAGAAGTATATCTCGCTCTAACAACACTAAAGCTGAACAAAACGCCGGGTGCAGACGAGATTCAAGCTGAACTACTTAAATCTGATGGAGCGAGCCTGCTAAAAGCCAAACATCAACTGCTTCTGCGAATCTGGCAGGACAAAACCATTTCAAAGAATTGGTGGGGGCGACCGGTAGCGCAGTGTGTTGAGGCATCAGTCTCATGTTTGACTACCGGCGTTTCGGGTTCGAATCCCGTCCATGACGACGTTCGTGGCCATGGATGTGCAGGAGGTGCATGCTGGTAACTGCATTCTCCGAAACCAGTTTATGCAACCGAAACGTCAACTGGGCCACATGGAACAGTTGACGCGCTATGCCCCACAAGGGGTTAGGGCAATTGAGTATATATGGTGCAGATGAAGCCCTTGTGGACGCAACTACTGGGCTTTCGAAATTGGTGGCCGCGGCGCGGTTAATTGACCGAGCCAATTGGAGGAAAACTTCCAGTCGACCAAGGTCTAACGACGGGCCGTGGCACCACAATGATGATAATGCCAATTACACCCAACAACAATTTACGCCTTCTTAAGTGAAGGGTCACAACTAATAGAATTGCTTTGTCCATTTTTTTCTTTTTTAAGTTAATTATTATAATTAAAATTATACGAATGTTTTGAGTCTAAAAACACCAGGGGCCCGATTCCGCAAGAGTGAGTTTTTTCAGTGCGCACCGAAAAAACTCACTGAAAAAATTCACCGAAAATATCAGTGCGCACTGATGCAATTCAGCCAAAGCTAGTGAGTTTTTCAGTGCTGAATGAATTTTTCAAACAAACGTCAAACGTGTGTAATTTTTCTGATTGCTGAAAACATCATAAAAATGGGTGACGTTCATGCTTCATATGAAATTATAGAATCGATCAATAGCATTTATTCTCTTTCAGGAGGAAAAGTCTTGTGTTTACGAGTATATTAAACTCCCAACCACCGACCATTTCACATCTAGCGTTAAATATTATCATTTAGGGGATTCACACTCCTTTTCGTATATGTCGTAATCGTGGTAAACTTCTGTCACCTCCATAGTAAAATGACAAAAGTTTACAACTTTACGACAAATACGATGTTTACGACGACGACGATGAATCCCCCTATTGTTACTTTTCTTGTTTGACTTCAATGACGACCAAAGTCACTTCCTCCAGATTTTTCATAATTCGTATGCTCTGCATCAAACGAAACATAAACACGCTCCTTGCCGTAAATATCGTAAACGTTGTATTCGTCGTAAACTGTCATCTCCATAGACTAATGGCAGAAGTTTACAATTTTAGGACAAATATGACGTTTACGACGTGAGCATGAATCCCCTTATAATCTTCTTTCAGAAATGGTCGGTCCTAGTGACCGAATGAAAACGGGATAACAATAATAATATTGTAATAGGGGGACTCATGCCCACGTTGTAAAGTTCGTTTTTGTCGTAACGTTGTAAACTTCTGTGATTTTACTATGGCGGAGTCCGAAGCGTATACACCCTAGACTTGTACAGACCTAGTGGTCTTCGGCCCGGAGTCCGAAGCGTATACACCCTAGACTTGTACAGACCTAGTGGTGATACCGAAAGTACAAATTGGCAACGACCATTTGCATTAAAAGTGAGTTTCCTATACGGCCAGTTTATAGGGGAGGTTGGCACCTATTCAGGAGGACCTTGACCATTCTCAAACTCAATGAACTAACACATTCTACAAATATTGTATTTGTCGAATTTTTCAAGTCGCTAGCTTTATTCTATAGAAAGTTATTGCTTATTTGAAGTTTCACTTGTAGGGGAGGTAGGGGTTCCTTGGGTCGGATCTTGCCCATCATTATCACACATCACTAATTAGATCACCCTACAAACATTTAAAAAAAATTCAAGTCTCTAGCTTCACCCTATCGAAAGTTATCGCTTATTTGAAGTTCATTTATAGGGGAAGTAGGGGTTTCGTTAGTCGGATTTTACGTATTTTCAATATCAGCCAACTGGATCCCGCTGCAAACATTTGGCCAAAATTTCAAGTCGCTAGCTTTATTTTGTCGTTAGTTATCGCTTATTTTAAGTTTCATTTCTAGGGGAGGTAGGGGTTCCTTGGGTCGGATCTTACACATTTTCAATAACAACTAACTAGATCTTACTACCAACATTCTGCCAAATTTTCAACTCGCTAGTGTCATTCTATCGAAAGTTATCGTAATTAAAATAATATTTAATTTTTGGAATTTTGTAGGGGAGGTAGGCTTTCCTTTGATCTGATTATGCCCAACTTACTAAAACTCAAGCAGCTTCTTTCCTCAGGGTTACATGCCAAAAATCAGGTGTCTACGTCAATTGGTTCAAGAGTTATAGACAAAAAACCAGAAAAGTAGGGTAGTACGGGGCTCTTTGTAAGAAAATTACCGTTAGTTTTCAACTGATCGATTTTATTTTCCCAGGAGAGTATAAGAATACCCTCACTAGTAATATACCAAAGCTAGAGCTTTTCATGATTTTTTAATCGGGAGTTATAGATACATTTAATTATTTTACATATGTAGGGGAGGTAGGCGTTCTCTTAACCAGATTATGCCCAATTTCAATACCATCCAACTAGATCATACTACCAACATTTGACCAAAATTTCATGGCCCTAGCTTCATTCTATCGAAAGTTATCGTGCGAACGGACAGACAGACAGACAGACAGACAGACAGACGGACAGACAGACAGACAGACATACATGGCTAAATCGAATCAGGAGGTGACCCTGATCATTTATATATATACATTGCTATACCTCCGGAGCCTCCTTTAAGGTGTTACATATTTCCGTCGTGACAAAAACAATATACCCTATACTAAAAGTCTAGGGTATAACTAGGGTATAAATATATTTTGCACTTACCAAATAGCCAGTGCAAAATATATTCGCACGGTGCGCACCGGAACTGTCAAAAAAACTCATCGTATCGTTGCGGAATCGCATTTTTGCAATTCAGCACGGTGCGCACCGAAAAAATTCATCTCACTCTTGCGGAATCGCATTTCTTCGGTGCGCACTGATTTCGGTGCGCACTGAAAAAATTCACTCTTGCGGAATCGGGCACCAGGTAATATTTTTTACAGTACTCGCACTCTCGCACATATGATATCGACGACCAAAAGTCGTGTCTTTAAAGCGCTTCGTGCAAACATGTACGGCTGCGTGCATTAAAGGCGAACATACACCATCCGGAATTCCTGTCCGGAAAAACTGATCAGGCCCGGCCTTGAGGAATTCCGGATCGTGTATGGTCGTTTCAGGCCGCCTTCAGGCGGCCGGAAGGAAAATCGTTCCCGCCAGGCCTCCACCACACACGTTCCAGAATTTTTCTCCGGAAAAACTAATCAGGCCTGGTCTTGAGGAATTCCGGATCGACAATGGCATGTGCAGGCCGCCTTGAGTCGGATGGACAATTGGCAATCGATCTTATCATAATGAAAGTATCTATCTATTGGATTGAATTTTACATTCCATAGCCAAGCTTCAGATACATTCGTCAATTGAAATAAACTACAGTGAAAATCCATTCTACTCATGCGGCCGGACAGTTTGTTTTGAGGAATTCCGGACACGCCGCCGGACAGGCCGCCTTACAGGCCTTTGAGGCGGCCGGATGGATAATTGGAAATTGATCTTATCGCTATAGAATGAAAGTATCTATCTATTGCTTTGAATTGTACGGCATTTTACTTTCCATAGCCAAGCTTCAGATACATTCGTCGATTGGAAAAAACTCCAGTGAAAATTCATTCTAGTCACGCGGCCGGACAGGCCTTTGAGGTGGCCGGATGGATAATTGGAAATTGATCTTATCGCCATAGAATGAAAGTATCTATCTATTGCTTTGCCTGTCCGGCCGCGTGAATAGGATTAATTTTCACTGGAGTTTTTTCCAATAGACGAACGTATCATATCTGAAGCTTGGCTATGGAAATTAAAATGCCGTACAATTTAAAGCAATAGATAGATACTTTCATTCTATGGCGATAAGATCGATTTGCAACTATCCATCCGGTCGCGTCAATGGCCTGTCAGGCGGCCTCAAGGCGGCCTATCCGGTGGCCTGAAGCAACCATACACGATCCGGAATTTCTAAAGGCCGGGTCTGATTAGTTTTTCCGGAAGGAATTCCGGATGGTGTATGGTGTATTCTATATTCAGGCAAACCGGAAGACCGGGCCTCATCAGTTTTCCGGACAGGAATTCCGGATGGTGTATGTTGGGCCTTACTTTCGCGTCAGCAAAATATGCTCCGATAGGCAAGAATTTCATGTGAATAATCATCCGGAAAATAAAGCCATTTCCAATTTTTATTTTGTTGGTCATTGTTATTGGGCCATTGATCGCTGAACTGCGGTGAGTACCTCAGGTTTTGCACTTCTTCCACTAGGGATATCACTTTGAGACGCACGTCGGCCATATTTGCCCTCTCAGTTTAGTTGCAACTGGGGCGATAGCCCTTTGCGCGGCCGATCGCATAAGTCGTAGAGCCCCACGGGATCGCCTTCTTGTTCGTCGTCTACCTAGTTTTCTTTCGATTACAAGCTGAACTAATGATTTCGCTCGCACCCCTGCCTGCCATTCTTCCTAAAGTGCGCTGTAACCTTAATTTTAGGTAAAAGGTATTTGTTAAACGTCCTGTTCTTATAATTCTGGTATTCTTGACAATGGTAAAATGAGGTCGCGAACAAAAAAGTTTGAGAAGCTTCAAACCAATCCTGTTTTTAACGAAATTGTTCTACTCCCGATAAAAAACCCTAATCGACAGCTTGTTCTCTTAATTCAACCATTTATATATCCTCAAGTGGCTCATTTATAATGATGCATAGTAGATCACTTATAGACTTATCCTTTGAGAATGGGCAGCATTGAAATAAACTAAATCGACGCATGAATAATAAACAGCAACAAGAGATTTGTTATAGTGAGACATGTCGTCTATTCAACCATGTTGTCGGGGAAAACAATCTAAATGGATATTCCTCGTTGTGTAAGCTATACAGGGACGTATCGAAAAAAAAGTTACGTATTTATAACGTCAACAATTTTCTGCACTGAGAATCGAAAGAAAACATTTAAAATACAAAAAAAAAAAAACAAAGATAGAAGAAGCGCTAAAAAGCAAGTAACCGAAAAAAAAACGTTAACAAAATCAAAGCCAATATAAAAGATAAACTCAACACGCCAATGAAAAAAAGTGAAAAATTGCTTAACAACGTACAACAAAACGCACTTACCGCCATCACCGACGCTCACATTAAGCCCGTTGGTGCCATTGAGCTTCTTACTGTTGCCGTTCAAAACACCCGTGCCACCACCCCCTTGGGCGTGGGCATTAATCAGCAGCTCGCTAGACTCGACATTCACTGAATGGCAAGGACTCATGCCATTCTTTATGTCCTTGTAGTTGCCATTCATTCGAATCGCAGCTGAACCATTGCTACTGTTCTTATTCACCACGGACGTACCATTCATATAGCCAACGTTGGTGTTGGCGTTTGTGGTGCCATTGCAATTCACCGACCCATTCAGATTCGCATTCAGATTCTTCTGGTTCAAAATGGACGTAGTGAAATTGTTGTTTTTGACCGGCGATGTGTTCGTCGTCGTTGTCGCCGAGGATAATTGATTATAGTAGTTATTCAGTCGGTTCGAATCACTCTCGAACTTTTTGTGACTCAAATATCCTCCATTAAGTGGGGCGCTGCCGTTACTATTTTGTTTGTTTCCATTCTCAATGGACTCCATTCGGGAGAGGATATTGCTTTTGATTTCGCCATGTTTCATCAGACCATTGATGGACGGCGAATTATTGGTGCGGTTGACCATGTTTCGACTGCTCACAAAGTCCGAAGGACAACGCTTACCTGCTAGTAGGCCGTTCGGTTGCGAGAAGGCGCTCAATGGCGTACGCTCCGGGACAACGTTCACCCCATTGGGGACATGCTTCTTTTCGAAATTATTGGAAATCACAGATATGCTTGTGTTATTTAATGCATTTTTCACAGGACTGTACATAATTGGATTTTGTGTTGTGCAATGTTCACTGTTGTTGTTGTTGATGTTATTTTTTAGATTATTTACTAGTTGCGATTTATCCGAGCGCAATTTGAACGTTCCCGGAGGACTGTCGTTGCCATTTCGAAGATGCACGGGAACCGCTGTTACTATTTGACCTGATGCATGGTTATGGGCGAAATTGTAACAAACAAATTGTGTGTGTTAGTGATAAGACACAAGAATTAAAACAAAAACGGAAAACGAGAAAAAAGCGATGGCTTTGTTGCATTGCATTGCAAACCGGAGCAATTCCGGAAACATTCCAGGAACTAAAGCCGGCGGCGCGCCCAGTACTTACCCAATTCGTTTTTATCATTATTGGTGTCGAATTGAGATCGAATGCCACCATTGGCCAGAGCTTCTTGTTGTTCACGCATGAAGGACTTTTGGCGTTCGGCACGCTCACGACGTCGACGTAGGCCGGGTGTTACACCCGCTCCATCACGTTGCCCTGGTGAGAAAATGATTTTTAAATAATGGATAAGTAATTATGGCTTTTACGACATTACGAATTAATTAGAAAACGAAGCCAGTTATTAACATTATAAAATGTATTTGTCTAACTGGGATAATTGACAAATTATGCTTCCATTTTTAATGATTCTTTGATATTTACGTAAATTACAATAAAGTTTACCGTTTCATTATAAAGAGTCCTTATTTCTACAGAGTTGAGAACGAAATCCCTAGTCATAAAATCACCAAACTAAACTCCTGAAACAAAATCTCCAAAAGAAATCCCGCATGGAATACACACACAATATCGCAAATACAAAAGCCCTAATCCCAAATATGAAATCACCAACACTTAATTCTCAAATCTCCATTTGAAGTGCAATTTTGGAACACGCGTGCGATCACTGATTATTATTGAAGATAATTTTTCTTTACGAAACTCACGCGGATTCGCGAAAAAAGAACTTCAAAAAATCATCCAACTATGAAAATAAAACTTTGCTCTAACTTAAATTAGTGGAAAACTGAAACAGCTTTCAAAGTTTTTTTTTAGAAATTCTTGTACTGGTGATTCTGAATTTGGGGGATTTTGTCTTTGGAGATTGTAAGTTTGGGGATTTTCTTTGAGATTTCAAATTTGGAGTGTTTAGGGATTTTCTTAATTTGAAGATTTTGTGACTAGGAATTTTGTATGGTTGCAATTCCTACACTAGAAAAACACTGGATGTCGACCATTGTTTTTATCAATAAATCGTGATGGTTTACTTTACTTTAATGGTAGAAAGTTCATTTGAGGAAAATTAACATATGACATGAATACTCTCTCTTGACTAAGACTTTCGGGTTCGAATCCCGTCCACGACGTTCGTGGCAATACATGTTTGTGTTGCCTTCCCCCTATTGTGCGGGGCGTAATAATAAGGCACAGCATCGCCCGACTTGTCGCAGATAGGCGGCTAAATGGGAGACCAGGAGATGTATGCTGGCAACTGCATTCTCCGAAACTAGTTTATGCCAACGAAACGTCAACTGGGCCTCATGGAACAGTTGACGCGCTATGCCCCACAAGTGGTTAGGGCCATTGAGTATACAGCTAGACTAAATAGCGCTGGTGAAGTTGTTTCGGTTCAAGGAGGAAGCAGCATAAGAGAAATAGTTTAGTTTGTATCTTTCTACATGGTTCTATCATAGGGATAGCCCATAATTCAAATGTTGTTGAATCATGGGTATAGCCATATGGATAAGATACATAATAAAATATGTACGGATGATATCGAATGTCGAATTGCATTTCGCCACAGAATATGGTGTGCATGGGTTTCGGTATTTGCAAATTTATCTAGATTTAGGTCCCTGATGTGCATATGCAATAAATAAAGGTGGATATCTTGCATTTGTGGCATAGCACAAGACAAACTCTCACTTTGCAGTTTGAGAGCTTCGCTTTTTGATGTGTAAACATCTTATCACATGGTACGAGGTAAAACCGTAGAATGTGTGGCATGCGTAAACAGTAGTAGTGTGTGTTAATACTCAGTTTATATTCAGTGCATTTTATGTACACTACATAGCGTGCACAAGGAACAACTCTTGACAGAAGCTGCATAGCTGAGCCGGTAGAGAACCCGGGCTAATAAATATTTGGCCCGCGTTCAAGTTCCCGTCGTGCTAAACTTTTGCGTTTTCCGTTTTTCTTTTTTCTTTCAACAAAAACAATTTTGTGGCTTTTGTATAAATGAAAATTAATAATGCAATTTTAATTATGGCCAAATAAAATTGAATTTATTACTGTCTGAGGTCAATCTTGAGTTCTTATATATTTATTTTCCCAGCTAACCATCGCCCATTGGGGAAATCATGTGTTCATGTAAATTTTACTACTGTAGTGTGGGTGCGTGGAAATTCTCAACTTCATAATATTCCGTGCTTTACTTTACATATATACGCTGCGCAACGTGCATAGTGAATGGCCTCCGTCAGAATCTACATAGCCCATAGGGAGCGTTGCCGGTGCACGGACCTTGTGTTTCCGGCCATATTACGTAGAGTACACATATTCCAGGAACAAATTTTTGCCATTAAACAAACGATTGCTAAAAGCCATAACCGGAAATAAATTATAATATTAGTTGATGAATGTTTAAAATAAAATGAACACGCTGAAAAAAAGCCGTTCTAGGCAGGCTTCGAAGCAACGACCCATCGATCGAAAAGACTTGCTCTCTACGCATTGATCCAGGCCACTCGCTCAATTTTGTAGAAAATTTTGCGCAAATATAATAAGGACTATAATGAATGTATTGCATATACAAATGAAAATAGTAAGAACACCGTGTTTTCAGTTTGGCGTCATTTCATAACGCGATGGGATGTTTACACATAGAACTCGAGTTCAGAAAGACTATCTCGGATTTTTTTCTTAAATGACTAGTGAAGGGTGTCCCAATAGGATTGTCAAACACGCCTAAACGTCAAAACTTTTTTGTTTTCTATTTTGACATTTCTTCTATTGAGTCCATTACAGTTTTAACCATGTACCGGTGTAGAGTCGAACAATGTGAAAAAGTTATCGACACCTATTATGTAAATGGGCGTTAAAAAAAAAGTTCTCATCGTGCGCTATGTGATTTTTTCGTTCGCATAACTGTCCCGGATATAGTGCGTAGATTCCAGACTACTGGGTCAGCGGTGGATGTGACAGGACTAGTGCGTCTTCGTACAACTGGCTCCACCGAAAATATTTCAGCTGTACGTGCGATATCTGTCGATCACTATTCGTCATCGCGCTCAGGAACTCTCACGGAGCACTTGGAAGCTAATTTTGACAAAGGACTTGAATTTGCACGCTTACAAGGTTTAATTGACTGAGGAGCTCAAACCCGCAGACCAGTTTAAGCGTCGCCAATACGCCAGATGGATACATGAACAAACATCAAACATCATATTTACTCCTGTGACCCGGATTTGTGACTAAAACTCAAGAGTTTCAGCGTAATCCTCATGAAGCAAATTGCTATACTCGTATTAGCCTTAGGTTAGGCAACGCATTTAGCCCAATATCCGAGCATGGGTGGGAGCACGCAGTGTCCCAAACTCCATCAGAGGGCACCCGTGTTAGTTTCAAGGGGGAGCGGATCTTCAAAAGTCATTGTTTTTTTTTAGTCTCGATCCTGTTAGGAGTTATCTCGTTTGTCTTCCACAATGGGCGGACGCGCGAATATTTTTTCTCTTTGTAACACGAGCAAAGCACTACTGACAGCCAAACTAGCTATCCTGCGTACATTAAACATGTAACCAGATAAGAAAGTTTTGGCACTTAAGTACTCCGGATGGTCTGCACGTCTGTTACAAATGGCGCCCAACGTGCGCTCCCATAATTTACCTTTAGAATTAATTTCGGTCGCCTTAGGACGTTTGACTTTGTAGCCCAATGTTAGGTTCCACTGCCGAAGTTGGACAACTTTGGAGGAGCAGTCCTATCACATCTGCTTCATGCACGCAGGGCCTTAAAGACCCCGGCCAATTTTTTTTTTGCATTTTTTCTTCCTATATAAATCATATCCTTACAGAGTACCCCTTCCGCTACCACAATAGGCAGCGAATTTATTCTATTGCCTCTAGATGTTTTTGAACAGTGGGCGAAAACTAATTCGACTGGGATACCTTCCAGAAATAGCAGAGTCAGGAGTTTTCTAATTTTGAATAAATTGGATTTGGGGACTGGTGTTTGTCTTGGATATCTTGCTTTGACGCGACGGTCAGGTATGAAAAGGAATTGCGTTTGCCGGCGATTACAACTGTAAAATGAACATGATAAGTAGCACATCGATGAGGACTGAATCCGTACATCTTTCAGAAAAAATTTACAATTTGTTCTTGGCCATATGAGTTCCGCTCGCGACAAAGTAAAAATAATGATGCAATCAAGAACAAGGACGCCAGAACAACCGAACAACGTCGGGGACACCAACACCGAATTCGTAGGCCACTTTACATACCTTGGTAGTAACCAGTCAAAGGACACCAATGAAATCAAGCGACGGATACAGCTAGCAAATAAGGCTTTCTTCTCGGTTCTCCCAATAATGAAATCGAAGCATGTGGACAGAAATACTAAGCTCCGCACCAGTGTTATGTTAAGGCTGCAAAACCTGGACCCTAACTCGAGCCTCCGAGAACATGATAAACATTTGAACGAAAGGTCCTTCGGCGAATTTTCGGAGCAAGTTGCGACCGAAATAGATGGCGCATCCGGTACAACCTTGAACTGTACGATGAGCTAAGGTTCGAAAATCGTCAAACTACAACGTCCACAATGGACAGGACATACTCGTATAGAACGAATGGATGATGACCGCATGCCTAAGAAAATATTCAATGGAAAACGCGTCGATGGAGCAAGGCTGTGAAGGAGACCGAGAGCTCGTTGCAAAGACTTAGTAGACGAGGACGCCGAACAACTGGTGGGCGTTCAAAATTGGAGGACACGGTTACTTGACCGAGATACTTGGGGCGATGATCCAGGCGGCTAGGGTCCGACGTCGGGCTGTTGCACCACAATGACGATGATGTTCCGTAACAAGGACATTTTTATGATGTAAAGTAAAATTTGACTTGAAAGTGGAAAGCTGAAAAATCCTGATCACGTTCAGGTACTAAAAGTCATTTATCTGGTTAAAATGGAGAACCAGATCAACTATTACCGACATAGGTTATGGAGGGCAATACTTCCAATTTAGCATGGCACTCTTCACCACAACCCAATTACTGTCGCCTCATTTAGGGCAAGGCACGTTAGATGTACCACTTAAAAGCCAGCCTGCTAACAAGCACACGCCGCGCTGCGCCGCCGCCGTGCCTCCGTCAAACATAGTGCGTACGTCGGGTCTCGAGGGGTCCCTGTATAAGCTGATAATAACGGAATGTGGTAAATCATTTCGCAACTATGCCTACGCCACAACCCAAACATATTCCACAAGCTAGTCCAGTGGATCGATGGAATCGGTGGTTCGGGAGCCCAACTCGCCTCTCAACAACGTCCTGATGACTTTTAAAGGACCAGCAGTCGACAAATTTATTTGTTAGGGGCAGTGCGCACCGCAATTGGACGACGTCTGCTTATTCGACCATTTTTTATCCACCGAAAAAAACTGCTGTGTGGTTCCGCCCCTTCGCTGTCAGCCAAGTCGATATTCTTGGTTGTCGGTACGTTTTGCATCAAGGAAACAGATTGCAGATCGTTATGATGACGAAAGAAGTACAATAGTTAACTGTTTGATGATTTCCTAGAGAAAGTCCACGCAATCAATGACAGCATTCGCGACAAATTATCCAATCCAACTAATTCTCGCCGATGTAGTCAACTTAACTTGCAGCTTTGTGTCTGCTAAATGAAAAATTTGAGGAGGAATTGGCGTTTAGACGCAATTTGCTCGTCAACTCTCGCGACATCATGTCTCCGAGGTTGAAATGGACGACTCATATTTAACACTCCCCAAATCGAATCAGATCGCTATATAGCCAAGCTGAACCTAATTTCACTTTGCTGGAATTGAAAGAATCGAAGGAATTCCTACGAAAACTTTCGGGACACAGACGGTGCGAACGGTGGACCCTTAACAAAAAAAATAATGCGAGAGATCTTATTTTCAGCCGAGATCCCTCAAAGAGATCCATACGGACCACCCACCCCTTGTCGAAAACCATCACTAAAGTCTGATATAGTCACATCGAGAGTTCCATGTAAAAGCATAACGTCCTCGTGGCTTATACCAAGCGTCTTTTACCAGACTCAGGCATTTATAATTTAGAACCTTAACTGGAGCTGAACGAGTGACAGAAATCCGTGTCCAACCTATCACTGAGTAAGGAGGCCTGCACAACCATATACTGTCAACCACTGATCTCAACACGCTCGTTAATGATAAACCTACACGATAATTGTTTAAACTTATAAATCGTGTTCTGATCGCAAGCTATGAGATGGTTATATCAGGAATAATCGCCCAATCGAGAAAAATTCAACAAATATCGTTCAGTTGTTACTCGAGTAATGCTTGTATAACGCCGAAATACACTGTCAGCCTTGAAGATTTTAGGTAACATTAACTAATGGTGAACAACTTCCAATTTCTTTCAAAAAAAGTTTGCCTTTCTCCGACCCCTAAGATCGTCTTCCCTAAACAAACAAAACCAGTGTACTTAAGTCAATACACAGGAGTATGAGCAGTGGCGTGGCTAGAAGGGGGCGAAGGGGACTGCTGCTCCGGTCGCAATGGCTGGGGGCGCCAAAACACTATCCACGGACTAACTTTTTTCTTCCCTCTGTTTGAATATTAAAACATACTGAAGTTTTGCATAGGGCGCTAAATACTTTAGCTACGCAACTGAGTATGAGATTATCTTTATAGTATCCGAATAAATGTACTATTAGGCCTGAATTTTGTCCAGTCGGCGAGACCTTATTGAGCCATCGTTCCTCCAAAACGATACGTTGCTGTTATTACAAGAAAAGTTTCCAAGGGGCCTTATTTCCAGGAGAGGCTATGTTTAATATTGTTTTATTATTTTTTTCTCAGTCTAATCAAGTCAGATCCCTTCCTCCTTTGGTGGTAATAATCTCTTTAATATTTCCCCGTTTCAGGTAATTATGGAGAAGATTTGCAAATGAACGTTAGAAAGTCAATTGTACTAAATTGAAATATATTTCCGATCTACTGACTCACTGGTATTCGATTTTAATTATACAACAACAATCCATCATTACCTTTGCACTCCCGAAAAACTCCGCCATTAAACTCATTCGAATTATTCGAGCTGGAACTGTCCTCATCCAAAACAGCTTGATCGGGAGGTGTATATCGTTTTGGCGATGAAATATTCTGCGACATAGATGGACTTGTTCCCGTACTATGGCGCCTTGACTTTCGTCTTTCCGTAGAATCCGTGTTCCGCAGTCTTAATGTCTTTCGAATTGAACTATCAGGAATCTGTACGCCTTCCGTTTCACCATCCTCAAATCTGAAAAAAAGACACACAAAATAATTAAGTCGACTCCTTCTAGGATTTGTCCTGGCGATATTGTGCCTATACTTACTTTAACACAGCCTCATATAATTGCAATTGATCCAACAGATCCAAATCAGTGCCCGGTCGTGACATGTAGCGTTGTACAACTCCTTCCATACCTTGTTGCTCGAGGAAATCACTCTCATCATAGAAACTATCCTGATCGCTTAATCCCGATAGAGTTTTATTAATCAACGACGTTGCATAAATTAACAATTCCGTATCGGCATTTTCGTAATCTTTCAGCAGTCTAAACAGACGAGTAGATGAAAATGAAAACGAGAAAATAGAAAAACGTTGATATATGCCATTCGTTAAAGTCGTCTGGAAAAGGCGTTTTCTGACAACTCATGCCACGGGTAAGTAGGTATATTAGGAATAGGTATATTAGGAGGTATCTATCAAGACACTTGATATACGTAATTCAATTATTAATAAAACTGCATTTGTAGACCATCAAATGAACTGTTCTGCGATGGAGGACGAGTAACTACATGTCGACTTTAACATTAATGTCAACGTAATTATCTCCGGGAAGACCAGTTTGAATGTCAAGAAGAATGAAATGGCCTTATCCCCGGTTGGCTTATAAATGCAAATCCTGGAGTAAAACCCCTTCAAGAAAATAAGGGAGAAAATTAAAAGAATCCTACTTCTAATAGACTCCATATTCGATTTGAAGGGATATTCAGGTCTACATTACCAGAGATTGAACACTGCTCATCCTATCATTAATCGCATAATAAATACTCACTTCATGATGTTAGACCATGGTGGTGTGCCTTGGGCCTTATCAACTGCATGCACGGCATGCACCAGCAACATGCAGTTCGTCTCCACGTACTCAACGAACACGAGCAATAACTTGAGCGCTGTCTTCACGACAAGGCGATACTTTGATGCAATCAACGAGTACAACCACTGGATTGTGGGACTATGTTTCATGACGCCATTCATTCCATCGACGTAGAGCATCACCTGTAGCGATCGAAAAAGTAAATCAACCGATGAAGAAGTGGATTTTTCAATTAACCAAGCCACAACACAACAGTCCACTAAGGCAATGTGGACACGGACTTGATATCGGTCTCCAAGAAATACAACAACAACGGGAACAACATCACTTACCTGTCCTAAGGCGCGCAAAATGTAGTTCTGGTAGTTCTGGTCGGCCACATTTCCCACGCGAACTAAGCAATTTAAGCCTCCGAGCGCCACAAAACCATGCACTAAATCTTTATCCTCTTGGAAAATTTGCTTGAGCGAAAACAAGGCACGACGCAAGTCACTACCTTCAGATGAGAGTAGTTTTTCTAAAAATGGAGGAAAAACGAAAAGGAAAATTATTATTGATGAAAAATAGTAATAATTCACGTTGGTAAGTATATTGTAATAGTGGGTGAATTATAGTAATTGTTGCGAGAAGTACTCGTATATCCAAAATGAAAAGCTAAGCATTGTCATTCAGCAAAGAAATATTTATTATAAATATAGTTTTTGACAATAGATTTCATTTCCTCTGTTTTTACTTGGATCAACCCCACTTGCATTGTATAGATCCCTCAAGAGCTGAAACTACCTGATTGTAATGCTAAGGACTTTCTAACCCAATAGCGTTGAATGAACGAAACATCCTGTTCGACTTGAGAGCCATGTTCCCAAGCACGCTGTTAATGTTCAATGAGCTCTCATTTATCTGGAAAATGGTTACTCGGTAGTAACCCTACATCTTGTTGAGTTGAGACCGTCAAAAAGAACAATAGCCGTTTTCGATTCATTAACCCGGCTTCACAGACCGAAAACAACGCCACGACTCTGCGACAAGCGAACTTAAACAGTAGCTCTCCTACAATACATTCCCCCATGGATTTAAGGCAGCTTCTGAAGAGTGATCCATGGTGTGGACGAAACCAAGTGACCGGGGAAGAATTGGCTTTAAGCCGATTATTTTTGTGTGGTAGCGGAGAGTGAGTTTGAGTCATTTTTGACTTAGACTCACAATGACCCACTCCACTTTTATTCTTAATATATTTTATTTTCGTAAATACGCGTATTTCGGGAGCGACTCACTCCCTTCATCAGTACAATTGCTACTAAATCTATGGGGCGAGTACAGGGTCTTATACGAGTATTACGCAAGTTTTAAAAAATTACTAGTTGCAAAACTGAAACAATATTGCATCTGGCACATTAGTAATAAAAAGTAATTATCGTCGTCGTCAGCCGTTTACTTTCCCCGTCTACCTGCTAAGAATTTGACCAACTTTGAGGCACAATTTCCCTCATCAGTGTTGAGTAAATTGGCCCGCTTTCTCCACTTCTCACCGAGATGTTTATGACGTCGATCGAAGCAACCATCGAGGAACAAGGGATAATGCCGGGAGTGTGGCTGCGATATGTAGACGATGTATTCGCTGTGGTTCCTTAATACAAGGTCGGGGACATTCTAGCAGCGATCAACAGCGTCCATCCCAAGGTAACATTTACAGTCGAGAAAGAGTCCAACGGAAGCATCCCATTTCTAGTCTTACTAATATTAAATATCGAAGGCCAATTAGAATTCGAAATATATCGAAAACCAACGGCAACACAAAGGACCATACCAGCGACATCAAACCACACATTTTCACAAAAAATGGCAGCATATAATTGTATGGTATGGTCATAGACTGACGACATATCCGATAACAAACGAAGCGTTCCAAAAAGAGAAAGATTATATCCTTGACACTGCGACCAAAAATGGATATCGAGTTCAAGATATTGAACATAGAAAGACACACTCTACACTGTTCAACCGACCCACCGAAGATATCGATATCAGGAAAATGAGCATCCCTATATCGAACAACTTTTACCAGATAAAGTCATACCAGAAGAAGTTTAACCTTCAGGTAATTGGATCAAGTAAGCCGACATCATTAAAACGGCATCTCGGATGCGAAAAGGACCCTCTGACGACATCTGAGAAGAGCGAGATCTACCGTATAACCTGCAACGATTGTGATAAACGATATATTGGCCAAACGAAACGTCTCATCACCACGAGATTCAACGAGCACGTAAAAGAGGCAGCTAATCACGGACGGACGACAATAAGATCATCGGTAGCTGCACATATGATCGACGAGAATCATAGTGTCGACATCAATAATCTAGAGCTGTTGCGACACGTTAAGCGTCAGAGTACCCTTGATGCTTGGGAAAGACTAGAGATATTGCGGCAAAACCGGGCCAATTTACTCAACACCGATGAGGGTAATTGTGCCTCAAAGTTGGTCAAATTCTTAGCAGGTAGACTGGGAAAGTAAACGGCTGACGACGACGATAATTAATTTTTTATTACTAATGTGCCAGATGCAATATTGTTTCAGTTTTGCAACTACAGTAGAACCCCGCTTAACCGAACTTCGCTCAGCCGGAACCCGCTTTAACCGAAAGGGGCGGCTAGATTTTTATTTAATTTCGAACCCATAAAATTTATACACGGTAGTACGATATAGCTGCTCGTAAGCGTTAAGAGAGCTACTGACTTTCATTGATTAACACTACAAGAAACGGAAAACAGAAAAAACACCATACGGATACTTCGCCGTCGTGATGGCGAATTGCGACGAAGCTAATATTGCGACAATTGACTGGCCTGCACGCAGTCCAGACTTAAATCCCATTGAGCACTTGTGGGACGAGCTCAAAAGAAGAGTCCGACACAGAGATCCCGCGCCTTCGACTCTCGACGAATTGAAGGAAGCCTTAATAGAGGAATGGAGTGAAATTCTTCAAGATACCATTAAAAAATTAATAATGTCAATTAAAAATCGATTACAAGCTGTGATTAGAGCAAGAGGTGGTAATACCAGAAATTAATAAATAAATAATTTTGTTATTTTTTCAAAATTTTTTGTTTTATTTAACAAGACCCTGACCGCACTCCATTTTCTAACATCTGCATTTTGCCTACTTTTTGATTTCAAGCCTCACTCTTTTAAAATCTATCTTCAAATATTGTTAAAAATGGTATTAATGTGAAGCTAAGATTTCAAGTTTTCAAATGATATACGATTTGTAGGGATACATAATGTACTTTTCAAAATATGCATTCAAATACACGTGCTTTCGGTTTGATTCAGTATTTTTGCTCGCAAGTGTAGATTCACAAAGTGCGAAGAAAACTCCTGAAACAATTAAGTTTTACAATGAGACTAAAGTCGGCGTAGACATTGTAGACCAAATGGCTCGCAAGTATACCACAAGAACTTTTACTCGGCGATGGCCCGTTCACTGTTTTCAAACGACTCTTGATCTAGCAGCTATAAACGCGTGGGTTGTTTACAAAGAAGCTACTTCTTCAAAAATATCGCGAAAGAAGTTTTTGCAGATGTTGGTTACAGAGTTAGCTGATCCATACGTTAGATCTCGGAGAAAGCCTGGCTTGGGTGAAGACGGCTCTTCCTCCCATTCTGAGGAACCAAAGCTAACAAAATATTGTCAAGTCAAAGTTAACTGCAAAAAGAATAGAACAGTTGGGTGCTGGAACTCCTGCAAGAAATCTTTGTGCGGACAATGTGGAACTGTAACCAGAAGAGAGTGCATCAAATGTGCCTGTAGTGAAGCTTAGAAAAGCAAAACCTCAAAACGTCTAAAATTACTTAAGTATAAGGTGTGAGATTATATCCAATGACTAATAAATCTAGAATTTAGTGTTGTTTCAAAAAACAGTATTGTTCTTTACCCTGTTCCTTGCCTAAATACTTATTACAGCCAAAAATTAAATTTAGATACTAACAAAAACAATACTGAAAACATTTTCAATAGTAAATAATTTAAAGATAGGTTCCGCAACAAAAAAAAAAAAAACAGAGAAAAAGTAAACATTAAAAGGCCAAAACCAACCCAAAATAAAGCGAGTCAAAATGACTCCCTTCGTGTTTCTAGGGGTATGTCTAGGTCCAGGGTTCCTAGTGTTAAGCAAAAGCGCAGTGCCAACTGATACGCAAATAATCAAATGAAAGTTGCCTTTAGGGGGATAGGGATGACAACATTTTAAAAAGCTCTTGAAATGCCAACTGCCTAGTACGTTTCATCGTATGAGTAACATACTTGCTATTCCGCATTACCCCTTCGTGTACTGATGGAATCCAACACATATCCAACTACTAGGCAGACACTCTTAATTCGTATGGAGTCCCATTTCTTGTTAGCAATAATGTCTATTCTTTGCCAGAGGCCTTTGCAATTCCGCACTACGGAAGTATTTAAAGTACTCTAAAAGCTCGATGTATCAAAATCGGTTGGACCTGATGGCATTTCCCCTTTAATTTTCAGACATTGCGCTTCCTCATTAGCGAGACTTCTTCGCAAACTATTCTATCTATCCTATTCGACAGGGGTATTTCCATCAACAAGGTGAAGCATGTGATCCCTCTAACAATCGACCAATAGCATTGACTTCGATCCTGTCAAAAGTCTTTGAAACCCTGGTTAACAACCAACTTATGAGCTATCCTGATTCACACTATCTCATCAGCGATCGACAATACGGTTTCCGTTCTTCGCGCTCCACCGGTGACTTAATGACATATCTCACCGAAAGATGGAACGGATGCATTCATCAATTTGATGAGCTAAAATCATTGCCCTCGACATTTCAAAAGCTTTTGATAGAGTTTGGCATCAGGCTCTTTTAGCTAAACTCCAGGGTTTTGGTCCGGACCTAAAATTAGTTGCATGGATTGAAAGTTTCCTCCACGGTCGTTCGCTTCGAGTCGTCCTTAATGGAGTTAAATCGAATTGAAATACCACTGACGCTGGGGTTCCTCAAGATCCTATCCCCAACGCGTTTCCTTGTGTTCATCAACGATCTTTTAAGTGCGACATCAAACCCAATTCACAGTTTTGCAAATGACAGCACCCTTGATTCTATTTATACTTTTAATTTTACAGCTGACTCCTGCCAAAATGCTACATCTGTCAACCGAGATCGCATGTCTGACTCACTAAATAGAGATATCTCAAAAATTACTTCATGGGAAAAAGCGAGTCGAATAGAGTTTAATGCCTCCAAAACTCAATGTTGTCTTATTTCCAATAAACGACGTGCCCCATCTACTGCCCAACTCATTCTTGTCGATGGTGTCAGCATTACTGACTCGCCCACACTGAACGTACTAGGTATAAACATCTCCAGTAAAGTAAACTGCTCTGACCACATCTTCAACATTGCAAAAAATGCAATGAAGTGCCTGGGTTTCATGAATCGCTGTAAAAGATACTTTCCAACATCTGATTTGGCGCAAATGGGGCACACATAAGACCGAGATTCGAATATAATTCCAACATATGGGCAGGCGCAGGTCGAACTGCCCTATCCGCACTAGACGAAGTTCAACGGAAAGCTTCCTAGCTTATTGGCGATGAATCTATAACTTATCATACCGAGCCGCTTGAACTACGGCGAAATGTCGGTTGTTTATCATTTTTTTTATCGCTAATACAACCAACGTTGCTCTGCCGAAATATCCAGTCTTATTGCTAAGCTTGGTAAGACCCATAATATGCTGAAATGTATGCTTGGAAGGTAACTGAAGCCATTAAGTTTTTATTTAAAAAAAAGTAGGTGTAGAGTTGGCGGAGAAGAAAACAGAAGCAATTTTTGGGGAGTGATGATCGACGCGAAGCTGACCTTCGGAGAGCACTTCGAATTATGTCGAACATAGCAGCCCTAGACCAACCAGCACGTTATTACTGTCTAGAGTCATCAACTTGATTCTGCTGTTTGCAGCCCTAGTGGGCGAAAAGAAGCAGCTTTACCGACGTTTGTGACATACTCGCCTAAGTCAATTTTTATCGTATCTAAAGCTAGGGAAACGAAAAAAAGGCCTGACACAGGAGGATTGATAGCCTCCCTGGTGGCAGGGCTGACGGTAAGATTGACAGCAGACCTGACGGGAATTTTGATAGCAGTCCTGATTGATAGAAAAATCCCTTTATACTAAAACATTATCGGGCAAAAAACAAACTTTTTTGTGCCGCGCGTCGCTTTACATCTAACTTTAAAGGAATAGTCTAATTTTATCATTAATAAAATGTCATAGTGTCCTTTGGAATGTTTTATTCAAAACAACAAAAACTCGAGTCCCCATTTTGGTGTGTTCTCGACAATATCCCACTTTACTGTAGTGCAAAGTGTCTCGTTGCATTCATTCCGAACAGGGCTGACTTTGACATCTGACTGGTAAAGTTAGATAATAATGATCCATGTTGATTATGTATGTGGCATATTTCAAAGAAATGTCTATCCAAAATAATATGTTCAAAGGAATCGCTCCAAGCATTTCATTACAAACGTTTTTCATGTGTGTGCAATTGAATGAAATCAATTTCAGTTATTTAACATAGCAATGAATGTGTTTCTCTTCATAAAATTCCAATGTATTATCGTCTCCTCTGGTCTAGATATACTCGTACTTTGGTTTGAACTTACATCTCAATTTTCCAAAAGATGGCATAAGGTCTGTTTTGCTAGATACCTCTGTATCGACCGCAGGCGATTATCAAAAAGATACACACAAATAGTGCTCCGTGCTCTATGTCTTGATGGCTAATCGTGAACAGTGTGCGATGATCGTGTGCCTAGCAAAACGCACCTTTAACGTCTCCTTTCATTGGTGTGCTGCTTTTCTTTTTGGAAAGCAGCAGTACCATTTGAAATGGACGCCTGTTCATAATATGCATCTGTGATGCACTCATCTTCCAGAAAGTGCACACTAGCCGTGGTTTTAGAGTGCAAAGGTCACGTCAATAATAGCCATTGTTGCTGGAATATGATTTCCGTGGGGCTTTTTCTTTAATGCAATTTCATAATAATGTCCATCGTGAGGCTATTAATGTACACATTTATGAATGCAAGTCTAGGGCTTAGGCTATTGCTATTGCTAAAGAATTGCTGCGCCGCGCCGTGTGCTGCAGATGCATCTGATCTAATAAAGGATTCGAGTAGAATCACGATATGCATTTGATTATGAACTTATGGGTAAATCATCATCCAGCAATTTTAATACCCAACTTTCCTTTTCTCCTCGAGATTCCCTTTCAGTATGCAAAAGCACTTGTAATGATTCGTATTGAAGGTATTATTGTCTCGATAAAAATAGTATGCGCAGAGTCGTTTTTGTTCAGCAGTACATATACCTATAGTTGATGTTGATAGGTTTGTATCCATGAAAAACGTAAGTACAATGCATTCGACTGTCAAGTACTCACAGAGGCGACTCTTCAATAAAAGTCGAGATATCGATAGGATTTCATATATGATTTAAAATCTGTTGTTTTTTATTATTATTTTGCTTCCGACGTGAATAAAATTTATTCTTTTTCTTCAAATGGAAAGGAACTGTAATGAATAGTGCCACCTTTATCCTGCAGAACAATTTAAAAGCGTTGAAGAGTCATCATCACTAGATGAAAAGTGAATTGTAATTACAGCCCAGCGGGTCTGTACAAGCTACTTATAATGCACAAAAGCTGCATTACACAATGGTATGTGAATGAAGCTCATTATATTACAGTAATCCCTTTTAGAAAGCGACATTTGTACAACGCGGTTTCTAAAACACCTCTTCTGTAGCACGATATTTGGATTTGTATAACGCGGATGAAGAACTTCGGCTTTAGCCCGAGGTTTCAAATTGAAATAATTACTCGAAATAATACCTCGCCCACGTCCCCCGAACTGAGCTACAGCAAGCCTAAGCTGCTGCTTAGCTCGTTGAGGGGCCTTTTTCTCCTCCAGATTACAGGGCCCGACCTTCACGATAATTATGCTACCTTAGGCTCCATCCCCACGGGCATCATCGGATGCTCACCAAACCGTCCCTTACATATTTGGCGCCCAACGTGAAGCCCATTTCTGGTAAAGAACAGGACTAAAAAGGACTTCATCGGGTTCTCTTTAGTCATTCCACCGATTGGCATCCCCACAAACACGTTAAGGCTACTTGCTCTAAGTCTTAGGACTTTGCCATTTTTATTTAACGTATTGCCCCCTCAAGTAGATGCGCTTTCCTCTGTAGCACCCGCATCCATCCTATAGAGTAATTTATCCATTTAGATTCAGTTTAACAAGGCAGTCCTGGCTTTGGGTTTGTTTTTTGTGGTTTAGCCGTGTACCTAAGGCTTCCATAAATGCTTTGAATTACTGGCATTTTGAGCATCTTCAGTGTCCGGACAAAACGCGGAGGAGCCCTGGGTACCTTTCTGTTACCAGGCTTGCCTTCTTCACTTCCATTAATATTTTAGTGAACATTATTGAATCTGTTTCTATTATTGAGATGCTCAACAGATTGCAGAGATCATGAGTGAATTATTGCAAGGAATGCAGTGTTGCGCTTCTGCAGTCATTGTGATTCTCCGAATTCTGTTGATCATCTGAATAATGGGATAATGTATTTCTTTTTGTTAATTTGCCCCCTCTACAATGATTGCCGGCTGACTCCGGTGCCCAGTTCGCTTTTTTTTATTTTCATTATGGCAGCACACTCTGTCCTCAGCTTCTTCTTCTTTGCAGGCCTCGATGCCCTATAATTACGATATATTGTAATGAATCACCTGTAATGAAACCATATACTGCTCGTGCTGCTTCCACCGGCTTATCGATGGCAGCACCTGATGAGTAATGATCTGTCGGCGGTACGAAACCAGAGCCCAAGGGTCCCATTACACCTGCACCGTAATGCGAGCGTTAGGGCAAGTGCGCCGTCCGCCAACCATTCCATCCTTATCGAACCACTTTTTTTAATTCCCCATTTTTGCCCCCAATGTTGGTGTTGTCTTCCCCAGGCCTAAGAATTTTTGCTAATACGTAAAGAACAGAGGCAATGAGCGGCGAATACCTCACCCACGTCTCCCGAACTGACCTACAGCAAGGATAGGCCGCTGCTTAGCTCGTTGAGGGGCCTTTTCCTTCCCCAGATGGCACAGACCGACCTTCAGTGTCATTACGCTTCCTTAGTGCACTTTCACACGAAGAGCCGCACGACTCTCGCTCGCGAGTGAGAGCCTTTTCCGCTCCCACCTTCCATTCATTCACACGAAGAGCCGTGAATGGGAGCGAGGCGCGTACAATTGAAATGCAAAGAATACACTCGTGAATGGGAGCGAGGCGCGTACAACTGAAATGCAAAGAATAAACTTCAGCTTTCACACGGGGAGCAAGAGCCTTTACGTCGCGCGAGTAAGAGCCGTGCATTTCGAGCCGTCGCGTCGCACCTTTTGGTCTAAATGCACAGCGAGAAGTGCCGGCATTCACACGGGAAGAGCGACAACGGCTCTCGTTCCCCAGTCCCTCGCTACTCGCTAGGATGGACACAATACGCTTTGGAACGTTGGTGTTTTTGCCGTCGAAGACGGCGTCGACGGTAAAGAAGATACATAGTCACAACACGTCTGCAACGCGTACTCGTACTTTGCAACTGAAAGCACAGCGAGAGCCATTGTCGCTCTTCCCGTGTGAATGCCGGCACTCCTCGCTTTGCATTTCTATCAAGAGCCGCGACGCACGGCTCGAGATGCACGAGCCGTACCGGCTCTCACTCGCACGACGTAAAGGCTCGTGCTCCCCGTGTGAAAGCCGCAGTGTAGCCTTTGCATTTCAGTCTTACGCGCCTGGCTCTCACTCGCGAGCGAGAGCCGTGCGGCTCTTCGTGTGAAAGCGCACTTAAGGTAGCACGAATGCTCATATAGGTATGTGTACGTGTCCGGTAGGAGCGCGCGCACAATTTTATCCGCACGAACACGATCTATCGCTAGTGGATCTCCGTGCGCGCACAACTTTTGTGCGTGCCGTTTTGGTCTGGACGAGATTCTCTGCGTGCAGGAAATCGTTAATGCTCATATGTAAACGAAGCATTAGGCTTCCTCTCCACGGGCATCTTCGGATGCTCACCAAACCATTCATTACGAAAGTCCAAGAAAAAGGAAAGCAAATTCGCATAGCGAACATTGCCTGAATCGCGAAAGGAATTTCGAGAGCCTCCGACCCTGAATGCTTGAAGTTGAAATACGAGGTGTAGTAAACGTCACTCGTGATTGTCAAGCGACCCCATCAAAATAACTATCAACGCAATCATTTAAGAAAGATTTAATTTAGGGAAGACAATTTGAAATTTAAATAATCTTTGCACAGCACTTTTAAAATTTTCGAATCAGAAAATGCCATAGCACCATAATTGCAGATTCTAAAACTATTACAGCGAAGCGTATAACAGACTTGATGTCAACCAGACCATTAGCCAGATCTGAAAGTGATCAAACGGCCAATAAGTAACTAAATTAAAAAATAAAAGTGTTCACAAGATGTGTCAAGGTTTAAATTAAAAATATTGGTCTCAGTATCTTTAAATAAGTATTTTATGTTTTCTTTCTTATTAATATCATTGCATGTATGTTCTTAATTTAGTTCCAGAACGTATCATCTTCATTTATTTTATATGAAACTCAAGTCTCAGTGCACTTTCACACGAAGAGCCGCACGGCTCTCGCTCGCGAGTGAGAGCCTCTCCGCTCCCACCTTCCATTCATTCACACGAAGAGCCGTACAGCTCTCGCTCGTGAATGGGAGCGAGGCGCGTACAACTGAAATGCAAAGAATACACTTCAGCTTTCACACGGGGAGCATGAGCCTCTACGTCGCGCGAGCGAGAGCCGTGCATCTCGAGCCGTCGCGTCGCGCCTTTTGGTCTAAATGCACAGCGAGAAGTGTAGGCATTCACATGGGAAGAGCGACAACGGCTCTCGTTCCTCAGTCCCTCGCTACACGCTAGGATGGACACAATACGCTTTGGAACGTTGGTGTTTTTGCCGTCGAAGACGGCGTCGACGGTAAAGAAGATACATAGTCACAACGCGTCTGCAACGCGTACTCGTACTTTGCAACTGAAAGCACAGCGAGAGCCATTGTCGCTCTTCCCGTGTGAATGCCGGCACTCCTCGCTTTGCATTTCTATCAAGAGCCGCGACGCACGGCTCGAGATGCACGAGCCGTACCGGCTCTCACTCGCGCGATGTAAAGGCTCGCGCTCCCCATGTAAAAGCTGCAGTGTAGCCTTTGCATTTCAGTCTTACGCGCCTGGCTCTCACTCGCGAGCGAGAGCCGTGCGGCTCTTCGTGTGAAAGCGCACTTATACACTTACGCGATTTCTAAAACGCGACATTTTTACATATACGACGACATATCATTACACCCTTTACTGAGAAGTATATCGTCGTTTTAATAACTAACCTTTTATTCAAAGTCAAGTTTTTTGCAAATTCTGATAGATCACTCTCGAAATACCATCAAAAATTAAATTGATATAATATATACAATATAATAATATAATATAATAATAAAATAATAAATATAATTGACTCCGAAAAGTTCAATCAAAACTATTTCTCAGTTTTACAGCAGTCGGGTTGAAATTTTTATAAAGCCTTCTTCTTTCCGCTGCACCCTGTACACATGTCGGAGCCACCGGAATCGAACCGCTACCGGTCGGTTCAAAACTAACTTTTTGTGAGAAAATCTTTTTTCTTTCTAAAGATTTCTTTATCAATTTTCATATTAGCCATATTAACCGCCAAACCAGATTCCTGGATTTTGCTGCAATCGGCCCAGTATTTCGTGTCACTTACGGAACAACTTTTTTGCATCTGCTATCCATCGAGAATTATCGGTGTATCCGTTGTATACAGAAACGCGCTTGTTATCATAATTTTCTTTCCCATGACAGCGCACGAAGTGTCGCGAACCGAAAAGTTATTTCTCGTATTCGACAATAATTGGAGATAGCAGAGACAATTATTTCAATGCGGAACTCGTATGTAAGCTGCCTAAAAGCTCAAAGCTCTTCGGTAGCCATTTACAATTTTCGTGATGCTAGCTTTCTCAACAAAGAGAGCAGTGTTAAGGAGAAACACATTATCACGTAAAAAAGTTGGGAAACCCTAACTGAAAAAAGTAGCGGTATTGTTTATCAAACATGAAATGAGCTCACAGTAGAGGCCAGATCAATTTAATCTCGAAGATCAAGGTGTGCGAAGTTTAAATTTGAATCTATCTGACAGCTTCAGATCAAGTGAGCTGGCCAGATCGAGCGATTTGCCCGCAGTGTGAACATTAACTTAGATGTATAGTATAGTAGTGACATGAAGTAGGAACCTTGCAAATAGTTCATTGCAAAAGGACTTCAAAACTGCAGCTAAAGTAGGAAGAATGCCAAGCTTTTATCATTCGGTTTGTTCGCCTAGAATGTCACTGTCAAAGTTAAGTGGTATCACTGAGCCCCGTTTCATAAATCGTGATATCATAGTAGATGGAAACTGTCTACTTGATCTTTAGATAAGATATCGCTGACTGAATTACTTATATGCTCCACAAAAATGAACGATTTTTATACTGACAATCTAAGAACTATCGCATTGTGTATGCGTAATTGTTTGAATACAGGCATAAACGAAAATGCATAAAATATATTGAATTTTCTCAAACCATTATTTCAATAGTTACCGCGGCAATAACTTCATCACATCGCAATGTGTTTTCTCATCTGCTTGTGGGGTCGAAAAGTAAAACGTCTACTGATTATTTTCATCAGATTCGGTTTCATTATACAATACATGCTACGTATACTTGGTTACTTGAAGAAATATGGACGGCTTTAATAATGTTCATATAGCTTTCAATTAAATCTTTAACGCTGTGGTTTATATTATTTCTCGGAAGAACCTAGGTAACCAGAACTGTATCTACCTGTACGATGAGCAGATTGTTTAAATAATATTTTACTTTGCGGTTAGCTTCGTATGCAAAGTTGACCACAAATTAGTTACGTGTATGTACCATAAAGTTTATAGTTTGTCTGGTTAATTTGTTTGAAATTATGAAGAAATCAAGGTTGAAGATGGGTAGATAATGGTGAGAATACAATTTTCAATTTTTTTTCGGATATTAACAAAGTCATCCGGATGTTATATTAAATTTTAGGTTTCAAGGCTATTTGATTAAACAAATAACGGGTTGGAATGGAACTCTTGCAAACCACTTTCACTTTACGGAGTACAATTATTATGTTCTCAAGATTGGTGTTTTGCAGATAACTAAAGGAATTTATCTTTTTGAAATTAAATGTAAGATGCAGGGACAAGATACCCGATTAACATTGTGGGTGTGTACAGGGTGTCCCGCGTTGGGTGGGCAATATTGATAGGGGTTATTCCACAGTTTGTTTGAGGAAAAATGGTATCAATAGAATTAGCATACCTTTATCTGTTACCGAAATATAACTGTTTTTGCGACTGTCATTAAAAACCGTAAACTGCCAAATAAAATCTAAATTTGCCACTTCCCCAATCATCAAATCCGGGATTCGGTATCACTTTTTAAATCTACATAAAATTTAATAAAAAACAGCTTTTTCCTGATGCGGAATTCACCGTTACTTTAAAGATACAACTATCCAAACTTTGAAGGAATTTAATAATCGGTTTTTCATCAAAAATTTAAAAGATAATATTGTAACGGTACTTTGAATTGACAATTCCGCAAAATTGACAAAAGTTACTTCATTTTCTTAGCTTTAGAATGGCATGTTAAGATCACGGACTTAGATCTGTAAATTTGCGAATGTTTCATATCAGGAGCTTGGAATAGAAAGGGCGAACCTGAAAAATCGATTTTTCTTATTCTCTCCTTGGGATCAGATATAATAGACAATGCGTAGGTAGATACCTCGTGTTGCCCTAGTAAGACCTTAGTAGTCATTTGCTGTCAAAATCTCACTGTTCGATTTATTTAGTGGAGCAAGGGCGAACCCCGGGTCTGAAACCCAATCCAAGCATTATGAAAAGCCAGAAATCATTCGTATTCGTATGTACCTATCAAAATTTAGAAATCGTTAAAATAACGAAAAAATGAATAAATTAAAATTAATACATTGGCCCTTGATATTTTGAAGTACTTTCAAAGCTTTGAGCTCTATTTCCCAACACTTCAATTTCGTTATTCACCCTTTCTATTCCAAGGTTCTGATATTTAAGGGGAAAAGCGTGGTTTTTATACAGATCTAATCGACTTCTACTACGTCGATTTTACAATACTAGAAACGAAATAGCTACAAAATCACGCGAGCTAGAATAGTCAATTAAAAACATAAACGGAACTAATACTTAATTTCAATGTAAAATTTAATTATTTAATTAATTTAATATAATTAATTAATTGATTGATTAATTTAATATAAAATCGATCAATTTGAGAACTCAATTTTTTGGATATAAAGTGTCGTATTGCATGAAAGTAAATTAAGAAATTATAGTAGCCTGGAATCTTTTTGGAACGATGTGTTTATACAAAAACAATTCAATAATTTAATTTTTGAAATAAAACTATTATCTTATTCATGCGAAAATTCTATAAAAATTAATGTTTTCGATTTTCTTTGTTATTCCTATAACCGCCACAAAGTAAGAAATTAGGATGGAATAATCTTATACCAATTTCATAGTGAGAAAAGTAAGATTCAATTTTTGAAACAAAACTAATACATGCGGAAAATCTAGATAAAATGATTAAAAGCAAAAATTGCAAAACTCAAAACAAGAATTTTCCTTTCTCGGAGCTACAGCTAATTATTTCTTTGATTTTTACGAAACAAGTTTTAAATATTAAAATTAAGTATTAGTTTCGTTTGAGTTTTTTTTACTATTCTAGCTCGCGTGGTTTTGCAGTTATTGCGTTTCTAGCAGTGTGCGATCGACGTAGTAGTATTTTAGTTGATTTATTCTACATCAAGACCACGTTTTTCTCCTTAAATATGAAACATTCACAAATTTGTAAACCTAAGTCCTTAATTTTTACATGCCGTTCGAAAGCTAACATAATGGGGTAACTTTTGTCAACTTTGCAGAATTATCAGTTCAAAGTACCGTTACAATATTATTCATGTTTTGAATTTTCAATGAAAAATCGATTTTTAAAAAAATCCCAGATTTGACGATTGTAAGTGGCAAATTTTGATTTTGTTTGGCAGGTCACGGTTTTCGATGACAATCACAAAAACAGTTATATTTTGGTAAGGGTTAAAGATATGCCAATTCTATCGGTACCATTTTTCCTCAAACAAACTGTGAAATAATCCCTATGTGTATTGCTCACCCAACGCGGGACACCCTGTATACTCGTTTAGCTTAAAATCAATCCGCTTTTTCGCTGGCTTCGAGAGTTCGACTCCCGTGGCAGCCATGAATGTTTTGTTATAGTTTGATACGCTATGTCCCATTAGCGGTTAGGGCAAATAGTATAGGATAGGAACTTTTACAAAATGCAGACAACACTTCACTTTTTTCTTAGCTTTCCATATAAATTTTGAATTGTGGTCTAACCCAGCAAAAAAGACTGGATGCCTACATTGGTTTCGTACATCGGTAGGCGAAAACTTAAAATTATAGCTCCCGCATGGGCGGTACGCAATTGTTAGTTAAAAAAAGGCCAATAAGGTGGCAAGTATTTAACCTACCAGAAATGCCTTTTGATATTTTCAACCAAGTAGTCCCCGTATTTACGGGGGCTATCGAGCAAAACGTATGGTGTGTGCATGGGTAGGCGGAAATTTAAAATCATATCCCCCGCATGGGCCGTACGGAATTGTATGAAGAAAGAAAATTAAAGAAAGTCAGAGTAGTTAAAAAAAGGACCAGAAAGGTTGCAAGTATTTCACCCACTAGCAGCTATCCACAATGTTACTAACTCAGTAGCCCCCGTATTTACCGTGGCTAAAGTCGTGATTTAGACTATAATAAAATATATTCTCATTATTTCTTACACGATCACCCATATAGTACGACGATAATAGACGACTGTAGAAATTTGATTTGACAGATTCGATTTCATACAAAATTGAAGAATTTTTAGAAAATTTCATAAGAAGCGGTTTGGTTTATGGTGAACCAAATTCGAATACCCTGAATATTTATACACCAAATGTGTAACCCAATCTACTGGGGGGTACGAGTTTTTGCGTGGAAACAAGTGTAATAAAGATATCGGAATTTTTTTCGGCAAAATCCTGAATTCTCAAATTTTACATGTTTTAGATGAGAATAAAGCAGATACATTAAAGACAAAAGAACAACCAGACGCATAAGACGTAGATATATTTCTTAAATCCATTATTTATAATGATACAGTATCAGTATCTCATTATTATAAATTTATCACTAAGGAAAACAAAAACACCAAAGAAGAAACCGTGACATCATTCGTCATCGTGCGTAGACAATCCATCAAGTCTAGTAGAACCCATTCTAATTAAAGGCGTTTCACTCTTTTCGCATTAATTATGTGAGGATTTTTTGTTATATCAAATAAAATATTATCAAGACTTGAAAAGATACGCAAGGCATATCTTGACGACTGGCTCATTAAATTATCATTTTCCCACGGTATTATCACAATTTTATATTTAATTAAAGGTTACACTTGAATGCGAAAAGATAAGCAGACGTGGGAATGGTATGATAACTCTGTAGAGAAAAACATGAATGTGTATTACATAATTATACGGAGTAGCTTCTTAGCCATATTATCAAAATACTAAGTAAAATTTCTGAGGAGTTTCAAATAAAATAATTTCATTTTTAGGCTCAATTTGGAATACGTTAAAAGATAAAATTTAATGTCGAAAAAGACGATGTGCAGGTATTGTATGTAAATGAAAGTATGAGCCATTAATCAGTGTCTAATTATATAGTTTTCAAAACATCGAACATCAAAAGAACTACCTTACCTTAACCCGTAGTGACCTCAGACCGATAACAACATTGCTGAAAATGCAAAAGAGACTATTTGAAGTCCATTTGCTGAATACCATACCACCACGTCTTTTATCTGCGCCGCAACATGCATATTGGAAGGGTAGGTAGATCAATGAATACGGTATTGAACTCTTTGGTCGGTTTAATTGAGAAATCTCTGGAGCAAAAGGATTAAACGATGGTCGTTTTCCAGTATCTCGAGGTCGAGGACGTTTTCACTAACATTAAACCTAGTGCCATCATCGATGCATCCTTGAGTCTGGCGGGTTAATGAGTCGCTTTGCACACTCATTAACGCGCTGTTGAGATCAAGACTGGTTCTTACAACCATGTTTGTAGGGGAACCCCCTCGGACGCATTTTATCTCCCTTTCTCTGGAATCTGGCGGTTAACAGACTGCTTCTGGATTTGGAGAATAATATAACACGCTGTTAAGAGCAAGACTGGTTCTTACAACCCTGTTTGTCGAAGAACCCCGCCCGATATCGATATCGCCATCGCCGTTACGGCCGGGTTTTCTGATAACCTCAACTGTGTGCTGCAGAATCGCCTATCCACTCTAACAGAATAGGTAAATCGGTGCGGCTTTAAGGCTTACCCGGATAATACGGAGCCTTTGCTTTTCACTAGAAGGCACACGATCCCGTCAAGCTAAATGTCTTATCTTTGACTGCAAGCTAAGGTGGAAGCTTAAGAAAGGCAACTTCTGCACTCTACTCGTGTAGGAGAGCCATAGGTAAAAACTGGTGTTTACAGTCGAAAGCAGTATATTGGATATACGGTATCAGTGTGTGGTGGACAGCACTCAGAGTAGTGGGCTGCTGTGGTCTACTAGGGAAGGTACAAAGGCTAGCTACGTTGGCCGTGACGGGACTAGACGTGATTCTAGGCTTGCTCCCATTGGATAGTCTTGGTGAGCAACTGGCAGCAAGCACAGCTTTGCGCTTACGAGAGACGGGCTAGTATACTCAGTTGCCCTAACCCCTTGTGGGGCATAGCCCGTCAACTGATCTATGTGGCCCAGTTGACGTTTCGTTGAAATAAAGTAGTTTCGGAGAATGCCTACCTCCGAGAAGTCGGGAGATGCTGCGGGTTATTATTACGCTCACCACAGCCAAAGTAGCACAAATGAATTTGTCATATAACTACTATATGGTTATAAACCAAGCAAAAACGATAAATTTACCGCTTGACAAACGTTTAAACAACGCTATTATGACTTTTTATATGATAAATTCATTTGTGCTACTTGGGAGGGGGAAGACAACACAAACATCCATAGCCACGAACGTCGGGATGGGAGTCCGAACGCCGGTAGCCTGATATGAGACTCATGTCTCTACACACTGCGCTACCGGTCGCCCCAGTGGCAAGCGCTGAATGCGAGACACTCTAATATACTGAAAAACCTGGATCTCCCCAGGGAGATAGACTACATTCCTCCAAAATATTACTTTGGCAGAAACTTTTTCAGTCTGATTCCGTCGAGGAGTCTATGGACGAGGGACATGCATTTAACCACCGACTCCATGGTCATCTATACGGATGGCTGTAAGACCGATGAGGGGGTCGGAGTAGACATTTACTCGGAAGGAATGGGGATTAACCTGTGTCCTATAGGCGGAGGTTTCGGTGATCTCGGAAGTCCTATCTTGGCTGGGGAGTCATGTCATTACTGTGAGGGACACCACTATTTACAGGCAGGCCGGCGATGATTCGCTCGATCGAACCCGTCTTGACGACATCTAAAACCATTGATAGCTGCCGCTCAGCCCACGCAGATATGAGTGGCTTCTTCAATATCAATCTCTGTTGGATGCCGATCCATAATGGTTTTGTGGGCAACTGCAAGGCGGATGAACTGGCTCGGGAGGGTGCAGCTGGGGTGGTTAAGAAAAGACGCAGGGATATTAAAATGCGATTTAGCATGTGCAAATTGGCGACTAAGACCGCTGTTGTGGACAAGGCTGAAATAAGGTACCTCAGCAGCAGCACATGTCAAACAACGAGAATGATTCGACCGATATTTGATCCACTCTGCCACACTGTTGTCGTTGAACAGAAACCACATTGGCAGGGTAGTAAAGGTCGTCATGGGGCACTACCCAATCGGAGATCTCGCCTGGAGGCTCCGGAGGCTCATCACGACTTCTACAGGAGTTGTGGAGATGTGGATGAGGAGAAGAGCGTTCTCCACATTCTCTGTTACTGTCCGGCCTTGGCCGGGAGGAGAAGGAAATTTTTGGGTTCACGCATCTTCTACGATTTGGATGACCTTAGGAATATGACCGCCACAATTCTTACATCACCAGCACAGGCGGGTTCCAACGGAGGTGATTTTTGGTAGTACTACAACGGACCCAATGGTGGTCTTAGTGTGCTGTGACGTATAATGGCAGCCGCTGGACCTAACCTAATCCAACCTCTAGTGGGGCGGCGTCCACTGCTCTGGCGTGCCATCGTACTCTGTTGTGGGCAATGGGACGGATATAGCACACTCGTCGGTCACAAATCGGTTCCATGAGTTTCTAGAACGTCCCCTTGGACAAGGCAAGGCAAGGCATGTCCAACTTCAGCAACGAATCTATAACCCTTCCACATGTATCAGATCCTTGATTGGCATCTGACCTGTATACCGACTCAGATCTTCATTTGATATAATTTTGGGCCAGGAAATTCTTAAAATTCGACGAAGACGAAGACACGCATTAATTTGCGGTTGAGCATAGCAAGCACAGGTCGTATTAAGATTTCGTATATGCGGAGCCTCGTATTTCTGTGCACATCCTTCGATTTCCTTATTGGGAGGACCGAGAAGAATGCCTTATTTAATTTAATTTATTATTAATATTGAACGGAAAAAATCAAAGAACTATCAAGACCGGATGGTACCCACATCCCTCGTCAAAATATACAATTAGGGGCGACAATAATTGCAAAACCAGCCTGCATGCATTACTTCATATTTTCCCATAATAAAATACTTTTCGAAATACCAGAAAAATAAATTTCAAATTACAGTGAGTTTCGTATTGCTAAAAATTCGTATGTTTCCAATGTACCCAACTCCACGTTTTACCAAATCAATCGAATGATTTATGGGAACCTCTCCACATTGTTACACCTATCGATGGATTCGCCGTGTCTGCAAACGTAGTTAGGAACCCACCCATTGTTTTCTAGCAATATTATGTCATGAGAGTCCGTTAAATTAGTTACGATCATTTATAACCCGGCCCATTCTTCAAATTGAGAAATACAAAAAGAAGACATGTTGAGCCCATAACGATATGATGGCAAATCGAAACGAATTAATAAATCAAAATCGATGAGGACATTGAACTCCCCAGGTATCGTTTGCTAATTATTGCTTCTTGGACCACTATTTGTTTGGATTTGGACCTACTCGTAGAAGACAAAGGCTGCTCATCAAATTGTATAATCGTAAGACAATAGCTCGTTTAACAATCCGTCAAACTGGGATGCTGCATGCCCAAGAAGAATGCAAAATTTTGTTCTAAAATAATTTTATTAGACACTAGACTAGAGCCTCGCAAAGTCATGTAAGACAATACTCGTCAAGTTGTAGTTACTTTTACGTTATGCACACAAAAAAGTACCCCAGAGATAAAATTACAAAACTAGATTAAATCTTAAATAAAAAAAAATCCAGGTAAATTTACTTAAAGTTTATGTTGTTTCACGTTCTGTGATCTGTGGTAATTTGATAGTCATTCGGAACGGACGTCTGAATGGTGTATAAAAATCGCACTACTAAACCAAGAAATAAGGAGTGTCCCCCGACAGACGTTCTGGACCCGTTTATTTGATCGAAAGATCTAAACGCGATATGAAATGTGAGAATTGTAGATATTTTTTATTAGGGACACGACAGATGATGTCGTCTGTGGTCGAGATTGCAAAACAACTCACTTCCTCGGATCACAATAGAGTCGGAGATCGTCGCACAGATCAAACAGGCGGAAAAATCAAGGTATCGTATGTGTGGTCATTTTATCCTTATCACGAAGGTAAATTTAGTGCATGTAAATATATAAATTGCGTCGGGATGTCGGAACATTGAAAAAGGGATTCACAGATTAAGAAACTGGCAGGGTTCAGTACAAATAATGATTAAAAAAAATGTCATAAAAAAATGAGCTGGTGAGGAATTTGACTTCGGGCGTGCTCAACTTGACTATCGTAGACGTAGTATGTAAAAAATTGGTTTTCAAAGTGTGAGTCGCGAGAAAATTTTCAAAACTTCAAAATTAAACGAAAAATTAGTTTTATAGAAAGCAAGCCGAATGCTAGCTTTTTTTTCTCTATTTTTGAACTGATGTTCGGGAACTCTACACTTAAAGTCCTCGAGAATTGTAATAACATTTAGGCAAAATTTATCAAAAATAAAAGTAAACAACTTTATTTTTGGTTTTTGGAAAATATTTTGAAAACGGCTAACGCTAATCAAAAAAAAAAAAACTTCTTCGACAATTTTCAAGATTTTCAAAATCCCATGAAAAAAAATCACAACACTTTTTCTGTGCCAGCAATAATTTTCCAAAACTATTTTTCGTGCTTCATGTTTTTTTCACAAGAAAAATTTTCAGTTTATGAAAAACGGACGTATTTTCTCGGAAACTTGTGAACTTACGGATCTGATAAGCAAATTTAATGTTCTTGAAAAAAGTGTAAGTTATTTGGTGATTTTTCAGAAGACTACTTTTTTCAGGAGGCATTGAGCAATGTTTCGATTGGTTTCACACTAACTCAACTAGTTTCACCATTTTCTAGGTAACTATTGTCCCTATAGGGGCAACCGGTAGCTCAGTAGGTAAAGGAGTCAGTCTTATGTCTGACGACGGTCGTCTACGGCGTTCGTGGCATGGAAGTTTTGTTGTCTTACTCCTATGCTGCAGGGCGTCTACCGCCGGGAAAGTTGGCCAATTACGACACGGCGGCCCCAACCAATCTTTACCCTTTCAAAAATGATTAATTAAATAACTGCCATTCGCACTACGAAAAACAACACTCACACCTATGAGGCCGGTAGGTGTATTTTTTGTGTAGAAAGTATCAAAATGCCTAACTTTAAAATGAATGTACTATTATTAAATATTATGTGATTCTAATGAAACTTAGAGATATTATTGCCAATGATGTTGGTTATTATTGGCCATCAATATTTTTGACCTCGGGTATGCTTAAGGGGTGCAGGGGTGTGCTAACTGCAACTATAAAAATGCACTATTATTAACCTTTTTTGATGAGATATCAAAGTTCTATTATTTTTAGTTTTCTATGCTAATGAAATGCCGCTTTCCTGCAAATTTTCATATTTCCAAGTATAACGGTCTCGAAATGCAAGGGGGAAGGGGGACAAACTCGAATCAAATATTTTCACCTCTACTTCTTTTCCCCTTTTTTCAAATTTGAAGAAAATTCCAGAAATGGAATGTACTCAACGTTACCTTTCTTACGATATCCCACTTGCCTATACCAAATGAAAAAAAAAATCGACCTTCATTTCTCCTCTCCTCCCTTTAAAGTTGACCTATTACGACGCATAGCTTTCTCCAGAGAATTATAGTACTTCTACATATTTCCACCAAATTTCATGCATGTAGCTTCGGCGGTTTGTGAGATATTTCATGGACAGATAGACAAACGGACGCATGTCCGATTTCATAAGGGTTTTGATTTTTTTTTTACAAAACCCTAAAAAAGGTGTTTTGTGTTTTTTTGGCTGTATATATAATAAACTAAATTCTACCGACATTTTTTGGCGTTAAACCTCAAAGTTTAGTTTTTTGCTGAATACGAAGCAAAAAACAAAACTACTAAACTCCAATTTATTTTAGAACAGTTCCTATAAACCTGTAATGACTAACTTGGCTATTATCTTAAGCTCACCAAGGTGATCGAACTGAACCATTCGTGACCACCACCGAACCACAATTTCGAAATTTTAATTTATAACGGTGCAAATAGGGATTTTTTTCGAACGTTCTACGAAATCGACGACGATTCGGTTCGATGATCCTTGGGGAACTTTGACCAACCTTGCGCATGATACCGTTTTGAATTGTAGTGTGAAATCATGTGAAAACGGTAATCCACTCTTTGGGTTCGTACTTAAAATTTCCTTTTTTGCAGTACTACTACTAGCATGTCTGTATTACAATTACAAATAATAAAACATAAAGTGTGCGGCAGTTAATGTACATATTCGGGCATATTTTTTTATTGTTCAAAAAAAACCCTACTCGCAACTTTTCGAGATTTCGTCAGTCGAGATTTTGCAGGTCGAGATTTTGCTAATCGAGATTTCAATAGTTGACATATTGTACCCAACCCATTTTGAGCGGCTTTAGTCCAGATTTTTATAAGCAAAACCTGTTCATCCGAAAAGTTTTAGAGCTAATTTGCAGTTTGCCACACGGCGCGCTTTTTTTCGCGCCAGATCAATGCCATTCTGTCGCCACAACTATCTTTTCGAGTTGATCCATGAATGCGGTTTCAGTTGTAAATATAAAGTGGCACTCATTTTTACCTGGTTCCATTTTCAAAATTGATAGTAACATATCGACTCGTTGCATATTTACTGGTCCATTGATTTCTCTGGATTAATGCATTGTTGAAAATGTGTGTTGTAAACCCAATGTACACTTGACGGGAGTACAAAAGAACGAACCTATGTTGTATCGTTTATTTGCACCCCTTAAGTTCGTATTATATTTTCAGCTCAACAATCAAAGACCACATCAAATATTGACTATAGACTTCCAAAATCTTTTACAGGTATCTTCTCCAATCCCCACTTTTGCGATCTGACTATTTCGTTTGCAGACGCGACACAAGATACAACTTGTTGCATCTTCGCAAATGATGCGAATAAAAATGAAACAAACCAAGCATCAAGCTAGCAAAAACGAACTTGTCCTATCAGACAACAAACATATTACACGTTTTTTTTTCATTATTTCTGCATTATATGTAGATACCTATATACATACGTATCTTGCCGTGTTGATATATTATTTTTACTATTTTCCATTTGGATGCATTCTCTTTGTGGTATAGTGTATAGACGTTGTTGCAGCTGGTTTTGTGGTTGCTTGGTCTGGATTTGCGGTTAGAAAAATTCAATGCAGAACGAGTTTTCGATTACATTATTTGTCCAACCTTGACTATCAGGGGATTCTTTCCAATAGGGCTTGAAATTGTAGGTCGACGAGACGATGTCAAGCTGCATGAAAAAGTGGTCAACCTGATGCACTGGCTTCTTTTTCTGTGTTATGCCTGCTACAGACAATGGCCCAGCCCCGGCCATTCGAGGCCATCGCTACTGTGTGGACGGGCGGATGGCGTTCAGTGGCCAATGCCGCGTAACCGTCATTTCTGTCAACAGCGATGGGCCATCGGATGGCCACAAATGGCTTCGAGAGCCATTTTCCTCCACGCGATGGCCCATCTCGTACACAACTTTGAACAGCTGATTAAAGTCGACGGGCCACTACATAATTATCGCAATGCTACATTCATCGACTTTCTGTCGTACGCGATCCGTTTGATTATAACTGCCGTGACGCACAGAGCGACAGGTTTCAATTTCAATGGCCCATCGAAGACCATTATGTGGACGGACAACATTTGAAAATATTCGAATTGACATTTGGTATGTGATGGCGGCCATCAAAGTCACCATCGCGATGGGCCATTATCTGTAGCAGGCTTTAGATAGCATAAAATATTGATGAGGTCAGTACAAAAAAAGAAAAAACCGAAGGATGATGGTTGGTCGGAAGGATCCACTGAAGTTCCAGATCCTATAAAAGAATACTTTTTTCAGCTTTATAGTTCAAATTGCTTTCTCTCTTTTTGAAGAATTGTGTGGGATGGGCACTGGTGCCAGTCCCTTGAATTTGGATCGAATGCAAATGTAGGGAGGGTTTTTAGACGCGCCTGCTCTATGCCGTCGAGTGGTATGAGCATATTATCATCTCAGACTCACGCCCGAAAGAGAAAAGGAGATGTTCTTAGCGCTGGAATTGTTATTTTTTCTGACTTCTCTATTTTATCATTTTGATTCTCTACCCGGGAAATTTTGGATTTGCCGGCGCAGCCGGCGTAGAGGGCTTTTACTCTAGATTTTTTTTTTTTCATTTTCAAAAATGTAATTCCTAACATTCAAAGGGTAGATCATTTGACAGTTGTATGTGAATTGCACATGTAATGATCTAACCATTTCCTTCGTCCGATTCTACTGCATGCAACCTTTCTATAACATTCTCTAGCCCTAGAATACAAACACTACTGGTTAGAGTGTTGTTACTAACAATACGTCATTCTGACGTGTTCATGAAATTTTCCTATAAATCGTAACTTTATTCCATGTACAGAATTGCCCAGCTTACACAACATGACTGTCGACAAACTACATGAAGCACTCCACAATTATTTATTATTTTTTGTATACCTAATACAAAATACTGTCAAAAATAGTCAAATAATTAGACTTCGACAATTATGCCACTTTCCAACGGTATGTGTAATGAACCATATTCTGGTCTGGTAGTGCTGCTTCCACCGCAAGATCGATGGCAGCACCTGATGAGTAATGATCTGTCGGTGGTACGAAACCAGAGGCCGAGGGTCCCATTACACCCGGACCCCCATGCAAGCGCGTGGGTAACTAAGCCGTCCGCCAACCATTCCTTATCGGCTGATATTTTTTATTCCCCATTTTTGCCTCCCCTATTCCCCAGGCCTATGAATTATAATTATTACGTAAAGTAGAGGGGCGAGGAGTGGCGAAATCCCCGCCCACGTTACCCGAACTGAGCTACAGCAAGCGCAGTCCGCTGCTTAGCTCGTTGAGGGGTTTTTTTTCTTCGCCAAATGGCACGACCCGACCTTCACGGTCATTATGCTACCTTAGGCTCCGTCCCCACGGGCGTTTCGTTTGGATGCCCACCAAACCGTCCGTTACATATGTTCACCGCATAGCTTCTAGAACATTTCTGAACCGTATTGGATTGGAGGCAGAATATTGACACTCACAGCGACGTTCAACAACTAACTGAGGAAGGCACTGCCAGAGTGAGTGGACTCGCAGACTTGCACATGCGCATTGTTGTGTGAATGAACACGTCAATCTGACGTAGTGTTAGTATTCTAGGGTTAATAAATATTTTTAATAAATTTATGTTGATCAGAGTAGATTTACAAAAGACAAGTGTAAGTGTGCTGTTAGGGCAACTAAACTCGAACTCTGCAGTTAAATCAAACAGCGAAAAAGCGGTAAAAATTGAATTTTATGTTTCATTTTTTATATTTTTTTGCTATATAGTATAGCTTCATGTACAGCATTCATATCCAAGTTTAAGACCGCTGCGATAGTTTGTAACGCAATAGGGCGATAAATAATAGTGAAAAACGCGGTAAAAATTGGCAAAATTTTGTAAAACAATAATTTTCATTTCGATTTTATTTTCCATTAAAAAAAAACTCTTCACCGCGATGGAACGAGGATTTTATCAAATTACGTTAACTAGCTAGGGATATTTTTAACATTTATTATAAACATAAGTTCTGGCAGCAATACAAGGACTGCTTGAAATTATATAAGAAAACCATTAGAGTCACCATAACGGAATCTTGGAGAGACTACTGCAAATCAATTGACAGTACTGTGGCTTCAGCAAGGCTGCACAAGATTCTTTCTAAAAGCTATAGTCGCCCGTCACTTATCAAGAGACCGGACGGAGCTTCAACCGAATCGGCGGCTGAAAACCTTGAACTCCTTAGGACAACATTCTTCCCGGGCAGCGAGGACAGCTGCGTCATCAATAGATCGGGGGAGATGTTCATCTCGTCCGAAGAAGTCGCATCAGTAATCACAAAAGAGAGAATGATTTGGGCCATCAACGGTTTCTCGCCGTATAAGTCTCCGAGACTTGATGGCATTCTGCCAGTCATACTTAAGCAGTTACAAGTCATAGTAACTCCATGGTTAGTGGCCACGATCTGAAGCTGCACTACGGTTTTGGAGACGTGTACGCGTTACGTTCATTCCGAAGACGGGCAGATGTGGTCATGAGTCCCCGAAGGACTTCAGGCCTTCCAACCTCACCTCCTTCGTACTGAAGGCACTTGATCGAATCTTGGATAGCCATAATCGGCAGCTTTTGTTGAAATCGCCAATTTCGAAAAGTCTGAAAGCGTATTTCAAAGGGAAATCGACGAAGAGGTAGTACACACGACTGAGCATGAACTAATTACATGCCATACACCCTAGTCGCCTTCTTGGACAATTAGGGTGAATTTAATAACATCCAAACTAATATCATTCAGAAGTCACTCATCGAGAATGGGGTGCTTTAGCAGTGGGATAGTAGCGATGCTAAAAAGCAGAATGAATAAATCGTAGCAAGGAGGATGTCAGGCTACCAAATACGTACGCAGGGGAAACACCCAAGGTGTGGTGATGTCTATAGCGATAGCGATTATAGCGATGGGCGGACTACTAAGAAGACTGGAGGCGTCAGGAGCAGACGATGTGGTAATTCTGGTTTCGGGAAAGTTCCCTTCCGTTATGAGCGAAATCATGAGTGGATCTTGGCCTAGAGAGTGCGAAGGTAGCGTGAACCCAAGCAAAACCGAGCTAGTTCTCTTTACCACAAGGGCGAAAATACCGGAGTTTCAACTCCAACAAGTTAATGGCCAGTTTTTAAAACTATCAGCCACGTTAAGTGTCCCGCAGTCATTCTCGACTCGAAAAGTAGTTAGAAGATGAGCTTTGAGCATCGTACAAAGAAACCCTATATAGTCCTCTTTATTTGCAGGAGAACTTGCGGCAGAAGAAGGGGTCTTCAGCCAAAGATGGTTTTATGTCTGTACACACCTATAGTGCGACCAATTCTGGCATACGGAGCACTGGCATGTTGGGTAGCTCTTCGTAGGAATTATACTTAATCCTTGACCTATTGCATAAAGTGCAAAGAACCGCTTGCATCGCAGTCAAGGAAGCTATGCGTTCATGTCCAGTATTTGCACTGAATATTATCCTAGGTCTACTCCCTTTAGATCTACAAATAGAATTCTGCGCCGCATGCAGCGCTGTCAGAATAAGGGCCGGTTGCTCAATGTCCGATTAAAATTTACCTTAACAATAAACTGCCATTTAGCACAATTTAATTGTCTCAATGTCCGGTTAGAGTTATTAATGTGATGAACGCTAACCGTCCGCTATCCTTCGATTAATCTTTTATCCATAACAAAACCCATCCCCTGGTTTCCGTTTGAAAATTTATCCTATTCAAAAACCCAACACCTAATACTGGATGCTGAGATTCTGACAGCAAGAGCCTTTCACTTTTGCAGATTCAAATGAAAACAATGAAACTGGTCATAAAGAACAAAGTTCCTAGAAATTAATTAGCGTAATTTTCAAGATATCGTGTTTTTACTAATAAAAGAGGTTAGCAATTTTCATAAAAAAATGTAAATGCCTGTATCACCTAAAGGGTTAAAAATTCTAAAAAATGGTGCGTATATTTTTGCTGCAAATTACATGGGAAATCACGGCACAGTCCGTTTAAGCGCCAATTTCCGGACACCCTGTATACCTACTATGTACAAAAATGCACCTTCTAGACTCCTCACTGTCTCAGCTGTGGTTACTTCATATTGGAAAAAATACCGGATATAAAAAGTGCTCATTGTGCCGTTTGGTATGACATCACTTCATATTCCGACCCAATTTCATACATGTAGCTTCAGCCATTCAGGAGATATTCTCTGCCCACACAGACCGACAGATATTTGACCGATATCGTAAGGGTTTTGTTTTATTCTACCAAATCCTACAGAAATGAGTTACGCTACACCAAAACTGCATTCACGAAAGTGTAATCTACCACTATTTTCAATGCATATCTGTCACAGTCCAAAAAAACAGTCGCAATACTAAATAAATGACACTCCCAACATCAATTTCACACTACCATTGCAGCAAATTTTTATAAAAGTCGTCAAATCTCCAATAAATACATAGAATACGAGTAACTATCTAAAGAAATAGATGCAACGATAAATAACTACCACTAGCCAAGTCAGTAAGATAACCAAAATAAGAAGACACGATGTTAGGAAAATTAATTGGCCAACAAACATGGTGAGATCATCGTAAATGATGAACACTACTTACGGTGTCATTGACTTTGAGACTGATCATCGATGTTTCGTGTCACTGCACCGTTTAAATCCATTACACGGTTTAGGTTGCATCTGATCTGAAGTTTGCATTTCTCTGGTAATTCTTTCAGTGGCGTAGATAGCTTTTATTGGGGTGAGAGGATGTGTTGTCGGTACTATTTTTTTTGTGCTCGGGGCAGAATTTGAACCTTTCGCTTTTTGAGTGAAAATCGACGCAAAGACCTACCACAGCTATCCTTCTGGATGAAAATTGAGTAAATATGAAACGACCCACAAATGAGTTAGCTGATGTCATTTTTCATCTTCGAAGCACCCAGTGAGAACGAGTTTCATTATAAGGGGCGCGAAATATCCTTCCTAACTGAACAATACGCTACATTGTAAAAACTAAAATAAGATAAGATAAAATAAAAAAATAAAATTTAACGTTAATTGCCGTCTATTTTAGCGGAACCAAATTAGACTCAGCTAAATTACAACTATTTAAAGACGACTTGAAACTACTTTTCAGCCACAGATCCAAATTCATAATTTGCGGTGACTTCAACGCACGCCATCGTCATTGGAACTGCGCCAGATCAAACAAAGCCGGCCAGATTCTCTACGATCTAACCATTAGTCACAACACTCTAATCCACGCTCCTGACGGCCCCACCTGTTATCCCCCCAGGGGCAATCCCTCAACACTGGACCTGATAATTAGTAATGGTGAGTTACCTATATCTCAACCCCTTGTCCTGAATGAACTTTCCTCAAACCACTTGCCAGTCTCCTTCATTGTTGATAAAAGCCTGGTGATTTCCAGAAACTATTCGTACGATTACAAGAAAACCTGCTGGACAAAATTTCGCGATTCCCTCAACAGGAACATTACACTCTTGGATAATGACCTATCACGGATTTGCAGCGAAGATCAAATAAACGAGCTCATCTCCAACTTCACCAATCAGATCAAAACTGCTCGAGACTTGGCAACCCCTAAAATAACTCGTACTACTCAAGTACCGGTAGCCGACAATACTACTACTGCTCTCATCCGCCACCGAAACAATATCCGTCGGCAATGGCAAAGAACTCGCTCACCGAACCTAAAGAACTTCTTAAACCTCCTTAACTTCCAGATTCGTTCCAATCTTCTGAAAATGCGTAACGAGCGCTGGAACAATATATTATCTTCCCTAGATAAGGGTTCTCGAAAAATGTGGCAACTACGGAAATGCCTCAGGAACAAATCCCGCTCCCTTCCACCCCAACGGCTTGCAGACGATTCTTGGGCCTTCTCTGACGTTGACAAAGCTGACCTTTTGGCGGAAAATTTTTACTCCTTCCACACTCTTACTGCTCAAACTAATGACCCTTTCACTACCGCATGCGTGAACGATACCATCATATCTCTCGCTAACTTACCTTCTGATCTCTCGCCTAGTAAATTCTGTAGTCCGTCCGAACTGAGAGCGATTCTTAAAAAATTAAAAATTAAATCGTCCGCTGGAGAGGATGGTCTCCCCAACGCTCTACTAAAAAACTTACCCAAGAAAGCGGTAGTATTACTCTCGTATATTTTCAACTGCTGCCTGAAACTAAATTACTTCCCGAACTCTTGGAAGAACGCGACAGTAATACCCATTCTTAAAACAGGTAAGAATCCTAGCCTTCCAACAAATTACCGACCAATAAGCCTACTCCCTACGCTGAGTAAAATCTTTGAGAAGGTAATATTGTCCCGACTTCAACAATCAATTGAAGATAATTCAATAATTCCCAACTTCCAATTCGGATTCAGACCCGGAATTTCGACAATCCACCAACTACATAGAGTCGTCAATCACATAGAGCAGGGCTTTAACTCTAAACAATCTACCGGGTTGATTGCTTTGGATATTGAGAAAGCCTTTGACACAGTGTGGCATGATGGTCTTACCCACAAATTAGTCCAGTTGGAATTCCAATTTACCTTTGTAAAATCATCCAATCATTTTTATCTTCAAGATCTTTCCGTGTCAAAGTACGTAGTCTATCTAATGCTCGTAATGTCCCCGCCGGTGTCCCCCAAGGTTCGGTTCTAAGTCCCACATTGTATAATCTATACATGTCCGACCTTCCCTTAGTTAACGACTGCCACATCGCCATGTATGCGGACGACACAGCAATTTACGCCAGCAGTGACAATCCAGATACCATCGTCAACATCCTGCAACTCCAGCTAAGACAATTAAAAAAATTCTGTTATAAATGGAAAATCCAAGTCAACAGCGAGAAAACCCAAGCAACTTTCTTCTCTAAAAGACGAGCTAGGAGACACCTACCGACCCCTTTAATAAATGTTTTAGGTTCAGCAATTGCCTGGGCTAAAGATCTAAAATACCTAGGTCTCCACCTTGACTCGAAGCTTACATTTAAGACACATACCGACACAACAAGTTCAAAAATTCTGAATAGTATTCGTGCTAACTACGCTTTTATTAACAGAAAATCCAAACTTTCCACATCTAACAAACTCCTAATTTACAAATCAGTAATGCAACCCATCATATTATATGGCTGCTCTGTTTGGAACACGTGCGCGCTCACTCACAAACGCAAATTGCAAATTCTGCAAAATAAATGCCTGAAGATTATTTTAAACAAACCCTTTTACTACTCCACCCACTCTCTACACTTATTATCAAATATTGATCAAATCTATACCACTTGCAACATAATTCATTCTAAATTTCTAAATCGCCTTGCGGCCTCAGACAACCCCCTGATTGCTCCTTTGGCTGTCAGTTCTTAAATACTGATCCCTTTGCGCTAGGTTCATAAATGTAAGGTAGTTGTAAGTTATTTTAAGTTAGTATGTAAATTCTCTATTTCTACCATAGGTTTTAAGCTATTTTTTCCTAAATATCTTCTTCTAATTTGATTTAAAAATCCATCTTTTCTTTGTAATAACTCTCCCTACCATAGATGTACAGACTTTGTCTAAACTCTTAAATTAAGATCCTCCTGTTTTTATACATTGTTTTCTATCACTCAATAAAGCTATTATCTAATCTAATCTAAATAGTGGAGCTACTGTCCCAGCAGGCAGGCACTGCGACCATAAAAGATCTATTGTGCCGTAGCCCATTAATCCAAAAGACCGTCCACCTTTCTAATAAAGGGCAGTGAATCTTTAGCAGGAATCAACCTGAAGTCTGCCGTGTTGATAGTAGCCTGCCCGAAGAGTGACATCCTAAAACGTACGATGGTGGGACATTCGCACAAGATGTGTTTGGTCGTTTCCACGTCCTCCAGACAGAGACGGCATTCAGTCTCGCTAGACAGACCCATCTTGTTCAGGTGATTTCTGACCAGGTGATGGGCAGATAAGTACCCTTATGAATAAGGGGCAATATAAGCTCCTGTGATTGACATAGCCCTGGAAGGTTATTCCAGTTCTGATGACACAATAGTGCAAACCAATCTGTTATCCACAGCTTGACCGAAGCCAGCCCAAAGCCACAGTAAGTCTCAGGTCCATGAAAACGATTAGACGGTACTTGTCTAGCAAGTTCATCCGCAGCCTCGTTCCCCTCAATGCCCTGGTGGCCTGGCACCAAACACAAGAAGACTCGGTTTTTGGTTGCCAACAGTTGAGGAGTTCGTAACACTCCTTCACCAGTTTTGAAGAAACCTTATATGAGGAGAGCGCTTTGTAAAAACTAACAGTAATATTCGCCTATGAAATTGTTCACTTCTAATTCATTGGCCACATAAAATCGCACCGACCCCAAGTTGGGCGCTGAAGATATTCAAGCTTTTTCGTCTAATTTTCAACTATTTCCCACTGCAAATTTTTACTGATGAGGGATGAAAAAAACTTTAAGGTAACTTTAAGGTAGCGTATAAGTAACATTAAGGTAGATTAAGGTAGCCTAATGTTAAGGTCTAAAAAGCTTTCGATTTTTGTGTCTTGTGACTAACAGTGGCATGTGCCTATTTTGATTCTCCATTTCAGTTTCATTGACTTGATCAAATCACGCCTATCCCACATTGGACGCCAAATATTAGCAGGCTTTATCGACCATTTTCCGCTGTAAATTTTTACTGATGTAAGATCAACACGACGAAAACAGGCTTAAGTTCGCTGTGAGATAACCTTCAAGTAAGGTCTAAGATTTCGGTGCTGACGATATTACTTCTAGTTAGACTCTTGGATTTTATTTAAAAAGCGGTACTTAGGCATCGCCAATTTATTTATAAATTTTGATGTTCAGAACGCGTCAATTTCTAGGTTCTAAATCTCCCTTTTCTAAAGTCTTCCATTCTTATCGCGCTCGGTGGCCGTAATCGTTCGGTCACCGCTCTACGATACTAATCTAGAGCTCGGAATTCAAATCTCGAAGCGATCGAAATCTGCCTTTAGTACTCTCACAGTGCTCCGAGCTTGTCAGAATAAAGACGGCGCGGATAGGAGGTGCATACTAGCAAATGCACTTCCGAAAAGTAGATATCTCCCGAAACGTCAACAAGGCATACAAATGCTAGAGATGTTGACGTACGCATTCCCCTGGAGGGGCCAACGCAATTAACTACAGGTTTTTGTTGTGAGAGATCAATGTCAGTTATATGAAGATAAATGCCAATTTTGGAGGTCCTTTCCCCACAAATAAATGAAGATGACAGTGACCTAAGCGTCGGTTTTCAGAAGTACAGACATTTCGAAGCAAAATACGGTTTTCAATGACTAAGCTCAAATATTACGAGCGATTTTCTATTACGTAAGAACTCATTTCTGGGGGGATTGATCCCCTTAATCCCCCCCCTCACCTACGCCACTGAGTTCTTTGCCAGTTCCGAAGCTGCACCAGTGTTAAGTATGTGTTTTTCCTGTATGGTTGTCGTCGCCTTATTATGCTCACCAAAAGACTGTCACATCTTCTTCAAAGAAAAATAATGAAGAGACAATATCAACCGATGCATTCTCTCCTGTTCGTACCAATCAGATATTATGTGATCCCACAAATGGTATTTACTTATATGCAACGAATCTCCTGAAATTTGCATTTGCAACAGTACCAGAAAAGCAGCAACCGTGATCGTATTATGAGACAAAGACAACGATGATGGCATTGACATTCCTCCAATATGGAAATTGATGGTGTACGTCGTTCACATTTTTCTACTGGTGATCAATAACACATAACACTGCAGCCCAATATATGATGGCAAGAACAAGAACATGAGGAGCCATCGTTAGCGCATTGAGCTAGAAGAAGCAAAAGTATCTCATCTGGACCAGCAGCTGTTACGGCCACTACAACCTCCATCACGATCCGTTCGTTATGGATTCTTTGTCCGTCCCAGGAGTTTCTTCCAACCGTGTCATAATCATTTCAAATTTCGCTTGAAAAGACATTAGAATAATTCTTCGGTAACGATCCAAATTATTGAGTTTTCTTTTTGGCCTTCTTCAGCATCTCCACCGCAGCTTATTCAATTTGTTAACCTTGAAATGGTACTCAACCGAAACTGAAATTTCTGCTTTTATCTTTTTCTTTTTGGGTCTGTGAATGGAAAGATTTCGCATTTCTTTCGTTTTGCATAATTTCGGATTTCTATGCATTTTTTTTGCCGGCCTAGCTTAGAAGTTATTAATTTCGATGAATCCAGGTGTTCTTGTTACATCAGTCGAACTTTCGGGAATTTGTTACTTTCAGGCTAAATGTAGCCCTGAAATCAGAAGCGTGTTATAACGAATCTTATTATCTCCCGCAGATAATTGAAAAGATTCTTTCAAAGCTCAGTTCGTTATGGACTGGTATAATTGAATAATAATCGTAAGCGTACAACATGCAGCGAAAATAAATGACCATTGACTTCGGGGGCTTTGGGTTTTGATTTGAAGAACTAGATTCAAAATAGCGAGATTTGTGATATCGGGCGTACGTGTGCAAAGGAGAACAATCAAATTTTAACCTTTAGCATTTCAGATTGGTAGATATTGGATTATCAAATTAGGTACGTATGTATATACAGCGAGAGTTATGAACTTAGATACGTAGGTTAAAAGCACCAGTGATCGGCATGTTAAGCGAAATTTTACCTTTCAGAATTTTAACTTTTTTTAATCATTTGAATTGTTCTTCAACTGACTAGTGATTTGGGTAGGTAAAAGTGTTGGCTTTTATTTAAATTGGCTAATTAAGTCGAAGTATTAATTTTATTGAAAATAATTTAAAAGTATTAAAAAACTCGTGCAAACTGGTGCATAACGAGTAATCGACATACTTAGCCTCGTCGAGGCACCAACAATCGACTTGAGGAGCACTAGTGTTTGATATATGTAGTATTTCGACCTTCGATTTGAAAAGTAGATATGTACGTAACAGCTCTAGGTATAAGTACCATTTGTTGCCCAATAATTTCATTAGTTAAAAACTAGACTAAAGTGCATCAAAAACCATACACACCAGTCGCCTCTCGCTAATTCGAACTTCGATAATACGAATTTGTTGATACCTCCTCTGAGTTAGCTTATCCCTTCAGTAAATCGAAGAACATGTCCAAGTTTTCCTGTGTTTGAATACACTCGATAAAATAAAGTCTTTTTTGCAACTGAAATGATGGCGAACTTTCTATAATTCGAAAAGTAGCGTGCCTTTCCTTTTGGCAAATCGGAATTTTCTAAGAATGATTTATTTTTCAGTAACAAACCGAACGATTAGTCCAAGCCTGTTATGACAAACACGTAAAAGAGGCGGTGTACGCAATACGAAGATGCACAACGACAGTTCAACCATCGGTAACGGCGCATGTAATGGAAGAAAACCATATGATAGGATTGTCAGACGTTCAGAAAAAATTTTCAAATAAGACCCTGGGAATATTATAGTTTAAATGTCTCAACGAATGGAAAATTTAAAGATGAAAAGTGTCATGGAGAAAAGCAGAGTAAGGCCGCCTGATACAAATATGGACTGATCAGAAAACTGAAACCTCTAGTTTTAGGTGTTTAGATTTATTTTTTTGTTTGTTTAGGGGATACGATTTACAATAAAACCAACAGAAAAGCGTGGATGGCCACCGAAATATTTAACGAATGACTTTTACAATTAAATTTGGATGCGCGGAGTCAGAAAAGTCAGTTCAAAATAATTCGCCGAAACTGGAAAATGTAGAACAACCCCTTTTTCACCATAACACGATGTCAAAGTTACAACCACCCCCTTATCAGGTGTTTATACAAAATTTCAAAAGCATTTACAGAAAAGAAGTCGTTATATTGAAATTGAAGAGCATCGAAATGACAAAAAAGTTAACATTAACCTATTGACTACAATGACAATGATTAACAAACCTCGGAAAAATGTTACTTCGACAGCCAAATCTAATTATGGCCAAAAATATGGATTTTCACGTGACTTACAAAATCAGCAGAAAATTACGCCAATATAAACGGAAGCAAACATTGAGAACCATTGGAATCATTTTCCACACAAACCAAATCTAATGACATTTAGAGGGTCTGTACAGTTCGACGATAACTTGGTTGTTTTCACAGACAGGATAAAGGGTTGTGAACCAAAGCGATTCACAAGCAATGGCCACGTTTATGCCGTGGAACTAAAAGGCGATTTAACTAAATCGTTTTAGTGCTAGTACGAAGAGGTACTAAACATGAAAGATGTCAGCTGTTGGTTTGTGACTGCGGTGACATTGGTTAAGAAAATGTTAAGGGGCAGTAGCCTCCTAATAAAAACGCGTTTCTACCGCTACAATCAAAGGATGAAACGAATGCAGGGTTTCAGGAAAGGATGAGGTATTTATATAACAAATAAAATATAATTTTCAACAACACCATTAGCGAAGACAGCAACACCACCTAGTCCCAATTTTTCAGTCCAGTTCTGCATAGCAAGTGGAGCTAAAATTGGTACCAAAACTAGCTAGTGCGACATGTTTTTGTCATCGTGAGTCAGCTCGAATTAGTTAATCCTCGAAGATAGTTCCGCGGCATAAACAAGGCCACTGAGACTGTGCTAAGGCCTGAATCTTCAATCAGGACTACGCATGCGCTCGGTGGCCGTGGTCACCGCTCTACGATACTAATCTAGAGGTGGAAGTTCAAATCTCGGCGCGATCAAAAACTGCTTGTGGGTACTAATAGAGCCCTGACAGTGCTCCGAGCTTGTCAGTATAAAGACGACGCGGATAGGAGGTGCATGCTAGCAACTGCATTTCCGAAGAGTAGATATGCTATCGAAACGTCAACAAGGCATATAAATGCTAGAGATGTTGACGCGCCAAGGCAATTAACATGCCGACCAAGATTGATCGCACTGATAAAGTTAGTCAAAAAAAAAAATAAGCGGGGACGAAGCTATATCATCTGGCTCGGGGAACGCGATCCCAAGACTACCAATTTGACGACAGGCTAACGCCGCACAATCATAGAAAATGTGAATTGATGTTTCGCTATCACCCTCACAGAATCAGCAGCTGATGTCCTTGTCTATGCCCATAATTTAAGAATGGCCTCTCAGACACCAGTGTCCGGGAGGACACCACATATAGTTCTAATCTTATTACAGCAAAATTGAAACAGATTAAAAAATCGAATACATGAGTAGCCGTAAAGTAACAGTTTGCCTGTCTCAGGCCCGGGAGATACACCCAGGTGGCTTCAACACGCTACCAATCCTTGAAGCGTAATCTAGCCGTATGTAGTGAAATTCCGCAGTAGGGTTCATGCAAATTCGCCATTATGCAGGCTGTGGTCAGCAGGACTAACTCGATGTGGCTGATCAGCAGCACATGTAATTTCACTAAACAGATGTAGCCCAGGTTGGACTTGGGTCGCTCTGCTAAATTTTTGTCGTTGAGGAGACAACATATCGGTACTGTTGTTGGGGTCATCACTGGGCATTGTCCAATCGGAGAGCACGCCAGGGGGCTTAGGCTGCCGTATCATGACATTTGTAGAAGTTGTGGTGATGAGGAGGAAGAGGAGACTACCTTCCATCTTCTATGTAGATGCTCAGGCTTGGCGAGTTTGAGGAGGTTAATTCTTGGCTCTTACTATTTTAACGAGTTGGTGGACTTGCAAACGTTGACGTTGGTCAGTTACAACGTTTTATTGTGTGGTCAGGTTGGTTCGAGGTATAGGATGATCGATTTCTGTATCCCGTGTGGTAACACAACCGACCCAGATGTGGTATATGTGTGCTGTGGATAATCATGGCAGCCCTTTTACCTAACCTATACAGAAAGGTGGGTTCCAAATAGCAAACGAAATGGAAAATAATGGAATCTGTATATCTTCTCAGAATAGGTCAATATTAGTTTATTTCTATAGTTACAGTTAGCACACCCCTGTATGCCTTAAACACGTTCGAGGTCAAAAGTACTGATAGCCAACGATAACCAACACATTAGGCAATAATGTGTTCTAAATTTCGTTACAATCACGTAATATGAATTGGCATGTCAAATGTAAGTGGGTAAGACATTTTAATTATGTTTTTTTTTTTATTTATATGAGTGGTATCAAGAAGAGCAAGAAGCTGATATTTATATACCAAAATAAGCGCTTTCTACAAAACCCTCGGATTGCGGGCGTAGCCCTCTATATTCCGGTTTCATTTATATTTTCAGGCCACTCGGATTTTAGATTTAGCGTGAATGTGCCGCCGATAAAATTTGGCCCCTCAGATATCGAGGTTGTGCCGAATTGAGCCTATAGTTGAATTTGTCCTTTTTCTTTGGCGTTTCGAACCAATCTCTGATGCTGAAATTACGACCAATTCAGGTGAAAGTGTCGATAACAATGAATACGAAGATGTCGAAGAAAAGCCCATACTCGCTGTGACATTTAAGGAAGCCTGGTCATTACAGACGTTCCGCAATACAATCGCATATTGCGGAACGTCTGTAATGACGTAATGTATCATTAAATATTTTCACATCGTATGCTTGACAGAAATAAACTCTACAATTCGAAATTTTTTGAACTTCTTCTTACTAATTCGAACTTCCGATAAATCAGAATCTCAATAAATCGAAATTATATTGTGGTTCCTTGGTGTTCGAGTTATTTTACAATGGATGCACTGAATCATTTCAGTTTGGAAATTTTCCAAATAATGTCAACCAACTGCAATAAGTGTTTGCTGTTTTTTTTTTATTCGTAACTTCATTACTATCTTCAGTTTTGAAAATCGGAAGGTATCTTCTTTTACTATTTACTGGTATACCAGTAAAATAAGTACGGTTAAGAACGACGATGATCAACTCCAACAAGAAACGGGTTGACTGATCCCTTTGAAACACGCACTGGACTAAAACAAGGCGATATAATGCAGTTCAAAAATAAGCGGAGAAAATCCCCATAGTTTGTCGTATTTTGGATGTTGTATATGGTTTAAAATTAAGCTTCTGATAAATCAGTTCCTGTTAGCTAACAGGCAATAAGAGGACAGTTAGAAAACGGCCCATGGTATTGCATTTTTTTTCAAAAAGATTAGATCTATTTCTATTCTTTGGTGTTAACTGCACTTTATTAACATTTTTGATTTTCAAGTAATTACAACACTTCAAATTCAAAAAAATCACACTTGAAAAAAAAAACACTAAATACGCCACCCAACAAAAATTAAAGGGTAAAAGCCATTCAGAGGGCCAACATAAAGAAATACAATAATTCAAACATGAATTGGTTGTATTAAGCTACAACTGAACATTTGACGATCGGTTTTTAAGTACTTTGGGCACACTTTATTTGAATTGTTCTAATTAATTTCACAATTTACCGTCCAACTTGCACCACAAGAGGCTTTGCAACGTCAAAAATTAGCAATGTTTATATTTGTAAGAAAATTTTTATCAGGAGGGAGGGGGTATCATCTGAAATGTAACAACCAAAATATTTATACATTTTCGCAGAGGGAGAGGGCCAACTATGTGATCATAATCTAATCATCATCTAATCATAATCTGTCCCGTCCCTTGTTTTTCGAGACCGTTCAACTGAGAAATATAAAAACTTACGGAAAGGTGGAACCCGACTAGTACAATATATATCTTTTTTTAATAACCGAGCCCCTAGATGGGCATAGCGCGTCAACTATTCCCATGCTGCTTAGTTGACGTTTCGTTAGCATAAACTGGTTTCGGAAAATGCATGTTGTCACTATGAATCTCCCAAAGCTCAACACGAGTGCTTCAGAAAATGAGGTTACACTGATGTGAGTAAAAGGACACATAGGAAAAACAGGAAATGAGGCGGCGGATGCCCTAGTAAAACAGGGATCTGAGGCGACTTTCACTGGATCAGAACTGAGAGTTGCTCTGGAGAACGGCGAAGGTCGAGAAGTGGATGGACTCCATGCATCAATGAAGATGGCAGGAGGTAGTCACTTGCAAACAAGCTCGGAATGCAATAACCAGCCCTTTAGGCAGGGAAGCGAAAAAGGTAATCAGTTATAAACGGAGTACCCTAAACTGGACAGCTGCGTTAGTTACAGGGTATGGCAATTTTAAGGCTCATCTGGCCAAGATGAAAATCGAGGAAGATAACGTTTGCAGGCTATGTCTGAGAGACGCTGAGACGGCAGCACACATTGTATGCGAATGTCCAGTACTAGGTAGCACGAGGTTGAGGATCACAGGCAAGCACACGATAAGTGTGGAAGCCATGAGTGAACTCAGCCTTAAAAAAATGCTAGCAATAACACGGGACTCGGTGATGAAGAGAGAGGTCGACATCTGGAAATCTCTGATGATCGGGAGGGGGCGAAAAGGGACCCAAAATATTAGCGGTCTGCTTCGGTCATCCCCCGGAATACAATTTGTATTACAATTATCATGAATCTCCTACCCATTAAGCCGCATACCTGTGACAACTCGGAAAAAGTACATATGTCTTAAGGTCGCCACAAATGAACGCTCTTTTCCATACGCATCGGAAACTACAAAACCCCCATATTATAGGCGCAACCCTCCACTTTCCGGCTTCATTGTTTATTGTAAATGAGTGCCTTAAATGTACATATAATACTCTCAGATTATTTGATATGCACATACTGATACTATACATAACATTAATGAATTCAGGTATAAACACAATTTCCGCTTCACACTGACTTCCATGCATTAATTAACAGCGGTCGTGGCATTGACATTGAAGACATTTCAACAAATTTGGAATAAATACGTAATGCATAAAATGCATTATCATCTTCTCGTCTTATAATATTTTGCATGAATTAAGTTTTAACGTATTTACCGAAAATTCGGGGAAGTCAGACTTACGGACTTTTTGAAATTTTAGAGATTTTGATGCTTTCGTTTATATTGTCGTGGTAAGTTGACAGTCATAGGAAATATAGTACACTAGATACATCATCATCGTGGTTCAAAAAAAAAAAAAAATAACTGCCGCAACGGCCTCTAGATAAATTACTCAATTGACCTAACTACTTGTGGGGCATTGCGGGTCAACTGTTCCATGTGGCCCAGTTGACGTTTCGTTGCCATAAACTAGTTTCGGAGAATGCAGTTGCCAGCATGCATCTCCCGTGTCAATTACTAGATCGTGACGGTGTTCACAGAGGTGTGTGGTCAGCAAATCCCTCGACCGAGTTATTTACCACAAATGAGTACTCATTTAACAGCTAAGTGGACTCAGATTCCGACACGTAAATCTCTTTTCATCGAAAAGACTACTGCGTTCAGTAGGAATCGAACCAGGGGCCTGTAAACAGAAGACGAACGTGCTAACCGTTGCGCTATCTAGACTACAAAAGATATTATATGGGTATTAAGAAAATGTTTATCTCGTGTAATAACATCGAGTAACAAAAAAAAACTAAGTAATTCTGATGCCCAGATAACATCTGCTGAATTATATTTTGAATTGAGGATACATTATAACTTGTTTTCTCTTGATATTTGAGTTGAGCTTACTAACCCAAGACACACCCTGAACCAAGGAAATACTCCATTTTCCCCTAAATTTCCCTTTCACTGTTCTGCATCGTTTCTTTGTTGCTATTTTGTTCTGTTTTGATTACAAAGAAGTCATATCTTGTTGGTTCCCATCGGAACGAAGTAGAAGAAGAGTATCTTTTTGAGCTCAGGTTTAAATACGTTTCTGGAAAACACAGGCCTATCCGTTTAAATTAAATTTACAATCAATGCTTTGTTACGATATCAATGAGCACTGAAAAAAAAACACAACACTTTCGTTCATTTTGCTTATAAAACAAGACATTATTATCAACTTGAACGAAACTCTAATAGAAACGTTTATGTTTAATAATTTATTAAATTTGTATTATCATCTTTTCATTAATATAAAGATCTCCAAGGAAGAATTTGCAAAATAGCAAGTGCCTAACAACTCATTAATGAAAGTGGTGAACGCTGACAAATGGTTGTACCGACAAGGTATTAACATTTTTCCGAGTAAAAGATTTGCGTTGGATTTGAAGCAGCTTTTAAGAAAATTGTAAAGATTCATAACAAAATTAATGATGAACGGAAATTTTTTCTTAGCTGTTTTAACCGAAAAAAAATGTTAAACAGATTATCTAACAATACGAAATCACAGTATTGTCATTAACGGAGCCTTTTTCTTTTTTACATGTTTTTAATAAATACTACTCACCGATTATAGCATGGACGCGAACACTAAGCTGTGTTCGAACTACCAGTGAATTTTTGCGGCTAAAAGAAAACAAAAGAAAGTGGAAATTGCTATTAGGAATTTAAATAATGATAATCGTTTTATAAATTAAAACTAAAATTGGAAAATAATTAAATTGACAATAGAAGAAATTTTTCTGTAAATGGGTAATAGTGTATCAGCACGTATCACGCTCTCTAAACAATCATCAGTTGAACCATTAAGAAAAATTGGGAAGATCGGTAAATTAAAGATCAGTAAATTGAATTTAATATGTTCCAAGCCAAGGTACTTTATCGAATGAATCATACCTGGACCTATATCACAAAGATTTGACAGAATAAAACTTATTGATTCACTGAAAAATCAATCATCCCATCATCTTATTACGTATTTGCTGCAGGAAGGTATAGCTCGAGGGTTCAATAAATTTATTTTTACATGACCACAATAGGCGCGTTCTTTTGTACTCCATTGGAATTGGAGATTAATTTGGGTTAAGGCTAAGCGCCTGTAATGCCACTCAACATTGTATCATCAAAGTGATGCTATAAGGAGGCAGATGGAACAAACCTAAATCAATTAGAAGGCAGTGGTACCTGCTAGTCCTAGCCAGTTCGGAAGCAACCAACTAGAGCAACAAAAGAAAGATATTTAAAAGCCGGAAATGCAGTAGCGACTGACTCATCTCTTTTTATACCCTTCACGGATGTGACAGGGTATATTAACTTTGTCTTGAAGTTTGCAACGCTCAGAAGGAAGCATCTCCGACCATATAAACAATACATATTCTTGGTCAGTATGATGAGACGAGTCGATTAAGCTTTGTCCGTCTGTCTGTCTGTCCGTCTGTTTCTATGCAAACTAGTCCCTCAATTTTAAAGCTATCGAGCTGAATTTTGTACAAAGCCTTCTTTGTATTGCACGCTGTATATATGTCGGAACCAACGGAATCGGACCACTACGCCATATAGCTGCCATAGGACCGACCGGTCCAAAAATTCGTCTTTGTGAGAAAAACTTTTTTATTTCTAAATATATCGTTTTCAAATTTCACACTAATCAATAGTATTTTTAGCTTAATCACATTTTCGAATTTGGTTGAAATCGGACCACTACGTCATATAGCTGCCATGGGAACGACCGGTCCAAAAATTCGTCTTTGTGGGGAAAACTTTTTTATTTCTAAAATTATTGTTTTAAAATTTCGCGATAATCAATAGTATTTTTAGTGAAATCACATTCCCCTATTGGTTGAAATCGGACTACTCTATCATATAGCTGTCATAGGAACGACAGTTCCAAAAGCAAGCTTTTGTCAGAAAACCTTTTTCATTTCTGAAGATATCTTTACAAAATTGCATATTATTCAATCATATTGACTGCTAAACCACGTTCCTTAATTTAGTTGAAATCGGCCCACTATTTCAGATACCTCTTATAGGAACAGTGAAATCGGAACAAGTTTTACTACTAATTTCAAAGTGGCAAATGTACCACAAAACAAAACGAAGGTATGATACGCTTCGCGTGAAGGGTATCATACCTTCGGCAAGCTAGCCGAAGACTAGCTTGTTTCTTTTAGTGCCGGTGCACATGGACGTCCAAATGACGCCTGACGCTGCGTCACTTTCAATCGGATAGGAAGAAATACATTACGGGCAATGAAGCGATGCACATGGCCGCAGATAGCTATCTGGGATGACGCTGGTTTCTGCTCCTATCTGCGTCACTTCACGCGTCCGCATATCACGGACACGGTCACAATGTCTGATTTGAATGATGTTTCTTAAACCATTCGCATGAGGATCACCTTTAAGTGCGAATTAGTTAATTGTTAATCGCGACTACTACAATTGACAATTAATTTTGAAAAAAAAAATAGTGGGGATGGATGCTCGCTCCTCAGTCCGGATGGGGGTACTTGGTCCTTTCGTACTAAAGTAATTTAATAAACTAAAGATAGAAACCAACCCTTGTAAGGGGAGTGAAAATGGTGTCAAAAATGCGAAATCCCTTATATTTTAGAAGTTATGGCCAAACAACAGTTTATTTAAAACTAAAAAAAACATGAATTGTAAATTCAGGTTCGCTATTATGTGGCCCGGCTTATATATGTAATACAGAGTGACACTGCGTCCTATCGCATCATGTGAATTGAAATGCATATAGGTATCAAAGAGGGAGGAGCTTAAGTGACGTGGCGTCCAGCGTCATTTGGACGTCCATGTGTACCGGCTCTTAGTAGTCTCGGAAAGAACTACGCGGCTATGTATATTGTTTTTACATTGAGATTTCATATACTTTTTTTAACCGTGCACGGTCACCCTTCGTCGAATCGACGACGCATGGTCACAATTTAGCGCGTATTTTATTTTTTATTGTTCTACACCCATTTTTCGTACAGCGCCAGTCGTACCCAAGCAGTTGATGTGTGTTGTTCCACGGTTTACTGCGCACCCGGTAAGTCAGTGTTTCGTAAATGTGCGTCGAAAGGACGAAGGATGAACTTTGTGTGACTTTTAGATTTTCAAGTGCTTCTTTTAAGTGTTAAATATTTCGATATTTTTTCCTTTTACCTTTCCTTTTAGTTGTTTTACGTAATGAGCACCACGAGAGGTTTGACTGACGAGCAAATTGAAAAATCTCTTTCGGTAAGTGGGAATGAAAACGAAACATGTGATGAGGATGTCGAATCGGATGCAGAAGATGGCCAGAGGGAAACATTTTAGAAGAAGTTACACCTTCCTCGGAGGACACAACCGATGAAGATGAAGACAATACACCTCTTCATGTTTTGCGGGCCAAGTCCAACATAATATCGTTTGACAAATCCGTTTTACGTGGTAAAAATTCCCACAAATGGTCTACGGTAAAGGGGAAGCCTCCTCATCATCATCATCATCATCGTGGCGCGACAGCAAGACGTCGGGCCTTGGCAGCCTGGATAGCTGTCCTCCAATTATCTCGGTCACGTGACAGTGTCATCCAATCTTGGAAGCCCAGTAGCTGCGCGGCGTCCACATATACTGAGCTCTCCCAACGAGATCTCGGTCGTCTTCGCAGTCACGCCCCGTCGACTCGTTCTGCGTTCATTAATCTCTTTGGCATGCGATCATCGTCCATTTGTTGTACATTCCCTGCCCATTGAAGTCGTTGTAGTTTGACGATTTTCGAAACTTCCAGTTCATCATAGAGTTCATATCATACAAATCATGGTTGTACCGAATGTGCCATCCACCTCGATCGCAAACAGCCCCGAAAATTCGCCGCAAAACCTTACGTTCGAATGTGTCTAGCATGTTTGCGGAGGCTTGAGTCAGGGTTTATGTTTCGCAGCCATATCATAGCATTAGTCATACAATGGTTTTGTACACGCGGAGCATGGTACAAGGAATATAGGAATAATGTATTCCTTGTATCATGCACGCGGAGCTACGTGTTTCTGCGTACATGCTTTGATTTCATTATGGGGAGAACCGAGAAAAAAGTCTTATTAGCTAACTGCATCCATCGCTTGATTTCGTCAGTTTCGATGGCATCCCTTGGCAAGTTGCATCCCCCCAGGTATATGAAGTTGTTCACTAACTCGATGTTGAGGTCCCCCACATTGATGCTCGGTTGTGCAGGTGTCCTTGTCGTCGATTGCATCATTATTTTAGTTTTGCCCTCGTTGATACGTAGTCCAGTCTTTTGCAGTGGTATCGAGCGTTCTGCGTTGGCCAATCTTCGGGGCATGATGTTGACGTCTTCGACGTCATATCAAATGCAGGCTGACTTATGGAAAACGGACGTTTTACCAATTACTAGTGGGGTAGAAAGACGCGGAAGGTGGCATTTGACTTGTCGTGGCTTACCATTTCAGTTACAACGAAGCAGTGGACGGTACAACGCAACGCGTGATTACGCACGACACTTTTGTTCCAAATGATGAGTCTGTCTCTCGAAACACAACAGACTTTTCGTCGTTATTTCATGCTAAGCACATTTTTCAACCCGAAACACGTCCGTTTCCTGTAAGCCACACTATACATATCCTCTAAAGTAGACGAAAATGTCTCTGATCAGACTTCAGTCTACAGTCAAATGGTAGGAAAGGTTTGCAAGGTGTAATAAATGCCATACTGCATTTATTTGAGGAAATCTATTATCCTATTAACATACCCCAATGGTTTTTATAGGCGTACATTTATCTTGTCACACCGTGGCTTTGTCCCAATAGATAAATTTAGTCAAGTTACGAGTATATTGAATTCGTGGAGTGTCAAAGACTTATGCATACAAGACGACCTTCACATTCTCACAATTAAACTAAAGATGTTCGCAATTTCATGCATTACTTAAGCCTTTCTCGAACCTACGTACATAGTTATACTCGCAGCAACTATTTTACTTCCTCATAAACCGTTTTATAGATTTGGCTTAGTAAATGCATATAATTTAGTAGATTTCATCATAGTGCGGCATAGTGACAATAACTTTACAACCCACTATTAAACGAACCAAATGGCTTAAATTGTAAACCTTGAGATTAGTGCAACATTGCCCATGCATTATTGTACAATAAGAAGTCAGTCATCGAGAAACTATGTCATGTATCATTGCATCAATTTCGAGCAACCGAGCACAAATGTGGGGAATATGTAATTGCAAAAAAATGTATGAAAGGTCATGCTAAATTTTGCATATGAATGAGGAGGTATGGGTGGTTCAATGCAAGGCATACCATGAGATTACGCCGACCATGTGGAAATCGGTTTCCGTAAATCACTGAAACTATCATACATTGATCTCAGATACTTACCGTGTGCAGTACCAGTGGGTTCTGCTTACGTCGGAATCGGAATGTAGGTACTATAGGCAGCAGGCTTTCACATGTCTGATATAATCGCTGCAGTTGACCGGGAGCCATAAACGAAGTTTTGCAATTATGCTGCCGTACCGAGAAAATTCTGCTACATACATATTTGGGATACTCTAGGATTCTCTAGGCACCACTTTAGATATTAATCAATATTTATTGCAATTCCTAGGTATATGTATATGTATCTATTGCACCTTGATGCAAAAATTCACGTATGGACTGTAGAGCACTGGCAACGCTCGAAACTCAGTTAAGCTCGTTCGTTATGTATGTAAATTAGAGTAATAAGTTATACGAGCAACTACATACAAAGTCGAAGTTTTAAACAAGAATTTAAAAAAATAATCTGTATTCCAAAATTCTAAACTTAATTCACACTCGTAACAAATAAAAAAATATCTACATACATATGTATTCATATTTATACATATACCTATAACATGGAATAACGTTTGGGCCTAGAGAAGTGAACTTTCATATTGTATAAATACTCGTACATAATAAGTAATTGGCGTGGAATTTGCCTCCTCCCCGTAGTCTCCAAACTGATGGCAAAAATAGTCTTAAGCCGGATCAAACAAACAGTTGACCGCACACTGAACGATGAACAGGCTGGTTTTCGCGAGGGCTTTTCATGTAGCGACCATATCAACACCCTCCGAATTATTATTGAACAATCCGCAGAGTGGAGATCCCCATTACATCTCATGTTCATCGATTTCGAGAAAGCGTTTGACAGCGTTGACCGGGAATACATCTGGAAGGCTTTACATAGGAGAGGTATACCAGATAAAATCATATCCATCATCAAGGAGTCCTATAGCGGAGCCCAATGTCACGTCTTACACAAGGGTAAGCTTTCAGATCCCTTCGAGGTACATAGCGGAGTGAGACAAGGCTGCATTTTGTCACCTACCTATATACTGTTTTTGATTGCTTTTAACGACGTACTCTGCAGTGTGCCTCGTGAACACCAGAGCAAAGCTATCAGATGGAACCTGTTTGAATACCTTCAACACCTGGATTACGCTGACGGTATTTGTCTCTCTCAAATAAATATATCGGATCATCTACAATAGTTCAAATGACGGATGCCCTGCACCGCGAAAGTGGCAATGCGGGGCTTAAAATCAATGCTGCCAAAACTAAGTACTTGAGCTTGGATCCAGGAAGACAGAGCGAAATTTGTGTTTCGGGGCAGACGGTGGAAAAAGTGGACAATTTTTGCTACCTCGGAAGCGTAGTTACAGCAGATGGTGGAGCGGATGCCGATGTACTGTCTCGCATCAATAAGGCTCGGGCAGCCTTTTTCAGTTTGACTCCTTTCTGGCAAAACAACAACATCTCCAGACGTACCAAACTCAGGATCTTCGAAACCAATATAAAGTATGTGCTTCTTTATGGCTGTTCAACTTGCAAGGTGACCAGGGCGATAACAACTAGATTGCAAACTTTCGTGAACCAGTGTCTACGGCGCTCCTGCACATACGCTGGCCGGAGGTCATTTCTAACGACGACCTCCTGTTCATTATTGGCCAGGACAGGATAGGCACCTCTATAAAAAGGCGAAAGTGGCAGTGGATAGGTCACACACTCCGAAAGGGACCGGAAAACATTGCTAAACAGGCCCTCGATTGGAACCCACAGGGAACGAATGCAAGTCGCCGCGTTGGACGACCTAGAAACACCTGGAGAAGATCAGTTGAGGTCGACAGTACGTCATTAGGCAAATCGTGGAGACAGTTGAAGGCAGGGGCGGTTCCTCATTGGAAGCAAAGGAAACAGTGCTTCCCTTGTTATTTTCACCAAATAATTTATTCAGATTCACGTAGCCAAACCGACATTATACTATATATATAGATTTCCTTAAATAAATTTAATTTAATTCATATACATATATTACTTATTCATTAATTACATTCTTCATACATTATTTTCATACGTATTTTTCCGATACTCTTACTTCTATTCGTGAGAACAATGCGAAGAGACACATTTTCGTCCGGCTAGAAACAATGGAAGCGACAGAAATCACAGCTTCTATGGTGCCTATTGAAGATCGCGCATGGCGACGCAGCACGACGCGACGACATTGAGTAAAATCTTCTATACTTGTCCTGCCGCTGTGATGCGCTCGTATATCTTGAGAAGAAGCGGCCAGAATCGCAGCTTCTTAGCATGTATGCTGTATGTATGTATTGTATGCTTTTGAAGGTGATGTGAAGAGCAAGTAGATGTTAAGTTTTCGTTTCTCTTGCAATTTTTTGAAGAAGCGGACTTGCTGTTTGTGTTGGGGGTGTGTGGTGGGTGGTATATAATAAATTGAATAAATATAATACTATATTTGAGGTGTCAAAATTTGATGTTGGCATTTAATGAATTCCAGGCTGAAACACACGAATCCAACCTCCTTTTCCTGAATTTTCTAGAAATTTGAACTTTTGTATGGAAACATATAGTGCGATAAGCTTCTTACTGATGTACCTGAGTATTGGAAGACATTTTGAGTTAATTTTCGCATTTGATACATTAATATAAGTAATGCTTTAATTGCGAAAATTTCGCAAACGATTGCTAGTTTTCAAATTCGTTCTTTTTAGCCTGGAATTGTTTTAAAACCATCATCAAATTTTAGCCCCTTGGTGTCGTGCAATTTTTCGCAAATCAAATCAATGCGTCTTATTCAAAAGTTTCCTGGTCTGCTTCCCTTCCTCTGGAACCCATGAACCGCTACTGGTTGAAGGCGATGGCGGCGAACAGGACGAGGTGGAAAGTCGGCGTGGTTAATGCCCTATGCCCCACAAGGGATTGACAGGACCCAGAGAGAGAGAGACATAATAAGCATAAAAGCCCATAAACATCTTATCTTCATACGCCCTTATCTATTTCTTTACATCTTTTCAAACAGATATACTCGTAAATCTTTTTAACAATGTCTTCACTTAACAGTAAACACATTAGGGACATTCCCAAAAATCGAATAACTAGAAAACACATTAAGGACATTCCTAAAAATTGAATGACTAGTAAACAACAACCCTTAGTGCTCTCTCGAATGAAAGACGAAATTTCACTTTTATTGAAATTTACGTAATTAAATTTGCATCTCTTGATAGAGTTGTGAACCTCTTGTGTACAAAACACACAAGAGAGCTTTACCGAACGGGTCCCTAATGTTGTCATTACATGACCCAACGCTTGATAACATCTTCTAGTAAAATCCACTATCTGTGCACCTATCAAAAGTTCTTTTCATTTCAATTTGTATAATATGGTGGAAGTGAGATAGGAGAAGTTGGGATGGTAAACACTTTTTAATGGAAACGATGTAATGTACTCTGTATTGTAAGTTTTATAAAACTTACGAAAGTAGCTAATATTGGTTATACTCATTTGCCCTAACCCCTTCTGGGGCATAGCACGTCAACTATTCCGTGTGGCCCAGTTGACGTTTCGTCGGCATAAGCTAGTCTTCGGAGAATGCAGTTGTTAGCATCCACCTCCTGCTCCCCGATTTAGCCGCCCACCTGCGACAAGTCGGGAAATGCAGTGGCTTATTATTACGCCCCGCACCACAGGGGGGAGACAACAGCACAGAACATACATGGCCACGATCGTCATCGTGGATGGTATTCGAACCCGAAACGCCGGTAGTCAGACATGAGACTGATGCCTCTCCGCACTGAGCTACCGGTCGCCCATAATATTGGTTGGACTGCCAGCAAATGATTTAAGTTTCGACATAATTACTATATATAAAATTTTTAAGGTAAATACTCGTAAATATTAATTGACACTTCAAATTGACATAAAATAGCATCATATCATTTTCTACACAATGGCAGTATATGAGGAGGTTATGTGGTAAACGAAACGCTCGGACTCAAGCCTGAAGCGTCATATTTAATACTGAGTCGGCTTTCATATTATACGATTTCGGTCAGACCGACTAAAGCCGAACCCAAAATTTTTTTTTTCAGTAGAAGAAAAAGGGGTTATCCCATTCACATTGCCCTGCCACAGCTAAATTCTAAAAACTCGCAGTATGGCAGCCGTGCACTGCCGCTATTCTTAGGGCGGGCGCCGCGCAGCGTTCACATAACAACCGATTACCCAGTGTTGTATGTAATTGGTCCACACCGGAATTATAGGCTCCATAAAGTTACGTTTTAGGCACGTAAAATAGGTTGCAAAAATGTCAAATTAGTCATTTAGGACTATATAAAGTTAAGTTTTAGGCAGCTAAAATAAGCTGCAAAAACGTTGAATTAGTTATTTAGAACAGTTTATGCTTTAAGAACTCGAATAGCCTGCAAAAGTGTAAAATTAGACATTTGGGACTAAAAAGGGCTTTTAAAAAATACTACCAGTATTTGTTTTTCTATTGTTTATTGATAGTAGAATATTAGGCGTGTTTTTTTTAAACAGCCGTACAGAGCAGAGCAAAAATCACCACACAATTGCACTATAATCCAGTCACTAGGAGCTCAGAAGGGCTTCGGGGAAAGAAATTGTGGTAGAAAATTTTTTCCTTACCTTTTTATGTTTTTGGCGTACTGAACACGATTTCGGAGCTTCCCACCAAAATTTTTTTGCGGAACATGGTCAAAATCTCAAAAAATCTCGAAATTTCGGTACTTTTTTTGGTTTTTCGATTATAGCTTGAAAACCATGGGTCCTAGCTAGAAAAAGTTTAGGGATAAATTGAAGAGCATAAATTCTGGGTCGAGTGAGCTACCTAAACATCAAATTCGGTTCGTTGGTGTAGCCGCAATCGACAGTCAAAAAACGTCCATTTTTCTAAATTTTGCGAAAAACCCGGTTATGGTCACATTTGAACGTCTGTAACTTGAAAACAAACAATCAGATATTGAGTTGACAGAGTCCCTGACATACGAACTGTCACCCTACCCACAATCTGTGAAACTTACTTGTGAGAAGATCAACTAACAAGCAATCTGTAGAAGTTCACTGAACTCATGATGCCCACAGTTTCCTAACACACTTCTTGACCAACTCGTCTAACAAAAGGAGCCCGATCCCAATGCTCATGGAGAAATACACAGAGCCCTAGATGAAGTGCGAGCAAGCCAGGGAAGACGCAGATACCCTCATAATCACGATAGCTCTCTCCGTGGCCCCTACAAATGAATCCGTCACAATGGTGGGGAAAGACGTTGATCTTTTGGTCATTCTGAATGGTCTTTGTGCACAAAGCATACAAAACGTTTTATTTCTCAAACCATCAAAAGGGAATGTGCCGCAAACCCTGTATACTCCTCATATCGCAATTGAGAAAATAATATCTCAAAACATACTGTTTAATCAAGATGCAAATAAACTCTGTATTTGTTGAATAAGAAACGGTAACGTTCTCTTAGAGGTCTGAACACTTTATTTTTCACCATCATCGTGGCGCGACAGCCCGACGTCGGGCCTAGGCCGCCTGGATCATTGTCCTCCAATTATCTCGGCCACGTGACCGCGTCCTCCAATTTTGGGAGCCCAGCAGCTGCGCGGCGTCCACACCTACTGAGCTCTCCCAACGAGATCTCGGTCGTCCTCGCAATCTCGCTCCGTCGACTCGTTCTGCATTCATTACTCTCTTAGATCATCGTCCATTCTTTGTACATGCCCTGCCCATTGAAGTTGTTGTAGTTTGACAATTTTCGAAACTTGCAGCTCATCGTACATTTCATACAACTCATGGTTGGTAACGTCTTGCTGTTGTCCATATTCATGGCCCGAACAACGTATTCCAATGCTAAGTTGAAGAGCGTCGGTGCCAGTCCATCGCCCTGTTTCAAACCAGTGCGTGTTTCAAATAAATCAGTAAGTCTATTCTGGATCCTGACTTGTGAGACGGAGTTGGTCATCGTCATCTTTGTCAGTCGCACTAATTTTGCCGGTATACCAAATTGCAGCATGATGTTGTACAGTACTCCACGATCGATACTGTCGTATGCCTGCTTGAAGTCGACAAAGATTTGGTATACGTTTACGTTGTATTCCCAGCACCTCTGGAGTATCAGTTTGACTGAGAAGAGCTGATCGGTTGTGGACCGCCCAGGTCTGAAACCGCTTTGATATTCGCCAATGACTAGTTTTGCGTACGGTTTTATTCTATTTTCCAGAATTTTCGTCAAAATTTTATAGGACGTACAAACTAGTGAGATGCCCCTGTAATTCTCACACCGCAATTTATCTCCCTTTTTATGAATTGGACAGATGATGCTTCTGGGCCAATCGTCTGCGATCTCCTCGTTCTCCCATACTCGCAGGAGTAATTGATGTATGGCATCAACTAGACTCGTTCCACCGAATTTTAGCAGTTCAGCTGGAATCTCGTCAGCGCCCGGCGCTTTATTTCGTTTTAGTGACCGCAAGGCGAGATCAACTTCCTCTACTGTCGGGGGTTGAATGGGTGGGCCTAGATCAACAATATCGTCGAGAGCTTCCTGTGTGGGGATGTTAGATGGTCGGTTTAGAAGCTCTTCAAAATAAGAGGCCCATCGTTTGTTAATACCATCGGTGTCGCTGATGATGTTTCCATCCTTGTCCTTACAAAGGCTAGTCCTGGGTTGGTAGCCGTTCTTAATTGTATTTACTAGTTTGTACGCTTGTCTGGTGTTCCTATTAGCTAAGTTTTCGTTTATGTTCAGCAACTGCTCGTCAAAGTATTTACGTTTCTTACGTCTAATTATTCTATTCGATATTCGCCGTAGCTCGTCATATTTTTCTCTTCTGGCTCTGGTTCCTCGTTGAATCCATTGTCTGTAGGCCTTATTTTTCGCGTCAAGTGAATTTTTGCATTCTTCGTCGAACCAGTCATTTCGCGCTCGCCGGGCTTTATATCCCACGACCTTCTCTGCGACATCCTTGATGGTACCCTTGAGTTCTTCCCAGAACCCATGGACGCCTGTGTTGCTGATGTTGTGTAGCATAGGTGATAGTTTTTCCTCAAGGGCGGTAGTATACGCCACCGCCGTAGCATCACTCAAAAGCTTATCAACCGCAAAGATTTTGGGAGGGCTGATTCTTGATTGGTGCACTGAGGAAATTCTACATCTGTAGGTCGTCTTCACCAAGTGACGATCTGAGTCGCAGTTTGCTCCTCGATAGGAGCGGACATCCGTGACCCTAGACGCCTATCTCCTGCAAATGAGGACGTGGTCAATTTGGTTGACGGTATGTGCGTCTGGAGACTTCCAGGTCTGCTTGTGAATGCGTCGATGCGGGAAACACGTAGAGCTTACAACTAGATTCCTGCTGCAGGCGAAGTCGATAAGTCGCTGGCCGTTATCGTTATATTCTTCATGGAGGCTGTGGCCTCCAGTGGTCCCCCGGTGCCAACTTTCATTTCCGACTTTCGCGTTAAAGTCTCCCAGCAGCAATTTGACGTCGTTTGTTGGAAGTGAGTCGAAGAGAGTTTCAAGGCGCACGGTTAGAAATTTTGGTGTAAAATGAATACGATTTAGCATTCATTTAAATCCTTCCGAAAATTCTTATTAGTTGTATACTATCGGAGCGGATAAGTTTGCTTAATATGAATTCATATAAAATCAATAAGAAAATAATATAAAATTATTTTATATGATTTTGGCATACATTTTATACGAAGATAGTTTTATGCATGTATATGATAACCGGATAAAATTTAGAATATATTCGGATAGATGGAAATATCGGAGATCGTATTCAATACATCCCATTTGAGTATAGAAAGTGGCCTAGTGCCATGGATTATAGGGCTAAGTTACACCCAACACAAGGAGCATTTATTAGAGCTCCGCTATATTAAAGTATTAAATAAAAAACCTTTTATCGTTGTAATATGTTTATTTGTCATTTTATCTTATTGCAAACCAAACATATTTTAATTTCTCATCTGCAATATACGCACTATTTTCTTAGAAGATTCACAAACGATTTGAACAAAAAGACCGGAATTCATACTCACTTTTATCACGGACAACACTTCACAGCACAAAACTTTAGCAGCGACTGCAAAATTATGCGTCGCTTTTAGAAAATCGTAGTGAAAAAAACACAGGCAAACATGTGCCATAAACTCAACGCTGGGATAAAGTTTATCCCAATTTCCTATAAGTTGAATCTTTATTTGGTTAATTTGCTAGCCTTAATTAAGGGATTTTTTCACAAGGGATCCTCCTACAACTTGACAGTATGGGTTGTTATTTAATAAAATTCTCCAGTTGCAGACTCTATACAGCTATAAATCAGTGAATTATTGAAGAGTTCTGAGCAGATGTTGGAAAAATACCTTTCACTTTTTAATAAAAATTAAATATAATTGTAGACAATCAGGGGTCTGAAAAAGTGGGAACAATGTGCGTGCGGCCTTGCTTACATAGCAGAAGCTTACTCATTTCCTGATCCAATTATCAATTGAAAATCGGGAACCCTGAGTTTTCCAGCAATGTAGGCTTGGATGAACAAGGCATATTTCCTATCGCCCGGACTTATTCTGATTTCTACACCGAGTTTTTGGAAACATTAATTTCCAATTTAACTCTTGTAGTAGTATAACATCCTTTTGTTTATTAACCGTTCAGGATAGTGAAGTTGAAGAAGGACTTCGTGTCTTTTATACTAAGACTTTTCCTTAACATCTCCAAAAATATAGAGAGATGATCCCAAATACCCAACAAGTCCCTCGAGTGCAATAATTCTGATCGTTTGCACTATGTGAGGTGGTATGGCTTTGTCTATACGCAAACACGTCCATAGTGAAAATTTGCAAAGGCTAGCAAATTAACCAAATAAAGAACGCCCGCGGGCGTAGAACTCGTCTCTTACTGCGTCTTCTTTAACTTCAGTGGGGACATGCACATTGATGAGCCAGAGATTGAAGAATCGAGTCTTGATGCGAATCGCACACAGCCGTTCATTTATGGGTTTGAAGTCAGTAATATGCGGTTTGAGGTGATTGTTCACTATAAATGCTACTCCAAACTCCTTGCGGCCCGATGGTTTGCCACTTGTAAAAATTGTGTGCGATTTTTTGCCATTAATCTCGCTGCCAAGCCAATTTGTTTCCTGGACTGCAGTTATGCTCAGTTTGTACTTTTCGACCTGTTGAAGGAGGGCCTTTTCGGCCCCCGGTTTGTTCAGGGAGCGTACATTCCAGGATCCGAAAGAATAATCCTTTAGCCGTTTGCGTGGTCGGCGTTGTTGATCCGTCCAATCCGAGGCTTTTGTTCCAGGTTTCTTGACATGGAGTGGTTTTTGCAAGGACGAGTTGTCAGCACGTCGCTCAACCCCATTCAGGGGATGGCCTCGGAGATAGCTGCTTCAGATGGTTTAATAAACGTGCTGGAGCCCACACAACTATGTAGCAGGTCCAACTACGCAAGTCATTCCATCCTACTAGACCTGAGACGCTTAGGTGTTCGTCAGCCATTCAGGCTACAGCTATCTGCCTTTTCCAAACTGTCTTATCGCTAAGACATTGGCCGTCAGCGAATTGATAAACTGCCGTTACCAGGGGGCGCCCACCCGGAGAACTATGGAAAAGGTCTTTGCCCCCCAAAAACACTTTATTTTTAATGAAGTATTAACAAAAACGATATTCATTAGCTATTTGTCGTATGAAAGTTTTGATGCGGTCGATCTCTATCACGGCTCGAACAAGGACAGACAGCTCCCGCCAATTTTCCTTACTCATTTTAGCACAATTTGCAGACAATAATTGCAGAATATAATTTTAGAACAATTTACAGAATTTAAAATACAGAATACAATAGTCAATGAAACCGGAATATAGAGGGCTACGCCCGCAATTCGAGGGTTTTGTAGCAAGCGCTTATTTTGGCATGTAAATACTGGCTCCCTGTTCTTCTTGGTACCCCTCAGCTGAATAAAAACACCATAATTAAATGTTTTACCCATGATATAGTATCTTACATGCCAATTCACAAAAAGACTCCATCTGTCACCTCTCAAAGTAATAGTTTTAATACGAGAAGCTGTAGATAGATATGTATGTATACGAGATAAACTGTCCCACTCTTCGAGATGCTTAACCATTCATATTAGATAAGACGACATTGCAAATTGCAAACTTGTGTAACGGCTTCGAAATTCAGGGCGGCTGGGACAAATTACGGTCTAATATTTTTTCCTCCTCCACTGTTCCCCTTTCTACAAATCTCAAGAAAATGCCAAAAATGGAATGTACTCAACATTACCTTTCTCACGACACCCCACTTGGCTATACCAGTAGATAAAAAAAATTTACCTTAATTTCGCCTCTATGTGGACCCTCCCCCCCCCCCCTTAAAGTTGGCCAATTACAACACAACGCTATCTCCAGCAAATTATAGCATTTCTACACATTCTCGCCGAATTATGTGTGCAGCTTCAGCCGTTCGTAAGATATTCTATGAACAGACGGACAGACAGGTATTTGACCGATTTTGTGAGATTTAAGACACAAAGCCCTAAAAAAATTAACTGTGTGAATAGTTATTGTTAGGATCACCAATCACCAATCTTCACCCTTCCAAAGTTGGTTCATTAAATAACTGCAATTCGCACTACGAAAAACAACATGTAAGTAGTACACGCATATCTATGCGTGAGGCCGGTAGGTGTATTTTTTGAATGGATAGTGTCAAAACGCAAAACTTTAAGTCAATGTGCTATTATTAAATATCATGTCATTGTAATGAAACTTAGAGGTATTATTGCCTATGATGTTGGTTATCATCAGCCATCAATATTTTTGACCTAGGGTGTGCTTGAGGGGTGCAGGGGTGTGCTAACTGTAACTATAGAAATGTACTATTATTAACCTTTTTGGATGAGATTTAAAAATTCTATTATTTTCGGTTTTCTATGCTAGTGAAATGCCGCTTTTCTGTAAATTTTCATATGTCTAGCTATAACGGTCTCGAAATGCAAGGGGGGGGACAAACTCGGACCACATATTTTCCCCTCTCCCTCTTTTCCCCTATCTTTAAATTTGAAAAAAAAATTCCAGAAATGGAATGTACTCAACGGTACCTTTCTTACGATACCCCACTTGCCTATACCAAACGAAAAAAAAATTTCGACCTTCATTTCCCTTCTATGGCGACCCCCCCTTAAAGTTGACCTATTACGACGCATCGCTTTCTCCAGAGAATTATAGTATTTCTACATATTTCCACCAAATTTCATGCATGTAGCTTCAGCGGTTCGTGAGATATTTCATGGACAGACGGACAGACAGACGGACAGACGGACAGACGGACGCATGACCAATTTCATAAGGGTTTTGTTTTTATACAAAACCCTAAAAATGTGTAGAATTAAATTCAGCAATACATCGAAACTATGTAGTTCAGTGGAAAAAACTTTGGGATGGTGTCAAAGTTTGTTGATATTCGACATAAACAATATCAACAGTGATTCGCTGTGGATGTCGATCTTGCTCATCGTGGGAAATAATTTGACTCAGATAAGTAACTTCAATTCGTGTCGTCTGTTGAATTTGATTCTTTGTGTTTAGGTTTTATTTCAGCCAAGGATCCAGGGTAATGAGTCGGGAGACGATCGATGAGGGACCTTCATCAATTCGAGAAGCAAACGTCAACGATCATGATGCTCTGTAGAATATAAGCAGGTAAGTATTTGGATGCGGATTTCTAAGAATACATTATTAATGATAAGTTGCCATTTCAGGTTATCGATGATCAGGGAACATTCTCCCGGGCGTTGAAACAATGAGTTGTTTCAAGATGAATTAATGTTGAAGTGTGAAGAAGCATCTAAGGATTGACATCGCGATATATACGCGGGATTTCCCCCATGCGTATAAGCGACATCTCGGAACTAGGGGTTTTACGACGCCCCGACTCGCCGATCTCGAACGGAGGAAGAATCGATAAAGGGAAGATAACGAAAAGTAAGCTTTGAGAGAGTATTAGTTGGGTTAAATTTTGTTCGATGGTTGGCGGAGGCATTATACTGTAACTAAGTTCGAATCAAAATTTTGGCATGGGGACGATTTGGAATGATCTATTGGTTGAGCATTATCGCCCCAAATATCATCGGTGGGTAATGGACTAATTTTGTGTATGGAGCGACGGATAGTAGATGTTTGTGTCTTAAGTTCGATGACTGTCACCAAACCATCTGAGCCAAGAAAAGTGTTGATTATTCGACCAAGCAACCATTTCATTGGAGGAAGGAAAATTCACCACGACTAGTTGACCGATTTGTGAATTTTAGTAGATATTGAGCCACTTGGGTCGTTGCAAACGCGATAAGTACTCGTTTCTTCATCGAGTCCAAAAGTCCTGCTGCATCTTTTGACTGCGAGCCCATCGTTTCAAAGAAGAACACTTTGTATGGCTGTAGTCATCTTCCGGAGGTGCTGTTAAGGCAGTTCCAATGATGAAGTGCCCCGGAGTTAGGCTTCCGAGCTTGTTGGGATCGTCGGACAATGAACAGAGCGGGCGTGAGTACAGACAATCCTCGATCTGGGCCAAAAGCGTTGTCATTTCTTCAAAAGTGCAGACAGTATTGCCCAAAACTCGGTGAATATGGTGTGTCACGGATTGAACTCCTGCCTCCCACAGACCTCCGAAGAGGGGAGTTACGGGTGGGATAATATGCCAACTCACGCCGTCGTTGACCATGATTTCCGCAACATCTTGATTAGTTGTTTTGATGGCCTTCTGGTAAGATTTACGAAGTGATGCGTCTGCTCGCACGAAATTCGTCCCACAGTCGGAATAAATATCTTTAGAGAAGCCTCGTCTTGCGATAAATCGACAAATATAGCAAAATACCCTTTCAGTACCTTTGCATTTCCTAAATTAGAAGCGCGGAGGGAAATCGGTCCAGCATAATCAATACCAGTGGCTAGAAACTGTCAACCAGATGTGACTCGCGGTTTTGGTAAGTCTCCCATCCGTTGTTCGGAAGTTGTTCCTAATTGTCGAAAATATGGTACACACCGATGAATATACACGCGACTCCACCAGTATGCGTTATCCAACCAGGGGAAGAAGAAATTTCTCAATGTCCTCCGGAGAAATTCACATTTACCAGCCGTCATAAAACTTTTTCGAGATCCCCAAGAAGCTCGTATAGCTACGCCAGGAGAGGCCTTCTGTAAGTCGCTGTACGGCCAAAAAGACCTCATTGAATATGTTGAGAAACAAAAGCTCCTCCTTCAAGGCGCGAGCCAACATTGCCTCACATCCATCAACTGAGGATGCAGCTCAGCAGCATTCAATGAGGGTATACCACCAAGTGCGGAAGTGCCTTTGCTTTGACAAAAGGCCCGAAGAATGGGGGTGGAAATCGCCAAAAGTGGAGTCCTGCCTGTAACAATCACAAGGAACCACCAGATGCCCAACTGCACATCATTTCTTGAAAACGCAAGAAAGCGTGTGTAGGCCACACTGGCTGCAAAAAGGCAGGTTTACATTGCTCCCGCTTTGTGCCAATTGTGAGGACAAGTGTGAGACTGTGGCCCCTCTGCAGCCATGGACGAAGACGAGGACCTCGAACAGATGTTATAAGAGTAAGTCGACAAATCCCATCCACCGGAACGTAGACCACCATTCCCACAAACCGGTCCTTCCAAAAAACTAAGGCTGTAAACCTGTAAACCCCTTCTTGTAATATATGCATGACTTTTAGGTGGCTCATTTGATGATGCACTTCAATTTATCTCCACACTTTTTCTATCTAGGATCCACGCTTTTCAAGTCATAATCGAAAAACCAAAAAAAGTACCGAAATTTCGAGGTTTTTTGAGATTTTGACCATGTTTCGCAAAAAAATTTTGGTGGGAAGCTCCGAATTCGTGTTCAGCACCCAAAAAAACATAAAAATGAAAGGAAAAAAATTCTCCGCCAGAATTTGTCTCCCCAAACCAGGCAATGGCTGGACTACTATGATTATTTATGTAAATTTGCCACTTCCTCAATCACTGAACCTGTGATTTGACATCATTTTCCAAACCAATGTAAAATTTCATATAAAATAAAATACTTTTTTTTCGATTGCAAGAATCACCGTTACTTCACAGATACAACTATCAAAATTTTGAAGAAATTTCAAAATCGGTTTTTCGTCGAAAGTACAATTTAAAATTTTGTAACGGTACTATGAAGTGGCATATTTGCAAATTTGACAAAACTTGTCCTTACGTGTTGACTTTCCAGCGATATAATTTTTCTAATACATTTGAATTTGAAAATTTTAAAATAATTCGCATTGAAGGGAAAAAGGGCTCCAGAAGAAACAAATTTACTTAAACTACAACTTATCAACGAAATGATATTTTCATAACTAACGAAGTTTCTTTTTAAATTCTAAATCTTGTAGAATATAAAAAATTATGATAGATGATATAATTTTGGTGTTGTTGAAATTGGCCACCTCTATGTTGGAGGCGCATCCGATATATTCTTGCAACAGACGATACCGCCCGGAGAACTGCTTCCCGGTTGTCCCTCATTTCGGTGCATAAAATAAATAACTGGCGCAACAGTCCAATTTTGAACCATGGCCTGGAGATGAGTTAGCATCATCTCATTATCTATGGTAGATCGTGCCGGTATGTCTTGTGCAGATGTGTGTGATCAGAAACACACTCAACCGAGCTATTTACCCCATAAATGGGTACTCATTTAACAGCTGAGTGGGCTCATAGTCCGACACGTAAGTCGCCTTTTTATCGAAAACTACCGCATTCAGTAGGAATCGAACCGAGGCGCAGTGCGTAGAAGGCGAACGTGCTAACCGTTGCACTATCCGGACTACGGTGTGGGTCTAACAGTAGGCTCCAAATTTTCCCGACTTAAAGCAGGTATGCCGCTAAATGACTAGGAGGTGGAATGCTTGCAAGATACATCGTCCGAAACCAGTTTATGCTAACGAAAAAAATGAAAATTTGCGTGACATTGAAAAAGAAGTATCTGACAGATAGCTTAAATGCTCCTGACTATAGAGGTTCCCTCGCCTAAACCCAATAAATCTCAAGCTCTGTTGTAATAGAAAAGATCTAATCTCGCCAAAGGCCGCTTCCATTAGTGTGGATTGTCTTCAGACCCGATTGCGTCAATTCCATGATAATAGGTAGCAAAATTTCAAAAACAACTAAACAGTCCATACTCGTATAATGGCCAAAATATCCAACATACTCCAACTTCTGCTACATGATTTTTGCCTTTTTCCTCCATTTCAAGCTGAATTGAAGTCGACGGACTTTAATGAATGTCCGAGTTCAAAAGGCTAATTCATGTGATCCTGTACAGCAAGTATATTTGTTCATATCGTGGGCACATGAACGATACGTATCCCCACTCTGTCTCTGGGTGCACAAAACTACACATAGTCGAAGCAGCCGACCACAGGAAGCCTCCCGGCCAAAGAGATAATCTTAAAAATAATTTAATTTGCCACAGGTAACAGTGTAAATTTGTTGCCACCTAGGGACCATGTTTCCGTGCCAACACTTTCTCGTCGTGTTGGCGCTTCACAGTATATGTTTTATTTAAATACTGCCGTTCGAGGTACATTTGCTTGTAGAACAAGTTATTAAAATGTTTTAATATTACTATCCGGCGACTATGTCTCTCCAGAGGGTATTTTGCCAAGCTTCCTCCTTCTTTTCCTTTTCACTCTGACTATGCAAAGTGATTATGTGATTGCTGTGATGAATCGTAAAAAGGAGGCAACTTCAGATTTCACCTTGGACCGATGCGAAGTCTGGCGCCACCTGGATTTATCACAAATTTTATTTGAAACTGAAGTTGTCTCAATGTCGCATGCTACTCGTACAGGTAATATGGGCATGATGTAAGTAAAATAGTTGTCGTTGTCTTTTTTCATTAGCGTTTTCACTTTTCATTCATTTTGCGAGATTAGGAGAGACAGATTTTTATAGTATGTATCTGAAAGCGATATTTTGAGACATCCACAAAATAAATGAGTAAATATCACGCAAAGGGGGCAAGAGGAGTTTGAGTATTAGGTTGAAGCAGGTAATACGATGGAGTACGATTATATAAATGAGATGTAAGCAGTAAAAATAACGAGAGACTTATATCGTTTTCAAATCTCTCTTTTCCAACTGAGTGGATTGATCATCAAACTTCCGCAAAAGGATAGCCACAGACTGTAATAAAAAAAATCCGTAAAAAAATGTAAACTCTTCCTATCAGTATCAATGGACAGCCTGTGGAGAAGGTAGGCGAATTCATCTACCGACGTAGTCCTGCTGTCTAAAATGGTGGTAAGGAGCAGGACACCGCTTGTCGTATCAGCCAAACTAAGTTATCTCAGCATCGAGACAAAGCTGGGCCTGTTTCGCTCTCTCGTACTGCCTGCGCTTTTGTTTGACTTTTGTCAACTCATGTCTTCGTCGACTTCTAAGAATTTTCTGGCTCGAAACAATATCAAATGAAGAGCTGAATCAACGTACCGATCAGAAGCCAATGGACAAATTGACACGAAGGCGAAAATGTCAGTAGATATACATAGGTAACACACTGCAAAAGGGCGATACCTGTATTACTGGACATGCCTTGAAATGGGACCAAAAATGAAAACCAACCAAGGAAGTGCCCTAAATAGTCATGGCGCTGATCTGTGGCGAAAGACAGACAGACAGTCGGTGGGTGAGTCTTGGTGGCAAATGCATCCCATTGTCCAGAACCGATTACGATGGCGCGCAGGAATTATTGATGCGCAATGCCCCACTAGATTAAGGCAAAGTAGTAACTTCTGACCTTTTGTGCAGTACGCCGCGCCGCTGTCCTGCATTAGCCAGAAAAACTTAGTACTGACAGGCATTGATGATCGATAACTTTTCAATTTTTAATTGCAAACATCGTTTTGTTTTCGACGCTCAACTTTACTTTTAAGCCTTATGGCTAACTCACCATTTCCTGCTGACTAAGCAATGAGATAATACTTCCAGGTGTGAAGGATCGGAGATGTCACAACGTTTTGCTATCTGAACTAAAACACTGGATGTTTTCAGTAAAATAAGTCTGATAGCAGTTATCCCTATTCAAGTGGCCGGGAGTGCATTGAAAAAGTTGTTTGCCTTATGATCTGTAGATGAAATCCTAGGTAATTCAAAACCACGCGTTGTAATGTCAAATGCTCAAGTTTTGATTAACAACAAAGCCTGCTAATGATAGCACTGATTAATAGCTAAAAACGAAAGGTATAACTGCTAATTAATAGTTATTATTACATATATCTCTCTCTCCCTCTCTCAATTGCCCTAACCCCTTGTGGGGCATAGCGCGTCAACTGTTCCATGTGGCCCAGTTGACGTTTCGTCGGCATAAACTAGTTTCGGATAATGCAGTTGTCAGCATGTACCTCCTGCATATCCATGGCCACGAACGTCGTCATGGACGGGATTCGACCCCGAAACGCCGGTAGTCAAACATGAGGCTGATGCCTCACCACACTGCACTACCGGTCGCCCCATTATTACAGACATACCGGGGGGGCAAAAGACCTTTTCCATAGTCCTCCACGTGGGCGCCCTCGCGTCACACCACTGACGGCCAAGTCTTGTCGATAAGACAGTTTGGAAAAAGGCGGATTGCTGTAGCCGCACATCATTGCCTTCAAACCCATAAATGAACGGCTGTATGCGATTCGCATTAAGACTCGATTCTTCAACCTCTGGCTCATCAATGCATGCATGCCCCCACTGAGATTAAAGAAGAGGCAGTAAAAGACAAGTTCTACGCCAGTCTTGAGACTCTCTTCGACTCACTTCAAACAAACGACGTCAAACAGCTGCTTGGAGACTTTAACGCGAAAGTTGGCACCGGGGGAACACTGGAGGTCACAGTCTCCATGAAAAATGTAATGACAACGGTCAGCGATTTATCGACTCCGCCTGCAGCAGGAATCTGGTCATAACCTCTCCCGCATCGACGCATTCACAAGCAGACCTAGAAATCTCCAGACGCACATAGCGTCAATCAAATTGACCACGTCCGTATTCGCAAGAGATGGGCGTCTAGTGTGATGGATGTCCGCTCCTATCGAGGAGCAAACTGTGACTCAGATCATCACTTGGTGAAGACGACCTACAAATGTAGAATGTCTTCAGTACACCAATCGAGAATCAGCTCTCCCAAAATCTTTGCGGTTGATAAACTTCTGAGCGATGCTACGGCGATGGCATATACTACGGCGCTTGAGGAAAGGCTATACTACACAACATCACCAACACAGGCGTCCATGAGTTCTGGGAAGAACTCAAGGGTACCATCAAAGGGGTCGCAGATAAAGTCGTGGGATATAAAGCCCTGCTAGCGCGAAATGATTGGTTCGACGAAGAATGCAAAAAATCACTTGACGAGAAAAACGAAGCCTACACAGTTAAAAATCCTGGTCTATTATCAATGCTAATTGGGGTTACATAAAATATATGACGACACCAAAATTGTATTAGATTTTAATAAAATGAAAGTATTACAATTGCTTCCGTAAACTTCACTGGTTTAAATATTAAACTTTTCTGGCATTATTTTTTTAATCAAATTGTTGGTTTAAAATTTAATCTACAGATATTATAATCTATGAAAAAATATTAATTTTACTGCGTTTTTTTAACTCCTCTAAGTTTTTTCTCCATTATTTTTTTTTTCAATTTTCTAAACTTCCAAATCCTTTATTAAACCCATCGCAGGTTAGCCAGCTAATCTTTAACTTTTTTCGCCATGGCGCAGCATCGAACCTGTGAACTCCGTGTTGAAGAGTTGCGACCTAGACCACTCGGCCACGCAGCATAATATTTTGAGCTGACTGCGAGTAGTTATAGTGAGACTTGAGACTCAAAAAATATACTTTGTGGGGTTTACCTTTTAATTAAACTTAGATTAGAAACTAATGCGAGAACAAAAAGAACACAAAAAGGTTTGAATTGTATTAGAATTTATTACAAATTGGTTTAAAATAGAAGTAAACTTTGAATTGTATTAGAATTTATTACAAATTTGGTTTAAAATAGAAGTAAACTTTGAAAGGGTTTAGATTATAGAATTAAAATTATTAAAAATGGTGGTAGTCCAAGACCAGGTTTAAAAAAAATACCGAGATTTTTAACTGTGTACAGACAATGGATTCAACGAGGAACCAGAGCCGAAAGAGAAAAATAAAATATGATGAGCTACGGCGAATATCGAATAGAATCATCAGACGTAAGAAACGTTAATACTTTGACGAGCAGTTGCTGAATATTAACGAAAACTTAGCTAATAGGAACACTAGACAAGCTTACAAACTGATAAATACAATTAAGAATGGCTATCAACCCAGGACTAGGACTATATAAGGACAAGGAAGGAAACATCATCAGCGACACCCATGCCATTGACAAATGATGGGCCTCTTATTTTAAAGAGCTTCTGAATCTACCAGCTAACATCCCAACACAAGAAGCTCGGAACGAAACTGCGAGGGCGACCGAGACTACACCTACTAACTAATGGGCTTTCAAAATTGGAGAACGCGGTCACGTGACAGAGATAATTGGAGGACAACGATCCAGGCGCCAAGGCCCGACGTCGCTTTGTCGCGCCACGATGATGATGAAATGACAGCAGAAAAAAACATTTACCGCTTATCTTCCTTTCTTAAATGCTCCACCCCCTGACTACGACACAATATATTTTACACTGCAGTATTGCGATCTGCAGAAGTGTAAAGCAAAAGGTCAGAAAATGTGTATGGTGACCTTGTATTTGAAGGCAAGATACATCTTTCTAATTGCACAGACTCCAGGCTGGAGAACTTTTTCTCAGATTGGGCGGGTTTCATTTACTAATGTCTTTTCAATGTTCTATTATCGATTACATAATGGACGGCAGTGGTCTCAAAGATTTATTTTTATGCCATGAACTCAACAGAGAAGATTATGCTTGGGCATGCGTATCACAGAGTGCACTGTGAGTACTAATAGAACTCTCACAGTGCTCCGCCGAGCTTGTCTGCTTGTCAGTGTAAAGACGGCGCGGATAGGAGGTGCATGCTAGCAACTGCACTTCCGAAAAGTAGATACGCTATTGAAACGTCAACAAGGCATAGAAATGCTAGAGATGTTGACGCGCCCATGCCCCTGGAGGGGTCAAGGCAATTAGAGAGAGCTCATTTCTTAGTATAGGTACATGCAGTGCTTATCATTTGAAGATTGTCAAGTCTATTTGTTTTCTTTTTTTTGGCTATTTTCTATTGCCAATTTCCTTTCCTGTTGAAGGTCCTGTTGTCCTAACACGGACCTACAATAGGACCAAAACAAAACTGATGCCAAAAGCCCTCTACCAAAGTCACCATGATATATTCAAGGTGCTCAACATTTGCGTAAAATGGGAAGCTTCCCTGTTGCATCGACGTGCAGTGTCGTCATTCATATTTTTTTTTTAGATTTTTGTTTTAGCCCCCTTTTTTGTGACACTCTCGGGGCTAAAGCATTTATCAGAGAAAAAATCTGCACATCAAATGTAGAAAATTTTACCCTTTTCAATTTCATCATAGGCATCTTTTACGTAAGACGCATAGTTTTTGAATTATGTTGAAAAAATGGAAAAAAAAGTTCGATTTATTGAACTTTTATATATAAAAAAAACATTTTTCCCGGAAAAATTTTTCATGGAAAACCTCAGATTGGTGTTCACCGATTCCAGAAACATAAAGGGGGGCACCGAAATAAGCCATAGCGAAATAAAGCATACGAAATACGGTTATGATCCCTTGAGCGTGGAGCGAGCGTAGCCCACACACGGGACTATTGTACCCAGAGTGAGCGAAGCCAGCGTTCATTTTTGTGCGATACGGAAGGTTGTGATCCCTTAAGCGCGGAGCGAGGGTAGCGAGCGAAGCCCACACAAGCGACTGTTAATTCACAACCCGCAGTATCGCACAAGTGTGCATGGATAATTTTGGTTTGGAACGAGCTGGGCTAGCTCTGCTCCTAGCGCGTTGCGGACCCTCGCATGTAATCGTAGGGCGCCCGTTTCACTCTTCATAGATGTACCTGCATTCGTTTCGTCCTAGCATATCTGCATCCAGCATTTTTTCTTTTTTTTGGCTATGCACAATTTCAAACCGAATAAGGTATGCGAAGGAAAGCGAAAATAGCCATGTACATACTCACCTTCGTTTTAAACGAAATTAAGCATTGAGTGTGAAACCGAAATTATCTATTAATGCCTTATTTCCAAATGGCTTATTTCATTGTGCCCATAAAGGTACAAAAATCCAAACCCCACCAAAACATTCCTTTATTTTCTACCTAGTTCTTAGACTAAAAAGCCGTGACAGAATCGCCCAACCACACAAAACAACATCTTCTAGTCAACATCCTTGAACTCTATTTTTACCTACTTCCACAAGACGAAATGCCCAGTGCCTTTTAGCCACAATCTAGATCTAGACCAACCACATATTTCAGATATTCCACAAAATATAATATATTTTAATTGCTACTCATTATATCATGTTGATTTCCGATAAGGTTAAATTATGGCATTCAAGTTGTCGGCTCCTCTGCATGTGCTTTCTGACAACCGTCTGACTTACCCACGGCTACCATAATTACGCAATGATTTGCTCGTCTTTAAGAACTCTCATCTCTATCGGTGATAGGCATCTCGTTCGCCATAGAAATGAGTAGCATTGGCATTCGGTAGTCGATGTCTTACTTTTGATTAGAGGTCATTAATTAGACGCGATGTGCAATTAATTTACTTTTTATGGGAAACAAACAGCCTTTGGTTTGTGTTGTTTGACTTTGCCGTACCAACGTCTGTATGAATGTATATGCGTACAATCCGCAACAATTGACCACACGTCCAATACAGCAAACCCACTTGCCTCCTAAACGACGACTATTAGCTAGCATACTTGATGGTAGAAGCCATCGGAGCCTGCAGAAGATATCACATCTCATAAGAGTACTATATGTATGTCGAATGATGATCGTGAGGAAAAACCAAGGTAATCATGCTGCTAAATAAATGGAACAGGATTCCAATTCCAATCATCATTGTCTTCATCATCCACTTCGGCATCATCTTCATCATTATCGTCATCATCATTGCAGTTTACGTGTACAGTACTTACCATAGATACGAGTACATTGCAGTGTAGTTTCATCTCCACCTTACGGATATGTGTACGAGAATGTCTTTCGCTGATCTGAGTAATATGGTCCATGGTTGGATGCAGCAATCTGTTTTTCATTCGTTCGTTCCATTTCCCGTCCTATTTAACTCGAGAAATTGAAGTGAACCGATTATCACATAAAAGTGCAGTAAAGAGCCCGTACTCCAGCTATACAGTGTAACTGCCTCTTTAAGGTTTTACGACTTCAGGTGAAATTTTTAGAGATGGGCAATGAACAATCGGAAGAAAAATGCAACCAACACTTTGCGTGCAGATTGAAACTGATTTTGCAGAATTTTATTGCGAGTGAAAGGTTAGTGCTGTACTACACGATGTGTATGCAGTCCACCGTCGAAGACATGGAAATTCTGAAATTGGAAACTGCATTTATTGATTTCCGTTCCGTGCAACGAGCCGGATATTGTCGATTTCAGGAGGAATGATTATGCTATTTACCGAAGAAAAGCATGAACATACATCAGCAACAATCTGAAAACCGAGGTACGTACGTACATGGCCATCCCAATATTGCAATGATCGTTAAGGATCCCACCAGTTGCTCTCCTACGAGAAAGCTCGTCTGCTTTACAGTTCCCTTCAAAGTCCCTGTGACGTGGAATCGAGCAAATTGATGTTAGAGTGATCTCCCATCTTCAAGAGGGCGGATCGATATTACTCCAGTCTTCGATGTATGTATGTACTTAGTGTGGAGGACATCGCATTGAATCAGGAACCTTGGGTTTTGGGGGACCTAGTCAAGGGTCTTAAATCTTCAAGATGATGTTTTCTATGTTAAGCGCCAGGGAAACCCCGTTCCTGTATTCTGGTTAGGAAATCACTCAAGGGCTTTCTGCTACCAACCTATAGTCACAGGGATTCTGTTGCGGTCTGCCTTGATCTCAGTGGTACTGTTTACTGGGTAATCTCGTCGTATTTTCCGTATGATGACGGAGATATCTTACCCTCATCTATTCTTAATGATGCAATTACAGCGGCTGAAACATCAAATATCGGTCTCATCATCGGTTGCGATTCGAATGCGCATCATACCGTTTGGGGTAACTCTGATACCAACAGTCGCGGTAACATCTGTTTGAGTACTTAATTGGTACCAACTAATTAATTTTCAATAAGGGTACGGAGCCTACCGTTGTTATTAGGAATAGAACAGAGGTCTTAGATATTTCTCTTGTCTCTGAGAATTTTGTCCACTTGATCAGAGACTGGAGAGTGTCATCCGAACACTCTCTTTCCGATCATCGCTATCTGCAATTCAACCTTGCTGAGTAGCCTGTAAACAATCCAAACTGCCGGAATCGTAGAAGGACTAACAGGTCTATGTTTCGGGAGGCTTTCCTGGAACAACTACCCCTTATGCCTGGTCGTCCATCAAGTAAGGATGTGTTGGATGATATGGTGAAGCCCCTAACGGGGACCTTTGATTTTGCTGTGTCTAGATCGTGCCCCATCAGCAGGCAAAGAGGTAAGAGAAAACCAATCTGGTGGAATGCACAAATCTCTGAGCTTAGAGCTGTGTGCAGGAGGTCTTTCAACAAGGCTAGGTCCGCTGGTCTGGAGCTGGACTGGTTTTCATATAAGGGACATTTAAGAGTTTTTAAAGAGAACTCACGCTCATGGTGTAATTTTTGCGAGCGCATCTAGGGCTCGGGAGAAGCCTTCAGACTTCGTAGGATTCTGTCGACTGACCTACACATACCCAGCTTTGTTACTGAAACAAGACGGGTCTGGACGACTTCGTGCAAGGATACTATTAAGTTGCTGCTTGACATGCATTTCCCATGCAGCGCGACAGCAAAACAGCCCCGCTCTTCTGTGAGCGAGAGACTGATTGTTCCTTGTGACTTTGAATCTATTCTCTCAGAGGAAAAAAATCGATGGGCTATATCTAGCTTCGAGTCATTCCAGTCAGCTGGTCCTGACGCTATCATCCCGGCAGATTTACAGCACGTGTTGGATATTGCTTACTCATGGTTGGAAACCATCCTAAGGGCCTGTCTGGGACTGGTCTAAATTCCTCGTGAATGGTCAGTGACTGAGGTTGTTTTTATCCCTAAGGCGGGGAAAAGCTCACACGCGCGTCCGAATGACCTCAGACACATTAACCTATCTTCCAATCTGCTAAAGGTTTTGGAGCGCTTGATTGATGTACACCTGCGTGCTACTATTCCAACACGACTTCTGTCTTCATCACAACATGCCTACTGGAAGGGAAGGTCGGTGGACACGGCCTTACACTCTATGGTAGGTTACATTGAGAGGGCTCTAGACTGTAGATAATTTACCTTGGTTGCCTTCCTGGACATCGAGGGCGTTTTCAATCGTGTCGCACCTGCGGCTATAACCAATTCTCTCATCGGTCTGAATGTATTTTAGATGGATCGCTCTGTAGGCTTATAGACCAACTACGGATACTAGCATCTAGGGTCATTTGTTCTCGCTTGGGTGCAATATATAAGCGCTGGAGTGTTAATAGGGGAACTCCTCAGGGTGGCGTATTATCCCCCTTTCTTTGGAATCTGGCGGTTAACAAACTGCTTTTGGACATGGAGGGTGCGGGATGCAAAGTTATCGCGTATGCGGACGATATTGCCATAGCAATCTCTGGGAAGTTTCCCTCTGTGCTCAGTGATATTATGCAGAATGCCCTCTCAATTCTGACGAAGTGGGCTAGGCAAGCTTGGGTTGGTGTTAATCCGGCGAAAACAGGTTCTCTTTACAAGGAAAACCAGGCCACCAATATGTGATCTACAATTGCTGAACGGAATGAAATTTGTTCTCTCTGAAAAAGCCAAGTTTCTGGGCGTCATCCTGGACAGGAAACTGGGGTGAAGACCCAATATCGAGTAGCGAGTAGCTAAGGCGACTGTTGCGCTATACTCGTGTGAGAAGGCCATAGGTGGGAAGTGGGGCCTGAAACTGAAAATTGTTTTCTGGCTCTATGTTTCAGTCCTGTGACCTATACTTCTGCATGGGCATGGTATTATTGTCTGGTGGACTGCCCTCAATTTTGAAGTTTACCGAAGTATGCTAGAGAAATTCGAAAGAATGGCGAGCATCACCATCACGGGAGCTTTTAGAACTACGCCAGCAGCTGCCCTTAATGTCCTGCTCAATTTGCTCCCCTTGGATATTTTTGCTAAGCAGGTGGCTTCGAACGTAGCCATTCGTCTTCGGGAAACAGGACAGTTAACTGTGGCAGCCACGGGACACTCGTCTGTTCTTAGCAGCTTGGATTTTCCTGCGGTGACGGATTACACTCTTCTCAAGTATCTGTTTGGTAAGAATTTTATAAGCTAAATAACCTCACGGGACGAGTGGGAGGCCAACACTTTCCAGAAGTCAAATGCTATAAGTTTATACAACGATGGCTCTAAGACGGACAAAGGAGTGGGAGTGGGGGTGTACTCGTACAAGTTCAATATAGACTTGTCACTGCATCTCCTTGACTTTTGCAGCGTTCTTCAGACGGAGATTGCGGCTATATGGGAGGTTCTTATATGGCTCGGGCGTAATGTCATAGCTGCTAAGGACATTATCATTTTAACGGATAGGCAGCCGGCGATTAAGTCCCTTGAATCTGTGATAACAAACTCAAAGATTGTTGCCGCATGCTGCACCTGTCTCCTGGACATGGGCAATTTTTTTAACATCTCCTTTTGTTGGATTCTGGCCCATAGTGGTTTTGACGGAAATTGCAAGGCAGATGAACTAGCTAGAAGAGGCTCTATTGGGGGGACCGGGTTTAGTCATCGCCATCTCGGGTGGTCTTTACCAGCCTGTAATATGTTGGTACACGCTGACGCGTTGAGTGCTGCCAACGCGAGGTGGAGTTATGGTAGCACTTGTATGGTTACTAGGCAACTTTGACCTAGGATCGATCCCAAACGCTCTGCGGAGCTGCTGGTGTTGAATAGACGTAACTTACGGACTCTTGTCGGGGCGATTAAAGGGCACTGCCCGATCGGTGAACATGCTAGGAGATTGGGGCTTCCACACAATGACCTCTGTAGTAGTTACGGGGATGAGGATGAGGAGGAGGAGGGTGTCAAGCCCTGGCAAGAAGAAGAAGGATTACCTTGGGGTCTTTCTATTTTGGCGATTTGGACGACCTTAAGGATGTTAGCATCAGCCGGCTCCAGCGCTTTATCAACAGCTCCAGCTGGTTCTATATGGATAGGTAGGACTCGGGTTGTGGAGTCGATGGTGGTATCACAAAGGACTCAGTGGTGGTATATATGTGCTGTGTATATCACGGCAGCCCCTTTAACCTAACCTAACCTAGGAAGGATTCTATCAACCTTATCGTCGCGATACTGTCCGTAAATATTGGATGCGTTCTTGCGAACGAATCAAGTTTTGACAAATTCTCGAATTCTCCTCCATATGCTTTCCCGTCTGGTAAAATTTATACGGACATGAAAATGTTCCCCTCCGGATCTGAGAAGTATTCTGATCCGGAGGGGAACATTTTCAGCGGTATCCCATTTTACTCCCAATGGGTTCCTGCAAGAATCTGGCTAGCGTGGTTTTTAAGGAAGGTGTATTTCGATGAAGTGTAGTCAACAACTCTCAGAATACGTTAGCTGCCCAAGATTCTAGAGTCTCCGATATTTGAAGCAGTTCATAAGTTACCCGAAAACGAACTGCTGTATATGCAGCTAACTGTTCGCCATATATGTATATCCAAGGGTGGCGCAAGTTGGGTATTATTTCCAGGGCAGCTGACGGAGTTGACCCCAGAAAACCACATATTAGCCATATTAGCTGCCCTTTGGACGCTTCCTAGCAGCTTCCGGTTAGCGACCACAATTAAGATTTTACGAAGCCTAGAAGTTTCACCAGCATCCAGAAATCATCACAAAAAAGTCTCAAAGATCAACGCTTAGCTTTCTTCAGCTTCTTTTTGCTCGCCTTATTCTTACGTTTCAGCATTCATCGAAAAAAAAACTGTGTGTGACAATTACCCTAATTTGCATAAAAAAAACTCATGTTTCAACATAAAAAAAAAATTATTTCAAACATATGAATATCGATTTTCAAAATATCACAAAAATAGGTACAATAGCGAACAAGTTGTCAGCATAGCATTTACCACTGACATCTCATCCTGACAGTAACTTACAAGCTCAATTAAATATTATGCTGTGTGTAAATACTCTAGCGTACTCATATTTCAGCCCTTGCACAACCTATAATAATGAGTTTATCTTACCTTGAATCCAGTCCTTCAATCTCCTCCGCCTGTTCGGCCAACGAGGATTCCAGATCAAGATATGCTCCGTAGTCTCCATCTTTGTAAACTTGTATGGCTGCATCGTCCAACTGAAATGAGACGGGAAAATATTATAAAGAAACACATTAGCATTGTATACCTTTATTTGTTTGAATATTTAAAAGTAGTTGGGGGCAAAAACTACTATATATAATACATTCTCAGAACATTACACACACTTTGTGAATAAATTCAGTGCCCTAGGTTAGTTATTCATGTACTGAATCAAGTCAGGTGGACCGGCAATATCAACGAAGAAGCCGCCTTGCTTTCAAGTCGTAGTCGGTAATCGTTGGGCGTGATTTCAATGAACAGCTGGTTCTTTGAATGTCACCACCATCAGATGGAAATATGTACGTACAATACAGAAAAATAAAAAAAAAAAAACATTCTAGACCGACACCGACATTTGATACCATATTCGATAGGCAACAATGTAAGGGACATGTTTCTTTGCATGCAAGATGTAGATACAACTTAATTTTCAGAAAATAAAATTCTAATGGAATCCTGATTTAAATTCAGGAGAAGTTTTAGGTTACGGAGCGTCTCTCATCCAACGAGTGATTGTGTTATGTGTCTTCGCAAAGCTCCGATGGCAATGTGATGCACGGTTAGGAAAATTTTTAATTTTCTTTTAATTTTCCATTAAATTTCCGTTCCAAAGTAAAAGCAGCAGAATATCATATACGAGTATGTACCTATACATATTTCAAATCATTCCATCGCACGAGACAAAAGATAATAAAGCGAAGCTTTAAATTGAAGGCATCTTCAATAACTCATATAATTTTCTGTACATATTCGGCAAATTAGACTAAATTCGCCAGAGCTACAGTGAGTCACAGTCAAAATAAACCACCTTATGTTAGAGAAAGAATTACTTAAAAAATGACTGAAAACCCATTCAAATTAAAATTGTTTTTATGTACATTTATTGTCGTACCAGAGCAAAGGTATCAGATGGAACCTGTTTGAATACCTTCAACACCTGGATTACGCTGACGATATTTGTCTTCTTTCAAATATATCGGATCATCCAGTTCAAAAGACGGATGCCCTGCACCGCGAAAGTGGCAATGCGGGGCTTAGAATCAATGCTCCCAAAACTAAGTACTTGAGCTTGGATCCAGGAAGACAGAGCGGAATTTGTGTTTCGGGGCAGACGGTGGAAAAAGTGCTACCTCGGAATCGTAGTTGCAGCAGATGGTGGAGCGGATGCTGATGTAATGTCTCGCATCAATAAGACTCGGGCAGCTTTTTTTCAGTTTGACTTCTTTCTGACAAAACAACATCTCCAGACGTACCAAATCTTCGAAACCAATGTAAGATCGGTGCTTATTTATGGCTGCTTCAACTTGGAAGGTGACAAGGGCGATAACAACTAGAATGCAAACTTTCGTGAACCAGTGTCTACGGCGCATCCTACACATACCCTGGCCGGAGGTCATTTCTAACGACGACCTCCTGGTTATTACTGGCCAGGACAGGATAGACACCTCCATAAAAAGGCGAAAGTGGCAATGGATGGGTCAGACACTTCGAAAAGGGCCGGGAAGCATTGCTAAACAGGCCCTCGATTGGAACCCACAGGGAACGAATGCAAGCTGCCGCTCTCGACGACCTAGAAACACCTGGAGAAGATTAGTTGAGGTCGAGGGTAAGTCATTAGACAAATCGTGGAGTCAGTTAAAGGCGATGGCGGCGAACAGGACGAGGTGGAAAGCCGGCGGCAGGGAGACATTTACCGTCGAAACATATAAGTCTCTTATTTCAGTATGTTTAAAAACAATTTTTTCTTGTTGGCACACAAAAAATGATATAAACTTCAAAAGTTCAAAAATACACCTCACAGTCAAAATTAACCACTTAAATAAAAGAAGAAAGCATATACAGGATGCCCCGCTTCGGATAGTAAATACTTTAATGGTAGATAGTACGTTCAGTTGTGGAAAGTGGATACCAAAATGGACACTCTGTTTTCAACCGTTACAGAGTTATAGTATTGTATTTTTTGTAAATTGTGTCAAAAAGCTTGACTTTTCGAATAAAATCAAAATTTGCTACTCTCATCATTTAATCCGAGATTTAACCTTACTTTATGAAACTACATAAAATTTCATATAAAACGTATAAAATTTCTCGGTTTCGGAATTCACCGTTATTTCAAAGATACAACTGTTCAAACTTTCAAAATCGATTTTTGATCGAAAATTCAATTGAATATTTTACAACGGTACTTTAAACTGACAAATCTTCAAATTTGACAAAGGTTGTCCCAATGCGTTGGCTTTCCAACGGTATATTTCTATGATACGTTTAAATTTGGAAATTATCGAATAATACGCATTAAAGGACAAAAAATTGGCCTGGAGAAACAGACCCGAAATATTCAAGAAAAACTGTGTAACTTTGTATAAAAGGACTTTTGACCCCCTTTCCCCTAGATTTCCGGACCCTCTAGCAACAGAGACTTTGGAGCATATATCCAGAGGATTCCCCGTATTAATTATGCCAAATTTCAAAAGTATACGGTCTTTTTTTTTCGTTAGTAGCATGGACTACGTGTTAAGTCAACGTTGAAGTAAATTTGTTTCATCCCTACGCCATGTTTATACCTTAGACTTTTAGTATAGGGTATATTGTTTTTGTCACGACGGAAATATGTAACACCTTAAAGGAGGCTCCGGAGGTATAGCAATGTATATATGATATAAATGATCAGGGTCACCTCCTGATTCGATTAAGCCATGTCTGTCTGTCTGTCCGTTTGTCTGTCCATTAGCACGATAACTTTCGATAGAATGAAGCTAGAGCCTTGAAATTTTGACAAGATGTTGGAAGTATGATCTAGTTGGTTGGTATTGAAAATGGGCATGATCAGGCCAAGAGAACGCCTACCTCCCCTACATATGTAAAATAATTAAATGTATTTATAACTCCCGATTAAATAAACATGAAAACCTCTAGCTTTGGTAGATTGCTCGTGATGGTAATCTTATACTCCCCTGGAAAAATAAAATCGATCAGTTGAAAACTAACGGTAATTTTCTTACAAAGAGCCCCGTACTACCCTACTTTTCAGGTTTTTTGTCCATAGCTCTTGAACCAATTGACGTAGACATCTGATTTTTGGCATGTAACCCTGGGGTGAGAAGCTACTTAGGTTTTGGGAAGTTGGGCATAATCAGATCAAAGGAACGCCTACCTCCCCTACAAAATTCAATAATTAAATATTATTTTAATTACGATAACTTTCGATAGAATGACACTAGCAAGTTGAAAATTTGGTAGAATGTTGGTAGTAAGGTCTTATTAGTTAGCACAGAAAATGGGCAAGATCCGACAAAAGGAACCCCTACCTCCCCTTCAAATGAAACTTCGAATAAGCGATTACTTTTGATAAAACGAAGCCAGCAGCTTGAAATTTTTGTCATTTTTTTGTTCGAAGTGAGATTGAGTTAGTTGGCATTAAAGACGGGTTAGATCCGACCTAAGGAACCCCACCTCTCCTAGAGATGACACTTAAAACAAGCGATAGCGACCAACGAAACCCCTACTTCCCCTACAAACGAAACTTCAAATAAGCGATATCTGTCGATAGAGTGAAGCTAGAGACTTAAAATTTTGTTTGTATGTTTGTAGGGTGATCTAATTGGTTGGTGGCAATGATGGGTAAGATCCGACCCAAGGAACCCTTACCTCCCCTACAAGTGAGACTTCAAATAAGCAATAACTTTCGATGGAATGAAGCTAGCGACTTGAAAAATTCAACAAATATTTGTAGAATGGGTTAGTTAATTCATTTTGAGAATGGTCAAGATCTCCCTGAATGAGTGCCAACCTCCCCTATAAACTGGTCATATAGGAAACTCACTTTTAATGCATGGTCGTTGCCAATTATTACTTTTGGTGTCACCACTAGGTCTGTACAAGTCTAGGGTATATACGCTTCGGACTGGTTTTCTCCTTTATTGAGTATTATTCGAAAATTTTCAAATCCAAACGTATTAAAGAAATATACTGTTGGAAAGAAAAGACATCGGGGCAACCTTTGTCCAATTTGCAGATTTGTCAGTTTAAAGTACTGTTGCAAAATTATCATTTGAATTTTCAATGAAAAATTGATTTTGAAAGTTTGAACAATTGTATCTTTGAAGTAACGGTGAATTCCGAAACCGGGAAATTTTATAATATGTTTATATGAAATTTTATGTAATTTCTGAAAGTGAGGTCAAATCTCGGATTAAATGATTGGGAGAGTGGCAAATTTTGATTTTGTTCGGAAAGCCAAGCTTTTTTTTCATGCAAGCTTTTTGACACAATTTACAAAAAATGCTATAACTTTGTAACGGTTCAAAACAGAGTGTCCATTTTGGTGTCAACTTTTCAAAAAAGAACGTTACTATCTACCATTAAAGTCTTCACCATCCGAAGCGGGGCACCCTGTATATGCTTTTTCCTTTTATTTAAATGGTTCATTTTGACTGTGAGGCGTATTTTTGAACTTTTGAAGTTTATATCATTTTTTGTGTGCCAAGAAGAAAAAACACCCTTACAGAAGCGACAGCTTGGGTCAGAGACAATCCCCAATCTATGCAGATTGAGAGGTCATATCTTAAGGTGAAATGACCCGTAAAGATCTCGCAAATAACTCTCACCCGGTATCTGCGTAATCTTAGCAGCTCAAGGGTACAATTGCGTGAGTGGTCAGCTATAAATAGTTTGGACAGTCTGAGACCAGGGGTATTGTCCCAGTGCGCAACTGTTACTGAGTGCTTACATTTCCTGATGTGCCATCTTACACTACACAAGGAGATTCTAAAGTGTGGCTCTGGGTCGATGAGAGGGGTTGCAGAAGCATTCCTCGCCAATTCAACTGCTATCTCGATTCCTGGGATACCAGCATGTCCGTGGACCCAATAGATGGTAATCGTGTTTGCAGATCTTAATCTTTGCTAGGCTTACTGGTCGTGAACTAATCACCAATTTCGACGAGACGGAGAAGTTACTTAGTGCTTTGATGCACATTTCAAAATTTCGGACTATTTTTTAAACCTGGTCTTGGACTACCAGCATTTTTAATAATTTTAATTCTGCAATCTTAACTCTTTGAAAATTCACTTCTATTTTAAACCTAATTTGTAATAAATTCTAATACAATTCAAACCTTTCTGTGTTCTTTTTGTTCTCGCATTAGTTTCTAATTCAAGTGTAATTAAAATGTAAGTCATATATATATGTAGTATATTTTTTGAGTCTCAAGTCTCAGCATAACTACTCGCAGTGAGCTCAAAGTATTGTGCTTCGTGGCCGAGCGATCTAGGTCGCAATTCTACAACACGGAGTTCACAGGTTCGATGCTGTGCCACGGCGCAAAAAATTAAAGATCAGCTGGCTAACCAGCGATGGGCTTAACAAAGAATTTGGAAGTTTAGAAAACTATAAAAAAAACGAAGGGAGAAAAAACTTAGAGAGGTTAAAAAAACGCAGAGAAGTTAATATTTTTTCCTAGATTATAATATCTGAAGATTACATTTTAAACCATTAATTTGATTAAAAAAGATGTCAGCAAAGTTTAATATTTAAACCAGCGAAGTTTACGTAAGCAATTGTAATACGTTCCTTTTATTAAAATCTAATACAATTTTGGTGTCGTCATATATATAGACCGAACTAGCATTGATAATAGATCAAGATTTTTAACTGTGTGGCAGCCTGGCTGTCTGTATAGGCTGATATATTCCTACCTCGTTATCTGGCTGCTAAGCGTATGTTCGCGCAGGTTTCCATCATCTGGCGAATAGAAACTATACCAGAAGAATGGGGCCGAAGATATAACGTTTCAGTGTTACAATATTCTCACGAAAATTTTAGACAAAGTAATTGGGTCAAACGTCGAGGATACAACAAAAACCCTTCTGGTGTCAGTCACCCAAATAGTGAGATACGCGGATGACATTAACATCATGTCAACATCAGCCAAGGTCGCGAAAGAAACGCTGCAAGCTTTCGATCAGGCAGCGAAAGGAGTTGGTCTACAACTTAAGAAGTCTAAAACGAAGGTACTGATGTAAAAAAAACGCACAAGCAGATCAAATAAGCCGGAGGTAAAACTAGACGATCAGACAATCGAAAGAGTAAACAACTTGCAGAGAATTGCGATGAAACCCGAGAAAACAAACGGCGAGTCCAGCTCGCAAATCCAAGCCTCTATGTGGTGCTCAGCCTGCTTAGCAACAGCTTTATTCATAGGAAAGTGAAGTTCCAAATCTACAAGTAAATCATTCAGCATGTGCTACGCCACGGGTGCGAAATGTGTACCCTCAGGCATCGGAAAAAATTGTAAATGCCTTTGAAAGGAGGGTCCGCCGAGGAATCATGGGAACAACGCGCGAAAGAGACCAGTGGCAAAGACTGCAAAACTAAATATTTGACGAACCGGAGGCCTACAGATTTATCAAGATACGAAACGAAGGCTACAATGGGCGAAGCAAATGCAGCGAATGATTAACCATCAAATTCCCAGGACACCGGGGGTAATGGCAGGAGCATCTATCCTGATTTGCAATAAGAGTATAAAGTTAGCTTATGAGTCCTTTTGGGTGAGGACGAAAGGCGTACAAGCGCCCAATTTTTTGAATTTTGTTGAAATTGTTGTTTCTTGTTATTTTTGGATGTTTCATCGTTGTGTCCAATACCTCATCCATGGTCCTATTTTCGCTCCTCTGCTAGCTTTATTGCGGGTTCTAGGGTGTTCTTCGCTTTGACATGAGATTGCCTTTATGTTCATATTCGCTATTAGAATATAGAGGCTTTTCTCTCTATACATATAATATTGCTCCTTGATTTGTTGGTTCGGAACGTGGCACTGTGGATCTAGTCTGCGTAGACGTTGACTAGATTTGCATTATAAAACAGAACTCCAATATGTATGACTTGTGAAATTATAGCGGCAATGGAGTTATTTTGAAAAAGTATTGGTCATGATTTAAAGGTGCGTGCAGTAGACATAACTGATGGCGTTTTAACCTTTCTGTCATTTCAACACAAACAACCTCCTCTTGAGTTTCTTCCTTTGACGCTTAAATTGTTCGAATGGATGGGGGATTTTGGAAATATATGTAAATTGCCTTGACCCTTCCAGGGGCTTGAGCGCTTCAACATCTCTAGGATTTCTATGTCTTGTTGACGTTTCGATAGCATATCTAGATTTCAGAGGTGCAGCTGCTAGCATGCACCTCCTATCCGCGCCGTATTTATACTGACAAGCCCGGGGCACTGTGAGAGTTCTATTAGTACCCACAGGCAGTTTTTGATCGCGCCGAGATTTGAGCTCCGAGCTCTAGATTAGTATTGTCGAGCGGTGACAGAACGACCACGACTACCGACTACCAATCATTTTAAGAAATGATACTAACAAGGACATGGGTAACTATCACGATCATAGCCCTAAGCTGAGCTGAGCCTGGGTTAAATAATTATGAAGTGAAAGTTGTTGTTGATCTACACGAACATCATGAAAGAATCTTATTAGTGTTAACAGTGAGTTTATTTCGATCTCATATCTTTTTACTGTTTATTCATCATCTTGACAATATGCTATACGAGGGTTGCCTTTTATATTTCGGGATTAGAGAACAAAAACAAATATTAATCATTGAAAATCGCTTTATTGTTTTTCAAAATATTCCCCATGAAGATCTATACACTTTTGCATGCGTTTGAATCAATTGTCAAAGCACTTTTGCCACTCTGATTGAGGTGTCTCCAAAACATGCATTCTGAACGCAGCAACCGCTTCTTCAGGTGTTGAAAAACGTTGACCTCTCAGTTTGTTTTTTACGTACGGGAATAAAAAGAAGTCATTCGGTGCCAAGTCAGGACTATACGGCGGATGACCCATCAAATCTATGTTTTGAGCGTTGTTCTAGTGGTACGGTTGCGACATGTCCAGTTTTTCCGAAAAAACAGGTGACCATTTGCTTGGAAGTGCTTCGTGCGCGAACAACTTTTGTTGGGTTTGGCTCATCTTGAAAAACCCATACAGTCGACTGCTGTTTACTTTCGGGCTCATACGCGTAAATCCACGATTCATCACCTGTCACGATGTCATAGACGTGTTTCGAAGCACCGCGATCGTATTTTATTTTCTGAGCATTTCTTTCGACCAATCGACACGAGCCTTTTTTTGAGCGATTGACAAATTGTGTGGGATACAACGCGAACAAATTTTTCTGACAGTCAAATGTTCATGCAATATTGAATGTATGCTGGTCCCACTAATGCCTAAGGTTGTCTCAATCTCACGATAGGTCACATGACGATCTTGCAATATCAGTTCGCGCACAGCATCAATGGTTTCCGGACGACCTTCACCTTTTGGACGACCTTCACGAAATTCGTCTTGGAGTGAACTACGACCTCGATTGAATTCACCATATCATCGATAAACACTGGTCCTTGATGGAGCTTCATCGCCAAAATTTGAATTCAGTTCATCCATGCACTGTTGCTGAGTTAATTCACGTCGAAAGTTGTAAAAAATAATCGCACGAAAATGTTCACGATTGAATTCCATTATTTGGCCGAGATTAGTTAATCTTTTAAGTTACTGTAAAAAACACAAATAGCGCTCGTATGTCAAAACGTTCTGAGTACGTATAACCTCAAAAATGTCAAACTTTACGATAGAGCTGTCAGTTGCCAAATCGCAACACTAGGGTTGTCTAATCCCGAAATATAAAAGGCAACCTCCGTATAATCAGAATGAATGTCTAATCGCAAAATTTCCAATTAGAGTAAGAGTTCTATTAGTACCCGCAGGCATTGTTATTTTTTTTTTTATCGCGCTGAGACTTGAACTCCGAGCTCTAGATTAGTATCGCAGAGCGGTTACCGAACGACCTCGGCCACCGAGCGTTATTTATGAAATGCCAAATGAATTTCGGTCGTTGCAGAAACTATTCCGCACTATAATTATTCATAGTAAATCTTCCCAACTCATACGAGAGAATATATTGTAAATCAACAGTATCTTGTATAGGTCCCGCTTGCTACACAAGCTTCGCTCTTAAATAGTTGCTACCCTCAGATTACAGCCATAGAACGCTCGCTACGCTGGTTATGGGTACAAAGGCGGCAACCCAGTGTGACCTCTCCAAATGGGCGCGTCATCACCTCTTGTATTACTTTGCCTTGTTGACTTTTCGATAGCATGTCTCTTTTTTCGGGTGGTGCAGTTGCTAGCACGCACCTCCTATTCACGCTGTCTATATACTGACAAGCACGGACCGCTGCGGAGTTCTATTAGTACCCACAGGCGTTTTTTTTCGCACCTAGGATCGAACCTGGATATAGCTGTGTAGAGCGGTAATCGAGACCACCGGCCAACGAACGCGACAGCTTTGGTTAGAATATCCAATATGGTATCAGGTGAAAATTGAGTAGCAATCTGCAAACGGATTTTAAAGCATTTCCAATTCCGTCCCACATTTTTTGAAACACACTCTTGAAAGACGTTGTCACATCAAAACATCAGTGGGGTCCGGATTTTTCATTAGTCGAGATTTGAAATTCTTTCAAATGAGTAAATTTGTAACTTCCAATTTAATCTGTTTAAAATCATAAGATTCCCAAATAAAATGTTTCCATACGAATCAATCCTCCAACCTCGACCTCCTGGCCATTAAGCACTCGCAAATCAGAAACGTACTCTGCACAACAAAATGAAAATTACCAGTACACCTGACCTGGCTCAATACATTACAAGAAATAAAATGAACCATCCGTTCCAGTACCTGATAAATAATTGACAAGACATTAACTTTCTTCCGACTTCATCAAGGATATCTTCCGATTTTATTGCTATCAAATAAACGAAAAGCTGCCTACTGCTATTAACATATCCTTCGTCCGTATAACTTGTGCTTGTGCAAACAAACTCAATAAACTGGCAAACACACTCACACATTAGAATATTCTGGTACGCGTATTACAGATTACTCAGGATAATCCGGTGTCTGGGATGATATTTCCCACAAGACATCAGTGACAAAGTTTCTGTAATCGGATATTCTTTTCGTACGAAACATGGTACATAAACAGATTGGAAAAGAATAACATGCATACTAGACACTTTCCCGAACCGAAAATCATAAAGGGAAAACGAGTATTATCGTTTATTCTCGGAAGGGGAATGTGACTAAGGAAAAGTAACGCCATCATTATGTTAATGGTTTAGTGTAATAAATATTACTTAGAGTTTCCTTCGATTGTCGACTATGTTGGTGTTTTTTACGAGCATTGTTATCCTGAAATTTATGACGAAGAAAGTATGATATACATATTTGTTTTTAAAAGTGACAGACTGTCTACTTATTTTGATATTACGTGTTATTTATGACTGATCGGATCATTAAATTTATGGTAAACGTCGTTGGACGTCGATTTTAAAGGATCTGAATTTAACGAAATTTTATAGTCTAGATGAATGTCATCGTGGAAACATATACGATTATGTGCCATAAATTGTATTATTCATTCAATAATATATATCGTGTGCATTCCATATTCTGGTAAGAAGAACACAGTAGGTCCTTTAGGTCATAATTTTGGTTAAAATCAAATTTGGCCGTGTACTTCCAAAAAAAAACAAATCATCTTCATTGGTACTTCATGTCGTCTCTCCTCTCAATTGTCCTAACCCCTTGTGGGGCATAGCGCGTCAACTGTTCCTTGTGGCCCAGTTGACGTTTCGACGGCATAAACTGGTTTCGGAGAATGCAGTTGCCAGCATGCACATTCATGACAACGAACGTCGTCGTGGACGGGATTCGAACCCGAAACGCCGGTAGTCAAACATGAGACTGATGCCACAACACACTGCGCTACCGGTCGCCCCCGGTACTTCATCCGGATCTCTCTCTAATTGCCTTGACCCCTCCAGGAGCATGGGCGCGTCAACATCTCTAGCATTTCTATGCCTTGTTGACGTTTCAATAGCATATCTACTTTTCGGAAGTGCAGTTGCTAGCATGCATCTCATATCCGCGCCATCTTTATACTGAAAGCTCGAAGCACTGTGAAAGTTCTATTAGTACTCGCAGGCAGTTTTTGATCGCGCCGAGATTTGATCTCCGAGCTCCAGATTAGTATCGTAGAGCGGTGACCGAACGATCACGGCCACTGAGCGCGACAGTCGTACGGATCCCGTTAATATAATAAGATTCATAGTTCGTAATAATAACCGTCGATTGAACTGAACTTTTTCCACACTACTGCATTTATGACAAAAAAAAAAGCTGCTAAACTCAATTCCGTCGAGTCGTCTACACCTCTTCAACTACCACTTAACAACTTTTAATTATAACCATAATCACAGGTGAGCGGAGATACCAGACAGAAAACGGTTAGAAGCAATTATTGTTAATGATAGTAGACGCCATTCTTCGCTTAGACGACATTGCAACCTTAATTCCATATAGTTGCTGACCTCCTATTTTTCACGCTCATCTAAGCTTGACCTTACCACATTTGCTCTGGTATTTTTCTCGAGGAAAATATACACAAGTATTTATAAACAAAAAGAAAAGAAAAACCGCTGGACATTCCACTACTTGGTTCATTAGGCAGCAAGTCTGCCTTAGAAGAGCCTGCTATTTTTACATGTTGCCTTCTTAGACCATTGCAACAACACAGTAGTAAATGTGAAAAAAGAACAAATTCCGTGCAGAGTCTGCCGAGCCGATGGTCGTCTTGAGCGTCGAACCATTTTTCAATGCAACACGTGAAAATAATGATTTAAATTCCAGAAATTTTTTATTGACCATTTTTCTTCATGACTTTCCCTAGGCAATCTCGTGTTTAAATCTCGCTCTGACCTACTTCATCGGCACCTACTTTGTTTTCCAACCTAGCAGCAACATTCTCCTCGTGCAATATTCTAATGGTGGTCGATATTTTGATTTTTTTTTTCAGCGATTTTGTTGGGCCTTTTGGTAGATGACAGCGAAACGACGACGACAAGAACGGCGTCATTCATGACAATATCGACGTTTATGTCGAAGGAATAGTTATATGGCTGTATGCCGGTAACGTTCAATGGAGCGCGGTAAATTACCTGGACAGGTACTTGTATGTACAATATATTGATTAGCAATTTCTTGTTGCATTTATCATTATACAACAGGGTGATGCGGTATATTGACAGAAACTTCGAAAATCCAGGATGCAGGATGCTACGATATGGCTGAATGAATGAATTTGAATGAAAGCTCCTTTGGTGAATTTTCGAAGCAGTTTGTGAACGGTACAAACTGAACTGTACGACCTGTACGATGGGCAGGAAGTTTAGAAAATTGTCAACCTACAACGACTTCAATGGGCAAGGTATATACAACGAATGGACGATACTCACATGCATAAATGAATATTGCAAGGATGCATCTGCGGAGCAATGCCTCGACGATGAGCGAGAGCTCGTTGGGAAGACTCAGCAGATGCTGACGCTGAACAACTGCTTTGCTGGGCTTCCGAAACTAGAGGACGCGGTCATTTGATCAAGATAATTGGAGGAGAACGATGGTGAGGACGAAGAACTATTTTTTTTACTTTCGTTAAATCATATTGCTTACTTAGGGTCTTCTGAGTCCGTAATTGTTGTAGGTTAGGCTAGGTTAAAAGGATGCCGCGGATGACGCAGCACTCATAGGCCACCAAAGGGGCCGTTGTGATACCTACCAGGATAAACACCTATCCCATTGAAATTGCTATCTATTGAACCAGCCAGAACTGGCTATAAACCGATAAAGCCTGAGCGGGCGTATGCCCCTTAGCTTTTTCAAATGAAGGAAGAAAGAGTCCCCCAGAAACACCCGCCTCCTCGCAGCCAAGGCAGGACAGGTGCATAGAAAATGGAGGGTACTCTCCTCCTCGTCAGCATCCTTGCAGCTTCTACAAAAGTCATTGTAGAGTAAGCGAAGTCTTCTTGCGTGCTCACCAATGGGACAGTGCCCAGTGATAACATTCACCACCACACCAATGTGCTTCCTATTCAGTGATAATATTGCAGCAGAATGGCCGGGGTCCGCTGTGGGCCATAACCTCTTCATGCTTTGACACGCACTGTCCTCAATCCACATTTCGCTCGCTTTATTTTTCGCGTTAGAGTTGATAATTCGCTTGCAGATTGTGAAAGGCACCCCGATGTCCCAACGACCATCCTCAATTGCTCCAGTCGTCCCAGCCCGAGCAAGCTCATCAGCCACACAATTCCAGCATAAGCACTGTGGCTTGGAATCCAGCACAATGTGATTTCAAAGTAACGTTCCATCTCATCAAGGAGCGATCGACAGTTCGTAACCATCTGCGATGTCAACAGAGCCGATTCAAGTGATCGAATCGCAGCCTGACTGTCAGTGTAAATAGTGAGTTTCCTACCAATTGTGACATTATATCCCAGCCAGGCGAGAGCTTCTGAAATTGCCAAAAACTCCGCCTGCAGCACGCTGCAATGATCGTGTATGCGGAAAGATAAACTAATCTTCAACGTCTTTGAAAAAATACCGGCTCCCATTGCAGCATCCGTTTTGGATACGTCAGTATATAAAACGATGGAGTCTGGGTGAGTGATTGCCCCCGTTTCCCATATATCACTTGAGGGAATCTGACTCACAAAATTCTTGCCAAACATATATTTAGGAGAGATTTAATCCGTATATGCAGGGAGGTCAAGATTATTCCAAATATAATAGCAGAGTGACCGGAGCTTAGCGCACACTTAGACCACTCTCCACGGCCATCGAGAGGGGGGGGGGGGCGGAAGGGGCGAAACGCCCCGGGCCCGTGTTTTTCTCGGGGGCCCAAAAATTTGAAAAATTAAAAAAAAAAACCTATCTACGCACCGATCTGTTTTTTGTTTTTGCTTCTTTCATACCACTCTGACGCACTGATGTACCGGTCGCCATATATGGGCCCCTACAAAAAAGAAAAAAAAAACCTACGCTTTGACCTCCTTTTTTTTCATATAGCTACCGGTCGCCATATATGGGGCCCCTACAAAAGATGAGTACCGGACCCAGATTTTCTCTCGACGGCCCTGCCATCCAATCTTAAAATATGAGGAAGTTCTGAGGCCACCGTGGCATTCTCTCTTCCGGGTCAGGCTAAGGTCTTTATCACTGGATATATACGTTAAGTCTTGACTTAATTAAGAATGAGTCCTGGAGATTATCAAAAATTATGTTTTTTTAACGAGCATGCTAGCGGATCCTACTTGACGATTCGTCCAAGACGATGGTGACATTTGCCAGTGCTCGACGAGTATAGGGAGACCGTCACCGTCACCAGTTCTAGAAGAACTTTCATCGTTTTCGTCCAATCAAATATGCACATAGATTCATAAGTACAATCACCAGGACTACTCTCTAAACTAAGACTTAGGTCTATAGTCGGACAGACCGATCGATTATAGTTAGTCGGTTTTACGGTCATACGGCTATTTTCTTGGCTTTACGTATCCGTTGTACGCCCCATTCTTATTCATAGTATTGTGGTCTGGTGGGACGTCTTCAGCCGCCTACCGCAACTGACTAAGCAAAATTAAAAGACTAGCCAGTGTCGTAAAGAGTGAGGCATTAGCTCAACCGGCTCACTCTAGATATCTTGGGCGAGCAAAATGACGCAAACACTGCTACTCGTCTTCCTGAAACAGGTCAATCGACTTCGTTAGCCTATGCCGTCACTCAGCGGTTTCTATAGAAACAGACTATTCCTTTCCCAACATCTATTCGATAAGAATTTCACAAGCATTATCCCTAGTCAGATATAGTAGGAGGAGGGAAGTTTCCGTGGCTAGACTCTTTGGTTATACCTACAGATGTATTTAAGGCAGGCGGAGTGGTAGGAGCGAGATTTTATATGCGAAAGGCTAAACTTTAGCTTAGTTTTCCGTCTACCCATCCACTGCAGTCTTTTGTAGGCAGATGCTACGGCATTTCGGAAGCTTTAAACTGGCTGGATCTATACAAGAATCAGTCTTAAGAATCGTGAATGAATGATACTCTGTAACGGAGTGCTATTTCAATGATCCTGTGATGGGTCCAACAGCCACAGTGGTTTGAGAAGTAACTGCCAGGCAGGGATATATGGTAGTATACTAACATCTATTTCCCCATTGCTTCCTGTAAACTGATTAGCTAGCTAATGCTAGATGGATTGGTGGTAGTACATGGCATATGACTTGGTCGCTGTTTGACTTCACCCGCTCCGTAAATCTACTTTTCGCTTAATAGAAAGCATATTGGCTCGATAGTGGATGTTATCACTGGGAACTGCCTCATTGGCAAACATGCCAGGAGACTTCGGCTTCCATATATGTAATCACTTCTGTATAAGCTGCAGAGACGTGAACGAGGAGGAGAGTAGTTACTATCTTCGCTCTGTCCCACTTTGACAGGTACGAGGAGATCGATCTTTGGGTCCTATTTCTTCACTGAGTATGAGGAGCTGGAAAGCGCGTATGTTAGAAAACTCCTTCGTTTTATTACAAGTTCTAGACGGTTATACGTTATAACTGTCAGTACAGGTTAGGTAAGGTGTATCCTGGTGGTATCACAACGGACCTATTGAAGCGTATGTGTGCTGTTGCTGTCATGGCATTTACCTACCTAACTGTCTAATCTCGATAGGATCTCCTTACTTTTCCAAAATGGTGTCGTCAACCTCTCTTCAGATTTATCTGGCGTCATGTGGAGCACCTTACAGTTCAAAATTTCGTCCAGCTATTTGACCTAATTTTCCAACTGAGAAGCAGTGTCAACGCAAGCAGTTTTAACAGTAACCTTGATGTTAACAAACTTTTTCTCTAGAAGACTGTGATATGCTTCTATGAAATATGGTATACAAAACTACCTACAACATCTTTTTACTGTCCAATCACCCTGTTTTCCATTGACAAGACCACAAACTTGACCAACTCACGTAGCAACCATTCTCAGTCTTTTTTTCTCTAAGCAAGCACTTAACTAAAAGCAGCTCCACAATGCAAGTTTTTACTTATCACGTCACCATGCATGCATTCATAAAAGTGCTCAATAATGAGTCTATTTACGCGCCACCATTCCCCTCAGTTGGAACAAAATGAGAATTTTCTTCAAGATAATGAATACTGCAACTAAAAAGCCCATAAATCATAATTGTCTGTGGAAAATGAGGCAGAAAAAGACACAAACACACACTTCATTAAAATTAGTTAATGAAGTAGATTTTATTTAAGAGACTGTTGTCAATCAATATAATTCAAGTTGTGGTTTCACTTGTGGTGGCCTTAAACTTGGTAGCAAGTAAGCCGGTGAAGTTTCGTGGAAATGATGGAAATGATGATGGCGATGATGATGATGCTGATGGAAAAGTTCAATTTTATTTAGAGAGTCGGAAAAACCTGTTGAATGAATATAAATTATCCAGTTAAGAGATTTTCTGATTGGGCTTTGTGAATGTCGCGGCGCTTACTGCTTAAGACTTGAGACGAAACCCAGACGCACCTGAGTATGTTACTCGTGCGTTCGTTTTTTAAAAGATGCAACTTTGAGAAAGTATTATCCAGAGACGACAGAGTTTGGAGCAGTATGTGCTTTCTTTTAAGAAAATTTGTAATTATGCTAAATTTAGGTTGTGGAGATTCCGTTAAAAATGATTATTAGGCTTAAAATATGCACATACGCACTGTTATTCTCCAGTATGTTGTATGCAGTTTGATGTGATCTCTCAGTGTATTTGATTGACATAATTCTGATTGCGGGTCATGAAATACAATCTCCCCAAACCAAAACCAATCAATTCGCAATCCCTCACGAACACAACCTGTAGTAGTTGCTCCATAACTGCTGTAAGTCGACTGGATTGTAATTAAATGGCAAAGTTCAATTAATCGTATCCTAGCCTCCTCTTTCCGAATAACTATTTCCACACAGAAATTATCAACGTGTCACAGGAATTCACCAGCTGAAGGAATTCTCATCACCATGAATGTGAATTTCTTGAATATTTTCATCTATAAGAAACATGGCTGGAATCTATTCAGAAACTCCGACCCAGAGGACATTGATGTCCCTGATAAGATGTCCCGATCCCGAACAATGTACTTGTAAGGGAATGTACACAATGTTAAAATTGTCACTCGTCTTTTCGGCTAAGCTACATCACAAATTGTGAAAGGATTGAGGTCGATTTAAGGTCAACCGACCTTAATCAAAGCAACGAATAGAATTCCTTCCGTTCTCTTTATTTGACACCCAACGACGGCGGAAGAAAAATTTGCTACGTCAAATACCAAAGAAATCTTTGACAATTTTTCAGGATCGATTTTTCCGGTGATTAATTTTGACAGCAACGTTGGGTTTTTATCAACACCAACGGATATCGATGCGGATAGTCTGGACAAACTTGAATTTATGTTATGTGATTTGTCAAAAGCGTGTTACAAAATGCTACAACATATTGTGGATATCAATCAAATTTATGAAATTCTTTCCAGATTAAATGTGTCTAAAGACCGACCACCTTGAATCTTCTGGACACTTGCATGTCACCGTACAAGAAAAAGAATTTTCCATTTTCATTCACTTATGGGATTAAGTGACGATTTATATTAGAATAATATGACTCGTCAAGATGTCAAGCCAACATTCAGATTAAGATTTTATCAAAGAAACAAAACGCAAGAACGTGCATACGTACTGAGTTCTATGGCTTCGTTGAAAGTGAAAGGGAGAAACCCCGCCACTTTGAAATATTTTATAGTGTAGGAGTATCATAAAATATCCTAAAATAAAAACGACTAATACAAAAAATTTGTAGCAGGTTGAGTTGTTGTGACCCTAATCCATTAGTGTGCTTTACAGCAGTTGCGATTATTAATGCAATGTTGTAAGAATATTAAGGTCACTCATTTGTATTGGACGACTATGTTGCCCCTTAATTAGCCAATAAATTAAGATACATACGGTACATTCTATTGTACTATTGTTGTTAGTGTTAAACCGATGTGGAAAAGAAAAAAAAACGTTTCGGGTTAACTACAAATGTCAGCATCCAAATCGTCCGCAACCCTGTTTACCACCTGGACAAAACAAGTAAAAATGCAGCTTGAGTTCTATATAGGCAACGACCACATTCGCACCACGAGTCATCTAAAAATCCTCGGAGTTATCCTGGATAGCATGGCGACCTCATCTGCCACTTCTGTCTCAACTATATGCAACAGAATGCGTGGCAGGAGTAAAATCCTTAAAGACTTGGCCGGTAGCACATGGGAAAAAGATAAGGAAATGCTATTGGTCACATACAAAGCAGTCGGAAGATTGTGGTCAACTATGCTGCTACTGAGTGGTCTCAGAACCTCCGCCCTGTAATTGGATGTCTCCCCAACACCACCTAAACCAGGAAACAAAGACGTTGCCTATCAAAGACCCCAACAAACTCCATGTTAATTGCCTTGACCCCTCCAGGGACATGGGCGCGTCAACATCTCCAGCATTTATATGCCTTATTGACGTTTCGATAGTATATCTACTTTTCGGAAGTGTAGTTGCTAACATGCACCTCCTCTCCGCGTTATCTTTGAAAATGACAAGCTCGGAGCATTGTGAGAGTTCCATCAGTACTCACAGGCACCTTTTGATCGCGCTAAGATTCGCACTCCGAGCTCTACATTGGTATCGTAGAGCGGTGACCGAGCGACCACAGCCACCGAGCGCCATAAGCTCTTTGCGAAGCAATATTTAGAAGGCTGCTACCGAAGGGAACACGCTAATTTCCATCTTATGGACAAGACTTCGACACCAAGACAAGTTCGGCATGATCTGAGGGACCTTGAGCACAATGTCCTGAGATATAAAAGGAATCCTTTCGACGATACTACTACTACTCAACTGCCCTAACCCCTTGTGGGGCATAGCGCGTCAACTGTTCCATGTAGCCCAGTTGACGTTTTGACGGCATAAACTGGCTTCGGAGAATGGAGTTACCAGCATGCACCTCCGGCACATCCATGGCCACGAACGTCGTCGTGGACGGGATTCGACCCCAAAATCCCGGTAGTCAAACATGAGACTGATGCCTCAACACACTGCGCTACCGGTCTCCCAAAATAAGAGGTCCATTCATCAATAACAGGATTAACACCAAATCCAGTACTTTTGCCGCAAACACCAGCCATATTACTTAAAAAGAAGAGGCTCTCTAGAGACACCAGGACAACACTCGCCCAACTTCGATCAGATTGGTGTTCACGCCTCAACTCATATCTATCCCATATTGAGGAAAACGTCCAAAACACCCTTCCAGCGTACAACGGAATATATTACGACGTACTATAGACCACATTTTTACGTGCCCACCCAGCTTACTCCAAGGTCGTTGTGGGAAAACCCACGCAGTGACATTCCTTGGCCTTGACACCAAGAAGCTCGAAACGGAATTAGACATTTAACATAAACACACACTGCACCTGACCACCGCTACAACAACAATAACCAGAGTAATCTGGTAATCTGGATACTCAGTTCAAAAATAAAGAAGAGTTAATTAAGTTTGTAGGTTTCGGAACACGAGTCCACAAGCCCTGGATTCAATGATTTTTTTTTTTAATTCTAAAATTTTTTGGCAGTTATTTTCCTAAAAGCGCTTTTAATATTAGCAACAATTTGACGAACGCCTTTGACACGCGCATTGAAATAAAACAGGGAGATAAGCTGGCCCCGAGCTTTTTAACACAGCACTCGAGTATCTAATAGCCCCCATATACGATGCGATCCGTCGTCAGATCGATCTGACGATATTTTGATCATCAGATCGATCGCACAGTGTATGTGACTATCGTTGACGTTTTCACTGATATGACGATCAAATTTTATCTGCCGATTTTTTGGTGCGATTTTGCTGCAATCCATCGGTCTGACGATCGATTGGACGGTGTATGTGATTATCGCAAGTGAATGTCAAATTATCAAATTGTTCAATTATGGAATTTGACGGATTCTGATGATTTCAATGGCTCTGTCATGCAAATATAAAATATGTATAAATAGTATACGAAAATGCTTCACAAATCCAAATATAGTAGTTAAAAAAAATTAATGTATGTAAGTTGTATTGCGAGTGATTCATTCATAACCTTTATTTTTTGAGTTGTCATTCGTTGCCGCATTGCACGAAAATCGTACAGTGTGTGTGCAGCGAAGATCGTCAGATATTTTGTGGCGATCCATAGTCAGATCGATCTGGCGACGGATCGCACAGTCTATGGCAGGTCTAATACGAAAAATACGAAGGCAGTGGGTGCAAACGACGAAGACCCTTCTAATCAACATCCTGTTAACATCAATGGTAATTGCGAAAGAAATGCTGCACTCACATGATCAAGCAGCAAAGGAAGTTGGTCTACACATCAGCAAAGAAAGAACTAAAGTCCTTACCCAATGCCGCGAGATCGAGATCGAAAACCGCAATGGTGAAGCTAGATGATAACTACGTCAACGAAGAGGTGCTTGGGGCGCGAATATAGCAAAGAATGGTGACGAAGCTCTCTAAATCAAATGTTGGTTTCAACTTGCAAACGGATGCTTCTAGTCGAAGCTCTCTATATTAAAATCAATTTGCATACGCATACATTCAGGCATGGACTCTCACCTAAACCACAGAGAACCTGTTCAATACGTTCGAAAGGAGGGTTATTAATTAATAATATTTGGATCAGTTGTTGAATAGTAAACCAATTATGACGTTTTCGGCAGAAGAAAGTTTCGCAAAATATTGGAAACTAATGAAAATCGATAGTGGCAGTTACTACTGGTGGAAGCAGTGCGAAAAGGAAATGTATTGTACATTAGCAGAAATACAGCAAAATATAAAAATAAACAAGCTAGTCTTCGGCTAGCTTGCCGAAGGTATGATACCCTTCACGCTTCAAGCTGTGAAGCCGATTTCAACCAAATTTAGGAACGTGGCATAGAAGTCAGTATGATTGAATAATATGCTATTTCGTAAAGATACCTTCAGAAATAAAAAAGTTTTTCAAACAAAAATTTGCTTTTGGAGCGGTCGTTCTCATGACAGTTATATGATAGAGTAGTCTGATTTCAACCAAATTCAGGAATGTAATTTGACTAAAGATACTATTGATTATTGCGATTATTGAAAATGATTATTTGAAAACGATATCTTTAGAAATAAAAAAGTTTTTCTCACAAAGACGAATTTTTGGACCGGTCGTTCCTATGGCAGCTATATGACGTAGTAGTCGGATCACAACCAAATTCAGGAATATGATTTGACTAAAGATACTTTTGATTAATCTAAAATTTAAAAATGATATCTTCAGAAATAAAAAAGTTTTCCTTACAAAGACAAATTTTTGGACCGGTCGTTCCTATGGCATCTACATGACGTAGTGGTCCGATTCCGTTGGTTCCGACATATATATAGGTACAGCGTGCAAATTTCAGCTTGATAGCCTTAAAACTGAGGGACTAGTTTGCATAGAAACAGACAGACAGACGGATAGACGGACAAAGCTTAATCGACTCGTCTCATCATACTGACCGAGAGTATATATAGTTTATATGGTCGGAGATGCTTCCTTCTGTGCGTTGCAAACTTCATGACAAAGTTAATATACCCTATCACATCCCTGAAGGGATAAAAATTCTGGAGTCACTTTGTGGGTTAAATAGAAATACATACATAATTCCTCTAGGAATTTTTGAATGAATTTTGGCGACGTAATCTGAAGGGGTTCATGAATCAGGAAAAGAGTTTCACATTTTTAGGTTAATTCGTAAGAGAAATATAAAATAATACTAGAAAGGATAAGTACTCATTATTTGTCTCGTTTGATATGACACTCATCATGCCTACAGTCGCTGAAATATAACTTGACCATTGTGACTCTTTTTTGACGTAAACTCGTCACTGGTTGAAGAAAATTCTCACACACATACTCTTCAACTGCAATATTGATTAGCCGGCCACACACACACGCTCTATCATCTGGAAAATCGCGGCACCTGGATCGCCCCATTTTTTTCCCGATGATTCGCGGCGTTTACAATCCCCTGGAAAATCGCGGCACCTGGATCGCCCCATTTTTTTCCCGATGATTCGCCGCGTTTGCAATCCCCTGGGAAATCGCGGCACCTGATCGCCCAATTTTTTCCCCGATGATTCGCGGGAAATTGCGGCACCTGGGTCGCCCAATTTTTTTCACGATGATTCGCCGCGTTTGAACGAGTAGTGAAATTTAAGCAACTTTGTGCGACCAGATGGTTCGTGGCGTTTTGGGTTTTCAGGTGATAGAGCAACAACAATTTGTATGGAGACGGTGTCTAGTTGGGTGTGTTGTGATTTTGCAGGTGATTCGCCACGACCGAATTTTTATGGGTTACTCTATAGTGGTGGTAGTAGTAGCTTGCATAATAAAATATGAGAAGGATGGCTCCATGCAGATATTTTGGTCCTGCTGCAGGTGTGCGCCAGGATAAAAGGATTTGTTTATCAATGAGGAGAGATATATAGGCAAGATGGGTGTTGTATGACTAGGGGTGCTGAGACGAATACGTTAGACTGCCGCTGAAGGCATTTTGAGTCCTTTGGTAACGAAAAAAGACATGCTTTGCAAGGAAAGCCCGATCAGACGAGTATTTCCCCATGAAAACAGGGTGGCCATTCAGGGGTGGGCAAAAAAAAAGTGCTGGATGCAGATATGCTAGCACGAAACGGCTGCAGGTACATGTACAAAGAGTGAAACGGGCAACCTAGGGCTACATGCGAGGGCTCGCAACGCCCTATTTCCCCATGAAAACAGAGTGGTCATTCTGGGGTGGGCAACCCAAAATTTTGCAGGCTAGTCAATTGTCTCAATATTAGCTTCGTTCAGGAACTGCTTGACGCGGTGTGTGACATCGTGCATTAAATTAAAGTTGTCGCCAATAGATGCTGCATAGGGAACAACATGGCCACGTCGAATACCGGTAATATACCGTTCGGCTGGCAGTCCTCCTCCTCGGCCTCCCGAGGGCACGAATACAATTTTCGTGCTTGGAATCCATAGAGATACAGGCCCACACCATACACGAACCGCCCCCGTATGATAACTTTTCTGTGATACAGCATTGCGCAAATCGCTCACCTGGACGCCTGTATACCCGACCTCTTCTGTCACTGCCATGTAGGCACACTCTGGTCTCGTCGGTGAACAATACGGACCGCCATTGCTCGAGGGTTCAATTTAAGTGAAAGTGATTCCTGACAAACGTGAGTCGCGCTTGTCGGTGATGTGGGGTCAATTTTGGGCCTGTGGCTGGCCGTCTTGGAGTCAAATTCGCTTCCTTTAGTCGTCTCCTTACTGTCCACTCGCTTACAGCTACTCCGTGAACGTCCCTCAGATTCTGCTGCACTCCCGTGATGTTCCGATTTCGTAGCATACTTGTCACAATAAAACGATCGTCTCTATCGGGTGTGCACCTAGAGCGGCCGGGTCGGGGTCTCTGATTGTAGCTAAATAGGGCGACAACTTGAGCCGCCTGCTGAGGCGTGGCACTCATGAATGACAAAATTGTGACTTTTATTGCTTTAAACTTATTCAATCGACCTTCCATATTCAACTGACCATTGAAAACCCTTTGCGGATGCATTTATAGGGTTAGTTTGCCTTGTAATAACCCATTCATGAATGTTCAATTTCCCGACTTTTTAGCTCCAGGTAGCGTTCATTCATAAAACACTCATTAAATGGTGATAAAAAAAGGTATCATTATAAAGCTACACAGTTAAAAATCCTGGTCTATTATCAATGCTAATTGGGGTTACATATATGACAACACCAAAATTGTATTAGATTTTAATAAAATGAAAGTATATTAAACTTTTCTGGCATTATTTTTTTAATCAAATTGTTGGTTTAAAATTTAATCTACAGATATTATAATCTATGAAAAAATATTAATTTTACTGCGTTTTTTTAACTCCTCTAAGTTTTTTCTCCATTATTTTTTTTTTCAATTTTCTAAACTTCCAAATCCTTTATTAAGCCCATCGCAGGTTAGCCAGCTAATCTTTAAGTTTTTTCGCCATGGCGCAGCATCGAACCTGTGAACTCCGTGTTGTAGAGTTGCGACCTAGACCACTCGGCCACGCAGCATAATATTTTGAGCTGACTGCGAGTAGTTATAGTGAGACTTGAGACTCAAAAAATATACTTTGTGGGGTTTACCTTTTAATTAAACTTAGATTAGAAACTAATGCGAGAACAAAAAGAACACAAAAAGGTTTGAATTGTATTAGAATTTATTACAAATTGGTTTAAAATAGAAGTAAACTTTGAATTGTATTAGAATTTATTACAAATTTGGTTTAAAATAGAAGTAAACTTTGAAAGGGTTTAGATTATAGAATTAAAATTATTAAAAATGGTGGTAGTCCAAGACCAGGTTTAAAAAAAATACCGAGATTTTTAACTGTGTAAGATCTCAAACTTTCAAATGCCATACGATTTGTAGGGATACATAACGTACTTTTAAAAATATACATACAAATACACGTGCTTTCGGTTTGATAGCTATTGATAGTATTTTTGCTCGCAAGTGTATTATAATAGATCAGGGTGTTATCTGTATGGCCACTTTATAATCAGAGAGCACGCGAAAGCATTTAAGCTATACAGACGATGATGCGGAGGATTGTACTGGTTATCTAAGCAAGTAGTAGGAGGTCAACTTTGAGATCCCACTTGTTTGTTGTTTAGAGGGACATATGGAGGATTCACGTTGATAAACTCCATCGAAATCCACTTTAACTACAAACCACAAATGAAGGATTAGCTGTCCTGTAGGAACCCTTCTATCTAACCTATGTCATAATTTATAGCAAAAAGAGAGAAAATGAGTTAAGATGGTGTTGGTAACAGCTTACCATTTGGACATAATCATAGCTGTCAGCATACGAATGCATTCTTTTATAAGGAAATTGCAAATTAACTTGCGCTGGACAATGCTGATAAATTCAAACATGTTATTCGATCGAATCATCATTTATTCAAATATTAAAGCATTATCATAATTCATATTTCCTTGTCGTTCACGTGCATTCCAAAACGCTCCAACCTATTGTCACGATGTTGTCATTGCAACCAGTGACCAGTCAAATTCCTCAAACTATAATAAAGTGCATTTACCTCCTGGTCGGTGTGGTGTTCTTTGAAAACTGGTAAGCATTTTGAAAACTGGTAAGCATTTTTAATGGTCGCACCGCAACACAGTCGGCAGTCGACGACGCTGACGATGGCTCTACGACATCAAGCAGGATTTTCTCTTATTGAACGTTCCCTTATCTTTGTTTTGTGATAAATGTGAATTAATGTTGCGAGAAGGAACGTCACGAAATGCACGCAATCGTAGTAATTCTAGAACTAGAAACATGAAACGGCTTTAAACGAATAAACTGCCGAACGAGACCAAAGTCTTACCTCTACCGACTATAGAGTGTCTTGCAATAAGGCGAAAAGACCCAAATAAGAATCCAAAAGACCGGATAGAGAAGAAAGGAAGCAAATCCATTTGGGGATGAATTGACTAAAAACATGTGACAATATAACTATGCGCTAGGTTATGGCAGTAGTTGTTAGGGGGATAACCGAAGGTAGGAGAAAAAGATATTTTTTTCTGCAATCATTTTTCAAGAGATTAATTTGAACGGCATCTAAACAAACACATTGAAGGAGCCTTGCGCACAAATACATAGGGTCCATATACACACATTTTTAATTTACGTATAAGTACAGAACCACAACGTGTGTTGTGTTCTATCTACGAAAATAATTTCGTATTGCTGATACCTGATACGGTGTCATTTACATGACACTATACTTATATTTGTATTTAGATAAGTACGATTAATTCAATTTCTTTCTGAAGTGATGAATTACAATTTATAAATCACCGTTTATACGCATGGCATTGCATTTTCCAACAGCAGGATCTGTTACCCTATGTAGGTATAATCGTCTATTCTTAGCATCAATTTACCAGCCTCTTTTCAGCTGGTACAATACTAGAAAGCACATGGATCGATGACTCGTCTATAAGGGCGAACAATATTTATCTACTTTTAAGGAATCTCAGTTAGCCATTGTTATGTTGTTGTTTTCTTGTCTTCTTCTTTAAATCAAATAGACGCATTAAACACAAAAAATAATATCTATGATATATATATAGGTATATGTACCTATATAATATATAGTACCCATAAGTCCAAATCATCACTAATGCCATCTATTGCTGGTTCTATTGTAGTACACAGTAAAAAATCACCTTGCAAAAATTCACCGATTTGGTGTGCCATTATGACGGTTTTTGTCGGTGTAGATAAAATACTCTCTGTGCGGAAATTATTTTTACCACATTAGTTGGATTTCCCCCTGTAGTGTGGGGGTTAGAATAAATTATACAAAGTATCTACACTGCATGCAGATACATCGAAACATGAATATGTCTTATCCCTACCGAAAGCGTGGGATGTGTTTTGTCGAATGATTTCATCCAGTATAACTATACTGGGATCTTTATAAAACTTACGTCGATATCTTCAACACAACAGGTTACACGCAGTCGGTAGCCAAACACATATCCATGTTTCGATGTATCTGCATGCAGTATAGATACTTTGTATCATTTCCCACCAAAATCCAATAACCTGTCCCCAACGTCAATCAACATCTCAACATGTACACACAAGATCCCCGCAAGCGCGCCGCCTGCGCGGATCCACAAGCAACAGCCATGCACAATAACCACTTCACTCAAACGACATGCACAACCAGAATAGAAAAATTTTCAATGGGCTTGTTTCCTCTTCTGACCCCCGAGTAGAAAAACAGACATTTCGTGTGACGGACAGATTTTTAGGATGACCCCCAGCTATAAGACATATCCATGTCAAAAACTATGCTCCCGGCTTGTCGTAAAAGGCGGCGCGACTAAAGGGATAGGGTATGTAGGCTTGTAACCTGCGTGCCCTAAATTAATTTACACCCGAAACATTAAGCGAACCTCGGATACCACGGACTGACACACCGGCAACGACTTTTTTACAAACAACGGACCACGATCGGTTTTCGGAACGATCGAACGATGTGAGGCGAGTGCAATAGTGCGAGGCTCACTGAAGTCGAACGAAAAATGACCGCATATAACATCGATATACTAGGAATGAGCGAAACAAGATGGCCTGGATCGGGAACGACTTTATCACCAAGCTCCCAAACAGTACTGCTCTACTCTGGAAGTGAAGACGATACCTCACCTCGAATATCAAGCGTCGGAATCCTGTTGACTTAGGCTGTACGCCTATCTCTAATCGACTGGAGGCCCATCTCCGACCGTATCATCACAGCCAGATTCAAATCCTGGGTAAGAAAAATCAAAATAATTCAGTGCTACGCCCCGACTGAACTAGCGGATCAATCGGCTAAGGACGGCTTTTATCAACGGGTTAGCGACACCTTCGACAAGGCTCCCAAAGGTGACATAAAAACTATCATGGGGGATCTCGACGCCAAAGTTGTGTCTGACAATGTAGGCTTAGAGCACCTAATGGACAATCATGGACTAGCCAACAGGAACAAAAATGGCGAGATGCTCGTGAAGTTTTGAAACTCTCGTCAACTCGTCATTGGCGGTACCTTGTTCAAGCACAAACGCTACCGCTTGGATCAACCTGCACCTCTCCGGATGGCAGAAGAGAAAACTGACCAAATAGCCGTTTTTATGACATGGAGGAATTGTCTCTTGGAAGTCAGGTCGAAGCGAGGTGCTGATGTTGGCAGTGATCACCAACTTGTTGTCGCAAAAATACGGTTACAAACGGCAGCGATCAATCACTTTGTGAGAATCCTACAATTGATGATAGATGGAAAGTCGCTAAGGACTCATTTATTTCGTGTGGCGTAACATTTGCGGGTCGATTGGAGCGAAGTAGAAGACCATTCATTAGCAACTCTTTATGGTCTCTAATCTCAGCACGCAAGAGAGTTAAGGAACAGATTAACTCAGCTGCTCACGGCTCAACCAAAGACCAACTCAGAGCTGAATACCGTTCACCACAGAAAGGCGTGCAAAGAAGCGTATGAAGGGACAAGCGAAATTGCATCAACGCATTAGCGGAGAAGGCAGAGGAAGCGGCTCACGGCGGTGAAAGTGGAACCCTTTACAAACTTATCAAGTCATTAACTGGCAAATCTTTGGCAACAGAACAATATGTGAAAGATAAAGATTGGTCTCTACCGATCACCGAAGAACACCAACTGCGCAGATGGAGATAACACTTTATTGAGGTCCTCAACAACATCTTTGGACGAGTCCATCTTCATTAGTAGCAGAAGATATTCCGCAAATAGCCAGAGTTGATGACTATTAAGTCGGAGGATGCGGGTAAGGCCCCATGGATAGATGGAATTCCGGTGGAACTTTTTAAAGCAGATACCAATGCTACTGCGGATATTCTTATGCCCCTTATCCAAAAGTGTTGGGAAACCGAAACTCTCCCTAAAGAGAGGAAGAAGAGCGTCATTATTAAAATCCCGAAAAATGGCGACCTGAAGAATTGCAACAGTTAGCGTGGGATCTGTCTTTTCTCTGATGGCAAAATGAACAGGCTGGTTTTCGCGAGGGATTTTCATGTAGCGACCACATCAACACCCTCCGAATTATTATTGAGCAATCCGCAGAGTGGAGATCCCCATTACATCTCTTGTTCATCAATTTCGAGAAGGCGTTTGACAGCGTTGACCGGGAATACATCTGGAAGTATTTACGTAGGAGAAGCATATCAGATAAAATAACTTCCATCATCAAGCAGTCCTACCAGGGAGCCCAATGTCACGTCTTACACAAGGGTAAGCTATCAGATCCTTTCGAGGTGAAAGGCGGAGTGAGACAAGGCTGCATTTTGTCACCTATACTGTTTTTGATTGCCATTAATGGTGCACTAAGCGGCGCGCTTCAAGAACAATGGTATAAAATGGAAGTTGTTCAAATGCCTTCAACACCTAGACTATGCTGACGATATATGTCTTCTACCCAATAAATCGGAGCAAGTAGCTAAAATGTCTGATGCTCTGCATTGCCAAAGCCGTAATGCGGAACCTAAAATCCACATCCAGGAAAGCAACGCGAAATTTGTCTTTTGGGGCAGGCGGTCGAAAAAACTGACAATTTCTGCTACCTCGAAAGCGTAGTTACAGCAGATGGTGGAGGAGCTGCTAATGAACAATCTTGCATCAACAAGGCTCAAGCAGCTTTTTTCAATTTGACTCCTTTCTGGCAAAATAACAACATTTCCAGACGAACCAAACTCCGGATCATCGAAACCAACGTGAAATCCGTGCTTCTATATGGCTGTTCATCTTGGAAAGTAACCAATGAGATAACAACTAAGTTGCAATTATTCGTGAACCAATGTCTATGGCGCATCCTACACATTCGCTGGCCGGAGGTCATTTCTACCGACGATCTCCTTACTATTACTCGCCAGGATAGGATAGACACTTCGATCAAAAGAAGAAAGTGGCAATGAATAGGTCACACCCTCCGTAAAGGGCCGGACAGCATTGCTCAACAGGCCCTGGATTAGAAACCACAAGGAGCCAACGCAAGACGCCGTGTTGGACAACCGTGTTGGAGAGCGAGGCCTCTATAGGCAAATCGTGGATTTCGGAGAACAGGACGAGGTGGAAAGTAGACGTGGTTAATGCCCTATGCCGCACAAGGCGTTAACAGGAACCAGAGAGAGAGGTGGATTTCAGAATATCCCGAATGGATGAAAAATTATTTATTTAAACGGTTGAAACAAATTATCCATACGGTGAATCACTGTATATTTTTATTCAGTCGGCAAAATGCTCGGACACCAACCATTGTCGAAGTGGGATTTAAACTCATAATTGGAGGGAAGAATACTATACATCGGACTGACGTCAAGCTAATAACTCACTGATATGAAGATACGTGTTTCGGAAGAAGAATAGAGATGAAATAAAAAAAATATATAAATATTTACACCACCCATTGTTGTTGTTAATTGCCTTGACCCCTCCAGGGGCATGAGCGCGTCCACATCTTTAGCATTTCTATGCCTTGTTGACGTTTCGATAGCATATCTAATTTTCGGAAGTGCAGTTGCTAGCATGCACCTCCTATCCGCGCCGTCATTATGCTGACAAGCTCGGAGCACGGTGAGGGTTCTATTAGTACCCACAGGCAGTTTTTGATCACGCCGAGATTTGAACTCCGAGCTCCGGATTAGTATTGTAGAGCGGTGACCGAACAACCACGGCCACCAAACGCGACATTGCAGTAATAACTATTTTCAGCTTTTGATAAGGTATTTTTTGGAAACATTTTGTCTTTTACACCAGATAAAGACAATATTTTTTAAACACCTATCGTGCGGTGTATGCTAGGAGTATTAATTCGCCGAGTGAATAGAAAAAGTGCATTATCCAGTAACTGGTGTCAAAAGGAGCTATTTTTTTTGAATATTCATGATTTCGGTGCAAAAATGTTGCAATTGTCCCTACCAAGAAAAGGAGACAGTGAAAACGAACAAAACGTTTAACAGTTCTTGTATGGGAATTGGAACGGAAAACAGATCCTGGTACTCCGCTTTAAGACAACTGGGGCCTATCCAGAGTATGCGAGAAAGTTTAAGTGAATATTAAATTAATTGTGATTCAAACCCATGCTCGTGGTAGTAATCGAAGAAACATCTCACTTAGTAAATAGAAGCTCTACCCATCGAGCTACAGTTGTATAAAGCGATGTAAAAGCAGGTTGGTTATCACTTCCGCTGGCAAGAGATATAAGGAAGTGGTGTCCGAAGAGTACGTCCCTCATGTCGGCGAACGAACCCAGTGATTGATGTGGAACTGGATTGATTACTTCAACTCGAAACCTTTTTTGGCTCCCAAAATAAATAATAAAACGGAAAAAAGCAAAAAACAAAAAAAAAAAATTCTAGATGATCTAGGGTATGCTAAAAACTTCACGTGAAAATTAAATTCGTTAATTATAATTTGTTGCGCAACAACCAGATATTTCTGCGAATGACATAACAAACTTTCTTTTACGTTGATGTACAATAAATTAATATTCCTGAACTTTTCAGAATGCAGAAAATTCATCATTCATTTAAACGAATATCCGTTTTAGTTAGAAAGTTCCTTAATTTCAATTTGCCCATTCACCATCCTGCCACTGACACGTTTTGCACTATACATGAGAACCAAAAGACGAGTCGACCCACTAAATATTCAACAATATCATCGGATGCTCGCTTATTTCCTATGACATTATTGCCGAGTTTCTCTTCAGGATAACACACTATTACATGAGTTATATCCACATTCTGTACATGCCATGCTCATCTTGATGTAAGTATATTTTCATCTGCAATACTCGTATATCTTAGCCAATTTGACGCAACTTTACAACTGTTTGCGTCATCATCGTGCCGAGACAGGATTGCTGGCGAGGATGATGACAAGTCGTAAAGGCAAATTGATGTTATTATCCGGTAAATTAGGATGAATTCTTGGAAATACAATACATCATCTTAAGGTTTAAATGGCAAATGGAATTCTGCAATTAAGGAATTACACTTTTTATTGGGTCACATCGTCACAAAAAAAAACTATATCTGGGATCTAATCCTTAATAACCGACAGACAAATTTAGCCAATAACTTCTAAATTAGAGCAAGATACACCGTACGTTGAGTTACACCGTTTGATCAATTATATTTAAAGAATAGAGTGGAGTGGGTCATTGCTACACAGAGTCAACAATGATTTGGCTTAGCGATCCACTACAACGAAAAACTAATCAGCATAAAACCAATTCGTCATCTATCTTCTGGTTTCGTCCACACGATGGATCGTACTCTTCAGGAGCTGCTTTAATCCATCGCGTAAGCAGCTCGACCAGACCAGGACCTAAATCGGAATACGTCCCTGGCTACAATGTCTAAACTATAGTGTGCAGTGTACTACACAGGTCCGAATTATTTTCTAGTGTTTCCTGTACTCTTTTGAACTTCGTATGACTGTGAAAACATTAGGAGCGTGCCTGCAGGGCTGACGAGAGGGAACGGGGAACAGGGGTGATTCCCCCCAAGCCCGGGCTTTCAAAGAGGGCCCGTAATATTCAAAAATAAATGTTTTTTTTTTCATTATGGTACTTTGAACTAGAATATATTACCAGTTCTGTAGTGTTTTGAGGTCCTAAACTACAATAGATTTCACGCTTTCGTGCTAGTGTCGGGGCCATAAGCTACAAAATAATACATTACTCAGGTTCCGGACTCGGTTTGGGGCCCCTAATATTTTTTTGATTGTTGGTGACTAAGGGCCTCTACTTTTTTTTGTGGTATTTGGACCATGTTTTTTCTTACGTTGCAATTTCACCTTCCGTACACAAACTACTTTCGCGCTTCATTTTGTTGGATGGGCCCTACCCTTGACGAAAATTTTTTTTAAAACCGATGAACTCATTTTCCTAAGTGCAAAAAGTTAAAAAAAAAAGTTCTTGTAAAATGATTTACATAATATATTTCAATATAATATATACAAGTATGTCATGGCATCGTTTTCAAATGAAGGAATGAAAAATGAAAAGAAAAGAAGAAACTGAGTTGCCTCCTCGGGCCACAAGAATGTGGGGTTCCAAAAATATGGGCCCCAAGATGTGTGGACCCCTCGGCATATGAGGCCCGCTTAGAGATGTATGGGCCCCAAAATGTATAGAATCCTAAGATATATGGGACCCCCAAGATGTATTGGGCCACCAGAAGAAGGAGGGGGCCCCAAGATGCATGAAACACCAGGATATATGGGTCCTATTCTATTTTTTTTCGAATACTTTAGTACTGGGGCCCAGAATTGTTTTCCCCGGGTCCGGATTTCCTCTCGGCGGCCCTGCGTGCCGGGAATAAAATAAAAGGATACGAACAACTTTACTCAGATATTTAAACAAATAATTTACTAACTAAACTGTGAGTGAGTTTTTTTTTACACTTATTACTGCCCTTCCAAAATATGTTACATATCAACTGCCAATTTCGCCTGGGTATAAATATGTCGATTGATATCTAATCGGTACAGATCAGAAAATTCGGCATAGAAGGATGTGGTGGTAACATTTACGGAAACTTTCCATACGCTGCTCCCATACAACGACATAGACAACACCATGGAGCGAATTAAACCCAGTTTTATATTAACACAGAGAAAACTGCATTGCCCGATTTAAGATAGCATGGGAAAGGAATGGATTCATGTCTGGTTGATACGAATAGCGATGTCCCGCTCCATACCGCCATCTACGGCAACAATACCACCAAAGTAGACGAATTCGTCCATCTTATCCATAAGCGTTTCGTTCAAACTAATTTTTCCTCGCAGTGACAGAATCAGAACCTTGTTCTTAATCCTAAGCCCAACCATAGTCGTCCCTCTCAAAATCAAAAGACACTCCAGTCAGACCTATGATTTTGTGATAGAGTAGGCACAATGTTGTCAGCGTAGTCAAGTTGTTGGAGATAAGATGTATAGGTCCATCGGACTCCCCACTTCCAGATACGGCTACATGCAAAATACCACCAATCACTTAGGCGGCTATTACACAATAAAAGTTCTTTTAAAAATATATTTGATGAACGATATTTCAAAAGAACTTTTATGAATGATATTAGCCGCTAAAGGGGGAAGGTGTGCAAGCATATTAGAAAAGTAGTTGAAACAAGCAACGTCCATGTCGCAAATCTTTTCTTAAGCGGCTATTACACTATAAAAGTTCTTTGAAAATAGCTTTCATAAAAGATATTTGTAAAAGAACTTTTATAGTGTAATAGCCGCCTTTAGAGGAATTAGATCGGTGAGAGGATGCACCCTTGTTGAACTCCACTCAAAGTGCAAAGTGCAAAGACTGGCGACGATTGCTGCAACCGGGGCTATAAGATCCATTCCATTAGCTTTTAACGCTCGATATTTTTGCTGAACAGCAAGCAGCGATTATAGCATTGCGACTTCGCGAGACCGGTCAGTGGCGTGCGCTAAGCTCCGGTCAATCTGCTATTATATTTTGAATAATCTTGACCTCCCTGCATATACGGATTATATCTCTCCTAAATATATGATTGGCAAGAATTTTGTGAGTCAGATCCCCTCAAGGGATATGTGGGAAACTGGGGCAACCACTCACCCAGACTCCATCGTTTTATATACTGACGGATACAAAACGGATGCTGGAGTGGCAGCCGGTATTTTTTCGGAGACGTCGAAGATTAGTTTATCTTTCCGCATACACGATCATTGCAGCGCGCTGCAGGCAGAGATTTTGGCGATTTCAGAAGCTCTCGCCTGGCTGGGATATAATGCCACAATTGGTAAGAAACTCACTATTTACACTGACAGCCAGGCTGCAATTCGATCACTTGAATCTGTCGACATCACAGACGGTTCCGAACTGTCGATCGCTTCTTGATGAGATGGGACGTTACTTTGAAATCACATTGTGCTGGATTCCAAGTAACAGTGCTTATGCTGGTAATTGTGTGGCTGATGAACTTGCTCGGGCTGAGACGACTGGGGCAATTGAGGATGGTCGTCAGGACATCGGAGTGCCTTTCACAATCTGCAAGCGAATTATCTACTCTAACCCGAAAAATAAAGCGAGTGCTAGATGGATTGAGGACAGTGCGTGTCAAATAATGAAGAGGTTATGGCCCACAGCGGACCCCGGCCGTTCTGCTGCAATATTATCACTGAATAGGAAGCACATTGGTGTGGTGGTGAATGTTATCACTGGGCACTGTCCCATTGGGGAGCACGCAAGAAGACTTCGCTTACTCTACAATGACTTCTGTAGAAGCTGCGAAGGTGCTGATGAGGAGGAGAGTACCATCCATTTTCTATGCACCTGTCCTGCCTTGGCTGCGAGAAGGCCGGTCTTTCTGGGGGACTTTTTCTTCCTTCATTTGGAAGAGCTAAGGTTCATGAGCACGCTCAGGCTTTATCGGTTCATTGCCAGCTCTGGCTGTTTCAATGGATGGCAATTTCAATGGGATAGGAGTTTATCCTGGTAAGTATCACAACGGGCCCTTTGGTAGCCTATTTTTGCTGTGTCATCCGCGGCAGCCTTTTAACGTAACCTAACCTGAACTCAACTCCGAGTCTCGAAGACATCGACACCTTATCTTTGTGCGAAACGCGACCGGTAGCGCAGTGTGTCAAGGCATCAGGCTCATGTTTGACTACCGGCGTTTCGAGTTCGCTCGCATTTCGTCCACGATAGATGTTTGTTTTTTAATGTCTAAGACAGCTTTAAGCTAGCCTAGAAGAGATTCTGAGACTCAATTACACCTACATATAAAATAGATAACTGGCGCAACAGTCCAATTTGAACCATGGCCTCGAGATGAGTTAGCATCATCTCATGTCCAAGGTAGTGACAGTATGTCTGGTACAGAGGTGTGTGATCAGCAACACGCTCAACCGAGTTATTTAACCCATAAATGGGTCATTTAACAGCTGAATGGGCTCATAGTCCGAAACGTAAATTCCCTTTATATCGAAAACTACCGCATTCAGTAGGAATCGAACCGTTGCCCAGTGCGTAGGAGGCGAAAGTGCTAGCCGTTGCGCCATCCGGACTACTACACCTACATATGTGCACTGATTATTATGGTCCTTATTATTATTGATTTTTTCTTTAAAAATAACGCCGGATATACCGGATACTATTCAGGCATTGGAAGTCAATAATGAGCGAGTTATTGAAAAGAGTTACTGCAGGAGCCTGGAGTTTTGAAATGGAAGGTTTCGTAGTACTTTTGTTTGTTTTGAACAAATTTATGTATTTCGGAGTGCTGAACGAGAAACTAAGGACTGCGAACAAAATTTGGCTGGGAAACTCTTTTATTGGCCAAAATAACGATTTTTCTTTTGTTTTTTTTTTCACCCATATTTTATAAACTATACAGTCATACAACCATACGGTAAATTGCGTATTTTTTTAAGTGCACTAAATTTGCTAAAATTCAATACCAAATTTAGCTCAGTGCGTAAGCGTACAGAACTTTCCGAGAAGAAGATGTTTATATATAGTATTTTCGTGCAAAAACTTTTAAACTACTGGAGCGGTTGTCACCAAATTTTGCACGAGTATATTTGGAGAGCTGGGGGCGGCCGGTAGCTCAGTGCGTTGAAGCGTCTGTCTGACATCACATGCTACCGGTCAGTTACGAGTTCGAGTCCCGTCCACGTCGTGGCCATCGATGTTTTTGTGGTCTTGCCCCTGTAGTGTGGGGCGTAACAATTAGACACGCACTTTCACGGCATGTCGCCGGTATGCGGTTAAATGGGCAGGAGGTGCATGCTAGCAACATGTATCGTCCGAAAGCAATTTATGCTAACGAAATGTCAACTAAGCCACATGGGAATGGTTGACGCGCTACTAGGGGTTATGGCAAATAGTAAAATACATACTGGGTGGCGCAAAAGAAACGAAGGGGTTTGAATAGTCCATAATTCCTTTAGTTTTGAATCAATCGAATTTCTTTTATTTTTCTTAGTACACTTAACCTAACCTCATAAATGGGGAATTTTGTTAAATAACATCGCGTAAATGGTGCCCATTCTCAGCTTAGCATAATCGCGCTCTTTCTAAAATATTTTCCATGATTTTTTCCAAGATTTCAGGAGGTATCGAATATTATCTTTTAGTTGGGGTATGGTCTGTGCATTATTCATATACACACGTTCTTTCAAATATCCCCAAAGGAAACAAATTGGGAGCGGTTAAAATCGGCGAACGCGGCGGTCAATTAAAATCGCAGTTTCTTCAAATAATGCGTTCGCCGAAAATCTCTTGTAACAATGCCATTGTTTGCCTTGCTGTATGCGCCGTGACTCCATCTTGTTGGAACCACATTATGTGTATATGAATAAGCCATCCCAGCCGAACTTTTTTTTTGACAAACAAAACACAGATTTGTATTTAGCATCCCAAAATACATAAAGATACACAAAAAATAAAAGTACTGCAAAACTTTCCACCTCTATTGCACGTATGCACGAACCCCCATTATTGGACTAAGTGGCCTAGAAACGAACTGACAGGAGACGCTTCGTCAAAACTGTCAGTGCAGGTTATATACCTATGATCCTGTTAAATTCAGGAATTCAATATTCCAGTCGCTGTTACAAAAAAAAGTCAAAGAGATGCTCTTAAATAAATTGAAGTGACGTGGAAAATATAAAACAAATTTTGGAAATGAACCACTACCTTCAGTCCCCGAAATATTGCTCTCTCTAAGGTATTATACAACTGATTCCGAAAAACAAAAAACTAAAAGCATTCACAAACGCCACCATCCCTTTCCTTAAAATCATTAGATATCATATACAAAAGTTATCTTATCTCAGTAAAAAGTTTTCACAAAATTTTGAAAACCACATAACCACCGTATAAACTTTTGTGCTGGAGCTTCATCTTACCCAAGTTAATTCCGACCAGACCGCAAATCCAATTCTTTGATGAAAATCTTATAATCAAGAGATTGGATATATATCATAAAATGAATATGGGCGTCCTGCTTAATGCGATTGACACTGTAGAAGTCACAATTATAAGCTATCTGAAAGTTAAACGGTTGAGTGCTTGGTGTGTCATCTTAGGCAGAGTTATAATCCAATATGGTTTGAGTTTGTATCTTGTTAGAACGGAACTGTTAGCAGATATTTCAAAGAATAAACTCGTTTATTTTATATTTAGTATTTAGGTAGTGTTCTGTGTGTGTTATAAAAAAAAGATCTTTTATCATTGAAAATGGTTATAGGGGACCAAATTACGTTTACTTTGCTTGCAGCGTATTAAGGAACATTTCCGATTTTTTGGTGTTACGAAAGTGATGTCATATACAGGATGTCGTCGTTGTTGTTTATTATCAATGATTTGTTGTTACGCATTGACGTCAATTGTAATTTTGTTCGATGGTTGATGGAACTTGTTTTAAATTTTGGTAATTTGGTGCGCGTTAAAAAGGGCAAGGACAAATTTGTTGTTAACTAAAAATTAGCAATAATTTGATTTACAGCATTTTCAAGTCAATCTTTGTCGACTTCAAGCAGGCATACGACAGTATCGATCGTGGAGTACTGTACAACATCATGCTGCAATTTGGTATACCAGCAAAATTAGTGCGACTGACAAAGATGACGATGACCAACTCCGTCTCACAAGTCAGGATCCAGAATAGACTTACTGATCTATTTGAAACACGCACTGGTTTGAAACAGGGCGATGGACTGGCACCGACGCTCTTCAACCTAGCACTGGAATACGTTATACGGGCCATGAATATGGACAACAGCAAGACGCTACTCATCAAGTCGACACAATTAGCAGCGTACGCCGACGACATCAACATCATGTCCCGAAGATTGGCTGACGCAGAAGAACTTCTGCATACGCTCGATACCGCTGCAAAAGAAGTTGGATTACGTATTAACGAGGGTAAAACTAAAATAATGATGCAATCGGTGACAAGGACACCTGCACAACCGAGCATCAACGTGGGGGACCTCAACATCGAGTTCGTGAACAACTTCATCTACCTGGGTTGCAACCTGTCAAGGGACGCCAACGAAACTGACGAAATCAAGCGACGGATACAGTTAGCTAATAAGACTTTTTTCTCGGTTCTCCCCATAATGAAATCGAAGCATGTGCACAGAAACACGAAGCTCCGCGTGTACAAAACCATTATACGACCAGTGCTATGCTATGGCAGCGAAGCATGGACCCTAAATCAAGCCTCCGAAAACATGCTAGACACTTTCGAACGTAAGGTTCTACGGCGAATTTTCGGGGCTGTTTGCGATCGAGATGGATGGCGCATCCGGTACAACCATGAGTTGTATGAAATGTACGATGAGCTGCAAGTCTCGAAAATCGTCAAACTACAACGACTTCAATGGGCAGGGCATGTACAAAGAATGGACGATGATCGCATGCCTAAGAGAGTAATGAATGCAGAACGAGTCGAAGAAGCGAGACTGCGAGGACGACCGAGATCTCGTTGGGAGAGCTCAGTAGGTGTGGACGCCGCGCAGCTGCTGGGCTCCCAAAATTGGAGGACGCGGTCACGTGACCGAGATAATTGGAGGACAATGATCCAGGCGGCCAAGGCCCGACGTCGGGCTGTCGCGCCACGATGATGATGATTTTCAAGTCAAATTAACGCTGTTTAAAAAAAAAATTTAAGACGCCAAAGATCCCCAGATCTGGCTTTGTCTACCAGCACATCACCCGTCAGGTGCTGCCTTTGATCTGCCGATGTAAGCAGAACGACCAGATGCTTGGCGAGTCAACATCTAGCCGTGCTGCTTACACCGGCAGAAACCAAATTTGCCAACTCACGCCACGTGCAACTCTGAACGATTTGATTGCTTCATGCGAGAGTTACTGGAAGAGTTCGATCCATCTTCAAATGACTCGTTAATTACAATGGAAAATGCACAAATTCACAAGGGACAACAAACAAGTTAAATGGGGGAGTCTGTAGGTGTGGTTCGTTTTACCGCCATAGTCGCCGGTCCTGAATCTAATAGAAAATGCATCTTGATAAATAAAAGGGCATGTATGAAGTGCTTCAGGTGATGACCCGAAGGAGCATTTACTGTCTAATGTAATCCAAGCAAAAGCCAATAGTATCACAGCTGCAAATTGTACAAATTATTTTGTTGGAATGATGATGACAATCCCATTCTTATCGTAAGGTCTAATAAATACGTATACACATATTTATGACTTTAATTTTTATTAAGTGAATATTACATAATCTAAGGCGTTGAAACAATTATTTACCATGTTAAATGGTTTTGAAAACTAGTCATAATATTTTGGAAAACCGTTAACTTAAAAACGTTTTTTTATACCCTAGACTTTTAGTATAGGGTATATTGTTTTTGTCACGACGGAAATATCTAACACCTTAAAGAAGGCTCCGGAGGTATAGCAATGTACATATATATATATAAATGATCAGGGTCATCTCCTGATTCGATTAAGCCATGTCCGTCTGTCCGTCCGTCTGTCTGTCTGTCCGTCTGTCTGTCCGTTCGCACGATAACTTCCGATAAAATGAAGTTAGAGCCTTGAAATTTTGTTCAAATATTGAAAGTATGATCTAGTTGGTTGGTATTGAAAATGGGCGTGATCAGGCCAAGAAAACGCCTGCCTCCCCTACATATGTAAAATAGTTAAATGTATCTATAACTCCCGATTAAATAAACATGATAAGCTTAGCTTTGGTAGATTTCTCGCGGGGATAATCTTATACTCTCCTGGAAAAATAAAATCGATCAATTGAAAACTAACGGTAATTTTCTTACAAAGAGCCCCGTACTACCCTACTTTTCAGGTTTTTTGTCTATAACTCTTGAACCAATTGACGTAGACACCTGATTTTCTGCACGTAGCCCTGAGGTGAGAAGCTGCTTGAGTTTCAGTAAGTTGGGCATAATCAGATCAAAGGAACGCCTACCTCCCCTACAAAATTCAAAAATAAATATTACTTTAATTACGATAACTTTAGATAGCGAGTTGAAAATTTGGCAGAATGTTGGTAGTAAGATCTGGTTAGTTGTTATTGAAAATGGGTAAGATCTGACCATAGGAACCCCTACCTTCCCTACAAATGAAACTTCAAATATGCGATAACTTTTGATTGAATGAACCCGGTGACTTGAAATTTTGGTAAAATATTTGAAGCGAGATTGGATTAGTTGGCATTAAAGATGGGTTAGATCCGACTTAAGAAACCCCTACCTCCCCTTGAAATGAAACTTAAAATAAGCGATAACTTCCGACAAAATAGAGCTAGCGACTTGAAATTTTGGTCAAATGTTTGTAGTAGGATCCAGTTGGCTAACGTTGAAAATACGTAAAATCCGACCAACGAAACCCCTACTTCCCCTACAACTGAAACTTCAAATAAGCGATAAATTTCGATAGAGTTAAGCTAGAGACTTGAAATTTTTTTTTAAATGTTTGTAGCATGATCTAATTGGTTGGTAGCAATGATGGGCAAGATCCGAACCAAGGAATCGAAATTTCTAATTGCGTGATCCATTCTGATTTTACCATTTACAGCAACATAGACTATTGAAGGTGTGATACCCTTCAAGCTAAGCTAAGCGAAACTTGTCTAATTAGTGGCCGTTAGTGAAAACTAGGCTCCTACTTAATTCAAGCGCAAAATTTATCAACTCATTCAAAAGTTACAGCTATATAACGACAAAATGTTCTCAGCTAAATATCTTAGTAACTGAAGAAGCTAGCTGATATAAACTCGCCTAATTGGTGGACAAGGGCCAGGCATACTACCTATTACGCTTCAGGAATCGCAAGACTTATTAGTTCCCAGGCTACTGGTGTTTTTTTAAAAGCTGTCTCCTACTCAACCACGCCCCCTAGTCGTGGCGAAGGGTTCGAGCCGTGTTCATACCGAAGGCAGGCAAGGGAGGGCATGAAATAGCGAAGGATTTCAGACCGATCAGCTTACCCTCCTTCGTACTAAAAACGTTAGAGCGTATCATTGACCTACACATTCGACAAACCCTGGAGGAATCACCGCTTTCGAAGGCGCAACACGCATACCTCAAGGGTAGATCCACAGAAACGGCTCTCCACGAGGTGGTGCGCACCATCGAACAGAGCCTTCAGTATAAGCAATATACATTATCTGCTTTCCTCGACATAGAGGGTGCATTCAACAATGTCCGCATCGAATTTATTCATAATGGCTTATCAGACTTGGGAGTCGAAGCAGGAATCGGCTGCCGGTACCGAAATTAAATAGACTAAATACGAGTACAAGCTATCCAAATTAAATTGATTAAATACATGTAACTTTTAAACCGTTTCATCGATTTTGTTGAATGATGATGAGATGAGGACCTAGCTCTTACTAGTTCCCACCAATTAGAGTTTGGATCAGTTGGTTTTTTTTTGTTATTTAGATATTTAGCTTATAAAATTTTTCCGTGATATAGTTGTAACTTTTGAATGGGTTGATGAATTTTGCTGCAATTAAATGGGAGCCTACTCCTCACTAACGGCCACCAATTAGACAAGTTTCCTTTAGCTAGCTCCTTCCGTTAAAGAAATATTTTGTTAACAAAATGCAGCCGTCATTTAGCTGTAAATTTTAAACAAATTGATGGGTTTGGCTGAAATTGAATATGAGCCTTGTCTTTACGAATCCTTACCAATTTGACAAGTTTCACCATTATAGCTTCTTCCGCAACCGATTTCACTTAAAAACTTAGTTAAAAACCGATTTTTATGACTTTGCCGTTAAATATCTTTAGACGCGCACATGTGATTTTGTGTAACTTTTTACCTTATATTTAGAAGGTCAAAAGCAAAGTGTCTGCAAAAATTCAGCTTATTGCTTTACATATCGATTTCAAGTCCTTCTTTCCCTGGACTATACACATTTGGTAAATTAAATACCGAAAGTTCATCTTCATGCGACTACCTCGTCTGACCAAGAAGCCACTTTGGTTACTATGTATACTAAAGATAATAAATTGCACTTGGTTGCCTGTTGGACTTGGTTATCCCTAATGCCAGTGTACGCCAGACCCTTTTCCTAGTCATCATCAACCATAGCGAAGACTCATGTGTATAATATGGGCACTTTCAAAAAGATTCAATTACACAACATCAGTTATTGTCAGAATATGTGCAAGCGAAAGCCAAGATCCAATTTCCGGGCAACATTGTTAGAAATGTAGATACACTTAGCATCCCGCTGATAGTGTAAGTGTGCAAAAATCATTTGCTTTATCGACCTGACTCGACTGGAGTCCAAATACCTGTCTAGTGAATGTTGGCTATTATGCAGACATTTTATGTTTGTTCTTCAAGATTATATTCTGAGTCTTCACATCGGGAAAGATGAAATTGTTCTTTTGAATGTCTGACGAAGAAATAATTTTCAGATGATTGACTTTCAGACATGCAGCAAAAAGGCTTCGAAAGGGATAGGCAAAAGTTCCATGTTTCAAATGAATAAAATCATTTTGAATTATTTCTGTTATACCATAGGTTAATGGATAATGGTTATTTTTCAAAGTCGTGAAAATTATTCAATATTTATCACTAGCCGATGTTCGATTATGGGGAAAAATATTCATTTCCATACAAAGCAACTGACCGGTCTTTGATCTAACTGTGAGATTGGATCATCGCGGATCATGAGTGTTTGAATCTTTAGTAAATGTAGGCTAATTCGACCCTATCTATTTGTATATTGTAATGAACCATATTTTGGTCTAGTAGTGCTGCTTCCTCCGACAGATCGAAGGAAGCACCTGATGAGTACTGATCTGACGGTGGGTGGTACGAAACCATAGACGGAGCGCAAAGGCAACTGAGCCCTCCGCCAACCATTCCATCCTTATCGCCAAATTTTTTTTATTATTATTCGACCGTGGAGGTCTAGATGGTGTGAAGCACTTATATTAACTCACTAGAGGGGTGGAGAGAGGATGAGAAGTAAAATTGCCAGGGAACAAATATCTCCACTTCTCACCCTCTCTCCACCCCTCTAGTGAGTTAATATAAGTGCTTCACACCATCTAGACCTCCACGGTCGAGTTTTCAAGTAAAATCATGCCTTCACGGCTTATACAAACAGAATTCTCACACTTTCGTGGTCGTCTTGCACATGGATAGCTGCAAAGATGCAAGACCTGATGAGTGCTACTATCCATACGAAACCACTAAGCTCGGAGAAATTAAAATAATTCAGAGGGAATTTGAGAATAAAAAATAGTTGGTCCCGTTGCGGGGCGCGAACCGCAGAGACCGTGTTTCGAGTAGCAAAAAATGCCCGGTGCGTTACCGAGCTAAGCTACAGACGCATACTAAGTCGGTGTGCAAAATGAAACCAAGTGTCACAAATAATTCCAATTTAAAATTATAAATATTTGTTAATACGTAAAGAACAGGGGCAACGAGCGGCGAAAACACCGTCCATATCTTCCGAGCTGAGCAACAGCAAGCATAGGTCGCTGCTTAGCTCGTTGAGGGACCTTTTCTTCGCCAGATGGCTCGGCCCGACCTTCAAGGTCATTATGCTATTCTAGACTCCGTCTCCACGGGCATCTTCGGATGCCCACCAACCCATCCGTTTCAATATGAATCAGAGAATTCGCCCCCATTGCTGCGCGAATCGCAGACCCGTGACATTCAATTCACTCTGGATCTTTGTTCGCTTGAATCGAATACGGCTTTTGTTATAATTTTATTTCTATGCAGCTGTCTTGAGTTGAGTGAAGTTATGGAAATAATAAAAACACAGAGTGACTTTTACTAAGAGTCACTTGAAATCAAACGAGTCCTTAACTCTTCCGATCAATATTATGCAAATTATGTGAGGGATGGCACATCCCTTTACTCTGAACATTTCGCTTGGTCACATCTCAAGCTCAATGCCAACACTGAAAATCGATAATATTGGAATTGTTTGTGACACTTGGTTTCATTCTGCACACCAACTTAGTATGCGTCTGTAGCTTAGCTCGGTAACGCACCGGGCATTTTTTGCTACTCGAAACACGGTCTCTGCGGTTCGCGCCCCGCAACGGGACCAACTATTTTTTATTCTCAAATTCCCTCTGAATTAATTTCTCCGAGCTTAGTGGTTTCGTATGGATAGTAGCACTCATCAGGTCTTGCATCTTTGCAGCTATCCATGTGCAAGACGACCACGAAAGTGTGAGAATTCTGTTTGTATTAAGCCGTGAAGGCGTGATTTTACTTGAAAACTCGACCGTGGAGGTCTAGATGGTGTGAAGCACTTATATTAACTCACTAGAGGGGTGGAGAGAGGGTGAGAAGTGGAGATATTTGTTCCCTGGCAATTTTACTTTGTGTATTAATGTTCTTGCAAATGTACAAGTGCGAATCATTTTCAATTTAAATTGGAATTGTTTGTGACACTTGGTTTCATTCTGCACACCAACTTAGTATGCGTCTGTAGCCCCCTCTCTCCACCCCTCTAGTGAGTTAATATAAGTGCTTCACACCATCTAGACCTCCACGGTCGAGTTTTCAAGTAAAATCACGCCTTCACGGCTTAATACAAACAGAATTCTCACACTTTCGTGGTCGTCTTGCACATGGATAGCTGCAAAGATGCAAGACCTGATGAGTGCTACTATCCATACGAAACCACTAAGCTCGGAGAAATTAATTCAGAGGGAATTTGAGAATAAAAAATAGTTGGTCCCGTTGCGGGGCGCGAACCGCAGAGACCGTGTTTCGAGTAGCAAAAAATGCCCGGTGCGTTACCGAGCTAAGCTACAGACGCATACTAAGTTGGTGTGCAGAATGAAACCAAGTGTCACAAACAATTCCAATTTAAATTGAAAATGATTCGCACTTGTACATTTGCGATAATATTGTTTTTCATTTTGTTGATTCTCCTGAAATATTTTCCACTTTTCAATTTCATTCAACAGTTTTATGACGATACTGATGAATATTTCATTATGCTTCAAGCAATTTTCACGGTCGCCTGAATTTCTACTTTTCATTCAAAAGCGTCATTCAGACTTCATCTTGGAACGTTTCTAGATAAACATTGCCAGGGAAATGTCTGTGAAAAACGAAGCAGAACTTACACGAATAAATTTGAATTAGACTTTCATTGTTCGTTAGAAAAGCTATTTAGTGGATTCGAGCTGCAAGAAATTGAATTTGGCCGTGACAATTAAATTGTCTTCGTTGAAGTTGTTTAATATTGGATAAAACAGAAGAATATTAATTAAATATCCTTTAATACTATTTGCCTAAGCCCCTAATGGGCCATAGCGTGACATACACTCCGCAACGAATGGCTAGGTTCAGTATTATTTTGACTAATAAATACTACAACTTCTATACAGAGTGTCTCGTAATGACTGCACATGGGCAGTGCCACATGATTCCTCATGCAAATTCCAACAAAATAAATAATTTAGAAAATTTTGCCGAAACTTAACCTTTTAGCTGCCACAGGCATTTACAGGCGTACCCCGATATACGAAAGGGATACGTTCCAGAAGAAAGCGACTTAACTTGAAACGGCTTATATGGAAACCAAATAATAACATATCAGGCTAAATTAAATTACAAAATTCTATTATTAAAATTATTTATTATGAACTATTTACCAGTAAATAGAAATATTGTAAATTGTGTAATTTAGTTTGTGCTTCCATTTGAAATGCCTATGGTAGCAAGTAACGAAGTTTTTGCTTGGGGGAGGATCCTGAAAAGCATGGATCTATATTCAGCTGCATTGGACATCTTTTTTTTTTGCAGTATACCCGACTTTCGCTTCAGTTTCAATTTCGTCAAGATTTTTTAGAAGTTGGATTAGTTTTTCTTCGAAAATTTTCGCATCGTGGGACTTATCAGTGAATCAAATTTTATGAAGCAAACACAATCATCTGTTCTGTCGGGCGACTCCGTCGGATTTACTTGCCTATTTACGCATTCAGCAAACAAATTTTTCTAGCCTCCATTCATATTGGATGTTTTTACTTCCTTTTCAAGGCTCATGAATTTTCCCGACTGCTTTCATTGCATTGATATCTGTAGAAGCTTCGAATTGTCATTAACGTTATCTCCTAAATCAATTCCGGTTATAAGTTGTCTAAGCGCCTTATGTAAAGGTCCACATTCACTACCGAGCCAAACTATTTTTCGGTCGTATTTGTTTACGCACTTTCCTTTGAAAGTAAGATGATTCGACGCGACCGAAAAAGATTTCGTGCGCTGTTGAGCTAGCTACCTTAAGTAGTAAGCCTCGAAAGAAACAAATACTTCTTTTGGTCCATAGGATGCAGCTGGGAGGTGGTGTTCGAAAGCAAAAAAAAATGAGTTTGAAATTCTGCTCCAAGCTCAATTGATGTAAAGGTTCATTGTCCACAATGGGTAGTACCTTTTACGACTAGTTACTTTAAAGACAATCGTCTTTCACCGTTAAACAAAAATAATTTTTGAGCCACTCTATTACGCAAGTTATCGACGTCTTTTTGTTTAAACATCAAATTATTGGTAATCTTCGTATGGAAATTAATGGAGCTAGAGATCCTCAGATGTATTCCTTCTATGAAGCAATTTGATGACGATTTCAATCCATGCGCCAGTAATCATCTCAACAGATGAGAATGTTCTGGATGGCATCCTTTCCAGAAAAGGCCTGGTTCGTTTAATTGCATGTTAAAAAGCTTGTCCGGTCGGGACATCTAATTATTAGCAAACAAAGTTTCTCAATTTGACCGGGCAAGCTCTTTACCACGTTGTTCATCATGCAGTTTTAGGGAAAAATGTTAAGAAAAAAAAAATAATTTTCCAATTTTTTAAACCTTTGGCAGTCATTTTATGCTTAAAAAAACGCCGACTACACAAGCTGTAACTAATCTTACGGCACGTAGAATGATGCAATAAGACTGCATAACAAGCTATAATACTTCATCCTAAAATAAGAAATTCAGATCAGGAAAATAGGATAAACTATTTAATAGATATAGCTCTTAAAATTAAAAAATTGTTACTTTAAAAAATCAAAACTTATCCGATTTTTTTTTTTCGAATTTTCATGGAACATTGATAGTGTCTTCATGACAGGGTTCTCAGGCGGACGGCTTAGAACATGACGATACCAATTTATACGGCGATCTTCAAGCTTTTCAGTGATCGGTTACTCAACAAACAAGCTGCCTCGGATGTAGATACTTTTGATACGATCCTTTTAGGTCACACCAGCTGACATCCGTAGCATTTTCATCTCAGTCGCAGTCATTTTACAATACTTTCGTATGTCTTGTAAATAGTCCAGCATTCAGACGCATACATGAGTGCGGGACGTACGACCGTTTTGTACAACTTGCCCTTAAGCTTTCGTGACATCTTCTTGTCGCAGAAAACTCCGGAGTTTTCTCGCCACTTCGTCCAACCGACACTGATACGATGTATGATGTCGTCATCGCAGGTAGCTAGCTTCCTTGTTGACCATCGAGCGCAGGTATTTAAACCTTGTACAGGACTTCAGCTACTCTACTTTAATGTAGATATCTGGTATCGGTCCCTGTGGATCCGAGAAAACACAGCAAAGATACTCAGTCTTTGGTATGCTAATTCTCAATCCATGATCCTCCAGTATCTTAAACCACTTGGTCAGTGCAGCCTGCAAAGCAACGATGTCTTTACTACACAGGACAACGTCACTGGCAAAGTAAGGGATATTTCCAGGTCGTTAGAGTGTTAGTAAATAGAGCATGATGATGTTGAAGAGCAAGGGACTCAATACACTGCCCTGATGAACTCTGACTTTAACCGGAAACTCTTCAGACTCACCAGCTGTGCATCTAACTTTAGTAGTTGTTCCATCATACATGTCTCGTATCATCTTAACATATGCCTCGGGGACCTTAAGTGCTCTTAGGGCTACCCATCAGATCACGAGGAACTCTGTCGAAGGCTTTTCCAAATCGATGAACACAAAGTGCAAGTCCGTCCGTGCATCACGATGTTTTTCCATCGTAAGACGCAAGCACTGAATAGCATCGACTGTGGATCGACCCTCCACAAAGCCGCATTGATTGTCATCCAACCGTACAATCTCTTTCAGTCGAGTGCAGACAACTCGCTGGTAAGTTTTCAATGTGTGAGATGTTAACTTGATTGCCCTATAGTTGTTGAGCTTGCGTGAGTCACCTTTGTTCTTATAAAATGGGAGAAGGAAGCTTTTCCTGAATTGTGTTTTTGTTTTTTTTTGTTCTACCCGCTATTTGGGATGACAAAATAATCGGTTATAATCGATTATTTTGAATAATTGAACAGGCCTAACAAATACCAGAAGAATTAAAAAACCTCGAAAGAGTCGAGGCCAAACCCCCCATCACACCCCTCGAATCGGAACAACTAACATCCCCGTTCAGTAATGTGATGCCAGAGTCTCAGCGCGGCTATGAACCTTCACTATAGCTTCCTTCCCTACACGTACGATGGCAAGCCTATCATGAAGCTCGGCGCCGAATCTTTGGCGAAAACACACCACCATTCCGGCCGCCTAAACGTTGTACTCTGCGTCTGCGAAGATTTTCGAACAAGGTCAAACAAAACACTCGACTTTATTGTCCGGCCATTTGTTCCAGTTCACAGAGTAGTGATCTTGGGCCTTATGCCGAAGTTTTTCTGCCAGGGGAGGAAACCTCAGAACTAGTGAATACAGGAGCTTTGGTGAGCTGTTTAGCCTCCGATTTCGCAGGTTTATGCGAGAGAACAAATTTCATTAGGAACTTGTTTTTTTTCGACAGCCTTCCATATACATAGGGCAACTTGTTGAAGCAAGAGAGATTGCTCAGCAACGGTTCTGTAATCAGTAATAAGTCGCCTAAATAGACAAGCACCTGGTGGCGTAGGTGTGCCGGGATCACCCGATTCATCAGTCGCTGCATTGTTTGAGGCGCATTGCACACTCCGAATGGCATAGTAACAAACTGATTCAACGGCCTCCCAGGTACAGTAAAAGCGGTTTTATGCCTTGAACACTTATCAAGAAGAATTTGTCAGAAGGCGTCTTTAAGGTTCAAGCTCGTTATCCATTGGGCCTTGGGAAGCCGACATAGTAGGCCCTCTATGAGCAGTATGGGATAAGCATCCTTTACAGTGACTGCGTTTACCTTTCGGGCATCCAGGCAGAGACTAATCTTTCCTGGTTTCATCACCAGCGTCACTTTATGACTCCTCGATTACTGCCAAAGCCAGCATCTGGTCGATTTCTGCATAAAGCGGGTTTCCAACTGCTGGAGGAACAGCGAAATGGCGTTGTTTGACGGGCTTATTGTCGCTAATATCTATAACATATTTACCCATATCGGTTCGATCGAAGCCTTCTACAGAAAAAAGGAAAAAAAGCTGTGGCGGCTTTAAATTTGACTTGCTCCATTCGGGTAAGCAGATGTTGCCTGGTATAAGAAGCAAGGGGTGTGTATAAAGATGGCTCTGCAATAAAAAAGAAACAAATCGATCTGCCGCCAGATCAAGCCGACGCAAAAAAATCCACCCCCAAATATATATTTCGAAATAGCGACGGAATTATTAAAAATTTCAAGGGCTGGGTATAACCTCTAAAAGTGAAGTTTCCTTGGGAACGCTTTTCGGTTTCGGTGAAGACGGCAGACGGAATATCACAGAGCAATGGCGGCTTGAAATTTGACTTGCTCCATTCGGATGAGCAGATGTTGCCTGGTATAAGAAGCAAGGGGTGTGCATAAAGATGGCTCTGCAATAAAAAGGAAACCAATCGATATGCCGCCAGATCAAGCCGACGCAAAAAAAATCCACCCCCAGATATACATTTCGAAATAGCGACGGAATTATTAAAAATTTCAAGGGCTGGGTCTAACCTCTAAAAGTGAAGTTTCCTTGGGAACGCTTTTCGGTTTCGCTAAAGACGGCAGACGGAATGTCACAGTCGGCTGTGGGAAGTGTTACAGCTAATGTCACTTTTAAACGTCGAACCCATGGCACTATCCTCGGGGTGCGCCGTGAAAATCAAGGTAGCCCCATTAACGGAAACTAGAAACAGTTTAGAAGCACGGCAATATTCTGTCCTATAAAAATTTCAAAAACTTATTTGAATAGGTCTTATATTACCTATAGTTCAATTAATGGACCAAGGACTCGAGATGAGTTACCATTACCACTTTTACTAGATCCTGACGGTGTACATAGAATAGATGTGTGTGATCATGATCAGGAACACGATCAACTGAGTTATTTACCCCAGATGGGTACTCAATTAACAGCTGAGTGGGCTCATAGCAGTCCGACATGTAATTCTACTGACTACTGCCTTCAGTTGGATTCGAACCAGGGCCCCAGTGTACAGAAGGCTGCTGTGCTACCCGTTGCGCCATCCGGACTACCAATAAGCAATATGCCTTGCCCTTCAATTTTTGGTAACCCCCCAAAAGTAAATTAAAGCGAATAAATCTAGTTTTCAAAAAACAAAAAAATAAAAAATAAAAAGAAATAAAAGGAACTGATACAAAACCATTTTCTAAATATGTTTGTATGTAATTTAATGTAAAACGCAGACGCGAAAATCAGATATAAACTATTTTAATTTGTGGATAATGATGACAGCCACTTCCTTTGTAAAAAAATGATCCCAATCTTCTTGTTTCTACAAAGGACTTAATTACGGAAAATGATTAAGTCAATGCCCATAGCCCCGACAAGACACAAAAGACTCTCCTACTCGTAATTACTAAAATTGATTTTCATTGCTCCTATCATCTTCTAATCAAATTAACACAATATTAAAATGTTGATAATAATAGAATAGAACAAAAACATTATTCAATTTCACTACGTATATTCAATAGAAAATCAAGGAAAAGGATAATGATATTTTCTCACCCTTTGTGGAGCTCCAAGTAAACGTAAAATTGCTCCTAATTGTGTGCCTAATGGAATTGTGCACGGAAATGAGTATGTCGGTGCTCGTGTCGGCATGGGATATGACGACAGTGAATTGAAAGGATCAGTGTCCACGAGATATTGAACTCGTAGTGCGATTATTTCGTCCGGTTCCATTTTCACAATCATTTTTCTTCTCGTTTCTTACGAATTCGTATTCGTATTCTCGTGCTCTATTTGGCCGTTAGTATGGTTGTTTCTACGTATATTCTGGCTGTTTGTTACATATGGACGAATAATTCGGATATTTCGATGTACGTTACGATACGATATGGTGGTCGTTACAGTTGAATGTTTCACATCCTGCGTTCCTTGCGAAGACGACAAAATTCATGACCTGGAATAAAATGTTTATTGTCTTATGGTTTATTTGATTCGAACAAATGGTTTGTTTACGCTTCGTTTCAAATTGCAATTTTGATCGGTCGAATACACTTCAATTCGAGAAAGGATATTAGCCGCCCGGTGAGGTTCTGTGAAATAATAAAATTACCTATGTATGTAGTTATTTTGAATGCACTATGTCGTTCTCTTACTAGCCTCCCCCTAGGTTGTGATTTAAATTCTGAACTCAACTGACAACAATAAGTACGCTGTATTGTCTCTTCAAAATTAAATACACAAATCATGTCCGTAAGTGGACAATTGCACTGCGCGTATTCTTCAATGAAGAAAATAATGTTGCACAGATTAACTCATGTCACTTTTGTTGGCAGGCTTTGCGATTGTGCATTCTAAACTACTTTCGGTGGTGTCTGGTGATCTATTCTCCTCCCACGATCGTGAATTGAAAACACGTTATTTTCTTCATTTCCATTTCATCTTTCTTTTATTTTTTTTTGAATAAATGATTTGAATGCAGAGGAAGTGCATTGTCACGACTTTTGCCCTTAGCTAATTTGTTTGAAACAGTCTGGTGTCCGTTGGTGACTCATAAATTGTTAGGGTCTAACCTCTTCAGTAGCATGACTTGCTAGATAATGAAATAATAATGTATGCACGCACTTACAGATGAAATGTTGGGAGGAATGTTAAGATACAAGGCACGTGTGCTTCATAATTTGTGAAGCGTACCTATGGATATTCTTGGTTCTTGGTCGAGTGGATCGCAAAATGCTAGCATTAAAAAAATAGAAGCGAATGGATGAAATTCGAGAAAAAAAGGACAAAAAAACCTTTTATAAATGCAATCCTGCAATTTTCTTCGACCAAAACGCAGACAATTGATCCTTTTCATTTCCATGTGTTTATACCATTTTCGAATTTGAGGTTCCCCCGTCCGTTGCTTATTCAACAGGTTATGTTCCCCTTGTGTAAATAGCGGTCTCTAAACACAAAAATTACGAAAAAAACCCTAAAACTTAGAAGACTACACTTTGCAGTTAATTAAGTTAATTATATTTTGCAGGTGCCCGTGTTCAGTTTGACGTTTTAACTACTGTATATCTTAATAATGAGCTACAAAAACATTCTCCAAAGTTCAAAGTTCATACCATCAGTCTGATGTAGAAGATGACCGAAAAAAAATCCAGAATCATATTCATTATTTATAAACAAAATCCTGCCTGAAAATTGAAGGCGTAAAAGCCGAAGGAGCAGCACCTGCTATCACGATGAAATGTGGAGAAAAATAAGTGCTTTATGATTCTTAGTTAATGGGGATAACCAGGGGGTGAGTATGGTGTTCCGGTAAAATATCGATTCTAAAAAAAAATAGTGGGCCTTACTGCGAGAACACCCTTAATTTCCCTACCGACAAGGGTCACCTTTTGCATCAAGTGCTTATCCTCTAAATTATGTTAATATCATAGACAAATTCATTGAATCAAACGAGTCCTAGTGAACGTTCAATATGACTAGAGTTACCAGACGTCCTCTTTTTGAGTAAATAAAACGTGTTCTCTTTCTCTTTTTTTTTTAAATATAACGATTTGTCCTCTTTTACCATGATACATATGTATTTCATAAATTTTTTATTTCTTAATACATTGGAGTAGAATAAGAATAGAAGACATAGCAAGATCAATAGACTTGTAATAGCCCCAACTCCTACATTAGGCAAAAAGGACGTCAGAACTGTTATAATTGCAAAAATGTTAGCTTAAGGTAAATAGATCAATCTTAGCTTTCCACATGAAACTTCGCTAAAAAATCTCTCTTTTATTTAAAAGTAAGGAATATTGAAATTATCAAGTCGAATCTCTTCAATCAAACACGTTTCTTGACCCTCCACTATTCCGACGGAGGCTACTAAGTCATTAGCAGAAGTTTCCTGATACAAATAGGGTTTGTGGTGATTTGACTGAGAAACATATTCTTAGCCCCCCGATCGCTGGGCGTCCTCACAGAATATGTTTTCTAGTCTCAACTTCCTACATACAAAGACCCGTCTTATTATAGTTATTTGCTGAGTTAAGAGTGATGGCTCGTACTGCTCGTATGTGCACTACGACGCGAGGTATTTTTTCCAGAATCACTGCTGTCTGTGCCAGCAATGGTATAGATCATGGCTTCAAAAACGCCGGGCATAGGTCCCACATCGTGGCATTTTTGGCAAACAAGTGGGGCGGAGGGATTTTTCCTTATTTTATGGGACACTTCGTGATCTAGGAGCGATCAATGGCCATAATCACATTAAGCAGGTATATGATCACAGTTCACATGAAGTGATTTTGAGGAGTAACGATGAAATTGTCAACGGTAATTCAAAAACTCGCCGCTTTAAGGTGAACACATTTGCATCCAAAATTCAAATTTTCCCCAGTCGAATCCAAAATCCAGTGTGTAGGGTTCAAGTTGACACTGCAGAATCCACCAGAAGCCAATTTGAAAATTCAACTTGCCCGAAATCCACGAGTCAGAGCCCGATTGCCACGACGTTTGTCCGCGAAATCCGAACTTAACGGAATTAAATTTTGTTTATTTGTTTTGTGTTGTAAGTGTTAAATAGCAGCAAAGAAAATCGTTTTTACGTATTGACGTCCGCCAAGGTGTTTATGTACAACTTTTGCAATACAATTCACGGTGCGTGAAATTAAATAGGATAAGTGAAAATTGAGTTCGTCATCAAACGTGACTTTTAAAATAATGTCTGGCTCGCAATGGAAGCAGAGGGCGCCAAGAGGAAAGCTAAATTTAGGAGTGAGTTTTGCCAATTTACAGCTGAATTTAAGATACATAGTTCCATTTAGTGATAAATATTTTGCGATTTATCCTATCGAATGTAATTCGATTTCGAAAATTTGGCTTCATTTTCTAGTGAGAGTGACTTATCGACCATAAACTGTACTAAACAAAACCGCCCGGGAAAAAGTGGCGTTTAAAAAGTCATTCTCACACCTGCCCTTGTCTAAATCCCAAAGCGTTCCCAACTTGTCAGTAAATGACGGCATAGAAGGTGCATGCTAGCAACTGCACCATCCGAAAATATAGTTCCGAAACGTCAACGAGGCATAGCTATGCAAGAGATATCGATGCGTCCATGCTACTGGAGGGGTCAAGGCAATTGACAAACATTTCTTCATTTCCTTATTCCAATACCGAATTATAAAAATTCGCTTGCCCGAGTTTTATAGTCGTCACTGTAGTGGAGTAACCGGGTCGAACGCTACCGTTGATATTTACGACTTTTTTTTTGTAATTTTATTGGAAAATGTTCTCTGTTTTTAGTCGCCCAATCAGGTAAATCTAAATATAACTGGAATATCGGGATAGTCTATTCCAGTGGTCCTTAACCGGTGGTGCTAGAATGCGTTTCCAGGGGTGCGAGGGAAGTTTCTAAATTGTCGGTGGAAACGACCTCCCTTGGAAAACCAGCAATCGGCGACATTTCGAAAGTCCTCCCTCACTTCCATCCGGTCTACCTTACCTCGAACGAAGAATTATCCCGGAATCGTGTTTAGGTTAGGAAGAAGTTTAACAAAGGGCCATGCGCTATAATCTGTGGGACGGGTACAGAACGTGTAATGAACCATATTCTGGTCTGGTAGTGCTGGTTCCACCGGCAGATCGGAGCAGCACCTGATGAGTAGTGATCTGTTGGTGGTAGGAAACCAGAGGCCGAGGGTCCCATTACACCCGGATCCAGATTCGACCGCTTGGGCGTCTGATCCGTCCGTTTTTCATTCACCATTTTTACCTCCCCTGTTTGTGTTGTCTTCGCCAGGCCTATGAATTTTTGTTAAAACGAAAAGGACAGGGGTAACGAGTGGCGCAAACCCCGCCCACATCTCCCGAACTGAGCTACAGCAAGCATAGGCCGCTGCTTAGCTCTTTGAGGGGCCTTTTTCTTCGCTAGATGGCACAGCCCGACCTTCACGGTCATTATGCTACCTTTGGCTCCGTCTTCACAGGCATCTTCGGATGCCCACGAAACCGTCCGTGTCAAACGCTCTCATTGAATATATTAAACTTTTAAGCACTCGAAAAGTGAATGCTGGAAGATACACTTTGAAAGCACTGTCCACTAGGAGGCGTTCTCTCACCCCTACCGTGGTCACTGGTTGTAGATGATCCTCTCCAGGTTGTGCGTGATTATGCAATCCGAAACGTGGATAACATTGTTGTCGAGAGAAAGTTTGAATCCACCATCTTTGAAGTGATGGGAGTTACGCTTGACATTATGTTACACCTGTGTGACGTAGTGATATTAAATACTAGCCAACAAAAACCTTCAGAGTGCCATTAACTTGTAATCGAAACCCTACCTAAGGGTCGGTTTTACTGGATGGGACGACCTTACAGCAATCCACTAAAGTTAAATGTCTCGGCATTGCGCGGGATCGGCGGCTTTATCGGAATACTTACATTGAGAATGTAAAATAACTAACAAAAAAAATGTCGGCTTGAAAAGGCCCTTTTTTCACCGACATGGGAGCTAACACGAAATACGATTGAGTAGCTGTTTTGCATGTTGGTGTGGCCTGTAGTCACTTATGCTGCATTCGTATGGTGGCCGAAAGCCCAACAGTGCTCACTCATACGGAAGTGCAAACGCCTTGCTTATCTCGCGATAACTGGGGCTATGCAAACACGCCCTATGCATGTTCTGGACGCGATTATTGGACTGACCCCGCTGCATATTTAATGAAAATAAAAGAAACAGCTCTTAGGATAAATCTAACCTCTGATATATACTCAATTGACCTAAATCTTTGTGAGGCATAGAGCGTCAACTGTTCCATGTGGCGTTTGTTGGCATGGTTGACGGTAGTAACATTGACCACATGAGCTCAGAAACAAATTCCTAGCAAGCAGATCTGCATAAGATTAGATTATTTGATCAATCAATCAATCAATTTCGCAGCTTTCATCTCAGACTGCACGGAATAAGGAAAATGGCAATACCTGCCCAGAAGACAAGTGTATCACGTAGTACGACGATGGGTCTAAGGTTGAATAGCGAGTTCGTCCTGGCGTATTTGGACCCAACATCATGAACAATTCACGCAAGGCTCGTCATCAAATTTTTTCGAACCGGAACCCTATTGCGATCTGGGGTTGACTTAGACAGGAAAATTATGAAGGAATGTATTTCTTTTATGGTTTAAGAGATACGATGCAAAAATTCCGTATTACTATTGTATTTTTTATCACCATCATCATCATCATGGCGCGAAAACCCGACGTCGGGCCTTGGCCGCCGGGATTATTTTTTATAAGAACTAAAACTAATTAAAACAACAAACAAACAAAAAAAACCTTTAATTCTTTTTTTTTCTGTAAATTTAAAGTTTGGTGTTCTAACTAATTTTAGAAAAGATCAAACTTTGATACCGCGGAAGCTAAAAATTTCCTAGCGGTTCTTACTTCTCACAACTGCGCAAAAAAAGCCTACGAAGGACTTCTTAAAACTCGTTTACAACAGAACATATAATTCTTTGACGGTTAAAAATTTGTTTCTTCTTATAGCGTATTAGTGCTACGACATCGGTTATTTTTTTCGGAATAGACTGACATCCTTCACACCTGGAGCCCAGTATCGGAATGACCACTACAATACCGAAATTTAGACCTCGCGTACCGTGTGCCAAAGGCAATTCATTATACACGGGAATAAACCGAAATTTCGTCATTGACTATTTTTTTAATTAATGGGAGAAACCAAAGACATGAATAAATACTTGAGCGATAGTTTTCCTTCTCAAGGATGAAGGCGAATACTTCGTTGTCTTTACTGCGGAATCAAGTGTGACTTGAGTTCAATTGATCAATCAGACAGTCAAACAGGTTTGATCAATATACATAGAAATAGTTTCTGACGGAAAATAGGTTTTTAAAAACCGGGTAAACCAATTGAATAAACAAATTAATTAAAAATTCAATAGACATATTTTTGGTAAATTACATAAAAGATACATAATGTCCAGCGAAATTTTGTAAAAAAGCTGTCACGCTACCCATACCAACCCCAAACCAGCGGTTTGCCCTTTAGCTGATAAATAGAAATCTATTTTTAAGGAGCTGGCGAAAACTTATTTCCAGACTCTGGAGTGCGCCGATCACTAAAATACTTAAGAGCCACTGATCTATCCCGTGTGAGCTACGGAATGGGCACTATTAACTAATGAACTATGAATCTGTTAAAGGATTAGAGATTCGTCACTATGATCCGTCACTAGTATTGTGATCATTTTATATATTACGTATATGATTCCTATATCAATCAGTCACTGACACTAAGTCTCTAATCACACGTCCATTGAACTGTAACGTGTAAACATTTGACCGTGATTAGAATTACGTAAATACGACGAGTACACACCTATGCACACAGCAGAAGAGTTAATGTACAATTTCAGATTCTACTGAACATAAATTTAATTTGACTGGTTAACAAATCAATTTATTAACGTCCATCATACAGTCTACGACGCTCATCAGAATGATTCATTCATTCAGAACCGCGGAGCCCTAGTCTAGAGCCCATTATTTGAATTTTAATGAACGGCCAAACAAAGCATAAGGTACTTTTGTATTCTGCATACGATTTCGATTGAATTAGTTTAGTGGTAAATAAGGCAATAAAGTAGCCAATGTTGATCACAAATGACAGTATATTTAGTGAGGCATTTCCCGTGGTCCGTGGTTAAACTAAATGTACAATAGTACATAGCTTCCCTGGGTTATATTATATTAGTACCACACGGTTATATTTTGGTCCTGCTAGACTCTATGGTCATGAAATAAAACAGAAACTAAACCTGGTAAATATGGGTACCTCCCGAATCGGGGCGATGAAACTAATGCACTGGAATACAGTCAAAGGCATTGTTAATGCTTTGTAGGTATTTCTAACCCTTTAATTAGTCAGTGCAAGAAGGCAGAAGGAAATATGAGTTTCGCCTAAATCAAGGTGAAGGCGTCAATGCACAGGAGTACTGCAAAAGACATCCTTCAATAAGGATGAAAAAGAAATTATAAAACTTAAGTATCAACGAGATATTTTGGGTTCCTTTTTCGGACCCAGCCGACAATTTTGTAGAGACACGGAACCGTTTCGTTCCGCCAAGAAAAATAAAACGAAAAACGATAAAAAAAACAGTTTACTCGTACGCGGCACAAAGATTTCTGATTTGTGCGTTGTCTTTTTAGCCTTTAGCCTTCTGTAGTTCGTGCCCCGGGGGTCTTACGGATTAAAATTTGGTAAGAACATACTTATCACGCTGAGGAGCATGTTTTTAAAAATTCAACGCACAATTTGAAAGCCGCATTTTTTTCTTTTCAATTCTCCTTGTTTTTGTTGTTCTTTGACGGGGCTACAGCTCCATGCCACGACCCGGCCTTCACGGTCACTATGCTACCTTAACGGGGATAACACATTAGGAGGTTGATTTTCACTGATTTTTTTTTTTTGGTGGGAAAAATTAATTAGAATTTAATAAAATTTTCACATCATTTTACTCATATTTCGAACAACTTATGGGAATTTTTTTTAATAATTTAAGCCAGAAATAACAAAGTTAAGCATTGATGTTCGCTGAAGGCCGTAACTAGAGTTCTCCAATTGCGGGACGTGTAGCGATTCCAATTTTTATCCGAAATCAAAAATGTTTTATTAGTTTTACATTATCAACTTATTTTCTGAGATGAAAATAATGGAAATTACAAATTTGGCAGGTGTTTGATAAAAAATTTCAATTTTCACCATTTTTTTTCCATAAGCTATGCAAAAAAAAACACCCTTAAAAATATTATATCATCCCAAATGTTGGTTCGTATTCTTCGTAATTTCATAAAGAATCATACATTCAATTTTCGTAATGATCGGTTCATTACTTTTTGTGTTAGAAGTCCCGCAAATACGAAAAAAGTCATTTTGAGAAAAATGCGTTTTAAAAACTGAATACATATCACCAAAATAATAGCTTTTGTTGATGCTTCAAGTACCTTCTTTACCAGTATTTGAAAACAAAGATGCAAAAGTGTGATTTCGCTACAAAGCTACGTAAGTACATAAAGCGACTACCCGAGGAAGTGCTCTGCCCTACCCCCTACAGTGCGCTCGAGCCTGTAGACTATACCCGATGAGCGCTCGGTTCTATGCTAATAAAATCTAAACAAATGCGAATCCCGCCTTGAAATTTTGGCAGCGTATTCTTGGATTCTTGCTAATAATTTATGCAATAAAAAAAATTATATTTTAAAAACCTCCTAATGTGGTTTCCCCCCTTAAGCTCCATCCCCACGGGCATTTTCAGATGACCACTGGCCGTTCTATTACATATTTGGCGCCCATTTCTGATCAATAACAGGACAAAAAGGGACCTAATCGGGCTCCTTTTTGGTTCTTCCACCATTATGCATCCCCACTAGTACATTAAGGCGACTTGCTCTAAGTCTTAAGACTTAGCCGTTTTTACTTAACGTACTTTCCCTTTAAGTAGCTGTGCTTTCCTCTGTAGCACCCCCATCCTTCCTATAGAGCAGTTTATCCTTTTAGTTTCAGTCGAACAAGGCATTTCTGGTGTTATGTTTGTCTTTTGTAGTTTAGTCACGTACCATAAATGCTTCGAATGCCCACCAAACTGTCCATTACAGCTCGTTCGTTACGACAAAAAAATTCAAACGACAACCATACAGGCTGAAGGAAAATGGGGTCGAATTCGTTGAATTCATTCGTATCCGGCACTGAACGATATGGCACACTAAATTATATGAGAATTCGATTTCGTTTCGTTTCAACTAATGTTGAGTTTGAGATGATACATAAGACGATGACTTATATACCTATATATTGTACTTTGGAATGCTGCTTGTTTCTCTGGGTTGTTTTATGTACTATATTTAGAGAATCTTGGTTGTGCGGTGCGATGTAAGTAAATGATTTTTGATTTGCTTGCAGTCAGCATGTTTCGTTGTGTAGATACGAGTATAATACGTGCTGTATATAGTCGTAAGATGATTATATACATATTAATCCTTTTTGCAGGTGAGAAGTTTTTCTTAGCGGGGGATTTTTACAACAGGGTTATTTTTGAAAGATAAAGAAAGAAATCGCCAGAAAACTAACGATAGTGCACCGATTATAAGCCATAATGGACAATATCAAATGAAATGTTTGTTCGAGTTTGTGAATCAATAGTCCAATGTTATGAACAGTGTATTGATCAGAGCGGTATTCATTTTGAACATTTGCGGTAAATGAAGAAGTATTCATTTTCTGAAGACTATTTTCCAATTTAAATATGATATGAAATTTATGTTAAGAAAAACTCTAAAGATTCAACAAGTGCATACATTTTTTGGGACACCCGCGGTATGCACTTTTAATTTTCCCAATGGTTAAGGGGTTCATCGAATTACACCAGATACGAGAGCATATCTGATAAGTAAACAGGAAAATGTAAGAGCTAATTCAGTGAATCCATTAAAAAATCAATGCACATCACTACTTTGGTAGAAAAATTTCCTTACTTTTCGCTCGTACTACCGGGTATCTTTTACTTTTAACAACTGCTATTAGCAGATACATATCTACATGCATTACCTGTGTGCAATTATATTGCACTTTAGTCACAAACCGATGCCAAGATGAAAAAAAAAACCAGGCCGAAGCTTCGCTTCGGCCCGGAGTCCGAAGCGTATGTACCCTAGACTTGTACAAACCTAGTGGTGATACCAAAAGTACCAATTGGTAACGGCCATATGCGTTAAAAGTGAGTTTCCTGTATGGCCAGTTTATAGGGGAGGTTGGCAATCATTCAGGAGGATCTTGACCATTATCAATATCAATTAACTAAGTCATTCTACGAAGATTTGTCGAATTTTTCAAGTCGCTTCATTCTATCGAACGTTTTTGCTTATTTGAAGTTTCACTTGTAGGGGAGGTAGAGGTTTCTTGGATCGGATCTTGCTCATCATTGCTACCAACAAATAAGATCATGCTACAAACATTTGAACAAAATTTCAAGTCTCTAGCTTCACTCTATCGAAAGTTATCGCTTATTTGAAGTTTCATTTGTAGGGGAGGTAGGAGTTCCTTAGGTCAGATCTAACCCATCTTGAATACCAACTAACTAAATCTCACTTCAAACATTTGACCAAAACTTCAAGTCGCTGGCTTGATTCTGTCGAAAGTTATCGCTTATTTGAAGTTGCATTTGTAGGGGAGGTAGGAGTTGCTTGGGTCGGATCTTACCCATTTTCAATACCAACTAAAAAGATCTTACTAGCAACGTTCCACCAAATTGTCAATTTGCTAGTGTCATTCTATCGAAAGTTATCGTAATTAAAAGAATATTTAATTTTTTGAAATTTTGTAGGGGAGGTAGGCGTTCCTTTGATCTGATTATGCCCAACTTACTACACCTCAAGCATCTTCCCACCCCAGGGTTACATGCCAAAAATCAAGTGTCTACGTCAATTGGTTCAAGAGTTATAGACAAAAAACCCGAAAAGTAGGGTAGTACGGGGCTCTTTGTAAGAAAATTACCGTTAGTTTTCAACTGATCGATTTTATTTTTTCAGGAAAGTAAAAGATTATCCTCACGAGCAATCTGCCATGGCTAGAGCTTTTCATGTTTGTTTAATCGGGAGTTATAAATACATTTAACTATTGAACATTTGTAGGGGAGGTAGGCGTTCTCTTGGCCTGATCATGCCCATCATGCCATCATACTTCCAACATCTGACCAAAATTTCAAGGCTCTAGCTTTATTCTATCGAAAGTTATCGTGCGAACGGACAGACAGACAGACAGACGGACAGACGGACAGACGGACAGACAGACATACAGACAGACAGACATGGCTAAATCGAATCAGGAGGTGACCCTGATCATTTATATATATACATTGCTATACCTCCGGAGCCTCCTTTAAGGTGTTACATATTTCCGTCGTGACAAAAACAATATACCCTATACTAAAAGTCTAGGGTATAAAAAGATGATGATCTCCAGTTTCAATGTTCTCCATCATACTGTGAAGTTTGATGAACAATGAAACTGATGATTAGCTAAGATAGACTGTTGCCACTGGTGGTACAAATAGTAGGTAGATGATAGCATGCAGGGTATTCGTATAGGCGTATCATGTAGGAAATCCCACAGTTGAGGAAAATTGAATTGAAAGCAAGGTCGTGTGGTTAACATAGCACGAGGTCAGATAACGATTTTGAGGGCTAACATAATGAATAATGTATTTTTTTTTGGTTGCATACCGGTGGGTTATCGGTAGCCAATTTCGAATTGATTTGTCGATACACAGTGGTCCGGTTAGTCTGGTGCAGTATGATTTTTTTTTATCCAAAAACTTTAAAACATAGTCCTAGGCCCTATACACAATGATATCGAAAGACAATAGCCGAGTTATTTTTTTGCTCACTGCTCTGGAGAAACTGTACACGTTACACTAACAACATTATTCGCGATAATTATACAATTTAGGTCGGTCATGCAGTTTTCCTGTGAATAAAATGTTGACTTTATGTAATTAAATGAAGTAGTCAGAATACAAAATGATTCGGCTGCCCAAATAATTTTATAGAATATATTTGTACTGTAGATATATTATATTTAAGGTTTTCTGTTGAAATTTGAGTTGATGTCTGAATGCTAACTAACAAGATGCACCCTAATTTTTCTTTCGCTATTCTGTTCTGTATCTTTTCTTTGCTGCGCATTTTTGCTCTGTAGTACTCCGGTACAAAGTATGGCTAATCATTCCTCCCGCACTGAAAATTGTAATTGTTGTTTTTAAGTTCACCGTAACTACAGTGAAACTCGAAACGCGATATACCGAACTTCTAAGGGACTCCCGAAAATGTTCGTTATATCGAAGGTTCGGTGTAACCGATCAACAGAATTTCAAATATTAAAACCAAATATTATAAAGTAGTTTTAAGCATTTACTTTATTCTTATGAAAAGAAACTTTAAAAGATATTATACGTTATTATGCAGGTTATTTTAAATTCGTAATATCAAATGTATACCAAAAATATCTGTTATGTGCTTTTGGGTATATAGGTATATACCGCTTTAACATTTCATCGCTTATTAAATCCCAATTGATCAACTGCAGGCAACAATGTTCCTTTCTAGATAGTGAAACTATTGGTAAATTTTTAGCGTCTTAAGCTCAACGACCTAACCTAACCTAAGCTCGACGCACACGTCGAACTGAATGGTTCGTGACCATCGCCGAATCACGTCAATTGCAATAGAGCCATTAAATGAGGAGAATTTCTTTCCAAACGTTCAATGACGTGATTGTGTAATGGTCGCTAATCGTTTGATTCAATAGTCTGTGGCGAGCTTTAAGGACATATGGGGCTTCGTTTGTTGACGGAAAAACATTCCTCATTCGCATCTTATGGTGCGTGTAGATTTAGCAAAACCATTCGCGAAACTGTTGCAAGAGGAAACTCACCCGGAATTGATCCGTGCCCAGTCTGACAGTTTCGGGTGAGGAATACTTTCACACCACGCGCAATTTTACCTCGCGGATCAGTTTCTCGAGTGGTTTCGCTAAATCTAAACGTGCCTTTACAAATCCCACTAGATTGGGTTCGGTAGAAGGGTTGCTGTAACACGACACAAAAGCATATGTGCCCTACTGATATTCCCAGGGCATCATAATAGACAACGACTCTAATTCCCTAATATTAGAACCATCCGAAGTTTACCACGAAACGAAGAAGTTACCGCACCTCCTCCTCTGCTAGTTCCCAAGATGGTTGTAAAAGCACTCTCCAAGAGTTGATTTTCTCAACAATACTAGGGCAGTGCATTCGCAGGGCGGATGAAAATTTTTTATTCCTCCTTCTCTTCCACACAACTCCAGAAAAAGTTATTAAAATGAAATCGAAGCCGCCTAACATGCTTTCCGATAAGACAGTGCCCAGTAATGGAGCCGACCACCATATGGAGGCCGATTTAGTATTTAGTTAGCGACAGTAATTTAGCAGATCCCAGGCTGACGCTCCGTGCTATCACCTCATGTGCACTGAAGCGCCGATAGTTATCAAAGAGATAGGATTGAAAAGCACGCGGCATCCCGATTATTGGTCTTGCATCTATTAGACCAGTTTGTTAGCAGAGATAGCGCATGCAGTGTTGCTAGGAGTCCCCCCTCCCCTCCCCGCCAAACTCGTCGGGGATGGCGATACAAATTCCATTAAGATTGACTAAAACTATGTTGATAGTTCGATATAGCCCAGCTCGGGAAAACCTTAAAGCCATGGAAGTGGTACGTTATAGCCGAGTCTTCGTTATATCAGGGTTTGTATAATCGAATACAAATGTATGCATATTTTAGGATTTGAAACCGGACTTAAGAACTCGTTCGTTATAGCCGAATGTTTGTTATAGCTGAATTTCACCTACATACTCCAGAAAGCTCACCAAGCAAATGGAACAGAAATGCTCTAAAAGCTGGAAGTTATACGAAAATCATTAAGCACGTAGCAGAAATGCGTTAATAGCCGTGTTCTTTTCACCCCAAAGTTGCATTCCCATAGAAAACGACTGGATCACATCTGGATTAAAGTTGAAAGTGAATTGGTTGAATCTCAACTTTTTTCTCAGCAATTCGCCGCTATACCTTTCTATATTGAGCCCGTAATCCCCCACGCAGCACAATATCTGTATAGTGGCTTCACTGATCCAGGCCTTTCGATTCATTCTTTGTACGATTGTCTCGAAAGCGAAGAATGTAATGTATGAAACGTATAATTTGTGTGTGTATGGGATTGCCCACACTTTATATTAAGGGGAAAAACGAAAATTGGATGCATTAAGTCCGAATTACATACAGACGGACGCGACAGACGGGCGGACGTATTTTCTTTTGGGTATTATTACAGGGTCAGTGACAAATGTACATGATATAAATTTCATTCAACGGCAATCTATTGCTTCCCCTTTGGTCGCTCACCAAACAAAATTTTTCAAAAACTCACTATGTTTCTAGATGAGGGACGTTGCGAAGTATGCTATTTTCACACGAGACGAACATTTTCGAGCTTTGTGATTGCATTATGATGATGACTGATGAGAAATTCACTTTCACTCATGGAGAAATACAGATCTTCGGAGATCGTCGTTAAAGATATCTATTATAAACTATGCATACATCATGTTAACGGAGAGTGATAAAATTTGAAAGCTTTTCTACGGAATTTGCTTAATTTGAGTAAAAGCTCAAACGCCGTGTGTGCCAAATTGAATGGAAATGAGAACAATTAATCAGAAAGTTGATTAATCGAATATTGCCGTCCGTCCTTCTAATTCAGCCTTTATGCTTAAAATGAAAAAGTCAGGCCTATTTGACCTTTGCATAAATCGTGCAAAGCTCAAACGTGGAGTCTGCGAATAAAAATTCACTGAAAAACCGGTGAAAACTTCCCCATGGGATCAAAACTCGGTGGCCTTAACCTACATCACACGCACCGATGCTTCTTCCTTTTTTGAACCTTCCGTAAAACACCTAATCGCATTGAATGACAGTGACTTATAACCATCTGATCATGGTTCCATGCTGTCCGAAATTAGGCATAACATTACAAACTTCTTCTTTAATTTTTCGTGTCATTTGGGCACATAATTGAAGGCCAATAAACCAAAACCCAAACAACAAATTACTCCACTTTATGGCGTTCACTGACCATGCTACCGGCTTTAATAAACAAACACTGTTACGGGTACATTGTTAAACGCCCGTAAATTTCCAACTGATTGACTTTCACTTTTTCCTCGTTTATTAATAAAAGTCGCCATGTACAACATATAACACTGATTGCGGTTAAACCTTAACTCACGACACGACTCTAATGACGCCATATTATGTGACGCTATGAATCAGGCGACCCTAAAGGCCGTGTTGTCGCTAAGCTGGTGGCACCCGAGACTGATCGACACTGACATGAGTACCGATTTGCACATTGACAGTTTACAAAATGTTTTCAATTCGGAGCAGAATGTGCATTTAAAAAAATGTAAAATACATAGACAATGGCCATCGATGAATAGAATTAAATGGGAAATTCGTGCAATATTAACAACAAAGAACGCTCACGTTACGGCAAAATTCAAATTTGTTATTTTGAATTTCGTGGCTGATTTTCTAGCGATATCTGCGACTTGGTCGAATGTGGTGAAACAGGCGTTTACGATTTTTCTCGAGTAACCGGCAATGTTAAATAATAATAGTAATAACAAACATGAGAGTCATGACATAGATTATTGATTGAGGTAAGTAGGCACAGTCAAGATTGAGGAGTGAACCTTGTGTTTATTTAGGTATAATCGTCATATGGACGGGCTAAAGTGGTGTATGTGCAATTTTCGTAAAAAAAATACTTAAACATATATGTAAATCTCCACAAAATAAGTCCATCTGTTGAAAACAAAACTTAAACTGAGTCAAAGCATCATTTTACTATTCATTGCAGGCAGTTGAAAATTTGTTGAAAATGAAGCGACCGTTTTCTTTAACGAAAAAGTGGTGTAGAAGCGATGCATGACGAAAAAGTGGTGTAAACGCTACACTACATTTATCCCTTAGGTTTGAGGGAACCATATTTGTGTAGTACAAATGGGAAGCTAAACTGGAAGTCAACACATGTGCGTTGATAATAACAAAGTAAAAAAAATAGGTAGATAAGTTTAAAAAACGACATGCTGCTGAAAGTTTGAATATCGACATGTTTATACGTATATTAGGCTGAGTAATTGGGAGTGTTTTTTTTGAACATTTATCTGGTGCAGGTTAGGGTATCTACATGCATTACAACAACAACTTTAACCTGTACGGCTCAGTGGGGTGGCTAACCTGAACTCGATAGGTTAAGTTAGTTTAAGAGGGGGCTGCGCATAAACACAGCACACATAGACCACCAATGCGTCCGTTGTGATACCTCATAGGCACAAAACGCCATGTGAGCCTAGTCGTCAAACCACCCGGATCTATCAATGAAACGATGCAGATGACCAGCATTTACGTCCTTCGGATCATCGAGGTCAATAACGTAGAGGCAGCCTAAATTATCCTCCCTTCTACCGGCCAGAGCAGGGTAGGTTCACAGAAAGTGATGTATTGTCTCTTCCTCGTCCCCACAGCTTCTGCAAAAATCATTGTATGGAAGCCGGAGACACCTAGCATGCTCACCTATCAGGCAATGTCCTGTGATGATACCCACAACCTTTCTGAGATGCCTTCTCTCTAGCATCAACCCTAAGCCCTACGGAGCGGCTAGGATTGAAATGCGACCAAAACTGACTCGTAACATTGCAGGTACTACAATTTAGCCATCCGATATTAGCACGGCTTATTGCGTTTACTCGATAAATTGTTGTTGTTGCTGGTGCCAAGTTCTGTCGACAGTTCATTCGTAATTTCCTCATTTTATATTTTCTCGTCACACGTTTAAGGGGGGAAACCAAATTAGAAGTTTAAAAAAATCAATTTTTTTTTTTGCATAAATTGTTTGATTAACAATCCAAGAATACGCTGCCAAAATTTCAAAGCGAAATTCGCATTCGTTTAGATCTTATGAGCATAGAGCCGAGCGCTCATCGGGAATAGTCTACAGGCTCCAGCGCACAGCAGGTAGGGCGGAGCACTACCTCTGGTAGTCGCTTTATGTACTTACGTAGCCTTGTCGCGGAACCCCACTTTTGCATCTTTGTTTTCAAATAACGGTATAGAAAGTACTACAAGCATCAACATAAGGGATTATTTCGGTTATATTCTGTTTTTCAAACGCACTTTTCTCAAAATGACTTTTTTCACATTTGCGGGAAGTCTAACTCAAAATGTAATTAACCGATCATCATCAAAATTGAAAGTACAATATGATTCTTTATAAAATTATGAAAAATTATTATAGGATGATATATTTTAATATTTTTAAGGGTGTTTTTGTTTTTGCATAACTAGTGGAAAAAAAATGGTGAAAATTGAAATTTTTTTTCCAACACCTGCTAAATTTTCAATTTCCATTATTTTCACCGGCACTGAGGTTCATATTCTTAGAAAATAAGTTAATAACGTAAAATTAAAACTTTTTTGATTTCAGATAAAAATTGGAATCGCTACACGTCGCGCAATTGGAGAACTCTAGTTACGACCTTCAGCGGACATCAGTGCGTAACTTTGTTATTTTTGGCTTAAATTATTCAAAAAAATTCACAAAAGTTGTTCGAAATATGAATAAAATGCTGTCAAAATTTGATTGAATTCTAATTACTTCTTCCCACCCAAAAAAAAATCGTAAAAAATCAGTGAAAATGAGCTTCCCAATGTGGTTTCCCCCCTTAATATTTAGGTGGCCGTGTTCATAATTGCTCGTCGCTGCGGTCAATTTTGACAGCCAATCATACTACGCTGATTGGCATGATATGACACTTAAAAGGGTAACCTGGATGGCTGCCCTCGATCGTTTTTTAACCCCACCAGTTAAGCTACCCTAGCCCGTTGCTAAAAAAATGATACAAAGTATCTACACTGCATGCAGATACATCGAAACATGGATATGTCTTATGCCTACCGAAGGCGTGGGATGGGTTTTGTCGAATGATTTCATCCAGTATAACTATACTGGGATCTTCATAAAACTTACGTCGATATCTTCAACACAACAGGTTACACGCAGTCGGTAGCCAAAGACATTTCCATGTTTCGATGTATCTGCATGCAGTGTAGATACTTTGTATCATTTCCCACCAAAAGCCAATAACCTGTCTTTCAAGAACCGATTCCCGATAAACTCGCCCCAAATCAAACTTAACACCCCCTTTAAGAGACAGAGAGACATACCCCATTGAAAGCTAACGTCCCATATTAACCGGATACACCCGTTCTAATGAGATTGAACACCCAACCACATGAGACAGATAGACACGCCCTATTGAAAGTCAACATTTATGCTGCTAATACATCGTACCGTATGTGGAGCTTTTGTTCTATGTTTATAGCACGTAGTATAAATCCGCCATTTTGTTCTATATGTTTATTGCACGTGTGGTGGGGGCCCACATTGTGAACCAGTCAGACCTCAAATCGCCGCCATTGCAAATGCACAACCACAGTCGCTGGATCACCCGATTTGGCTCGAATTAACTTCATCCGCTCTCGCTCATCTTCGGGGGGCGGGAACTATGTACACTCTCTCAAATTGCGTCTGCGCATGTCCAAGTGTTAGTCGAGCTGACTACTTGCTACTTTTTCTGGGATCCTAGTGATTCAGATAGTACAATGGGTGCTATTTTAAATCGGCTACTACATTCATTCTTGCCGTCCCCAACGTCGTCAACTTTTATCGCTATCAAATCAACATCTCAACATGTACACACAAGATCCCCGCAAGCACGCCGCCCGCACGGATCCACAAGCAACAGCCATGCACAATGACCACTTCACTTAAACGACATGCACAACCAGAATAGAAAAATTTTCAATGGGCTTGTTTCTTCTTCTGACCCCCGAGTAGAAAAACAGACATTTCGTGTGACGGACAGATTTTTAGGATGACCCCTAGCTACAAGACATATCCATGTCAAAAACGCACCTATTATGAATGAAATTGCACACCGAGATTTTTAGGATTAGTACTGTTCCCAGTCAGACAAGAATTGAAACTTGATCGATCCTAGATCGAAGACTGTCTACCAAGGAATCGATAACTACATGGATGGAATGTCGGATACATTTCAATGGGTTTGGCCATTTTTGCGAAGCCGAAAATGTGACAGGAATCGACCCAAAATCTATGACTGTAGTCGATGTAGAATCGATGCCTGTAGTCAATCGGGATCGATGACTATAGACGATATGCCAATCTAGACGATACAGTAATTTACTCGCACAGATCGCATGCCAACGGATGTCCACGAAAAGCCGTTTGCGTCTCTCTCTGGCAAATGTACATGAGATTTGCCAGAGAGACACGCAAACAACTGTTTATGTTAGTAGTGACGACAACGGATCCAACAGGCCGACCGCTCGTCGGGTGAGGAGAACCATACGAAATTGTGCGATGATCACTATGACGCCATGGTTGTGGGCGTGGCTTGTGGCAAGTGCATGAATGAAAAGTGTGTGATGAAAAAATTGAAGCTGAATGTTTCAATGTTTGTCCCTAGCATTTCTATGCCTGGTTGCCGTTTCGATAGCATATCGACTTTTCGTTAGTGCAGACTAGTGCATCTAGCATGCACCTCCAATCTGCGCCGCCCAGTCTTTATACTGACAAGCTCGGAGCACTGTGAGAGTTGTATTAGTACTCACAGGCAGTTTTTGATCGCGCCAAGATTTGAACTCCGAGCTCTAGATAAGTATAGTAGAGCGGTGACCAAAGGATCACGGCCACCAAGCGCGATATTGTATAGGTATGAAAATACTGTGTATAAATATAACCCGGAATTGATTTAAGCTGATATCCTGATAATTTCGTTGGGCGCAAATCTTTTATTTTTAAGTTGGTAGGACTGTTACTGCAATCTGTGTCAAATTTTAGGTTAATATCTTGATTAGTTGAAGAGTGACGCTCGTTTTCGTAAACAACCAAAATTAACTTTTTCGATTTTAACCATATCAGAAAATATTCAACAAAGAAGTTCGATTAAATTTTGTGTTAGAAATGAAATTTCTGCTGCGGAAACGCTCAGAATGTTACAAAAAGCCTTCGGTGAACAGGCTATGTCTAAAACACAAGTATACGAATGGCATAAACAGTTCAAAGAGGGTCGTGAAGGCGTGGAAGACGAACCACATCAAAGACGACCAACAACATCAACAGACGAACAACATGTCGCGAAAATTAAGGAATTGGTGCTCCAAAATCATTTGTTGACAACTAGAGAGCTTGCTGATATCGTTGGCATTTCAAACGAATCAGTCGACACCATTTTGAATGAAGTTTTGTGCCTCAAAAAAGTCAAATCTCGTTTGGAACCAAAAACTCTCAAATTTTTGGAAAAACATCATTGATGTGTGTGAAACAATGCTTCCCGACTATCAGGCCAAGATAAAACGCATTATTACGGGCGATGAAACTTGGATTTATGTTTACGACCCTGAAACAATCGATCAATCAAGTGAATATCGTGCCAAAGGTGAGTCAAGACCAAAAAAATAGCGCCAAAGTCGCTCAAAAATTAAGGTCATGTTGACGGTTTTCTTCGATTATCGTGGTGTTGTGCATTACGAATTGCTTCCACCGGGTCAAACTGTCAACAAGGAATATTATTTGAGTGTCACGCGTCGTTTGCGTGAACCTATTCGCCTCAACAGGCCGGGTTTCTGGAAAGAAAACTCTTGGTTTTTGCACCATGACAACAACAACACATACTGCACTCGTTATTCGTGACCATTTCGCCAAAAATTCCACCCATATTGTTCCGCAACCGCCGTTTTCGCCTGATTTGGCAAAATAAAAATACCGCTCCGGGGACACCGTTTTGACACGATATAAGAGATTCAAGCCGAATCGAAGAAGGTGCTGAAGGCCATACCGAAACAGAAGTTTTCAAAGTGTTTTGATAAGTGAAAAATTCGCTGGTATACATAAGTGCATTGCAGCCGAGGGGGAATACTTCGAAGGCGATGAAATAGATTTTTAAGAATAAATAAGGCTCTGAAAAATTATAACAAAATTCCGGGTTATATTTGTACACAGTAGTACATGCTATGATGTTGTTGGATAATGATACACTATTCTAGGTGCTCGATCAACAAGGTCTAATAGACCATCAGCATTTGTCAACATTCAACAAGATGTACTTTATCGAGGAGAGAGATTGGAATATTGCGCCACAAAAACATTGTCCCATTGTCAGAAAAATGTACGGATGGACTAATTTTTTTCAGGAAAATTTCTACTAGAGTTTAATACAAAAATAAAAAGCAAAAATGCATTACTTCATGCATCATGCATCAATATTGAAGCGCCCCAACATTACCACTACGAAAAATAAATCTATTTAATAGAATTAGCTAAAATCAAGTTGCAATTGTTTCATAATACATATTTACATGTTTTTTAAATATAAAGGAAATGTCGTTATAGGTCGTGGACTACAGACTACACTTGCTGAAAATCCAAAAAAAAAATCTTTTCACCACCTCGTCAATTAAATTTGCATCAACTCCTAAAATTATAAATACTCGCACATCGAATTATGTATACACCTCTCCATAAATCAGTCGCATTATTCGGCGTGGATATCAAGTCGCCTTCCTTCAAATCACTTATGCAACTTTTAATGTCACAAGCTGACTTGAATACCGAACAGTTTACCTTAATGAGATCTAAATACCTGCAAACCATTTGGGTATTTTTGTTTCTTGCGCAATGACTTTCTTCTTTTGCACGGTGCTTTACGGAATTTAAATTTTACATTTATACACATATATAGAGTCAACATGTACCTACGAGTACTACGTATATTATTTACGCGAACAATAATGTTCACTTGTATGATGACACTATTGAAAGTATTGTTAGTCATATTCGCCAAGTACCTACGTGGACGTGTTTATTATGAAAACTGTACTATTTTAGTTTATCGAAAACCGATTTCCGCTAAATGATAATTTGTATTGTTAAGAATAATTCTCCCCCTGGAGGGGGCCAAAAAATGCGTGTTCGCCGGTTTCAATCGCTTGTGCCAAGGGCGTCTCATCAGACGCCTCTGCTTCGCGCATCGCACCAATAAGAGAGGCGTGATCGGAACGACCAAGTCGATGTTGTATCGCCTTATATAGGCTGGCCAACAATACATTTTTTTTTATGTTAACACCGAAACTTAGGGGATACCCCTTAATGCAATAGCATAGCTTTAGTAGGTGAGGAAAACTAAGGTTAAAGGAGAGGGATGGGTTGAGCTGGATTAGATGAAATTAAATGACGGTGAACATTTTGATTAAATTTCTGCAGGTCGTAACTGCGGGCGAAAACAGATGATGGTAAAGCGTTCCGCATTCGAGTTGTTCTGCATACGAACGAAAACATAAACAAATAACGACGCGAGTATAAGCTGTGAACTGTCAAAAATACTAATAAGCATTCCAATCCTAGTGATAATACGAGAAATACACACCGAAAGGGTTTGAAGTATCGCTGTGTCGCCAATATCACGAAAAGTCGCTTGGGAATTTGATTGTCTCGTTACAAAAACATGATCAACAATATCTGATGGGTTTTGCTTTTCAACAGACCAGCCGTTTTCAATTGTGGAGCTTTAACGCGAAGAACGAGAGAAAGCGGAGGGAATACCAGTCAGCATAGACAGATTCATCAATGGTAAAAAAGAGTTAAAGACAAATTGATTGCGACGCTATACCGAATATGATTAGCTTGTCCCTACGCTCGAACCCACGGAACTGCTATCGCTTCCTAGTGTTTGTTTTCCGATATTGGTTCTTCTGGTTGGCAAGTTGCTATTATGGGTTCAGATATTGCACACTGTACTCGAAGTGTGCGACGCGATAAAAAAGGATTTGCGAACTCGGGCCTCAGCAGAAGGAACCGCAAAACCTACGAAGACATCAAAGAGTTTAAAGGTGGTCGTAACTCCTACCAATACCGGTGAAAGACAGTAATACAAAAACTCCTTATTTTAGACGAGGATCAGATTAGGCAATGGAAAGAATATTTCGCCACGGTTTTGAATTGTGTAACTTCTGGCGTTACATCTCTTGTAGATAATTTAGCTGACCATCAAAACGTGCGTAACTGGTCAGCAGCCCCGACAAAAGAGGAAATTTTCGCTGCTATTATTGCACTGAAACGAGGCGACTCTACGGCAATCCTGCCTCACCTCAAACAGCGTTAAGCATAACTGCCGACATGCTGCCAAAAAACCTTACAGACTGCACTAATTGAAAAGGCATTTGCATCCTTCCTGCCGATGCTAAAATATTAACTAAGTTTATCTCGGAAAGAGTAAAAGAGCACTTAGAAAGTACAATTGATGAAGAATATGCTGGCTATTTTTTCCTCGCATTATCCTGTGCCGATCATCTTGCCAATCATCACTGAACAACAGTGCGTTGATAACAATTTTCCACTTCACTTCCTCTTCATTGATTTCGAGAAGGTTTTCGAAAGTGTGATCCGGGAATCTATGTGAGTGGCTTTGCGCAGAAGAGGCATACCTGAGAAGATTGTGGTTGATATTAAGGTAACCAAAAATGGCGTGAAAAGTCGTGTTCTAATATAAAGGTAAGGTGTCGCTGGACTTCGAGGTTCGGAGTGGAGTTCGGCAGGAAGCATTCTTTCACCGGTCCTATTTCTCATAGTGATTGGCGATGTGTTGCATGCAGCCCTATCCGGACGAAGACGCAGACGAATTCGATGGATCTATACATCTTATCTGCAACATCCTGACCATGCTGACGACATCTAACTTCTCTCTCATAAATTCATGGATCTCAGCAGAATGGCTCGAGCTGGATGCGAATGTGGTTAGGCTAAAGATTAACAGCAACAAGACCAAGGTTCTTAGCCCGACGTTCCAAAAAAGAATTCCAACTCGTCCGATTAAAATAAATTATAGCGCAAAAGTCCAATTTATAGAGAAAGAACTCGAGATGGGTAAAGCGGGAATTTCATTGCCCTGAAGAAAAGCAGCGGCAGCAGCATCGTCTCTATCTGAACGAAAAGCTTAAGCTTAGTATGAAAATTTCCTAGGTGCGAGGTAGGTGTAAGACAGCACACTTACCCAAGACACAGACGATGTTGATGGTGCAGCCGCTACTTTGTTTCTACCGGCAATGAAATTTTCGCATTAGCATCATCTCTTTTACTTGATTGTGACGGTGTATTTTATGCAGAGGTGTGTGATCAGCAACACGCTCAACTGAATTATTTACCCAAATGGGTACTCATTTTAACAGCAGAGAGGGCGCATAGTGCGAGACGTAAATCCCCTTTTTCTTACCAAAGACTATTGCATTTAGTAGGAATTGAACCGGGACCCAACGCAAAGAAGGCGAATGTGCTAATCATTGTACCGGACTACAACGGACCACATTAATGGACAGCCTGTCGAAAATCTGGCAATGCAATTACCTCAGTGATAAGATCAAGCAGGGCTTGTTTCGCTTCCTGGTACTGTAAATGATGTTGTATGAGAGCAACACATGGAAAATTTCCGCAAGTGTTACCGTCAAATTTAAAGATTTTTTTTGCCCGAAACAATATTAAATAAAAAGCTGAGTTCGGGTTCAATCGACGAACTGATACGCGAGCGCAAATGATAGTAGATAGGTCACACATCGCGGAAGGGAGATAACAGCATTACATGCCATGCATGAAATGGGACCTCGTTCCCAATGAAGGCTTATTAGGGGGGGACGCCAATATGTGACGACAATCTGTGACGCTAATCTCTGACAGAGAGTGTGGGCCACTGTCTAAGTCGTGTGGCCAGATGCATCCCATTGCCCAGAATCGAGTACGCAGGAGTAGTTGACGAGCTATGTGCCACTGGGGATAAAGGCAAATTAGTAGATGTTGTCCCAATTTACTTCGAATATTATGCACAGATTAAAGTTTCACATTTTCATTCTATATACGCGTAAAAAAAACCCTTTCCAATACTGTCAAACTTGAACTGACTATTTTTTCATTAATTTTATTATTTTAGATTAATTAATTCTATAAATAATGTGTAATGAGCTTCATGTTCTGACGCCGAATCAATTCAACAAATGATTAATCACTTTGCTCTCATCCATTCTCCGTATAGCAGGCGCGTCACTCTCAAACAAAACGGTCCATCTTCCTAATTTTTAATACGACGAAGATAAAAGTGCCAATCATCTTCATTTGCACAATACCAGAGATAAAATTCTGACCCGACCGCATGAAACACTTTAATGAATCCGTTCAATAATGTGGTAAACCAGAATCATGTCCGAAAAACCCTTACAAAATCCCTTTCATTGCTCTCTCACATCAAGCTTAGAATTGTCATCTCAAGCAAATTAAGTTGACCTAATCGCATCCTAGTCGACCCTTTTTGCATCCTTTCGGCATTTGACTAGTTCAGCGAGATTTTGGGGAATAGAAACGGATATCTACGAGTATAGATGTATGGCATCATTGATCGTAAATGTACCCTAAGGCAAATCAGCTTTCAACAAATGTCCAGAATAGATGTCGTCAACGAGGAAAGAGGTTCTCAACACAGCACGTTGTGTTCGTGTTATATCACTGGATATCGTCTGCCCGAGCGCTCAGCAATCAATTATTGACATTGAAACACTTCGCACTTCAATCCACGGAGGAGACATGTTACAAACCGACTTTTTGTCGATCCGTTTAAGCATATAAGAGATTCATGGATGGACGTATGATGGATACGGTAACATGTGTTGAAAGGAAAACACGGAAATGTGCTCCATCATTTAGAACACAATGAGAGATTCTAGTGCTTCGGGATACGCTACCCATATCTATACACTGTTGGGATAAGGCAAATGTGCTTAAACAATCCTCTGTTGGTATAACTGGGCTTTTAGGATGTGAAAATAGAGTTAAACCTTAGCTAAGCTACATAAGTAACAAATATAATCGTATTATGTGGAATATAGGACTTATCAGTTAGGCCTTAAACTAATTACAATTTGGAAGAAGATGGAAGAAGATGGATTAGGTTGAGCGGATATTTATTTAATACAGTTTAATGTGTAAACAGCAGGTAGTTTCGAAATGGAATGACGGAAAATACTGAATTGTAAGTTCTTTATTTTCCAGTCCCTTTCAAAAGCAAATCATTTGGTCCCAGAAAATTCCGATTGTGATGAAAATACGATCATGGGTGAATGCGACCACTAGGCTGCTGCGACTGCTAGATCTGCCGGTTCCTGTTTTGTGCACTTAGATCGATATATGTATGTCTGATTTTATGAATAAGCATGTTTTTTAATTACGTTTCTTTGACAGGACTCATTCAACATATTTTAGATCTTATGTAAAATAATGCTTCAGCGAGAGTCAGACGCTATGGCGAATAGTCATAGATATGGCAGTTTTTTAAAACAAAATAAGATACAAGAAACTATGGCAGCACAAAAATATGAGGATGACTGTAGCTTTACACAATGTTAACGTCTATTAAAAACACCCTGTAGAGCACTTGCATTGATTTTAAATTCTGCAGAAATAGAAATATTTGAAATATGTGCATACCTATATCGTCAAATTTCTCCTTAAAATATTTAATTAACTTATATGTATATATCTAGAACCTTTCAAATGCATTAATCCTCTTCCTTTAAATTCAATCCATAAATCCAACAACCCAATTCAGTACGATTATATTGCATTTAAGCTGTAAATAAAAGTCATTGGAGGCATTGAAACTGCTTCTCATTTTATCGTCATGATGAATACAAATTTACGAGTTTCAGATTTCCAAAAAAAAAGCAGCAACAAGCGCCACTTTTCCATCTTGAATGGTTAGCAGCTTCTTTTCCACCAAAAATTATTGAAGTAAACTCCTGGGTAGCGAAGTGGTTGATGACCGAAGAAGATATCCAATATCTACTACGAAAATGGAAAATTTTAGAGACAAAAGAGGTCGACCGTGTGATTTAAAAGGCTGTGAAAAGCATCGCAATATCATAATCTCGGGATTAGTATGATGGCACATGCTTCGTTAACGAGCCTCTAAAACGTTAGGAAGTTTTAACGAACCAGATATAACAATAAACTGAATCGTTTCGATCCCGATACGTAAAGCTTGGAGTATCACTCCAGATATTTTAATGGATAAGTTGGCTGTGAGTCACCGTAAATTATCGATTGGATTTTTATACCATAGACTTATAGTATAGGGTATATTGTTTTTGTCACGACGGAAATATGTAACACCTTAAAGGAGGCTCCGGAGGTATAGCAATGTATATATATATAAATGATCAGGGTCACCTCCTGATTCGATTTAGCCATGTCTGTCTGTCTGTCTGTCCGTCTGTCTGTCCGTTCGCACGATAACTTTCGATAAAATGAAGCTAGAGCCTTGAAATTTTTGTCAAATGTTGGAAGTGTGATCTAGTTGGATGGTATTGAAAATGGGCATGATCAGGCCAAGAGAACGCCTACCTCCCCTACATATGTAAAATACATAAATGTATCTATAACTCCCGATTAAAGAAACATGAAAAGCTCTAGCTTTGGTAGATTACTCATGAGGGTAATCTCATACTCTCCTGGGAAAATAAAACTGATAAATTGAAAACTAACGGTAATTTTCTTACAAAGAACCCCGTACTACCCTACTTTTCAGGTTTTTTGTCTATAACTCCTGAACCAATTGACGTAGACACCTGATTTTTGGCGTGTAACCTTGAAGTGAGAAGCTGCTTAAGATTATGTAAGTTGGGCATAATCAGATCAAAGGAATGCCTACCTCCCCTACAAATTTCCAAAAATTAAATTTTACTTTAATTACGATAACTTTCGAAAAAATGATACTAGCAAGTTGAAAATTTGGTGGAATGTTGCTAATAAGACCTACTTTGGTATTGAAAATGGGCAAGATCCGACTCAAGGAACCCCCACCTCCCCTACAAATGAAACTTCAAATAAGCGATAACTTTTGATAGAATGAAGCCAGCAACTTGAAATTTTGGTAAAATGTTGAAAGTGAGATTGGGTTAGTTGGCATTAAAGATGGGTAAGATCCGACCTAAGGAACCCCTACCTCCCCTAGAAATGAAACATAAAATAAGCGATAACTTACGACAAAATAAAGCTAGCGACTTGAAATTCTGGTCAAATGTTTGTAGTATGATCCAGTTGACTAATATTGAAAATACGTAAAATCCGACCATCGAAACCCCTACTTCCCCTACAAAAGAAACTTCAGATAAGCGACAACTTTCGATAGAATGAAGCTAGAGACTTGAAATTTTGTTTAAATGTTTGTAGGGGGATCTAATTGGTTGATGGAAATGCTGGGCAAGATCCGACTCAAGGAACCCCCACCTCCCCTACAAGTGAAACTTCAAATAAGCATTAATTTTCGATAGAATGAAGCTAGCGACTTGAAAAATTGGATAAATATTTGTAGAATGGGTTAGTTTATTGATTTTGAGAATGGTCGAGATCCCACTGAATGAGTGCCAACCTCCCCTATGAACTGGCCATATAAGAGACCCACTTTTAATGCATATGGTCGTTGCCAATTGGGACTTTTGGTATCACCACTAGGTCTGTACAAGTCTAGGGTATATACGCTTCGGACTCCGGGCCGGTCAAGTGATCGCATCTTTCAATTTCGGAAGCACAATAGTTGATCAACGTCAGCACCCACTGAGCTCTCGGTTTTCCTCGCAGTCTTGCTCCGCTAATATTTCCTTTCAGTATTTTATTAGCCATGCGGTTATCGTTCATTCGTTGTACGTGTCCTGGCCATTGAAGTCGTTCTAGCTTGACGATTTTCGAAACTTGCGGTTCATAGTAATGTTCGTACAACTTATGGTTGTACCGGACGATCCATCCATTTTGATCACAAACTGCTCCGAAAATTCGCTGAAGGACTTTTCATTCAAATGCGTTTAGCATGTTTTCGGACCCTTGAATTAGGGTTCAGGTTGCGCAGCCATAGCGTAGTACAGGTCGTATGATGGTTGTGTATATTCAGAGCTTAGTATTTCTGTGGACATGCTTCGATTTCACTATTATAACCACCGAGAAAAAGATCTTATTTGCTAACTGTATTGATTGATTTCGTCAGTTTCACTGGCGTCCTTCGACAAGTTGGGTATGCGAAGTCATTTACGAATTCGATGTTGAAATCCTCGATGTTCATGTACGGTTGTGTTAGAGTCTTTGCAACAGTATTTTCGTTTATCCTCGTCAAGATTATGAAGCAGTTCTTCAACGAGAGGCAGGTTTCGAGACATGGTGTTGATTTCGTCTGCGTACGCTATTAATTGCGTCGACTTGAAGAGTAATATGCCACTGATGGCATGCATCATCCGGATGGCGTATTCGAGTGTCAGGTTGAAAAGCGTCGAAGCCAGTCCATCGCCCTTCTTCAGCCCAGTACGAGTCGAGTTTCTAACAGATCAGTCAGCCTGTTTCGGATCCTGACCTGTGAGATGGGGCTGGTTATCATCGTCTTTATTAATCGTACTAATTTTGCTGGAATACCAAATTGCTGCATGATATTATACAGTACACCACGATCAATACTGTCGTATGCCTGCATCAAATCGGCAAAGATTTGGCACACGTCAACGTTGTATTCCCAGCACTTTTCCAGGATTTGCTTGACCGTAAAAAGGTGATCGAATATTCGCCAATGATCCCCCCAGCGTACGGTTTTATACATTTTCCAGAAATTTCGTAAGTACTTTTGTATAGAATTTTTCATTGAGAGCGAGCGACACATTTTGTTTTTTCAATTAAAAGACGTGTGGGTTACTTATGCAAATGATTTTTATTGTATTTCAAATGAAAGTGCAATCGATGCCATTAATTACGGATTACGATATCGTTCAAAAGTCCGGGCGCGGAAGCGCTGGCACGAGTGAATACACTGAACCCAATTTTTGATGTTGGCCTGCAGCTCTTCTAACGTTGCTTGCTTATTGGCATAGACCAGCGATTTAATGTAACTCACAAGAAAAAAGCCCAAAGGGGTTAAATCGCACAAAAGACGCGGTCACTCGCGAGGACCGTTGCGTGAGATAACTCGTTCACCGAACTTGGTCTTCAATAATTCGATTGTGTCGTAGGCTGTATGGTATGTTGCACAGTCCTGTTGGAACCACATATCGTCCAAGTCCAGCGTCGAGCTGGTCCCAAAAATACTCCGATATCATGGCCCTGTAGCGATCGCCGTTGACGCTTGTTGGCGCGCCGTTTTTATCAAAAAAGAAAAATGGGCCGATGACGCCGCCGGCATGAAAACCGCACCAAACAGTTAACTTTATCGGATAAAGTTATGTCTCGTGCATCACTTCAGGCTGTTCACTCGACCAAATGCGGCAATTTTGCTTGTTGACAAAACCATCGAGCTAAAAGTGAGCTTCATCCGAAAAGATGATTTTCTTGTGAAAGTCGTCGTCAGCTTGCATCTGGTCCAGAGCCCAATTAGCGAATGTGCGACGCTTCAAATGGTCGATTGGCTTCAGTTCTTGAGTCAACGCAATCTTATACGGGCGGAAAGCCAAATCCTTCCGCAAAATTCGCCACAAACTTTTCACACTGACGTTCAACGCCTGCGATCGGCGTGGAATCGACATCCTTGACTGCTCACGCACACTCTCTCGAACGGCCACGATATTTTTCTTCACTTCGAGCATGACGCTGTCGTACAGGCACTGGAACATTATGCAATGCAAAAGTTGTTTCGAATTTTTGCACCAAACTCAATAGTCCGTCTCGTTCGGCGGTTTCTTCGGCCAAAAATTGACGTAAGCGCGCGCAAGGTAGTTGCGATAGAACGTGAACTTTGATGAAAAAGTTGAATACTTTGCAAACGTCGTTGAAGCGTGTATCTCTCCATGATTAAATGCCATAGACTGACATTTCAAAATGCGAAAGAATTGGGAAACCAGCTTTACTCCTATTCGAGAAATGTCAAAAACAAAATGCGTTGTCCCTATTGAAAACCCTATCGAACGTAAAGACTAGTGATATGCCTCCGTAATTCTCGCACCGCAATTTATCTCCCTAATTGACAAATGATGCTCCTGCGCCAGTCTTCTATGGAATCACCTCGTCCGCCCAGATTCGTAGAAGTAGTTGGTGTATGGCATTTAATAGACCATATTTTATATTAAGCAGTATTTCAAGAAATGCATATAAATATTTACAGAACTTTAGATCAATTAAGATTAAGGGATGCACCAAAAGAACTATAATTACAGAACTTATTAGTAGATGTAATCTGTCAATTACTACCTCCACATATTGCGAAATAGTTAATTCCCTAACCTTGAATTATATCCACATGAATTCATAGTCAGACCTTCCGTTTTCAGTTCATCCATGTCCAATTAGATCCGTGTAATCCTTGAGGCCAGTTAACTTATTCCTTGTGGTTCTGTCTATGGGTTTGTACACTCGTTATGTATTTTACATATGTAGCTTTATGTAGAAAACGTGTTGCTCTTGGGCAGAGTGGAGACAAAATCAGAAGATAAAAAGATTGATTTCCGTCTCAGGGTATCCTATCTCGTCTTATATATGCAGATATTCGTACAACATACCATAGTCTGGTCAATGTTACAAACTTGAGGACAAATTACTTTGGGCGTCATTGAACTAATAAGTGTGGTTTCACATGATGAGTCGATGAGTCTTGAATTCGTTTAGCATGGACATCGTCACTACAAGCGTGGAATGCTCTAGAAGTCCTAATCTCTCATTGCCCCAACCTAAATTGGCTTCGGAGAATGCAGTTGCCAGCATGCACCTCCTGCACATCCATGGCCACGAACATCGTCGTGGACGGGATTCGAACCCGAAACGCCGGTAGTCAAACATGAGACTGATGCCACACTGCGCTACCGGTCGCCCCAAACAAATTTGTAGAAAAAACAAAGCCCTTATGAAGTCGGTCAAGTGTCTATCAGTGTCTGTCAGTCCGTCTGTGCAGAAAATATCTCGTGAACGGCTGAAGCTACATGCATGAAATTTGGTAGGAATATGAAGGATCGGTATAATTCACAACTCGAAATAGACCAAATTTAGGGAGGTATCATATCAAGGGTAGGTTGGTAGTCCGGATGGCGCAACGGTTAGCACGCTCGCCTTCAACGCACTGGGCCCCGGTTCGATTCCGGGGATTTACGTGTCGGACTATGAGCCCACTCAGCTGTTAAATGAGTACCCATTATGGGGTAAATAACTCGGTTGAGCGTGTTGCTGATCACATACCTCTGCACAAAAAAAAACCGTCACGATCTAGAAAATGAGATGATGCTAACTCATCTCGAGGCCGTGGTTCAAATTGGACTGCTGCGCAAGTTATTTATTTTATTTTTATTTATCATATCAAGGGCCATAATTAGTGTATTCCAGTTCTGGTATTTTCTTCCAATCTCAAGTAACCATAGCGCAGTGGGGAGCGCAAAAGGTAGATTCTTGTTGTTAAGCACACTAAATCATGCATGAGACATTTTGATTATGGTGTTTTTATCCATCTGAGTGGTATCAAGACGAGTCAGGAACTGATTTTTACATCCCAAAATAAGCACTCACTACAAAACCCTCAAATTATGGGCGCAGCCCTCTAAATTCCAGCTTCATTTATTTTATAAACGCAGCAGGGAAATGAGTAGCTCAGCTCTAGATTCAAGTCAAGCCAAGCATAGAGTGGCGAACGAAACCTTACGGCTACCGAGCTCGCCAGAAATTGGCGCGGAATTGCTGGTTCATGAAGTCTGTGATTCGGACTGGGTTGGTTAGTCAATGAATCCAACTCACCGACTAACCGTCTGAAAGCATCCATTTGAGCCCATATTAACATAATCTATGTCGATGAATTGGTAAACTCGAGAGTCACCAATCGTCTGAAGTCACCCTAAATTATCCATACTCGTCCGAAATATATATCTTGGGTTTTCGGATGTTGTTGTTTGACAAAGAAGATAAATCGTCTAGTGCACTTTCTGTCGTTCAAGGTCATTGCTTGTATCTCCATACCTACATAGTTCATTGTGTAAACATGACCGAAGCACACAATGTATTGTTCATTTTTGTCTCTTGTTAGCCAAATTAGTGCTTATACGAGAAACAAAAGATATATTGTACTATCTATGGTGGCAAGATATTTTGGGAGATCACGGAGACAAACACCACATGCGGACGACACCAGATTTGACAAAATCTTGAGATTTTCCCAAATCTACCACATTTTCCATACATTTGAAGGATTTCGAAATGAACATTTGGGACTGGATTTGAAATAAATTTTGAACCATATCTTGCTGAGTTTCTCTCAATTTCGCCGAATTAGACTCATTAGACGCGTTTTTTTTCAACAGCCATACAGAGGGGAGTAGGTTAAGACCACACAATTACACTAACAATTTGATCTGAGCTACTCTGGATAAAATGTTAGTGCAAGAATGCTGCTCCGTTAAGTAGTCTGCGTTTTGAAATTCAGGCGGCGTCGAAGTTTTTGAACAATTTACAGTTTGAGAAGCACATAAAGTTAATTTCCTGTCAATAAAATGGAATAGTAAACATACAAAATAATGTTGCTGCCTAAAGGAAAATTTGTCCGATTGTATATGTACTAAGGATTTAAGTTTCCTCTTGAAATTTGAATTGACTTTTGAATTCTAACTAGACCAATACACATTCCCAGCAAAGACATGCCCCGTTTTCGTGTTCACTACCGTAATTTGCTTGGTAGCGCAGTGTGTTGAGGCATCAGTCTAATGTTTGACCATCCACGACGACGTTCGTGGCCATGGATGTGTCGGAAGTGCATGCTGGCAACTGGATTCTCCGAAACCAGTTTATGCCGACGAAACGTCAACTGGGCCACATGAAACAGTTGACGCGCTATGCCTCACAAGGGGTTAGGGCAATTGAGAGAGAGACCCTAATTTACTATCGATGGTTTTTTTGCCACTTAACCTGCGCTACTCTGCTCTGCACAGAAAAAAACGCAGCTATTGTCAGTTTCGATATTTTATATTCAGTACAACAAATTTCTGCGCCTGTGGGTATCATTAGAACTCCCACAGCGCTCCAAGCTCGTCAGTAAAAGACGGATCCGATAGGAAGTGCATGGTAGAAACTGCGTCGTCCAAAATGTGTATGCTATTGAAACGTCAACAAGCATAGTAAGGGAAAAGATGTTGACGCGCTCATGTCCTGAAGGGGTCAAGGCAATTAACACACAAATTGTAACAGTTCATCGGTGTGGTCAACCCACTGCTAAATTTAAGGGTTAACGGTCGCACTTCAATTATGCAGTCAAACAGACTTCACAGATTTGCCTTAACACCTAGTTTGGCATAGCGTGTCAACTACTCCTACGCATTCCTATGATGTTGGATTTCGGGCTACAATTGTCCTGTTAAGGTCGATTCAGACACATCAGTCACGTCACAGTTCAGTCAACTTCCGAATCATAACCGTCGCCGTCAAGTCACAGTCAAAATAGCGGCTGTATTCACATATAGCCGTCAGGGTATTCAGACCGTAGTCAGTCATTTTTTGTGTGTGCTCTCGAGTGTACCTAGATTTATCTAATGGTGTTTTCGGAGATCGACTGCTTAAGTACCATCTATTTTTATTTCATTTCCAATTTGCTTCCATATCCTGTTTTATATGCTATATCCATAAATTTATTATGCGATAAATCGTACAGAACGGGGTATTTTCGAACCGACTCGATTAATTTTTCGTCGTTGCCCATGTTCACTTTCTAAACTGACGTCCGTCAAACGCAAAAAATATCGTTGGGAAGAAAAGTGAACTCGACTGCTCGGTGACGGAAGCGCGACTGACGGTTCCGATTCGTGACTGCGCCGGCTCAATGTAGACATTTTTTGTGACTGATACCGGACGGTTCTGACGGAACTGTGACTTGACGTGACTGATGTGTCTGAATCGACCTTTATCCTGTAAGAAAGCAATAGGCAGAAGCTGAGGCCTACAACCTAAAATCCTTTACTGGCTTTGCGGATCATTTGAACGCCCCCAAGAAATTATTGCCTGGTGGAAGGCCATTATGGTTGCGACCTACTCCGGCTTTCTGAGCAAAGTCCAAAGGCTAGTCAGTTTGTTGCCCTGAGAACTACTCTATCTGCTTGCTTGGAGATGTTGCTCAACCTCCTTCCTCTCGATATTTTTTGAGAGTAGATTGCAAACACGGACATCCACCTTCGAAAATAAAATCACTGGTTCTCGTCTGGCACTGGCCACTCTGTAATTCTATATCTATATCAAACGATTAATTCAACTTGATGAAATATTTTTCTAGCTCATTATTAGCTGTTTTCCCATCAATCAGCTAAGAAAAAACCCCATGGACAAGATGAACCAGTTAACCACCATCAGATAGCCATAAAGATACACAGATGGTAATGGCTAAAAACGAAAAGTTTTCAATGGTATTATGGGCTTACTTTAGATAAATATTTACGATTTGAATGGATCATAGGTACAGTACAGGTATTATCTTTAGGATAAAACATTAAAATAAAAAAATAATTCATTTATAACACTGAACAGCATTTTGATCTAACTTACCCCTTTTCGCTTGCTGTGTATACGTGTATAAGGTAGAGTTTTTAACCCACTCTCGGAATGAAATATCATTCTGAATGACACTTGAATACGAGTACGAGTGGTACAATAATTTTATTAGTAAATTATATACATATGTATTACGTAAGTACACTCGTACACTCACAGTGACGTAGATAGCTTTTACCTTTGTTCGGGGTAGAACCTCTCACCTATTTAGCAAAACCAAACTTTCAAACCATTGATATGTCGCAATTGGCCTTTTAAAAGAAAATTGAGTAAATATCAAACCATACCACCAAAGAGTTAGCTGATAACATTTTTCAATATTATTTGTTTAAAGTAGTCACTGAGAGTGCCTGATGTAATACTTGATAAGAATCATCCACAAAGTCATCAAAAGGTTTGTGCGATGAAGCTCTTGATGTTTTGAAATTTGAGAGAATTTACCAAAGGATCAATCTGGAGCACTGCAAACAGAAGTTGGTAAATTTTTGTGGTGGGAAAATAGCATGGTTAGCAAAATTATATTGTCATTGAGTGTAATACGACAGTACATAAATGACATTCATTCAGGCCCTCACCATGCAGTAATTAATATGTAGCATTATAACATGGTTAGCACTTAGCATCAGGCCCGACCCTACCATATGTCATTATGTAGGGCAGGTGTCGGCAAACTCCGGCCGCGGGCCAAATCCGGCCCGCCTCTGGTAACATAAATCTTAATGTGTAATGTTAATCACAAATGTCATTTTTACTCCGCATCGGATGATAGAAGAACAAATGCGATCTGATCACGCCGCACTGGAAATGCAATGGAGGTAATCATATTAACTATATAATCAGCAAGGCGACAGGGATCAGGTAGTAATCCAAAAATTATTGATTAAGAGGTCGTAACTGATGCTGGTACGACCAGTGTTGACTTATACTGACTTGTGTAGAAGAGAGGCCGAAAAATCAATAGTCTTCTGTATAGATGTGCAATAAGTTACAAAACGTCACGTTTTCTGAAACATCAACCCTAGGTTGATCATATGGTATACCAATGGATCAAACATGGACGAGGTAGCTGATGACGTAGTCTCTGGACTAACACCGGTATCTTAATCCTTGGCCCAGAGTATTTCTATCGGAGATCCATGTCACTGAGTCCTCGGTCCACGACGACGGAATATCTTCTTTGCTTTACTTCTGTCAATCCTATTTAACGGCATCTGCGCAAATTTTTCGAGTGGTCTATACTGAGATTGATGTGACACAGAAATCGGCATCCATGAAAAGTCTGCATTGAAACATCTTCAAGGAAAACGCTAAACTTTCTCGTTAACTTATTTTAAGCGCGTTGACATTATCAAAGTACGGTTCGACAAACCAGCATTTGATGAAAAATTGAGCGCCGTCCAACTACGGTTTGACAGGATCACAAGACTTCAAACCAGTTTGACAAGGGGTTCACACGTTCAAGTAGGTTGTCAAACCGTAGTTTGATCATGTCAACGCGCTTTTAACCGTATTCAGTTGTGCGAGTGTTGGCAGATCTTAATTTCCTTTCTAGCTCGGCCTGTCATAACAGTTCTAAGGCAGAGTAATAACAAGAATATATGTAGTTCGAGGGCATAGCAATAAAAATATGTAGTTATAGAAGAAATTGTGCTCATATCTAAAACGTTCTATCGTTAAATTATACAATCGAAAATGCACATTTGAAACGCAAATTAATTAAAAATGTCAAACTTTTTTAAATGCTGCAACACACACAACACATATTAACATATTATATTAACTCCATTTCCTATAAATGGTCGAGCTACCTCCTCGATGGATTAAGGTAGCTTCTAATGAGTAAAATCCATCGATGGACCAAACCAGATGACAATAGTAGGGTTGGCCTAGTGCTGAACAATTTTTGGTGGCAGTAGATAGCCGAACTAAGTTATCATGGCTTAAATTGGCAATGACCCACTGCATTCTATTATTTAAAAAAGTTAATGATGCGTATATGCGTGATAAAACAGAAGATTTTACTGTAAAAAAATATTTTCTCGGAATTTAATGCAACTGCACCCGAAACGTACCACCATGGTGCGTAGGAGTAGATGACGCGGTGAACTGTAGTAAAGTCCATTGTACTGAATAATTGTGATGCTTCCGTGCTTCAAACTTCAATTATCAGTGGGTTAACCACATCGGCAAACAGTTTGGGTTTTCTATCCGGCCCGCTGACCTCAAAATTATAAAGATCTGGTCCTTTTTAAAAAAAAGTTTGCCGACCCCTGATGTAGGGGATCGAAATCTCATGTCTATTTAAACAGTACGTTATGCCCGAACCAAACTGAACACAGATAGCAGCAGCAGCGGCAGAAACAATAACAACAGGAAGATCTGCTTTCGCCACAGTCGCTGCCGCTACGTTCAATTTTGGTCGCTTAAGGGAAATTCTTGCTTTCTAACTTGACATTTCGCTGCTGTTTCCGCTGCTGCTGCATTCTGCGTTCAATCTGGTTCGAGCATTATATTATAAAAATTCATAAGGCTAATTTAAAGTAAGGTCTAAAAGGGTTTCGGTTTTATGTCTCGTGACACCTATCCAATTGTTCCTTTCGGTTTCATTGACTCGATAAAATCACACTAACCCCACGTTGGGTGCCGAATATTTTCAAGCTTTATAGACCAGTTTTCGTCTATTTTCTGCCGTAATTTTTTACTGATGTATGACAAAAAAAAAGCCACGGGGTAACTTTGCGGTAGCTTATAGAAACGTTGGGGTAGATTACAGTGTCTTTAAGGTAAGATCTGAAGAGGTTTCGGTTTTTGTGTCATCTGAATAACACGGTACCGCACGCAAATTTGATTGCACAGTTCGTTTTCATAAACTAGATACAATCACATTGACATCGAATATCTTCAGCAGATTTTCAATGATGTGGGGTAAAAATGCTTAAGGTGGCCATGCATTATCATGATGTCGGCATGAATGAATGGTGAAAAAAAAAGAAACAGCACAACACACAGATAATGTGGTGAAATGTGAAATAAAATTACTTCTAGGGGGAGGGATTGATCCACTTGCCCCCCCCCCCCCCCCCCTAATCTACGCCTCTGAGTACACTAAATGTAATCTGATTTCAAAATAAAAATCTGACGTTGACATTGCAATATGTCAATGTAAATTGAATGTAGGCTTTCACATGGGTTTGCTTTTCAAATAGCACCATATGCTAAACGACTTGGGACAAATTTATTATTTTATATTCAAACATTTCCTACAATCGGATTTGTTTGTTTGTATGTACGTATAATCAATATTGGGTGAATAGTGAACGCCGTGAATACCATGAGCATATGTCTAAATTAAAAGTGCATTCATAACTGTCCACCCACTTACTAAGTACCAAATGTACACATAAGATTTGCATGTGCCCATACAAAAACATGTACGAGTATGTATATTAGTACATTTATCTATATGCATGGATCCATTTTTCAGCTATGAAGCTGATAAACATAAACTGCATATTAGTATAATTTTTTCTTTTTTTCGAATAAAATGTGCATTAACTTCAATTCAATAATTTTCATTAAGTTAGATCATTTCCAATATGGTCGTTGATACATTAAAGATAAAATGTATCTTTTCCATTCGTTACTGTAGATACGAGTATTGCCCACTCATCGACGATACAATTAAAATGATGGATTAGCAGCCAGTAATTTCTATCCACCATGATACCTCAAATATTTTCGTATTTCGTATTAAATCTGGGCAAATAAAAACCACAATTCCGTTATTTTGTTTGTATTTGTTGAAGCTCAGATTCGGAGTTACCAATTTAGATTATACTCCAACTCGGATTATACTAGAAACGAAAAACCTGAGGGATATGTGAGTATTGGCTATGTTTATATGAACAGGTCATACATATTACAAAACAGTACATTCTTGTATTTTTTTGACAATCAATCAATTGGTTCTTAATTTACATTTATTATACGGTCGAACTAAATGTATTGTAAACAAAAGCCATATCCTCAATTAAATGAATCGTCAACTCATCCATCCTCCATGAATTCTGCTCTAGAATAGAGTTAGACCCTTCCCTATAAAATGCTTAAATGACTACTAAATTGTCCTAACCCCTTGTGGGCATAGCGCATCAACTATTCCATGAGGCCCAGTTGACGTTTCGTTGGCATAAAATAGTTTCGGAGAATGGAGTTGCCGGCATGCACCTCCTGCTCTCCCATTTAGCCGCTTACCTGCGACAGATGCTGTGGATTACTATTACGCCCCGCACCATAGGGGGAAGACAACACAAACATCCATCGCCACGAACGTAGTCGTGGACGGGATTCGAGCCCGAAACGCCGGTAGTCAGGCATGAGACTGATGTCTCTACGCAGTGAGCCACCGGTCGCCCCCAGTCGTTCCCGGTCGACACCCCAAATGACTAGCTATACTGTTATTCAGGTTCGGAAAATAAAATGACTTGATTAATCCTTAAAAAAAATAAAAAAAAAATAAAAATTAATAAAATCGGTTTTTGGGAGATATGTGATAGCATCCCCATTCAGAACTAACCACACAACTATGTATTTCTTTCTCATCGCATATCACCTCACCGAGCTATAGCTATACAACGAACTCAGGTACGGGCATTATATCCTTTTCAGTACTACACGTTGTATGAATAGACAATTCGTATGTCCACGAAACGCAAGCAAACACTTTTATAACAACACACACACAACAAATTTATAATATGTGGGCAATTCGGTATGCGCACAGAAGAATCGACATACTCAAATTACACATCCCATGCGGTAAATTTACGCATCGTTGTTAGGCGATGAATAACTTCCAGGAAGGCTTTTTACAGCATTTTGATCCGACTGCCTCGGTGACCTTTCTAGACATAGTCGGTAAAATGAGGTGTAAGACGGTATCACGCAAAAAAAAAAACAGCCAACTCAATCTGCAACACCTGAAAAATGAGTTTATTTCTTTGTTTTCCTAACTACATACTACAATATTTGCCCTAGTGGGGCATCTCAAGTACTCCCATATGACTTAGTTTAGGTTTCATTGGCATAGACTAGTTTTGGAAGGTGCATGTTGCTAGCATCCACCTTCTGTCCATTTAGCAGCATACCTGCGAAAACTCCGGAAAGGTTGTGGCTTATTGTTACGCCCCACACCACAGAGGGAACACAACACAAACATAAATGGCCACGATGGGTTTCGAACACGTGGGTAACCGGAAAAATAAGACATCAACGCACTAGTCTAGTGGCCTCCCTTGTTTTCTTAAGGGAAGTCTCACTCGAAAAGTCACTTTTTTTTAAACCTGAATAACTCTGGTTTAAATGAAGATATTTTATTGTTCTTTTTCCATTGTCTTTGTAAAAGCCTGCTGTTTCCAAATCTGTAAAGAAACTCAAATTTTACCAGAAATTGGGGCCTAGAATGCGTACCTAACCTATAACCTCTTTAGGTACATTTTTTGGGAACTGTAAATTTTTTTTTGTTTTTTTTTTTCTGGCTCATTTTAAACTAGAAGGACGTCCGAATAACATGACGTTTTGGTTTTACTTGATTTCGTTTTTTAATCATTTTTACGGGGATGAGAAAAGGTGAAAAAAAAATTGACCGTATTTTTAATCTCATAGTAATTTTTTAAAGAGTTTAATATTTAAAAATCAGTTTTAAAAAACATGGCTGCCTTAAGAAACCCGTTTTTAATAATGTGTAAAAATTTGGAAGTCGTAAGTTGACGGTAGCCTGAGAAAATTGTACCGAAAGGTGTGAAAACCGGATTTTACAGGAGAGACAATTTTGTTGAGAGCCTCTAGACATGGCGTCACCGCCACTTCAAACTCTTTTTCCGGACGAAATGTGAACTCCATTGATTCCTCCTGGGGTAACGCAGTGCAGTGGCCGACCCCGCATCTAATATATAACCTTCCATTTCATTTTCGTATTTTTATATTCATTTTTGCCGATCTCGTGTTCACTTTTGAGTTCCTTCAAGTGACTCTTCGCACTTCGGTTTTTGCTAAATATATCAAATTTTATACTACTTCCGGTTTGAATATTCTCAATATATTTACATCAGCAGAACCAGAAAAATCCAAAGAATTTTTGAAGTAAAAAAATCACCTTTTTTTAATTTTTCGAGTGAGACTAACGGCTAGTACGGCTAGTAAAAAGCTGTAGGGAATCTCACCCCCACCAATTTATGCATGCTAGAAGTGTTCGCCTCAGGAAGAGCTAGCTAAATTGAAACACGCTAGTAATTGCAAAGATATATTCGACAAAGAGACTAAACATGAAAAGTTCTGGATTGAAAAAGCAATTTCTTTTCGCAAACTTGGCTGTGGCCTATTTTTACACTCAACAACATAGGGCACCAACACCACTTCAGAGTATAATTAAGGAGAAGGACCTCTGACTCCTCAAGGCCGATAAGAGAACGCTGTTCTCATCATGTAAAACAGGGTCGGGTCAGGGATGTTCCAATGCTTGCCATCCTAATTGATCCAACTTCTGCCTCGGTGCGTTGGCTGAATGGGGCTGACATTGTCGTGGAGAGGATTCAGAATTTAACTTTCTTTTTGCCGAGTCCTCTAGAAGGTTACTCCCGTAATTGAGCTCGAGTTCTTTGGCGAGAAATTTTAGTATTATTCCTCTATACTCAATTGCCCTAACCCCTTGTGGGGCATAGCGCGTCAACTGTTCCATGTGGCCCAGTTGACGGGATTCGAACCCGAAACGCCGGTAGTCAAACATGAGACTGATGCCTCAACACACTACGCTACCGTATTCGTCTATGCTCCTGCAAGAACCTACAGACTGCTGTTGCTGTTGTCGACGGTCACGATTGTGTATGGGCGTCTTCCGCGGTTCTGATTTTCCATTCGTTCTCGCCCTTTAGAAAATTCCGTATGCCATACAACACACACGTGTTCTAAAGAGGGGTATTTCCTTGCAAACTTTTTAAAATTTCTGAATATTTCATTCCTTCCTTTGCCAGAAACTTGATAATGATCCGTTGCTCCACGAAAACGTGCACTTCTTTCTCGTTCATTGTCTATACTAAAAACATACAAAGGAGCTTGGGGCGCTTCCTCCTCCTCCCTAACTGCTTAGGTTACCTGAAAATCAACCCCTCCGAGGTAGTCGACCTATGTATATGGAATTTTTTAAAAATCAGTCCCGTTTATATTTGATTCACCCTTGTATAAGCCAGTGAAGAGATGACACCGAAACTTATAGCACTTTTTCGGCGTTTTTTACCTTTCTTTGAGTTTTATAGCAACGATCGCTTTAGTGGAAGGTCCGAAGGACTCCCACAGGAATCAACTGAAGCCTTCTTGACTCTTATTAATTCAATTCTAGTTTTTTTTACTTTATAATATCACTAGATTTATGTTACTCTAATTTGCCTTAACCTATCTAGTGGAGCATGGGCGCGTGAACATCTGAATTCCTATGCCTTGTTGACGTTTCGCTAGATATATAAATTTCGGAGCCATCTTTCACTGACAAGCTTGGAACGCTGTAGGAGATCTAATAATCCCAAAGGTAGTTTTTTTTCAATGTTACATTAACACGAAGGAGAAATTAACCCCTAAACTTTGGCTACCTTTTATATCCGATTGAATGATTTATTATGTTTTGTACTCGTATTCGTTATTTATGTTCCTCTGTCCAGGCTTTGGAAAACACCCACCTAGGAAAAACCCTGTTTAAGGCCCTGCCTTTTCATCAGTATGTTTGAAGAATAGACTCTTATTTTTTTCGCCGAATCGCTGGCCAAAAATAATCCTTCAAACAAAAGCGGTAACTCTCGTTACTATTTTTTTTTATTAAATTATGGTCCTAATCTCTGACAATACTGCGAATAATATAGTATGTCATCTCTATCATATGTGTAGCAAATAAACGGATATACTAAAATAGCATTCGCGGACGAATAACATACGAGAGAATAAGAAATAAATGCAAAGATTTATCAAATGAAATGCGCCTCCTTTTTTATTCAATTATCAACATGATAAGATAATTGCGGAATCAGGTAAATAAAAACGTCTAATATGATACTTGTACGATGATGTTTTCTACTTGATGGCTTACGTAAATTGGCCAAAAATATTTACGGTCCGATTAGGGTAGAGAGGAGGTTATGGCATGTAGTTTTTTCCTCCCATTTCAAATGGATATACGATATTCCTGAATACCACAAATATTGTGGAATGCACAATGTATTCGGTAGTGGAATTTTGGCAATTAATATACGAGTATATTGATCATTCTGTTTACGACTTAAACGTTGATTGATATGTGCACCGCAATGTGTGGTCATAGTGTACGGGCGCACCATAAACACTAATGAAACAGCACTTTGTAATATGTTACATATTTAACAAATGAGCACTGAATCAGTTTTAAAGTGCATACGAGTATTGCCTGATTAATATCTTATTGCCAATCTTAGAAATTTTCCCGATTGCATTCAATTTGTCTTAGATTTTCGTAATACAATGTGTATTTGTCTTCTTGGGAAATTTTCAGTGCAGGCAGTAAACCTTATTAATTATTTATTTGGACTTTAAACACTTTGACGAATATTAAACAAAAGAAGTATGTAAATGAAGTTTATAGTTTCGACGTATCAAAAAAGTTGATTTTTAAAATTCAAAAAATCACAATCATAATATCAGTAGGGGGGGGGCAAAGACCTTTTCCATAGTCCTCCGCGTGGGCGCCCCCTGGTAACGGCAGTGTATCAATTCGCTGACGGCCAATGTCTTAGCGATAAGACAGTTTGGAAAAGGCAGATAGCTGTAGCCTGAATGGCTGACGAACACCTAAGCGTCTCAGGTCTAGTAGGATGGAGTGACTTGCGTAGTTGGACCTGCTACATAGTTGTGTGGGCTCCAGCACGTTTATTACCATCTGAAGCAGCTATCTCCGAGGCCATCCCCTGAATGGGGTTAAGCGACGTGCTGACAACTCGTCCTTGTAAAAACCACTCCATGTCAAGAAACCTGGAACAAAAGCCTCGGATTGGACGGATCAACAACGACGACCACGCAAACGAATAAAGGATTATTCTTTCGGATCCTGGAATGTACGCTCCCTGAACAAACCGGGGGCCGAGAAGGCCCTCCTTCAACAGGTCGAAAAGTACAAACTGAGCATTACTGTAGTCCAGGAAACAAATTGGCTTGGCAGCGAGATTAATGACAAGAAATCGCACACAATTTTTACAAGTGGCAAACCATCGGGCCGCAAGGAGTTTGGAGTAGCATTTATAGTGAACAATCACCTCAAACCGCATATTACTGACTTCAAACCCATAAATGAACGGCTGTGTGCGATTCGCATCAAGACTCGATTTTTCAATCTCGGGCTCATCAATGTGCATGCCCCCACTGAAGTTAAAGAAGACGCAGTAAAAGACGAGTTCTACGCCCGCCTTGAAACTCTCTTCGACTCACTTCCAACAAACGACGTCAAATTGCTGCTGGGAGACTTTAACGCGAAAGTCGGGAATGAAAGTTGGCATCGGGGGACCTCTGGAGGCCACAGCCTCCATGAAGAATGTAACGATAACGGCCAGCGACTTATCGACTTCGCCTGCAGCAGGAATCTAGTCGTAAGCTCTACGTGTTTCCCGCATCGACGCATTCACAAGCAGACCTGGAAGTCTCCAGACGCACATACCGTCAACCAAATTGACCACGTCCTCATTTGCAGGAGATGGGCGTCTAGTGTCATGGATGTCCGCTCCTATCGAGGAGCAAACTGCGACTCAGATCATCACTTGGTGAAGACGACCTACAGATGTAGAATTTCCTCAGTGCACCAGTCAAGAATCAGCCCTCCCAAAATCTTTGCGGTTGATAAGCTCTTGAGTGATGCTACAGCGGTGGCGTATACTACCGCCCTTGAGGAAAAACTATCACCTATGCTACACAACATCAGCAACACAGGAGTCCATGGGTTCTGGGAAGAGCTCAAGGGTACCATCAAGGATGTCGCAGAGAAGGTCGTGGGATATAAAGCCCGGCGAGCGCGAAATGACTGGTTTGACGAAGAATGCAAAATTTCACTTGACGCGAAAAACGAGGCCTACAGACAATGGATTCAACGAGGAACCAGAGCCAGAAGAGAAAAATATGACGAGCTACGGCGAATATCGAATAGAATAATTAGACGTAAGAAACGTAAATACTTTGACGAGCAGTTGCTGAACATAGACGAAAACTTAGCTAATATGAACACCAGACAAGCGTACAAACTAGTAAATACAATTAAGAACGGCTACCAACCCAGGACTAGCCTTTGTAAGGACAAGGATGGAAACATCATCAGCGACACCGATGGTATTAACAAACGATGGGCCTCTTATTTTGAAGAGCTTCTAAACCGACCATCTAACATCCCCACACAGGAAGCTCTCGACGATATTGTTGATCTAGGCCCACCCATTCAACCCCCGACAGTAGAGGAAGTTGATCTCGCGTTGCGGTCACTAAAACGAAATAAAGCGCCGGGCGCTGACGAGATTCCAGCTGAACTGCTAAGATTCGGTGGAACGAGTCTAGTTGATGCCATACATCAATTACTCCTGCGAGTATGGGAGAACGAGGAGATCCCAGACGATTGGCGCAGAAGCATCATCTGTCCAATTCATAAAAAGGGAGATAAACTGCGGTGTGAGAATTACAGGGGCATCTCACTTGTTTGTACGTCCTATAAAATTTTGACGAAAATTCTGGAAAATAGAATAAAACCGTACGCAGAACGAGCCATTGGCGAATATCAAAGCGGTTTCAGACCTGGTCGCTCCACAACCGATCAGCTCTTCTCAGTCAAACTGATACTCCAGAGGTGCTGGGAATACAACGTAAACGTATACCAAATCTTTGTCGACTTCAAGCAGGCATACGACAGTATCGATCGTGGAGTACTGTACAACACCATGCTGCAATTTGGTATACCAGCAAAATTAGTGCGACTGACAAAGATGACGATGACCAACTCCGTCTCACAAGTCAGGATTCAGAATAGACTTACTGATCTATTTGAAACACGCACTGGTTTGAAACAGGGCGATGGACTGGCACCGACGCTCTTCAACCTAGCACTGGAATACGTTATTCGGGCCATGAATATGGACAACAGCAAGACGCTACTCATCAAGTCGACACAATTAGCAGCGTATGCCGACGACATCAACATCATGTCCCGAAGATTGGCTGACGCAGAAGAACTTCTGCATACGCTCGATACCGCTGCAAAGGAAGTTGGATTACGTATTAACGAGGGTAAAACTAAAATAATGATGCAATCGGTGACAAGGACACCTGCACAACCGAGCATCAACGTGGGGGACCTCAACATCGAGTTCGTGAACAACTTCATTTACCTGGGTTGCAACCTGTCAAGGGACGCCAACGAAACTGACGAAATCAAGCGACGGATACAGTTAGCTAATAAGACTTTTTTCTCGGTTCTCCCCATAATGAAATCAAAACATGTGCACAGAAACACGAAGCTCCGCGTGTACAAAACCATTATACGACCAGTGCTATGCTATGGCTGCGAAGCATGGACCCTAACTCAAGCCTCCGAAAACATGCTAGACACTTTCGAACGTAAGGTTCTACGGCGAATTTTCGGGGCTGTTTGCGATCGAGATGGATGGCGCATCCGGTACAACCATGAGTTGTATGAAATGTACGATGAGCTGCAAGTCTCGAAAATCGTCAAACTACAACGACTTCAATGGGCAGGGCATGTACAAAGAATGGACGATGATCGCATGCCTAAGAGAGTAATGAATGCAGAACGAGTCGACGGAGCGAGACTGCGAGGACGACCGAGATCTCGTTGGGAGAGCTCAGTAGGTGTGGACGCCGCGCAGCTGCTGGGCTCCCAAAATTGGAGGACGCGGTCACGTGACCGAGATAATTGGAGGACAATGATCCAGGCGGCCAAGGCCCGACGTCGGGCTGTCGCGCCACGATGATGATGATAATATCAGTAGACAATGGTAAAAACGAAGGTTTGTGTTATTTAAGTGTATCCTGCGTCTACGGAAAATAGAATAGGTACAATCGGACACAAATGCACAACAAAATCAGTTTAAACAAATTATACTTTGTTTGCATTTGTGTTATTATTTTTTACTTTGTGATTGCTGATTGAGTGAATGCTGACTGAGTGGTTTTGACTGAGTGAATACTGACTGAGTGGATTCTGTGTGTGTTGTGATTGACTGATCGTCTCTTATTTCTACAAAATTAAGCGTTTTCAATCTTGCTATGGCTACTGTTGTACTTGAGACGTTATGGTCATCGACTGCAACCGTATCATAAGATGTAATGGCGGATGCGGTCATTCATATTGCTTAAAATGCCCACGTATAATAGGCAAGAGCTACTGCCATTACAAACTTTAGGAAAGAAATGAAAGTGGTTTTGCGAGGATTGCGATATTAAATGTAAAATGGATGAAAAACAAGTCGAAGGTATGTTACCCTTCACGCGAAGGTATCATACCTTCGTTGTGACTTATGGTGGGTTTGTCACTTTGAAATTAGTAGTAAAACTTGTTCCGATTTCACTGTTCCTATGAGAGGTATATGAAATAGTGAGCCAATTTCAACCAAAATTACAGATAAGATTTGGCTGTCAATACGATGGAATAATATGAAATATGGTAAAGATATCTTCAGAAATAAAAAAGTTTTTCTAACGAAAACCTGCTTTTGAAACGGTCGTTCCTATGACAACTATATGATAGAGTAATCCGATTTGAACCAAATTCGGGAATATGATTTGACTAGGGATTCTATTGACCAGCGTGAAATTTTAAAAAGATAACTTCAGAAATAAAAAAGTTCTTCTCACAAAGACTAATTTTTGGACCGGTCGTTCCTATGGTAGCTATATGACGTAGTGGTCCGATTCCGTTGGTTCCGACATATTTACAGCGTGCAATAGAAAGAAGGCTTTGTATTTCAGCTCGATAGTTTTAAAACTGAGGGACTAGTTTACATAGAACCAGACAGACAGACGGACAGTCGGACAAAGCTTAATCGACTCGTCTCATCATACTGACCAAGAATATATAGTCTATATGGTCGGAGATGCTTCCTTCGGTGCGTTGCAAACTTCATGACAAAGTAAATATACCCCATCACATCCGTGAAGGGTATAATATAATCCAAGTGGCAAAATTTGATTCATAAATTGAAGCTATTTTGAAGCCAACACTATTGGCATCGAAACCAACCTACACATCCATTGCTCAGGCATTGGCGCATGTAGCTAAACCGGTTGAAAGTAATTAAAGAGTGATCATCCGCCCAAAAGAGTCTCACCTTTAAAGGGAACTTTACGTTAAAAATGTTTTCAAACCAGCGGATGTCAAAGTTCCCATAACGTAATGGCGGAATCATTGTTAAAACTAATGCCAACGACAATTTAGACCCACTAGTTGCTAACTTAAAGGAAGCAGTTGGAACTATTTTAATTACGACGTCGAACCAACAAAGCATAGATTACTTGGGCTTGTTATAAAGACCGATTCCGAAAATGCACATACATTGGTAAGGTTTGGCCTCTTGCGGCTAAACTGTTGATGAGAGAAAACCACTAAGTTTGGTTGTAAAATCGTTATTTTGAAGGACAAGAAAATCCATAAATGATAACAAAGATAGTTATCTAGGTTTAACGTCCTCAAATTTTTTTTATTCAGTTACAGATAGTTTAGTTTTTTGAAATTAGAGATAAAACTTGTTACGATTACACTGTTCCTATGAGAGGTATATGAAATAGTGGGCCGATTTCACCCAAATTTAAAAGTGTGGTTTGGCGATAAATATGATCAATTACTGTGAAAGATAGTAGTGAAGATATATTTAGAAATAAAAAAGTTTTTCGAACAAAAATTAATTTTACAGTGTGTTGAGGCATCAGTCTCATGTTTGACTACCGGCGTTTCGGGTTCGAATCCCGTCCACGACGACGTTCGTGGCCATGGATGTGCATGAGGTGTATGCTGGCAACTGCATTCTCCGAAACCAGATTATGCCAACGAAACGTCAACTGGGCCACATGGAACAGTTGACGCGCTATGCCCCACAAGGGGTTAGGGCAATTGAGTATTCATTTGTCACCTGTCTAATGCTTAGACAATGTCGCCTCGTTTCGCATGCTCTTAGAGACTAACGAATCCCTTCAAATCCAATTACACAATGTCGTGAAATTTAAATTCGATTAAAAAATATGTATGTCCGAAATCTGATTAAAACTGCATATGTCCTGAATGTATGGATGCTTTTCTGAACACCACCCAACAGCTAGCTTGAAAACTTGTGCAGATGTGTAACCTAGACAAAAGGTGATACTTTGTGTTTTGAGGCCATTTTCTAAGCCTGCATTTCGTTTGTTTTCGTTCGTGTCAAATACCCGCCTGAACTGGAAAGCATTCTTTTCTACGCTTCTGTGGAGATATTTTGATTAAATGTCCTGTATCAAAGATTCTACGCACACGGTTTTACTCGAAAATGAGGGTTAGCGAAAATGTCAAAAGATTAAAACATACATATACTGTTATATAAAGAAAATATGCAGGTTTTCCTTAATATATAATATACGAGTATAATCAATCAACGTATAAAGAAAACGGTTAGTTGAATAAAGAGATAGGTTTGCTATTAGCTTATTCACATTAGCAGGTGGCTGCCAGCGAAGAAATAACCGATTCAGATCAGTTGTAGCAGCATGCATGATAGATCTGACGATGGATCGTCACAAAATATCTGACGACCCAAATTATATGGAACTGTCACAAAAATCGTCAACGATAGGCACTTACACGGTGCGGTCGATCTGACGATCACAATATCGTCAGATCGATCTGACGATGGATCGCATAGTATATAGGGGCTATTAAACCCGAAAATAATCACAATGTACTGGTCAGCAATTGTGAAGCGCTGAGTCAGAGATGGCGTGTTAGGAACGCAGCCATTGAATATATGCTTCTACATCTTCTTCTTCTATGTTCTTTTTCTTTTTCTTTATCCTTACATTCATAGAAATGAACTGCATGTTTGTTCGTTTTCTGATGTCAAATGACTCGATGGATTTCCATGAAAATTTGTGGCTCAGTGCGTAGAGGCACCAGTCTTATGTCTGACTACCGTCGTTACAGGTTCAAGTCCCGTCCACGACGTTTGTGGCTATGGGTGTTTGTGTTGATTTCCCCCTTTGGTGCGGGGCATAATAATGAGCTACAACATCTCCCCACTTGCTGCAGGTAGGCGGCTAAATTGGAGCAGGAGGTGCATGCTGGCAACGTGTATCGTCTGAAACTGGTTTGTGCCAATAAAACGTCAGCTAAGCCGCATGGAATAGTTATGCGCGCTATTCCCACTAGGGGTTAGGGCAAATGAGTATGAATAGAATTGGTTCTAGTGTTTTGCATTTTTCGATTTGGCCACCAATACCGACCGAGACGAGTGAGCATAAAAAAAAAATAATTTCCGAAATGACCCAAATTAGTATCAAGCCATTTATTTTTCGGGGTTGTTAAGACGAATGGTTGCACTCCCAAAACTCCCCGAAGTGACCCTGAAAAATGTTTCGAAATGACCAAAATTAGTGTTGAATTAATAGTTTTCGGGTCGCTAAGATGTATGGTGACACTCCCAAAAATGTGACTATGAAAAAATGACCGAGATTAGTATCAAAATCATTGGTTTCTGGTGTTATTGAGATGAATAAAAGCATTTCCAAACCACCCTCCCCCCTCCTCCCCCCCCCTCTCCCTCACTACAACTCTCTTCTTTCTCCCGGAAATTAGTGAGAGGGAATAAAATGTCGAAAATTGTAAAGATAAGTGTCGATTTAATAGTTTTTGAAGAAGATGATAATGATGTGATGAGCTGTAATTCTTATCAATTCCAACGACAACATAAATGAATTTCCGACATGCAGATTATGAGTATAAGACCTAAAATTTTTCAACCGAATATCTACATATACCATCCTAGGAGAGATACTTCTTGGTACATACATGTATCTGCGTAGAAAGGTAAACTCACACTAACTCAGACTGAAACCTTATTGTAGTTCGGGATTACTCCTTGCATTGAGCATTTCAAAGAGAGTTGCTCAAGCGGTATACTATTCGTTCTAACGCCTTGACGCACTTATGCTCGTACGCGCGCAAGAATTCCTAAGCGACTTAGTTTACGTTTCATTGGTACAAAACAGATTTCGGCAGATGAATGTTGCTAGCATACACCCAATTTATCCACATTTCGCGAATGAGTGTGGCTTATTAATTTGCCCGACACCAATCAATTAATTTCTCTTATCACAGTTGAATTTGACAAATTTAATGCTGTTGATGCATAAGAATTAAGTTTGCTCTGGATGTTTTCAATTTTTGCGAACATTCAAATCAGATCATCTACAAAGCAAACATCATACTAGCAAATTTTTGTACAAATTTTTGCAAAAAAATTGGTCCGAAAATAATTACCGTCGCATGGATATTCACGCTTCATAAGTGTGCATCAACCACTCGATTTTAAAATTTTCATTCAAAAATTTGCTAGTATGAGGTTTGCTGTTTGAGAACTCGGTAAAGTTGCAGAAAAAACACAACTTGTACCTATATAATAGCACGAAAAATACCATACCTATTTTGAGCGACTTTGGAGCTACAAAACACTGAGCTGACTCTTTCGCTCGTTTTATTGAGTCGTTTGAAATGAACGACACCTCAAAGTGCCACGTGGGTCAGGATGATAGTAAGAGGACGGCCACATGATCATGCACATCGAAGAATATCACCAAAACTGTTGTTTTTAATATTTTATTGTCGTATATCATACAGCTAGTTTATCTTTACTGGGAACTTCTGCAAAAAAGAAGTTCAGTTACTGGCACTCTCCCACGGCGACTCTATAACCACCACCAACTTGTCAAGCAAATCCATTGTCACGACCAACATTTTCTATTATTTAATGCAATCAATATGAATGCGAACTAATTTTCAAAATAAACTCAGTAGAACAAAGATAAACAATAATTGAATAAATCATGGTGTGTCATTGAGCTGAAAGAAAATATTTAATTGCAAAATAAATTGAACTGCCCAACTTGGTTCCATGACCAGTAAACATTTCTTGACAAACAAAGAAGAAAAAGATGTAAAGTAAAATAGATAATAAATATAATTATTAGAAGTGAATAATATTTTCAAACGTCATCTCTATTCAATTTTCGCTTCCAAGATTTCGAGCGAACACTCACCTCTTTTCTTTGCAATTGCTAAGTACTCTTGAAAAAGTTACCATACTAACATATCCTAGAGTAATTTTGTATAGATACATTTTATATGAGCACAATAAATAGTGAGCCACCACATAACAATAGTCGATTTATGAATGTAACTACGATTTATTCTTTTGCCAAAGATTCACATCATACATAACTAATGAGAAAAAACCCTCGACTCAGTCAGTCAGTTAGTCAGGTCGTTTGTTAGGTACACAATGTATTAAGACATTCCTTCCATTTATGTAACTATGTATGCATGGATGTGGAGTATATTCCCGTCATTGCAGAAATTCTTTGAAAATAAGAGTTATGCAAAGAAGATACCGCCCGCGGAAAATATTAGTATGAAAAGTGTGAGTCATGACATTTGTCTGAAGTGTTGGTATTCGAGGTGAAAAATAGCTGGCGATGGGGTATCATCACTTAAAATTACACTTAAGAATTTTAAGATAAGAATTGAACGTGACTATGATGTGAAAGTTTTATCCCGGCGGGTGGTGTCATTATCACATCTATTGAATGCTTGTTCATTGTTTACTAAGACTGTTTATTCGGGGCAGACGTTCTAGGGTTTTGAGGATGAATGGATCAGAGTAGATATAGTATACTTATCCTTGGTGAGTTGGAGTGGGTATCCTTGAACCTGTACTCTGCAGAATTAAGTGTTGTAGAAATTTCATAAGAAAAAGCTATTACATCTGCTTCCTTCTTGCATCCAGTTCAAGATCATTTTCGTAGTTGCCCTTATTTACGAAGTTCTATCTAACGAAATACCGCTAGTACACTAATTGCGTTAACCTAGTTAGCAAGATCCAATCTAGGACATCCTTTTTTCGGATTCAAAGGAAGGCAAAGTTGCATAGCATGACCTGCAATGCAGTGCCCTGCCATTTCCATCTAGATGTAAATACGTATATCTTGCGTTAGTTGTGTAGTGAAAACAAAACGCCTATAAAATCGGCCAAACGTCCGTCCGTCTGTCTGTATGTCCATAGAATTTCTTACTAACGGCTAATGCTATATGCATGCAATTTTTTGGGAATACATATGTAGAAATGTTATAATTCGTTGGACAATGTGATGCGTCGTAATAGACCAAGTTTAAGGACCCCCAGTTTCCATAGTATGCCCTGTAAGCAAAGTAAAGGGCAAAAGCAAACCAACCTGGTGGAATTCTCAGATCTCCACTTTGAGGTCAGTTTAAAGGAAGTCATTTAATAGGGCCAAACATACTAGGCTTCAAGCGGACTGGATGACCTATAAGAAGGACCTAAGCCTATTTAAGAAGGAGTTACGTAGAACTAAGCGGCCGTCGTGGAGACTTTTTTGTAAAAGGATCGAAGAGTAAGCTTCTAGACTTAGTAAAATTTTGGACTCTAATCCTTCGGCACCTAGCTCCTTAATGAGGCTTGATAGCTCATGGACTTCCTCTAGTTCGGAAACATGCAGTCTTTTGCTTGATACTCACTTTTCTGGCAGCTCTACGGACATCTATTTCACTCCCGTTTCTTCGGCAGGGGCTACTTCTTTTGACTCTGCTACGATTGTATCAAAGAAAAAGATAATTACGGGCTATTGGCAGCTTCGAACCGTTCAAATCAGCTTGACCGGACGGTATGATACCTGTCGATCTGCAACATAATTTCGATATCGATATCTGGATTTGGTTCATATCCCTCGTTCATGAAATGAAGTGGATGTTGTTTTTATTTCGAAAACGGGTAAAAGCTCTCATGCACGCCCCAATGATCTTACACCTATCAGCCTATCCTCGAATCTACTAAAGATATTGGAAAGGCTGATTGATTTTTATTTACGCAGCAGTATTCCACCACAATCCCGTCAGTATTTCAGCACGCTTACTGGAAGGGTAGGTCGGTGTATACAGCCTTGCAACATTTGGTAAGCTATATTGAGAGGTCTCTTAGTCACAAGGAATTCACCATGGTCGTCTTCCTAGGCATCGAGAGGGCTTTCAACAACGTTTTGCCAGAGGCTATTACTGACGCACTCGCATTTAAATGTGACCGCGTCTCTTGTCCAGCTTATCAACCTGCTGCTTACGTCGAGAGTTGTTCGCACTAGTCTGGGTTCATCTTCGGAGTGTAGATGTGTCAAGAGGGGCAACCCGCAAGGTGGTGTTCTATCTCCACTCCTTTGGAATTTTGTGGTCAATAGACTGGTTTTAGACCTGAAAGGACTGGAATGTAGAGTCATTGTTTATGCGGATGATGTCGCAATTGCCATCTCGGGTAAGTTCCCTGGTGTCCTCAGTGAGTTGCTACAAAATGCTCTCTCTTTATTACCTCGCTGGGCTAATTTTTGTGGTTTAAGGGTTAACCCTAACAAAACGGAACTAGTTTTATTTACTAGAAGGTATAAGATATCTTTCATCTCACCCCCAGTGCTGGAGGGAACCGAATTGGTTTTTGCTGATAAAGCAAAATTCCTAGGAGTTACTTTTGATAAAAAGTTAGGCTAGAAACCTAATATACAGGAGCGTGTGAAGAAGGTCACTGTTGCTCTCTACGTTGTAAAAAAAACGATAGGAAGCAGTTGGGGTTTTCAATCTAAGATTGTCTACTGGCTCTACGTATTAATTGTACGCCCTATTCTCTTGCATGGTAGTGTTGCTCTTAGGACGGCAGCTTTGTGCAGCTTGCTGTTTGCTCGTTAGTGGAACCCTGAGAACTACTCCTGCTGCTGCCTTGGATTTTATGCTTAACTTGATTCCTTTGGACATTCTTGGTGAGCAGCTTGCTGCTCTGCCATCCGCTTTCGAGAAACAGGGCACTGGTTTTCATCGAGTACAGTGGTCTTGAACCACCTGACAATCCATGCTGGTACTGATTACACTTCCCCTAAACTTATTTTCGGGAAGAACTTTGTTAGTGTGATCCCTTCTCTTAATTAGTGGATTGACGGCGAGTTTCCATTGACGGGCTCTTTAGGTGTCTATATGGATGGCTCAAAGACTGACGACGGGATGGGAGCAGGCGTTTACTCCGATCAACTTAACCTAAGCTTATCGTTCCGTCTTCCGGATGATCACTATAGTGTCCTCCAAGCGGAGGTCACTGCAATTTTGGAGGCTCTAACCTGGTTGAGGCGGCCTGTCGTGACATATAAGGATATCACAATCTATACAGATAGCCAAGCCGCAATAAGATCTCTGCAAGTAACCCTGTTAACATATAAGATAATAGCTGAATGCCGTTCAACCCTCGTTGAGGCAAGGGAGTTTTTTAATATATTTTAGTATTGTCTTATGCTGGGTTCCAGGGCATAGTGGTTTTGGTGGCAACTTCCACGCTGATGAGTTTGCTAGGCAGCGAACCATGGGCGTGGTTCAGCAACAGCATGCTAATATTTGTATGCCTATTAATTCATGTTTATTCATTTCAGTTTATATCAAATTGGAATACACAAAATTGTATTTGAAATTATTATTGGCTCATTTATCTTCAAGGAACATAATGCGTCAATGAGTTTATTAAAGTAAAGAGAGGCCTACAAAAAATTGTAAGCAAAGTTTACGTTGCTTCTTCCAAAACACCGTTGAGTGTACTGCAGAGTTTGCAGCTGGAAAACATTTGGCTGAACTTCAACCAAACTTTGGACGAAGAAACGAATCCCAGACCGAAAAGAAAATGTTGACCTTCATTTCCTCTCTATGGGTGTTGACGAATAGGAGGAGTCTACCAGACTCAAACAACGTTTGCTGTTGTGTGTTGTCTGTGTGGATGCACGCTGTAATTAAGTTTTTATACCAAGCAAGCATCTGAAAGCGCATGATTGTTGTTACCTTAAAAGGTTAGCGCAAAAATTAAAGACAAATGCTGTGAATGTCTCGTCTCCCTGCCGCCGGAAATTAGTTGAAGATACATACTATTAAAGTATATTTGTAAAATAAATTACGAACAATAGCAACACTTTTTTCTCCATATAAATTTCAATTCATTTCATGCGGATACCCGCTCTGAGCCACCCTCAAGTAGATTCCCGCTTTAGGCAGCACGATCCTACACTCTTCGGTATGAAGCTATTGATATGATGCATATATGATAAGTTTGTACCGCCTAAAACGAATATCCACTCTGAGTCACCCACAAGTAGACCTCCGCTTTAGGCAGTACTAAACTACCCTGTATACGTTGGTGGAGTGCTTTAACGTAAAATTAAATAATGCCAATTTGACGTTATTTAACTTGACGCAGTAACACCCCACCGTACACCTTGTTAGAACTATCATACAAAGCGCCACTTCAATGTTAACATATTTCCTGAAGTACAATTTTAGGGCCATTGTTCACTCTCGATTTTGGGGTCTTTTTCATGGTAATTATCTCCCCAAAATTGGGGCATTGTGGCATTTTTGGCATTTTCTTCCAATTTGAAGAAAGTAGAAAAGAGGGAGAGGCTAAAATATGAGAGCTTTACATTTCGAGATCGTTAAAATTAAAAATATGAAAACTTACAGGAAGGTGGTATTCGCATAGTATAGAAAATGGAAAATAATGGAATTTTGATATCTTCTCCAAATTGGGTAATTATTGTATATATCTTCTTCAGCTCAAACAAAAACTGCATGTGGGTACGATAGATATCCTAGCGAGCTTGTCAGTACAAAGACGGCGCGGATAGGAGATGCATGCTAGCAACTGCATGTCCGAAAAGTAGATATGCTATCGAAACGTCAACAAGGTATAAAAATGTTAGAGATGTTGACGCGCCAATGCTCCTAGAGGGGTCAGGGCAATTAACAACAACAACCTGTTATTTGTCGTAGCATTTTTTTTACTAAGAATCGATTCTTGAATTCAAACGAATCTGAATTACAGTTACATAAGTAACAATTTTTGATAGGACAAAAATTCGTGGTGATTCTAACTAAGATAATTCATATTTTTTTTAATGTCAGTTTGCAATTTCGTTTCAGCATAATTAGCTAAGCATCGAATTTGAAGAAAATATCAAACAATGGAATGTACTCCGCTTTACCTTTCATATACTAAACCACTTGCCTATACCAGGCAAAAAATAATTTAACCTTAATTTCCCCTCTGTGGAGACCCCCCTTAAAGTTGGCCTATTATGACGCATTCCTTTCTCCAGCGAATTATAACATCTCTATATATTCCCACCAAATTAAATGCATGTAGATTCAGCCGTTCGTGAGATATTCTATGGACAGACAAAAAAACAGTCAAATGTCCGACTGTTTTTTTGTTTAGGGTTTTACTTTTACAACAAAACCCTAAAATGGTTAAACAAAAAAAGCTTTTTTTTAATGATTCTGATTAAGAGAGGGGAGGAGGTACATATATGCATTTCACAAATTATTTTGTGGTGATAGTACGAGTGAAATGGTGACGTATCCCCTCAAAGTTTGTGTGGACATGTCACCTTCTTTTATCATATTTTTTTCTTTGGACATGTCACTATGAACTATACGCCTCTGCCAAACGTAGGCATATGTAAAAATTTTGTTGGGGAATAATTCACTTATGGGATAGTTCGCGAAGCGATGAAATATCCCCCCAAAGTTTGGGGGATATTTCATGTCATCTTTTCTTGGAGGGATAATTTATCATTTTTCGGGGTGTTTCGTAATTTTGTTTGGCGGACATGCCACGAAGAACAATCCCTCTAAAATTGGGTCCCGCCATTTGGGGATAATTAATTGGGAGACATATCGCCCTGAAACGAAAATTAAATGCCAAATTTTCGGATAATAGTTCAAATGGAATTTGCGAAGAACAGACGAATAAGTAACCTCACCCCACTCGGGGCAAAACCTAAGGGCATTTCCGCTTTAGGCAGTACTAACTCACCAAAAACGACTCTGGGAAACCCCAGAAGAGTATTTTAAGCAGTACCTGCATGCAGTCTAGAAAGTATTTCCACTTTAGATAGTGCGGTGAACCCACTGAAGTCCACTCTGAAATATTGCAAGCCGAATTTCCACTTAAGACAATTTTTCGTCCAATAAAGGGTTTGAGGCGACAGTTCACTTAGAACTATTGCCCAAATTTAATGGAAATTCCTCCAAAAATTTTGCGAACTATTGGTCAAATTAGGGATAATAGCTCACAATGGGCGCAAACTCATAAAAAATGGTACAAATTCATTTTAGGGCGATACAGCCTAAATGTACAATACATACTTTCCGTTTTGGTATTGAAATATGTATTGTTCAAAATTCAGCTCTGTGGCAAATATCTTCAGAATTACTTCAAGCACCTACATCCATATCATCAACACATTTTCAACATCATCATCGCTCCTGGTTGATGTGACTTTTTAAATTGGAACAACCTAAACCCCAGGCCACATGAAACGTGAATTGATCTTATGTCGGGAACACGAAGCCAAAATATGTATCCGCAGTTTTATTTTGGTATACATTCGATGTATTTACATACCTATCATACGTTTCATTTGGTTGAGATTACATGCCTCTCTGCCGCATTCCTTTTGGCATTGTTGCAAAACACAGCCAAAAACCACATCCAACAAACCATCTGTTCGCTGAAAAATATTTTGCTTATTTTTCGCACTACATACAGTACAGCTACTGGTCGGAATAAAGGTAATATAGATACTGTATCTATTTACAAACTTAGACATATATATTATATCAATATACAAGAATACTACACACACAATCATTTCTCTGTACTGCACAAACATTGTGAGCATGGTATATCCGAATATGTATTATATTAAATAATGGAGTTATCTTCCGGATTCAGTTCTTGTATCCTCAAAATATACGCACATGCTTGTCATGAAAATGAAAGAAATTGTAGAATATTTATGTATTCAGCAGCAGAGTGAGAAGATATTTTGTGCAGATTATTATCTGTTGTTTGATTGAGCCGCTAGAACAAGTGATTATAGGGTGCACTTACTCGTATACGAGAATTCGCGTTTATGATACATATTCACATTTAACATTCCGGGCCGGTTCAATGAAAGCTGTGTCTCATTTGTTTGACAAATGTGTGACTGTTAAATAAAACGTGGAGCAAATTTGGTGAATAGCTTTGATATACTTTCGACACATTACTTTTCGGAATATTTCATGCAAACCAGTACTAAACCTCAACATCAAATGTTTCTCGTCTTTAGTAAGAATTATCTGGGGTAGAAAATATTTATGTACGTAGAAATACTACACACATATGTTTTTTATCTCTGGTAATGGTAAAATATATTTCAAATTTACTATGTATTTTGAAACACTTGATTAAATAGTGATTTGTTTTTCTCTCTTGATAGGTAACACAATTTGTGGGGTTTGCCGATTGATTCTCATTTGGATAAAAAAGTATCTTTTAGTCTAAAAATTGTTAGACTCACAAACCAAAATTTTAGTCCATACCTTTACTGTGTTGAAATGTTTTGTTTCTAGTAGTTTCTAAATATTTCAGTTATTTGTTTTTAATTTGTTGTGTCAAATGCCGTCTTTAGCATAAAAATTCAATTAAAATTGTTAAATCCACTTTGAGTTCAACCTCAACACGATTTTCAGTTTATTGTAGTTTGTACGAGCCTACGCTTTCTTGCGTTAAATACTATCATGCAGCATGCATTATGGAAGTATTGCCTAAAGCAGAAATCTACTTTGAATCTAGTATCAACTAGATTTTCGCTTAAGTCCTTAGTCTATCTTCCTTTTGTCAAATTTCAATGTTTTTTTATGAAGAGAATTTTTCGAGGATTTTTCACAAATCCGCCCCACTTCCCAATCCCCCTCCATCCGCCCCCCCCCCCCCTCCTCTTATTTTATTTATTTAATAGTAAACGGACAAGTGTCCTTTATATATAAAAACATAAAAAAATGGCTGTCTTATAGTGAATATACTAGGTAAACATATTATAATTAACTATTATTATTATTAAGTAACAATTCAATATTAAAAATTCAAAGTAAACGCTTAAATTACTAGAAAACAAAATTAAAAGAAAATCACTCAAATAAATCTAGTAAGAATTTTTTCAATATAACTTTATTCGAATTGAATAAGTCCAAATGATTAGAAACCAGATTTCCAATAGCTTTCAATCTTTCCATAGGCGAGTTTGACTCATAGTTAGTTCGGAATGTATGTAGACAAAAAAGTTCATGATGCCTTGTGTTTCTAGTTGGGACTTTAAAAGGGATTTCTTGAAGTATGTCAGGGGCATCGATTATACCATTAACTAAATTAAATACAAAAATTGCATCATAATAACTTCTTCTAGCTTCAAGGGTGTTAATATTTAAAGTTGACTGAATACAAGAGTAATTAATATTCTCAAATGGGATATGCATTTTATATGCCATATATCTTAGAAATTTGTGCTGAACTTTTTCAATAGTATTGCTGTGAGATTTATAAAATGGATTCCATACAACAGACATGTACTCTAATTTACTCCTGACCAGTGAAAAATATAATGATTTAAGTGCATGTATGTTACGGAACTCGGAAGAATTTCTAATTATAAAACCTAGCATTCGACGGGCTTGTTCGCAAATATCCATAATATGTTCACGGAAATTTAAAGTTGAGTCAAAGAGTACTCCAAGGTCATTAATTGAGTTAACTTGCGTAAGCGGAACATTATCGATGGAATAAGTGTAATGAAAATCAGTTCTACTTCGATTAAATACAATGAATTGACATTTTGATAGGTTAATCTCTAAATTATTCCAGGTACAATAGTTGAAGAAGTTATTTAAATTAGATTGCAGAATTAGGATGTCATCGTTACAGGTTATTTTTTTAAAGATTTTGCAGTCATCTGCAAAAAGCAAAAATTCAACATTCTGGAAAACGTTAACTATATCATTGATAAAAATCAAAAATAATAAGGGACCTATGTGGGAGCCTTGCGGAACACCTGATGTTGGACAAAATGGTTCAAAGTAATTATTATTAACATTAACAATTGATGAGCGATTTCTAATATAGTCATTTATCCAATTTAAAAAAGACCCAAAGAAACCGAAATTCCGTAGTTTTCTTAGCAAAATATCGAAATTAATTTTATCAAAGGCCTTTTTCAAATCTGTGTATATAGAGTTGACTTGTGAGAAGTTGGCAAATGACTTATAAATATAATTTTCGTATACGATTAAATTAGTAGCAGTGGACTTTCCAGCACAAAACCCATGTTGGTTAGGTATAATCAAAGGTCGTACTAAAGGAGTTATCATATCCGTTACAATACTTTCAAAAAGTTTCGGGATGCAAGACAATATGCTAATTGGACGATAATTTCTTATATCAGCTCTGTCACCGGATTTATAAATCGGTAGAACATAGCTTACTTTCCATATGGATGGAAAGTGTCCAGAAGCTAGAGATTTATTAAAAAGGACATGAAGTGGGTGTACAACATTCTCGACACAATTTTTTAACAAAATCGGAGGAATACCATCAGGTCCCGCACTTTTAGAAATGTCTAGCGTAAACAGTTTTTTTATAAGAGAATCTAGGTTAATTGAAAGACTGGATAAGCTAAAAGCATTATTGAGTAAGGGAGGCTCATACGAAGTATTATCAGTGCTGTATACCTTTGAAAAATTTTCAGCGAATAAATTAGCAATTATTGAGCTGTCTGAGGTCCTTATACCATTAAGATGCATGGTATCAGGCAAGTCGCCATCTGTTTTGCGAGAATTAATGTGTCGCCAAAAATACTTCATATTAGTAGGAACCTGAGATTCTAGCTTGGAAATGTAGCGTTGGAAATCAAGTTTAGATAGCTGTTTACATTTTGATCTAAGCATGGAGAATTCCGTATAATAATTTAAATTACCCGTTGCTTTATAATTTAAATGAACACATTTCTTTTTTTGAATTAATTTTTTCAAATCACTAGAGAACCAATTGGGAAAATTGTCACAATTTAAGCGAGTACTAGGAACGTATAAAGTAATTAGATTATTTAAAACATTATAAAATAAAGACACAGCATCATCTAATGGTAGATTTTCTAGCTCGGACCAGTCAATTGAACGTAAGGCATCATTAATATTTAAATAATCAGCATTTTTAAAATTCAGAAAATTAGAAGATCTTCTATTTACTTTAGCATTTAAAATATGTAAATTTACAATAATCTCTAACGCAGGATGATATAAATCAATAGGTAAAATAGGATGTGTAGCTTGTAAAACATTAACATTATCTAAATTCGAAAAAACTAAATCAAGTAGACTATTGGTTACATTTTTAATTAGATTAAATTGAGTAAAGTTTAAAAGGGAAAAAGCATCAATTATTTCGGAGCTTTTAGAATTATTATTATTAACAGACCAAGATTTCGAAGTCCAATTAACATTACTTAAATTGAAGTCACCAGTTACAATAAAATTCGCTGTGGGAAAAGCTTCCGAAGTGTTACATATTTCTTCTGCATGAAATTGGTAGAGATCGGGCGATGCGTCCGGTGGAAGGTAGACAGTCGAGACAATTGTACGAACCGGTTTAGTTTGAATGCACACAATCAGCTGTTCCACATTATTATATTTACATTTAAGCAAAGTAGATTTTAGTAATTTATTAACTGCGATGAGAACGCCGCCCCCATTTAGTTTATTAGAAGTTAACTTATTACGATCACATCGATAAATATTATAGTTACTTAAGCCGAGTTGAGAAGAATAAAATTTATTGTTTAACCACGTTTCCGTAAAAATAATGATATCGTAAGAAATTGTTGATAGTGCAAGTCGTAAGTCATGTAATTTAGTACGAATACCACGCATGTTTTGATAATATATATTAAGTTCTAGTTTTTTGAGGAACGGCCATGAATTATGCGAGGGACACTATTGTGGTATTTAATTGTCGCATCGGGGTCATTTTTTTTAATTTCATTAAGTTGAGATCTTAAGGAGTTCAAAAAAAAAATAACAAATCCCCCATTTTACCATTTTTTGACGACAAAACTCATAAACTTATATTTTCTCGTTGTGATTTGTCGTTTTTTACCTATTTTTTGAGCGCGTCAAAAAATCACCCGAAATTAGAGGCTTCTGTCATCATATTCTGGGGAGAAATTCATAAGGGAGACAGTTCATGGAGACGCGAAATCAGTGATTTAGAGCAATAATCTAAGGTAGAAAGAAATGGGAGATGAAACACGCCAACCTCCCACCAACACCATCAAGTGGTTCACGAATAATTCAAAGACAGAAGTGAAGGGCTTTCGGGTTTAAGTTATTGACCATATCGGCAGATTACCTACTGTCTTCCAGGCAAATGCCGACGCCATTGAGGTGTGTGTGGAACTTTTCCTGGAATACACAATCTTCACAAATAGTCTGCCGGCCGTAATATATACCTCTAACTAACTAACTGATCTGTGACATCGAAACAAGGGCGCAGGAGCCAAAGAGGCTTCGAAGAAAGGCTTTCGTAAATAAGGTTTCTATTCGGCATTGCCGAAAATGAAACGACTGACGGATTAGGGAAGACGGACTCTGCGTCATTCTCTTCAATCAACCGGGTTCCACTATGTACCGCTAGAAAGCCTTCAAATATCGGAAGCGGTCTAAATGTCGCCACACATTATCGCGCAGAACCACGACCGAAATTGCATCGAGCCATTTTTCTATTGAGTTGACGTACGATGCATGCTCGCGACGAAAATGGTTGTCGTGTGTCACACTAGGAGAGTATTTCGGGCTACTCGGGTATCAGTTCCTCTGATAGCTCAACCCGATTAAGGCAAGAATTATTTCTGAATAATATTTCTTTGTCTGAGCATCATGGGCATAAGATATTGAAGTACTTTGGTTTCGTCTTCATCGAGCCAAATGAAACAGCTTGAGCTTTTGGGCAGTTTCATTAGCGCAATTAAGCTTGCACGACAGGCTTGTAATGGACGGTTTGGTAATCCGAAGATGCCCGTGGGGACGGAGGTTAAGGTAGCATAATGACCGTGAATGTTAAGCCGTGCCATGTGATGAAGAAAAAGCCCCCCAACGAGCTAGGCAGCGGCCTATGCTTGCTGTATCTCAGTTCTATTTATTGACACAAACATGGGAGGCAAAAATGGAGAATAATAAAAAAAATGGGGCGATAAGGATGGAATGGTTGGCGGACGGCGCAGATGCCCTCGCGTTCGCATCAGGGTCCGAGTGTAATGGGCTCCTTGGACTCTGGTTTCGCACCACCGACAGATCACTACACATCAGGTGCTGCCTTCGATGTACCGGTGCGGTGGACGCAGTACAACTAGACCAGAATATGGTTCATCACAGGATTTGTCCTGATATCAGACCTGGGGCTATAGTACAATAGGTCAATCGATATCAATGCTTCTGGGTCTTAATGGCTTAGAGGCCTATTTCTGCGCTTCCATATTTTCTTTAACAATGCTTTGGAATGATGAGATTATCGACTCCGCGGTCAATGTTTTTTTTTTTTAACAACCGACTCAAAGTGAGTTTTGATCACGTGATCAGCGACCCACCGACTCATTCAGCCATTACGAACTTGCAATATAGTATTGTCAGCCTCACAAAAATTGACACGAATGACGAGTTCGTGATTTTCTTTTTTTTTCAGCGAAGTTTTTTTTTTTGACAACATTTTATGGAAATCATTCAGAGCGATGAGGCGTCTTTTCAATATGCAAGGCTACGCTACTAATTGCCTTAACTCGTCCAATGAGGTATGGGCGCGTCAACATCTCTAGGAATGCCTTGTTGGCGTTTCGTTCCAGATGGTGAAGTTACCAACATACACCTCCTATCCGTATAGCTGCCCATTGACAAGCTTAAAATTCTGTGGAAAGTTGAACAGAATCAACAGGTGTTCTTTTTTATTTTATTAAACCACCGGGGAAATGAACCCCTGAATTCTAGATTCAAACATCATAGAGTGACGGCCGAAACCTCTTTTCTACCGCAACAAAGGCTACGTTAACAAATTGCTCCGAAACCCCCAAAGTAATCTTAGAACCATAAATCCATACCGAGTGACCGTGTGATGAGCATTTTGGGCTAGAGTCGAATATGTTTAAAATGAAGTTACAGTGAAGGGACCGCCCCACCCAATGATGTTGTTTGACTTTGGCATGAAATAGATGATATGGGACTGGACGATGTTCATTTTCCCAGCAGCATTGTGGCACATACAACAAAAGTCGCGAAACTATCGACCTATTGCAAGGAAAACTTTCTCGTCGAGTAAATTTCAGGATCGAAAACATCAGTTGAGCGATTTAACCTCACTGGACTTTTTCCATTGGGATGACGGTAAAGACAAATCCTTTAACAGCGCTTCGGATACAATTGATGCACTTAAGGACAATATTCCATCCGTTATTTGCAACACAGAGCCGCAAATGTGCGAAAATTTTAGGGAAAATTTAGTTGAAAGAGTCAAAGATTAAAAGGGTAGTCGATGCGGCCTTTTGTCCGATATCATATTCTACACATAATCGAATGGTCTGTTCAATAAATGTCATTATCTTTATATATTAGGGGGTTTTTACAAGACCACCCAGCCGTTAGGCGACGCACTAGAGCACCTATCAGACCAACCATTAGACCACACCTTATTAGACCACGCATCAGAGCAGCTTAATGGACGATCTAATGCTGGGTCTAGTGCGGCGACATATACGCCATTTACTCAGTGTGCCACCGACATACACCTTACCAAAAAATCTTTGTTCTAATCATTTGATTTCAGACACAATCCGCGAACAAGGAGGATGAACGGGAAGACAATACACCCATTGGAGACCGCTTGAAATAGAAAAGGTGTACCCAATACAAGATAATTCATCCCAATGGAAATGATATTCGCAACGCACTTCCCAAATCAAAGTGGAAGACACAAAATCCTGTCTTGACTGATAGTAAAGCTTCTGGAAAACGAGACGTATATACGTTTTAGCGTATTTTATACGCATTGAGCGCAAACGCGATGAGTGTTAACACGTAAGCCGGGGTTTTGCATATGAAACGTCAAAAATGGTACTGGAGCGTATTTTGCCCACGAGAAAATAATGTACGCGTCGTGTTTTGATAGAGCACAGCGCGGGCGTCTGCGATTTGAGGCTGTGCAATGTAGTGCATTGTGGTCATGGCTTTTCAACCTAGGCCACATTCCGCACAGACACAGGTACCGTAGGTACGAATTGAAAAATATCTAGATCTACGGCTCAGGGAAGATAGGCTTTGAAAGAATAGTAGCTTAGAAGTAAGCTTAGCTACATACACCAGGTTCTGGAAGATCAGAAGATCTAAACGAACGAAACTAGAAGGAGTTTTCTGATCACTGATTGCGAATCTGAAGTCAAAGTCAATTATAAAAAAACAAAATGGGAGATCCAGAATGGCAATCTAAAGTCAAAGTTAAAAAAATAAAATGGGGGACCCAGAAGGAAACATTGTTTTCCATAATTATATTAAATTTTGCTGGAACAACAGGTATTGCCTTTTTTTTTGCAAGAATGGTGTGTTGTGAATCCATGTTCTCGAGGTATTCCAGCAACATTGAACGAACATATTCGCAAAAACCTCTACTAGTTTGTTCCAGCAAGATTGGCCATGTTTCTGAATGTACGCGTAGTACATAAATTGGTATTTACACGAGAAGCTCACTTAAGCTTCGAAACGCTGCGTCGTCAAATCTACGATACCCGTCCCATGTAAACGGCAAACACGTGTATAACAACGCGTAACTTGTTAGCTGACGACGGGGACATATCTACCGTTGATGAGTCATTGAATCCAATAACATGAAAAAAGAAGATTTCAGTACTCGCACATACGCTGTCGAATCGTAAACGCACGTTGTGTAAACACAACGACTGCACATTATTTCCGTGTCAGTAAAATTCGCTTCGACACGCATTTCTAGCGTTTCGTGCGCGTAAACCCGACTTACGTGTAAACACTAGTCGCGTTTTCGCGACTCGTGTAAAAATACGAGTCCCGTGTATCAGAACCTTAAAGCGGATATTATAGTATATATATTCATTAGCGCCTGGCTGGCATATTATCGGTCACAATGGCCGGTCTTATACCGACCGGTAGCGCAGTGTGTTGAGGCATCAGTCTCATGTTTGACTACCGGCGTTTCGGGTTCGAATCCCGACCACGACGACGTTCGTGGCCATGGATGTGCAGGAGGTGCATGCTGGCAACTGCATTCTATAAAACCAATTTATGCCAATGAAACGTTAACTGGGCCACATGTAACAGATGACCCGCTATACCCTACAAGGGGTTAGGGCAATTGAGTAGTTATACCCGCAACGGATGCAGGCATCAAGTTAACGGGTATATATGCCTTTGGCAGATGTTAGGGTGGCATCCAGAAAACAAATAATGTGTTAATGGAGTACATCGGCTTTGATGTGGTTGACCGAGTGATCAGTGTGCACCTGACGGTCCCAGTACATTTTGATGCGAGTGCTGTCAAGCACTGCTTGTGGAGTGTACTGGTAGATCGGAACGGTTTCGCTATCCAGCCCCTGCTTGTATGCAAGGTGTTGGTGGATTACTTTGCATACAGTATTGTCTGTCCGTGTACTCTACTGGTACCATTACAGAACAGCCAGAGATGAAATGGTCAAGTGTTTCCAACTCTGAACCACACATTCTGCATCGATCTTCATCCGCCCGTTGATTGCATATATGCTTAAGATATGCACGAAGAGGGACCACGCCGTCCTGACTGCCGACCACTGAACCGTCGGTTTCGGCAAAGAGGTACCCTGCACGAAGCCACCTGTTTGACAGGTGGAGATCGATAAATGGCCGCCAAAGATAACTCACGTGTTTACCATTTATTGCCTTTGCCTTCCATTTGTCGATCTTCTCCTGGTCTGATTTCACCAAACTCAAAGGATCAAATGATTGATCCTTCAAGTTGAGCGGAATCAAACCATCATCTGCCTTGCAGACAGCATCATGCAAAGAACTCGATGTTGCTTTGCCTCTGAAATAAGTGCGAAGTGAATTGACTTGCCGATGGTGTAAATTGGCAATGTCAACGAAACCCCCACCTCCAATTTCACGAGGTAGACACATTCGCTCCACAAACGATTTCGGGTATAACATTCGAAATTTGGTCATCAAAACACCCACTCCCCATTCAATATCCGCCAACGATGTGACAGACCACGGGACTATTTTGAACGAATATGTCAGTGAAGGAATGGCATAGAGGTCGATCGCACTTTTTTTTGTTCCTTCCCGATAAATTGAATTTTAACACCAATTTCAAACTGCGCCAGAACTCAACCAGGAGTACTTCTTTCTAGTCATCAGTACTGGTGTGCTCACCTTGCAGGAATCCCAAGTACTTATAAAAGTCTGCTTCCGACATTGCACCTATGTGGATATCATCCAAGGTGAAGCCGGGGTGCGGTGCGTAAATGCCTTTGCGAATGGCACGATTTCGACATTTATCCAACCCGAAATCCATCCGAATGTCACGACTAAAGTTTTCGGTAATCCACAGTAGAAATATTTTATATGTATATATATTATATATACAATATTACATATTATTATATGTATTTTATATATTTATATATACTATTCCTTAACTTCCAGGAGGCACTGCAAATGGTTGAAACTACAATACTTTCAAATTACAGACTTGGTTCCTGAACATGGCCCATTTAGACTAGCAATCTTTTTTTGTCTAATGTGCAATGAAATACATACAACGTCGAAGATATGATAGCTTAAACATTTGCACCAAGAAACAGAGCAAGGTAAATTTACCACGAAATTGAAAACCCCCAAAAAAAGTGGGTGCTGCCATACATTATCCTGAAACTATTTACATACATCGGTACCCGTCATACATACATCATGTCGTTTTCAATGTTAAGGCCTGATACTCAGATCGCGTGGAATGAAAAGTGCCGTGACAATTATATGTCAAGTTTGTGGATTTCACGAGGATGAAATTTTTTCTCGTACAAAATGTACGAGAAATATTTACACTGACAGCTGAGCCTCTGCCTCTGTCAGTGTCATTCGGATTGTGTTGTGTTTTCCCAGTGCTATTTATAGTTGGGCGGTAGGTAAACAAATTACTCGTTTTAATTTTTGACATGTTTTATTTCATTGGTAGGTACACAGATCGGGTGAAAAGTGAAAAAATCACTTGTTCCACAAATTTTTTTTCACGAGCTATTTCGCCGATGAAAAGTTCTGCTGTCGATTTTCTCATTTCACGCGATCCGAGTACCAGCCCTTACTGAAAAATAGAATCATATGAAATTTGCATCAGACTAAACGAAAAACATTCAACTTCTTTTCAAAAATATCATATTCGCTTTGACCTTTTACACTCGCATACAGAAGGCTAGTAATAATATCCTTAAAAGCCTATCCTTCAATCGGAATGTTAGCTAAAGCAAAAATATAAAAGCAAAAAACCTTAATTCCTAAACTTCAACTTGACACGTAATCGAACCATAAAGACGTCAGAGTGGGACTCTTGCCTTCCAGAAAATGTGACAAAGACATCGATTTTCATGTCTGACTCAGAAAAAGGAAAACAAAATTAAGACGAGAAAAAGAAACAAACTATGACAAATGCCACACCTGAAGACGCGGTCACCTTTCAGGTGAACTGTACTGTGCAGTGTGTATTTTGCGGCGGAGTGCACTTGACACATTATCGTAACATAATGTCCACCCACAACAAACGAGGTATGTATATATATACGTAAGTAGAGTGATGTCTCGCAATATTCTTCGTTTTATACGCTTTTGTGGAGCAAATGTATGTACTATATATGATTATTTGCCATAACGCTCGTGGTTTTCCCCTCCGATACGTCTATTTGTTGCATCTCATATTGCACACATTGACGTTTTCATAGCCTTGCCTCGGAAAGTTTCCTTCTTTTGAGTTTCCGTTCCGCTTCTGTCTTGAAGATTGCACGTTGTTTTTGAATTTCTGAGGTTTTCGCGGAAAACTAGGATGGTTAACAGATAGATACATTGTCCGTATTATGGTTAAAATTACGACCAGACTCGATGGGTGTACTCGTATTACGTCAAGCGGAAAACTATTTTATATTCGCATTCACCTTGCAATCATAGCACTATTGTTTTGTTCACATTATACGCGCTCGATTCAGACAATATCATGAACATGTGTTACACATGTGCATATTCACGGGTAGTAATTATATGCAGATGAGAACAAAAAGTACAAAACAATTTTCCTATTTTTGTTTAACGAAATGATCAATTTAATACATTTTTCAGCTTGAAGATGGTACATAATAGCTGGCTGAAAAAGCAAATACCTAAGTAATTACCATACTGTTGAAACAATGTAGTCTTTTGTTCATTTGAGCCTTCCTTGAATCAAGTATAATAAATATAACTTCTTCTTCTTAACACGTTCGATCGACGTGAGGTCTTGGTCGCGACTCTACGATGCTGGTATCTAGAGATCAGAGGTTCATTCCTCCGCCGGGTTTGTAAAAAAAACTACTTGTGGGTACATACTCCCACAGAAGCTTGTTAAAAGACAGCTACACGGATAGGAGTTGTATGCTAGCAACCGCACCATCCGAAATTATAAATTAAGGCAACTAGTATTGCATTAGGTACTCATTTCAATAGTGCGCTTGTTATAAAAAAGCTACTTTCATCTGAAGCCTTTGAACCATGGGATAAAAGAATCCAGTATAACTGCAGACATTTGCAATGCTCTCGATGTTAGTCATCCTGAAAATATCTATCATCCTTAACATTTTGAAGGAGGTGAAGAATATGACCATGAAGGACGGAGGGTATCATAAGCTCAAAGAAACATAAAAAAAAAATCAGCATACAGATAGGCCCCACATTGGGCGCGAATCATTACAGCAATGCTCAAGTGTTTGGCCCATAGAGAATCTATGGAGGAGCAATCTGCAAATACTCAACACTAAACTATTTGAAGCAATTCCAGTCGTAAAAAGTAAACAGAGAGACACACGCCCTCCCTGCGCAACACCCGCGCAGTCTATATAAAAGCACAGGAAGCAGATGAGATGTCATCCCCTCTCCTATTTCTCCTATTGGAACAATAACACTCCAGTCTGTCTCTCTGCCGTGGAACACCCGCCCGGTCCATAGAGAGGCAAAAGAGATGTCAAATTTCCATCCCCCTTCCTACTTCCTCACTTGTGCCGAATTACTTCGTTTCTCTCGCTCTTTTTCATTTCCTCTGATTCTCTCTCTTCAAAGGTTTGGCCGTTAAGACCGGAGTGCAACAGAGGTATCTAGCAACAACCCTCTCCAATAGACTACTATTAACACAATCGACCCCACGTTGAGCGCCAATTGTTATTTCAACAAAGTTCAATGCCTTGGCTCAGTGCTTTACTTTTCGTTTCCATTTCAAATCACATATGTATACGAACTTCAGGTCCTTCTGTGTCCAAAGCCACTACACTTCTTATTATTCCAAAACTTTCAAAACTATATATTGTAGAATTTTCGAATTATATCAGGATTTCAATACCATTGGAGCCGAAACATTGCCAAACCCCAATGCAGAATATTGCAAGAAACAAGAATACTTATACTTTCAGTAAAAAAGATACTCGGCATCTTAACACGAGTACGGTTAACAAATGACTTTCTTGTGCCACAAGTTGTAATGCAGCGCATTGGATACGTTTCCGCACTCAAACAATGTTGTTTTAAACTTTGATAGTACGAGTATATCTGACTGCAAAGTGAAAAGTTTTTCGGAAAACTTTTGTCTTTGGGAGCAAAAGTTTATTTTAATAATTGTGATTTTGTCCCTTCGGGTCAGACAGAATATATCTTAATCAAAGTTTGGCAAGTGTAGCGGAGCGTAAGTATAGTTTATGTGGAGAATTATATTTTAGATCGTATAAATGTAGTCGGTAACGTTTGTTTGAAAGTTTTAAGGGTCGTCAAGACTCTTACGGGTATTTTATCAAGAAGTCTAAAACTACACTGAATATGAATACCGAACTTATTGGCATCGGCTCCTTGAAAACTTTCCAAATTTACAAAGAAGCGATATCAAGTAGAAAGTAAATACCCATCTTTTTTGTTCCGTCAGTATATGGGGTACGACGTATAGTAGAGCAAATTATTTTTGAGATCGTTTTATGGAATAATTGCAATATTGAAAGCGAGCGGTAAGCATCACTAGATTCATTTTTATTAACTCAATGCACTCATTCGCAGTTGAGTCGACGGGAGGCCACCGAGAAAAGCAACAGTTCGAGAATGCTCACGGCAGAAACTAGACCAGCCACTTCTCGCTTAATAGAATGACGCTCTACCTATCGAGCCACCACCAGCGATATCAGGCATTTCGTTGTAACTTAAACAAGAATATACCTAAGATTGTGCCCTGGATATACATATGTATCTATTGTATGACCAATACACATGCATGATACGAGTATTATTGGCTGCGTTCCTGCGAACGAATTAGGTTTTGACATTTCTCGAATTCTCCTCCATATGCTTTCTCCTCTGAGAAGTATTCTGATCCGCAGGGGAACATTTTCATGACAGTTGCACGTACAAATTTTACCGGAGTGGAGAGCATAATCGTATAGAGGAGAATTCCTAATTCACATTTCCTTAACAAGACTCAAAATAGAAATGATTATGATTCGAAAATTTTTCATTGTGTCGATTTATGTGAAGGATGCATACATGTTTTTTAAATCTAACTAAAAAATCGTAAATCGCACTTTAAATTTTTCTAAATCGCAAAATGATGTTCTGTGATGTTCTAAGATCGTGGCACCGATGCTGAAAGTCGTACAAAGTACAATAAAACGTGCTATCGAGCACCGCTGGGGAGGGGTCTATATCAAATCCCCTTCGGATCAACGCTGTACAAATGACTTGACTACGTTCATTATTCGCAGTTTTGATAACGTCGGCCGGCGTTTATCATATTTCGGATTTTCAACATTTTGTGCGGGTAGACAATGGAATTTCCGTTTGCCTTATAATTTAGGCTTGCTGTTTTGTGCAGTGCCACTTGGTATCCTGAATAAAATTCCATTCGAATCAAGAATGAGAAAGTGTTTTGACTTGGGTCCTTTTTTGACGCTGTTCATGATGTCTGCAAGCAGTGGAGTTACTAAGACTATATTTCCAATTTTCAAAAGTGCCTGTGGTGTTAGCAATTGAATGTGTGTCTGCTTTCTTGCACTGATACTTCATACTTTTTTCACTGTGATAAAGATACTTCTTTTGAAAGTGGCCCACTGTTCTAAAAAGGTTGTCAACCCCTGATATAAACCATCCAAAAACATACTGGCATGCCGGTCTTCCTCATCCATTAAAAAGAAAACAGAACGTACCTACACATATTTTTAACACCATCATGAAAGCTAGTAACAACTCTTTAAAAACACTTTGTTCCCCTTTTCCAAATAACTTAACGCCCACCCTTTTTATACCCTTCACGGATGTGATAGGGTATATTAACTTTGTCATGAAGTTTGCAACGCACAGAAGGAAGCATCTCCGACCATATAAACTATTTGTATATTGGTCAGTGTGATGAAACGAGTCGATTAAGCTTTGTCCGTCTGTTTCTATGCAAACTAGTCCCTCAGTTTTAAAGCTATTGAGCTGAAATTATGTACAAAGCCTTCTTTTTATTGCACGCTGTATACATGTCGGAACCAATGGAATCGGACCACTACATATAGCTACCATACGAACGACCGGTCCAAAAATTTGTCTTTGTGAAAAAAAAAAATTTTTATTTTTAAAGATATCGTTTTTAAATTTCACACTAATCAAAAGTATCTTTAGCTTAATCACGTTCCCGAATTTGGTTGAAATCGGACTACTCTATCATATAGCTGTCATAGGAACGACCGTTCCAAAAGCAAGTTTTTATCAGAAAAACTTTTTTATTTCTGAAGATATCTTTATGAAATTGCATATTATTCAATCATATTGACTGCTAAGCTACACTCCTAAATTTGGTTGAAATCGGCCTACTATTTCATATACCTCTTATAGGAACAGTGAAATCGGAACAAGTTTTACTACCAATTTCAAAGTGGCAAATGTACCACAAAACACAACGAAGGTATGATACGCTTCGCGTGAAGGGTATCATACCTTCGGCTTGTTTCCATTAGATCGAACCAAGCCACTGAATTGTATTCCTCCAGATATTGACCCCTACCGAGCACGCGCACCCGCTACACATCCTAAACTCAAACCAACTAAATCTCATACACTTCACAATCAATAAAACAAAATTCAATAAGACCTAATATCGTTAGCCTATCCGGTCTGGTCTATCCAATCCAGCCAGATATTTTGTGCTTCCACAGCATACACCTTTTAGCAAATTTACCGTCTATTGATTTCTTGTTGATTGATTTTGTATTTACAATAAATGAAAGTTATTCAATGGCGAAATTGATAACGGGGAAGCCGTTTCAAATTGTAGGTATTCATCCGCATCGAAATTATGCAATTTCGGGCATTTATCTCTTATACTGGTATGCCAAAAGATTTTCCAGAAATAACACTGTTACATGGAGTCGGTACGTTTAAACGGTCCCTAGTGCGCACTATAACCACTATTCGCAAATATGTGGGTTAACCGCTTAAACAAGCTTCTTGCAATTTTGTGTTTTCTTTTCAATCTTTTCTATTGGTTTTTCTACACATCATCAAATATATATCTCCCAGAGTCAAGACACGATTACGTTATAATGTCCGTTAATATTTAGCTCATAATTGTTGATTTTGTTAAAACGGTGGCTTTTGTTAGCTCCTGCTGTTATTACTGTGAATTTAGCGAAAAAAAATCTCTTTGTTTAGTTCAAGCATATGTGAACGCTTGTAATAATGTCGAACGTATAATTTGATGAAATTTTGTAAATATTAGTGTTTGAAAAAACCCACTATTCGTTGATTTAATTTTTTAAAAGACAATGCTTTGAGTGGAGCAAATACATACTCGTAGATATTCGCTGGATATTCGATTCAATGTGTTGATTCAAATATTTAAAATTCCATTTAAAATTATACACGAGTAAAAGTGTTAGGTATGTATGTTCATCTAAATTTGTCTTTTAATAAGTAATTGTCAATTTTCAATATATTGATACTTTTCTTAGATTATCCATCATTATAATTACACCTTTTCGGTAGGTCATATTTGATACTGCGAGTCTGTCTCGCCGCCCGGCGCACAGTGGTATTTCAGAGATATAGCCAATATTGTACCGACTATAAGAAGTAAGAGAAAGGGTATTTAATTTTAAATCTTGGAAGCCGGTGAACCGATTTTAATGAAACTTGGTACAAATAATAAACAGTTGGTTGTCTTGGCTATAAATAAATTTCAACTTGATCAGATGATGGACTTGGGAGACACAGTGGGTTTAATTAAATACCTTGGAAGCGGAGCAAATCCGATTTCTGTGAAACTTAGTACGCATATAAAACAGTTAGCGAACTTACTCTTCATTTTCTTTTTAAATTTCAACTAACGATCACGTATTTTGAAGACGTTTCATTATCGACCTAGGAGAAATGGCAGCTAGCGTCCGATATTATACCCATGATTTTTAAGTGACGTTTTAGACAAGAATGTGTAGTTAGAAGGCGACAAATGCTTATTACGTTGTTGCGGTTCATTTTTAGAGGTTCATATGTCGTGCTGCGCGCGTAACCAGATATGAACATCTTGGCTTGCCTGAGGCCTGGGAAATGGTCCCATTGGACGGTGGCCTCAGTACGGTCCCAGTCTCTGATGGATTTACTGACGGAACTTAGCGGAGTCCCGTAAAAGGGCTCCGGTCCACAAAAAAGCGTGTCCGAGGCCATCCTGGCCAGCTCATCAACGTGTTAGGTTCCAGAAATGACGACGTGGCCAGGAACCCAGTATAACGTTACCATGTTTGACGAGCCAACTTTTTGTAATGTATTCCAACAGCTACGCACTAGCTTGGAGGAGACAGACCAGTTGCTTAGCGCCAGTATGGCTGCCTGGCTGTCAGTAAATATAGCTATATTCTTGCTAAAGAATTCGGCTTTCAGGCAGAGCTCCACACACGACTCGATGGCATGTACTTCTGCCTGGAGTACTGTGGGTAACCTACCCACAGGCATAGAAATACCCTGGTTAAGGCCCACTATTCCGACACCTGTGCCATTTCGGCCGTCTTTCATTCATCCGTGAATTACATGATGGTATCTGATGCTCCAACCAGTTTACTCTGTTCCAGATTGAAGAGTTGAAAAGTTTGTTGCTGGATGGTTCTTTCATCAGATGGTCCGATGACATACTGGTTATGCAGCTCACACTGAGCCAACTTTCCTGTTCCGGATACAGCTTAGTGAAGGCATCGCAAGCCTTCAATCTAGGATTCGTCAGTTTTGCTTGTGCTATCACATGTACATGCAATGGTGGAAGGTCTAGCAGTAAATCTAACGCCGCAGAAAGGCAGGAGCGAATGACTCTGGTAGACATGAGACAAGCAAGTCTCTGAATTTTACCTAGTTGGTTCCGGCATTGCATGATAGGTCTTCGGGAAGGGTAGTTCATATACATACATGGGTGCCAAAAACATAACCGTGTCCACAATTTTCAACCATTTCCCAACTTGTGGAAGCTATGGGTTTTTGTTTGGTTTTATCAAAAGTGGAGCTTGATATGATGATACATGAGGCGATTACTTTTGTTTCAGAATGTTGAGATAGTCTTATGTAATTGGGGAAACTTGGATGTGCGGTGCGACGTAAGTAAATGATTATTGACCAGCTTGTAGTCAGCATGGGTTGTTGTGTAAATATATGGGAGTATACACAATGCGCGCATAGATTGACGGCGTTCCTAAAAAAATCGCTTAGTCAGCGCCTAATCAGTTAGCTTCACAATTGCTGACGAGCACATTGTGATTATTTTCGTGTTTTAGAAACGGCATGCCGGCTGTCTCATTTGTCAAATGCAATGATCAGTTTGGCAATTGACAGAAAACTTGAAATTCCTTGCTTTGATGAGTCCCAGGTGACACACAAGATACAGTAACAACTTTCTTACCATAAGGTTTAACAATTACGTTAAAAACACGATTATCAACCGAACACAACAGAACCGAGGTTAGAATCGAAGTTTGGCAATTGTCGTAAATGTCAAATATTGCGCTAAGCCAAAAAAGCGAGAAAATTTTATGCTGAACAAAAGTGAAAGCACTTAGTTCATCGCAAGGGTTTGTACGACAAATCACCTTCTTCCTTGCCCTTTCATACCACTTTGCGGCTTCGCGTTGCTCTGCCTGTGGTTGGCACTTCGGCCATTCTGGTGGTACGAAAAATCACCATACAGCACTAATCGCTTCTAGGAGCTGATTCAGTGCTGGCATTTTAGGAACGAAGCCAATTATGAATGGATTTAGTTGGGATTGGTTTGGTAGATAGATAATGGTGGTTTTAGCTTTTAGGATAGATAATGTGATGGGATGTGAATGAATGTAGTACGTTATATGTAATGAGAAATTTTGAATGAGCGTGGATTGGGTAGTATTTATGCGGGGGGCTAGGCTAGTAGGCTAGTAGTATTTATGCGGGGGGCTAGTTTGGGAATTAATTTTAAAGTGTGTCATTCTTAAATTGAACGACTGGTGATGGCTGACTATGACTTATCTCAAGTTAAAGTTTAGTTAGTTATTAAAAAAATATATCTTAATTATTTTCCTCGTCCAACTAAAAGGCAAAGGTAATACCTTCAGAAATGTAGCATATTGTCCATGGAACATGGACTTCTCCAAATGAATTCAATTTTCCTCGTTCGGGAAAGAGGAATCTATGCTTTCAAGGATCATGGCTGGCCGAATTTAAGTGGTTGATCTATTCGGCGGTGGTGCATTCTACAAATATGCTGCATTTACAAATGCACTTTACAAATATTGCATTGCTTATGGCGTACAGTCCGGTGGAAAAAGAGACGTAATCACATCATAACAAAAAAATTCGTAGAAAAAATTAATTACTTCAAAGCTTTTGCGGTCTTGACCGATGAGACAACTGACACTGCTGGAACTGAACAATTTTCAATGTGTGCCAGGTATCTCAATAGTTCGTTTCAGATTTGTGATGATTTTGTTGGATTCGTAGCAGTACAAGACATTAGTGGCAAAGGGTTAGCTTACAGGTTGCAGCATTTTGTTGGATTCGTAGCAGTACAAGACGTTAGTGGCAAAGGGTTAGCTTACAGGTTGCAGCAATACATAAATACAATAGAATCGGCCTTGTTGCTCTTATTTGTATAGGCAAGGATACGGCGCGACAGGGGCCGCCCATGAGTGGAGAGTTCAACGGAGCCCAAGCCCACGTATGAAGAACATATCCTATGGCTCTGTACGTGCATTGTACAGCACATAGCTTCAATTTGGCTGTAAACGTCACATGCCAGATTTCTTTAATAAAAATCGCGTTAGGAATAATTGGATCTGTTCAGAATTTTTTCCATTATCCGAAGACTTGGGATATACTAAAAAATCAAATTTCAGAAATATCGAAAGAAACGAAGAAACATGCAGCCTTTGTATCAGTATGTCCAACTTGGTGAGTGGAACGACATGAAGCCGTGTCTACATTTATTCAGCTTCAACCTGCTGTCACTCTTGAAATGTTAAAAATATCGCATGATGAAAACACAGCCACAGCTGCTATACAGCTTCTATCAGCAATTTCCTGTGGTGAATTTCAGATTTCATGCGAGATTATGAAATCTGTTCATTCTATTGTTTTACCTCTCAGCGGACAATTACAGAAAGAAAACCAAGATTTGGAAGAAGCAATGCAACTTGCCGACAATGTCCGCAAAGCGTTCGAGGATATACGTCAAAATACATCAACTGAATTTAACACAATATTCATGGGTTCAAAGCAAGTATGTCATTTATGTACAATATATGGAATCGATTTGAAAATTCCTCAAATATGTAAATGTCAGACAAATTGGTGTAACTGGAAGCGTTCAGGATTATTTTCGAATATCTTTCCATATTTCTTTCTTGAATACGCACATTTGCCAGCTCAAAGAATGTTTTACAAACCATCGGAATATATTCGAAAATTTTCCAGTGCTATTCACAAGCAGCATCTTCGAGGAGGAAAGCTGCTCAAAATTATGCGGATTTTATGCGATGGGATTGAAGAGCATCAGGAGTTCACAGCCGAAGTTAAAATGTGAAGACGCAGAATTGATGGTCTGACAATCAATAACGCACATGATACGTTAAAAGGTATGTAATCCCTCAGTACTATTTTATATGCGATCCGCATAAAATGTTTTTACTAAGTGTTTTTTACCTTACAAATTTTCATTGTCTGAGCGGGTTTAACTTCTGTCAGTTACTTTTGTTTGTTGTTTTATAGTATAGTATGTCAATATATTTAATATCAGCAATAGTACAAGATCCCACTAAAAAAATCTTTTGATGAGATGTATCTAAAATAAAAGATAATTAAGAACGTAATAAAGTAAAATTGGGTTGCCTAGCGAAATCCTGCCGCAACCATCCTTAATTACCGTTATTGTAACTAAATTTTTATACCAATTGCTTTAATTTAACTTTTTAATTATTTGATTAATATGTTTTTTAACTAAATGAAACATAATGTGAAAGAGAATTAAGCAAAGAATAATAAAAAATTAGTTGCCAGCTATGTGCCTGCCGCAACCCTGGTTTAACTACCTGTCACAAATACTACAAAGCCCTATAGTATAAACATCAAAAATGGACGAAATTTCCTCCATGTTGCTGTACCCTTTGAAAGACCAAGTCGAAACTCGAATTCAGCACCCAAAAAAAAAACATAAACCAAAATTGAGGAAAAAACTTTTGTATTTTACTCTCCGCCAAATCACCATCTGACTGAACTAACTTAACCTCATCATGAAATGGTAAGCAGGGTTTTGTCAATCGGATTTAGAAATTTTGCAAATAGATGACAATTATTTCGCGAAAGTTATTTGACACAATGAGTTCAACGTGAAAACACAAATTTTGTGGTTTATTATTTTAACTTGCCGATTTTTTTAGGCCATAAAGATTCCTGTTCGCCATTTCCAGAATTTAGGTTTCCTTTTTGCACAATTATATTGAATGGAGAATGAAGAGACTCTCTACTCTTCATATACCGCATAACAGAAAGTTCTTTGCGAGTTGGGCTGCACGCATAGACGCAGTCATTCGGATTTAGTGTGACGGAGAAGTAAATATTGTAGTTTATCATTTCTGGATTACAGAGAGAGGAGAGAGTTGCGGCATCTGGTATCAACTCAAGCGGATTTTTAGAGAGAAGAAATTGACCGAAGAAACTCTGATTCGTTTCTTTAGACTATACAAGAGAAATTCATACAGCTCAGGTGCATTCGATTCACCCGGATCTCGTACGATTTCTATACAAATTGGCAGACCGGTCTTTGATCCAGGTCTGTTGTAGGATCTCGTTGGATTTGTGCTGCTGGGTCGTGCCTTTACATCTACAAAGTTGTCGCCTTGATATCTGTCTGACAGTTGTCAAACGTTAATTGGCTGTCATAGGTGTGACATGCAATTTAAAGAAATGCGTGTGCTTTACACGTATTTAATTGTGAATTGCATGTTAGAAAAATTATCATGTTGTAAACAAGATTCGTGCACAGAACACGCATTTCATTCGATTCAATTGACAACTCCCATCATTTTCTGTTGTCTTCTTCTTATTTTAGTCAGTACTGACGACTGTTAGATTTTGAATGTTTGAACTGAGTTTTGAGATCCATGCCGTTTAATTCATTCATGATCCAGGTGTGAATGAATCGAATGCACCTAATTTAGGAATGAGAATTAAGAGAAACCGCCTGACCTGTCTCTTTCTATTTAACACAGTTAGTAAAGAATAGCGAAAGCCGGTTGTCTTGTTCCCCTCGGGGCTGCTATGTTGATGCTTGGACATGATCCGGATTCAGACACCCTCTCTTTCAGTTACGGATACACAATGCTTTCCATTTCTGTCATATTGGTTCAAATTTTAAACACGTTTACGACTGCGTTGACTCGATGAGTAGACCGTCGATCTTTCAAGCGAGAGGTTGTAGGTTCGAATCTTCGCGACACCGAAAGTTTGCCTGACTGACGACCCACACTTAAAAAGACCAACCAACATACATAATCTTATTTATACAATACATTCCGTTTTTATCCATCTCAGAACCACTTTATAAAACACGTTTCAACTGTAGAATTCGAATCACCTGTTAGATGAAATATCTGAATTTTAGAAATTATATACGGATCGAATGCGTAGGTAAATGCACTGATAAAATGCTTCAGGCATGATTACACTTTAGTTGTCACACGTTACATGCCTATACGTTCGTAGGATAGGACGTTTGTGGTAAGAGATATCTAAGGTCACGTTTTCTGATATTACTTGTAACCTGTCACTTGTGAAGATTTATTGTTGGAATATCGGTACGTATGAAGGTAGTCTCGGTAGAATATACCTTTCAATGTACATCTACATATACACATATCTATTGTACATATCACGGTGTCGTCGTCGTCATAAAAGGAAAAAAAAAGAAAGAGGAATAGGTGACATCGACGTCCAGTGTAGGAAAATTCAAATGTGAGAAGTGTGACAATATTTTCATATCGACTCGATTCAATGGAATGTGTAATGCATGTTGATATTGAGCTCCGTTATATTCTAACGTTAACCGGGTTCTTTTTTCAATAAGTCGTGTTAGAATAATAACTGGTTAGAAGTGTGACCCTTTATTTATGCATTGAATATTGGAACGGCTTAATTAGAAGGGTATCTATTTATTCAAGTTTTATTAAAGGTACGATGGAAGTAATGGAGTCAAAATCTACAGAACTGATTGAATAATGCATTATTGGTATATGCGTTACGTTAGGTTAAAGGGCTGATGTGCTTAACATAGCACACTTGAACCGTAATAGAGCTCATTGTGTTACCACCGAGGACTCATCACCCGACCATCCTAGTCATTTTACCAGCCAGAACTGGCAATGGCTGCGTTCCTAAGTGAGAAAACATCAGACAAGACATTATTGTCTCATAAGGCAAGAAAACGTTTTCATTTGCAGCACACACCAAGCGAAACTCAGTGAAACAAAACAAAACGATTTTTGTCTTGTTTCGTTTGGTGTGTGTTAAGATAAGACAAAATTGAATTTGCTACGACGACGTCCATAATCTGCGAAATTTTACATAAAATGACCAGTGGATATGACATATGACAAATGAGACAGACGGCATACCGTTTCTAAAACATGAAAATAATCACAATGTGCTGGTCAGCAATTGTGAAACGCTGACTAAGCGATGATTCAGCGCTGGCATTTTAGGAACGTAGTGCAATGAAACGCCATGATTGCCAATTCACGAGTCCACTCTTTTTAACCTACTCCGTACACCGGACTAGGTCGACCTACTCCGCAATAAAAAAATGAAGTTGAAAAATGATCAGAGTCGGAGCATGAAAACGAACCCAGATCATATGGTTCCTTTAAGTTCAGGTCGAAGTCGGAGCAGTTGGAAAATGAACAGTGAATAGGTTTAATAGTTCCGTCTGTCGGTATCGGAGCATGTTCAGATAAGATCGTTTAAATCTGTGGGAATAGAAAAGTAGATGACAGAACTGAACTATTGATTAGATTAGATGATGTGACATAAACGATGTCGCTACGCTATATTGTGGTGTAGAATGAAGTGGAGTAAACTTTCAATTGGATAGAACAAATTCAAAATTTAAAGCTTTATCAAAATTTAAGACAACCCGCAATTCAATATACAAATTATTTAAAAAAAATATTGATTTTTTCCGAATTTGTTTAAATAATGGTATAAGCTAAATAAGTTCAAAATAAAACGCATTTATGACAGTTTTAAGGCGATTTATTATGTATTTGGTTATTCTGAATTGAATGAAACTAACCGCGATTCCATACAATTATTAGCTGAAATTCACATTCAAATTCAAAAATAAAAAAAATCTGCCGCAACAGTCCAATTTTGGATCAAGGCCTACAGATTAGTTAGCATCATCTCATTTACTAGATCATGACGGTGTGTTCGAGGTGTTTAGAGGTGTGTAATCAGCAACACGCTCAACCGAGTTATTTACCCCAAATGGGTACTCATTTAACAGCTGAGTGAGCTCATGGTCCGACACGTAAATGCCCTGTTTTTATGGAAGACTACCGCATTCAGTAGGAATCGAACCGGGGCCCAGTGCATAGAAGGAGAAAGTGTTAACCGTTGCGCCATCCGGATTATAAGTAGACCAAAGTTATAAGAAAATACGAAGTTAACTTCAAGCAGTATACTCGTATTAATGTTCTTGCAAATGTACAAGTGCGAATCATTTTCAATTTAAATTGGAATTGTTTGTGACACTTGGTTTCATTCTGCACACCAACTTAGTATGCGTCTGTAGCTTAGCTCGGTAACGCACCGGGCATTTTTTTGCTACTCGAAACACGGTCTCTGCGGTTCGCGCCCCGCAACGGGACCAACTATTTTTTATTCTCAGACGCATACTAAGTTGGTGTGCAGAATGAAACCAAGTGTCACAAACAATTCCAGTATACTCGTATAAAACAAGGATTTTTCTTTTTGGTTTTAAGAAAATATACATACATATTTTAAATCTGAAAATCGCCTGAAAAATTGGAACATTTTCTTTGAGAAATGAAAAATCTTGGGTTTGGTGATGTATAGTATATTGACAAATATAGTAGAAATGAGTTTAAGTTAGGTAGGTTAGGTGATGTATCACAGCACACTTAGACCAACATTGGGTCCATTGTGGTACCACCGTTATCACATCCACTTGAACCTACGTATTAAACCAGCCTGTGCTGGCGATGTAACGATTGAGCCGTGTGGTGGTCATATCCTTAAGGTCATCAAGATCGTAAAAGACCCGTGAGCCCAGAAATTTTTTTCTCCTACCAGCCAAGGCCGGGCAATGACAGAGAAGATGTAGAACCCTCTCCTCCTCCTCCACATCGCCACAACTCCTACATAAGTCGTGGTGAGGAAGATGTAGTTTCCTGGAATGCTCCCCTATTGGGCAGTGCCCTGTGATAACTCCTACTACCCTGCCAATGTGCTTCCTGTTCAACGACAGCAATGTGACAGAACAGCGGGGATCAATTTTCGGCATGTATTGCCGCAGATCCATCTAACATTAGCCCTATCCACGACAGCGGTCTTAATCGCCAATTTGTACAGGGTAAATGGCACCCTTGTGTCTTTGCGGCTTTCATCAACCGCACCAGTTGTCCCCTCTCGGGCCAACTGATTTACCTTGCAGTTACCCGAGAAACCACTGTGGCTCGGAATCCAACAGAGGGTAATATTGAAGAAGCCAGCCATCTCTGCGAGCGCTAAGCGACAGTTCTCTATAGTTGTAGATATCGTCAAGACGGATTTGAGTCAGCGAATCGCCGCCTGACTATCCGTTTAAATATTAATGTCCCTCACAGTAATGACGTGACTGCCTAGCCAGGACAGAGCATCTGAGATAGCCGAAACCGCCGCCAGTAGGATAATGCAAAAGTCCAGGAGACGAAGTGATAGATTAATCCCCAATCCCTCCGAGTATATGCCCATCCTGACCACGTCATCAATCTTAGAGCCATCTATACCTATATAGATGGCCATAAATTCGGTGGTCGAGGCCGCGTCTCCCATCCATAGACTCCTCGACGGAATGGGACTAGTGTAGTCTTTGTCAAATTGGTATCTTGGAGAAATGTAGTCCGTTTCCCTTGGGAGATTCAGATTGTCCAGTACAGTGGAGTGCCCCACACTCAGCGCGCCACTGGCACGCCTCACGAAGCGTAGAGCCGTGTTTGCCGCGAGTTGTTCGTCGAAGTTATCCAACGGCAGTAAGCCGAGTATCATATCTAATCCGGCTGATGGAGTGGTTCTAAAAGCCCCTGTCCTGGCCAGCGCAGCCAGCCTTTGTACCTTTCCTAGCGTATTACGGTAGGCCGCTAATACCATACAATAATATAGGGCGTACCACAGCTGTATATAATCAATATACCGCTTCCGCCTATAGGCACCAGCCTATGGCCTTCTTGCACGAGTAGAGTGCATCAGTAGCCTTTTTCACCTTTTTTCAGAAATGAGTTTGCAGTTGAAGGTAATTTAATGGGCTTTAATTTGAGATACACTGAACGTTTGTAGGACAATAGTTATGTACCCAGAAAACGGCAAACTAATTATGTTTGTGTAAAACCAATAGAAACATTGCTCAAAATTTCCTAAAATAAGTACTCTTCTGAAACAAATGCTATCTGCTCTATACGTTCAAAAGTTTCCAAGAAAACGCCCCTAGAATATTCAATTTTTTTTTAAATAGAATTTTTTTCTTGTGAAGAAGAAACACATAAAAAAATCTTTTTCACGGGAACTTATCTCGAAAACTATTAAAGACGCAGAAAAAGGATTACGAACCGTTTTTTCATAGAATCTTTAATTTTGCCAATGAAAGAGTTTTACTAGGTTTAACCGTTTTCAAAATATTTCCTAAAAACCAAAAAAAAAGGAATTGTTTTGTTTTCTTTTTGAGAGATTCTCCCTAAATGTCATTCAAATTCTCAAGGACTTTTAGTATAGTGTTACCTGAACATGAGTTAAAAAAAAAAAATAGAAAAAAAAATCAATCATTTGATTGATGCTTTATTTGAGCGCATTTTGACTGTGGGTTTTCATTGAAATCTGTCATTAAAATCACATCCAGAAGTTGGTTCGAGTATCAAAATTATGAAATTATTAATTCGGTAAAATTAATTTTTGACAAACAAAAACATACATACATCCCATCACAAGATTTAAATAGTCGAAATATTTTTTTCGACTGTTTTCTATAAATTTTTTTTTTCTTTCGGATTTTTGTTTAATTTTTAATTTTTGAAAACATCTTCGCGACCCCCAGATAGCTCTGCGACCCCCCAGAAGGACGCGACCCACACTTTGAGAAGAGTATAGAAAAGTAAAGCTTGATTTTTTCAAAGAGCCCTGTCAAGCAGGACTGTCAAATTGAACCACCAAAATAATTACTTCACTTCTTGAAACTGCTCCATTTTCTAGGCCTTGAAACTGTAGTGACCATCGTTTAAGCTTAAAGTCATTCGAACCCTCATAACCACTTACCAAAGCTGCGTACAAATCAAGTGTATAGCCAGCGTAAGTGGTGGACAAGTTATACACTCATACATCGTATAATAACCGTCAAATGAAAGTCGTTAATTTGTCAGAAAGTAAAATCAATAGCGCTTTAGGCTGATGGAAAACTCAGCAAGCGATTTTAACGCACTCCACATCCCACAAAATACAGACACGCGCATAGTTGCTACTAATCGTAAGTATCTGTCCAGCAGACAAATTCTTGCTTTTTTACTGGAATTCGATAAGTGAAAATCAGTATAATTTTGCTCATGAACACCATAGACTCTATATATTCAATACATTTATACTGTCGATAGGATACCATAAAAGTGTATGGTTCCGGTAATTTAGAAATACATACGTAGCTACATACTCATACAATTTTTCTCGCTTGTTTAGTTATGCAAATTATTATTAACATAAAAAACACGTCCGATCAACATGTTTTCGATTTTTCATTATTCTTTTCACCCATTTATCAACCAACACATTACAAGTACTGGCATGATATGCAACACGATGCATGAAAATAAGTTTACGATTTAATAGAGAAAATAAAAATATCAATTTGCATATTCCACACTATCTTGTGTGCTTGATATGAAGCGGAATGCACAGAGGCGTGCTTTATTCAAAACAGAAAAAATCAAATGTTTAGGCCCCATCGAGTATCCCGGTAAATTAAAAAGCTCATTAATGGCGATCAATTTTCAACGTGTGTCCCACTAAACTCAATTCCGATAAACAGGTGTATGCCCAAGACGAGATGAGATGCTAACTATAATGCTAAGTGTATTGCCGGCTCATATCTAAGATGCTGAAGATACATGAAGAGGCTGACATGATCTGGATTGATTACACCATTCTCAATGACGGACTGCCGCGCCGGACGAACAGCGGTCCGAGCAGAAGCCGGTCAGAGCAATGAACGTGATGATCGTTAAAAAGCGACTGTTGTTTTGAAAGTTGACTGTTGTAACAACAATGCAGCGGAAACGGAAGGTCAAGTTGAATGACAATCGTTGTCACAGTCAGTCACTTGGCTATACGTAAATCAGTAACTTTTTAAATGAACGAACAACGTAGGTAGCTTAGTCGTCATGGCTGCTTGAATATCTTCTTTTCTTAATTCCATCACCTTGTCTTCTCAAGCTCAGTAAGATATTTATGCACACGGATGCGTGTGAAATGAGAATAGTAGTTTGATGAATGCTTTTATTCAGTGAATACAGAATACAGCATCCCTTATGGTGCAAGTGAAAAATAAGAATTGTTTGAACTTAACCTTTTACCAGCTACACAAAGGCTCTTGCCAAAAAAATGTAATGCGAGCTTAAGGGGCTGTGACACTTCTAAAAAATCAATTTTTTTGTTTTTTTTTTGCCTTTTGAACAGTTTATACTTTCATGAATATCCTGTAAAAATTTCAAGGCCGTACCTCTAATACTCCCCGAATGCAGCCTTCGAAAAAGCAACCGCTCGCAGGTATAAAATGCTCCATCTGCCTGGAGGCGGAGCTCGGAGCTGACGTGACGTGACCTGAATCTTTCGGCATCATAAACGGTACATAATTAAGAGGGGACACTATCTAAGCTCGAAATATATCTATAGGGCCATTTGGAGACAGCTTTTCCATTTAAAATGTATTCGGTCGGGAGTCGTTCAACGTAGTTCGATAGGCAAATCTTTAACTTGTTTTTTTTTTTCGAAATTAGATTTCTCAAATTTGCTGCCATTGTAACTTAAAGAGCAATTATCCGATTGGCTTAAAACTTGTACAGTAATCCCTTAACATTCGCGGGGGTTAAGGACCAGAAAACTTCCGTGAATGTTAAATTTTTTTCCTATGTAGAAAAAAAATTTCATAGGTAAAAACGAATAAAAAAATCAAAACTTGCGACAAGTCTTACCAGCGTCTTCGGGGTCCTCTTCTTCGCATTCAACTTCATCGGATTCCTTAGTTTCCGCTTCTTTTTGCTGTAAGAGTTCTTCCTCCGATAATTCTTTATCATGAGAATTTAACAAGTCCTTAATTTCGTCTTGACCCATGTCGTCGAATCCTTCACCTCCGATCAGATGCGCCAACTGGACGATTTCCTCCGCTTCATCTTCTACTGGTGGAACGTTATTATCCTTTTCAACCACTTGTGGCCAGATATTTCTCCAGCATGCATTTATTGAGCTAGACTTCATTTCCTGCCAAGACGCATCGATATCAGCAATGCAGTGGGCAATGTTAAATTTTTTCCAACAAGAAGTTACAGTTTCGTTAGAGTTGGACTCTATTAAATTTAAAATTCGTTTAAAACTGTGTTTGGTGTAGTATGCCTTAAATGCCGCAATCACTCCCTGATCAAGTGGTTGTATTAATGACGTGTTTGGGGGCAAAAAAACGACCTCCACATTCGGATCAGCTCCGATTAAACTGGAAGGATGGCCAGGGGCATTGTCGATGAGTAAAAGCACTTTGAAAGCAAGATTTTGTGAGGCAAGATATGCTTTCACTTGACTTATAAAGCACGAATGAAACCATTCTTGAAATAAGGCACCAGTGACCCAAGCCTTACTATTAGCTCTCCAAAAAACTGGTAGCTGGTCTTTGTCTTTTCCTTTCAGCGCTCTGGGATTTTGGGATCGATAAATGAACATAGGCTTTACCTTAAAATCTCCTGAAGCATTTGCGCATAACAACAAAGAAACACGATCTTTGGCTGCCTTGAATCCAGGAGCTGCAATTTCTGACTTTGAAAGAAACATTCGGTTCGGCATCTTCTTCCAAAATATCCCCGTTTCGTCTGCATTAAACACTTGCTGGGGAGCGTATCCTTTTGATTCGATAATTTCTTGAAGAGTAGTCGGAAATATTTTCGCTGCTTCGTGATCGGCGGAAGCCGATTCCCCAACTAATTTGATATTATGAAGGTTATGTCGTTTTTTGAAATTCTCAAACCAACCTTTGCTCGCTTGAAATTCGTATTCGGAATGAGAATTTTCGTTAATTCTATCATAAAATTTTTTGGCCTTTGCTCTTATCAGAGCTGAGCTTAAGGGCAATCTCTTTTGTGACATGTCTTCCATCCATATTCCTAAAGCATGTTCGGTATCCTCGAGCACCTTGTTCCGAATTTGAGACACTCTTTTTGATGAACCTGCCGAAGTTGTTGCCACGCTGTCCCTTATAGACTTTTCTTTACTCTTAATAGAGCGAACCGTAGACTCATTGATTTCAAAAAAACGGCCGACAGAAGCAAAGCTTTCCCCCGCGCGTAACTTGTCTAAAATTTTAATTTTTTCACTAAGTGTTAGTACCACTTTTTTGCGTTTTGGAACAGGAGGCATTATGCGTCACTACACACACTGTATTTCCACGAGAGATTTACACAAACTGAAAAAAAAGAACTAAGAATGGTGTAAAGGGAAGCCTAATTGTTTTGCGATTTGTTATGGTGCACAACCCAATTTCTGCAGATTACTACTTATACGAATATTTATTCCTATTCGTAATTTATCTTAAATAAATAAATAAACTAGCTCCCTACATACGGCTCGCCGAGCTCTGAAAGTTTTTTTCAATGTGGGCAAGAACGTCGCGTTTGGAGTTTATCTATTGAGATCAATAAATTGCTCTTTTGTTTTCTTTAAAAACCTCGCGAAAACAGTTTTCAAGCAAAATTGTTTACTCAAGTGTTTCTTTTCTACCGCGAGTAACCAAGACCGGGGTCCCGCAAATGTTAAATTTGTCCTCATTTTTTCAAACGTGAATAATGAAAACCGCGAATGATAAACCCGCGAATGTTAAGGGATTACTGTACTGAGTTACTGAATACATTTCCTCTACAATGACGTAGGATATTTTCAATTGGATGAAAATTGACAATTTGGCATTGAAAAAACCACCATTTTATAGGCAAGAAAGCAGACTTTTTTTCCATAACTACGCCATTTTGTTAAAATAGATTTTGGTATTTTTCGAAAATCCTACGTCATTGTACAGAAAATATCTTGCAGTTTAACGATATTTTTTTCTTTTTCGGTTTTAGCTACTCAATCGGCCGGAGTCAAGTCAGAAGTGGAGAAACTTTTTTTTTTTGGTGCTTCCGAAGGCACGCATAAGTCATTCGGATTCCAATACTTTTCTATGAAAAAAATACGTAATATAAATCAAATATAGGCAAATATGTTCTTAATTTTTCAAAACATTTAATTAAGTACTTTTCTCAAAAAAATTCCCGAAAAACACCCAAATTTTCAGCGTTTACAATGGTATAGTCCCTTAAATCGATTACTTTGCTTAACTTTATAGTATTCTCGTTATTCACACAATAATTATAAATACTTCCAGTGTAGTACGACTAAATTTGTCAGGGCCAAATACTGTCTGGGAAAAAATCCAGCATTCTTTCAGTTAAAAATAGGAGGAACATAAGTCGTGTGAGACGCTGCGGAATTTCAAGAAAATCACAACTAATGCAACACTAAACTACTGAAATACTGTTTGCCGAAAAAAAGATATAAAAATAAAAAACGCATACGAGTATATCCCATATAATTACCTAGATGTCTGAACTATTCCACTAACCATGACATTCATTTTTCCAGTGTACATTATACACTGTTTAACTAAGAACTCATGACTTCAAACAATAAAAAAGAAAAAAAAATTTTATAATTCCATATGACTCCACAGCTGCGTTTTTTTTTTGTACAGAGCAGAGTAGAGCAGGACAAGCGGCAAAAAAGCGCAATAGAGCAGATTAGAGTAACGAAGACGTAAAAAGGACATGTCTTTGCCGGGAATGTGTCTTGGTTAAGTTTAGCAGTCAAACGTCAACTCAACTTTCAAGAGGAAACTTAAATCCTATGTCTATGATCTAATCGGACAAATTTCATTTAGGCAGCAGAACCAATTTTTAAGTTCACTATTCCATATAATTACACAAAACGAACATTTTATTCACAGGAAATTAATTAACTTTTAGTGCTTCCCAAACTGTACACTGCCCGAAAACCCCGGCACCTGCGCCGCCTGCATTTCAAAATATGAAAATGCTAACGGATCAGCATTCTTGCACTAACATTCTATCCAGAGTAGCTCAGATAAAATTGTTAGTGTAATTGTGTGGTGTTAACCAACTCTGCTCTGCATGGCTGTTGAAAAAAATCGCGCCCAATATCTACGCAAGTATTGTACCTATGCAATTAAATAGCTACTAAGATAAGAGCTTTTCAAATTAGATCATTGAAATGACTTTGACTGAATTCGCGTAAGTGAAGAAAACGAGCAATGCCCAAGCTATGTACAGTGCAAAATTTAGAAAAAAACCCGGAGTAAGAAGCGTATATACCCTAGACTTGTACAGACCTAGTGGTGATACCAAAAGTCCCAATTGGCAACGACCATATGCATTAAAAGTGGGTCTCTTAAATGGCCAGTTCATAGTGGAGGTTGGCACTCATTCAGTGGGATCTTGACCATTCTTAAAATCAATTAAATAACCCATTCTACAAATATTTATCCAATTTTTCAAGTCGCTAGCTTCATTCTATCGAAAATTAACGCTTATTTGAAGTTTCACTTGTAGGGGAAGTAGGGGTTCCTTGAGTCGGATCTTGCCCAGCATTTCCATCAACCAATTAGATCCCCCTACAAACATTTAAACAAAATTTCAAGTCTCTAGCTTCATTCTATCGAAAGTTATCGCTTATCTGAAGTTTCTTTTGTAGGGGAAGTAGGGGTTTCGATGGTCGGATTTTACGTATTTTCAATATTAGTCGACTGGATCATACTACAAACATTTGACCAAAATTTCAAGTCGCTAGCTTTATTTTGTCGTAAGCTATCGCTTATTTTAAGTTTCATTTCTAGGGGAGGTAGGGGTTCCTTAGGTCGGATCTTACCCATCTTTAATACCAACTATTTAACTCAATCTCACTTTCAACATTTTACCAAAATTTCAAGTTGCTGGCTTCATTCTATCAAAAGTTATCGCTTATTTCAAGTTTCATTTGTAGGGGAGGTGGGGGTTCCTTGAGTCGGATCTTGCCAATTTTCAATACCAACAAAGTAGGTCTTATTAGAAACATTCTTTCAAATTTTCAAGTTGCTAGTATCATTTTTTCGAAAGTTATCGTAATTAAATTGTAGGGGAGGTAGGCGTTCCTTTGATCTGATTATGCCCAACTTACATAATCTTAAGTAGCTTCTCACTTCAATATTACACGCCAAAAATCAGGTATCTACGTCAATTGGTTCAGGAGTTATAGACAAAAAACCTGAAAAGTAGGGTAGTACGGGGTTCTTTGTAAGAAAATTACCGTTAGTTTTCAACTGATCAGTTTTATTTTCCCAGGAGAGTATGAGATTACCCTCATGAGTAATCTACCAAAGCTAGAGCTTTTCATGTTTCTTTAATCGGGAGTTATAGATACATTTATGTATTTTACATATGTAGGGGAGGTAGGCGTTCTCTTGGCCTGATCATGCCCATTTTCAATACCATCCAACTAGATCACACTTCCAACATTTGACCAAAATTTCAAGGCTCTAGCTTCATTTTATCGAAAGTTGTCGTGCGAACGGACAGACAGACGGACAGACAGACAGACAGACAGACAGACAGACAGACAGACGGACAGACAGACAGACAGACAGGCATGGCTAAATCGAATCAGGAGGTGACCCTGATCATTTATATATATACATTGCTATACCTCCGGAGCCTCCTTTAAGGTGTTACATATTTCCGTCGTGACAAAAACAATATACCCTATACTATAAGTCTAGGGTATAAAAATATACTACTACTACTACTACTAGACTCAACGGGCAAATTTGAAATGTAACTGCTTACTGTGGTTGTCAACCTATTCACCAACCAATTGAAGGTCTGACGAATATTGTATTCTAGGGCAAATCAATGTATTGAGCTCTGATCATAATTGATGAAATTGAATATGAATAAGCTTAGGTATGTAGGTAGGTAATCAGGCTGTCATGATAAGCACAGCACACTTAGAACATAAGCTGATTAAGCTTACAAGAAAAAATAAAGTTGACCGCTGACACAACGGAGTAGAGTAGTAGTAACTCCTCAGTTCAGTATTTGTGTCTTTTGTTAGCAGCCACTGCGCTGAAGCTGAGCTAAGAATAAAAGGGTTCTGGCAAGGAAATGTTTATGGATGAGCCTATCAGTCTCATTTCAATCAATGCCACGGTGACACGGCGCGGCGACATCGTAAGTCGTTGGCCATATCTATTACCCCCAAAGCCAATGACAAAGTCGATATGTGTTTCTATTGACTAATTAACCGTAAACCAGTATCGATTTCATCAATCCGAAGCGACAAAACAGAGATGTTTTAATAGCGTTTTTCTTTAATATGCCAGATCGAAACCAAATGCAACGTGCATCTGCTGAGATGCTGTCGGCTGGGACCGGGTGTGATACTGAGCTGCAAGTGGCCTAACCGAAAATGTTCAGTCAGGGCACTTTTAGCTGATTGTCACAAACCGGAACCAGCCGACAGCACCCCAAGCAAACAGTCAATGAAAGAGCACTGACAGACCGGCGGGCGAAAGCCTTACACGCAGAGTTTTCCTCGAATTTATCCGGGCGTTGTTTACATATCCCTTTTCATTAAAGCCGGTAGATACGTTGAAATTACACTCAGTGAAAGTCTGACTTGGCCAGAATATCCATCAACATGAATTTGTGATAAGCCGTTGACACGTTCACGTCTGTTACCACTTTGACCTACGCAAAAAATGCCGGACTTTGCATTTCAAGGAAAATCACACCGAAAAGGCTTACAAAGATAAGCACAGATTAAAAAAAAAACAACATAATTATCGTACTGTTCACCGTCACAACCCCTTTTCCGATTTCTCTTAGTGATGACACTTCGCTTCCATCAAAGTATTGATGAAAAGTTGAGCATCGCCCAATTTCGATTGATGAGACGAAAAGACTTCAAATAGCGTTGAAAAGGGGGTTCACACGTTCAAAGTAGGGTGTCACCATGCTTTGTCATAGTATACTTGGAACGTGTCAACCGGCCTTCGTCAACAAACAGTTTCCGCATCCACTCGCTAAATCACAAAAGCTTGGATGGTCAAACTCTGTCGGCAGTGTCACGGCGCACCTTATTTTTACACCAGCTACCGAAATGTAAGTCACCCTGGTAAATAACGTCATTCTGACTGACCGGTAGCCGGCCAATACATACGAGTATAAATGCGCTCGTTCAGTGCAGCCAAGGAACCTTAGACTAGGAAATATAAGGACTGAAACATAAGAAAAATTTGGGGGAGCATTTTTTTTTATTAAAGGTGTTTTGCCAAATGAATACTTTAGGACATTATTCCGCGTCATCTAGACGACAAATTGCATTTAAATGGCACACCATTAAAAGTAGTTAGTAGTCCGGATGGCGTAACGGTTAACACGTTCGCTTTCTACGCACTGGTCCCCGGTTCGATTCCTACTGAATGCGGTAGTTATCGATAAAAAAGGGGATTTACGTTTACTATGAGCCCACTCAGCTGTTACATGAGTGCCCATTTATGGGGCAAATAACTCGGTTGAGCGTGCTGCTAATCACACACCTCCGCACAAGACCGTAACGATCTAGAAAAATGAGATGATGATAGCTCAGTTTACAAAAAATTTGGCAACAGGGCATTCCATACGTTTTGTAACTCTATGGTCACTGGAGGAAATCGTTTAATCTATAATCCCAAGTGTCAAATTGTGTCCGAAGAAAGCGAACAAAGAACGCACGGGTGATGGTGCATGGACCAATCCCAAACCCGACGATGAACGAGCACTACACGCGGAACGGATTCAAGTGATAGACACAATTACCGTTTTAGCACCGAACTCGGGAATAGAGATCAGTTTTTGAGTCGCCAAGAAATGACCGAATCGTCCGCTTGTGAGGAGAGCGTGAAATTGTGTGCTAACGTCATTCTCGTTTCGCAATATTACTTGTGCCCCCCAACTAGCGTGAGTGCCACCGCGAATGCATTTTAATTAGGTGTAATATTGCCTGCGTGTTTGTACAAAAGCGGTCCGACTCGGCGGTATTTTCTTGGATAATTTTCGTGGAGGACGAATGGACTGGCGGCTAAGGCAACCCGCCGAAGAAGAAAAAAAGGAAAGCAGCCAAACAAAACAGCTTCAGCAGGTAAATTTAACCTTATCCGGAAACCTCCACGCGGGCTGTCAGGTGTAGCGGGCGGAAGGGGGTCAGAAAAGGACCGACCTGACCGTGTCCGGATTTTCGACCTCCATGCGGATTCGCCATGTTTTGATACCTTTGACTTGACCATTTTATGGCGTCGAGATCTTGATCGCGAGCCGGCAGGAACACCCTCCGTTCAATAACCCGGCCCCCATATCAGGCTCAGCCTCAGCGATAGAAGGCTAGAGGCGGAGATAAAAAAAAAACGAAAAAGGAAAAACAAAACAAAAATAAGAAGAGGAAGGAAAACGGCGGCGGAAGGGGTTCCTGCCGACCGCAGGTACGTAGGATCATACACCATTTAGAAATCATAATCTGAGATACGCTTCGAAACGCTAAAATGAAAATAGAGCAGAGCAAAATCTTAGAGAAGAAAGTTTTTTTTTTTGCCTAAAACCAAACTCAAGCAGAAAATACAAATATGCAGGACGACTGTTATTTAAAAGAAACAAAAAAAAATACGAAAAAAACGGTAGAAGGCAAAAAATAAAAACAGACACACTCTAAGTGAAGATAAGACAGGATAAGAGGTGCATGCTAGCAACTGCACCATCCGAAAAATGTATGCTATCGAAATGTCAACAAGGCATAGCAATGCAAGAGATGTTGATGCGCGCATGCCCCGGAGGGGTTAAGGCAATAAGCAATATATTTTCATCAAAAATACGTAATTTTTCTCGCCCAAATTGTAAGGGTATGTTCATGCCTATTGCAGTTTAAACACAGAGCAGAGATATACCAGAGTTGGAACTCAGTATAAATTAAGCAAAGGTTGCCCATAGTATCTCACTTCTGTTTGTGTTGTGTTCACTAATCGGTACACAATGGATGTGCAAAAAGTGAAAACTAAACCCCACCATATACCTAGCAATCAGTCGACATCGATCTGACGATATTGTGATCGTCACATTGATTGCACAGTGTATGTACTTATCGTTGACGATTTGGTTTACAGTTCCATACTATCGTCAGATTGATCCCAAGACGAATATCATTGTCGTCTAACGATGAATTGCATTGTCTATGGGGGTCTTATATCCACGTTCACTGTGCCTGGCGGAGCCACTAAAATGGGAGTGAACATCGCATGCTAACAGAATGATTGCTGATAAAGTGAGAAATGGCGGCGACCGTGCGCTCGTCTGGTAAGGGAACCATGCGAAATTGAGGGATGATCACGAAGAGGCCATCTTTGTAGGCGTGGCTTGTTGCAAGTGCATGAATGAAAAGTGTGTGATGAAAAATCAGAAACTGAATCTTTATGGTCGCATTTTAGGATGTCCGGAAAGAAAAAAACATGCTATGTGCTCTATGATTCAGTATGATACATATATGATTTATGGCATATGAATTATGATGTAAAATGATTTTTTCTAAAGTGGTGGAGGTGCTATTAGGGTGTTTTTAAAATTTTTCGAATAAATCGTTTTTCCATCACAGACGTTTCATCATGCACTTGGCACAAGCCACGCCCACAAAGATGGAAATGCACGAATGCAATGGCCGAAAATGGTAACTCACACATATGAAATTGAGGAGCCATGTCACGCATACAATAGCAGCTGAGGAACCTTTGGCTTTTTAATCAACAGACACAGTTGATTTGATGTGTTGTTGTCCTTATCACTCTAAAGGTCGATTTACTTTAAATTGTAGCCGTTGCTTCTAGAGTGGTGAGGCTTATTTGTGTGCGTGGGATTATTTGCATCTTGCTTTAAAAATAAATCTGTTCTGAGTTCTTGCTCTTAGTATTTCTGCTCTGTGGTTTAAATGCTTGTAATGCACTTGGTATCCGGAATCGAACAACACTGACTGGAACGGAAAAGCTGTATCTTCAGCTATTCCTTAAACGAACTAAAGCTATGGAAAAGTTTGTATGTTAGTCCTGGAATCAGGTTTATTCTTTAAGAATGGAGTTCAGTAAAGTGGTCGACAATAAGTCCAAACCATTACTACTTCCTATTGTCGGCGCGACAACGCCACATCTACCCTTGGTTATCTGGTATCGTTCGCCCATAGATTTTCAATCTTCAGGTGTTTTGGTATTCCAAAAACACCACCCGACATCCAGTACAGAATGGCCAGGATTGTGCTCAGCGGGCATTCGAGGATCTTCAAGCACTCTGTATTATAGTCTCCCTGGTGCAGCCCTCAATGGCATGGAACTAGACTCAGTAAACTCTAGGCCAGACGTCCATTGCAATTGAGATTCTATTGTTCAGTCCAACGACCCCAGCGATGGTCGGTTTTTACTTTAATATACATCTAGAATCTGAGCAGGAATTGACATTTTTGATTCCGTGCTATCTGGGTGATTATTCCTATTGTGTTTTCAATGTAGTAAATAAATTAATTTAAATTGCATTCAAACAAATTATAATATGTTCTGATAGAAAAAATTGCTTTTTTAACTATTTGCATGAATTTGACTTTTCTCCGTGTCAAGGACAATACTAACTCGCGGACTAGATGGAAACCAGAAGCGTTCTAGATCAGGGGTCGGCAAACTCCGTCCCGCCTCTAGTTTTCATCCAACCTGTCAGTTGATATTGTCCAGATTCTTGGTAAATCATGTAGTACAATAAAAACCGATCAGAGAGTCTGTAGTGGGGTATTTGAACTAAACGCTAGAGTCTAAATCGCTTATGGCCGTCTGGCCATGCAATTATGTCTTGCGCCAGGGAAACTTTAATTCATAGGTTTCGTGGCGCTAGCATTGCTATCTGTGCAGATAATACAATATATTATCACAAGATCTTACTGAGGGAAACTTGGATATACACACCAAGCAGGCTACTCTGCACTGCTTGCAGGGTGATGCATTTAACGTATTCATTACTCCAGATCTGGTGACGAAATCGTTGCATGTGATGTGATTAAATGAATTTAAACTCGCAACGATTTCGTCAATTCCAGGTAACGGTACACACACGTTTTTCGATGGCAATTGCGGTATAAAATAGTAACAGGACTGAGTCTGCGTCGTTTTCGTCACCCTGCTTATGGAGGTTTAAACACAGTTAGCATATTTTCAATTTGTCTATCAATATTGGCCTGCGGAGACTCCCATTTTACTGTGGTTTCCTCTGCCAAGCATTTCAATCGCTGAAACTGACTTCCACTTTAGGCAGTACAATTTTTCGTTTTCTTCAACGTCAAGCTTTGGTTATGATGCCGGTACATATTACATACTAAGGCAGAATCCTATCAGGATTCATCCTCAATAGCAACAATGCAAACAATAAGCAAGTTACTTGAATTCTCTCTAATTTCGTCAGGAAAAAATAACCGTTTTTTCTCTTCTATCTAACAATTGCATAGCTCATAATTTCGATTCAATTTCGTCTAAATGTAGCTCTAACACAAATGCTATCTTATCTGTTTCGTTACTTCGAATTGACGAAATTGATACAGGTTTGCGGTCATTTGCAAAAACACATATCGATTTCGTCGTTGGATTTGGGCGTAATAGATACGATACGGCTAACGACTTAGGCTGCTGGCACACGGTAAGCAGTTACATTTCGAATTTGCTATCCGGCCTGCTGAGCCTTAAATTTAAAAAATCTGGCCTTTTCAGAAAAAGTTTGCCAACCCCTGTTCTACATAGACGACGGTAGGTTTTATAGTCTGTGTAGATACTTATTATCTCGTTTTTTCTTTATTTCCTGCATACATTTTATCGTGAGTCGTAAAGGGCTTACAAATCCACATACGAGTAGTACACTGCACGTCTCTAAATATTTGTATCTAAACATATTTGATAAATGATAATATCTAGTCAAATAAACCGCGAGGATTTCCCGTTAAATACAACTAATCTAGAGATTTAAATTTGAGGAGAATTATAGTCTAATATTAACCTTCCATGCCCTTCAGTTTTATAGTTACAGTACAGTTACGATCTAACTTGATTTAATTATTTTGATAACGACGCTATAACAGTGTGGTGTGGATATTCACATCTGTCGTTTTTTATATCTTTTTCTTTTTTATTTTCTTTCGGGAAACAAGGTATTAAGTGTTTATAAGAAACTGTCTTTATAAATGAATAGAGAGTAATAAAACTAAGTAACCATTCAAGTCCGTTGTATGCATATAATAGCCGTGTCTGATACATCCGAACAAAGATCCATTCCCATACAAAACTACTGAATAGCCTCTTATCCAGCTCTCGTATGGGATCACATTAGATCAGAGTTGAAAGCGAATTAGTTGGATCTCTGTCCGCTTTTATCGAACACGGCTAGATCTGTAGATTAACTTGCATAATTGTTAAGAATAATTCTCCCCCGGAGGGGACCCAAAAAAAGCGTGTTCGCCGGTTTCGACCGCTGATGCGAAGCGAGTCTCATCAGACGCCTCTGCTTCGCGCATCGTACCAGTGGGAGAGGCGTCACCGGGAACAACCAAAATAAAAAAAAAAACTTGTTCGTGTTACTTGCATAGATGCCATGTCATAAAACCCTTATATCTGACGAAGGCAATAATGGTTAACCCATGCGAATTTCCGTTCTTTTCCATAAGAAAATTGTGTAGTACACAAAAAGGACATACGGTGATTCCCTACCGTCATTATCTATGCTGTACGGTACACAATATCTATCTGAAATGTTCCCACACTTGGGAGGATTTTTCCAACGTGAAAGGTAATACCGACATTTCCAAATTGCAGACAATGTCCACTTGGTTTTACGATCTTTCTTGTTCTCGGACAATATTCTGATGACAATAAAACGAGACCTGTTTTCGGGCTTCCCCTTTTGGTTGGCTTCAGTTTCAAGTTTAGCTCATTTGCTTGCATCAGGTCGAGCATAACATGCTCAAGGAAGCCTCTATCACTATCCATTAAAGTAATGAAACACAGGAACAAAAATAAATAAAACGACATGGACAGTTCACCTGTAGGTCTACAAACAAAGATTGTTTTGAGTGTTTACCTGTAAACAAATTGTGTGTAGTTACACATGTGTTTGCCTTGAAATTTACTTGAGCATGTGTGGTTTTTCTATACCTTCTAAATGTTATGGGATGCCATATGCGGAAAACTCTAGCCGCGTGTTTATTTCTAAGCAGAAACGAAGAGAAAAGCAGTCAAGAAAGGATAAAGAACAAATGGAGTGTTTCCTTGAGGATTGTTGGTTCAGGGTGTGTATTGGGGTTAGATAGTCTTCAAACCTTAACACATATGTCAAGATGAAACTTAAATTCAAATAATGTCCGTGTTCGAAAAAAGTGGACAGATTTCCATATTGAATCGAACGGCCTGGAGCTGTGACGAGCGAATTTAAATAGCCACCTTACAGATGATTCGCCTCGGAGGTGGCAAATTGCGGATTCCGTTTACAAAATATACAAGGCGAATTGCAGTTGACATTCACCCAATTAACTTTCATCTCTGATCCAGATGTGATCCAATACGAGACCCCGATCACAGAACAGTAAGTTTAACCATAGATAAGTAAACTGCAATGCCTGCAGCGAATTTCGAATATTTCAACCCGAAAAATAACAGTTGTGCATCCAGAATTGCCTGGGACAATGTTGTTAGGTGCATTTTTTGCACACTAGTCTAATGAAGGCATGTTGTTCTGTTCTGGTTACAAAGAAATACGGCTTTTGTCATCGGACAACAAGTATAAGAATAATTGGATATCTGTCAGTCAGTAGCCGCTTTCGACTCACCGGAGCTCAAACCATTTTCACGCAAAACTACAGACCGATTTTAGTCCAAGTCTCGTATGGGATCTCATCGGATTAAAGTTGAAAGTCAATTGGTTGAACGTCAACTTCTTTCGCCTCTATCTAAATGTATACTGAGTCCGAAATTCGCCCCCACGACGGCGAAGTTCACTCATGTTCGGTCTGATGCCTGGTATTGCGTTGCACGGAACGAAATGCAATGAAAAGTGCACAAAAGAAATCTTTTTCGCTCCGTCGAAATCTATTTCTGCTGTTTGACACCAGTCATCACTGTAATAGGTCAGATATTTGGTAGACGTCACAAACATATATTGACGTTGACACTAAACGTTTGAGAACACTCTGCCACAGCCTTTCCTGGCATGTCGTAGAATGTGACTTAACAGGGCAGGATGTGTATGCCAGCAATTTGCATCATCCGAAATCTTTACTACATGTATTCTAAAATAACAAAACTTACCTAGATTTTTATCCACTCGTAAAGAGTGGATTAATTAGAATATTTTACAATCGTAGTCATATACGGAATACTTATGAACAAAGAATAAAAACTGGCTGTTTTTGTATGATTAGAAATTGGAGCAATTCAAATTACCTTGAATTGCATCCAACCTATAATTAACCAGGCTTTGTAATTTCCAGACGAAGATTATCTCAGGTTTATAACGAATGAATCATTCAATTCAATGTGTAAGCGTATTCGGAGAAAACTTAAGTAAACTTGGCTGAGGTTAAGAAAACAGTTTTAGAAAGGCACCACAGATATCATGAAAGAAGTCTAAGAGTCTAGTATTGTAGATACTCGTAGCATAGTAAGTCATAAATAATTATAAATAATAGAGTCATATACTTAAACCAAAAGCATGTAAATCATCATCATCATATTGTAGCTTGATAATCCTTGGTCGTATAGAACGTTGTCCTCCAATTGTACCGATCGAATGAACACGTCCTCCAATTTCGGAAGCTTAGCCGATGTTTGGCGAAGGGACATAGCCATCACATAGTTATGGATTTGCTTGGCGAGAGGTATAGTGAAACTAAGTCGGCTTTTCGGTCGAACCGACAAAAACTGATCCAATAAATTTCATTTAGTGGACTGAAGACTAACGTAGCTCCTTTCACATTTCGCCAAAATTGACGAAACTGAAGGGGGTTAAGTAAGCCAACCAGAAGAAATAAAGTTGGCCAAATACGAATGGTTCCTTAAAAAACAAACAAGCATTACAAATTGAGGTTTTTGCTACAAAGAGCTTGGTCGTAAGTTTCGCAAGCCATACATTTTGTCCAACTAATTCTTTAGGATTTTTAGGTATTAGACCGACCAGCCGTTAGACCACGCAGTAGATCACGCGTTATACCACCCATTAGACCAGCGGTTAGACATCATGGTCTAATAGGTAGTATAATGCGTGGTATAATAAGTGGTGTATGCGTCGTCGAACGCGGGTAGTTGGTGTAGCGTCAAAAAAGAGCTTAACACACAGTCACCACCATCACTTGTAATACATTTTAGCTGATTTCATTTTAAATTGTACCGCCCTGACATATTTTTGACTTTCTTGAAATATCTTCGCCATTTACCTTAAGTTACTGAAAATAATCATTGAAGTTAATCTATCTGTCACATCAAAGTCAGCACTGACTCCCCGAAGAAACAGAAACAGAATTTGAGTACCATTAATGGCCGCATTTTACCGAGCACTATGATTCGATAGATCTGTTTACTTGATTCGAATCCGGATTCGGGGATTACTGCAGTTCAGTCTAGGGTTACTGTATGTGTTTTGTTAGTAGACAATTCCCCAACAAGGTAGTCCGGATGACGCAACGGTTAGCATGTGACTACGAACACGACATGGGTGCGAATCTAACCTGGATGCAAATTGCAACGTGCAACTTGCCGGTATGGAATTCAGTTCACTCGTGTGTTCTGACGAAGCAAAAAAAAACTTGTTTGTAGTGTTGCCACTGGCGCGTAATCAGAACAAACGAGTGAGCTGAGTTTCATACCGACAAGTTTAACGTAGCAATTTGCATCCAGGTTGAATTCGCACCCATGTCGCCAAATATAAGGCGATGCATACCCGACTTGGAATGTTCCCGGTCACGTCTCTCCCACTGCTGCAAAGTGCGGAGCAGAGGCGTCTGATGAGATGCGCTTAGCACCGGCGGTCGAAAACGGCGAACGCGTTTTAGGGCCCCATTCGGGAGGTAGTTCATTCTTAACATTTTAATTTTAGTTTTGATTGTGTAGTCCCACTCTGGACGGATAAGGGCGACAGCATGTTAAGTACCATATACGTTGTATGGTGTCGATGGCCGTAGTCCGCAACAAAAAACAAACTTGCTTACTTTAACCAAAGCTTTTCCGCAGGCCGAGCTAGAAAATTCACAGCCTCATCAGTCCATACCAAAATTGTCCTACACGGTAAAAAATTTTGGGATAAAAGATAAAATTATTTATGCCATTTTTAATACAAAGTTATGTATGCCAATTTTAGAATACATTTTTATAAAGTGGAAAGTATAAAGTCAGTGTATACCAAAAATGCTATACATTTTATCAAATTTCAGATGAACTTTAATTTTCGTTGCATTTTATACCAAAAATCAGATAAATTTTATACTAAATGGTTTAGAAGGGTTTATCTATACTAAGTTCATATTAATTTTATTCATTTCTAATATAAAATTTTGTGCAAATTGCGTAGTTGCATGCGTTGAAGATGCCATGCATACATAGTAAACCCATACTCTCCTTTGTTCTAGTTGATTCATGTGCACGCATAACGGTTTTGTTTATGCTCTTGCTAAACCACGTTTGTTTTCATTTAGCGCGTGATTTCGTTCGAGGATTATCATATAATTATCGGTGGTATTGTGAAAGTTTATAATTGCGAAATGTATTCGGGAACCACATTACAGTTGAGTGCGTGGAACAAAAGAAAGTCGTGCAAATATTTTCTTCTGAAGGACCGGATTTAACATACAGTGATTTTGTGCGGGTATGTGAATTTTGCTTTTAGTGTGATGAAAAGTTTTGTTTTCAAAATCTCATTTCAAGGTACTCACGCGTTTTCCATACCCGAAGAAAACTTTGTGGGATTCTCTTCGTCTGCCGGGTTCCACGTGTCAGAGGAAATATTTCTGCCATTCGTGCAACAATTTTTTGTGCATCCACAATTTTCGGTGAAGGTGGTTTTAAGAAATGAGAATGGTGAGAGTATGTGAAATTTACTTGATCTAAATATAAATCAAGTATTCTGTTTCAGAGGTGGAATCTACTGTGGGAGTTTTAAGGCGACAGAATGCAGCGATTGGAGCTGGTGTTTTTATTACACCTGAGGTACGTATAAATTCATTTTATGCATATTAGATAATCTTAAAATCGTTGTAAAGTTTCTACCGCTTGATCTGTGCGCGATATCTATGGTGAAGTTTGTTAAAATATTTATACATCAGCTGTCCCACCTTTTATGTCGTTATTAAATAATAACCCGCGAGATGATAGTAACACTATCAATGTTGTGTTTGCTTTTACAACATTGTAAAAAAGTGACTAAATTTTGCGATTTTTGACATGGAATACCTTCACCATCGATTTTTTTCATTAGGTTTATTCAATTTCGATGCAAAAAGACTGCCTGTGTTTTATATAAATATTTTTATATAAACTTTTACACTTTTAAATTAATAATATTTTTGAAATACAAACACGCTGACGATATTTTTGAGAATTCTGAAAATTGCAATAACTACAAATACGATGCACTTTCAAACGCCCACGCGCGAGCCGGGTTTGTTGCTATTGCAGTTTCCTGAATGTTCCCTAATACAGTATCCTCAGATGTGTAAGTATTCCTAAATTCACATTCGTTCCGAGCATTAAAATACAGACAACATTGTAATAAATGAAAAATTCTTACAGATCGAATTCGATTTTGAAATTGTTTACCCGGAATCTGATTCTCTTATAGAAAAATGGGAAATACTGAAATTATATATTTGCGGGGCTGTACGAAGTAGAGGCAGATCAGTGCTTTATACTGAGCCATTACGAGATAATGGTAAGTTAAGTTGAAATAAATACATTTGAAAACTTGAATAAAATTAGTATATTTATAGATTGGAACACAGAAACAATTACGTTTCTGAACCTAATACGACTCTTGCCGCCAACTTCTAATGGCAACAGAAGTGTCAGTCGGTTAACCGAGGAAGCTGCGGTTGACAGAATAGTTGTTTTCAAGTAATTAACTCGGTAAGAACTTGCTTAGATTATTTTAATTGAACAAAAATTAATTTTCAGTTGGGGCTGACCGAGTCGGAACTCTTGGAAGGAGCAGAACGAAAATCTCCGTATGTAATTGCAGTGGGTACCACCAAAGCAAATATTATAGAATATTATGTTGCGTTTGAAAATCAATTAATCACATTGCCCACAACTTACTCGTTCGTGAATGCAGTGGACATTGCGTTTAAACTTCATTTTTTGTTTGAGGTAAAGTTTGACAGAAATTTAAAACAATTGTACACATACTTGGAACATTTTGTTTATAAAATATCTCCAGCAAACACAAAACGCAGTGCTTTAACCAATCCCTTAAAAGAAGTTGATCTAATTTTTAAAAAACTATTTCCGCCCGAAAAGCATTAAACTTAATGTAAAATATCTGCATTATAGGCTTCTGCATGTACATATATGCATATTTATTTATTATAATGTTTGTTTGCTTCTTATGTAACAGACGAAGCGAAATCCTGCTCGAAATGGTTGCACACCTTAGACTTGAGCATCATTTAGTAGATTCGAAGTACCTGCAACTAAAGTGTATTAGGTCTCAAACTTGCGACTTATTTTTAATACGTATTCAGGTTTGCGAAGACATGCACTCAAATGTTCCTTGAAACAATATTACACTGTATAATACATATTGAGTTTTTTTAAGTACACGTAATGTTCAAAAATATCATTCATACAAAATGTACATGAAGCATAACAATTATAGAATTACGTATTATGCACATACATACATATAGGTATAAACGAACAACTTGTGTAAAAATAATATTATGCTATACTCTTTATATTTATAATATTACAATATTCATTGAATAAACTGTTATATAAAACCATTTTATTCTTTTTCTTACACTAAATGTATTCTGTAATATAGCCAGGACCATCCACTGTTTATAATTTTTATGCCAAATTCCTATGTACTACTTCCGTATGATTACCTATGAAAGTTATACCAGTCTTACTCTTCGATTTATACTTATTCTCTTATATTTTTTATAATCTTTCGTATAACCAGGATCTATCGACTGTTTATAATTTTTATACCAAATTCTTATTAAACACTTCTTTACGATTTCCTATAAAAAAATATACCACTGGTATTGTTCGATTTACACTATAACTCTTATTAATTTTATCGTTTATAGAATAAATTTCATTTATAAGATTGAAAGATTGATAAGTTTAATAGGACTTTTCCTATGGACCTATATAGATAAGAAAATTTATAAAATTTATACCAAAATTTTTTACCGTGTACGCGACAGCAGCCTAAGTAGTTAACCGTATCTATTACGCCCCAAGACAATGACGAAATCGATATGAGCAAATGACCTCAAACCTGTATCGATTTCGTCAATTCAAAGCAACCAAACAAATATGTTTTTCAATAGCATTTTTGACATAAAATAACTAGAACTATCTTTAAAATGAACATAATATCCGTACATAATATGTAGAATGCACGCGAAATTAAATCGAAATTATAAGCAATGCAATTCTTAGATATAATGAAATTAGAAAGAAATCAAGCAATTTACTTTTTTTTGCATTGTTGTGATTGAGGATGAACTTTGAGTGGACTTCCATCGGAAGTACATGTAATACGTACTTAAAGTGTATACCTCATGACCAAAGCTTCGCACCGAAAAAAGTAGAATCGTACTGTCTAAAGCTGAAGTCACTGCCATTGATATTTCAGGTTAACATGTATTGTAATTGATGTTAAGCTCAATTGCATACAAGAAAAATGCAGAAAAATAAAATTGCAGCCATATTCAAATAATAGGCGCGTTATTTTGCGTATGTATTGAGTGCAGTGTAGGGTAACAAATATGCATTACACAAACAACAAGAGATTTGTTATTTGTGGAATACGTACGAGTATAAGTTACCCTACCCTATACTCAATAAATACGCAAAAGAACGCGCGAGATATCGTTTATTTCAGTAAACACACAAACAAAATAAATTACCAAATGCCACCAGCCCGCCCATCTTATGTTGTCGAAATAGACGCAGTTTAATTACTATTAGTATTTTATACCACAATGCGAAAAACGTATGTGTTTCCTTACCTAGAATCGACGAAATCGATGCAAGTTTGAATTAATTTAATGACTAAATACACGCATCGATTTCGTCATGGGATCTGGAGTAGCGAATACGGTTTTTAAATGCCTCGCCCTGACACCACCGGTAGTGGGTGACCGGTAGTGGGGCGATCGGTAGCTCAGTGCGTAGAGGCATCAGTCTTATGTTCGACAACCGGCGTTTCGGATTCGAATCCCGTCCACCACGACGTTCGTGGCCATGGATGTTTGTGTTGTCTTCTCCCTGTGGTGCGGGGCGTAATAATAAGCTACATCATCTGCCGACTTGTTGCAGGTAGGCGGCTAAATGGGGAAGCGGGAGGTGCATGCTGGCAACTGCATTCTCCGAAACTAGTTGATGCCAACGAAACGTCAACTGGGCCACATAGAACAGTTGGCGCGCTATGCCCCACAAGGGGCTAGGTTAAATGAGTTTGTATACAGAAGTTTTCTGCAAACTGTAGCTGCGAATTATGTTTCATTGAAAATTGAAAGTTTGATTGACTTGATTTCAGTCTGCATACCAATTTGGAATGCATCTACAGCTTACCAAACTTCCAATGACTTGGTTATTGGAGGAGGACCTCGAACCTCCAAGCACTCTTTCACTCGCCCGAATAAGATCTTGAGATGCGTATACGTGTATACGTATGCTAAGGCATGCACAGATAGCAATGCCACAAAGTCTCTGAATTTAAGTCTACCTGGCGTGGACCCCAATGGCATAGATATAGCATTAGTGTTCCCTGGGCTAGAACTCTCCAGCGATGGAGATCCCAGTGCTGTATGATAGTTCTAATTTAGTCTTAAGTCAAGCAAATAAAATGATTCAAATTTTACTCAAAACGAATTTAAGTTGTGATAAAAAAAAAATAATTTTTTAAACTATTTTTAAAAATTTACTTTGTCTATGCAAAAAACAAAGTTATCTCGCGGGCCGGATAAAAACCAGAGGTGGCTCGGATTTGTCCGATGGGCCGGAGTTTGTCAACCACTGATCTAGACCAGGGGTCGGCAAACTCCGGCCCGCGGGCCAAATCCGGCCCGCCAGTGGTCTTCATCCGGCCCGCGACTTAATATTGTTTTTAATGTGAACAATTATATTAAAGAAAAAAACCATACATAAATATTTTAAAACAAATTTTTTCGTCAAAGTGTAGTTTTTCAATATTCGCAAGTGTTGACCAAATGTTCGCCTAATGGTAGATCCAACCACACTACTGGGTAATGTGCATTTGCTTGGTGATTGGCGAGCGGACGCAGCGTGTGTGTACGATAAGTATTTTCTCCCGTTCGAATGATAATTCGATTTCAGGTGTGTCCTTGCGAATGATCATTCGAATATCCTCCGAATGATAATTCGCGAATTACAATTGGCAAAGCAAACGCAATTCCTTCTTATGCAGTGCCACCTATCCGACAAATTGTCATTGTCATATTCACTCGTTGCTATGTAATAGAAATAGTATTCACTAAGCGATATAAGCAATATTTATTCGTAAAGTTCATCTATACAGTTTTCCCTATGTGCAATAAATTACAAAACGTCACGTTTTCTGAAACATTAGTCATGGATTTATCATATGATATACCGATGGATCAAACGTGGAAGAGGCAGCTGGTGATGGAGTCCCTGGACTAACATCAGTATCTTAATCCTTGGCCCAGTGTATTTCCATCCGAGATCCATGTCATTGAGTACTGTGTTCACGGTGAGAAAATATTGTCTTTGTTTGAATTATGTAGGTCGATCTTTCTATACGCCATCTGCGCAAATGTACAAAGTTGTTTCGCAGAGTAATAAAAAGGAAGGTGAGTCGACAAACATTACTGATATTGCACAATTTCTGCTATTTCTTTGAGTGGTCTATACTGAGTTTGACGTAACAGAGAAATCAGCATCCATGAAAAATCGGCATTGAATAACATCTTCAAGGAAGACGAGAAAAAGTTATCGTACCAATTGGGTCAGCGATCAACTTTATTCCTTGCTCGTGGACTTATTTAACTGTGTTCAGTTGCGCGAATTTTGACAGATCTGAATTTCCTGCCTAGATCGGCCTGTCATACAACAGTTCGAAGGCACAACAATAAAAAAGTATAGTTGAGGGCACCGCAATAACTATAGGTATACGAGAAATGGTGCTCATTTCAGCGCGTATGTTGTAGATTAGTTGTGGAATTATTTGAGGTTTACTTCCTTACACCTTTTCTTTAAAAAAAAAAACCCACAAAAAGAAGTCAGGGGTTATTAGATTTGAAGAACGTGGTGGCCATTCAATTTATGACCTTCTCGGAATTATGCGCTCTCCGAAAATTTCCGTCAGAAGCTCCATTGTGGCTTCAGCAGTATGGCGAGTGGCTCCATCTTTCTAAAACCACATTCCAGGGCGATTTTCGACTTCAAGCCGCACAAACTTTTGAGAATGGCCTGAAAACTTTCTCCAATGATAGTCACAGCGTTCTGGAAGAACAATGGGCCAATAATTTTTCGGGACGTTATTCCGCGCCAAATTCTGCACTTAAGGGGTTGCAATTCCGTCTGGTGTCGTCTGTTGAATTTTCGGTTCTTCAAACTCTGCATTACTTTTTTTCCCCCTATTCACAAAGCCACTGGGTTGGAAGTCAATCTCATCGGAATTAGACAATTGGTCGGTGGTTTTCAAAATTAAGTTATATAATTTTGGAGCGCTCTACGACTGTGAATACTCCCACTCTTATGGGTCTCCCTGTATTAACGGAAAAAATGTCAGAACTTAAACTACTGCTACAAAAGTACTTTTTTCGGATCTTAACGTAACTGCGCCCGAAACCTAGCATGATGGCGCGAAGGAGTAGATGACGCGCTATGCCCCAGTGGGGGTCAACCTGGGGCATGTTAAGGTAAACTATAGTAAAATTCATTTTACCACATAATTGAGGTGCTTCCGCCAAACCTTCAATTAGAAATGGGTTGACCAGCCCGATAAACAGTTATACTTTGGATATCCGGCCCGCTTACCCCAAAATTTTGCCGACCCCTGATCTAGACAGTAGGTAAGAATCACAGAATTTAGATTTGGTTCATTGCTACAGTTGCACTTGATTCGGAGGACCTCCGAATAAAAAGTTCTAATTTAGTCTTAATAAGAACTTTTTGACTAGATACTATAGTATGTACATAGTTTTACTACGTATTTAACTATTTAGACAAGATGCACATAAAAGCGGCTTGCAAGCTCATCTAATCTCCAAGCAATTTACTGACTTTGAAAAGAAAAACGGAAACGAACGATTCCTAATCAATCACACATACCGATCTGATTCCGGGTGAAATCCCTCACAAAATATCATTTGAAATAGTGTTTTATGTTAATTTTGAGAAACGGTACAAACGATTTGTACATTATACAACACATAATTAATTAGTAATTGTACGAGTATATAGCAATAATTATGTACTTCAATAATAAATCACAAATAGTCCATACTATATGTGCATAAATGTAGATCGCACGGGGAAACGAAAACAGCTTCAAGTTTGCTCAATGCTTTTAAGGTGAACCGTGTGGTTATGGCAATGTATGTGCACTTACATATCCGTATGTATAGGTAAGATATTGTAAAGGCGCTTGGTATACATAATGATTCTTTTCAAAATGAGTCAGTAAATACACGCACTAAAATATCTGTACTCGTATGTACTCGTACTATCAAATGGACGTAGGACTTGTTTGTGTTAATTACCTTTATTCCTCCAGAGGCATGGGTACGACAAAATTTCTAGCGCAGATATGCCTTGTTGAAGTTTCGCTGTAAAAATTTCGAATGATGTAGTTGTTAGAATACACGTCCTATACGTACAAGCTTGAAACGCTGTGGAGTTCCAATAATAACCTCAGCTAGTTTTTATTTCATTAACTCGCCGCCGGGAAAGTGAACCCCTGGTCTGGTTGTGCTGCTTCCACCGGTAGATCGAAGGCAGCACCTGATGAGTAGTGATCTGTCGGTGGTACGAGAACAGACGCCGAATGTCCCATTACACCCGAACTCGATGCAAGCACAAAGGCATCTCCTACGCCATCCGCCAACTATTCCGTTTTTATCGCTCCATTTTCTTTTTTATTATTCCCCATTTTTGCCTCCCATGTGTGTGTTGTCTTCCCCAGGCCTATGAATTTTTATTAATACGTAACGGACAGAGGCAATGAGCGGCGAAAGCTCCGTCCACGTCTCCCGAACTGAGCTACAGCAAGCATAGGCCGCTGCTTAGCTCGTTGAAGGGACTTTTTCTTCGTTAGATGGCACGGCCCAACCTTCATGGTCATTATGCTACCTTAGGCTCCATCCCCACGGGCATCTTCAGATGCCCACCAAACCGTCAGTTAAAATCTCTAGATGCAAGCATCGTAGAGTGGCAACCGAAGCCTCACAGCTAGGAGGACTTGATTGATTAATTGGAAAAGGTGGAATTTTTGAAATTTATTCAAAGAATTTTCGATTAATTTCAAAACTGTGAGCAAAACCTCCCTCTTTCCCAGAAGTTATTATTTTCGTATCCAAAATTTACACCCTCCAGAAGATACAATGAACTTTGGCCACCCATGACGTTGCCGGAATTCTCGATAAAAAAAAATAAATCACATTCAAAATCAAGGAATCGAGCACTAACAATGAAATTCTCATCCTAAGTAAGTCTATCTGATTTTGATAAATAAATTGATAAAATACCCCCACCTTTAATAATTCAATAAAAACAAACTCTTGGAAACGTAGAGCTTATAAGAAATGCTGACTTGACCCTTGGCTATCTCAAACTGTTCCAAACAATATTGTTGTCATTTCATTTTTTGATTGAGTTATTTTAATCAATTCCCACGGTTCGCTGAAGAAAGCCGCTTCACGTTGAGTCACACCTCCAACAACGATATATGTGTATACGGCCGATACAACAATTACAGTAACAAGACGGTGCCATAGAAATAAAACCGGGTAAGAAAAATAAACGACAATAAGACAGGCCGTTTCGACGAATCCCACCTGGATCTTAAGAAAGGTCGATAAGAAAGTAACATTCTGATGAAAACGAATAAGAAAAAATAAATAAATATTTTATACGAGTACATATAGATGTACATGGAAAACATGTATGTAATATGAGAATTTTGACTGAAATATTAGGTGTGTTCGTTCCGTTTAGATCTGAATCAATTTTCATACAAAGCGAGTGACCGATCTTTGATCCTAGTAAGTCCACGTCTGATATGGTATTTGTCGGTTCAAGGTAGTGGGTATCTTTGCTAGATATATACTATTAATTGCCACGTATTTTTTTTAACAGGACATAAAAAAAATCAGGATATGCAGCAAAGAAACGATACAAAGCAGTTCCAGAACAAGAACTATCAAAAGTGCTGATCGTGGAATCAGCTGTTCCCAATATATCATGAAGCAATACAAAAATCGACAGTAAACTCAAACCCCGGTATATTCCGGATCAAAATATATTTTGGCAATATAACAGAGGTGCATGCTGGTAACTACACTATACGAAATCTATATGTTATCGAAACGTCAATAAGATATACCTATGCAAGTGATGTTGACGCGCCCATGCCCCTGCAGGGGTCAAGGCAAATAAAACAAGAATATATATTAGCAAAGGTAGCAGAATACGCTTAGGAGTGTACTACCTATTCCTTGCAATCACAAAATAAATAAATTTTGTGGCGAAAATCGTCATAAACTCAAGGTTGGGTCATCTAACTTTTCAACTTTGAACCATTTTAATAGAACAAGATTCCTGCTCTGGAACTCCATCGAGAACTATCGAGGACAATTTGTTATAGCAATGCAGGGATAGTCTTTCAAGTTTGGCATCCACGGACTTCGATTCACTCATGATCTACACTTGGGTGAATCGAACGCATTGTTGCTGTAAATTTTTGGACTTTGAAGTGCTAATGAGCCTGGAAAGCTGTGAACTGGTTTTCTTCCAAATTCAATTCACCAGATTTACTGTTTCGGTTCGGTGGTCACAATTTGTAAAAATACTGCTTGAGGGTATTGTGGAGAAAACTACAACTAAATCAATTTTACAACTAAAATTGCAACATGACTAAGTCGATTTGTGACTGTCTCGTATAATGATGTGAAAACAGTTTAGGAGTCGTTTGACCCACGACATGCCAAATGCGAGTTCCGACTAAGACTCCAGCGTACCTGATCAGTTGCCAGATGTTGTTTTCCACCATTAATTTTTTTAAATAGCAACACTACGTAAACCTAATTCTGTGAAATTTTTTTTTTTAAATCTAAGTTAACGATGCACTACTAAGAGGACATGATTAAAGTGGAGTGGGTCATTGCCAAACTAAGCCATGATGACTTAGTTCGGCTATCCACAACCACCAAAAATTGCTCAGCACTAGGCCAATCACAACACTATCCACTGGTTTCGTCCACACGATGGATTTTACTCGTCAGGAGCTACCTTAATCCATCGGGGAGGTAGCTCGACCAGGTCAGTGGGTGGTATTCCGACTTACATCAGAATACAGTCAGGGGGGTGGCACTTCATACGATTTAAGCAAAAGCGCGTGCCAATTGATATGCAAATAATCAAATAAAATTTGCCTTTCGAGGGATAGGGACGGCAACATTTTAAAAAGCTCTTCAAATGCCAACTGCCTGGTACATTTCATCGTGTGAGTAACATGCTTGTTATTCCGCATTACCCCTTCGTGTACTGATGGAATCCAACACATTTGCAACTACTAGGCAGGCACTCTTAATTCGTATAGAGTCCCATTTCTTGTTACCAATAATCTCTATTCTTTGATACAGTTGTGTAGCAAATTACAACGTCTTACATGCCTTCGTATGACAGGATCCATCCGTACATGTCCCACCTCGGCTATTGAGGCGATTGTTGGACTGACACCACTACATATTTTTATTCAGGAATCTGCGGCTCTAAGTACACTTCGAGTGCATCTAACATATGATCATCATGTGTTCAAACAGGGCCACATGAGTACTCTGGAGCGGATTCCTGTCTTACCGATCTGCTTGAGATCAGAAGGAACTCTGCTTCGGTAAGAAATTCTCGGTCCCCATCCCTAGTCAATCGGAATGGGATATTGGCAATATCTGTACTGACCCCGGGTATATCATGTGGTATACTGATGGGTCAAAAACAGAACACCAGGATCTCAATCGCCATGGGCACTTGACCCAGCGTTTTCCAAGCCGAGATCCATGCAATTGAGGTTTGCGCCAGGGAAATTGTCTACAAGAAGCTCACTGGCGCTAACTTCATTATCTGCTCTGACAGTCAGGCAGAGGCTCTTTCTTCACATAAGTTCTCATCGAAACTAGTGAGAGAGTGTTTTGATACCCTTCAATGTCTGGCAAACTCTAACCGGGCCAGTCTTTGTTGGGTACCTGAGCATCGGGCATTCATGACAACGAAGCTGCGGATGAACTTACTAGGCAGGGCTCATCGGACAAATTTTTCGGACCTGATCCCTACTGCGGTCTAAGCTGAGCCACAGCCAGGGCGCTGGTGAGGGATTGGTCTGCGGGCGAAAGGCTACGGCACTGAAATAATCTCCCAGGACTACGACAGTCCAAAGATCTTATCAACCCCTACAGTCTCACAGAAGTGAGCCAATTGGACAGAGCTGACCTGAGATTGGTCGTTGGTTTCCTCACGATACACCACTGGGTGAGATACCTATCACTTTATCAGAGTGGGTCTATCCACTGAGACGGAATGCCGACTTTGCCTGGAGGATATTGAGTCCACCAAACACCTTGTCTGTGTATGGCCCGCGGTTGCTCGTGCCAGGTTCATGTTTCTTGGAGATTCCATCGTGAGCTCCGGTGTCATTAAGAGTATTGCTACAAAGGACCTACTGGCCGTGGTTGAGGGTCTTTTGGATTAGTTAAGGCTATGGCACAATAGATCTTATGATCGCAGTGCCTACCAGTTGGGTACCTTATCCTGCCTTTATTATTATTATTATTAACGATGTACTGATTTTATAAAAATAAAACATCCGTTCTTTCCGCCGCACCCTGTATACATATGTACATACATGTGTAGAATTATACTCGTATGTGTATGTAAATAAAACAAATCACCGAAAATAAATACTACAGTTACACAAACATAACATACATACATATCTGCTGATTTGTATCTACCTATATTATATTGCCATTGGAAGTCCAATCAATTTTACCAAAAAAAATAGATCCAAGCGCGAGAATGATGTCACCTGCCTGATAAATTAATGAGTATTATTTTCATGTTCATTCACGTTTTTAATTATAAACGTATTTAGCGAATACAAGAGGTGATTTACTTTTGCACATTTGAATTTATTTTCACATTCCCCCATAAAATCCCCACCCACACAAAACTTTAAAACAGAAAAAAAAACAATTGGAAATTACCCAGAATTTCCAGAAAATTTTGTTTGTTTTCCTTATTTTTATATAAACCCCATGAATAAAAATTTTGCAATATTCAACAGAACTTCAGCTCAGTTTCCGTCTAACGATCTTGTGTAAATGATCTCGTATATAAAACTTTTTTTTCAAACCAAAATGAAAATAAATTACCGTAAAATTGCAATTTGAAACGCCGCATTTATACTAGTCATTGAGTGGAGGAAAATTCCTCCAAAAGTTCAAACGGTAAAATAAAGTATCACTTTGTATGTTACAATGAATAAGATAAAAAAAAAAATCTTTTACGTATATTCACCTTCATATCATCGATAAAAAAAATGCAGACACAAATCCACTTCCAATCTCCGTTTAATCGTTGAGTGTTTGTATCTTTTTTCCTTTCTATCGATGAATCCAATCAAATACTTTCATAGAAAATTAACTCGATTAAGCACAATTCACAATTAGGTTCAATAACAATTGAGGATATTCACTAAGAAAAAAAACTGCCTTTTTTATGGTTATCATCAATCTTGGGCCCGAACGTAATTGCAGACAATAACCGTCACTTCACTATTTCTTCGGGAAATTTTCAAATTGCAGTATAGAAAAAGCGCGACACCTTGCCACTTGATTCTCAACAATCTCGCCAAACACCATACACCACTCTTGAAAGAAGTCACTTTGGAATCATCACTCGATGGAACCACAATCACTAATCGAATCACTTTTACTATCACATCGCCTGCTGCGGTGACTTTTAGCAAATTTTGCGATCACTTTTCCTTTCCACTAAAAATGCGTAGAACGTGTACGTATGTTCGTAGTGCTGATCGTCAAGTGCACACTTTAATCGACGAAATGAGTGGCGACGATTGCGATGATGATTTAAACAATAATAGTGAGAGTACTAATAATGTGCAAATTGTGTTGATTTGTTTTTCTTGCACTCTTTCTTCGAAAATAAGAAGTACGTAGTCCGGCAATGACGATGGTGATTGTACGTCCAGCACACTACATCTCCAAAATAAATACTTCAGAAAAGATGTGGTAATGATCGTGAAACGATCGTCCAGTACAATGCAGATACCGCTAAATTCTGCAATTATTTCGTGATTACAAACGCGTAACATAAAGCAGCAACGACACAAAAAAAAGAAGAACTGAAGAGGATAGATTTTAAGACTCAAGATTCCGCCACTCTTGGCTGCATCTTAAAGTATCTACCTGAGAAAGATCACCATCACTACACAAAAGGTGTCTCGTCCATCGCGATCGTTACAAAGAGACATTCACGGCACAATTGTACCCAGCCAGAGAGATCAATCAGTTGCAATTTTTTTTTAATAATCGCGAAATCATACAGACACCGCGCACCGTAAGTCTTTGCCCAAAGAAAATAATTCAGATGTACAGATAGAATCTACCTTTTAAAAAGATCGCATTCAGCGGACAACGAACTACATACAACACTCCACAGACGATGACGAAGACGACGACGAAATGTTAAGGAACTTCACGGATTCACTGAACGAGTAATTACCTTGTGTCCACACATGCCCCCCTGTGTGCACTTTTGAGTGGTCAAGATTCATAAATTCAAGAATTACACACGGTGTGTACCAAGGCGCAACGCGAAAGAACACACGATAAATATTATTAAGATAATATGTTGGTAATGCCGAAAAAAAGACAAAGTGTAGATTTTAGTCCACCGCGAAGGATTTTCGATTTTCCTTCCTCGGATACAAAGACACTAAATAATCTCTTTACCTCGGTTAAAGGTATGCGTTCTTTACAATCGATCGATTTTGACCCGCACAACCCGATTTCCAACAGTTACGAAAAAATCTACGAAACGTTGTTGAACCAAGTCGTAACTTGTCCAACTACCAACTGATTCAACCGAACCTGAGTCTACCCAAGACAGTCTTCAGCAATCTTCAACCTCTTCGAAGACACTTGGAGGAATTCCGCACCTAAACACCGCTGAGACGAGACACTTTTGTATGCGCCACAGTCTACGGCCGGTCTGTATCTATAAAAAAATAATATATCTTTAAGCCGTGTATTGGTCACGCCAATGAATACGCGATGTGACTTCCAACAGTCTGTGTTGTGTGCGCGAAGTATCCATTGGGAAATGCAAGCAGATAAATATATCTTTTTTTTTCGAAATTAGAGTATTTTTTCCTTTTTCAAGTACGAAATTAGGAAATATGTATATTTATGTAGTCAAAATGGGAATGTGGATCAAAGCATCTGATGAAGTTTTCTGGGCCTTGAATTGAACAGGCTAAACGCCTCCATATGTTTTATTAATTACAAATGTATTCCGGGAACATGCAAAAATAATCACGTTGTGTTTACATACATCAGGTGCTTGTATAATAGGAAGTCTTATTTTCGACCTGACCCAGAAAACGCGAGAGAAAAGATTATTCAGCCGTGAACGGAGGTGTCCATTTGATGGGAAATGTAAGTTTTTTGATTGGAACGTCTCTTTGCATTGATGTTGGCGTAAAGAGATATCTACGCAATATTAGTTGCGTTCTTTCGTGACTTTATTCGGTTTAGTTGACCGTAACGAACACACTTTACATAGACAACATTACGCGGTTTATTTTGTGTGTAATGCATGCTCATCATGCTAAACTAAGGGCCGTTTTCTCAATATCTGGTTAAACCGCCAGTTAGCTATCTAGGACCTCGTCTATCGAAGGCCTAAATCCTAAGCATATGCACCGCACAAAATATGATCATGCAGTAGGAAAATGGCGGAATTCTGTCGTCCGTTCTATTCTATTGTATTCTACGTCAGTATCGTCTCTCAGCAATAATTTGAGGCTGAATTGGTTTCAAATCCTCTTCTATCGACTGAATCTCCATAACTCTGCTCTTTATGACCAGGTTAATTGGCTGCGTTCCTAAAAAAAAAATCGCTGAGTCAACGGTTCACAGTTGCTGTGATTATTTTCGTGTTTTCGAAACGGCATACCGTCTGTCTCATTTGTCAAATGCCTTGTTCAGTTTGGCATTTGACAGAAAGCTCGAAATTTCTTGCTTTGATGAGTCCAAAGTGACACACAAGATATGGTAACAACTTTCTTTCCCACAATAAGGTTTAACAATTACGTTTAAAACACGACACAACACAACCGAGGTTAGAATCGAAGTTTGACAATTGTCGCAAATGTCAAATATTGCGCTGAGTCAGAGAAGCGAGAAAATTTTATGCTGACTAAAAGTGCAAGCGCTTAGTGTCAGCGCTTAGTTCACAGATAAAACAATAAAATTTAATTAAATTTATCTTATTATTTATTAAAATTATCTGGCTATTGCTATACAGAAATAATTGTTTCTAAGTACTGACTCAGCGCTGGCGTTTTAGGAACGCAGCCAATGTCTCATTTGAATGTGCAAACGTAAGAAGTTCTAGCTGTCAAAGTCCCAGCTGTATCAGCTGTTTGGAATTATCGTCCGATAAATTTTTAACTGGAGGCTAGGTGGCGTTTAGCGTTTACGTATAAACTTAACTAGACATTGAGAAATCGGACCTAAACCTGATAAAGTTACAAAAGAATGCACCTATTATATTGCAAGAAAACAATGGGCACATTCTTTTGTACTTCAATGTAAGTTTATTCGGATTAACACCACACAATTGCACCGATTCGTTATTCTGGCTTCACCTGAAGAACGGGTTAATAAACCTGCACTGGATAGCTATCAAGACCTTGGAATAGAAAGAGCCAACCCGAAAAATCGATTTTTTTTTATTCTCTCCTTGGTATCAGATGTATGTACGAGTATATATAGGTATAGACAACGAATAGTTACCTTGTTTTGCCCTGGTAAGCCCTTAGTATTCTCATAGTTTTAATCTAAAGTGTGTAATATAATTTTCCGTCAAAATCTCACTGGTTGATTTACTTAATGGAGCAAGAGCGAACCCAGGGTCTGAATCCCCATCCAAGCAGTGTGAAAAGTGCTTGTTTTGCTAGGTATGTTTGTCGTGACTATGTAGTGGCAGGAACGTGCACGTTTCAGCATGTTTCATCTTGAGTTATGGTCACTCTTCCACTTTTACTTTTTAGCCCTAATTTTCATTCAGTAATCGTGAAGTCCTCATAAACACATAGCGAAAAGGCTATAAAAGCTATTTAAGTTTTTAAGTCAGTTCCGTTCGAGATAATGAGTGAAGAACATCAAACTTCGCGAAAGAGACGGAAGAATCCTGAACAGTGGAAGATCAATAGAAATAAAATAAAACGGAATTCGGGGGAAGCTTATGTATCAAGAAAGACGGAGCAAGAAGTTCCCGCACGAACCATCGGACCACCTTGTACGGTTAAGTGCCAAAAGCGATGCTTTGAAAAGCTGGGTACCGAAAAGATTGAAAGTATTTTCCATAATTTTTGGGGAACTGGTCTCCAAAATATTCATCTTTCAAAATGTCTGCAGTGGAATGATCCTGTACATTCGGTGATTACAGGCAGATCCAGCGGTAAGCTTCCAATTATCCGCTATTCAGTGTATGTATGATAATGGCCAAAAAGTGGCTGTTTGTCGTCAAGCATTTTTAAATATTCATGGAGTAAGTGAAAAACGAGTGCGTACAGTTGTGGCAAGAGTAACTCCTTCTGGGAGAGTGAATCGTGAGGAAAGAAGAAAGAAGCCTCCGAGAAATAAAATCGAAGGTGCTCGTCGTCAGTCTGTTGGAGATCACAACGAGTCCCTCGACACTGTTTCAAGTCAATACAGCAGAGCTAAAAGTTCTTTTGGAAAGTACATGCCGCCAGGTTCTTCCATTATTGAATGTTACGAAGCTTACCAAGAATGTCTTCAGAAGTACCACCCTGGAGAAACACCTGTCTTGAAAAGTTATTATCATTATGTATTTGTGAATGAATACAACATAGGTACAGAGACCCCAATTGTGGATGAGTGTAACACGTGTGCAAAACTCAAGCTTGAAATAGCCCAACTGAAAAGAAGTGACTCGGATTCCGGAATATGCATCAGGCTGAATTTAACTACCATCTTTTGAGGCAAAAGCAATACAGACGAAAGTATGGAGGTTATCTGTGTTGATTTACAGCAAGCCTAACCAACGCCAAAACTAACACGTAATGCACAGTATCACAAAAGAAAAATGTGGATTTACAATTTGGGAATTCATAACATAAAAAATGAGAAAGCTACTGTGTATGTTTGGGATGAAACGATTGCGAAACGAGGGTCGTGTGAAATTTCTAGCTTTCTCAGTTCTTATTTGGAAAACGTTCACGAACAAGTCAAAACCATCATAATTTTCAAGGATAACTCATCATAGTGTCGCGACAAGGATAACTGTGGCGGTCAAAACAAAAATTTAAACATCGTTCTGTCCCATTTGCGATTCATTCATTCCGCCCGCTTCGAAAGTGTCAAACACATTTTCTTGATACCAGGACATTAAATGGGTTGTGACCGAGATTTTGGACAAATTAATTAATAATTAAGTACATTGATATGTTTTCAAAAAACATTACATACATTTCATTAATAAAACCAGACGCAAGAACAAGTGCCGTGTCGTTGAAGTTACACAGGAAATGGTAAAAAGTGTTGATGTCCTTCAGACCATGATAACGAAAACCAAGTTATCTAGAGCCAAGTTCAAGGAAGGGAAAATTTTTTAGTTTTCTAAAGAATACAAAGTTGGATTCAAAGTACATCAGTTTTACAACACAAACTTACCAACAAACGTGCAACTGAAAAAAGGAAGAAGCAGAGTGTACAGAGATACGCTTTTCAGCTTAGCGTCTACCGAACTCCCTATTAAATACCCAGCACAACTCAAACTGGCTGACATGAAATGAACCATGTCACAAATTAAAATTAAAATTTGTTTACTTATCTATCGCCCAACTATAACTAACACCGGAAAAACACAACCCAAATGACACTGACAGAGACAGCTGTCTGTGTACTACCTTCATTTCATCCTCGTGAAATCCACAAACTTGACATTTCACTGTCAAGGTAGTACACAGACCGCGTGAAATGAAAACTAGCTTCCACACAATTTCACGTGTTTTCATCGGCGAACAATTTTGCGATTTTGTGACGGATTTCACGGCACTTTTCATTCCACGCGATCTGAGTACCGGCCTTTAGGGACAAAGATGTACTATAAAGTATTGTAAGTGGAAGAGAAAATACCCCTGTATCTGACAGGATTTTTAGAGAGTATTATAGACAGGAAACATTTCTAGTTCGTTTTTCCAGTCTATGATTTCTAAACAAATTCAACTAGTGGCCTCTATGTCTCTTTCGTTCTAATGCAATTACTGAAGGCAGGGGTGACGAAAATTGGTCGGTTGTCATTCTGCTCTCGGGATTCATATGTAGATGCTTCGGCATGAGTCGAACACGTCGATTGTGTGAATGTGTGAGTCAAATGCGTCTCTCTTGCACTTACGAATTCACATAGTTTTGCATCTCTGTTGCTCACTGTCATTAAATAAATCAGTGATAAAATATCAGGCTCGCGAGAGCCCGACCAATGATATATGTATGTAGATTTGAATCCTTCGAAAGAGACGCAAACACAAAATACGATTTCATAATATTTCGGACAGAAAAGCGTTAAGATTAATTTTTTATACTAGTAGTCCGGATGGCGAGACGGTTAGCATGTTCGCCTTCTAATTGAGCCCCGATTCGATTCCTACTGAATGCAGCAGTTTTCCACAAAAAATGGGATTTACGAGTCGGACTATGAGCCCACTCAGCTGTTAAATGAGCACCAATTTATGGGGTAAATAGCTCAGTTGAACGTGTTGCTAATCACAGACCTCTGCACAAGACAAACCGTCACGATCTAGGAAATGAGATGACGCTAACTCATCTCGAAGCCATGGTTCGAATTGAACTGATGCGCCAGTTATTTATTTTTTATATTTAAAAAAAAACTGCACACAAACTCCTCAAGGTCCGTCTAACTTCTCTCTCTACTGCACCAACACAGTTCGAAATGAAAAACTTGTTAAAAAAAATCCCATCAACTGTGGGTTAAACCGATTACCTAAAGTCACTGGCATACTCGTGCACCATGTCCGCATCGCGAATTGCATGTTTTAGAGAAATTAAAATATTACTCAGAGAAAAAAAGGTGGTAGTTGAGTCGTTTGAGCGCGATGACGACCTGCGACCGTAAAATTACCAAGTGTAAACGCAGCACAGGTAAACACAGGTAATGCCGGTCCGCTGAATGCATGTTCTCGTTTAGGTAGTTTAGGTTGCTGACTGCTCCGAGTGAACAATTGTACGCTTATCGAGTCCAAGATTCTCCCGTCTTCAAACAGAGAATCGGCATATACGAATTGTTACGGGTATAGATATATCGCGAGTATCTAGGCATACAAGTAGATACAAGCAGTTGATTTTCTACTTGCTCGCGTGCAAGAACCGCGCGCCTTGCCGCACTGTTCAGGTTCGTTATTTCATTTTTGAATGTAGTTGAGCAGGTGACTATCGGACATCATTAACATACGAGTACCAGTATACACGCCATACCTGGACTCGATTTATGAAGAATATGTTTTAATCAAGAACTTGTTCGAGAAACGCATATTAAAGCCTTTCCCGACCTTCTGTATAATCCCTTGACATGTATTCGCGTGCAAAAATAGCTCAGGTTCACAATCGGCTCTGGGGGACTGGCCGAATCATATAATGCTGAGGAGCTAAACTAATTAGGACAAATTTATTGGCCATTATGATTATACAAAGTTATATAAATATTTGCTACTATTAAGTATGTAGTAGTATGTAAGTAGTATGAGATTCAAATTATCAATTTGCAATTTGGAAATTGGATTTATTAGTAAGGGTAACGATCCACGTTTTGAGCTGTGCAGCTGTTTTTATTAAAAAATTATTAGTCGTAGTTCGATTTGATAAAGCAGAACGGATCTCTTTTGATAGTAAATATGTCAAAACCTATTATATTTTGAATGACAGCATACATTGGATCACCATGTAAGTCGTGAAAGCAAGTTAGAACTTTCAATTATATGAGTATTTCCGATTGCGTGTACTAACCTTTCAAATATTTGTTTATCTTTTTGGGTTTATATCATATTTTATTTGGTCGTAAAGACACTTAAATAATAATGAGTGTGGCAAATTCTTGAAAAATAAATCGTGTCAATGACAATGGCGTCCGTTAAGTCGTGAAAATGTATTATATAAAAATAATTAAAAGTCAAAAGAATGAAGAGTTCCACTTTCTGAAAACAGTCACCAAAAAACGCTTGTAGTGCAATACGCTATCTGTTTGGAAATTCTTCTCCTAAGTTAAGCTGAATAAAATAAAAACCAACATCATGCTGCGCAGTGTGGACCAAGTTCACTTATTCATTCATCTTCCCAGTTAGAAGCGCATATAATGTTTGCCTTCTAATTCCAGAACTAAACTGATCCTCTAACACAGTCGATAAAATGAAACATTAAAGCAGCTGAAAATATTGTATTCGGTCTTTCAAGTCAATGCTAAAAGCAAATATCCATCTCATTTTACACCTACAATGGATACGGTCGGTTACCGCTCTACGATACTAATCTAGAGCTTGGAGTTCAAATCTCAACGCGATCAAAAACTGCCTGTGGGTACTAATAGAACCCTCACAGTGCTTCGAGCTTGTCAGAATTGCATGCTAGCAACTGCACTTCCGAAAAGTAGATATGATATCAAAACGTCAACAAGGCAAAGAAATGCTTGAGGTGTTGACGCGCCCATTTCCCTGGAGGGGTCAAGGCAATTAACAAATGTTATATAACGCTTATGGAACTCTAACAACAAAATAAAATTCACATATGTTACCGCTTATGCCAGCAACCAGTTGTCTGAGAGACACTACAAAAAGCACCGAAACCGGTAACCGCTTTTTAACGGTTAAAGAAAAAACGGTTTCGTACGGTTTGATGCAATTTTTATATACTGAAAACAGCTTTGAATTTGTTTTTATGAATAGCTTTGTCGATATATGGGTGAGATGTCAATTGACGTATTGATGTAAGTGTCACCATACACTGTCGAACTCGAACTCGAGCTCGAACATGGTCTCAACAGGCAATTTTCTTCAGATATGTGCGAAGCATCTTGGGTCATTCGGAGAAAATTTTAACACATCGCTTGAAGAGTAGTGATCAAGGGATTTTCCTTCAAAGGCAAGACAATGTGGTAGATCAGAAGGTGTTGTTGAATACAGGTTTCTTGCAACGATTGCATTGCATCGAATGTAATAGGAAAATTATGAAAAGGTTCGTTTTCGTTGTGGCTTTTGGAAAGAAGGTAATTTCAGACAATTGAGTTGAAACTGACGGAGATGCAAAATTAATTGAATTCGGACGGATATAATATGATGAATGCCGTTCGATACAGATATTTTTTTTATGTGGTAGGAGGATAACATTTTGATAATAGTAGGAGGAGAATTCTGCATGATGGAAACGCTCGGGGACACAGATGCGAATATATCCGTCATAATATTGGTATACGAAAACGAATATAGAATAGAAGAAATTTGATTGCAATGTTTTTTAATATAGGAAACGTGTGAAATACTCGTATCTTAAAATAATAATGTTGAGATAACTGAGAGGGTAAGTGCATATGCAGGCAAATATTTTAAAGTATGGCGTGTGATATATGCACATTATCATTAAAATACTCGTATGTAGCATATGGCTTGTGGCTTTATTTACGAGATATACGTGTGATGTATGGTGAATTGGAATATGTATGATGTTTGGCATTTTGGTAGTTTGATCTGTGTTTTCCCGAAAAGAGTTAATGTACTTATTCAAGAAGGGATATTTTTTGTTACGCTAAATTTACACGCAGATATCGTGACAAACGTTGCAGTGTAGAAGAATTTATGACCCCTAATGGTTCTGTATTACTAATGGTGGCCACACACGATTTAGAAGATGGTTTGGGCGTGGCTGAGCTCGATCGTGTGTGGCTACTCTAAGGATCGTGTTCGTTTCAACCCACCAAATCCAGGAGTATTTTCAATACCTCATTCGAAATCAACTGTTCACGCAATATCTGTCATTCATGTGCATTCATAATGTGGAATGTTCAACGTGGTCCATAATAAACACAATTTGCAAACTAATGATCTTTTAAAACCAATGTTGAATGTTTACGAATCAAATTGCGTCTCAATGTCAACATTTACTGATTTCTACCCTTAATTGTAGTCCATAAAATAGGTCATTTAAAATTTTAGGAGTCTGGTAATTTACGAATTGCCTGTAATTTGTACCAACTGAATGCTCAACAGGTAAGGATGCAAACTTTGTTGCAGGTAATTGAATAAGTAAATGGTGACATTGAAACGCATTTCAATCCGTAATTTTTAATATCTCATAAAGGATAATTGCGTGAAATTTGATAACAATATAAACACTCAATAATTATATAGTGAAAAAAAATATAATTCTCGTACTAAATTTTTGACAAACATATTACGACTTTGATAATAGATAATTGTATGATTTGCACCAATCAGTAAAGAATATATTCTCTGTCGTAACACCTATGCACTTTTGCTATGTATATAAATATCAAATAAATTTCCACACATCATGTAATGCCAGAAATCCCATCCCACGTACATTCTTTAATGATAATGTATATCATGTCATACATTATAACATTTAGATGCGATGCACTTACCCTCTATCGTTGCACAAAACTCCTTCGAACACACTGTGCATTTTTAATCATTGGCATCATATGCGCCTTTCCCTAGTTCTATTTAATATTAACCGCATTCCGACCAATTCAGAAACTTGATAATGATATAGTATATCATTTGCCGCCTATTACTATCAGAACCAAAACTGTATACGCATCAATATAAATCCTCACACAACCTTGCATCATAAACCACACATCCTTATCTCATACACCACCCACAACTACTATATATCATTTCGGATACCCTCAAATTCCACACACCTGAAATCCCTTTTCAACAAGATCTTCTTGTGTTTCAAAAACTCAATGCATCTCCGAAATATTTCAAACACGTTTACCTCCCTGGCGACACAAACATTAAAATTCAAAGAGACTTTGTTTCAACCCTTACAGGCCATGTTCGAGTTCGAGTTCGACAGTGTATGGTGACACTAAGACGCGTTCTTTTGAGTACCAGGCAGCGTCGTAGTCGCCCGTATACTGGCGATCTACGGTAGGCAATATAAAACAGTCTGCTCAGTTGCTATCCTGAATCTGGGCAGATAGCGGTTTGTGGTGATAATGGCTGCCAGCAATTGGCTCATAATGGCTTGGCAATTTTCTGCCAAACGCTATCGTCACTAACCGCTACAAGCGTAGAGACACGAGGGTTATGGCTTCCAATTGCAAGTCATAGCGCATTGTCTGTAGCAGCCATTACCGTTTTGAACTTTTCTTCGGAACATTCACAGTGTTTCTTGTCCATGACCAATAATGGATTTTAAATTGACATGACTTCGCACTCCCTTGCAGGGGCTCCACTCGCTACGCGGGCTACGCGTCTTATGGGATTGAAATTCTCAGTATATCACCCTAGAACGCTTACTCGCACTACATGCTACAGCGGTGAGGCCACAAGGCCAATGAACATACCTCTTTTTAGTGAAAGCTGTCAGTTTTCTGCAAAAAAAAACCGGTTTTGTTTTGCTCTAGGAATGATTTAATTCTGTGAAATTTTTAGTTACTTCGCATAATTTCCAGACATTCCTACATAGCGTCTTTTCCAAATATCTGGTTAAAATTCCAGTTGGCTATCTATCCAGTGTCTAAACCTAAGCGAATACTCAATTGCCCTAACCCCTTGTGGGGCATAGCGCGTCAACTGTTCCATGTGGCCCAGTCGACGTTTCATTGGCATAAACTGGTTTTGGGGCGACCGGTAGCGCAGTGTGTTGAGGCATCAGTCTCATGTTTGACTACCGGCGTTTCGGGTTCGAATCCCGTCCACGACGACGTTCGTGGCCATGGATGTGCATGCTGGCAACTGCATTCTCCGAAACCAGTTTATGCCAACCTAAGCGAATGCAACGCTAAAAATATATTAATGAAGTAGAAAAACCAGCTGATTTCCTTGGCGGAGCCAAATAGTATAGATTCCATAAGAGTTAACACTCCATACAAGTTTCGCCTCTGCTAGGAGATTTGTGTGTATTGACAAATTGTATAAACATAGTATAAACTACACAGTATAGATACACAAGAGAATCAATACGTACAAATCTACCGCCGGAGGCGGAGTCAGCTTTCTTGTGAAGTCTATACAATTTGTCAATACATAGAAATCTCCTGACAGAGGGGAAAGTTATATGGAGTGATAACTCTTGTAGAATTATCAATCCTCTTTGGCGGAGCTCTGTCGCCTGTTCTATTCTATTCTACGCCTGTAACGTCTCTCAGCATTAATTTGCGGCTGAGTTGGTTTCAAAGGGCACCAAAATAAGCCATGGCGAAACTAGCCACACGAAAGAATCTATATATTGTAGATACTATAATTTGGAACCGAAAGTATTCATCGGAACATAAACGAAATAAGCCATGCAATATCGGTTTAAAATCGAAATAAGGCTTGCGATAAAAACGAAAATAGCAATGCTGTGTTCAGAGCGAGCAGAGCAAACACAAGGGACTGTTGTTCCCGGAGCGAGCAAAGCGAGCGTTCATGTTTGCGCGATACTGAGGGATGTAATCCCTTAAGCGCGGACCCCACACAAAGGACTGTTGTACTCGATGCGAGCGAAGCGATCGTTCCTACAAATAAGAACCGATTCTGTTATGGATTCAGTGAGTGAGGGGCTCCGAATCAAGTCGACCTTTAGAGGGGAACTTGACTGAGGAAAATCATGATCTCTAATCAAAACCATCTCTATACAAGTTGTGAAAAATATAATTGGAAGAAACCGTCTCCTCATGATCTCTATGCCTCTTTTGATTTAATACAAATAGTAAGTGACAGCGATAACGAACCTTGGCCATCGTTGGCCGATTGTCATTCCTAGGGTGAGCAATTGCACCGAAATTTCCGGCATGGTAAATTTCCAATTTTCGGATTTAAGTTGTTTAATTCTTCAGTAAAACTCACCTTGAGTTGAGGTGTACCTTTGGGAACAACAATTTGGGTCCTGTGTCCGAAATGCGTTAAAAAAGTAGGAGTCTTAGAAAAATAATAAAACCTCGTTATTCTACGCAAAAGGATCGTGTTTGAATATGCTGTTGTCTTTGTAAATATTAAATACGTATAAGAATAGAAGATGCATTTGATTTGTCATGAAAAATGTGTGTTTCGACGTTTCGAGGAATTATTGTGTACCGAAAACTCGGAAAAAGTAGTCATATACAGAAATTTGCTCTGAAAAAATGTTCATACATATCCTGAAATTCACTCGGAAGTCATTCCGGTTTCGGGATTTATACGTATTGATGTGGGTTCTCTTGACTCGCGTGCAGACACTCTCTCTTTCTCACTTACGGATACACACCATTTTACATCTCTGTCACTCACTGAATCGGTATCAGGCGCGTTCTTTTGCAGCTATCCAGGTCAAGGGTAGTTACCCCCAGCTTTTGTGCAAAAAAAACGATGTAGCCCACCCATACAGGGTAAGAGCATGTATTTGATTTGAAATGGATTTTGTCTCAGATAAAGTTTGGATTTTAAGTGGTAAGATAATTCCACTCTTTGAAAAATATTAAAAACAAACTTCATTCTATTACTTCAAGAGCAGGCATTGAACCTATCAAATGCAACTGTGATAGAAGAAACTAATTGATTCCGAGTAGTTTCCAAATATTTCGACAAAAATCGCTTTTCCAATTGAAAAAATGTGGAATCCCATTGAATTTAATTGAGGTAAATTAGGCGAAAGCACAGTGGAACATCTTCGAACGCACGAACTTCTTCTACCAATCGGTAGATGCGCCCTAAATAAAAACTTTACTTGTGTGCTATCGAGGTCAGGATTAGCCCTCGATAAATTATCAGGTTAAGCGTTAACCTATTTTATATAGGGTAGCATTGTTCTTGTATTGCGCGTTATTTCACTAATCTATACAGGTTAAGAATTGCAAAAGAACGCGCCTATCATGTTTCCGGTGTTTTGTAGAAACTAAAACTCACACCACTGACAACACAACTCAGGACTTACCTAATATCAATAAATAATATAAGGCGCGTTCTTTTGCTGCTATCCAAGTTAGGGGTAATTACCACCAGCTTTTGTGCAAAGAAACGATGTATCTGACCCATATATTTGATATGAAATGGATTTTGTCTCAGATAAAGCTTGGGGGGCAAAAACTCCTCTGCCATAGTCCTCCGCGTGGGCGCCCCCTGTAACGGCAGTGGTCACTGATCATTGCCAACCAACGTCAAGCCGCCAGTGATGGCGGTGCGATGATTTGGTTGAGGTACTCCTGTGGTGTGGGGTGTAAAAAAAATACCACGGCCTTTTGTCGTTAAAACCGACAATCAAAGGACAGGATGTGTATGCCAGCAACTTGCACTATCCGAAATCTTTATATGCTAACGAAACGTCAGCTATGCCTCGGATAAAGACTGACTCAACGGTTACGACTTTTGGCTATCGTACAATGACAAAGATTGGGTTCTGGAATGTGCGTACTCTCCTGGACAATGGATCAAAAGGTCCCCAGAACGCACGATTTCTTCAGTTAGAGAGTGAATTTCTGAGGTACAAATTAAATATCTTAGGAGTTAGTGAGATAAGATGGTGGAACAGCGGAGAATTTATCTCTTCAACGGGCAGCACTGTAATGTTGTACTCCGGTAAAGCTACCGGCAGTCGTCGTGAGTCAGGTGTGGGGATCCTTTTCACCAAAGCCGTGCGAAACTGTCTCTTATCCTGGGAGCCGGTCTCTGACAGGGTCTTGACCGCCAGGTTCCGGACCAAAATGAGGAACATCTCAATAATACAATGTTATGCCCCTACTGAACCCGACAATGTCTTGGCAAAAGACTCCTTCTACGAAGAACTAAACGCCGTTCAGAGTAGAACACCTAAAGGTGACATTATAATGGTTATGGGTGATTTGAATGCGAAAGTTGGCGCTGATAACTCAGACATGTGATGGGGAGACACGGTCTTAGTGATCGTAATGACAACGGTGAAAGATTTGTAGAGTTCTGCAACTTTCAGTCTCTTCATTGGTGGTACTATGTTTGAGCATAAGGACCACCACAAAATCAGTTGGTCCTCTGTTGATCGGCGCAGAACACAAAATCAGATCGACCATTTTGCCATTAGTAAAAGATTCAAGAGTTGCCTCCTGGACGTGCGAAACAAGAAGGGTCCCGTATTGGGATGGGAAGAGACCATTATCTTATGATCGCTAATGTTCGATTGCGTATTGCAGCCGTACGCCGCCCCAGCGACGAAAGATCCAGGCCCCGCAAATTCAACACCGCTCGATTAAAAAATCCAGCTGTCTTACAACAATATAATGACCATCTTTCGCAAAAAGCAGCTGAGATAACTAGTCACCCAGATAGTGACATAAACGAAAACTGGGATGCCATAAAAAATGCGTACATTGATAGCGCAAATACCATCCTTGGCCCAAACCCGGATTGCCGGAATAAGTCCTGGATGTCCGACGCTTCATGGCAGCGGATTGTTGAAAGAAAGGACTTGAAAGTTCGTTTAGCTGCAGCATCAGACGACAATCGAAGCAGCATCGAACTTCTTTACCGTCAGAAAGCTCGAGAAGTTCAGCGTAGTGTGCGACGCGATAAAAGAGTTTATGCCAATTCTCTTTTAGCCTCAGCAGAAGAAGCCGCAACAAGTAACAACTTAAACGCCGTATGCGGTGTCATCAAGGAGTTTACAGGTGGTCGTAACTCCTGCCAACATCCGGTGAAAGATAGTGATGGAAAGCTACTTATCTTGGAAGAAGATCAAATGAGGCGGTGGAAAGAACACTTCGCCGCGGTCTTGAACCGTGTAACCTCTGGTGAAGTTCCCCCTCATATAGATAATTTAGCTAACCATCAAAATGTGCGTATACGGGCCACTGCCCCAACTAAAGAGGAAATAGTCACTGCAATTATTGCACTAAAACGAGGAAAGGCCGCCGGACTTGACGGTATCCCTGCCGAACTTTATCAAGCAGCGCCAAGCGTAAATGCCGATTTGTTGCACCCACTTGTTGATAAAGCGTGGAATACAGAGACCTTTCCCACTGAGTGGAAGGAAGGTTTGATCATCAAACTTCCAAAGAAGGGTAGCCTCACAGACTGTAATAATTGGAGAGGCATTTGTGTGCCTCCTGCCGTTGCCAAGATAATAGCTAAAATCGTCCTGGAAAGACTAAAGGCCCACTTAGAAAGCACAATTGATGAAGAGCAGGCTGGTTTTCGATCCGGATTCTCCTGTGTCGATCACATTAACACCTTGCGAATCATCATCGAGCAATGCTCTGAATACGATTCTCCACTTCACTTGCTTTTCATCGATTTCGAAAAGGCTTTCGATAGTGTGAACCGGCATTCTATATGGGCGGCCTTGCGCAGGAGAGGCATCCCTGAGAAGCTTGTGGCTATTATTAAGGCAACCTATGACGGCGCGAAATGTCGCGTTTTGCATAAAGGTAAGGTGTCGGGGGACTTTGAGATTCGCAGTGGAGTTCGGCAGGGGTGCATCCTCTCACCGATCCTACTCCTCATAGTGATCGGCGACGTGCTGCATGCAGCCCTATCCGGACTCGACAGAGGAATTCAATGGACTTTGACATCTTATCTACAACATCTTGACTACGCTGACGACATATGCCTACTCTCCCACAAAATCATGGATCTGTCCGCAATGGCGTTAGATCTCGAGAGGGAGGCAAGCAAGGTTGGGCTAAAGATTAATACCAACAAGACCAAGGTTCTTAGCCCGCCGTCGCGAAAAAGAAATCCGACACCTATTGCCATCAATATTAATGGGCAGCCTGTGGAGAAGGTGGACAACTAAGTCTACCTAGGTAGCATTGGTGCCGAAAATGGTGGTACGGAGCAGGACATCGCTCGTCGTATCAACCAGGCTAAACGCGCATACGGCATGCTGTCAAAAATCTGGCAGGGCAGTTATCTCAGCATCAAGACCAAGCTGGGCCTGTTTCGCTCCCTGGTACTATCAGTGCTTTTGTATGGGAGCAGTACATGGAAAGTTTCCGTAGGAGTTACCAGAAAGCTGCAAGTTTTCGTCAACTCATGTCTTCGTCGAATTTTAAGAATTTTATGGCCCGAAACAATATCAAATGAAGAACTAAGTCGGCGTACGGGTCAGATGCCAATCGACGAATTGATACGCAGGCGAAAATGGCAGTGGATCGGTCACACATTGCGGAAGAGTGATAACTGCATTGCTTTGCATGCCATGAAGTGGAACCCCATTTCCAACCAAGGCCGACCAAGAGGGGGTCCTCGAATCACATGGCGTCGATCTGTGGCAAAGGAGTGTCAGGCACTTGGTAAGTCTTTTGGGGAGTTGCGTCCCATTGCCCAGAACAGAGTACGATAGCGCGCAGGAGTAGTTGACGCGCTATGCCCCGCTAGGGGTTAAGGCAAAGTAGTAGTAGTTAAGTGGTGGGATAATTTCACTCTTTGAAAAATATTAAAAATAAATCACATTCTATTATATCGAGAGCAAGCATTGAACCTATCAAATGCAACTGTGATAGAAGAAATTGATCCGAGTTTACTAATCTTTCGACAAAAATCACTTTTCCAATTGGAAAAAAATGTGGAATCCCATTGAATTTAATTGTGGTGAATTAGGTGAAAACATATTGGAACATCGTCGAGTGAACGAACTTCCTCCAGCAACCGGTAGATGCGCCCTAAATAAAAGGTTCACTTTTGTGCTATCCAGGTTACGATTGGCCCTCGATAAATTATCAGGTTAAGCGTTAACCTATATAGAGTAGCACTGTTGTTGTATTGCGCGTTATTTCGCTAACCTATATAGGTTAAGAATTGCAAAAGAACGCACCTATACACTTACTGACAGCGTGTTATTTATTAATGGTAATAAATTCACAGAGTGTCAGTTTTGACTTACCGAAGACTGATAATATTATTTATTATATGCATTGTATTATTATTACCTGGAATGAAAAGAGGTCCAATTAGTATTTAGGATACACGTGTAACTGTAAAAAATGTACTGTAAAAAGTGGGGCTTTAATTAAAAGTGTATTAGCGGTATAATATCAGTTACATTTTGGTACATTAGCAGTTTGTTAGCGGTGTATTAATACAGCACGCAGAAAATCGTGAAAATCGGAATCCTAAGTTTCATAGTAAAACCATGTAAATTGAAAACAAGGTAAAATCTAGCATGTTTCCGGAGGATTGAGTTAGGGTCCATGCTTCGCAGCCGTAGCGTAGCACTGGTCGTATAATAGTTTTGTACATGTGGAGCTTCGTGTTTCTGTGCACATGCTTCGATTTCATTATGGGGAGAACCGAGAAAAAAGTTTTATTAGCTAACTGTATCCGTCGTTTGATTTCGTCAGTTTCGTTGGCGTCTCTTGACAAGTTCCAACCCAGTTATATGAAGTTGTTCACGAACTCGATGTTGAGGTCCTCAACATTGATGCTCGGTTTTGCAGGTGTCCTTGTCATCGATTGCATCATTATTTTAGTTTTACCCTCGTTAATACGTAGTTCAACTTCTTTTGCAGCGGTATCGTGCGTATGCAAAAGTTCTTCTGCGTTGGCCAATCTTCGGGACATGGTGTTGATGACGTCGGTGTACGCTGCTAATTGTGTCGACTTGATGAGTAGCGTCTTGCTGTTGTCCATATTCATAGCCCGAATAGCGTATTCCAGTGCTAGGTTGAAGAGCGTCGGTGCCAGTCCATCGCCCTGTTTCAGACCAGCGTGTGTTTCAAATAGATCAGTAAGTCTATTCTGGATTGTGACTCGTACACCCAAGAATTGACCTTATTTTACTGACCTACCAAAAGCCATTGCACTCATCCGTTGCGATTTGCTTGTTTTTGCTTTGTGTTCTGCACTGAAGCGTTTTGCACTTATCCGTACTCAACTGTATGCCAAACTGCAACACGATGTTGCACAGTAATCCACAATCGATGCTGCCGTATGCCTGCTTGAAGTCGACGAAGATTTGGTACACGAACACGTCTACGTTGTATTCCCAGCACTTCTGGAGTATTAGTTTGACTGTAAAGAGCTGATCGGAGCGACCAGGTCTGAAACCGCTTTGATATTCGCCAATGATTTGTTCTGCGTACGGCTTGATTCTATTTTCCAGAACTTTCGTCTAAATTTTATAGGACGTACAAACTAGTGATATGTCCCTGTAGTTCTCATACCGCAGTTTATCTCCATTTTATAAAATAATAACAAAACCATAAGTTATTGTCTTTATATGATTCTCACTGATTGCCTGAGAATCTCTGAATAACATTAGTGAAATGAAATCTACAGGATCTATAATCCTATACTTTTGAAAACGCTTCAAGGATATCCTGAAATGGATGTCAAAATACGGGAATATGTAAAAATTTGAACCATCAATCAAATTTTAATTTGAGCTCAATCTTAAGGGGCTATACCAGTGTGACACTTTCAAAAAGTCGATTTTTTGTTTTTAATCAACAGTTTATATCTTCGAGGATATCCTGTAAAAATTTCAAGGCCATATCTCTAATACTCCCCGAATGGCAGCCTTCTAAAGAGCAACCGCGCGTAGGTATAAAATGCTCCATCTGCCTGGAGGCGGAGCTCTGACGTGTTGTTACCTGAATCTCTCGGCATCATAAACGGTACATATTTAAGAGGGGGCACTATTTAAGCTAGAGATATATTTATAGGGCCATTTGAAAACAGCGTTGCCATTTAAAACGTATTCTGGAGTCGTTCAACACAGTTCGTTAGTTAAATCTTTAACGCGTTTTTCTCGAGATGAGATATCTCAAATTTGCTGACATTGTAGCTCAAAGAGCAATTATCCCATTGACTTAAAACTTGTACTGAGTACTATTGAATATATTTCATATTCATAACTACGCTCTTTTTGATAGATTTTATATTTTTCGAAAAATCCTACGTTATTGTATAGGAAATACCTTCCAGTTTAACGGCATTTTTTTCCTTTTTCGGTTATTGCTACTTAATCGGCCGGAGTCAAGTCAGGAGTGGAGGAACTTTTTTTTGGGGCTTCCGAATCCAGCGCATAAGTCGCTTGGATCCCAATACATACTTTTTTATGAAAAAGTTTTGTAATATAGGTTAAATATAGCCAAATATGTTCTTAATTTTCCGAAGTATTTTTCTTCCAAAAAAATTCCCGAAAATCACCCAAATTTTCAGCGTTCACACTGGGATAGCCACTTAAAGGTGAAATAATGGAATTGCCAATCGCCGGCAAATGCGTGAAGAATTGGTCCCCAAAAATCCCCATGTACTGTTTTTCCACAAAATTTCGCCCAGCCTGAAAAATTTCTCCATTTTGGGGACAAAATTCCCCAACCTGACAACCCTGTGCGACCAGACATTTTGTCTGCATGCAATATGGAAACAAGAACTCATGCTGAAACAACTCCCTCTACAGGTCAGAATAGGGGCATTTGATTTTCATAACAACGGGGAATTCGCGTTTTGGGTAAAGAAGCCGACCTGCTGAGAGAAAGTGACAGATGCTTTCCCGGGCGCAAGTTTTACATTAAGTTACATTATCGAAGGATTTGCAGAAACTGAAGAAGCGACGCGACGGTTCATTCTATCTTATTATATATTATACTATTATATTACATTTAAGGATTATACAATATCATTACAGTTATATCGTTAACTACATTTAATAAGAAAGCACAGTACATATATATCTTGCGTCTTTTGCAATTAAAGTGTAATTTTTTTTAACACTATTTAAAAATGAAAATAATTATGTACTTCACATTTTAGATAAAAAGCAATTGACAGAAGATTTCAAAAATGACTTCAATTATTCTCAATGTAACTTCATTTAGCGACACAAATTTGGTCACACTATAAATCCAAAACCAAAAATTATATTTTACAAAAACCACTACATATTACCCTCTGCTGTTAACCGACCAAAAATAATAATTATTTGCAACTAAATATGTGGTAGATCTCAGTCTGAATGTCCGAGAACTATGAGCTTTATGAGGCCCACATGAAAAGGTGTGAATCATTTGTGTGTGCGGTACATTACCGTCATACTTTATTCAAGCCATCCCACAAGTAATTTCTGCATGGTTAAAATAGATCTCGAAGAACAAACAACTTATGAGTAATACCATATTTACTATTCATTCAGCCAAAAATGGACTAATCATTAGACTATGCTAATTATCTTTAATTCGTTACCATAGTCATCTTTTATGAAACGGCAGTGTGATTTCGCAAACAAAATTAAACTTCAAAGTGTAATACATATGATTAAAAATCAGTATCCAACAACAAAGAAAGAGATGTATGCTAGCAATTGCATCATTCGAAATGTATATTCTAATGAAACGTAAATAAGGCATTGCCAGAGATGTTCACATCATATACACTACTGGAGGGGTTAACGAAATTAGTCAGTAAACAACAAATTTTGGCAAGAATTCATCAAACTTAAAGTTTTTTTTTTGACGCGCTCGGTGGCCGTTAATTATCGCTTGCCACTCTTCGATTCTACATAGAAAGATAGGTTCAATCCTCATCCTCGGTGCATCAATAAATGAAACCGGAATATAGAGGGCTACGCCCGCAATCCGAGGGTTTTGAAGCAAGCGCTTATTGCGCGCTCCCTGCTCTTCTTGATACCATTTAGATGCATAAAAAACATAATTAAAATGTCTTACCCACTTACATTTTACATGCCAATTCATATTACGTGATTGTAACGAAACTTCGAACCTATTATTGCCTGAGGTGTTGGTTATCGTTGGCCATCAGTACTTTTGACCTCGAACGTGGTTAAGGCATGCAGGGGTGTGCTAACTATAACTATAGAAATAAACTATTATTGACCTATTCTGAGAAGATATACAGATTCCATTATTTTCCATTTTTTTTTTCGGAATCCACCTTCCTGTAAGTTTTCATAATTCTACAAAAAGTATAACGGTCTCGAACTGCAAAGAAGGAAGGGGACAAGTTAAATTCAAATGGGATTACAATGGGTCGGTTACATATATGTATTAAATAACTCAATTCAATTGAATTCTATGAAATACTAGAAACATTTTATATTCCTAATGCTAAATACAGTATTAAGAATAGTGTTAAATGCCACTTCAAAAGACTTTACTTAATTATAAATTAGAGAGATACGTGGGGTGATTCAAGGAAAAGAACAAAAATTATACGGAAGGAGAAAAGATGTAACAAAAGCAGATTCCATAAATAAAAATGCACAATGAAGCATGTAAGGATCCAAAATAAGAGAAAAAAACTATGTTTATAATTTATATTATACCAGAATGTCGGAGAAAATTGATTCTAAGCTTACATAGTCCAATCCAAAAAGCCAATGCCTGACACATTTAACAAATCTTCCAGATGATGCTATTGATCTAATTGAATGGGGAAGTTTATTAAAAAGACGACATGAAGAAATCAAATAAAAACCAGTCCGAAGCGTATATACCCTAGACTTGTACAGACCTAGTGGTGATACCAAAAGTCCCAATCGGCAACGACCATATGCATTAAAAGTGGGTCTCTTATATGGCCAGTTCATAGGGGAGGTTGGCACACATTCAGTGCGATCTTGACCATTCTCAAAATCAATTAACTAACCCATTCTACAAATATTTATCCAATTTTTCAAGTCGCTAGCTTCATTCTATCGAAAATTAACGCTTATTTAAAGTTTCATTTGTAGGGGAGGTGGGGGTTCCTTGAGTCGGATCTTGCCCAGCATTTCCATCAACCAATTAGATCCCCCTACAAACATTTAAACAAAATTTCAAGTCTCTAGCTTCATTCTATCGAAAGTTATCGCTTATTTGAAGTTTCTTTTGTAGGGGAAGTAGGGGTTTCGATGGTCGGATTTTAGGTATTTTCAATATTAGTCGACTGGATCATACTACAAACATTTGACCGAAATTTCAAGTCGCTAGCTTTATTTTGTCGTAAGTTATCGCTTATTTTAAGTTTCATTTCTAGGGGAAGTAGGGGTTCCTTAGGTCGGATCTTACCCATCTTTAATGCCAACTAACTGAATCTTACTTTCAACATTTTACCAAAATTTCAAGTTGCTGGCTTCATTCTATCAAAAGTTATCGCTTATTTGAAGTTTCATTTGTAGGGGAGGTGGGGGTTCCTTGAGTCGGATCTTGCCCATTTTCAATACCAACAAAGTAGGTCTTATTAGCAACATTCTTTCAAATTTTCAACTTGCTAGTATCATTTTTTCGAAAGTTATCGTAATTAAAGGAATATTTAATTTTTGGAAATTTGTAGGGGAGGTAGGCGTTCCTTTCATCTGATTATGCCCAACTTACATAATCTTAAGCAGCTTCTCACTTCAAGGTTACACGCCAAAAATCAGGTATCTACGTCAATTGGTTCAGGAGTTATAGACAAAAAACCTGAAAAGTAGGGCAGTACGGGGTTCTTTGTGAGAAAATTACCGTTAGTTTTCAACTTATCAGTTTTATTTTCCCAGGAGAGTATGAGATTACCCTCATGAGTAATCTACCAAAGCTAGAGCTTTTCATGTTTCTTTAATCGGGAGTTATAGATACATTTATGTATTTTACATATGTAGGGGAGGTAGGCGTTCTCTTGGCCTGATCATGCCCATTTTCAATACCATCCAACTAGATCACACTTCCAACATTTGACCAAAATTTCAAGGCTCTAGCTTCATTTTATCGAAAGTTATCGTGCGAACGGACAGACAGACGGACAGACAGACAGACAGACAGACAGACAGACAGACAGACGGACAGACAGACAGACAGACAGACATGGCTAAATCGAATCAGGAGGTGACCCTGATCATTTATATATATACATTGCCATACCCCCGGAGCCTCCTTTAAGGTGTTACATATTTCCGTCGTGACAAAAACAATATACCCTATACTATAAGTCTAGGGTATAATTACGAAAGGTGGTGGTACGTGAAAAGGGGACAGATACAACATTCGCAAAGTTTCTACGTAGATTATATTCGGAGATTAATCTAAAATTTAGATTTCCCGATCTGGCAAAGAATGTTTTTAACACTTTGAAACAATACAAATGACGAACTGGAAGAATATTCAAATCTCGAAATAATGGGAAACTAGGATGTCTACGGGGCTTCCTGCAAATAATTTTTAATACGGCTTTTTGTAGAATAAGAAGGGGTTGAATTTTATTCAAATTAGTGCCTCCCCAACAGGAAATGCCATATTGAAGCTTAGAATGGAAAATCCCAAAATAAATAATGGTAAGTAGTGCATCAGAACAAATATTTCTCAAGTAATAAAAATATCTGAGTGAGCAGCGAAAATATTTAATTAAGTCCTGCGTATGGTTAGCAAAGCTCAGTTAAGAGTCAAGTGTTAGCCCCAAGTACTTAAACATATTAACAATTTCTATTAAAAAACACTTATCATTGCAACTTAGGGATTGGTTAAACATAGAATTAAAAGACGTTGAAACGCAAGAGCAAGCATTCAACTTAAATCGTTGACACTCCGATCCATGGAACCAAAACTCTGCATTAGTTTCAGCTATAGACGATAAATTGAAGAACATAATTAGTCTTAGAACTAATATTCAATCTATGTACAGCAAACCAGATCCTGAATAGATTAAGATCCCAATTAATATCAGCAGCCAAGTCCAAGGCACTTTTGGAACCGTAGGTACAGCCTACATCGTCAGCGAAGGCAGTAAGTGAATCTTTGAAATCTAATTGAAATAGAGAATTAATGTGCACCAGAAATAATATCGGACCCAAAACAGAGCCTTGAGGCACTCCCAAGGTCAAAAATTTTATGTCACTTCCGATATATCCAATTTTTACTCTCTGATATCTATTTGAGAGATATGACTCAAACCACTTTAGCATAAAGCCACGAAAATCAGCTTGTTCAAGTTTTCTTAATAAAATGTTATGATTAACCATATCAAAAGCTTTGGTGATATCAACAAATAAACCTGCCGTGAATTTTTTACAATCAACATTTGAAAAGATTCTAGAACAAAAGTGTAGAAGAGCATCTTCTGTAGATTTTCCTTGTTGAAAACCAAATTGCAACGGGCTAAAAAACTTCGTCAGATTTAAAAAAGATACTACGCGTTTCTTCATAATTTTTTCAAACACTTTACTCAGGACTGGTAGAAGTGAAATAGGTCTATAGTTGCACATATCCACTGCGCATTTAAGAGCATCAGGAAATATGCCTGAAAATACGCTACGGTTGAAAATAACTGCCAGAATATCTACAATAAAGCAACCGATCCGTTTTAATACAATATTAGAAATGCTATCGTAGCCGCAAGCCTTTGAATTTTTTAGAGATCCGATGACGCTTAGAATCTCTAAGGGAGTAATGGGCACAAAAGCAAAGCTAGATCCTTGAGGGTTAACACCACTGTTCCTAGAACCCGAACACAAGCCACAAACTGGTGGAGTTACTCCTACAGGTAAATTACACCCTAAAGACGTGAAGCAGTTATTGAAAGCATTGGCAACATGAAACTGATCGGAAATTAAACAGTCGTTAACACAGATTACATTTGGTTTGGTACTGACACAAGACTGGTTCAAAATACTATTAATAACTTGCCATTCACCTTTTAAATTTCCCTTCACAGAATTAATTCGCTTTTTATAGTAATTATCACGACATTTAGGTATATCCTTTTTGAGTTGAATACCCAAGTAACAATTTTCCTCTCATAAGACTCTACCAGAGTCTTTAAGAGTTCTTCAACAAGAGTTATACTCTTGTAATTAACTCTTATAAAGTACTATGAGAGTCTTATGAGAGTCTTATGAGAATTAAATGGCGCACTTATAAGAGTTATTTTTGTCTTATAACAAGACTTCAACTCTCTTTATAAGAGCTATATATGTCTCATAAAGAGACTTTTCGACTTATTATGAGAGTTAAATTTTGCTCTTGTAATAAGTCATACGAAGTACTATACTCTTATTACGAGAGCTTGACTTTCCTTATAAGAGTTGAAAGAAAGAGAATGATATAGAAAAATACACGACGTCTCATTTTGTCTGTGAAGAATAAGTGATTTTATGAGAGCTTGTATTCATTGTCAACTCGAAATTACAAAGTTGGCATAAAGTATAAAGTTTTTGCCATAGTTATAGAATTATTAGACTCTGCAAAACGTGCATTTTTCACGAAGACGACCCAAAATCTTTATGCGATTGAAATTTTATCGTTGATATTAGGCATTTTGCTTCGAAAAACAGAAGGCGCCTTAATTATAATCAAGTTTTAGACTAGTTTCTAAATAAAAACACAATGTGGAGAAAATATAATAATTACATTGGTGTTCAATAGCTTCATTAAAATTTGTTGAGCAACATTTACGTTCATATAACACCGTAATCTTTTGCATTTTGCATACGTAATGGAGCTTATCAGTCAATAATTCAAAGTTATATTTTAGTACAAGCACAATCCTATCGGGGAAAATATGGCCGCTATCGGTAAACTCTGCCTATGACATTAAAACTCTTACTCTGAGAGAAAAACTCTTTTTACGATAGCAAAAATCTCGATATGAGAGTTTCAATGCTTCTTACTTGAGTTAAACTCTTATTATAGAACTAAAAGTTTGGCTATAAGAGTTTTATTCTTTGTATGAAAATAAAAGTCTGCGTATGAGAACTCAATGCTTTTTGCCAGAGTTATAAAATAAAAACTCCCACTGTGAGTGTCATTGTTTTTATACCCTTCACAAAGTCTAAGACATGTTAATATTTTACGTAGGTTGCAACGTACAGAAGAAAGCATCCCCAACCATATGAATGTATCTTTAATGTATCTTTATTTCAAATAAATCAAACATATCTATCGCCAAACCATATACCCGGATTTCGTTGAAATTCGCTCACTATCTCAGATACCTCACTATTTCATATACCTTCCACTCCAGTCATGTGTGCAGGGTATTATATATTCGACAAGCCGTTTCTTTCACAATCATTTGACGTTTGCTTTTGTGTTGACCGCATGTGTGTCTATTGTGTTTAGTAAAGAAGACTTACATACGTTGTTGGAGCGAGCTTGGCTATATTTTGGATCGACGTAATTATAAACCATTTGTAAACATACTCGTAGATTAGGATTGTAGTGTTTTCTCAATTTATTTTCCAGAATGTCTTTTAAAATTGTCCAGACAATTGAACGAGGGGAAGCATTGCTTTCTATAGTGCCCCGTGATTGGGAATGTGGTGGCACTTTGTTCTGGCCCAATACAAAAAAAGTTTCCCTAATTAACAAATTAATACAAAGTGGAAACTCCAGGCCTGAAGCAGACTGGACATCACAGCCTTGTGTTAAAAAAAGGGAAAAAATCATGAGTTTCGAAGGAGCTGAAGCGGAATTGAAAACAATGGAAGGAAATAGTGATACCGACGGGTACATTGTCGACACTCCCCAAATAAAAAAGAGAGGAAAAACTACAACTATTGTCACCGGTTCTGATATTATTGAATGTGATTTCAATCAATATATTTGCAATCATTATTATTCTTACAATAATTTAAATTTCTTCCACATAACCAATCATTTTCTTTCAGGACACTGTTCATCAATCGGGGTTCCTGCAACCACAACTATCATCACCGGTAAGAGAAGCAAGCAACATGAAATTGTTGAAAACGAATTTTTTTCATTTCATCAGATACTGACACCTATACAGTCTGGAGACTGGAATAATCCCATCAATATAATTGAAGAACCAGAGGAGGTCGATGCTGGCATAATTTTTAAAAATATAGCTGAAAGCTTGCCGCTGATTTTAGAAAAACTGGACACAATTATGCAGGAACTTGCCAAGCAAAATGCATTCAACGACATTGTCATGGACCGTATCAACGTTTTGCATGAGGACATCAACAATAAAAATAATAGATCGGCAGTCGAAACTATGACAGCCGATATTGGTGTATTAATTGAGCCGATTTCTAGCCCAAGCCAAATTGAAGAAATAGAAATTCAGTTGAATGACACGAAGAAAATGGAAGATTTGGTAGGTTGCCAATTGAACTGTAGATTAAAGATTAATAATACATTCCTAATCCGTTACAGGTCACACGAATGAAAAATATTTGCGGGTCAAGTGGAACAGCAGACGCAATAAATTGTTGCTACCGTTTGGTAGACCACTTTTTCGATAGGGATTTTCTACTGGAGGTTACTTGGAGCGGGGGAAGCCGAACCGAGAGTAAAAAACTGGCTATGAAGAATTACCCAAATATTCTTACAGCATTTAATTCAGTTATAAAGCTGGCTGCGACCGATTTTAATGAGCAAAAAAGCAAGGACTTCTTTTCAACAGTTCTACGAAATGCAAAAACCAGAAGCGAAAAAACAAATCGTCTTCGTCGCAGTTCTACAAGAAAAGTATATCCAGCTAAACAAACAGAACAGAAAGTTACTACTGTTACCGATGCTACCACAGGTAGCATTGTTGATAATAATGCTGCCACTATTGCACCTAATATGAGTCTTGAGGCTACGGATAACTAAAACTAATTTAAGGTACAATCAGTCCACAATACCTTATATACGTACATATATTATGTAGAGGATAATAACACAAATTTCTTTCTTTCTCTATCTTTCAGAAAAGCTGTGCTGCTGACTTATATTTGGAAGAAAGAATCTATTTTTGTTTGTTTTTTACTGAACTGTAATATTATTTATTTATTATTATTATTTACTTATAATAAAGTCAATACATATATTGAATCGCTGAGTATGACATTATTTATTTCTTATTTAAATACGATTTACAGAAAATCCTTTTTACTTTTTACTTCGTTGTGTGGAGTAATGGAATGAAAACTTTTGAATTATCGTTGTATTTCACAGATATCAATTTACATTTAATTTCGTTTAAATTATGCAGTGTTCGTTGATCTTCTTTGCAATCTGAGGAATATATATTGAAAAAAGAAGAGCGTAGCGGTTTTTCAAAAAAACATTCTTGATTTTTAAGACTGACACCAGAAATATAAATCTCCCCTTTAACTAATGTGGCTTTTTCCATGAACACGATTTTATTTTCATTAGTAAGAAACCACTTATCCCGATTTTGAGGACTTAGGATGAAGCCATTTACATGGACGGTGCCGTTTCTTAGATTTGGTGATTCGTTACCCATAAATTCATTTCTTTTTATTTGCAAATGACTAAATTCAGTCAGTCGTTTGGCTACCTGCGCCAAAGCTTTGTTTCCATTTCGTAACATATTCTTTATCTGATATAATTTACTCTCAAAGGGGTAAGCACTAAAAGTTGAAAGTATACCAAACTGTTTTACATCGTCAACAACATGTGACAGGTTATGTACGTTACTGGTTATATACTACTCAATTGCCCTAACCCCTTGTGGGGCATAGCGCGTCAACTGTTCCATGTGGCCCAGTTGACGTTTCGTTGGCATAAATTGGTTTCGGAGAATGCAGTTGCCAGCATGCACCTCCTGCACATCCATGGCCACGAACGTCGTCGTGGACGGGATTCGAACCCGAAACGCCGGTAGTCAAACATGAGACTGTTGCCTCAACACACTGCGCTACCGGTCGCCCCTAATATATATCTCTGAAGTATTCGATAAAATGTAGGAACATTGTATGAGCTAAATCAAGATATCTATTGTATACAGTTGAAGAACATATTGTAACAGCAGAAAAAAATACAAGGAAATGTTGGTAGACATCGTGAGGTAGATGAGCTTTCAAGAGTACAACTGCTATATAAAATAAGAAAGTGCGATATTCTAAAGCTTTCCAGTGAGCAAGACAATCCAATCCTCTTACAGATCGATGCAGTTCTGAAGGTAGTTTTATGTTCACTAATCGGTTTGAAATGCAGTAGATTTCATGTGCACTCCATTTTGTACGATAATTATTAAATTTCCCATCCCTCCATCCGATCAAAAGCCTTTTCATAATTCCTAAATCAATCAGATGCAATGAATCTGCGACGGGAAAGTTATTAATCATATTTAAACCGGGAAGTTCCTCCAGGGGAGTGTAAAATTTATGGTGGGAATGATAATATCTTTTGCGGAATCCCTCATCAGTTCTTTTACTGCATTCTATCTTCGGAAAAATATTGGTGTGCGAAATATAAGAATATTCTCCGATTGTTGTACACTTTTGACATCCGTGTTGACCATTGAAGTTAGTGACACCTATAAATACATATTAATAATAATAGGAAAAAATTATGTAGTATGAATTTTTTTACCTTTAATAAAAGCTCGTGCCGGAGAATCGCATACAAAACAACGGATTTTTACAGTAATTTTATGCTGGTTATTAATTTTAATCCCATTAGATAGAATTTCCTTCAGTTCATCCACAAATGGTCTTATAAAGGATTCAAGGCTCGTTGGTTTACCTTTGCCACTATAAATTCCGATGACCATTGGTTGGATATCGGGGTTTTCGTATATATTAAACAAAATGGGCCAAAATTCATATTTTGAACTATTAAATATTGGTAACCCATCGATATTTATATTAATGCTAATAGCTATAGACTCTTTAATATCCCCAAAGCATTTTTGTAAGCAAAATTCAAGCCCTTGATGCCAATACTGGCCATCCAAACCGACGGGTAGAATCGTAGTAACAGCAGGCGTTTGCAATAATGTCCTTGGATCCTTCGGCAGTGCACCAGGGTTGCGGCTGTTACATATTTGTAGCAATCTTTTTAATGCTAAATGACGTATGTTGAACTCAATTGCCCATTTTCTTAGTTCCATCAAGTACGCTTCATTTTCCTTTAGCTGAGTGTCGAATAGGTTATATTCTTCATCATCCTTAACACTACCTTCTGATTCGATATCATCCTGGCGATTCTGTTTAGAATTGAATGAATATGAAAATGTTCATTTTAATTAAAAGTTGACTTACTTGCGATGGTGGTATTATATTTCCACTAAAATTCAATGCACCGTGGACAGCATTCGAGAAGCTTTCAGTATTTTGGCCTTTTAAAAAAATGGTCTGTTGATACATGTCAAAATGATTACTGTCCGTAGGTAATGCCATCGAAGCCTGCGCACGGAAGCCTTTCAAGTTAATAATCCTTGTTTTCTTTTTCGAAACACTCCTGAGTATATCATTTTTTAAGCGAAAATAATTTTTTTTCACTTTCCTACGGAAACTTGTGGATCTTTTATATTTTTTCCACTCGAATTTGTCCATTGGAATAAACCGAACTTACAATACGATAAGATACAACCAAGACGAACTTCTATGTTTGACAGATTGCCAACCTTTATGTGAAATACTCCTCTTATGAGACTTTTAGAATTTCAACTCTCATAGCAGTATTATTACAAGACATTTGAGAGTTAGAATCTTATAAATCTCTCATTATAAGTGTCATAAGACTGAAGCTCTCGTAAGAACATTGTTATGAGAGTTTTACGCTTAAAGCGTTAAACTCTCATAAAAAAGGCTTAATAAGAGTCAAAGTATTTCACCTTTTACGATAAGAGTAGAAAAATGATCTTGTTACTAGAGTTACATTCTAGTAGAGTTAAAGTCTTATTCTAATGCTGCTATGAGAGTTAATTTAAGTCTTATTACAAGAATTACATTACGAGAGTGTCGAAGAGTCTTACTAGAGTCTTATGAGAGCTTTTTACAATTTGCAAGAGCTTAACTCTTGAGAGTTTGTTAGTTGGGTAGATAGTTTCTTAACCTTTACTTTTAACTTAAGATTGTTAGGATATTTGGTCAATTTATTTCGTAGCTTGTTTTTAAGTTTAACCATTTTCAGAATTGTTTTAGAAATCCAAGGTTTTAGCCTCTTTGCAGTTCTTTTCAAAGGTACTGTGAAAGTACACGCAGAAATATGTGCACAAAGAGAATTGATAAACAGGGAATAGGATACTGAAGCATCATTTTCCGCGTAGACCTCATTCCATAACGCAAAAAAAGTTTGCTTTTCAACTTTAAAAAATCGATTCTTTTTTCTAATTTAGGTCCGTTATCCTTAGAATTATTCACTTTTTGAATGGCAAAGTTTACTAACAACCCGGTCATAGCGTGATCAGTTATATCAAAATTGAAAATACATTTCTCACAAGAGCTCACTGAAAAGTTAGCCAATCTACCATAAAAGTGATCCAAACATATGTGCCCGAAGCCAACCTAGTAGGCTCATTGATAAAGCTGGTTAGTCCATGCGAAGCCAGGAGAGCCAAGTAGTTAGATACCATTTCACTACTACCCAACAAATTCAGATTAAAATCCCCTGATATTATCAGATTACTCGATTTGAGGTTCCCCAATAAACATGAAAATTCGTCAATGGATGTCACAACATTAAATTTTTGCAATCTATAAATACATAAAAATACATATTCAACATGATGAAATCCAACAGAGATTTGGAGAACATCAGCGCTAAGAAAGTCAACGCATTTTACTTCATTGACAACGTAGCAATTCTTAATAAAACACCCTACACCACCTGCCGCATAACCTTCATTTGGATTAGCAAAGAAATTGAAACCAGGCAAATGATAATCATTCAACTCAAATCCATAAATCCAAATTTCGGAAACAATAACAACATCTGGAAGGTTTGCAAAAGTATCAAGATGGGCAACCAGGGATTGAAAATTTTCCCTCAAACTTCTAACATTCTGGTGAACTATTGTACAAAAAGCTTGTTGTCACAGTAGGAACTATTTGAAATAATAGCATCATAGCTTACATACTTAGGTTCGAGAATAGAAAAGTCATCAACAATATCAAGATCGCTATTCATCGGAAAACAAAAATAAAAATAAGCACTAAATTAGTGCAAGATCACTAAACGATCTAATAGAGATGACTTTTCCACCCTCCACCTTTTTGACAAAAATATGACTGTTCTTGAACCATGCAAATTTATAATTTTTCTGCTTCCTCACAACATTTGTTTACAAAAAGAGAGCCCTAGTGTAACTAGTAAGAGCACCATTAATGTATGTATTCTATATAGGTATACCAGTCGATAAAAAAAATTAACCTTAATTTCGCCTCTACGTAAACACCGCCCCCTCCCCCCCCATCTCCAATCGCTTAAGTTATATTAGTCAGCGCCCCAACCAATCTTTACCCTTTCAAAAATGATTAATTAAATAACTGCAATTAGCACTACGAAAAACAACATGAAAGTAGTACTCACACCTATGAGGCTGGTAGGTGTATTTTTTGTGTGGATAGTGTCAAAATGCCTAAATTTAAATGAATGTACTATTATTAGATATTATGTGATTGTAATGAAACTTCGAGATATTATTGCCTATAGTGTTGGTTATCATTGGCCATCAATATTTTTGATCTGTGATGCGTTTAAAGGGTGCAGGGGTGTGCCAACTGCCACTATGGAAATGTACTATTATTAACTTTTTTTGATGAGATATCAAAATTCTACCATTTTTAGGTTTCTATGTTAGTAAAATGCCGCTCTCCTGCAAATTTTCATATTTATAAGTATAACGGTCGCGAAATGCAAGGGGGGGGGGGCAAACTCGGATCACATATTTTCCCCTCTATCTCTTTTCCCCTTTTTTCAAATTTGATGAAAACACCAAAAATGGAATGTACTCGGTGTTACCTTTCTCACGATACCCTACTTGCCTATACCAGATGAAAACAAAAATTTTGACCTTCATTTCCCCTCTATGGGGACGTCCCCTTAAAGTCAGCCTATTACAACGAATCGCTTTCTCCGGCGAATTATAATAATTTGACAAATTCCCACAAAATTTCATATATGTAGCTTCAGCGGTTCATGAGATATTTCATGGACAGACGGACAGACAGACGGACTGACGGACGCATGACCGATTTCATAAGGGTTTTGTTTTACTACAAAACCCTAAAAACTACTTGTGGGTACTACTAGAACTCCTTCAACGTTCCGAGCTTGTCAGTAAGATGGCTCGGATAAGAGGTGCATGCTAGCAACTGCGCCATCGGGAAAAAATATGCTATCGAAATGTCAACAAGGAGCAAAGGATATTGACGCACCAATGCCCCTGAAGGGGTCAAGGCAATTAGCAGATGTTTTTTTTGTTAAAGTTATGAATTGAAATCCACTAAAAAAACTGAATTTGAGCTCCTTAAAATTTAAGACATTCTACCATACCAACCTTTTGCCTATTGAATTATACAATTTGCAATTTTCATTTGATACATATTCCTGAGATGGAGTTACTCGTAAATTGCTAACTGCTCCAAATCTCTACTCAGCCATGAAAACATTTATTTAACGGTGCGCGTAAAGAAGCACGATTATATTTACTTCCTCAAAGCCTGCTGCTGGGAAAATTCTTCATTATTTTCTTATTACTTTATGTTGGATGGTAACTAAAACTTCTTTATTCTCGAGCCGTGTCATTATTACATGACGAAAATTACGGACTGTCTACTTCTACTGCTTTGATCTACGCCAGCCATACTGCTGAAAATGTTATTTTCGCAATGGGAGTCGTCTGAAATCTCTAATCAACTTCCTTAAAGAGACGAAAGATAAATCTCAACTTGGGGAAATTTTAAATGACCAACAAATTAGTTTACAAACTAAGAAGTCGTTAACGATGTTGGTCTTGTTTTAAACACGCAATTATCCAATTCTATTGTTCAGTACGGATTGTGTTTCTTTCTGGCCGAAAGCGTTTTTCGGAATTAGTTTTGGATTACGTTTTTTTTTTTGTGTTTGATATTTGTCTAGGCAAAAAAATTGTACATCTATTTTATAATTCAATTAAATGAAAGGTAAAAGAAGCAATGTTTTCAAGAAGGTGAGTATTTTTTAAATCTCTTTTGTTCCCACAAAGAGAAAAATCTTCGTTCTGATGTACATATTTTGAAAAATAACGGGAAAATATATTTAGGAGGCAAATGATAAGGGATGAATTTTTTGATAATTTAATCAGTTTTCATTTGAGATAAGTGAGATGCACGTGGAAAATATAGCTATGTACGTAGATAGCGACAGACAATTTTTTTTTTAAACCGACTGCGGAAAAAATTCTAAACATTATTTAATAATACTTTGGTTAGATTTACCGTTGTTTGTTGTTCGTATTATGTAAATTGAAAATTATAACAGAAATATATTGTATCTTCCTACTACAATTATTTATTATTTCGCAAATACAGTATTTCGGAAGCAACTTACTTCCTTCTTCAGTGCTTATGTTTCTAGTGGACTATGGCTAACGGCGGGTATTTATATTATAAACTATTATCTATTAAAATCTGTCTTAATTACACACTTGGGCAACATTTGGCGACAAAAATGCCGTACATGTCAACATACAATATGTTGCTGTTTTAATTTTCAATCATTTAATAAATCCTAAAGTATGTGTCCCTCAGATAAATAACATATCTTTTTGAAAGTACAGTAGAGCCTCGATTATCCGTCAGGCACCGGACCAGCAGCCTGACGGATAATAAATAAAGTAGCCTTCGACTAGATGCTTCCTTCTGTGCTATTTTATATTTTTAGGGTAGGATATTACCTACGATTCAATCTTTACGAGAATATACTACCGAGCATAGCTTTTGAGTTATTGTGTTTTTATTAAAAAACAATTCGGTGATTTTACAAAGGCTAAAATATTTTGGTCAGTCAAATTGTTATAACACTGGTTGCTTTAATTAAGAAAGTTTCGATTTTTGACATATTGTTTGAGTTGGTACATTGTTTAAAAATTCGAGTTTTATATTTCCCCCACAACACCACGGATCCCGCCACCATCTTGAAAATGTGCCTAATTGTATGGCTTGTTCTGTTTCTTTTTAGTATCTCCTAAAGTGGTCTTACAAGAAACATTGCAAAATTTTGGTTGCTTTAATTAGGGTAGTAGTCCGGATGGCGCAACGGTTAGCACGTTCGCCTTCAACGCACTGGGCCCCGGTTCGATTCCGGGAATTTACGTGTCGGACTATGAGCCCACTCAGCTGTTAAATGAGTACCCATTGTGGGGTAAATAACTCGGTTGAGCGTGTTGCTGATCACATACCTCTGCACAAAAACCGTCACGATCTAGAAAATGAGATGATGCTAACTCATCTCGAGGCCGTGGTTCAAATTGGACTGTTGCGCCAGTTATTTTTATTTTAATTAGGGTAGTTGCGATTTTTGATATATTCTTTACTTCGTTGGCTTAAACTAGTTTCGGAGAATGCAGTTGCCAGCATGTATCTCCTGCTCCCTTATTTAGTCACCTACCTGCGGTAAGTTGAAAGATGCCGTGGCTTATAATTATGCCACGCACCAAAGGGGTAAGACCACATAAACATCCATGTCCACGAACATCGTCGTGGACGGGATTCGAACCCGAAACGCTGGTCATACATGAGGCTGATGCCACTACGCACTGATCTACCGCTCACCCCTAAGTAGTCGTTGAGATGAGTAGTAGGACTCTTGATGGTGTATCTTCCACCATCTTCGTACGTTAGAGGAAGGGGGTGAAAAGCAAAACCGTCGAACCTACAATTCAGCATGCAGGCGGCTTTAAAACGTGTTCTAAAAGTTACACTGGCGTCGCGCGGTAGTTTTAGCATGCATTTCATTTTCATTGTTTTAGGCTATAACTCAAATTTCAGAAAAAAATGTTGGGGTCAAACCTTATGCCGGCCCCACATTATGCGGGATTCGCCGAATCATGAGCAAAAGTTCGCCAATTGGCGAGCATCTTGTACTATCATTTTCTCGGGATTCGCCGAGTTGCAAGTAGCGTGGTTGGCCATATTTAGGTACAAGATGCTCGCCAATTGGCGAACTTTTGCTCGTGATTCGGCGAATCCCGCATAATGTGGTTCCGGCAAGATTCGTAATCAACACACCAAAAACATAATTGAAAAAAAAATCAAAACTATTTTAGATCACAATCTCTTTTAGAACAGTTCCTGCAAACATTTAATAGTTGGAGAGCTAGTTGCCGTTTTATTAAACGTTTGAAAACGTTTTCGTATTCGTTATGATCCAGAATAGGTCCTAGCAATTCGGGGTTTTCCAATTAAGCCGCATCCACTAATGCCGATTCCCACATGGAGATAAGTGAGCGTCAATAAAATATTCTCCAAACTGATGGAAATTAGCGTCAAAACATTGGTTTTCGCGGTTGGTGAGATTAATGCTGACACTCCCAAAATTCTCAATCCCTCCCGCGGCTAAGTGACCGTGAAAAAAATTTCCAAAACGAACAAGGTTTGTTTCAAATTAATAGTTTTTGGGTTGCTAACATGTATGATAACACTCCCCTCCTCACGTCCCCAATTATTGAGTTACTGTGGAAAAAATGACCAATATGACCGGAATTAGATCCACTCCTACTACGGGAACGAGAGAGAGGAAAACAAATGTTCAAAATGGCATATATTAGTGCCGATTTAATAGTTTTCGAGGTCGCAGTTGGCAGAACCAGGACAGCAGCCTATTGGAAGTGTTCGCTGTAGAGTTGTTGAAACGACACAGGAACGCAAAACGCGCAACCGAGGGGTGTAATGAACCACCTGTAATGAACCATATTATGGTCTGGTAGTGCTGCTCCCACCGGCAGATCGAAGCAGTACATGATGAGTAGTGATCTGTTGGTGGTACGAAACCAGAGGCCAAGGGTCCCATTACACCCGGACCCAGATTCTACCGCTTGGGCGTCTGATCCGTTCGCCAACCATTCCATCCTTACCGACTATTTTTTTCATTCCCCATTTTTACCTCCGAACTGAGCAACAGCAAGCATAGGCCGCCGCTTAGCTCGTTGAGGGGCTTTTTTCTTCGCCAGATGGCACGGCCCGACCTTCACGGTCACTATGCTACCTAGGCTCCGTCTCCACGAGCATCTTCTGATGCCCACCAAACCGTCCGTTACAGGGGCAAGAAGAAACACTTAATCAATTGAGGGATCAAATCAACGAAGAGATTTGGTGATGGCTGCATTCCAATATGTAAGTCAAAAATTTAAATTACAGCGTCCATCCAAGTGAAACGTTTGGATAGACGCTGTAATCTAAAAATTAAATTAAATTGGGAAGATGAAAAAAGTCTGTATACCATATACTGCCACGCTTTAAAATTTGGAAAAGGAACGCCCGGAATGATCTCCAAAGACATTTACGAGCGGAAAATGCATTGGTACGCCTATTTCGAAACGCATTGCGTCGAGTGGGAATGGAGTACAGTAGAACCCCGCTTAAACCGAAAGGGGCGATTCGATTTTTTTTAAATTTCGAACTCATAAAATGTTTATACGGTAGCGCGACATAGCTGCTCGTAAGCGTTGCAATACGAAGATGCAGACAAAAATATCAGATTAATTTAAAAAATAATTAACATATGTATCCAAACAATCATCTTGTATTAAACTGCTTGTCGTACGAAGTGTTTTATTGACCTTTTCATTGCAGTTAGTTGTAACCACGGATTATACTGATGGTCCAGAAGAATTATTAAAGTTGCTGCTTCAGACCCATTTCCCAGGGTCCGTACTGTCTGATGGTGACCCCTGCCCAACTGCGAGGCCCCAACGGATCCCGTAAGCCGGGCTCGCAGTGTATCGGGGGTCATCTTTGACATGGACAATGTAAAATAGGCGATAGAATCCGTTGAGCCATTTAAAGCTCCTGGAGTAGACGGCATCTTTCCCGCTCTATTGCAAAACAGCTTGGAGATCATAATAACTCCGCTAATCGAGCTTTTTAGGGCAAGTTACACCCTAGGGTACATACCACAACCTTGGAGGAAAGTTAATGTGGTCTTCATACCCAAAGCGGGCAATAAGCCGGAACATATGCCCAAATCATATAGACCGATTAGTCTTACTTCCTTCTTTCTTAAAACCATGGAAAAGTTGTTTGATTTGCATATCAGGCACAAGATGGTACTGTCGAGCCCCCTACATCGTATGCAATTCGTGTACTCGAAGGGCGAGTTAGCAGTGACCGCCTTGCATAACCTTGTCAGTACAATCGAAAAGTCCCTCAGTGATAAGGAAATTGCGTTGTGTGCGTTTCTTGACATTGAGGGGGCTTTCGGTAATACCGGCTACGAGTGCATTTCCAGAGCACTGGAACTCAGGGATATCCCGCCCGCTACCATTGCATGGATAGATGCCATGCTTCGCGGACGGAATATTCACTCAACTCTAGGCAGTACATCCATTTGCGTGAATGCCGTAAAGAATTGTCCACAAGGTGGCGTTCTGTCACCCCTTGTGTGGTCCCTTGTCGTAGACGAGCTGATTTCCATGCTTAATGAGCGCGGTTATCTTACTATCGGATACGCGGATGATTTAACTATCATAATCAGGGGCAAATTCGAATCTACAATCACTGAGGTGATGAGGTCGGCCCTTGACATAGTTCTACACTGGTGTGTTGCTGTGGGCTTACATGTTAACCCACAGAAAACTGTCGTTGTGCCGTTCACACGAAAACGAAACATATCATTGGATCCAATTTCTTTAGGCGGCACGACCTTAGATTATTCCACTGAAGTTAAATGTCTCGGAGTAACTCTAGACTCGAAACTCACCTGGAATACTCACATAGATAATGTACTTGGCAAAGCCACACGCACAATGTGGGCTTGCAAAAGCTTCGAACGGACATGGGGGTCACCCCAAAGATAATTGAGTGGCTATACATCATGCTGGTGCGGCCCATGGTAACGTACGCAGCGCTTGTGTGGTGGCCGAAAACTCAGCAATCTTCTGTCTTACTGAGGTGCAATAAGCTTCAACGCCTTGCCTGCCTTGGCATCACTGGAGCTATGCGCACTTGTCCTACGCCAGCGCTGGAGGCGATTCTTGGACTTACTCCGTTGCATATATTCATTCAAGAATCAGCAGATGTAAATGCTCTTAGACTTCGTTTAACTTCCGACGTGCGTAGTGAAGAAAGCGGTCACATGAGCATTCTGAATCAAATTCCTGACGTGCAGAACTGCTTGAGATCAGATTACATGATCACGGAGGTTTGCTTCGGTAGAAAGTTTTCAGCCCTCATCCCTGACCGCTCTGAATGGGTAAATGGCACACCCTGTCCAGACCCTAGATGTATAAAGTGGTTTACCGATGGGTCTAAAACAGAATAGGGTGTTGGTGCAGGTGTCTTTGGACTCAACACCAGGATTTCGATCGCAATAGGAGTCTCGCCCAGCGTTTTTCAAGCTGAGATCCACGCCATTGAGGTCTGCACCAGGGTAATCTTGGAAACTGGACTTCTTGGCGCTCACATTGCTATCTACTCAGACAGCCAAGCAGCTATAAAAGCGCTCTCCTCATATAAGGTCTCCTAAGAACTGGTGAAGGAGTGTTACGACCTCCTTCAACTGTTGGCAACCAAAAACCGAGTCTTCTTGTGTTGGGTGCCAGGCCACCAGGGCATTGAGGGGAACGAGGCTGCGGATGAACTTGCTAGACAAGGATCATTCAGTCGTTTTCATGGACCTAAGCCTTAACTGTGGCGTTGGACTGGCTTCGGCCAAGCTGCGGATCACAGATTGGTTTGCACTATTGCGTCATCAGTACTGGAATAACCTTCCAGGGCTACGTCAATCAAAGGAGCTTATATTGCCCTTCATTCACAAGGGTACTACTCAGATGAGTAGAACCCACCTAAGACTCCTAGCGGGGTACTTATCTGGCCATCACCTTGTCAGATATCACCTTAACAAGATGGGTCTGTCCAGCGAGACTGAATGCCGTCTCTGTCTGGAGGACGTGGAAACGACCAAACACATCTTGTGCAAATGTCCCGCCATCGCGCGTTTTAGGATGTCACTCCTCGGGCAGGCTACTATCAGCACTACACACTTCAGGTTGATTCCTGCTAAAGACTTACTGCCCTGAATTAGAAAGGTGGACGGTCTTTTGGATTAATGGGATACGGCACAATAGATCTTTTATAGTCGCAGTGCCTTCCTGCATGGACAGTAGCTCGACTATTCTATCTAATCTTTTCTTATCTTATCTTACCACGGATTAACCAAAATTTTCGTTATCCGAAATGACACCAGCCCCCTTTACTTCAGTTAATCGGGGTTCTACTGTACATTTAAAATCGAATAAGGGCCTATATGCTACGAAATAAACCCGGAGGTGAATGAGAGTGCAGAAAAATATCAAAAACGACAAGAGACTAGGGTCGAACCGATGGTTTTCGGGGTCGCTGGGATGAATGGTTGCGCTCCCAAAGCCTCTCTCCCACGGGGTAAATGACCGTGAAAAAATGTCCAAAATGACCGTAATTAGTGTCAATGTTGTGAGAGAAGCAAACTCTGGACAGCTAGTAATCAGTATTTTCCCATGGTTCAAAAAACTGCTTCATGTCAATAAAAACATAAAACATTCCTTGATTCGACCTACTTTCATTGTGTTCCATGACATCATAACAAGGCAGTAACGTTTCTTCTTTTTTGGATCTCATACTTATTTTTATTTCTCTGCCATCTTAACAAATGCTTTTATATTAATTGATACCTATCAAATGCAAAAGTAAATTAATAACATTTGAAATCAATATGCGGCGATTTACTACAGCGCAGCAGTAACTTCGTCTATTTATTGTATTATGGACGTATACGTGAGTCAGCCGTTGTAATGTCAAAGGCAAAAATCCAATTTACATACCTTAAATATATGAAACCTTAAAAAAAACATTGTGGTTATAGGACAATTGGCAAGGCACCACATATTTTTGTTTGTCTATTTGTTTCTCCGTTATAAATTTCTTGGGTTAATAATGTGCTGAATTGAAACCCAGTGCGGGTTTCCTTTGTACACTTTGGTCTATAGGCCACGTAATGCCTGCAAAAATGTTGACTTTGCCCACATCAAATTCAGAACTCGACAATGCATCTGTCGCCATTCTTTTGATCTTTGTGATAGGTACGTATCTACCTATCTAAAACCTACCACCTTCACCTGTGCTGATACTAAACTAGACACAGCCACTGCTGCTCCCTAGACATTGCTGGCATGCAGTAATCGACTATGTAATGGGTGCAAATTGTAGACAAGTTTTTCGTATGATTCGTGCTCGTGCCTACAACGTTTGCCAAAATTGTTCGGTGAATATACGATATGTATGTACATGTAAAAAATATAGTTCGAAATATCTTTGAGTCCACTGCCCCGGTTGCTTTCATGCCATTAATACATTCACACATATTTGTAAATTTAGAGAAAATTTATTGGAAAAGTTGTGTACTATCAATTCCCAGGAGAATTTCCCAACATTTTAGCCAACTTATCAATATTCCACAGCTGAACACTTACTTCACTCGTCGGTTATTGTATTTTCCAATGATATTTTCTCGGCAAAAATTGTATCAATTTCCTCAACCAAAATTGTGTATAAACACAGTGAGTTTTCCATAGTTTTCCATAGTCCCAATTTCAAATCTACAACCTGCTGCCGATTGAATGTTGCCGGGAGGGCTGGGCTCAAGCTGCCTACAGGAATACATAAAACTTGGAAAATTTAAAAATAGCCTGGAGCCACCAAGTTTTTAGAGCACCGAAATAGATACATGTTGTCGTAATAGGTCGGGCGTGGGAAGCTGCCAAGCGTCAACGTAAAGTGCATACGGTGGTCGATTGTTGGCTTCCGGAATTGTAGCTCAGTTTTCAACCTCAATTTTCATCCTTTGAAAATTTCCCACCTACATAGGATGCACATTCTGAGACTTGATTTGTGAAGTCGACTGATTACAGTGGACAGAGAAAGTCATTGATATGAAATGACGGGTGGATGCACGAGTATCTTTATTTTTCTACTGGCTGTCCGTTGGAGATCTTGTTAATTTTCGATCAAACAAAAGGCTTTAATGTTTATGTAATACATTTAACACGTTGACATCAAAGACAGTGTTTGTTTGAATCAGGAGGCAGTGGTAGTAGGAATTCATTCCAACGATCCCAAGGGATCTCGTTACTTAGATGACGACTCTCCTATATTTTAAATTTAGGAGAACAACTCCAAACACAAGAAGCTATATGTTCCGAACATTATTGACATACACTATTTTCAACATTTTTACATCATAGTAGTACACTGCAGTCCAAAGAACTTTTCGGCAGTTGTCTCTGACAGAATTAGTTTAGACTTAGTCATCCGGCTAGCAAGCTAAGAGTACTACATACTAGGCTTGTGACGAAAAAAGATTAGGAAGTTGTCACACAAGTAGAATAAAAAGTAATAATAAGTTGGTCATCGAGTCAGGAGATTTTGTTTTGGCCGCACGCCAATTTTTTTTTCGGCTAGTAAAATATAAAATCAGAATGTACAAATGAAATGCTGGGACATGTGAAAAGAGGGCAAATTTTAGATACGTGTACCTACATATATTATTTTGGTTAGATTACAGTCTAAAAATAAGTTTAGTGCATTTATAACATTTCCAGAAGTGTTGAAATTTTATTGAGAAATTGCAGTGAATTTCCACAAAATGGTCTGCAAATAAGTGGGTCAATAAAATTGTGAAGTTTAGAGATTATTTAGTCACCAGGTAGTGATTTTTACGAATGCTGAAATGCCATCAAAAACGCGCATATTGACAGCGCAGACACCATTGACACTAACTAGAATTGACGACATAGGGTCTCGATAGATATTCTCATGAGAATGTTTTCGGATTGTGTCATGCATGACAACAGTTCTCAGACTTATTTACAAGCACGGCTATTCGCATGAGAATATGATGAGAACAAATTTCATGAGAATATTCTCATTCATTCTCATACGTATTTAGACATTCTAATATTGACGTACTCATGTGAGAATGTCGTCGCGCTATGATGTTTATGTTTAGTGAATCCTGCCTGCAGCAGAAATCTAGTCGTAAGCTCTACGTGTTTCCCGCATCCACGCATTCACAAGCAGAAATCTGCAGACGCACATACCGTCAACCAAATTGATCACGTCCTCATTTACAGGAGATGGGCGTCTAGTGTCATGGATCTCCGCTCTTATCGAGGAGCAAACTGCGACTCAGATGATCACTTGGTGAAGACGACCTACAGATGTAGAATCCAATCGAGAATCAGCCCTCCCAAAATCTTTGCGGTTGATAAGCTTCTGAGCGATGCTACAGCGGTGGCGTATACCGCTCTTGAGGAAAGACTATCTCCTATCATATTTCCACAACATCAGTAATACAGGCATCCATGGATTCTGGGAAGAACTCAAGGGTACCATCAGAGATGTCGCAGAGAAGGTCGTGGGATATAAAGCCCGGCGAGCGCGAAATGACTGGTTCGACGAAGAATGCAAAAATTCACTTGACGCGAAAAACGAGGTCTATAGACAATCGACTCAACGAGGAACCAGAGCCAAAAACAAGGCGACCTACGGCGAATATCGAATAGAAGAGTGATTAGACGTAAGAAACGTAAATACTTTGACGAGCAGTTGCTGAATATAAACGAAAACTTAGCTAATAGGAACACCAGACAAGCGTACAAACTAGTAAATACAATCAAGAACGGCTACCAACCCACGACTAGCCTTTGTAAGGACAAGGATGGAAAGATCATCAGCGACACCGATGGCATTAACAAGCGATGGGCTTCTTATTTTAAAGAGCTTCTGAACCTACCATCTAACATCCCCACACAAGAAGCTCTCGACGATATTGTTGATCTAGGCCCACCCATACAACCCCCCACAGTAGAGAAAGTTGATCTCGCGTTGCGGTCACTAAAACGAAATAAAACGCTGGGCGCGGATGAGATTCCAGCTGAACTGCTAAAATTCGGTGGAACGGGTCTAGTTAATGCCATACATCAATTACTCCTGCAAATATGGGAGGACAAGGTGATCCCAGACGACTGGCGCAGAAACATCATCTGTTCAATTCACGAAAAGGGAGATAAACTGCGGTGTAAGATTTACAGCGATATATCACTAATTTGTACGTCCTATAAAATTTTGACGAAAATTCTGGAAAATAGAATAAAACCGTACACAGAACGAATCATTGCCGAATATTAAAGCGGATTCAGACCTGGTCGCTCCACAACCGATCAGCTCTTTACGGTCAAACTGATACTCCAGAATCGCTGGGAGTTCAACGTAGACGTATACCAAATCTTTGTCGATTTCAAGCAGGCATACGACAGTATCGATCGTGGAGTACTGTATAACATCATGCTGCAATTTGGTATACCGGCCAAATTAGTGCGACTGACAAAGATGACGATGACCAACTCCGCCTCACAAGTCAGGATCCAGAATAGACTTACTGATCTGTTTGAAACACGCACTGGTCTGAAACAGGGCGATGGACTGACACCGACGCTCTTCAACCTAGCACTGGAATACGCTATTCGCGCTATGAATATGGACAATAGCAAGACGCTACTCATCAAGTCGACACAACCAGCAGCGTACGCCGACATCAACGGCATGTCCCGAAGATTGGCCGACGCAGAAGAACTTCTGCATACGCTCGATACCGCTGCAAAAAAAGTTGGACTACGTATCAACAAAAATAATGATACAATCGACGACAAGGACACCTGCACAACAGAGCATCAATTTGGGGGACCTCAACATCGAGTTCGTGAACGACTTCATATACCTACGTTGCAACTTGTCAAGGGACGCCAACGAAACTGACAAAATCAAGCGACGGATACAGTTAGCTAATAAGACGTTTTTCTCGGTTCTCCCCATAGTGAAATCGAAGCATGTGCACAGAAGCACGAAGCTCTGCGTGTACAAAATCATTATACGACCAGTACTATATGCTATGGCTGCGAAGCATGGACGCTAACTCAAGCCTCCGGAAACATGCTAGACACATTTGAACGTAAGGTTCTACGGCAAATTTTCGGGGCTGTTCGTGATCGTGATGGAGGGCGCATCCCGTACAACCATGAGTTGTATGAACTGTACGATGATCTGTCGCGCCACGATGATGATGATTAATGGGCAGATAGATATCACTATATTGTCGGAACTCCCCATTCAAACAACCCAGTCTGGCAAGCCTATCAGCCTGGCAGTTACCTTCCAAGCCACTGTGGCCAGGGACCCAGCACAGGACAATGTTAAAATAGTTCCCCAATTCAGAGAGGAATGATCCACAATTATCCATAGTCTTAGATGTTATCAAGACTGATTCCAGCGATCTGATTACAGCGTGGCTGTCCGTATAGATGATAATGCCTCTGCAAGCTATGACATGTTATTCTAAAAAGATCAGAGCTTCCGAAAACGCCGTGATCTTCGCCTGCAAAATATTATAGTGAGCTGGTAGACGAAAAGTCAGGCTTAGATTAACCTGTCACAATAGACGCCTTCCTGCCCCTCCGTCTGTTTTGAATCCGTCCGCATATATGCCGATAGAGTCAGCAATTGGGAACTCGCCTTCCTTCCCGATTTGGGATGACGGATGTGAACTTCTTATTGAACAGATGTTTGGAAGTGGAATAGTCAGTTTCTGCAGGAATATCTAAACTATTCAGAATCGATGAGTGGCCGAAGGCAGACGAGGTCCACAGTCCGGTTTCACAAAGGCGTATGGCAATAATTGCAGCAGTTTGTTTGTCCATGATACCCAGAGGAAGCAGGTTGAGCAGCACGCCCAAGGCTGCAGAGGAAGTTGACCTCAATGCTCTGCTAATGAAGACGCAGGCTAGTCTTTGGACCTTACTAAGCAGACTGCAATTATCTACAATATGAAGGGCTTTCCATCAAACTACAGAAACGTAAAGCCAGTGCACAACATTTGGCTGCAGAGCGCCGAATCATCTCACTGAGAACGCTTGGGACTTACCCGAAATAGCAATGGCAATATCATCCGCATTGGTTATCACCCTACAGGCCAGTCTTTCCAAGTCAAGAAGCAGCGAGTTAACCACTAAGCTTTGTTCTGATGATGAGCCTAGGCTAGTATGAACAACCCTCAATGTCAATAAAAGGTTAACAAGCTCGCAGAGTGACTTGCTCGCATGCAACCCAAAAAGCGCGTTGATGATAGCTTCGGGTTTGACGTAGAAGCGCCTTCAATGTCCAGACCATGGATATTCCTTGTACATAAAAGAGATGTAAATATGTATGAGATATGAGTACACGTCACTTTTTGACTAAAATTCCTCTAGAAATATTCAGCTGAGAGAGTATAAACCTGGCAAAGAGAACCGATTTGATTAACTTAACTCCGTGTTTTCCTCTGACTCAATCAATCCAAAAAATATTACATCAATGAAAGTCGAATTTCAACAACAATGTTTGTTTACATTAAAACAAAGGAAATACAAAATGAAATGTTTATTTGATCCACTGACTTGACTTTATAAAGTAACATGACCATAATCAATTTTAGTTTAGTGTTAAATGTTGGAGTAAGTTAAAATTAGACTGAATCGCGTCCGTATCTTAAATTCGTTCCGTACCAGCAGCATCATCTACAGGTTGCGTCATTGGAAACGTATGTTTACAATAAATATTGTTAACAGGTTTAAATACGATAGGATTACATTACATCAATAAAAGGGTCTGTAAAAATAGTTCTGGTCTAATAGTCTGTAGATTTATAGATGGGAGTGCATGCATTACGATATGCTTCGGATTAGAGATGAGGTAAGGCGTTAATGCAGAAACTGACCTCGCCAATTGAAATAATATCTTTCAACGTTTCTCAAAATGATTGTTTTCTTTTCGAGTTTGAGAAATGGGACAGATACATACTTAGTCTTTAGGTGATTGAGAAACCAATTTTGAAAATTTGAGATGGAAATGGTTTGAAGCAGTTCGATTCCCCAGTGGCCAGTGTATACGGGCTTTCCTTGAAAAGTCCCATAGTGACAGCGAACAATGATGATGATGATGATGTGAATTTGGTGTGCTCAATACGAATCTGAGGTTTTCCATAAAAATAATCATTAACGAAACCTATTATGACCTAAGAAAACATTAAATCTTCTGCAAAGTTTTTGCTAATTAACTGTCAAAGTATCTAGGGACCCTCCAAAGGAAATGAATGAAAAAAAGTGAAAACGAGAAAAAGCGACCAAGACTATGTTTACCAACAGAATGTCAGAAAATATTCAATAAAGAAGTTAGATTAAATTTTGTGCTAGAAATGATATTTCTGCTGCGGAAACGCTCAGAATGTTACAAAAAGCCTTCGGTGAACAGGCTATGTCTAAAACACAAGTATACGAATGGCATAAAATGTTCAAAGAGGGTCGTGAAGGCGTTGAACACGAACCACATCAAAGACGCCCAAGAACATCAACTGACGAACAGCACGTCGCGAAAATTAAGGAATTGGTGCTCCAGAATCGTCGATTGACAACTAGAAAGCTTGCTGATATCGTTGGCATTTCAAATTGATCAGTCAACACCATTTTGAAGGAAGTTTTGTGCCTCAAAAAAGTCAAATCTCGTTTGGTTCCAAAAACAATCAATTTTTTGGAAAAACAGCGTCGCATTGATGTGTGTGAAACAATGCTTTCTGACTATCAGGACAAGATAAAACACATTATTACGGACGATAAAACTTGGATTTATGCTTATGACCCCGAAACAACCGATCAATCAAGTGAATATCGTACCAAAGGTGAGCCAAGACCGAAAAAATCGCGCCAAAGTCGCTCAAAAATTAAGGTCATGTTGACGGTTTTCTTCGATTATCGTGGTGTTGTGCATTACGAATTCCTTCCACCGGGCCAAAAAGTCAACAAGGAATATTATTTGAGTATTATTATGCGTCGTTTGCGTAAAGCTATTCGCCTCAACAGGCCGGATTTGTGGAAAGAAAACTCTTGGTTTTTGCACCATGACAACGCAACATCTCACACTGCACTCGTTATTCGTGACCATTTCGCCAAAAATTCTACCCATATTGTTCCGCAACCGCCGTATTCGCCTGATTTAGCTTCATGTGACTTCTGGCTATTCAGCAAAATTAAAAAACCGCTCCGGGGACACCGTTGTGACACGATAGGAGAGATTCAAGCCGAATCGAAGAAGGTGCTGAAGGCCATACCGAAACAGGACTTTTCGAAGTGTTATGATGAGTGGAAAATTCGGTGGCATAAGTGCATTGCAGCCGAGGGGGATTACTTCGAAGAAGATGAAATAGATTTTTAAGAATAAAAAAGGATTTCAAAAATTATAACAAAATTCCGGGTTATATTTGTACACAGTAGTAAAATGGCTTTTTATAAATTCTATGCGTAATTTTGCATGGACCTAGTTATATGTATATATTTTTTATTAAAATAATTCCGAAATTTTCAACCTGGTGGAATCAATGACACTCGATCGAAATTACCAGAGAAAAGATGTCGGTGCGCCTGTCAACCAGTATTTTGGCTGGATCCAGATTAAGTAGCGAGAGTAGTTCCGTGCATTATACAAGGTGGCGCAAAATTAATCATCCAATTTTGTTTTTGAACAACTTTTTTACTAAATAAACAAAAATGATTTTGAGTGATGGAAATCTTTATTTGGCCCTTTACAATTTTTTCTGTTAAGTGGAAAATATGATATCCTTCAAGTGGCTGCCGCCAGTGTTGATACACATTTGTGCCTGATTTATCGTATTTTCCATGAGTTTCCGCAAGATTTCCGGGAATAACTGTTCGCATTCCTGTCGAATATTCTCCCGAAGGTCTGAGGCTTGTTGGCATAAGCCCGCGACTTCAAGTAGCCCCAACGAAAGAAGCCTGGGATGGTTAAATCGGGCGATCTTGCTGGCCATGCCAAATCGCCAAAATGGGAGATTATGCGGCCAGGAAACTATTCCTTCACAATATTTATTGTGGCTTGTACTGTGTGTGTGGTAGCACCGTCTTGTTGAAACTACATGTTCACCAAGACCCGCTCATGCAATTTCGTTAGTAAGAAGTCGTTTATCATGGCCCTGTAACATTCGCCAGTAACAGTGACCCTATTGCCGATGGCTTCCTCAAAAAAATACGGCCCAATCAGTCCTCCCTCGTGAACGCCGCACCACACAGGGGCTTTGAGTAAATGTAATGGCTGTTCGTGCATCATAGGCGGATTTTCAGTTCCCCAGAAAAAAAGATTTTGCTTATTGACTTAACCGCTTAAGTGGAAATGCGCCTCGTCAGTCGTCCCTCATAATGATTTTCGACACAAAAATCGTCCTCTTCGTTGTTGAGATTGAGCCATTGAGGATGGCTTGACAGTGATTCACACGCGACTGGCGGTTAGCAGGCATTAACTGATGCACTGTTTGCACTTTGCATGGGAATATGTGTAATTCTTTCACTAAAATTCGCTGTAGGGCCCGTCTGGTGATGCCCAATTGCGTGGCCCATCGTCTGGTTGATGTTTCATCGTTCTCAGCGGCATCGGCAGCCACAGCCGCGATATTCTCGGTCGAACGACCAGTCCAGTGGCGCCCACGCTCTGCAAGGTCTTGTGTGGTTCCAGTCTATTCGAGTCGAGCAGCTAAGCGCCGGATTTTTTGCCCAGTTGGCGCGTCACGATTAGGAAATCGACGTCGAAATTCACGCTGCGCCAACTCCACCGACCGATTATTGGTAAAAAAATTGACACGATTATTCCACGACCTTGCGAAGTATAGCGCTCCATTGCTTGTCTGTTTGTATACTGCAGCTGTCTAGTTCACAAATATCAAATATGATTCACGTACGATGCTATTTGCAAAAATTATAACATCTTTCGATAGGGTGATTAATTTTGCGCCACCCAGTACTTCTAACAGACGATCTAGTTCGAGCAGTTTTTAAAAAATAAGTGTACAAAAATTCGGAGTAATTTTCCAGACACTGTTTTTAAAATCAAATGTCTAAAAACATTTAGACTATGCCAAGAAAATAATTCAACTACCAAATAAAATAAACTGAAGGTTCGCGTTTTAAGCTAATTGACGTCTATGCCAGTTTGATTAATTATAATTAGTAACCTTCCAGTAGATTTGATCATTTGTATACATTCTACTACCACGTACTACCCCCATGCGTCTTTTTCTTTTGATATTGAAATATTTTGAATATTTTCACAATGACTCCCACAATTCAATTGTGTACAATTAGATTGAAGATACAATTATAGACATCTTTATGGGTTGGTTTTGGTTGTGACCACAATATGCATGATCATTATTATTGTGCTTTTGCTATCCGCTTATTTTGTTGATCCAATTGAACACCCGTCCACCAAATAATTAGAACGCAATTGACATTGCTCGTTGACTGATCAAAGAGGGCTTCCCGAATTAATGTGCCGTTCTTGTGTCTTTGAATCTACATGAAGCGTATGAATTGAATATTGGATCCAATTAGACAAACCCCAATGAATGTTTGCTAACAATCTGGTAGTTGCGTGCTTGTCGCTTGTTAAGGCTATTCAAATTTGTAGGTTCACACGTATAGAAGCGCCACGGTGAATGTTACGTAACAAATAAGTGGTACAACCATGCGTAATTGATCACCAAACAAAACATTTTATTGACAGCTTTTCGTTCTGGAAGGTGATGGATGTCCGCTCCTATCGAAGAGCAAACTGCGACTCAGATCATCATTTGGTGAAGACAACCGACGGATGTAGAATTTCCTCAGTGCACCAATCCAGAATCAGTCCTCCCAAAATCTTTGCGGTTGATAAGCTTCTGAGCGATGCTACGGCGGTGGCGTATGCTGCCGCCCTTGAGGAAAGACTATCGCCTATGCTACACAGCATCAGCAACACAGGCGTCCATGGGTTCTGGGAAGAACTCAAGGGTACCATCAGGTATGTCGCAGAGAAAGTCGTTGGATATAAAGCCCGGTGAGCGCAAAATGACTGGTACGACGAAGAATGCAAAAACTTACTTGACGCGAAAAATGAGACAATGGATTCAACAAGGAACCAGAGCCAGAAGAGAAAAATATGACGAGCTACGGCGAATATCGGATAGAATAATTAGACGTAAGAAACGTAAATACTTTGACGAGCAGTTGCTGAATATAAATGAAAACTTAGCTAATAGGAACACCAGACAAGCGTACAAACTAGTAAATACAATTAAGAACGGCTACCAACCCAGGACTAGCCTTTGTAATGACAAGGATTGAAACATCATCAGCGACACCGATGGCATTAACAAGCGATGGGCCTCTTATTTTGAAGAGCCTCTGAACCTACCATCTAATATCCCCACACAAGAAGCTCTCAACGATATTGTTGATCTAGGCCCACCCATACAACCCCCCACAGTAGAGGAAGTTGATCTCGCGTTGCGGCCACTAAAACGAAATAAAGCGCCGGGCGCTGACGAGATTCCAACTAAACTGCTAAAATTCGGTGTAATGGGTGTAGTTAATGCGGAGGATGAGGTGATCCCAGACGATTGGCGCAGAAGCATCATCTGTCCAATTCACAAAAAGAGAGATATAATGCGGTGTAAGTATTGCAGGGGCATATAACTAGAGTCTAGACGTCCTATAAAATATTGACGAAAATTCTGGAAAGTAGAATAAAACCGTACACAGAACGAATCATTGGCGAATATCAAAGCGATTTCAGACCTGGTCGCTCAACAACCGATCAGCTCTTGTACGGTCAAACTGATACTCCAGAAGTGCTGGGAATACAACGTAGACGTATACCAAATCTTTGTCGATTTCAAGCAGGCATACGACAGTATCGATCGTGGAGTACTGTACAACATCATGCTACAATTTGGTATACCGACCAAATAGTGCGACTGACAAAGATAACGATGACCAACTCCGTCTCGCAAGTCAGGATCCATAATAGACTTACTGATCTATCTGAAACACGCACTGGTCTGAAACAGGGCGATGGACTGGCACCGATGCTCTTCAATCTACGGATAGCACTGGGATACGCTATTCGGGCTATGCATTTGGACAACAGCAAGACGCTACTCATCAAGTCGACACAATTATCACAAGGCTGGCCAACGCAGAAGAACTTCTGCATACGCTCGATATCGCTTCAAAAGAATTTGGACTACGTATCAACGAGGGTAAAACCAAAATAATGATGCAATCGATGACAAGGACATCTGCACAATTGAGCATCAATGTGGGGAACCTCAACATCGAGTTCGTGAACGACTTCAAGGGTTGCAACTTGTCAAGGGACGCCAACGAAACTGACGAAATCATGCGATGGATTCAGTTAACTAATAAGACTTTTTTCTCGGTTCTCCCCATAATGAAATCGAAGCATGCGCACAGAAACACGAAGCTCCGCGTGTACAAAACCATTATATGACCAGTGCTATGTCATGGCTGCGAAGCATGGACCCTAACTCAAGACTCCGGAAATATGCTAGACACATTTGAACGTAAGGTTCTACGGCGAGTTTTTGGGGCTATTTGCAATCGAGGTGGATTGCTCATCCGGTACAACCATGAGTTGTATGATCAGCTGGAAGTTTCGAAAATCGTCAAACTATTGTACAACGACTTCAGTGGGCAGGGCATGTACAACGAATGGACGATGATCGCATACCAAAGAGAGTAATGAATGCAGAGCGAGTCGATGGAGCGAGACTGCCTAGATGACCGTGATCACGTTGGGAGAGCTCAGTATATGTTGACGCCGAAGAGTTACTGGGCTTCCGAGATTGGATAACGCGGTCACGTGACCGAGATAATTGGAGGATAGCGATCCAGGCGGCCAAGGCCCGATGTCGGGCTGTCGCGTCACGGTCATGATGATGATATAAATGGTTTAGTCTTTAACACATCCCTAGGTTCATGCTAATTGGAACAAAACATTGAACAATTTCCGCACCATAAATAAAACCTTTTAAAAAGATGTATGCCTTTTGATCCCATCTGATTTTTTTGATGCAAATCACTTTAAAAATGTAATGTAAAATATAAACGTATGGTTAAATATGAAATATGTGATCAGTGTGGATCTGAGCAGTTTGTAAGTGGAAACCACTTAACTTGGGTGATTTGCATTCTTAAATCATCGAGACCAATCGAAACAAGCCTTAATTATGATTTATGTCATCTTATGTTCCCATTCCGTTCTACAGACTATTTCAAATATGCCACAGGTGGTAGTTCGCAAAGGGGAATCAAAACAATCAAAAGCGTTTAGAAAAAACATGTTGTTATCCTTGAGATTAAATGTAAATATCGCTGGTAAGATTTTGAAACTTCGTAATCCGTCAATCGACATTTCAACACAGTCGGGTCGAAGAAGCATTCTATGTTGTTTCTTATACCGCAACCTCATTGCAATATTGCAAGAAATAAGGGCAGAAAACAGCAAAATTTAAAAGATAGCACCGTAAGAGAATGCATTATTCTGCTCTCGTAGAAAAAAACTCTGAAACGTTCATACAAAGTTTGGAGATCGGACCAGCGATATATCTGACGTTACATATGTAGTTATGACAGCGGTCAACAAATTGCTGAAACATGACCTGAAACTGATCGCGCAAAGTAATCTCTACTTTTTACAAGTCACCACGTTTGGTTCCAGCAATTATTGTCTTAATTGGGTGACATGATGTCAATTATACTCGTACGAGAGCCTAGTTTGTTCGATTTTCAATATGATGAAACGTTGACTTTGGAATCTCTCGTAAACAATTTCTTTTGCTGAATTGATGTGTATAAAAAAAGTTAATCCGTAAAAGTTGAACAATTATAATATATATTTATTATACAATATTTAAAGGAGCAAAAATTGTTTTATCAAGTATTTACGTAACGAGTTCTGACTCGATTCCGCATAATTATTCTATTATACTATAGGTATACAAGGTCTGCCATACCTGATGGTATGTAAATATTTTAATGGAAGATACGCTATCTCTTTAACCGTTACAGAGTTACAGCATTTTTCTAAATTGTATCAAAAAAACAGGCGGGCAAAATTCTTCTTCCGTAGTCCTCCGCGTGGGCGCCCTTTGGGACAGCAGTGGTAAATAACCATTGCTAACCAATGTCAAGCCGCCAGTGATGGAGGTGCGATGATTTGGTTGAGGTAAACATTCCCCCTGTGGTGTGGGGCGTAAAAATAATACCACGGTTTTTCCCTTTGACGGCCTGTCGTTGAAACCGACAAACAAAGGACAGGATATGTATGCCAGCAACTTCAACTATCCGAAATCTTCTATATGCTAACGAAACCGTCAATTATGCCTCGGAAAAGGACCGTATCAACGGTTACGACTTTTGGCTATCGTACAATGACAAAGATTGGATTCTGTACAAGAGATCAGAAAGTCCCCAGAACGCACGAATTCTTTAATTAGAGAGTGAATTTCTGACGTACAAATTAAACATCTTAGGAGATAGTGAGATAAGATGGTGGAGCAGCGGAGAATTTATCTCTCCAACGGGCAGCACTGTAATGTTGTACTCCGGTAAAACTACCGGTAGTCGTCTTGAGTCAGGTGTGGGGCTTCTTTTAACCAAAGCCCAACGAAACTGTCTCTTATCCTGGGCCGGTCTCCGACATAATCATGACCGCCAGGCTCCGGACCAAAGTGAGGAACATCTCAATAATACAGTGTTATGCCCCAACTGAACCCGACAATGACTTAACGAAAGAACAACTAAACGACGTTCAGAGCAGAACACATAAAGGTGACATCATAATCGTTATGGGTGATTTGAATACTAAAGTTGGCGCTGATACTCAATTGCCCTAACCCCTTGTGGGGCATAGCGCGTCAACTGTTCCATCTGGCCCAGTTGACGTTTCGTTGGCATAAATTGGTTTCAGAGAATGCAGTTGCCAGCATGCACCTCCTGCACATCCATGGCCACGAACGTCGTCGTGGACGGGATTCGAACCCGAAACGCCGGTAGTCAAACATGAGACTGATGCCTCAACACACTGCGCTACCGGTCGCGCTGATAAGGCTTAAACATGTGATGGGGAGACACGGTCTTGGTGATCGTAATGACAACGGTGAAAGATTTGTAGAGTTCTGCAATTTCCGCAGTCTCTTTATCGGTATACTATGTTTGCGCATAAGGACCGCCACAAAATAAGTTGGTCCTCTGTTGATTGGCGCAGAACACAAAATCAGATCGAGCGCTTTGCCATTAGCAAAAAGATTCAATAGTTACCTCCTGAACGTGCGAAACAAGAAGGGTACCGATATTGGGATAGGAAGAGACCATTATCTTGTGATCGCTAATGTTCGATTGCGTATTGCAGCCGTGCGCCGTCCTAGCGACGAAAGATCCAGGCACCGCAAATTCAACGCCGCTATATCGCTCGACTAAAAATTCAGCTGCCTGCCGAACTTTATCAAGTAGCGCCAAGCGTAACTGCCGATTGTTGCACCCACTTGTTGATAAAACGTGGAATACAGAGACCTTTCCCACTGAGTGGAAGGAAGGTTTGATCTTGAAACAAAGACCTCACAGACTGTAATAATTGGAGAGGCATTTGTGTGCTTCCTGCCGTTGCCAAGATAATAGCTAAAATCGTCCTCGAAAGTCTAAAAGCCCACTTAGAAAGCACAATTGATGAAGAGCAGGCTGGTTTTCGATCCGATTTCTCCTGTGTCGATTACGTTAACCCCTTGCAAATCATCATCGAGCAATGCGCTGACAATGAGTATGATCCTCCCCTTCACTTGCTTTTCATCGATTTCGAAAAGGCTTTTGATAATGTGAACCGGGATTCTATATGGGCGGCCTTGCGCAGGAGAGGCATCCCTGAGGAGCTTGTGGCTATTATTAAGGCAACCTATGACGGCACAAAATGTCGCGTTCTGTATAAAGGTAATGCATCCTCTCACCGATCCTATTCCTCATAGTAATCGGCGATGTGTTGCATGCAGCCCTATCCGGACTCGACAGAGGAATCCAATGGACTTTGACAGCTTATCTACAACATCTTGACTACGCTGACGACATATGCCTACTCTCCCACAAAATCATGGATCTGTCCGCAATGGCGTTAGATCTCGAGAGGGAGGTAAGCAAGGTTGGGCTAAAGATTAATACCAATAAGACCAAGGTTCTTAGCCCGCCGTTGCGAAAAAGAAATCCGACACCTATTGCCATCAATATTAATGGGCAGCCTGTGGAAAAGGTGGACAACTTCGTCTACCTGGGTAGCATTTTTGCCGAAAATGGTGGTACGGAGCAGGACACCGCTCGTCGTACCAACCAAGCTAAATGCGCCTACGGCATGCTGTCCAAAATCTGACAGAGCCGTTATCTCTGCATCAAGACCGAGCTGGGCCTGTTTCGCTCCCTGGTACTGTCTGTGCTTTTGTATAGGAGCAGTACATGGAAAGTTGCCGTAGGAGTTACCAGAAAGTTGCAAGGTTTCGTCAACTCATGTCTTCGTCGAATTCTAAGAATATTCTGGCCCGAAACAATATCAAATGAAGAGCTAAGTCGGCGTACGGGGCAGATGCCAATCGACAGGTTGATACGCAGGCTAAAATGACAGTGGATAGGTCACATATTGGGGAAGAGTGATAACTGCATTGCTTTGGATGCCATGAAATGTAACCCCATTTCCGAACAAGGCCGACCAAGAGGGGGTCCTAGAATCACATGGCATCGATCTGTGGCGAAGGAGTCTCAAGCACTGGGTAAGTCTTTTATGGAGTTGCACTCCATTGCCCAGAACAGAGTACGATGGCGCGCAGGAGTAGTTGACGCGCTACGCCCCACTAGGGGAGTCGTGTAAAATAAAGGTCGTGAAAGGCATTTGTTTTAATTTTTTCTTGAAAATTTCGATTTTTCAATGTAGACATTGATGCAATAACAGACAGAATAAGTCGAATAGTTTCGAAATTTTGCAAAATGAATAAAAGCAGTTTCTGAACACATTCTCTAAAATCTCCGTTGATAGGGGGTCCGGAAGTGTGGTAATCAATTGACAAATAATAAATAGCCTACATTTTGCGGATGATACAGCTATAATAACGAGTAGCATGCAAGACATAATCATTTATCAATAGACTAAACACCGTTAGAACAACTTCGGACTTGCCATAAACGCTATGGAAACCAAGTGCATGGATGTTAGCAAAAATCCGAATATTAACTATCCACCCATAAACATCGGAGGAAAAACGGTCCAGCACGTTACCACTTACTACAATAGTACTTAGGGACTTGTGTAACGAATTCAGTTACCACAGTGTGGAAATCAAGGAAAGGATCCAAATGGCTAGTCATTGTGCACTATAAGTGGGCATACTAACAGCCATTGTTTGATAGGGGAACACGCGTACAGATTAAAGCTTATATTGTAATTAGCGATAGCAGCAGGAACTGCAGGTACCAAACACGAAAGAAACTCTAAAGCGCCTTCTATGCGAATGTCCTGCACTCGCTAGAAGAAAATTAAAGTGCCTAGGATCTTACTTCTTCAACGACCTTGAGGCAGGCTCCTTCCAGCTCAACAACGATTTTCTGGTAAGGGCTAGCAACGACACGGGATGAGTACCTGAAATATGTGGTATCGTTATAGACCCAGGGGTCTATGATGAGCCGTTAGGCAGCCATCCTACCTAACCTAACTTAAACTTGTGCAGGTATTACCAGCAAGCTGCAGGGTTTCTTCCGATCTTGTCTTCGTCGAAATTTAAGAATTTTCTGCCTCGAAATATTATCCAATAAAGAGTTGAGTCAGTGTACGGGTCAGATGCAAATCGACGAACTGATATGCAGGCGAATATGGTAGTAGATAGGGATCATATTGCGGAAGGGTCGTAATTGCATTACTGAACATGGTGTGTTGTGGAACGTCATTCCCAACGAAGGCCGACCAAGAGACGCCCTAGAAACTCATGGCGCCCATCTGTAGCTCACTAGAGGTTAAGGCAAATTAATAGTATACGTGGCCCACGATCGACCTGCACCAACCGAGAACCTACTCCATCTGACCAGAGAAGTGGTTTCTAGGACCGACCTTCATCTTTTCAAGTACGAATAGTTTTAGGGGTGGGATGAGGTCCTCGACCTTTCGCTGCTCAATAACCAATAATGAGACCATAAAAGGCTCAACCTTAAGTTGTTTTCGGACTACAGTTGAATACTGTTTACGGTCGCTCTCAAATTTGAGGTGTCGAGGCTATACAGAAATCCCAAGAGAACCGACTGGAAGAAGTTTATATAGTTGATGACTACCCTAAAAATTCTCAATGACATGCAGCCTCAGTATGAGGTCAGTACAGGAGTTGGATATCGATACCTTCGAAAAAGCTATTGATTTGGGATATACATAAGTCCTCATGTTCCGCTAAATATGGGAAGAAAACTCCTTCCCCGTGGTTGAACGAGGACACGAAGCCAAGTGGCTAAATGAAGACTATATATCTGGTAAGTCATTGGTCATTTAGCTAGGGAGTAATGCTTTAATTTTCCATTCTCAGCCGAAATTCGGAGTAGAGAGGACTGGAATTTGAAGCGCAACACCCTCCCCTTCCAATACTGTTAAGTTGTATACGGGGCGACCGGTAGCGCAGTGTGTCAGTCTCATGTTTGACTACCAACATTTCGGGTTCAAATCCCGTCCACGACGTTCGTGGCCATGGATGTGCAGGAGGCTCATGCTGGCAACTGCATTATCCGAAACCAGTTTATGCCAACGAAATGTCAACTGGGACACATGGAACAGGGTGTCGCAATCCCTTCTTAAAAGTTACGCAAGCCTATGGAAAAATACGCTACGGTATTTCAGGCGGAAATTCACGCAATCGAGACTTGCGCGTACATATGCTTAGCCACCGGATACCGAAGCAGAAATATTGCAATTTTCACAGACAGCCAAGCGGCAATTAAAGCACTAAGTAATTTCTCGGTCTCGTCGAGATTGGTGCTTATTGGTCGTGAAGCATTGCAAAGATTAGGCTCTGCAAACAAGATTACCGCTTATTGGTTTTCCAGGTAACGAGACTTCGAAGAGGGCTTCTGTAACCCCCTCGTCGACATAGAGCCATCCTGTAAAATTCCTTGTATAGTGTAAGACGACATATCAAAGAATGATAGCACTCAGTAACCATTGCGAGCTGGGACTCGTACTCGTACGCTTCAGCTGCAAAGATTACGCAGAAACCGGGTGAGAATTATCCGCGGGCTCCTTGCAGATCATGTGGCTTTGAGGTATCTTCTACATAGAATGGGGATTGTCTCTGGTCCAAGCTGTCGCTCCTGTGAGAGTGATGATGAGATTTCACTGCGACTATGACACACTTCATTTCCGCCGTTTGAAATGCTTCGGTGACACTTGACTCATGTCCTGAAGCGAAGGCGATTGACTCACTAAAACTCGAGCAGCTGAGCAGATTAGTTGAAATGATTGGTTTCGATAATGAGCACTAATCTCCAAAGACACCAGGGTCTAGCACAATACACTTTCGGGATGCAGTGCTTGCGTCTTTCTTCATAAAATCGGACGGAGCCTGTACTTAGTCTGCTGCTGAAACCTCCGAAATCCTTATAGCGACACTCTTTCAGGACAACGAATATAGTTGTAGTGACACTGACAATCCTAGTGAACAGTGGACCTCTCCTGTGTAGAAAAGATCCACAGCAACCAACCAACCCAAACCACCAAGCATACTATCTAAGTCACTATTAAGCACTGCAAAATGACAAACTGATCTATAAACCTAAAATAACTAAAAAATAAAACTCACCTGATTTTTCTGAAATTGGTTTCCACCAGCATAATCCCACTCGTCTCTAAAAAATCAACGAAACAAAGGCGCAATTAGCAAAGATTCAAATCGATCTCTATCTAAGACACACTCATGAACTTACCGTCCCATTCGTTGAATCACGGGCATTTGTGCTGTACTATCGTGGATTCGAACCTGCTGCGGGGAAATTTCCTCAAAGAAAAATCCCATATCCGCTTTTCCGCCAGTGTGGCCACCATTGAAACGATTTAAAATTGGACTCAACGCGCGGCACGATCCACCGAGCAAATCGTCGATGTTGGTGTGACGCGATATAAATAGTTTTTCCGAAGTGGTCGGAGCTTTTGTCGTTCGTAATTTCACTGTTACAGTTGGAATGTTGCTATCCGTAATATTTGTGTTGTTGTTGCAGTTGCTATTTTTATGATTGCCATTACGAATTGTTTTGTTATTATGGTAAGGCGATTTGCGGTCTTTTGAAGTATCTTCAAGGCCCTCGGGACTACGTCGATCACCCAACGGCGGGATTTGGCCATAGGAACTGTCGTATAGAGGATGGGAAATGTTATGCTTATAGTAATTGGCAGACACTTGTTTGACTTCCTCGTCCTCGGGAACTATATTTTGGGATTGGTTTTCGGCTGAATCATCCTGAAGCCACCATGCTACTTCACCGGATTCAATCCTTTTGATAGGATTCATTTTGGGGGTTGACTGACGCGACGCTTGTTGCCCTTGGGCGGGCGAAAGGGGCTGTTGCACGCCATTTCGAGACGAAGACTCGTTGGAGTCTGAAAGCCACCATGCTCTCTCCCCTGATTCGTTGTGGCGAATTTTAAACACCTGAGGCTTTTTCTCGGAATCCTGAGAAGTGTCCGTCATCCACCAAGGTATCTTATACTGCGAACTGTTGGAGTCTACTTGACTATTGGCTTTATCATATTGGCTAACGACATTTTCATTCACAGTTCCTAGCTTCTGGTTTGGGTACTGACTCCTGTTGTTGTAGTTGCTGCCACGCGAACTAGCATCACTAGCCGATCCATTAGTCTGGAACTGACTCATCGAACCTTCAGTTACTGTATCTAATTTCTGGTTTTTCCTATTGTTCTCATTCGGACTCGACACGACCAACTCATTTTCTTGTCCTTCGTTGGAGTCGGTCAACCACCAAGCTCTCTCGCCCGACTCTATACGTTTAATTCGAGGGGACCGTTCCTTAAGGGGACTTTCCGAATTGCTAGTAGGCCACCAGGAAGCTACATCTCTACTTGTTGATCGTTTTATTTCGTTCGTAAACAGCCGATCCGTGCGATCACTTCTGTCCGGATCGGTATCGAAGTCGTTTTGCTGATTCAGCGTTTTCAAGTCATCTGCAATGGTGTCGTCTCCATTATCGCCAGGATCGCGGTCGTTATCGTTACGCATCCACCATGCGATCTCGCCTGAATCGATATGACGCAATTTGTACTTCATGTCGTCTCGTAGATCGAGCGCGGATTCCGTGTCGATTTGTTGACTTGTGTTTTGCCACCAACTGGATTCGTCCAGATCACTATTCGTGTTGCTCGTTACCGCGACCGTAGGATTTAGCACTTGCGATTGCGTTTTCGACACCGATGCAGTTGTCGTTAATGCGTCTTCTTTCAGAACGCCCGTAATACTAGCATCCGGTCCACTGCCGCCGCTCGAGCTATCCAAATAGATCGCTTCCCCACTCGGATCCTCCTGATTTCGAGTGACGAAAAAATTCGAAATAGATCCCAACTTTCGTATCAAAATTGATTTAGCATCTTCAGTTTTCGCAACAAGTTGTGCCGGTGATGAATCAACTCCGGTGGACGGTGGAAAAGCATTCGGCGATCGAATCTGACGAAAGTTCTGAACATCATGCTGTTCGCACGATTGCTCCACCACCGGCCCGCGATCTCCGCACATTCCGAAGCTCTTATTATAGCCACTCTCACCGTAGCTGTTGTCTTTTGGCACCTGTTCAGCGCCGAAGATGATATTTTCTTGAGTCTGATCGAATTCTCTATCTGGTGACGTCACTGGGTCTCGACCTTGGTGGTCATGCTTTAAATCGTCCGCTGACGAATTCCCGCTACTTGTTGATGATGAAGCTTCCGAACCCACGCTGGGAGATCGTTCTGCTCGCGAAAATGCAGGTGGTGTTTTTTGTTGCTCCGGTTTTTCGTCAGTATCGGTTCCCGTGCTAGGAGTTCGCGATTTCCTAGGACGATCGGTTGGACCTACATTCAAAGCGGATTTGCGGAAGTCTTTGTTTGGCCAACGCGAACTTCCCGATGATGTGCTGGCACTTTTTGTTGGGGAATCAGCTTTGGGAACGGCGGGTGGCAGCAAACGTGAGGATGACGTATTGGTCAAATTATCGGTTGATCGTTGTTTTGCCGAATTCGTCGATTGTTTCGACGACGGCTTGCTGAGCTTTGATTCAGACGATGTCTTTGACTTTTCTTGTTTGATACTGTTCCTACTATTACTTCGGGACAAGCTTGATTCGTCCTTTTTCTTTTTCTCACCAGACTCAGAATCGCCCTTGGCTGGCTTAGCGGAAGAATTCGAGCTAGAGCTACCACTGCCTGTCGTTAGTTTAGAACTTTCACTACGGGAAAACTTCGGTTCTGACGAATACGGTGAAGACCATGGAGATGTGGACAGCCTACTAGCCGAACTAAATCGGGAATACCTTGTTGTGTCATCTAGTCGGTCAGATTGTATTTCCTTGTCGAAACATTTGGGTTTTCTACTAGAACGTTGAATAGTCTTTTCGATAGTTTTAGCGAGCTCAAGTCTTCGAGTTCGCACGATCGACGAAGCACCTGGTGGCGTGGGAGACGTTCCCCTGGTAACGACAGTAACAGCGATGAACACCTCCGGTTCGAAAACGTCTTCTTTGTCATCAACTGACTCGGACTCATTGTGTTTCGTATCTTCTGCACCTAGATAGTCTACTGGCTCGTTGATTGACAGTTCTTCTAGTTTCTTGGTAAAATCATGAGTTCTGGTAGCTGATCTTGCTCGAAAATCACTGATTGACATATAGGATAATGCTTTGTCTGGAACACCGCTTGATGTGGACGAGGAGCCACTGCTGCCGTATTTAGAACCATAAGTTCTAGGGCATCTCTGGCCCAACCTATAGTTCGAAGCATAATTGTTTGCGGAACTTCCTCCCAGACTGGATTTGTATTGAACATTCACTGGACTAGGATCTCTCGATCTAGCTCTCAAATTTCTATTTTGGATTCCAGCATTTATTCGAAGATCACTGGTCGCCGGGCTGGGGTCCCGAGATCTGTGACCAAATTTCGTCAAGTTGCTTGTCGATGTCGAGAAAGTCCCCGTATTTTGTCTTCTATCACCCAGTGGACTGGGATCTCGGCTTTTTGCTCGACTGACCGTTATATTTGGTCGTCGATCGATAGCTGGACTAGGATCTCTAGATTTCATCCCATATTTGGACAGATTACTCGTCGACGTGGAATATCGCGAGACGCTTGGATCCAAATTTTTACTCGAAGTACCGCCCGTGTATTTCGGTGTACTGGTCTGCGATGAGGGTTTTGTAGTCGATGTAGTTGAGGCCAGTGATGACTTCGATGTGTCTTTTGTATCTTTACTTGTATTCGTATAATTGCTGCCGTAGTTTTTTGGTAATGGTACTACCAATGGAGTGTCGCGCTTTACGCTCCGATAGGTCCCGCCCGAGTAAGACGGTCTAAAAGCGGCTGGTGAAGCTGATAGGCCGAACCGTGACTTGGAATCCGAGGCGTTGACATCGTCACGTGATGAGTACTGAAAAAAGCATAGAGACGTTTAGTTTATATAAATTACTAAGGGCCGTTTTCTCAATGTTTAAAGTTATCCTATCGCCGAACGCCAAACGCCACCTATCCTTCAGTTAAAAATTTATGGAGTGATAGTTCCAAACAGCTGATACGAGCTGCTGAAAATTTGACAGCTAGAACTGTTTACGGTTGCACATTCAAATGAGACAATTAAACTGGTCGTAAAGAATAGAGTTCTGGAAATTCGTTCGATCGAAGAGAATTTGAAACCAACTCAGCCGCAAACTAATGCTGAGACGCGGTACAGACGTAAATTAGAACAAAACAGGTGGCAGAATTCCGCCGAGAAAATCAGCTGGTTCTCTACTACAGTATCATATTATGAGGGTTGAATACGCTTAGGGTTTAGGCCTTCGATATTTTAAAGATAGCTAACTGGCAATTTAACCAGACATTGAGAAAACTGTCCTATTCAAATATACAAATGGTTAAAGAATAGAATATTTTGCTTCAGTTCCTAATATCTAATGACGATTTGGCAACGAAAATATCTAAGATCTGAATTGCTTGGCAATATAACGAGGAATTAGTTTGACAGTTGAATTGTTTGGGGTTAGTGACGCAAACACAGGCAATTGTAGTTCATTCATTCTTGGAGAGTACCCAAAAAAAATATTTGAAATAATTGCTGAACAGATGTTTTCCTCAACATTAATTGTAAGTTAAAAATATTTTTGGCAACGACCATGTTAATTCATTAAAGCCGATTCCTTTTACTCGATATTTTGTGAAATACTAAAAAGGCTTACCGTGCTACTGGAACCTGATTTATATGGAGTGGTTGATTTCCATGGCATCTGAAAAATAATACGAATAATTATAATTAATTTATTTATTTCTTTGGATATGATTTTTTTTTAAATCAGGGCGTTTACGTTAAGAAATTTATTTCTTTGCTTATTTCAAAATGTCGAGCCTGAGGTGTAGAATTGGTCTTCACAATGGGCTTAATTTTAAGAGTATGTGTCAGTTACGAGTACTATTACTATTATTGGCATTATATATGGTCACGAACAGCTTTTTAGGTTTAGGTTCCGTCTAGTGTACCAAACAACCTGGCACATAATAAATGGAGACTAGACGGGGTACTGAATTTGACCCGTCAGACGGTGAAGCAAACCGCCACATTTCCTATTCGTAAAGTCTACTATCTTTCCAAATTTCATTAAATTTCACTTCAAGAAGAGAAGGAGAAATGGGGGAAGGTGAAAATAATAGTCGAGCATCCCGCATTGGATATTAGGAGTAAACTCTCGGCACCGGTGGTTCCAAAGAGTATCCATGTCGAAACTGTTGCTTCCTACGACGGAAAAGCTTTAGAAGGCAAAACAACACTGCCTGTTGGAGGATAGGTGTTCGAAGGAAAGGGTACATGAATGGGATAAGAATTAAAAAAAAAAGAAAACAAATATTAGGGCTGAAACTCCAAAGTTATTAAACGGAGCATAGAGTTGATTTCGATCCTAGGGTGGGTTCGCTCACAATAGAGCCCAAATCAACTCTAACAGCACATTATTAGGACCTCAGTTGGGCGCAATTTGATAACTTTTGGGGTTCAATCGTAAGACTTGCGCCCGCCCCGGTTCCTTCATTGGTTTTCGAGCCAACCGTGAACCACTTGACGCTATATTTCTATGTATTTCCCCTGCCAGTGCTCTTTTTTTGCATATTACGGCCGTGAACCGTTGGTTGCATTATATTTCTTTCGCAAGATGATCAGATGGCATTTTTGTGACAATGCTCTCATTAAGCCAGCTTAGTTGTACCGGATTCAGCATTAGCGCCATTTTAGCTTCTGTCTTTAAATGAATGTGTATCGGCCTCAGGTAGAGCAATACATCAAGAGCGGTAGATGGACAGAGGCGAAGAGCCCCTGTCACCATTAGATTTAGATTTCTTGACTTTGGCTTTTAAGACCAGCAGCAGGAAATGCTCTTTTTCACCAGACTACTGCACCGTATTCTAACATAAGTCTGAGAGTAGCCTTGTAAATCCAGGGGCTTTCGAGGGTTTGATACCCTACTTTTTAGCTAGATATTGCCTACATATCGACAAGGCCTTATTGGTCCTGTCCGCCACCACCCTGAGATATTCCTACCACAGAAGTTCACTGCCGACGATGACGCCCTGTTATTTGGTATGATTTCCAATGGGAAGGGGAGAGTTGTACTTTGTGCGTGAGGTTTTTCCTTCTAGAGAATGGAGTGAAAACTGCCTTGGATGAACTGACTCGAAGTCCGTTATCATTACACCATTTTCGTACAGTGTAGAGAGCGCAGGTTCAAGGATGTTTGGTAAAAACTGCTCGAACTTTCCTTTAGTCAATAGCTGCGTTTTCTTTCAACGGTCCAGATCAGAGCAGAACAGCAATTACACGCGTTACACTAATAAAATTGTTTTAGATAGAGCTGGTTGTTAGTGTAATGCGTGCAATTGTTGTTCTGCACTTGATCTAGACTGGACAAAAAAATGCAGCTAAACTAAGTCATCAGCGAAGCCCTGCGTCGAGAGTTTCCTCAGCAGGCCATCAACCACCACGCCGCCGAATAAAATTGTACAGAAATTAAATAACATCGAACAGCTGGATAGTGAATATTTTCAATAAATGACTGGCGCAACAGTCCAATTTGAACCATGGCCTCGAGATGAGTTAGCATCATCTCATTTTCTAGATCGTGACGGTATGTCTTGTATAGAGGTGTGTGATGTTACTGATCACACACGCTCAACCGAGTTATTTGCCCCATAAATGTGTATTCATTTAACAGCTGAGTGGTCTCATAGTCCGAAACGTAAATCCCCTTTTTCATCGAAAACTACCGCATTCAGTAGGATTTGAACCGGGGCCCAGTGCGTAAAAGGCGATCGTGCTAACCGTTGCGCTATCCGTACTACTACTGAGTGAATATTTTAATACGGATATATGTAGAATAAACTTTCTTTCGTGTAGGGAATTTTTCTTCAACAGATTTTGTCAAGATTTGCTCCAAGATTTCGAAGATTTTCTCCGTCAATTTCAGCATGAAGGAGGTGAGACCGAAGGATTTATATGATTTAGGGTCTTCTTTTGGGCGATTTCCCAATTTCGAAATGAAGACTACCTTCGCGGATCTCCATTTGTGAGGAATGAATCCTAGTGCGAAGCTGCCTATAGATATACTCAAGATGTATGGAATCAGTGCCTCTTGTCCTTTCTGATAGCCGATAGCCCATTTGACCTTATCTTTCGTAAAGATATTTCTCGACGCTTTCCAATCGAATGGCGTAGCTTTGTATACTCCTCTCAGGGCGGGTGGCACAGAGACGTTCTCCACTAGGGTTTTACAATAAGGAAAGTGGGTACTTAAGAGAAGTCTGCCCTGTGCGTCGGTATCTGTGGTAGTGTTACCATCCGCTTCCTTAAGGGTGCTTATCTGATCAGTGCCCTTTATTCTAGCCAACAAACAATGCAGTCTGCTTGTTTTCACAGAACCTGCTCCTCGTGTTTTTTTGCAGACCTGATCTTTTTGTTGTATTTTGAGAGCGACTTATGGTAGTCCTCCCACGCGCCACTTGTTTTTAGCTTTGTTGGAGAGTTTCCTTGCAGTTTTCCAGTTTTCCTTTCGCGAGAGAGTTTAGGACTATAACAGGTAACAGGTAACTTCGCTGCTGGCTTTAGTTGAGTTCAGTTTAGTTCAGAGAGTAGTTCTCTTCGTAGGAGGCTACGATGGCGTATGTAACATTAGTAGTAAGGCTATCCAAGCTTTGCCAGTTCGAGACTGTCCCATCAATCATTGCCAACCTCTTATTAAGATATGTCGCGTAGTTTGTCCAGTCCGTTAGTTGTGGTATACGTCTTATCCGTGTTTCTTGCACTGAGACGTCCAAGTCGAACCTAATGTGCGTGTGATTAGATAAGGACGGTTCGTCCGATACACGTCAATTCGGAATCCAGTTGCCAGTAAGATGACTGCCAAAGGTGATGTCAAGTATCTCCTGTCTAGGCGTCATTGTAAATGAGGGCTCATTGCCCTTCTTGTAAATGCTGAGATCCAAACTAGTGATGTAACACAAGAAGGTATTCACCCCATATCAGTGCTTCCCCAGGCTGTGTGGTGCGCGTTGCCGTCACAGCCGACCAGTAGAAGCATGTTATACTATACCTCTTCCAGAAGTCGGCAAGCTTCTAGATCTAATCTGAGGGAACTGCTGAATCCCCATGGAAGAATGCTGACCATTTTCTGCGATTCGCTTCTTCCAGCCGGGTTGATACTAATAGCAACGAGATTGCTGTTTTACGAATTTCGACGATGAGATCGAAAATAAAGGTTACGGTAGTATTCTCATGGAGAAAGGGCGAAATAGAAAGGATAGCTTGTCTCACGGTGACAGAAGTTAGACATACCTGTCATATAACATACAGCGAAGTGATGCATAAATGAGGGCTGTCTTTTAAGTTTTGTATACAGGAACATCGAGGTTGGTACGAATCAAATATCACTACTAAATATTAACCTGCATATTTAGTTAACCTAAATCCAAAGTGTTAGTACGATACGTATAGTTTTACAGCCACAGCGAATTGTCGAAGTCATCGAGTTATCCGAATAATAGAATTAAACCGAGAACATTTTCGTGCAGTAATTTTTTACAACTTTCGAAGACAATTATCTCAAAAAGAATGCCTCGCCAAGTTGGTTTCTGTTTTCGGCAATGAATCACCAAACCAGTCGACTATTTCTCATTGGTATGCAGAGTTCAAACGTGGACGGGTGAGTCTTAGCGACAATCCAAGGGCAGGTGCACCAAAAACGGCAGTCACCTAAGAAAACATCGATGCTGTGCGCAAGTTCATCACAAAATATCGACATGTGACATATCGCGAGATTGAGGCATCATTGGGGATTTCAATTCAACCAATTTTGCATGAAGGATTGTGCGTAAAAAAAAATAGTTTCTCGTTGGATACCGCATCTATTGACCGAAGAACAGAAAGCAGCTCGGGTCAGTTGGTGTCAAAAAACTCTAGAACGCTTCAACACAGGAAACTCTAACGACGGGTACAGCATCATTTGTGGTGATCAATCGCGGATTTACTCTTATGAACCCGAAAATAAACACCAGTCGTCTATTTGAGTGTTTCAAAATGAAGAAAAGCCGACAAAATTCATCCGCTCTCGAAGTGTCAAAAAGATGGTCGCGACATTTGTCTCAAAAGCAGGTCAAGTAGCAACAATTCCTCTGCAAGATCAAAGAACAGTTGCTACCGATTGGCATACAACCATTTGTTTTTCAAGAGTCAGCGCTGAGCTTCGAAAAACCAACCCCGAGTGACGAATCATCCTCCACTAAGACAATGCTAGTTCGCACACAGCTCGCAAGACAATTGCATTTTTGAAACAACAAAACGTCGAATTGTTCGATAATCATCGGTACAAACCCGACCTAAGCCCCAACGAATTCTTTACATTTCCGAAAATTAAGAACAAACTGCATGGACAAAAATTCCAGTCGCCAGAAGAAGCAGTTGACGCCTTCAAAACCGGAATTTTGACTGTACCAACAAGCGAGTGGAATAACTGCTTCCAGAGTTGGTTCGAACGCATGCAAAAGTGCATTAATCTTCGTGGGAAGTATGTACTTCAAAAAACAATAAAGTCTATAAAAACTACGTAGTGCGGTCCATGAGTTCTTGGCCTCATGTAGTAAATAGAGTGCGTTCGCAAAAATCTTTATGCAAGCGTCAGTGACAAGTCTCGACAAGCTTTACACAAAATTTCAACTTGCTACTTCAATCCATTTAATTGTTGTAAAGCTCGAAAGATCACTCCGGCAAGTTGTTTTAAAAAATTTCTCAAAATGAGTTTCGCGCTGTTATAAAGTTTTTGACTAAAGAAGGATTAATGCCAACACAAATCAAAGAAGGAATGATGGCTGTTTACGGCGATTTGTGTCCATCATTTTTAACAATAAAAAATTGGTCTAAGTTGTTTCGTTGGGGACTAGAATCATTAGAAGATGACCCACATGGGGGAGGTCCTGTGACGGTGACTACCCCAGAAAACATTAAATTTGTGGAAGAAATTGTTCTAAGTGACCGACGTCTAAAAACAAAAGAAATTGCAGCACAGACCGGCATTCCCAAAACAAGTGTTCTAAGGATCCTACATGAAAATTTAAATATGACAAAAATTGGTACAAGGTGGGTGCCTCGAATTCTCAGCGCAGTGCAAAAGCAGCGTCGAGTAGAATGTTGTTATCAATTTTTAGAGCTTTGCCACGAGGACCAAGAAGGAGTAATCCAATCAATTGTAACAGGTGATGAGACCATGGTCTATTATTATGATCCGACATCCAAAAGAGAATCCATGGAGTGGTATCGGAAAGGAAAACCCGTGCCAAAAAAAGCAAAGGTCACTCAAAGCACCAAAAACGTGATGGCTACAATCTTTTGGGACTGCGAGGGAATCCTTCTGATTGACTTTAAGGAATCAAATACAACCGTGAACGCAACATATTACTCTAACTTACTAAGGCAGTTGCGTCAAAAAATTATCGAGAAAAGGCGCGGAAAAATTAACCACGGTGTGCGCTAGCTTCATGACAATACTCCAGTCCACTTCCAAGACTAGTGTTCGCGAATGTGGCTTCACAGAGATTGAATACCCACCATATAGCCCTGATCTGGCCCCATCCGACTATTTTTTGTTAAGGGGTAGAAGATTCAACAGTGACGATGAAATTAAACAGGCGGTGTACGACCATTTTGACTCTAAAGACGCATCATATTTTTATAGTGGCTTAGAAGCTTTAGTCAGACGTTCTGAAAAGTGTGTGCAAATAAAGGGAGAATATATATTAAAAAATAGTCACAGTTTTTTTTATTTATGACTTTTCTTTCCATGTTAGGCTAAGAACTCATGGACCGTACTACGTATATACTGTTTTAATTCAGCCCTATATGCAAAACTTAAAAGACAACCCTCGTACATGCTCGTTTCACACTTGACTTTAAATGTCAATGTCATTCACTCATCCGAAAGGAAAATGACATACCTACATATGTAAAATATGTATTTCAAAAATGCTGATTTTGGGGAAAGAGTCGCAATACTATTGCTATTACGACTCACTTTACTTGCGGGTGAGCGATACTTGAATTTTATTACTTAAAATTTCCACATCTAATTGCTAAGCAGAGTCTTCACAAAACAAGCAATTTATTATGTTTGAAAACTTTTCCTTGCTAGCACCATTTAAATATATTATGTTCTGAGTCAACATAAAATCGTCCTTTACAAAGCCACATGTGTACACAGCATTCGCCGAAACTCCCTTCGTTGATTGATTGAATTGAGCTTCAACTTCTCACTGAACCCAAAGTCTTTCATTTGACTGTATTTTTGAATGCTTCAGCTGTTTCTACTTACATATACACACTAAATTTACTATCAAAAGCCTCCAACAGAATCTTATCCCAGAGGACTGAGTCTAGGTTTGTGTATCGCTAGAACATAAATGCGGAGAACAAAAAGGACTTTATACGTATGTGACACAAATTTGCGAACGAGTCGAAGCAATTTGCCATTCATCAAATAGATTGATGTGCTTAGCTAAGTGTGGAAGGTTCGTGATAAATATTTCATCTTCTTGAAGTGTACCGTCGGGAATCAGGAAATTCTCGTTTTGTACAAATCCAACATTTTGGATATCGGTGTTATTGCCCGAACACGTTAGTAGAAAAAATGATAAAAAATTGTAATTTCCTAAATCCACTGAAAAATAATTCCAAATAATTTCCAAAAGTATAGGTATATTCCGTATAAAGTGATTTTGATTAAAAAGAAATGTTTTTCTATACATTGTAATCGACAATATTCTGGTCTGTTTGTGCTGCTTCCACCAGCAGATCGATGGCAACACCTGCTGAGTAATGATCTGTCGGTGGTACGAAACCAGAGGTCGAGGGTCCCATTACACTTGGAGCCCGATGCGAGCGCGAGGGCATCTGATTCGTTCGCCAACCATTCCATAATTATCGCCCCATTTTTGCTTGACATGTTTGTGTTGTCTTCCCCAGGCCTATGAATTTTTATTAATACATAAAGGACGGGGGCAACGAGCGGCGAAAACCCCGCCCACGTCTCCCAAACTCAGCTACAGCAAGCATAGGGCACTGCGTGATTGAGGGGGCCTTTCTCTTCGCCAGATGGCACAGCCCGACCTTCACGGTCATTATGCTACCTTAGACTCCGTCCTCACGGGCATCTTCGGATGCCCTCTAAATTGCAACAACAAAACAACATTTGAGTGTTTTAACGAAGACTTAGGCCGAGTTTAGAAGCTGCGGAAGCAATTGCGGTTTACAAATTTACATTGAATTTAAATGGAACAAACCGCGGCAGCAGCCGCCTCTGTAGCCGCCGTGGTTTGTTGAGCGGGAAGATTGCATTTAAATTCAATGTAAATTTGCAAACCGCGGTGGCTCCTGTGGCGGTTACCGCGGCAGCTGCCGCAGTTTTGCTAAACTCGGCCTAAATATTCCGCTATGCAAGATTATCTATTTATGTACTTACTGAGGTATTATATGAAATAAGGCAGTGGTTGTTCACTGTATACAAATTTGGTTGTTTTGGTTGGTTAGCGAAGAAAATGCCAGAAGAAGCGACAAGCAGGAAACGTCCCTTCTGTGGGAGCTCGGAATTATCGATGGCATGCCAGAATACGATGCTTCCAAAAATGATTTTCAGGGTAAATTTCTGATAGTTCTCAAGCCTACCATAAGAACTGAATCATAATTTGTGCCATTCTAAGCAAATCGGGGCATGTATTCAACCATTTGTTATTATTCAATGACTTCCCATCCACTACCATATTCTACAGTATTGTTTTACAAAATAGCCACTTTCAGCAATTTCATTTTACAACCCTTTTGGGAAACACTCATCCAATTGTTTACGCCACTGTCCTTAATTTTCAAGACAAGTAAATTTCTACAGCAATCATGCTTCTATGAAAATCATGAATGCTATCAATTCAATTGAGTTGATAAACTCTGTTCAGACGAGCACACATAAAAGCTACTTGTCATTCAAGTCTACTAGTTGGAGGTTTCAGTGGTATAGCTTCCATTACATCCATCTACCCCCAATAGTCGGTTAAATTTCTTGGCAAAAAGAGTCTTATATTTTATTCAAAGGGCTTGGATTTTTCTCGAAACATGCACTCTGAATGGAATATCTCTCTTGAAAATGCACATTTATCCACACATGTGGTAGATACACTCATGATTGCACGAAACTGCACATCATATGTAAGTGTCACCACACACTGTCGAGCTCGAACACGAACCTGGAACAAATGTCCTCTGACACACACACACAAACTTACATAAACGTCAAGAAAACCGATTCACTTGTACCAGGTTCGTGTTCGAGTTCGGCAGTGTGTGGTGACACTTACATACATACTGTATATGTATTTGCAATTTCCTTATACAAAAACGATACTACTTAGCTGCTTACACGTAATTCATATTTTCATGTTATATTTAAAAGATTTTCTGAACGAAATTTATGCAATTTTTCCGGTAACCTAGACATTGTTAAGGAATCTTTTGTGCATTACTTTCAGATGCTTTAGATTTTTTTATTAATGATAATGATATCGATTTGGCGAATCCTGTGAGATGTATTCGTGTATCAAAAGTAGTAGTTAGTTTGGAATTTCAAGGAGTTTGCAGAATTTGTTTTTGTTTCCGGAACTTCTGGGTCACCCCAATAGGACGTGCAAATATCTTTCAAGAAGCGATTAATAAGCAAAATGTTTTTGCGAGAAACTTTGACAGTGTATAGCGGCCAAATTTTTAAATTTTTGAAGCTGCACCTATACAATTTCAAGGTTATATTGTAGTAATTGATGTTGGGCAAATAGGCTGAGGGGAGAGTGCTGTAGCTCAGTGCGTTGAGATGTCATTTTGATCTCTCATGCTATTGTTTAGCCATGTGTTCGAGTGCCGTCGTGGCCATGGATGTTTTTATTGTCCCTCCCCTGTGATGGGGGGGGGACCTTTCCCGACTTGTATTTATTTTGCATGTACAATATTTGTATTTATTTATACTAACGAAATATCAACTAAGCGACACACTCCTCAATTGCCCCAACTCCTTGTGGGGCATAGCGTCAACTGTTCCATGTGGCCCAGTTCACGTTTCGTTGGCATAAACTAGTTTCGGAGAATGCAGTTTCTAGCGGGCACTTCTGCTCCCCTAATTAGCATACCTAAGACAAGTCGGGTCGGTCCAACTAGGGATCCGTTTACCAGAGAACACAATTGTCCAGAAAACTGAAACCAAGCCTTGGATACAATCATGGAAACGGTTACGCGAACCAGACACGGACTCTTATTACTCTTACTATAGGCGCGTTTTTTTGCTTTTCTTAACCTGTATAGGCTAGTGAAACAACACGCAGTACAAAAACAATGCTACCCTATATTTGTTAGCGCTCAGGCTGATAATTTATCGAGTGCTGATTCTGACCTGGATAGCGCACAAGTCAAGCTTTTATTTAGGACGCATCTAGCGGTTGGTAGAAGAAGTTCGTTCATTCCACGATTTTCACCTCAGTCCACCTCGATTAGATTCAATGGAATTGCACATTTTTCCCAATTGGAAAAGTGATTTTTGTCGAAATATTAGGAAACTACTCGGAATCTGCAAAAGAACGCGCCTAATGTAAGACCCAGTGCGATTGTTAGGACTCTTGAGCTTTCACGTTGGTGAGTCGCTCTGTAAACTTGTAAATAAGTTGCTACTATCGAGGCTTATTCGCGCCACTTTGGGCACATCATCTGTAAGTAGCCGCTTTTGTAGGGAGCTCTCTAAGGCGATATATTGTCTCTACTTCAATAAGGTTTCGACGATTTGCGAGTTGTGAGCTGTCCGTCATTCATCAAGAGACCGGACGGAGCTTAGACCGAATCGGCGGCTGAAACGCTTGAACTACTTATGGCAACACTCTTCCCGGGCAGCGAGGACCGCTGCGTCACTTACAGGTCAGTTGAGCAGTCCCTTTCTCGGGAGGAAATGGCATTGGTAATAACAGAAGAGAGAACGACTTGGGCCATCAACAGTTTTTCGCCGTACAAGTCTCCGGGACTTGATGGCATTTTGCCAGTCATGCTTCAGCAGTTACAAGACATAGTAACTCCATGGCTAGTGGCCATGTTCAGAAGCTGCATAGCACTAAACTATGTACCCAGGTCTTGGAGACGTGTACGCGTCACGTTCATTCCGAAGGCGGGCAGATGTGGTCATGTGTCTCCAAAATACTTCAGGCCTATAAGCCTCACTTCCTTCTTAATGAAGGCACTGGAACGAATCTTGGACAGCCATATTCGACAGTTGTTGTTAAAATCGCCAATTTCAAAAGGCCAGCATTCGTACCTCAAGGTAAGGTCGACGGAGACGGCTCTCCATAAGGTGGTACGCACGATTGAGCATGACTTGTACTACAAACAATACACTCTAGCCGCTTTCTTGGACATTGAGGGCGCGTTTAATAACATCCGAACTGATATCATTCAGAAGTCCTTAACCGAGCTTGGGGTGGGGACTTGTTTTAGCAGCTGGATAGTAGCGATGCTAAACAGCAGAACAATTCAATCGGAGCTGGGGGGATGTCAAGCTACCAAATACGTACGCAGGGGAACCCCTCAAGGTGGGGTGATGTCTCCCCTGCTTTGGATTATAGCGATGGACGGACTCCTAAGAAAGCATCAGGAGTCAAGGTAATTGCATACGCAGATGATGTGGTAATTCTGGTTTCGGGTAAGTTCCCAACAGTCATGAGCGAAATCATGAGCGAAGCTTTGAACATAGTAAACACTTGGACTGCAGAGTATGGCCTTAGTGTGAACCCGAGAAAAACCGAGCTAGTCCTCTTTACCACAAAGACCAAAATACCGGAGTTTCAACTCCCACAACTTAATGGCCACTCTTTAAACCTGTCACCCAACGCTAAGTGTCTCGGAGTCATTCTCGATTCGAAACTTAGTTGGAAGATGAACATTGAGCATAGTACAAAGAAAGCTTATATAGCCATCTATTCCTGCAGGAGAACTTGCGGCAGAAGCTGGGGTCTTCAGCCAAAGACGGTTGTACACGGATGTAGTGCGACCTATACTCGCTTACGGAGCATTGGTATGGTGGCCAGCTCTAAGTAGGAAGTATAATATTGACCTATTGAGCAAAGTGCAAAGAACCGCTTGCATCACAGTCACGGAGCTATGCATTCATGTCCAGCGGATGCACTTAATATCATCCTAGGTCTACTCCCTTTAGACCTACCAATAAAATTTAACCCGGCGTGCAGCGCTGTCAGACTAAGGGAGTCTGGATGTTGGACGTCCAAACCATATGGGCATAGCAATATACTGGAGTCTGTTGCCAACAGACTATATCGTCACCGAAGTAGACTTTGAAAAGCACCTCGTAACAAAGTTTCCAACGAGAGCGGAATGGAGTGAGGGAGAGATGACCGGAAGATACGACTGTAAAATATTCACTGATGGCTCTAAAATGGATTGTGGAGTCGGTGCGGGGGTCTTTTCTGAGGATCTCAGTGCATCAATGTCTTTTCGCCTCCCAGACTGTGCAAGCGTATTTCAAGCTGAAGTGCTGGCAATAAGGGAAGCGTGTAGGATGTTGAGGCACAGCGCAGGAACCACTAGGAGTGTCGCCATCTTCTCAGACAGCCAGGCCGCGATTAAGGCTCTGGAATCAATAACAATTTCATCGAAAATAGTAAAACAATGCCCCAGTGAACTGGCTGGACTGGCGGACCTCTTGAGAGTTTCTCTTCTATGGGTTCCAGGACCTAGGAACATAGAGAAGGAACGAGAAGGCCGATCAACTGGCGAGACAGGGCTCTGCACTACACGAGTCGTACGCGGTGACTGTCCAGGCGCCGTTTAGTGCCGTTAAAAATTAGATTCATACACATTTCATGACATGGGCTAGTGGAAGATGGGGCGCACTGACAACGTGTGGCACGTCTAAAAAACTATGGCCATCATATGACGCACGTAAATCTAATGCCCTTCTAAAGAGAACCCGTTCGGATGTCGCAAAAGTTACAGCGGTCACGACGGAGCATTGGCTAGTGAGAGTGCACGCGGCCAGATTGTGTATACCTTACAACATGTTCTGCCGCAGCTGCAGGAATGAGGAGGAGGAGGAAACTCGGATCCATTTCTTGTGCAAATGCCCGGCTCTTGCAAGAATCAGACATCAATAACTGGGCAGCGTTTTCTTCCAAGATATATCCGACATCTCCTCGAAGAGTATCGGCTAGATAATACGTTTTGTTAACTCCACAGGATGGATCTGAGGACGAATACCTCAGAACGTTCTTGATATCAACGGTTTATTCCTCTTATGAGGCATGTGGCATCAAAACGGCGTACCTAGCGCTACTTGTGTTTTCTTTCCCAGCTGGGAAGTAGCAGCCACTCTAACCAGCCAACCAACCAACCAATTAACTCCGCTGCGGTCGACAGAGCCAATTTATGATGCGGCTCGGTGATAATTCATACCAAACGACGAGGGCGATCTGGTCTAGACTCAGTCCTAGCCACTTGGCTGTACTGGTGGCAATTTGTAGACTACATATTGCCAGGGTAGTGGAGGTCATCACATGGCACTGCCCCATTGTGGAGCTCGCCTGAAGGCCTCGCATTCCTCACCATGACTACTGTAGAAGCTGTGAAGAAGCGGATGTTGAGAAAAGCATTATTCCTTTTGTGTCATTGCAGAGCCATGGCGGTCAGGAAGTGGAGGAAATTTCTTGGTTCTTCGTTTTTCAACGACTTGGAGGACCTCAACAACGCTGGCACGACTCAGCTTAATCGTTTAATTGCTAGCATCGGTTGGATGAACACCTAGATTTTAGAGTGAGGTATGCAAGCAATATTTGAAGCCATATACCATACTACAATAGTTAATATGGAAAACTGTTTTGAAAAAATGTTAAGAGAGGGGGGGGGGACCAAAATATCCCTGCGTGTGCCTTAAGTTAGTCTTTGATCGGCCCTGGGTGGCTGAATGTTGATGGAGTGGAGTGTCATGAAACGAATTCACTAGACTACTGTTGACAGTATTCTGCGTCTTTTGGTTGGTTGGACAAAAGAACATTGGCAATGGTCGCGGTCTTGAAAGCCTGACCGGTTAAGGAAATGATAGTGAGCAACAGAAATGGCATAGCATTGTGTATCCGTAAGTGCAAGAGAGACGCATTTAACTGATAGATTCACACATTCGACGCACACGACTCATGCGAAAGCATCTACATACGAATCCCGAGAGCAGAATGACCACCAACCAATTTTCGTTACGCCTGTTTCTTAGTAATTGCACTAGAGCGAAAGAGACAGAGAGGCCGGTAGATTTATTTGTTTAGAAATCATAGGCAGGGGAAACGAACCAAAAAGTTTGTCCGGTATATTTCTCCTCTAAAGATCCTTTCAGATAAGCGACACTCTATCTTCAACTTACGGATGTACAATACTGTTACTCACTGTCAAATTGTCTGATCCTACATATGGGTTTCCCAAAACGCAGCCAATGAAGTGCTACGTCGGCAAGGTATCTTCTGATTGGGCGTGATAAGACCAATGCACTGGATTAATGTTAAAGACATGTTGATTTCTTTGGTCAGGATAGAAGGACTCTTTTCGACATGAAGGGAAACCTGGCCAAGTATGTTAACAGCACATTAACATTGCATTAACATTATGCTAATAGTGCATTAACAGCACATTAACGGTATGGAGCAGTGCATTTACATTATGTTAACAGTGCATTAACAGTCCATTAACACCACGTTAACAGTATGCTAACAGTACACTTACAGTCCATTGACAGTATATTAACAGTGCATTAACATGATCTTGACAGTGCATTGACATGATGTAAACAGTACATTGACAGTATATTAACAGTATATTCACAGTGCATTTACAGCACATTACATACAGGGTTATCCATTTTCTCTTTCGGAAAGTAAACTTAAATTAAACACAGTAAATATTTGAATTTCGATGAAATTTTTATTTCATAATAAAGTTTGGATTATGCCATTATACGTGGAGTACAATATCTGTCAAATGTCCCCCACGGGACCGCTCGCAGGACTCGATCCTTTTGAGGTAATTTTCGATTACCTTTTCACACATTTCGGGCAATAACTCGGCTATAACTCGACGGGTTTCGTCCTTCAATTGACCAATCGTCGTGAGATTGTTCGCATAAACACGGTCCTTCGCATAGCCCCACAAAAAGAAATCTAACGGCGTTAAATCGCAAGACCTTGCTGGCCAAGCCACATCGCCGAATCTCGAAATTACGCGTCCTGGGAATTTCTCGCGCAATAAAGCCAAATTTTGTCGCGTGGTGTGGCATGTGGCCCCGTCTTGTTGAAACCACATATTGTCGAGATCCATATCTTCAATTTCCGACCAAAAAAAGTCATGAATCATGGCGCCATAGCGCTGGCCATTGACTGTAACGGCGGCTCCTTCATCGTTTTCGAAGAAAAACGGCCCAATGACGCCACCGGCCCACAATGCACACCAAACAGTCACTTTTTGCGGGTACAACGGTTTCTCAGCGGTCACTTGCGGTTGCTCACTGCCCCAGATGCGACAATTTTGTTTGTTTACATAGCCGCCGAGCGCAAAATGGGCCTCATCGCTAAAGAAGATTTTCTTCGAAAAATCGGCATCGGTGGCCTGCTGTTCGAGGACCCAATCTGAGTACTCACGACGCAATCTGTGATCAGTCGGCTTTAATTCTTGCGTGAGCTGGACTTTATAAGGATGGAGATGAAGGTCCAAATGCAAAATGCGCCACAATGTGCCGTAAGATAGGCCTAAATGCTGGGATCGGCGCGGAATCGACAAATTCGGGTCTTCGGCCACACTTTCACTCACAGTGGCGATCTTTTCGGTCGAACGTCAAAACGATGATGCACAGGTGTAGAAATGTCTGTCACCGATCCAGTTTCTTCAAATTTTTTCACTGTGTAGGCAATTGTGCGCTCATTGGGACGATTATGTCGACCATAATCTGCGCGTAATGCACGAAACGTGGCCACCGCAGATTCACCATTTTGGTAGAATAACTTAATAATTTTAACGCGTTGTTCAGTCGTAAAACGTTCCATCTTGTAAAATGGCAAACCTTCAACTAAACCAATACCAGTTTGGAATACACTGACATTTGACAGATGTAAGGATTTTTTTTGATGACTTCAATTTGCTGTTTTTCGTCTTCGAACCGCCTGACTCCTTTCTCCTTTTTCAAGTTGGTTATCCGTAAATATTTCCTTAGAGGGAGCAAGAAGGTCCAATGGGTTTTTTCATACTAGAGGACGCATTCCATTTCTTCTGAAATAAGCAAAGCGGAGTGAGGAGCATGAATGGTAGTCCTTCATCTGTTTCACGAGACTGCTAAAGCCACTTAAATGAGAATTTTCAGAGAGATCATAGGTTAGGTTAGGTAAGAGGGTTGCCGCTAGAAAAGGAGAAGGAAGCTTTTCCTGAAAGCGTCAGACATTGGTTGGCCTCTTTTAATTTTGTTGAAAAGAACAGTGAGCCATCTAAGCCCGACATGATTCATCTTCAACCAAAAATCCAGGGGTATCTTGTCCGGTCCGACTGCCTTTCCGCGTTTCATTTACATCATTGCCTTCATCACCTCTTCCACTGAAAAATCAGCGATATCAGTGGTGTTTGGCTGTACATATGTCTTAATAGTGTCTACCGAAAGTCTCTGTGAATGTCCGTATTTCTAATGTATCATCGGAGTTTAAAAATCCTCCGTAGTGATAGATTTTGGCAAATTTGCAGTTCTTTAATGTTAGTATTGAAAGCTTGGCTGAGCTTTCGTACAGCAAAGTCGGTAGTATTGTCAGTTTGTAGATGAGTGACCGGTTCTTGTTGCTTAGTCGTCTGGAGCTGGTAATGGGGTACAGGGCTTGGAGTGTTCCATTGCACTTCTGTCTACAGCGTTTTATATGTTCTGTCCACTTCAGCGATTTGTCCAATATCAGTCCTAAATAGATGGCAGTTTCCTGTCAGTCTATTTCTTGTTCGTCTACCGTCAGATTGTCGGGGTTTTGCCTTGGTCGTCTCGCCTGCGTCTTGTCCGCGTTCACCAAGATCTTCCATTTCTGGAAATATTACAAAAGTATGTCTATGGATTCCTGGAGTAATGAAGTAACTCTGTCTGCATTTCTTGCAGTGTAGAAGATACAAGTATCATCTGCGAACAGTGAAATACGCGCGTTGGGTGGAATTTCGGGGGACTACATGTCTTGTAAGTTGTCCAAGCCTTAAATGCGTTCGATTTGGCCTGCACTGCCTCTTCAGTTTCGTTATTCCAACACCACGTCTCCTTGTTCGTGTGGTGTGGGCTTTTCGAAACTGCCAGTGCCTTCAGCCCCACCTACTACAATAGCATTTCTTCCAAAGCATTCCACATTTGTGCTGGACTTTGCTCGTCGAAGTTGGTGTTGTTTTGAAGCCACTCCTCCATTTTAACAATAAGTGGAGCTACAACAGATTCAAAGCTTTTGTTGTTGAGATTATGCAAATTGATTTTCTTCACTGGAAAATATCTATAGGCGTGTTTTTTTGCGTAAACGTTTAGGGTACCTGCTCTTGTTGCGCAAAAAAACGTTCTAGGGTAGCATTCAGGTTAAATTCCGAATAGTCGAGTTGTCATGTCAAGTGGTGCGCCTCATATGTGGTGGAAATAAATTACAAATTCGAATGAAATATCAGTTTGATTATCGGATCGTTTATTTATTGCTACGGCGGACTTTTACAAGCTCGGTGTACCGCTTTAACTTAACAAACATCATTCAAACGAGCTATTTATCAGTGACAGCCACAAGTGCAACTCTAACCAAATGGGTCGCGGGTTCGATCCTCAGCAAATTCTTATCTTGATATTGATATTTTTAGTAATCCTATTGAAAATATATTATTTAAGAATAGGCATGGGCCTATCAGAGCAAGATGTAATATTAGTTTACCAATGAACTTGGCTGATTGACAAAAACAAAAGCGTGCCAACATCAACATATTAGATTCCACACGATACTAAGGCCATCTATGTGTCATACATGTGGAAGTTATTGAGGGGTTATCGAGTGTAGGGTAGCCACCCTACTAAGCTATCCAGGTTAATGTTGTTGGTGTAACGCGTGCGTTATTTTATCCTATACCCGATAAATTCCCAAAAAAAAAAAACACGCTGGTTGTTATCTATATGTATATATCGTGCTAATCTGGGGAAACCAATGGGAAAGTAAACCTGCCAGGAACAGGTATGTCACCAGATAAGACTTGCATCGCCAAAATGGCGAATTTGTTATGAAGAAGTAAACATTTTTTAATTTTGTTTGACTTGATACCAATTTTATTGGTAAATATTATATTTTTTCCGGAAATATTTCTAATATCGCGATCACTATCGAAAATGATAGAAAATAGCATGACGCCAGGGCTTCAACGCGTTTTGACACTTGGTTTAGTAGTTGCCTTTGCACATTTTTTGCACAATGGCCTAAAATGCGAATTACAGGGGGAGTGGATTAGTATCTTGTGGAGGACGATCCTAGTAGGAACAATACGACACACATGCAGACACAATACGAAGCTTTAAAATTTCGTGCTATTTGATTCGGTAGTTATCGTTCTAAGGACCGCACAGCTCATCTGATGGAAAATGGTTTCAGTAATGTCAATTTTAATTCAATAAAGGAAATGGAAAATGAAGAAAACGGGAAATTTAAAAAAGAGAGAATACGGAATATGGGAAATGGAAAATATCGCAAATTCAAAATATGGAAAAAGGATAATGAGCAAACCCAAAACTAAATAATTTTGAAAATGTGTAAATGAGAGAAATGGAAACATGTAATATGAAACACATACGTGTTTCCAGACTAGAAAGTTTGAAATTCAAAATTTTCTGAAAGATAGCACTGATCGAAATGCGAGTATAAACGTTGAATGGTTTCTCCTTCTCGAAATCTCCCACATATAATACCCAACAAATCCTAGTTTTAATGATTGTTTACATTTAACAAATTTTGAGTTGTAAAATAAATTATGTGCAGGGCCCAAAGCCATACACCAAACTATAGAGAATTGAGAAATACAACAACCTGTGTGTGCCAGGGGCAACAACTGCATATGTGGTCCGGAAGGTCGAACATATGGGCAGAGGGATACACTTAGCAATACATAGTAAAGGCAATCATCAAATTTATTTCCTAACAAACATTCTGAGGAAGAACGCCTTGAAATCAATCTCGACTTCCCATATGACGACTTCTTTATAACATCCTGCACAAAGATTCTAAATAAAAAGCGCCACAAATTTTCTTAGAACATACGTATATCTTTTTAAATTTCACCCACGTAAATGACACAAGATTTGGAAAAGGTGGAGATCAACGTTGGTCATTAAATGTAGAGTAGTATGTACAAACAACAAAGATAAATTCAGTGGCCAGGGTGGCCTAGATATGAAGGCTCAAAGGAAACTCCCCATTCTACGACACTGTATTATGTCAGCAAATCTTTCCTCCAGACTATAAAAAAGAAATAAATGTTCAAAAAAAATGTACATACTATGTACATAAATGTATTTGAAAATGCGTAATCGACAATTGTTTACTAACAAACAACTGACAGACCATTTAATGACACTGGGAAATTTACGAGTAAATCAGTGTCAATTGATGTCAATTGCTTAGTTTGTATCAACTTTCGGCTGTCTCCAATTTAAAAGGATTTGTTTTCAACTCGTTAATGTTAATTAAATCTTCATGATTTCGGCAGACAGACACTCTTTAAAGATGTTTTCCACACAAACGATAAAAATTAAATTACAAGTACAATACAAATGCAGTATTAAATTTATAGACAGTATCGTGAGATATTCGGATAAAAATAACGCCGGGTTGATGTTGAAATGTAAACAAAATATTTGGCATACAAAATAAATTGAAATCACCGTAGTGATTAAAATGAATTAAAACTGCAATTGATGAACGCCTGTATGAAAGATGTATTTAACATACATTCGCAATTGAGTAATGTTTATACATGTTCATACTCGTATAATGTTCGACGGTTTTTTTTATACCCTTTTTTTAACACCTTAAAGGAGGCTCCGGAGGTATAGCAATTGTATAGGTATATATATAATATATAAATGATCAGCGTCATCTCCTGATTCGATTTAGCCATGTCTGCTCAAATATTGGCAGTATGATTAAGTAGATTGCTCGTGAGGGTAATCTTATACTCTCCCGGAAAAATAAAATCGATCAGTTGAAAGCTACTACTACTACTGTACTACCCTACTTTTCAGATTTTTTGTTTATAACTCTTGAACCAAGTGACGTAGACGCAAGATTTTTGGCATGTAACCCTGAGCTGAGAAGCTGCTTGGGTTTTAGTAAGTTGGGCATAATCAGATCAAAGGAACGCCTATCTCCCCTACAAATTTAAAAAAAATAAATATTACTTTAACCACGATAACTTTCGATAGAATGACACTAACGAGTTAAAAATTTGGTAGAATGTTGGTAGTAAAATCTAGTTAGTTGGTATTGAAAACGGGCAAGATGCGATCCAAGGAATCCCTACCTCCCCTACAAATGAAACTTCAAATAAGCAATAACTTTTGATAAAATAAAGCTAGTGACTTGAACTTTTGGTCAAATGTTTGTACTGGGATCTAAATGCGCAAGATTCGACAAAAAAAACCTCTACCTCCCTTACACGTCAGACTTCAAATAGGCAATGACTTTCGATAGAATGAAGCTAGCGACTTAAAAAATTCGACAAATATTTGTAGAATGGGTTAGTTAATTGATTTTAAGAATGGTCAAGAATCACCTGAATGAGTGCCAACCTCCGCATATAGGAAACTCACTTTTAATGCATATGGTCGTTGCCAGTAGTTACTTTTGGTATCACCACTAGGTTTGTACAAGTCTAGGGTATATATGCTTCGGACTCCAGACCGAAGCTTCACTTCGGTCTGGTTTTTTTTTAATATCGCCCCAAGTGGCAAACTTAAATGTTTTCACTACAGTTATGAAGGTCAGGTTAAGTTACTACTTTGCCTTAACCCCTAGTGGGGCATAGCGCGTCAACTACTCCTGCGCGCCATCGATCTCTGTTCTGGGCAATGGGGCGAACTCCCCAAAAGACTAACCCGGTGCCTGACACTCCTTTGCCGCAGATCGACGCCATGAGATTCGAGGATCCCCTCTTGGTCGGCCTTGGTTTGTGTAAAATATTGAATCTTAAATTGTAACTTTGTAAATCTGAATTCTGAATTCTAACTTTGGTTTGTACACGCACCATGGTTTGCGCTCCTTCGCCATCTGCCGGTAAATAAAGAAACATAATGACATATCGCCGGCCAAATGGCTGTGTCAATTAAAACTCTCGTTCACTTGGTCCCCAAATGTTGAAGAGTGCAAACCACGGTGAGTAGAGTTTTAGTGTGATTATGAAATTTGTAATGATAATGAATTTATTTTGCCAGAAATAAACGCGTTTCCACGAGGTTAAATTCGTTCTTTATTTTGGGCCAAGTCCAACAGTTTGAAATGGGGTTCCATTTCATGCAAAGCAATACAGTTATCACTCTTCCGCAATGTGTGAGCTATCCACTGCCATTTTCGCCTGCGTATCAATTCGTCGATTGGCATCTGACCCGTACGCCGACTTAACTCTTCATTCGATATTGTTTCGGGCCAGAATATTCTTAAAATTCGACGAAGACATGAGTTGACGAAAACTTGCAGCTTTCTGGTAACTCCTACGGAAACTTTCCATGCACTACTCCCATACAAAAGCACTGACAGTACCAGGGTGCGAATCAGGCCCAGCTTGGTCTTGATGCTGAGATAACTGCTCTCCCAGATTTTGGACAGCATGCCGTATGCGCATTTAGTCTGGTTGATACGACGAGCGATGTTCTGCTCCGTACCACCATTTTCGGCAACAATGCCACCCAGATAGACGAAGTTGTCCACCTTCTCCACGGGCTGCCCATTAATATTGATGACAATAGGTGTCGGATTTCTTTTTCGCAATGGCGGGCTAAGAACCTTGGTCTTGTTGGTATTAATCTTTAGCCTAACCTTGATTGCCGCTCACTCTAACGCCATTGCGGACAGATCCATGATTTTGTGGGAGAGTAGGTATATGTCGTCAGCGTAGACAAGATGTTGTAGATAAGATGTCAAAGTCGATTGAATTCCTCTGTCGAGTCCGGATAGGGTTGCATGCAGCATATCGCCGATCACTATGAGGAATAGGATCGGTGAGAGGATGCACCCCTGCCGAGCTCCATTGCGAATCTCAAAGTCCCCAGACACCTTACCTTTATGCAGACCGCGACATTTCGCGCCGTTGTAAGTTGCCTTAATAATAGCCACCAGCTTCTCAAGGATGCCTCTCCAGCGCAAGGTCGCCCATATAGAATCCCGGTTCACACTATCGAAAGCCTTTTCGAAATCGATGAAAAGCAAGTGAAGCGGAGAATCGTACTCAGCGCATTGCTCGATGATGATTTGCAAGGTGTTAATGTGATCGACACAGGAGAATCCGGATCGAAAACCAGCCTGCTCTTCATCAATTGTGCTTTTTAAGTGGACCTTTAGTCCTTCCAGGACGATTTTAGCATTTATCTTGGCAACGGCAGGAATGCCTCTCCAATTATTACAGTCTGTGAGGCGACTCTTCTTTGGAAGTTTGATGATCAAACCTTCCTTCCACTCATTGGAAAAGGTCTCTGTATTCCACGTTTTATCAACAAGTGGGTGCAGCAAATCGGCAGTTACGCTTGGCGCTACTTGACAAAGTTCGGCAGGGATACCGTCAAGTCTGGCGGCCTTTCCTCGTTTTACTGCAATACTTGCAGTGACTGTTTCCTCTTTAGTCGGGGCAGTGGACCGTATACGCACAATTTTATGGTTAGTTAAATTATCTATATGAGGGGGAACTTCACCAGAGGTTGCACGGTTCAAGACCGCGGCGAAGTGTTCTTTCCACCGCCTCATTTGATCTTCTTCCAAGATAAGTAGCTTTCCATTACTATCCTTCACCGGATGTTGGCAGGAGTTACGACCACCTGTAAACTCCTTGATGATACTGTATACGGCGTTTAAGTTGTTACTTCTTGCGGCTTCTTCTGCTGAGGCTAAAAGAAAATTCGCATAAACTCTTTTATCGCGTCGCACACTACGCTGAACTTCTCGAGATTTCTGACGGTAAAGGAGTTCGGTGCTGCTTCGATTGTCGTTTGATGCTGCGGCAAAACGAACCTTCAGCTCCTTTCTTTCAACAATCCGCTGCCATGAAGCGTCGGACATCCATGGCTTATTCCGGCAATCCGTGTTTGTTCCAAGGATGGTATTTGCGCTATCAATGTACGTATTTTTTATGGCATCCCAGTTTTCGTTTATGCCACTATCTGGGTGACTAGTTATCTCAGCTGCTTTTTGCGCAAGATGGTCATTACACTGTTGTAAGACAGCTGGATTTTTTAATCGAGCGGTGTTGAATTTGCGGCCCTGGATCTTTCGTCGCTGGGGAGGCGCACGGCTGCAATACGCAGTCGAATATCAGCGATCATAAGATAATGGTCTCTTCCTATTCCAATATCGGCACGCTTCTTGTTTCGCACGTTCTAAGGGGCGCCCAGGCCCCCCCCCCCCCCAGCGACTTGAAATTTTGGTCAAATGTTTGAAGTGGGATTGAGTTAGTTGGTATTAAAGATGGGCCAGATCCAACCCAAAGAACCCCTACCTCCCCTACAAATGAAACTTCAAATAAGCAATAACTTTTGATAAAATGAAGCTAGTGACTTGAAATTTTTGTCAAATGTTTGTACTGGGATCTGGGATTTAACGCCTCCCTCGGGTAAGTTCGCATGACATGCCGTTCTTTGCACCCTGCCAAGCTTTGTTACGTCGTATCCTGTAGCAAATGCTGCCCACCAAACTAACGACCCATTTGAAAGTATCGGACAGACTACTGCTGTGTACATCTAAAGGACCATATTTGGCTTAATGCTTCACCTTTTTCCGAAGGTTTTCTTACAAGGGTAGAAAGCGATGCAGGCTTTCTTCACCACTCTTCAATATTTAACTTCCAGCTGAGTTTCTCATCTAATATGACACCTAAATACTTTGCGCTGGGTGATAGTTGGAGTAACTGACCGTTTAGTTTAGGGAGGGTAAAATGTGGTAATAGCATCAGTTCAGTCGTGCCTAAGTTAACGCCCAGTCCACAGCTTGTGGTCCAGGCGCTCACCATATCCAGAGGCCTTTCCATGATTTGACTTATCACGGAGAGGCACATTCCTGGCACCACTGTTGCCACATTATCCGCGTACGCGACCACTTTAATCCCTTCCCTGTCAAGCTTTCTTAGGATTTTGTTAATGACCACTAGCGATACAAATCTGGTTAGATGGCTGTATCCCAAGTCCATATGAATTATTCCAGATCTTAGCAGAGTCACTATCCAGCTGTCGATCCCTGCCTCTATTCCCCGTGAATAGAATCGATGCTGATATTGTTGAAAGCACACTCTATGCCGAGGAGGGTTGATAATGTTTATTGCTTATACGAGTACTGAAGGCTCTGTTCAATGGCACGCACAACCTCGTGGAGAGCCATTTCTGTCGATCTAGCTCTGATGTAAGCGTGCTGTAACTTCGAGAGCGGTGAGCTTTCCAGGAATTGTCCGATGTGCTCTATCGTTTTGGGAACGAAGGAGGATAAGCTGATCGGCCTGAGGTCCTTCCCATATTCATGTCCTCTCCTGCCTTCCTTTGGTATGAATACGACTCGAACCCGTCGCCACGACTGGGGGACTACAGCTTTAACTGGAGCCCGCGAATTCCCGAATCTCAGCCTAATAGCCCCCATATACGATGCAATCCGTCGTCAGATCGATCTGACAATGGATCGTCACAAAATATCTGACGATCTCCACTGCACACACTCTGTACGATTTTCGTGCGATGCGATAACGAATGACAATTCAAAAAATAGGTTATGGTTCACTCCCAATCCAACCTGTATTAATTTTTGTTAACTATTTGGATTTGTGTGGCATTTTCACATGCTACATATTTGATATTTTCATTGCAGAGCCATTTAAAATCATCAGAATCCTCCAAATTCCAAGTTGAATAATTTGAAAATTTAATATTTACTTGCGATAATCACATACACCATCCAATCGATCGTCAGACCGACGGATTGCAGTAAAATCGCACAAAAAAATCGGCAGATAAAATTTGATCGTCAGATCGGTGAAATCGTCAACGATAGTCACATACACTGTGCAATCGATCTGACGATCAAAATATCGTCAGATCGATCTGACGACGGATTGGATCGTATATGGTGGCTATAAGGCAATACGCTTTTGAGAGTGAAACAATTCTTACAATTCATTCACAGTTCATTCGTCTGAGGCGCGAATTTACTTTGGACCCACCTTGTAATCAATTTCCACTTTAAGCAGTACAAATCTACGTACGAGTATTTTCAGTGTGAAACAAGTACACATTCGCTTTAGGCAGTATGAACATAGCGTTTTGCAAAATTAAGTACAATTTCGCTGGGATTTTCCATAAATGATTCTGGTGACATTCTTGACCAGAAATTGTAACGGAACGATTTTCATGTTTTATTGCTTTACAAATTACTAATTAAGCACTTATTAGCCTTATTAAGGAAAAAATACGGAATTCTTCTTGAGAAATAATTTTCGGTTATTAATACAGTGATTTATCTGCCTCCCCCTAATGAAAAACACCAGCCCAGCACACTAGGACCCAACGTTTTGATCCATTATAAATTGCACATCATGCAACGCTTCTGTCTAATCATTAATAAATGCATGTATTAAAGGAATGTGCAATGAGTTATCGTATTTATTTAGTGATTTCGAAATGAATGATGGCGATGTACTCTTGAAGAAATTCAGTTATCCATTATACTATAGACTGGCACAAATCCTCTTCACGAAAGGATCTTTCATTGAGCGCACTCCACTTCAGTTATCCAATTGCAAAAACAACATCTTGAAGCAACTATTCGTAACTAAAATAAACTTTCCTTGGATTGACTAACTGCACTGAGTACTTTACAAAATCAACATTGTGCATTTACCATATAAATGGCTGCTGCTCGTAAACACTGCGGCGTTCATTGGATTGGGCATGATGTCGATGTTCGTTCACTTGTTCTAGGTTTGATGCCATCAAAGGAATTTTTCTTTGATTTAAATTTAACAATTGGCATCCGCTGTCTGTATTCCGATTCGGGATTAGATGAAGCATGAGAGGAACATTCTCGTATCTCCGGTTTCCCGATCGTCGCCCCAGCTATTTGTCTTTTTCCGACAATGCACTTAATTTCAATAATTTCTCGTCTTGCAGGCTTTGTTGTACACAGTACGTTTGTAAGTTTTTTTTTTAGGTTCGTACGAATATATGGCAATGGCCTCTATATTTTTAACGCATTAGAAAAAGACTATTTTGGGAAAGGTATTTTCGTGATGCATTCTGGCGCTGACTTATTTTGTACTGAATGAACTGTTTATTTTAAGAGTCCCTTCAGTGGGCACGAGTACGATCTTTTATTTTGAAGATCGTTGACAAATCTAATAAAATTTCATTTGATCGGAAGAGAAAAGATTAAAAGGTGGTGAGCTCAGAGAAGCTCACTTTTCGAAGGGGTGTTTGACAAGTAATTTATGGTTATGACAAATATGGGTTTTGTCGTACAATGTGGTTGTGTGATAATGCTCATATATTTCAAAAACAAATATGTATATTTGTACTATGTGAAAATAACAAATCAAACCGGAATATAGAGGGCTACGCCCGCAATCCGAGGGTTTTGTAGCAAGCGCTTATTTTGGTATATAAATATCGGCTCCTTGCTCTTCTTGATACCACTCATTGTCAGATGGATAAAAAAAAACATAATTAAAATGTCTTACCCACTTACATTTTACATGCCAATTCATATTACATGATTGTAACGAAACTTAGAACATATTATTGCCTAAGGTGTTGGTTATCGTTGGCCATCAGTACTTTTGACCTCGAAAGTGTTTATGGCATGCAGGGGTGTGCTAACTGTAACTATAGAAATAAACTATTTTATTATTGACCTATTCTGAGAAGATATACAGATTCCATTATTTTCCATTTTTTTCGGAACCCACCTTCCTGCAAGTTTTCATAATTCTAAGTATAACGGTCTCGAAATGCAAGGGGAAGGGGACAAACTCGGATCACATATTTTCCCCTCTACCTCTTTTCCCCTTTTTTCAAATTTGATGAAAATACCAAAAATGGAATGTACTCGGTGTTACCTTTCTCGTGATACCCCACTTGCCTATACCAGATGAAAAAAAAATTTTGACCTTCATTTCCCCTCTATGGGGACCTCCCCTTAAAGTCAGCCTATTACAACGAATCGCTTTCTCCGAATTATAATAATTCTACATATTCCCACAAAATTTCGTATATGTAGCTTCAGCGGTTCGTGAGATATTTCATGGACAGACAGACGGACAGACGGACGCATGACCGATTTCATAAGGGTTTTGTTTTAACTACAAAACCCTAAAAAAGAAGCAGAGGTAGAGAACAGACTGGTTCTTTTACCGAAACCCAACAAGCCGCCGAGCAAACCAGACTCTAGCCTCCCCATTTTGCCTTTTGGGCAGGTAAAATGATTGAGCGAATGTTTTCATCAGGCTAACTGCAGTCGTAAAAAGGAAAGAAATGTCGAACCGCCAGTTTGATCTTAAAATTCGCCGACTAGGTCCATCGGAAGTGCGGAGGAATAGAGAAAGGCATGAAAATCTGATGAAATGATAAAAGCGATAGGAGAAAGTGTTGGAAAGGACGTTGGACCTATACACTTATCATTTAAATCGGCATGTGAATCACTCACACCCTAAGGGGACATAGTGGATATCGACAATATCTATGATACATCAGCGCAAGGTAAATGATTCCTCAAACTGCCCAAGATCGCCGGTAGTACCTCATAGTCCAGAGGACGTACTGATCCATTGCCCGAGATTTTCTGGAAACTGTGAACAACTGGGCAGTCGAATTGATCGCCGGAATTTGGTGGGACATATGCTGAAATCTGCTCCAAATTATTTTAGAATGCAGCGAGTCGCATCGTATCTGAGACCCACATTAAACTCCAGTAGGAGAAAGAAAGAAGTAAGTCTACAAGGCGGAGTGACTGCTAATTTGTCAAAGTCTGCTCTGCGAAGTATAGCGAGAGGTAGTTTACATTGATTATAGTTTAGTCGGTAAAAATGCGACATAACCGATTATGCGCAAGACATATTCACTTATCGTTATCAGTATCTTTTAAATGGGTGCAATAGGGTGCAACTCAAAATCTTGCAATATTCTTTCATGGCTATTGAACCATCGGTTTTAACTTATTATTCACGAAACATTAGATTTATTGATGCAAATTTAATAAGACACCTTACTTTTCAATAAAAACAATTAACGTCTTTGTATGAACTTTATAAAGATCCATTCAGTTTTTGTTACGCTGGCAGATCCTTTCCTACCACATTCATATCGATGACTGGAATGGAAAACATTATAGAAACCGTTTCATTATGTTAAAATTAGTTTTTGTCGTTCTATTCACAAATACCGGACGATTTCTCTCGGATGAAAGACAATCCATCGGAAGCCCTCGATCTCCCTTTACCTCCTCTCGGCATGTTGATTAACCGACTTGACTACAGATATGATCATCTCGGTGGCTCGTGATTCAGCCCCACACTGGGCGCTTAAATGTGACAAAATATTCGTCCAAACAATTGAAAAACAAATTATTATTGAAATTGGGATACTTTTGTAACTAGACATTTGTCCGAACGATTGAAAATCAAATCGATAGCAAAAAATTCAGGATTTCGCCATGGGAGAGGCCCAATTTGAAATGTGACAATAAATATTAGAAAAAAATATGTATAACCGTTATAAAATCAGTCCCCCATGCCTATTTACATGATATTTGGTAGGAATATCAAAAATGTATTCATATTGCTTGCTGGATAAATATTCGCGTTGAAATGAACTCACTTCAAGATGAAGGTCAAATTTCACCTTTATTCAAGGGTAGGCAGATATAGGAATTTAAATTAAATGTAGAATCCGTTTCCGGTGTCAAATACCTTATTTGAAGTAATAAAGACGGAGTGAATGAGCACACATGAGAACACTTTTGGGCAATGCCTTTAGCGTAAGCAATGTGATTTTGCAGAATTTGGTAAACGCTACCTACTGCCGCAGAACGCTCTGCATATACAGAAGTATGTTCTGTTCTTGTTTAATTGAATGTTTTGTCCGCGATGAGGCGATGGGACCAGTCAAAGTCATCTTGTCGGATGTATATCAATGAAAGTCATTCATACGGTAAGCGGTAAGCGTGGGCGGGGGTGTTAACGCGAATTGATTAGCCATTTAACAGTGTATATGCACACAAGCTTATGCATTTTAAAACGAAGAAATTAAGATTTGCTTCAGAAAAACACACAAAGCTCGACTGTTAGGCGAGATCTAACTAGAGATTTAAATAAATCAAATGCAAGTGGCAGAATTGGCTACCAATGACATCATCAGGAATATAATCTCATTTTTCGATAATGCCCCCTGTAACTATTGAAAGACTTCATTAACAACTTACTGTGCTCTAATAGCCCCCATACACTATGCAATCCGTCGTCAGATCGATCTGACGTTATTGTGATCGTCAGATCGATCGCACCGAGTATGCGCCTATCGTTGGCAATTTTTTTTTTACAGTTCCATATAATTCTGATTGTTAGATATCTTGTGGCGATCCATCGTCAGATCGATCTGACGGCGCATATCACAGTCTATGTCGGGTCTAACGTGGCTCTTTACGCTATTTCACACGTAGGCCTGTCCCTAAAATCGGTACACAGTCTTTTTTTAGTACCGGACTCGAGAGTACTTGTTTAAAAAGGAAACCGGCTTATGGTTAAAAATAACCGACTTATTAAAAACCGAAACTGCCGCGATAAGACACAAACGTGTCAAAAAAAGACTCATCAAAAACCGTCTGGCTCTAAAAAAATAACCACGAGCTAAAAACCAACTCCCTCCTAAACAAGGAATGCTTAGTGGTCGCATGTCTCTTGACGACCGCAAGTGTGGAAATACCCAATCACACCCAAATCATGAGCTAAAACCTTTTCTTGAATATTTTCGTCATGTGCTGCTGTACTACCCAAAAAATACTCGATTTTCCAGTTTATAATGATTTGGCTGTTTTTTTTTGTAGCTACGAGTCGATTTTTACATTTTTTTTTTATTTAAGTCCAGTACCTCCGTGCGTAGAGGCGTCAGTGTCATGTATGACAACGGTCATTACGGGTTCAAGTCCCGTTCAAGGCGTTGGTTGCCATGGATGTTTGTGTTGTCTTCCCCATGTGATGCGGGGCGTAATAATAAGCCACAACATCTCGCCACTTGTCGCAGGTAGGTAAGTAAATGGGAGCCAGAGGCGCCGACTCTTGGAAAATATTAAGGGGGGCTACACAACAACTTTTCACACATTTTTGAATGACTATTGGCTTACCTTGTTATGTGGTTTTTTTTGATGGTATCTTCACAATAAACTGGCCCATTCTGGAAATAAGCATTAACGTATCTCTTGCACTTTCAAAAAATTTACTGATGATAGGTTCACGAACAGAACAGCCCAATAGTCCTAGCTAAGAAAGTCAACGTCTTAAAGTGGTTTGATACCGATACGAATGTATGGTCTCATACTGTCAATCAAAACGGTCTCACGATTGAGGGAAACCAATTTCTTTGGCAAGTCTCAAGGAAATGGCGTTTGTTGTTTGTCTTTAAGAATGAAGCCAATTTTTCAGAAAATAGCTTCACCCATTACTCTTTATGTACGTACTAAAATAAGAAATGCCACTAGTACCTTTATCGTAACTTGAACAAACATCAATGTATTATAGGTATATACCTATAATTATATTATCAATTTATTATAGTTCGCATACGTACACTTCTAAGTAATTGGTGTTTACACAAATATTGTCAAATAGTTTCTTTTTCGGAAAATACGAAACTGGACCCAGGCAATTAAGAAACCGAGTACGATCCTCATTAGTGAAGAATAAACCCAATACATGAAAGGCACTTTTTGTAACTCTGGGCACATTAATTAATGCGCGGATGGTAGCATCATCAGCGTCACTGATAGCATCAATAAACGATGGGCGCCCTATTTTGAAGAGCTTCTGAATCCAACATAACGTCACAATGCAAGAAGCCCAAATCGATGGCTTTATTATTGATCATGGCCCCACTACACAACCTCCGATAGTAGACGAAGCTGATCTCGCCTTGCGGTCACTCAAACCAAATAAAGCGCCGATCGCTGACGAGATTCAAGCTGGGCTGCTAAAATCCGGTGGAACGGGTCTATTAAATGTCATACACCTACTAACTACTTCTGCGAATGTGGGAGGATGAGGTGATTCCAGACGATTGGCGCAGGAGCATCATCTGTCCCGTCCACAAAAAGGAGATAAATCACGGTCTGAGAATTACAGAGGCGTTTCAATAAGTCAATCCTGCAAAAGTGCTGGGAATACAGCGTTGACGTGTACCAAATCTTTGTCAACTTTAAGCAAGCATAGGACAGCATCGATCGTGGTGTGCTATATAACATCATATTGCAATTTGTAAAAGCCAAACTAGTATGACTTAGAAAGATGACGATGACCAACTCCGTCTCACAGGTCAGGATCCAGAACAGGGTGACTGATCCTTTTAAAACACGTACTGGTTTGATGCAGGGCGATGGACTGGCGCCGACGTTCTTCAACCTAGCACTTGAATACGCCATTCGGGTAATGGATGCGGACACCAGCGGAACGACACAATTGATAGTGTACGTAGACGACATCAACATCACGTCCCGAAAAATTAACTTCAGCATACTCTTAACACTGCTTCAAAATAAGTTGGACTATGCATCAACGACGACAAAACAAAAACAATGACGCAGTCAAGAACCAGGACGCCAGCACAATCGAACATTAACATAGAGCACCTCAGCATCGAAATCGTGGACGACTTCACATACTTGGGTAGCAACCTGTCAAAGGACGCCCACGATACTGACGAAATCAAGCGACGGATATAGCTAGCAAATAAGATTTTTTTCTCGGTCCTTCTCATAATAAAATCGAAGCAACTGTACAGAAACACGAAGCTCCGCTTATACATAAGCATCATACGATCTGTGCTATGCTATGGCTGCGAAGCCTGGACCCTAACCCAAGTCTCCGAAAACATGCTAAGCACATTCGAACGGAAAGTCCTTCGGCGAATTTTCGGAGCAGGTTACGACCGAGATGGATGGCGCATCCAGTATATCCAGTACGAACTGTACGATGAGCAGGAAGTTTGGGAAATCGTCAAACTACAACGTCTTCCATGGGCAGGGCATGTATTGTATAACTAATGAACGATGTTTGCATGTCTAAACAAGAAATGAATGGACTACGAGTCGACGGAGCGAGACTGTACGGAAGACCGAGAGCTCCTTGGGAGAGCTCAGTATATGCTGACGCCGAGAAACTACTGGGCTTCTAAGATTGTCGGACGCGATCACGTGACCGAAATAATTGGAGGACAACGATCCAGGCGATCAGAGCCCGACGCCGGAGTGTTGCACCACGATGAAGATCCGCGAGCAAACTTGTTCTTACCAACAAGGCTGCCAGACTACATCGTGTTCTGGCTAAAAAAGGCACCAACCAAGTCAACACCCTAAGAAGACAAGATGGCAGCATCACACAGGATGCCGAGAGCACAGGTAATTTGCTTCTTGAGACCCATTTTCCTGGGTGCGTCAGTCTAGATGAAGATAACAGCTACTCGGTCGACATGGGGGTGCGCTACGAGGCATCCCGCGCCGACTGGAGTATTGCCAAAAATATCTTCACTTACAATAAAGTAAAATGGGCCATTGACTCTTTTGACCCATATAAATCGTCTAGTACGGATGGAATCTTTCCCGCTCTGCTACAGAAAGGAAAGGATATACTAATCCCCTACCTCCTAAGTATATTCAGAGGTAGCTTTGCTCTAGGTTATATCCCAGATTCCTGGAGATCGGTTAAAGTAGTCTTCATCCCAAAAATGGGCAATCGTCCCAAAGATGACCCCAAATCATATAGGCCTATCAGCCTGACCTCCTTTATGCTCAAGTCTATGGAGAAAATCCTTGATGCTCACATCAGGTCTACACTTCTCACAAAATTCCCGCTACACTGTAAACAGTTTGCTTACCAGTCAGGTAAGTCGACTGAAACTGCTCTACACTGTTTAGTTGGAGAAATTGAGGCCACCCTGGCAGTAAAGGAGACGGCAGTTTGTGCCTTTTTGGATATCGAAGGTGCTTTCGACAACACATCTTTCTCTTCCATTGACTCTGCGCTTAGAGCAAAGGGAGCGGATGAAACGACGGCACTATGGATAAAAAGGATGCTATCATCCAGAAAGGTCATCACAGAGATAGGAGACTGCACTTTAACAGCAAACGTCACTCGAGGATGCCCGCAAGGCGGGGTACTATCTCCTCTCTTGTGGTGCATCGTAGTAGACAGCTTACTGTGGAAGCTTACAAAGATGGGATATTCAACTCAGGGATATGCCGATGACCTGGTCATAACTGTTAGAGGAAAGTTTGAAGAAGTCCTAACGGAAATTCTTCAATCGGCATTAAACACAGTACAAAAATGGTGCAATGACAACGGCCTTCGAGTCAATCCGGCTAAGGCAGTTGTTGTCCCCTTTTCGAAGAAAAGAAATCCCAGACAAATGAGATGTCCTACAATATACAACTCTCCAGTGCTCCTGGCGGATTCCGCCAAATACCTCGGTGTTACTCTAGACAGGAAATTACTCTGGTCGGAACACCTACAGACAATATCGGACAAAGCCATTAAGGCCCTATGGGTTTGTAGGCAGTTTGCGGGTAAGACTTGGGGAACAAGCCCTCGCATAATCCTTTGGATCTATAAGGCGATTGTCAGACCACTTGTTGAATATGGAGCTGTTGTTTGGTGGAAAAAATCAACCACCAAAGATGGCAAAACCAAACTGGGTAAGATTCAGAGACTAGCATGTCTCACAGCCACGGGGGCTATCCGCAGCTGCCCGACTGTAGCTCTTGAAGCGCTACTCGACCTTCCGCCGCTTCACATTCATATAAAGGCGGAGGCAAAAATAGCAGTAGCAAGACTAAAAGCTTGCCAGAATTTCCTCAAACTAAACCCTGAGCAGACCAACTGGGTAAATGAGGACCATGTACTCAGTATGCCATCAGACCATTTGGCTAGGGAGCTTTGCTTTAAAATTCCATTCTCAACCGAAATATGGAGCAGAGAGGATTGGAATCTGAAGCTCGACACTCTCCCCTCAAACGTTGTTACGTGGTACACAGATGGATCTAAAACCGAAGATGGTACAGGGGCGGGCGTCGTAGGTCCGTCTCACAAGATATCCATTCCAATGGGAAAGTACGCCACGGTATTTCAGGCGGAAGTTCACGCAATCGAGACTTGTGCGAACACATGCTTAGCAGCTGGATACCAAGGCAGGAATATTGCAATCTTCACTGACAGCCAGGCGGCGATCAAAGCACTAAGTAACTTCTCCGTCTCGTCGAAAGTGGTGCTTAGTGGTCGTGAAGCCCTGCAGAGATTAGGCTCCGTAAATAAGGTTACCATTTACTGGGTCCCCGGACACGCTGGTATCCCAGGAAACGAAACAGCGGACGAGTTGGCCAGGGGAGCATCTGCAACCCCACTCGTCGGTCCGGAGCCATACTGTGGAATTCCCTTGTGTAGTGCAAGACGGCACATCAGGGAATGGGAACACTCAGTAACCATCGCGCACTGGGATAATACCCCTGGTCTTAGACAGGCCAAGCTGTTTATAGCTGGCCACTCACGCAACCGTACCCACGAACTGCTGAGACTACGCAGAAACCGGGTTAGAACTATTTGTGGGCTCCTTACGGGTCACTTTACCCTGAGGGGTCATCTGCATAGAATGGGAATTGTCTCTGACCCAAGCTGTCGCTTCTGTGAGAGCGAAGATGAGACTTCCCAGCACATTCTCTGTGACTGTGATGCACTTCATCTCCGACGCTTGAAGTGCTTCGGCGATGCATTCCCTGAAGCGGAAACGATTGCCTCACTAACATTCGAACAGCTGAGCAGATTTGTTGGGATGATTGGTCTCGAGAATTAGTCAGATCACTAATCTGCGTAGACTTCAGGGTGTAGCACAATAGACTTCCGGGTCGCAGTGCTTGTTGGCCCTCTGGGACAACTGCCCTCCATCTAATCTAATCTAAACTTGTTCTTCTGACACGTTTTGGCCATTTTCTAGCAAAGTGTGTATCGTACAGAAGGGTTTCATATATCAAACTAAAGATAATCGAATTATCTACGAATTTATTCTAATGGTTTCCTCGTGGAATTTGTACTTTTTACGATATATTTTTGGAAATATATTTCAGTGTGATGAACATTTTGGACTTCTTAACAAATATTTAAGAGTTGCTTCTCGGAAACTTTTGAACGTACTGGGCTGAATTTGCTATCAAATTGGAGAAAATTCAGTGTACTTCAGAAAAATATGATGAATTTCTTTTTTTGTAGGATGCATACTTTTGGAAATATGGGTAAAAACCGAAAAAAAGGCGATATTTTGACCAACAAAAGAGTTCCCCAGCCGAATTTTCAAACCCCGAATTCATGTAGAGCACCCCAAAATACTCGTACATAAAAGTATAGGTATACAAAAAACAAAAGCACTGCAAAACTTTCCCCAGCCGTTTAGATTACATTATAGAGAGGGCTTAGACTATCAGTTCATTTTAAATTTTCCTTAGTTTCCACTTTTCATATTTTCCATAGTTTACATTTTCAATTTTTTAATTTTATTTACATCCCTCTATTCTTCTTTCCACTAGGTTTTTTTTCAATAATTACGACTATTACTTACATCTACGTAGCGGACAAGCCGTCTTATTTATAAAGCTAGGTACTAAGATTTGTTTTTCGTACGAAATCTCATACAAAAATTGTCAAGAGTTTCGTTCGAACGAAAAAATTTCTCTCTCTGGATACTAACATAGTTCATTCGAAGATAAAAGTCTCTACATAATTATGAGAAATTTTAACGCCAAAACAATTACTTTGGACTTTATTTCGCTTGAAAACCGATATTTTGCGTAGAAGGGCAGTTCACGTGTCGTGTAATGCGCGCGGTAATCTGCTGTGTGCAAGTTTACACCGTCATTTTTTTGTGGGAGGGATAAGCGCGATATTTTTGCATTAAAAGGTTAGCACCAGCCTTAAGGCCTTAAAGGTTTCACCTCAAAAAGTAAAGAACCATCGCCACTGCGACTTGATCTTGTTATCTTTTACCCGTAAGTCCAATACACCAACCACTAGGCTGACAACCTTAGCCGCGTTTTTTTTTTAACAGCCATGCAGAGCAGACGTAGTCCGGATGGCGCAACGGTTAGCACGTTCGCCTTCAACGCACTGGGCCCCGGTTCGATTCCGGGGATTTACGTGTCGGACTATGAGCCCACTCAGCTCTTAAATGAGTACCCATTATGGGGTAAATAACTCGGTTGAGCGTGTTGCTGATCACATACCTCTGCACAAAAACCGTCACGATCTAGAAAATGAGATGATGCTAACTCATCTCGAGGCCGTGGTTCAAATTGGACTGTTGCGCCAGTTATTTATTTTTATTTATGCAGAGCAGACCAGGTTAACACCATACAATTACACTAACAACTTGATCTGAGTTGCTTTGGATAGAAGGGTAGTGCAGGAATTCTACTCTGTTAAGTTTACAATTTTGTAATTTAAAATGCAGCCGGCACAGCTGTCGAAAACTTCGAGCAATGCACTTCACTTGTAGAATTTGAGAAGCGCCTAGAATTCATTACTTGTCAATAAAATGTCGATTTTCTGTAATTATATGGAAAAGTAGACACACAAAATTATTCTGCTGCCTAAAGAAAATTTGTCAAATTGTATCTGTACTAAGGATTTACGTTTCCTCTTGTAATTTGAGTTGACATTTGAATGTTAACTAAACCAAGACACACTCCCAAGCAAAGATATGCCCCGTTTTCGTTTTTGCTACTCTGATATGTTCCACATCGTTTTTTGCCACTTGTTCTGTTCTATCCTGCTCTTTATAAATAAAACGCATCTATTAATGGTAAGCATGCATTTGATATGTAATGTCAGCTCGGCTACACACTGTCTAACATGAACTCGAACACGAGCTTCGTCTCAGTGGGCAATTATCTTCAGATTTGTTTCTTGACCAATTCACTTTAAGCTCACCTTTTCTCAAACGATGCGTTAAGGTTTCTTCCGAGTGACTCAAATCTTCCACAAATCTGAAGAAAATTGTCCACTGAGACCATGTTCCATTTAAAATCATTGTTAATTGCCTAAACCCATTCAGGGCATGGGCGCGTTAACATCCCTAGCATAGCAATGCCTTCTTAACGTTTTCGTACCATATAAATTTCAGATGGTGCAGTTGCTAGCATACACTCCTATCCGCTAAGCCAACTTTTACTGACAACGCGTGAAAATTGAATCCTGATCTCTAGATGGTGCATGGCGACCGAGACATCGCGACTACAAAGCCCGTCAAACATACCCGCGTCCCAAAACCAAAACCATATTCATGTTAAAAATTAAAACTATAGCATTGGCACACTGCCACCATCATTATTACGCTTACTGTCATTATGACGCATTTTTTATGAAGGTGCGACACACTGCAACAACCATCATTGCCTTGTGTCATCACCTTGACAACCGTTTTTGCTCCTTCAATCGCGACTTGTTATTGAAAAATTGAATTTGAATTTATGAAATGTCAACGAAAATATCATTTCCAATTACCATACAAAATTCAAAACAACAGCCGATTAGTTGCCAATTATGGTTGTACTACTTGTCAACAGATGGCTACTACCTTCATTGGAACTGAAAAGTATGGCTGTTTACTTTCATTATCAACCGTAATTATGATGGTTTTTTACTTTCATGATGAACGTAAGCGTAATAATGATGGGCAGTGTGCCAATGCTATTATTTTTCCTCGATTCAAAGATTTCATCAGAAACATTTGAATTATATATCGTAATATTTGTTTGACAAAACTATTATAAATGAATCGTTTCAAACGATTAATTCGAACCAAAGGCGTAATAATTCATTTGGACTTCAGAGCAAGATACAGATAATTTTGAAAGTGTGTGCAAAATGTCCAGGTTTTAGGTTGTCAATACAATTCAACGTCACCAACCCCCGGGACGTTTTTAAAATCACATCCGATCCGAGTGTTATTTACGATGTTAAATGCTTGTAAACAGACATTTTTCATGACATCACGTTTGACTCAGAAAAATGTTCCTAAAATAAGAAAAACTGTAATATACCATATTACATATGTACTATGTTTTAAGATATTTTTTTGTGACTTTTCGCTCCACATCCATCATATATAAAGAAAATTCGTATAGATCAGACTTTCTTAAACGCCATCGGGGAGCTCTCCAATAAATTTTCAAAGTGGAGCGAATTGGACATGAAGTGTGTGAGTATACAGTGGGTCTCAGCAATATAGGATAAGCTAGATTTATTATTTATTTTCAACCATATTATAAATGATGGACATTCTAAATTTATACACTATTGGATCGAGCACTACTAAGAGAAAGGAAATGATAAGTCAGGCGCTATTTTGTAAGTTGTTTAAAAGTCAAGAAGTGATTTAAATATTTTCCATTCCCTTTGAATGAAAGTTTAAACTTAAAGCTTTCTATTCAAACAATTTTCAATCATTTTCCAGAACTACTGTTCCTCAACATATGCGTCCAATCTTACGCCTTGTCTTTGCACGAATAAAATAGTGTCTGGCATAAAGTTTATTAAGGAAGCAACGAAAAGGCTCCTCGTGGCTACATCAACAGCCATTCAGATTTCAGAGAGCCACTTGAATGTTGCCAAATATTTAATGAGCCATGATTTGATTTGATCAAACTCAAATTTTGTATTCGTATCTGCTCGCAGATTATACGTGTTGCTCGTATCATTTACATACACGTACATTACATATGGTACGGAGGCCAAATATACATTTCACTAAACAGCGTTGAACGGCGGAATTCAGGGATTTAAAAGCGGAAGCACACTTAAATTCATCAAAAAGTGAACACGAGTATTATTAGCAATTCATGGTTTACATGGCGATGTACGAGTACACTTGAAAGATGATTGTAAGGCAATCTTCCGCTTGGAGCAAACCCTAAAATACGAACAAAGATGCGCGATTAATCCCTTAAATCTTCTCCCACTCACGTTTTTAAACATTTTTGAATAGATAATGAATTTTGAATATTTTGAATGAGAATAATCGGAGATATGTGGAGAATTAGCATGCATGATGAATCATCTACGGAAACTGGTATCAATATGTGTGTTTGAAATGTGGATTAGGCACTGTTAGACATTGTGGCAGCTATGACAAATATTAAGAGTGAAGCATTATTCTATCACGATCCACGACATTATATAAAAAAAAAACTAAAAGTAAATGCATATGCCTTGTTATTTACAACCATGAATTTAAAAAAAATCTCCGGTTAATCCGGCGCTGTACCGCCTACTACTTTAGTCATCTCTCTCAATTGCCCTTACCCCTTGTGGGGCATAGCGCGTCAACTGTCCCATGTGGCCCAGTTGACGTTTCGACGGCATAAACTGGTTTCGGAGAATGCAGTTGCCAGCATGCACCTAATGCACATCCATTGCCACGAACATCGTCGTGGACGGGATTCGAACCCGAAACGCTGGTAGTTAAACTTGAGACTGATACCTCAACACACTGCACTACAAGTCACCCTACTTTAGTCATAAGTAACCATATTTGTCAGCTGGAAATATTAAATGGCGACCAAATTGGCCGAGTTCCTAAAGATTGATTTGGGTACCGACTCAGTGGGTGAGAGCATTGGCAGATCCAGAGGGGGCCATGGGGGCCCGGGCCCCCTCCCAAATGTTTGGTAGGTGGAGTTTGGTCCTCCAATGCGAGGAAATACTCGAAAACGATTCATAAAAATGACAGCGAATACGAAAGATACCAGAGGAGGGTGGATTTCTTTGCGCTATGCATTCCTCTTAGGTTTTGTTCTCTTCAGAAGTATAGGATACTTCTAGTCGAGCTTTTTGAGCTGCAGTTTTTGCCTAGTCTTTGCTTATAAGGCAAAGTTTCCATATGGCTGTTTTAATCAAGTTTTGGGGTAGTTTTTTGAAAGACTACTACAGAGTGTAACCATAGCTGTCTGGGAAAAGTGCAAAGATTGGTCTGCTGTGCTTTTTGTGGTGCTTTTAGGGTAACCACTTCTGCTGCTTTGAACATGCTTTTCAAGCTGCTACTTTCTGACATTTTTGCTAAATTGATGTCCGCAAAAACGATCATTCGACTCCATGACATTAGTCAGAGGTTTACTTAAAGTCCTGAACACGCTACTATTCTGAGTAAAATATGAGCCAAATATCCCAGTAACGAGTGACTAAACCTCTACCAAACATGAAGGCGCTTAACAAGCATTTTGTCATTGTGATAAAATCTCACAGTCAGTGGAAAAAACAAAACGCATCTCTTGCCTAATTCATGAGTGATTAGGCGTTGGTGTTTTCATGTGATATGAGCTAGAGACATTGTAATTTCCACCGACTGGCAAGCTGTAATTAAATCCTTTGAAACGGGTCTGTCTACGTCAAAGATCGTTACGGAATGTCACTCAGTGCTTACATAGATACGCTGCTTCCAAACTAGTTCTAAAGTTTAAACCGATTGGCAGGACCAACTCTAGATGGTGTAATAAACTACCTGCAATGGACCATATCCTAGTAGTGCTGCTTCCACCGGCAGATCTATGGCAGCACCTGTTGAGTACGGATCTGTCGGTGGTACGAAACCAGAGGCCGGGGGTCCCATTATGCCTGGACCCCGATACAAGCGCGAGGAAATCTGCACCGTCCGCCAACCATTCCATCCTTATCGCCCTATTTTTTATCATTCCCCATTTTTGCCTTCTATTTTTGTATTGTCTACCCCAGGCCTACGAATTTTTAGTAATACAATACGTAAAGGACAGGAGCAACGAGCGGCGAAAACCCCGCCAGCGTCTTCCGAACTAAGCTACAGCAAGCATAAGCCGGTACTTAGCTCGTTGAGGGGCCTTTTTCTTCGCCATATGGCACAGCCTGACCTTCACGATCAACTACTATCTTTGGACGCTCACCAAACCGTTCGTTACAATGGGTAAATAGTAAAATATACGTTTCAACAAAACCGTTGTGCCCCTGGTTGAATTCTAGTCCAGCTAAGCTATTGCCGCTAAAAAAGCAACACATCGGAGCTGAGAGTCATCACTGGCAACTGCATAGTTGAGGAGCACCCTATAAGGCTTTGCAACCGCTGTAATGACTGCTGTAGAAGCTGCGGTGACGAGGACGAGGAGGCGATTTTTTTATCTTCTCTACATCTCTCCTACGCTGGCAAAAAGATGAAAGTTCTTAGATCCCACTTCTTCCCTGAACTGGATGACAAAGCTTATCTTGATGTTAGGAGAATCCATCATTTTATAGGAAGTTCTGCCAAGTTTAATGATTAAGACTGTCGAGTAATGAGTCCCCTGTGGTAACAGAGCAAACTCTATTGCCGTCCATCTGTGCAGTGGTAAGCAAGCAGTAGCTTTAGGATTTCTAGCTACAGTATCGGGGCGACACATTGACAACCTGTCTCCAGAAGAATAGAACAAGAAAACAGAAAGCCTATCAATTCAGAAACATGTATGTGAAGACTTACAAAAGCAATTTTAATGGATAATATAGACCGAAAAGAAGTCTAGAGGAAGCGGTAAGACGAGAGGTGAAAAGTAGCCTCTAAGGTGTGAGGAGACTAAAAGTATCAAAATATGTCAGGTGTAGGGTAGGTTAGGTTAGGTGCAGGGGCTACCGTGACAAGTCCCTGCACACATAGACCACATATGGGTTCGTTGTAATACCGCCAATATCACTATACCTATCTCTAATACCTAAGTATCAAACCAGCCGGTACTAGCAATGAAATGGTTGAGCTGAGTCGCGCTAGCGTCATTGAGGTCCTCCAAGTCGTAGAAGAAAGAAACAGCTCAACAATAACACACAAAGTGAATAACGCTCTTTTCCTCATCCACATCCGCACAGCTTCTGTAGAAGGCATGGTGTGGAAGGCGGAGCCTCCAAGTGAGCTTCCCTATTGGGCAGTGCCCTGTGATGATTCCCACCACTCTGCCATTGTGCATTCTATTCAACGACATCAGTTCGACGTGAAAGGGCTTTCCCCAGCATTCTGATTAAGGAAGTCATTTGAAAAGAAGACTGGCTAATTAACGCGAGCAATAGAACTGAAGAAATGAAGAAATCGAAGAGCTATGGCAAAGAGGATTGATAATTCTACAAGAGTTATCACTCCATATAACTTTCCCCTATGCCAGGAGATTTGTACGTATTGACAAATTGTATAGACTTCACAAGAAAACTGGCTCCGCCTCCTGCGGTAGATTTGTATGGATTGATTCCCTTGTGTATCTATACTGTGTAGTTTATACTATGTTTATTCAATTTGTCAATACATACAAATCTCCTGGCAGAGGCGAAACTTCTATGGAGTGATAACTCTTGTGGAATCTATACTATTTGGCTATGGCAACTAGTTGGCGTATGCATGAGCGAGAATTATTTTACATCCAGGGATAAATATTATAAAATCACCGCAGGAACAGCAATGGGTAACCCTCTTTCACCTCTAGCCAGCGAAGTCTTTATGGGTACTGTCGAAGCAGAAATTAAAAAGCGAAGCATCATACTCAAGTTTTGGGCGCGGTATGTAGACGATGTGTTGCGAAGCGACTTAGAGCTAACATTGTTGGAAATAAATAAAATACACAACAGCGTACAATCACAATGGAAAAGGAGGAGAATCAAAAAATCGCATTCTTGGACATATAAATAATACAGAAGGAGAAACAACACGAACTCGACATAAACCGTAAAAGCGCGAACACGCAGCGAACAATATGTGCACAAAAAATGGCGCCTTTCCAAAGTATGATACATGATTAATCACACCACCACTAAAGGGCAAGAGGTATCAAAACGAATTATACACATTAAGAACACTGCGGTAAAGGGATCCCTGCTGTATTCCTATCCCTACATAATCGGAAAATCATTACGAAAAAACCACCCACTAAGGTAATTCTGACACCAGGCCCGGCTCTATCATGTGTTCAGATTTGACCAGGATACCATTGTGTAACGGCGGGGAATCTTCTTAACAATAAAACAAAATATTACATTTAAATAATTATAAAGTAACCTTTTCAAACGTAACCTTTTGAAAATGTTTCGGTTTGTGCCTTGTAAATAATTGCACCACGCGCTAATTCCATTGCAATTTCGTTTTTAATTACTGGGTAAAAATCCACTAATCCCACATTGGGCGCCGAATGTCATCGAAATTGTTCTACTATTTTTCTATTATTTTCTACCGTGAACTTTTATTGATATGTGGTAAAAAAAAGTTTTAATGTAAATGCCTAAAAAGGTTTCGTTTTCTTTGTTTTGTCACCAATGGTATTCGATGGCTTATTTCGGTTTGGTCGACGGAATAAAATAACAGTAAACCCACATTGATCGCCGAATTTTTTCGAGATTTTTCGACAATATTGCGACTAATTTCTACTATTTTCACTGACGTAGGGTAAAACGAAAGCTTTAAGGTAACCTTAAGTTAGCTTATGATAGTCTTCGGAAAGCTTAAAGATGCCTGATTTCACTGAATGGGTAAAATCAAACTGAACTCAAATTGGGCGCCGAATATCTTCGGACATTATCTGCCATTTCTCGGTTATTTTCGACTGTAAATTTTCATTCACATAGATTAAAAAAAAATCCTTACGGAATGGTCTAAAAGAGTTTCGATTTTTTGCGTCTTTTGACCAACGATATTCGATTTCCCATTTTGTTTTCATCGACAAGATAAAATCACACTGACCCCAAATTGAGCGTCGAATATGTCCGGGTTTTTCGACATTTTTTTTACTAATTTCTTCTGTATTCAATGACGTAGGACAGAAAAAAAGCCATAAGGTGGTTTAAGAAAACATTGATAAAGCTTACGGAAGCCTTAGTGGATGTTCACACTGCGTGCGATGCCGAGCCGAGCCGGGTCGAGCGATGCAATGCGATTACAAGCTTTTAAAGCAAGAAAATGGAAAGTCTTCAATTTCAAATGGAATCATGCTTTGAGTGTACACACTGCGCGCGATGCAATGACGAGCCGAGCGATGGCCCGATGTTTTCACAAACTTCTTTGCTTTTTCGTGCGAGTACCGGCTGCTGATTTTTTGCGATGGAATTTAATGGGCTTTGCGATGGAGTTTATGGGCTTTGCGATGCTTTGCGATGTGAAGCTTTTTGGAGCCAGTATGGTGCAAGTACGAGCTGTAAAGTAATATTTGATGTAAGATCACACTGAAAAAAATGCATGTATGTCTGCTTTTATACCCTAGACTTTTAGGCGCGGCGGTGTGACAGTGTATACATGGAAATTATGAGGGTCATCTCCTGATTCGATTTAGCCATATCTGTCTGTCAGTCTGTCCGTTTGCACGATAACTTTCGATAGAATGAAGTTAGAAACTTGAAATTTTGGTCAAATGTTTGTAGCATGATCTAGTTGGTTGGTATTGAAAATGGGCAAGATCCGACCGAAGGAACCCCTACAGATGAAATTTCAAATGAGCGATAACTTTCGATAGAATGAAGCTAGCGACTTGAAATTTGGTTCAAATATTTGGATTTAGATTTAGTTGGTTGGTATTGGAAATGGCCAAGCTCCGTCCCAAGCAACCCCTTCGCTATAAACGTTAGTTCAAATGTAAATATCCAAGATTCAAATGGATGAACGATGAAACTTTTCATTGGATTCACGCCCACAGCTCAAACTGACCATATGGAAAATTCACTTTTAATGCAATGGCCGTTGCCAGTTGGAAGTTTTGGTATCACAACTAGGTCTGTACAAGTCTGGGTATATACGCTTTGGACTCCGGCTTTGATTTAGTATGGCTCAAATGAAAGGTTATTACCACCGTAATAAGGTCGCGTTTAGAAGGCGTGGTTTCACAAGCGGTTTGAGCAGCGGACACCGCTGCGTATAAAGGCATAGAGCAGAAGCGGCGGTTTACATATTTAGTGCTGGTTCACATGGACGTCCAAATGACGCTTGACGCTGCGTCACTTTCAATCGGTTAGGAAGAAATACATTACGGGCAATGAAGCGATGCACATGGCCGCAGATAGCTATCCGATAGCTATCGGCGGCATTTTGCCGCCGCGATAGCTATCTGGGATGACGCTGGTCTCTGCTCCTATCTGCGTCATTTCACGCGTCCGCATATCAATTTTTAATAAGCCGGCCTACATACATTCGAACCCGGAACACGGACACGGTCACAATGTCTGATTTGTATGATGTTTCTTAAACCATTCGCTTGAGGATCACTTTTAAGTGCCAATTAATTAATTATTGTTAATCGTTGATCGTGACTACTACAATTGACAATTAATTAAAAAAAAAATGGTGGGAAGGGCGCTCTCAGCTCGGACGGGGGTTTGTAAGGGGGGTGAAAATGCGATATTCCTTACATTTTAGAAGTGATGGCCAAAAAACAGTTTATTTAAAACTAAAAATAACATAAATTGTAAATTCAGGTTCGCTATTATGTGGCCCGGCTTATATAATACAGAGTGACGCTGCGTCCTATCGCATCATGTGAGTTGAAATGCAGTTAGGTATCAAAGAGGGAGGAGCTTAAGTGACGAGGCGTCCGGCGTCATTTGGACGTCCATGTGTACCGGTTCTTACACTGAATTCAAATGCAATCTCGCCGCTCCACAAACCGCGGCGATGGTCGCAACGGCGAGTCGAGCGGTTTATACATTCATCGTCGTAAAGCCGCCGCGGCTGCCGCTTTTTGCGTTTATACACAGCGGTGCACCGCTGCTCAATCCGCTTGTGAAACCTCTCGTCTGAGGTCGCGGAAGAGATGATGAAATTCACCAACACTGGGCCTTTCTTCATTAATGGGATGCACCCAATGGCGACGCCCTTCCATTTTTAGAGCACTGCTTTCAAACAGAAATAAATTTACTGGGTCAAGCACAAACGACATGATGTCGAACAGATTCTATTCCTTGAACTAAATTGGTCTCTACTCTCCATAACTGCGTGCAGTGAACATCCCGGATCATCTTTGCATCGCAAGCCATCGCTCGGATCATCTTTGCATCGCAAGCCATCGTTCGGCTCGGCATCGCACGGCGTGCAATGTGAACACCCACCTCATCGCATCGCTCGACCCGGCTCGGCTCGGCTCGGCATCGCACGCAGTGTGAACATCCACTTATGATGCCAACTCGAATACTCATGTCGTTTTCTTTCACTGGATAAAATCACACTGACTCCACATTGCGTGACAAATACCTTCGGAGTTTTTCAACCATTTTTTCACTACTTTTTACTTTAAAAAAACCCTTAAGGTAATGTCTAAAAAGGTTTCGGTTTATGCGTGTTATGACTAACAATATTCGACTGCCCATTTCAGTTCCGTCGACGAGATGAAATCTCACTTATCCCGAATTGCCCTCTGAATGTTTTCGGGGCTATTCGAAAATGTTTCGACTAATTTCTAGCGTTTTTTCAACAACGAGCTCGAGGCCAACCGATACCCAACTTAAAGAACAACCACAATATAGGGTCAGAATAGGTAATCGGCGTGCTGTCTCTATACGCTCATCCGGAGCGGGTGGCGGTGGTAGTGATTTAACTTGATTGACTACTTTACTCGAGTGTAATTTTGTGAATACGGTTCGCGCATCAGTAGTTGATGCCCGACCAATCCGGTAGACTAGTACGTGCGTCTGAGGCTCACATTGGAGTCATCCATGTAGATAACCGTTGTACGGGGATTAAGGGTGCACTATCTGCCCAAAAATTCATAAAGAGAATTAAGCTGGTATAGTTTCTATCAAAAACGTGTTTCGGAGAGGTGTAGTCAGTCTCCTAAGAAAGATCCAGAGCGACTTCTCGACGTGTAGACTCAAGAGTGCCTCAACAATCACGCTAGGTGGAACATTATTGAATGTGCCCCGGATATCCACGAGAACAGCTATGGTGAATTCCGTATCCACTGATTTACCTTTCTAATAGGCAGAAGATATGACAGAGTGTTGTTTCGAAGATGGATGTCTATCAGTCTCTCTAGTAATTTTAGTATGGTGGAAGAGAGGCTGATGGGTCTGAAGTCATTTGGGCGTGCGTGCAAGCTCCTGTCTGTTTTATGAATGAACCGACCAACACCTCCGTCCAGTTCCGAGAAACATGGACCAGCTTTAGGTAGCCCGTTAGGACGGAATCTAACCAGGTCCGCCGGAATAATTCCGTCGGGTCTAGCACATTTGAAAGATTCGAAACTGGAGATTACCAACAGAATCTTATTTCTGGAGAGAAAGGATGCGAAGTCACACGGCGCTCCTCGCTGATAGAAGCTACCTTCGAGCGAGGAAACCGTCGAGCTACCGGTCAAGTAGGGACCCAGAAGTTTCCTTGCTCGAAGACATCCATATCCCATCGTGCTTTTGTAGAGAGTTAGGTATATATTTATTTGACGACAAAATTTTGCGACATCCGTATGCCTCTCCGGATCCTTCAATACGATCGCAGAAACTCCCAATGTCTTCATTTTAGCAACCTTTAGTTCCTGGAGCTGGAGTATGTTTCTTAAGGATTGCCAATCCGACTTTAGCCTGGTAGCCTTTGCATGTTAAAAACTTTTCCTTAACACAGCCCTGAGTAGCGACTTGACTACATTTGCCACATCCATAGAAAAATACGCGAAGTTTCACTTCACAGGTGACGTGATGATCTCTCCTTTTTCCGAAAATTCCAGCAAGTTGAGGCATCAGTCTCATGTTTAACTACCGGCGTTTCGGGTTCAAATCCCATCCACGACGACGTACGTGGCCATGGATGTGCAGGAGGTGCATGCTGGCAACTGCATTCTCCGAAACCAGTTTATGCCAACGAAACGTCAACTGGGCCTCATGGAACAGTTGACGCGTTATGCCCCACAAGGGGTTAGGGCAATTGAGTATTAATTTCAAATAAACCAAGAATATTGTCACCTGAAATAGTAGCGCACCCAACTCAATCATATTCAAGGGGTGGTGAAAGTTCAGGAAAGTTGTGTTAATATGCGTGCAAATGTAGAACTCAGCGAAATTGCCAGTCTTCAAATGTGATTTTGGTTGGCAAATAAATTGGTTGATAGATGCTTTACCATTGAAGCGTGATACGCAAGGCTACTGCGAAACCGCCCTGAAGGTAAATCAGTTCTCCATGACTAAGCGCTTTGTTGGCCGAGGCGTTAGATAAAAACGTTTTCATTTGCGCAAAAAGGTCAGGTTGGCTGTTGTGAAAATTGAACTGGATACGTTGAAACAAAGAGAACGCAGTGAGGCAGAACCGGGTCCGTTGACGAAAAGATAAGACTGAAGACGCCCTTCACTTTCATCAAGCCACAGGGGAATTATTAACGGCCCTTGCAGTTTGCTAATGGTTATTCACGATCACTAGTATCTATGAGTTAACTCCTGGGACCTTGCTCTTGTTTAAGGACACCACCTCTCCAAAACCAAATGATTGTCCGGATCGTTTGCTTTGAACCAGCTTAACATTTGCAGTCATAGGAACAAGTCGTTTGGGGCGACCGATAGCTCAGTGTGTAGAGGCATCAGTCTCATGTCTGACTACCGGCGTTTTGGGTTCGAATCCCGTCCACGACGACGTTCGTGGCCATTGATGTTTGTGTTGTCTTCCCCCTGTGGTGCGGGGCGAAATAATAAGCCACAGCATCTCCCGACTTGTCGCAGGTAGGTGGCTAGATGGGGGAGCAGGAGGTGCATGCTGGAGCTGGCGACTGCATTCTACCAAACTGTAGTTTATGCCAACGAAACGTCAAGTGGGCCTCATAGAACAGTTGACGCGCTAGGCCCCACAAGGGGTTAGGGCAATTGAGTATAGGAACAAGTCGTGCAGCTAGTACCACAGCTCATTCCATGCAATGCTCCAATCTAATTGACTGCGGAATCAAAGCAGTTTAAAAGAACAACCCAAAGTAATAATTGGAGGGGATGTTATTTGTATTGCCACAAATCTTTAGTGCTGGGCCTTCCATTCTGATTTGAAAATTGACTCAGCCGAAGTTCATATGCACAGAAAAAGAAAAATCTATTCACCATATGTTATCATCTACCACGTGGCAGAAAAAACCGATTAGGACTTATCAGAAAAAGGAAACACTACGTTAAAGGCAACAGTAAGCAGCACAAAGATTAGTCTGGGTAGAATGAGCGTAAAACGAAAATATCAACGATAAAGAGTGCAGTAGCACTCCGAAAGGTTTAAGTACAGGATTGTGGGACACTTTATTGTCAAGGCTAAATATTAAGGTAATCGCCCTTCATCCGAAGATGTGGACTGCAAAAATTGGGCCCACGTTGGGCGCAAGTTATGTAATTTAAGAAAAAAGGTAGACGAGAGGTCTTCCGAGAATGACACTAGAGGAGACTGGTGACTGCCATATTTAACGCGTGTCCCATGTTCTTATATTTCCTAAAAATGCTCTAGGCAACAACAATCCACAAATTCAAGAAGCTTTATTTCAATGGATTTTGATTGTGTTTTCTCTAGAATGTTGTAATCACACTTTTAAAAGACTTTGAGTCTCATAAACACTTTCGCCTATAAATATAACACTTGATTCACTGGAAGCATCATAAACTTTATGACGAAAACGTGAGTCAGTACGACATAGAGTGCATGCCTTCCAAAAAGCTGAATTTCTAGGGAATATTCTAAATAAATTTGTTGCTAGAAAAACCAAATTTGTTGGATGAACATTTTGCTTTGAAACGAAAATGCCATGTCCGTCTCAATTTATAAATAAAACAAAATCTCTCTGCATAGTGTCGACATTTATTCGAATTGGCAATGATGAATGTCGTCTGCACTTAGGGCAATAACCCTCAAGTTTTGATTTTATCTTTGTATGCTGAATATTTAGATGGTTGCCTGACAGATTTAAAAATGTATATTCTAATCACCAAAAAACAAGAGGAAGAGTGAGTGAACGATGCCAGCAATCCTTAAGACAATATACTATAAGTGATTATTATTGACTATCACTTCGGGGAAACCAAAGTGCGTTGAGACGGCATTCCGATGTTCATCATACCGGCTATTGATGGGTTCGAATCTCGCCGTAGTAATGAATGATTGTGCGGTTTCCCCTTTCTAATGTGTGTGTTTGGGGGGAGTGCAATATTTAGCGTTGAAGCGTCAATCTGATGTCATCCACATACCGGTTAGTCACGGGTTCGAGTCCCGTCCACGTCGTGCCACAATCATTCCCGATTTGTCGCAGGTATGCGGCTAAATGGTCAAGAGGTAGATGCTAGCAACATGCATCGACCGAAACCAGTTTATGCTAATGAAACGTCAACTAAGCCACGTGGGAACAGTTGACGCGCTATGGGTTAGGGCAAATAGTAGTATAGTAGTAAGCGTACTCTAACTCTTATGTAATCTTATCCGGTACCGCCATATGCAATTTAATTTCGGTAGTCCCAAACCAATAGTATGTAATTGGGCTGAGACGTTTTCGAACGGTCGATTCACTCTCCATTTTGTTCATTGAATTTTTCTGACTTTTTCCGTTTAAGTGGAAAAATTTGGCCAACACTACATGTTTGAAAATAGAAATGCACACATGCCTTCGTGTATTGTGTAATTTAAAATTTGTTGTGTTGGTTGTAGCAAACAGATTTGTATATATAATGCACATGAGTTACGAACGAAACCCAAATCTGGCAAATATCAAATTCTCAACTAAAAATGTTTCGCATCAATAATTATTCATATCTGAAAATTCCATGCATATTGATTCCAAAAGATCCGAAATGTGCAGCAATAAAAATCAAAATTAGTTGTAAGGTTTTATGATGCTACGGATGAATGATAACTAAATATCTTCTTGTAATGTGTCAATATGCATGAGTTCAAAGATCAAATTTCACTTCGATTTGTAATGGTTCTTATCTGGTATTTAGTTTCTAAGAAAATTGTCAAACACGACATAGGTTACATTAGATTTAGGAAAATTGTGAATAGGCAGTTCAGAATAAATTGTAAAAGATTCAAGTTGTGTGTTTCAGTGTAGATCCTAGATCCCCGTGTTTAACTGGCGCAGTCGGAAAACTTAGTGTTCATATAGTTACGGATCTTATTCGAAATTAATAAGACGAAATCCGTGAAGCTTCTGTCGGTGAAGCGTAGCTATAAATAAAGTGAAAACTGAGAACAAAAGTGCAAATATAGTGCAAAACGCTCCTTAAGGGAATCAGCTGTAAGTAAATATTATACAAAAAAAGCTCAAAAATGGTTGATGAATTGGTGACCAAAATGAGCAAGCTACTAGCTAGCAACTCTGAAGCAGAGAATACAACAGCATACTCGATACCTGGGGATTTGCCGCAGGGATCTACTGTTGCCACATCTACAAAATGCCAATTGTCATATGAGGACCTCTATAGAATAGCCATCAGAATGCCTGAATTTGATGGGAATAATGAGCGGTATGATGTTTACAGTTGGACAGCTCAAGCCAATAGAGTTCTGTTAAAAATAAAAAATCTGGATGAGTTAGAAAAGGACCAAATATATCAAGTGGTTCTAGATAAACTTGTTGGGAAGGCAACTAAGGTGTTACGTAAGGCTGGTAGATGCATGACATGGACCGATGTTACGGAGTTACTACATTTGAACTTCGGAGTTACTGAGACTCATATTGAACTCATCAATGAAGCGGCAACTCTTAAGTTGCAGGATTGTCGTAATTTAGACGACTATTATGAGAAAATGAGTTCCATCATTGACAGAATGAATACCAGATCGGTAATGGAAAATGGAGATACATTTACTCCTGAAAATAATGAAGCCATTGTTTTAAACAATATGAAAACGCAGTTGTCGCCTGGGCATAGAGCACTTATAACAAGTGAAATTAGGACGTTGAATCAGGCTTATATTGTATTAAAAAAACAACCCGAGTTCGCTATTGCTAAAGACGAAAGAAAATATTCAAATGAAAGCAGAAGGAAAAATTGCATGAGACAAGATTTTAAACAGGATGATTTTAAAGCACTTGTACAAGAACAATCGAAACGAGATTTAGTACAACCTGCAAAGTTTAATTTTACAAGTAATAGGTTTCAAAATCAACCTAAAATGGAAGGATATGCAAGATATACCTCCAATTTTGCATCTAATAGTCGTTACCAACCTCCACAAAACCAACAACATAAAAGTTATGACTACAAAAGAAGAGATAACTATTTTAATCCAAACACTCATGGGACGCAAGTCACACGGAGCGACAATACTATGTTATCACGAATGGATACTAACTATCTTCAGAATAACGGCAATGTCATTGATGAATTAAGGGAGGAAATCAAACAACTACGACAACATCAAAGTGACAACAATGATATAAGAGAAGAAATTAGACAATTACGACAACTAATAAGTGAAAATTTTCGGATATCAGCTTCGGAGCGTCATCAGGAACAATAAACGACAAACTTCCTATTATCACTGAGGAAATTAATGGTAGCGTAGCAAAGATTTTAATTGATACTGGAGCCACAACATCTTTAATTGACGAGAAATTTAAGGGGATCCGACATGTACAAACTATTAGTTCGAGAGTTTTAAATACAGTTACGGGTTTTAGTGAATGCAATAAAGCAACGAACATTACAATAAAACTACTTAGTGAAAATCCTATAAAGTGTGTGCTTATACCGTGTAAAAATGTAAACTTTGATATACTGATTGGTATGGATATACTAAAAGCCCTTGATGTGACAATTAAACCAAATAGTGGAATATTTGTGAACAATAAATTAATACCATTTATATTTAATCAAGAGATCTATAACCCTGATTATATTAATTTTATTCAAAACATTGAAAGTGTTGCAACTCGAGAACATTTGTATAAAAACTTAAATAGTGAAGAAGCAAATTATATGGAGAAACTTTTAAAAGATTTTGAGGATGTTTGCTACAAGGAAGGAGATAAACTTACGGCAACAACACAAGTGAAACATAAAATTAATTTAACAACAGAAACTCCCATCCATACGAAAGTGTATAAAATTGCAAGTATTTACGAGAAAGAAGTTGCAAAGCAAATCAAGGAGATGCTTGAGCAGGATATTATAGTCCGGAGCAATTCACCATACAATGCACCCTTATGGGTTGTTCCGAAGAAACCTGGTCCAGACAACAAACCAAAATGCAGGTTAGTCATTGATTTCAGGAAACTGAACTTAGTTACCACTCCGGATAGGCATCCAATTCCGAATCAAGAGATGAATTTGGCGAAACTAGGTAACTGTACCTATTTCAGTTCGATTGACTTGGCGAAAGGGTTTCACCAGATTGAAATTGATGAACAAGATCAATTCAAAACTGGATTTTCGACACAATTTGGGCATTACCATTTCAAGAGAATGCCATTTGGTCTGAATAACGCCCCAGCCACATTCCAGAGAATGATGAATGATGTTTTACATGATTTAATTGGAGAAATTTGTGTGGTTTACCTTGATGACGTGTTAATCTTTGGATCATCTCTCCAAGAAATCGATGACAACACGAGAAAAATTCTACTTAGACTTAGACAGCATAACTTAAAAATACAAGTAGAAAAATGTAAATTTTTCTCACATGAAACAAGTTATTTGGGGCATATCGTTACGGAAAATGGAATCAAACCCGATCCCAAATATCTTGAAAAAATTAAAAATTTATCGATACCGAAATCGATCGAAGAAGTGAGATCGTTTCTTGGATTTACTGGTTATTACAGGAAATTCATACGAAATTACGCAAAGATAGCTCTACCATTGACGCGATCACTGAAGAAAGGTGCAGTATTAAATTACAGTGATATTGAATACATTAAAGCGTTCAATAAACTCAAGACAGTTATTACGGAAGATGCTGTGTTAAAGTGTCCTGACTATAAACAACCATTTGAGATTGCAACAGATGCTTCAAATTATGCAATTGGAGCAGTGCTTAGCCAGAAAAATAAGCCAATAGGCTTTGTAAGTCGAACATTAAACAAAACGGAGACCAATTACTCAACAATTGAAAAGGAGTTATTAGCCATAGTCTGGGCTTGTAAAATGTTTCGGCACCATATATATGGAAGGGAAATCAAGATATTAAGTGACCACAAACCATTAATATGGCTTGACCATCACAAAGATAGTCACTCTCGACTATTCAGATGGAAATCTCTGCTAAGCGAGTATAATTATGTAATTAACTACAAAAAAGGAAGTCAAAATAAAGTGGCAGACTTCCTAAGCCGAATTAAAGAGGATATTCAAGCAAACGCAAATGAAATTGAATTTTCTACGTGCGGTACATATCACACATCAGTTGAAAACACTCAACCATATATTGTACTTCAGGACATACCAGTTAACAAATTTAAAACACAAATAATAATAACTAAAACCGACCAAGATAATATATCAAGTGAAATAAACAATAATAAAATCTTAATGATATCTGAAAGACAATTGAATGATGAACAGCAAACGTTAAAATTTTTAAAAACATATATAATACCCACCCATTTAATTGGTATATATAGTGAAAGTAATAACATGCCCATTTATAATAAATTACAAATGCAAATACGCAAATTATTTAACCCTGATCAAATTAGTAAGTTTGTAAAATGTTCTAAGCGATTGAAAGACATTAATAGTGCTGGAGAGTGTAAACTAATTTTGACGAAAATTCATACTGAATCAATTCATAGAGGAACCTGGGAGAATTTCGAAAGATTTAAGCATGAGTTTTATTTTAAAAATGCAAGGAAGTTATTAGAAGAAATTATAGACAATTGCCACACGTGCAATACGAATAAGTATGATAGAAAATCGCCTAAATACAAGTTTGAAAAGCTAACGATTCCTAGGAATGCAAGAGAAGAATACGCGGCTGATATATTTTATATAGATACATTGCCATTTCTAACGATTATGGATAGGTTTTCGAAATTCCTTGCACATGAAGAATTGAAAGATACAAATTCAAGCACAATATTGACATCACTTAAATTAATTTTTGCTAAAATAAAACAACCCATAAAACTTGTCATGGAAACTGACTTTGATAATGCCAACATTCGAGACTATTGTTTACATAACTGCATCAGTATGCGATTTACCATCACTAATAATCATAACGGAATATCAGATTTAAACGCGGCTCACCGAACTTTAAGCGAAATTATTAGGATATTGCGATTTGAGAAGTTTTCGACCAATATAAATGAGATAATGCTCAAAGCAGTAACTACTTACAATAGCAGCATTCATTCAAGCCATAAACAAAAACCTGAAGATGTATTTTTCAATAAAGTGAGTACTAGTGATGTCAAGCAGAAGCTTATTACCTTTAAAATTAAAACAAATGAAAGAGCTAATGTGAACCGAATTGACAAACCTCAACTAAAAGGGAAACAATATGTTTTAAATAAACCTGATAGGAAATATAGGGACAAGCGAAAGCCAGAGCGTTATAAATTACGACATGTTGACGAAAATTATAATATTGACAATACTATGGATAAAACTCACCCTAAATTCATAAAACTATATAGAAAATATACAAAAGAACCAATCGATGACGTTCGACCACAGAGAGTAAGGAGAAACTTCCATTATTCCATCCCAGAAGTTATTCGAAAAGAAGCAGCGAGGACACTGAAAAATCTTCGAGGGCGAAAGGAGTTTTCAAGGGCAGAAGAATTTCGGAACTGGGTCAACGAAGAGGTCGCTGGAATCCCAGACGTTCAAGATGCAATCGAATATTTTAATAATAATTATAAATCTTTTTCTAATAAATTTAAACGAGGCAGTGATGAATGTTGAAGAAATAAAATCAGACAAAAGATTTGTATTTATAACATTAGAAAACGAACCAATAATATCATCATATAATCTATCTTACCACATTGTAACAATATCTGAGTACTTTTCTGAATATAAACGTCAGACGAAATTAGTTTCTTCTTTAACAACAGAGCCGTTTACTTCTCACGCTTTAAATTTATTAGAAGACATCGCAGCACAAATATTCATCTTGCAGAAGTTGGGGGAGAGGAAAAGGTTAAGCCGATCAGTATGGGAAAATGGACTTTTTCCAATTATTGGGTCAACAGCGAAATTTTTATTTGGAACCATGGATATGATGGACAGATTGGAAGTTCAAAGTCATATGGAAGCGATTGAGGCAAACAATCAAAATTTGATTCAGTCAATAAATAAACAAATATCTATTAACCAAGCCCAAAAGGACAACCTTCATATGATTTCAGGCAGAACCGATCAATTGTCAACGATGATCAACGAAATTGGAAGGAATTTATCGTACGTGGAACAAAATATTGTGAATCTGCAAATGCTACAGAAAATTGAACACCTGCAAGACGAAGTTGAAAAAATACTTGATAATATTCAGAGCGCAAAACTAGGATTGATGAGCAGAAACTTCCTCACTCGAAAGGATATCAACAGATTAGGTATGTCGTCATCGGAGCTTCAACATATGAAAATCAGTGTATTCTGCACGACGAAAACAATACTATTTGCGTTGCGATTGCCGAATTTTGAACTACCACAGTCGACGTATTTGATTAAACGGGTTCCAACCACGGATAACTTGGTTCTGCAAATACCTGAAGGTAAAGCAGTACGTTTAGAAAATAAGTTGTTTCATTATAATATTGAAAAGTCTGAATGTAAATTGTATAAATGTATATCAGACAAAAGCATTTGTAAATTAGCAATTGTAATATGGTGAAAATAATGCTGAGGAAATAATTACCGGAGTAATTGTAGCAAGAAATATTAGTACAGTGCTTACACATAATTGTAATGAAAAACAATATCATTTGAGGGAAAATCATTATTATTTAATTCACTTTCAAGATTTGCAAATTAAAAGACCAAGACCAACAATTTAGTAATATTGTAAAAACATTTTATCAACCCCTTATAATTTTACCAGATATATCCATAAGTAAACATGAATTACCAATACTAGAAAATAAAACTTTGTCTGACTTCAAAAATTTAAGGCAATTAACTGAAATTAACCCAAAATGGATTAGTACAATTGCACATAGCTCATTAGCGATAACAGTAATCATTATTATCATTGTAGTTTTGATAGCTATAACTCTGTTCTTAAAATTTAAAACTAAAGTCACTAAAATAGTTGTTGAGACGCGTACTCTTGAAATTCAGCCAAATATTGAAGGTAATAAGATTTGGAGTCCAAATCTAATTTCGGGAGGGTCGAGTTACGAACGAAACCCAAATCTGGCAAATATCAAATTCTCAACTAAAAATGTTTCGCATCAATAATTATTCATATCTGAAAATTCCATGCATATTGATTCCAAAAGATCCGAAATGTGCAGCAATAAAAATCAAAATTAGTTGTAAGGTTTTTAATGCTACGGATGAATGATAACTAAATATCTTCTTGTAATGTGTCAATATGCATGAGTTCAAAGATCAAATTTCACTTCGATTTGTAATGGTTCTTATCTGGTATTTAGTTTCTAAGAAAATTGTCAAACACGACATAGGTTACATTAGATTTAGGAAAATTGTGAATAGGCAGTTCAGAATAAATTGTAAAAGAGTCAAGTTGTGTGTTTCAGTGTAGATCCTAGATCCCCGTGTTTAACTCATGCACACGCGTGTCCGAGTTTAGAATTTTTGGCGCGATGAATTTTTTTAATATTAACATAAATTCAAACACTTTATCGGAACTTAAAAACTTAAAAATTGTTCAAAGTCTTACATTTAACGGGGAAAGCAACTTTTTTCATCTCAACTTCAATGTTCCAAAAATATGCGTAGAAAACATTTCGGAAACTACTCATCTCGGCTTTTTGAAAATGTTCAGGAGACACAAAAATCCGATTATATTATAGACTATTTGAAGTAGAAGCCTAGTCTTTTCTATAACTTCTGTCTATTGTCTAACACCATTATGTTTAAGAACATATTGGTTGAATGAAAACGCAACGGTGAAAAACAGCAGGTTTCCCAAGAACCTCCCCCTGTTTCACAATCTCAAAAATGAACCACAAATAACGATCTTAGCAGTGATTATTTCATTTAATGATTTGTACTATATAAATTTCGGTTAACGACTTAAGGTTTCAACGCTTTTTTTTTTTCTAAAATTGTCGATTTTTTAGCCAATAAAGGAGCAATTAGGTACTGACTTCGGTCATAAACATCAAATGGTATGAGTGCATGCTTGAAAAAAGTAAAAAAAAGGGCATGTCATCATCATCGAATTTAGCGAAAAAAAAACACCACCGAGACGGATCCGACAAATGTACTCCATAGCCATTAACAAGGTCAGCTTTTTTTCGTGCTATGTTACATCTGCATGCGTCCATTGACAAGTTCACAGTTCATGTTCTCTTACCAGAACAATAACCAGCGCATGCCACCCCAGCACAGATTCAATATTTTCCTTCACTCTACGAAGATTTGCCACATCATTTTCTTGGAGGGGAAATACAATTTACGGACGTTGAGCGCATTCCATTTCTGGTCTATTTTCCTAATAAAATGAAACAATATCAGAGTAAAACATCACAAGAATGTGTATGCCTGCCACGTGTACCATCGGAAACCTGTATTATGCTACTAAAACTAGGCCTCTTAGGAGTAGATCCCTGTAAAGGTCGCCACACACAAGCGTCCAAAAAAATTCGTAGTGTGTGGGATTCAAGTTGAGAGCTCCGGAATCCAGCACAATCCAAGTTAGATATTCAACTTCCGCAAAATCCAACCGATTGCCGCGAAATCCAAGGCAGTCCACTTTTGCAATGAAATTGACGGTACGTGAAATTAAATAAGTGAAAACTGAGTTCGTCATCAAATTTGACTTTTAAAATAACGTCTGGCTCGCGATGGATTGGATTGCAGTGTGTGTCCCTGAAATTTGAACGGGGGACATTCGGAGTGCTCCAATATTGTTCCGCGTCCAAATGGACGCTAATGTGTTAAGAGTTCAGGTTAATGGCCACAGTGAAGAAGTAGGTAAGTCGAAAATTTTAAAGTTTTATACCTTTATCTAAAAATTCTGTACCGACAACACATTTTTATCTTTTGGTACCAAAAATTAATTTTGTTTCTTCGTGGCCAAGGGAGCGAAATAACAAACGCAATTTTTAGCACTCCTCAACTTTTTGGGGGTTTTTCCTTTTATTTCACTTATCACTTCATTGTGATTGCTTCTAAGTAGCACGAAGCGATATAAAAATTGACAGTGTAACTTCAATTTAATTTTAAGAACTAAGATAGTAGAGTCGGTGTACGATTATTTGCAAAAAAAAAAAAATATTATTGAGGTGGAATTCATGAAAATGAAACTTTTTACTAAATCGTTTAAATCTTTTCTCAAAACAATTAAAATATTTTCAAGAGTTTCAGCGCCGGCAAAAAAAGCATTAAAATCAAAACGTTGCGAAAGCCGATTTTTATTCTGAGAGTAATATAGGTAAGATAAAGGGGCTGCCGGGTGCTCACCCAGCACACTTAGTCCATCATTTGTACCGTTGTGTTACCACCAAAGTAGCCTGTTATAACCTAGGCGTTAAACCAGCCTGAGCTGGTGATAAAGCGGTAGAGCTGTATGACACTCGTGTTTTTAATGTCGTTCAGGTCCAGGAAAAACCAAGAGCCAAGGAATTTCTTCCGCCTCGCAGCCAAGGCCGGACAGTGACAGAGAAGATGCAGAACGCTTTCCTCCTCATCCACATCCTCACAGCTCCTGCAATAGTCGTTATGAGGAATACGGAGCCTCCAGGCGAGCTCACCAATGGGACAGTGCCCTGTAATAACCCTCACAACCATGTCAATGTGCTTCCTATTCAATGAAAGCAGTGGGGCAGAACGGTCAGGGTCAAGTTTCGGCCAAATCAATTTCGTCGTCTGGCACGTGTCGCCGTTTAGCCATCTAATGTTCGCTCTGTCAATCGCGACGGTTTTAATTATAATTTTGCACGATGCGATTGGCATTCTAATGTTTAAACGGCCTCCGTTGAAAGCGCCGGTAGTCCCTTCTTTAGCCAGTTCATCCGCGCGGCAATCCACGAAGTCGCTATGGCTCGGTATCCAACAGAGCGTAATGTTGAAAAATGCACCCATCTCTTTAAGAATCGACCGACACTTTGCGATGGTTTGCGATATAGTCAGGACGGATTCGAGTGATCGAATTGCAGCCTGGCTATCCATGTAGATCGTAAAGTCTCTCATGGTCACTACATGATTTCCTAGCCAGGTCAAAGCTTCAAAAATTGCAGTAACCTCTGCCTGCAGAACACTGCAGAAATCTGGAAGGCGGAGTGACAGGTTAATCCCCAGTCCCTCCGAATAGATGCCCGCCCCAACACCGCCAACGACCCTAGAGTCATCCGTGTAGATGACTATGGAGTCGGTGGTCAGCGGCGCGCTATTAGCCCATTGACCCCTCGACGGAATCAAACTGGTGTAGTTTCGGCCAAAAAGGTATTTCGGAGAGATATAGTCAGTCTCCGTGGGGAGACTCAAATTATCCAGTTGAGTGCCCGCATCTCAGCGTGCGCCACTGGCCAGTCTCACGGAGACGCAGGGCCCTGTTTGCCGCCAGTTGTTCACCACAAATATCCAACGGGAGCAAAGCACCATGTCCAGCCCGGCTGACGGAGTGGTCCTGAAGGCCCCCGTCATGGCCATCGCAACTAGTCTTTGTACCTTGTTCAGTAATTCAATATAAACCCTTACTCGAAGTGCTGTCCACCACACACTAATTCCGTACAGTAGTATGGGACGTACGACAGCAATATATAGCCAATATACAGCTTTAGGCTGCAGGCCCCAGTTATTACCAATGGCCCTTTTACACGAGTAGAGTGCGATAATAGCTTTATTAACCCGTTCCTCGATGTTGAGCTTCCACCTTAGTTTCCTATCTAAAATAAGACCCATGAACTTAGCCTTGTCGGCGAAAACCAATTTCGTGCCCTCCAAAATGGGAGGTTCAATGGGAGGAGTCGTGTGCCTTCTAGTGAAGAGCACAAGCTCCGTCTTGGCAGGGTTAATTCCAACTCCGCAAAAGTTTGCCCATTCTGATAGGATAGTCAAGGCATTCTGCAACAACCCACTGAGGACATCAGGAAACTTTCCTGTGACGGCAATGGCAACGTCATCTGCATACGCGATGACTTTACACCCAATTTCTTCCAGCCTCAAGAGCAGTTTGTTGATCCCTATGACCCAAAGGAGGGGAGACAATATCCCTCCTTGGGGGGTTCCTCTGGAGACACTCCTGCATACCGACGATGCACCCAAGGTAGAGTGTATACACCTAGAAGTTAGTAACATATTAACGAGTTTGCAGAGCGACTCATCAACCTGGAGACCTCGGAGTGCCTCAATGATCGCACTAGGTCTGATATTGTTGAAAGCCCCATCGATGTCCAGGAATACAACCATCGTATTTTCCTTCTGGTCGAGAGATTTCTCAATGTAACTGACCAAAGAGTGCAAAGCCGCGTCCACCGACTTACCCTTCCAATAGGCATGTTACGATGTGGATAAAAGAAGTGGCGGAATGGTATCCCGCAAATGGATATCCACCAGTCTCTCTAGTAGTTTCAACATGGTAGAAGAAAGACTAATGGGACGGAGGTCGTTTGGTCGCGCATGCGAGCTTCTTCCCGCTTTCGGGATAAAAACCACCCGCACCTCCCTCCAGATGCGAGGAACGTACACTAGCGTCAGACAGGCCGTCAGGATACACTCTATCCATGGGTATACTATAGTAGAGTAATATAGTGGAGGAATGGACGCATTTTGACGAGCACTGAATCTGATCCAGTAAATGACAGTGAGTACCAGAGATGTAAAGCATTTTGTATCCGTAAGTGGGAGAGAGAGTGTAGCTGTATTTGACCGAATCTTTAGAACGGAAAATTCTGATTTGTTTCCCCCGGCCATGATTTATAAGCAAATACTTCACTACATGAGGTGAAATAGAAACTCGAAAGAAAACGACCCATCTGTCTCTTTCGATTTAATACAATTAGTAAGGAACAGCGATAAAGAAATTCGTTCGGTTCTCATTCTGCTCTTGGGATTCCTAGGTAGGTACTTCGGTATTCGGGTTCGCAACCCGGAGCGAACCTGCAAAAGAAGAATTTGTTACTATAGGATATTTTTTATGTAATTGGGCGGCATAGGTTTGATGCGGCACAGGCAGGGTACTTACCTAGATAGTAATAGGCCTTTTCACCGGCGATTGCAGAGCTCGACACTGGGGATGGCGATAAGCCCAGTGCAACCCGACGACATCCTGGGAAGGAAAAAAGAGAAAATAAGGCACAAAGTATCACTTCTATCAACAACAAAAAAAAAAAAAACAACAATGCACTTATCTAATGGAGCTTCCTCGGTTGATATCTCATGTTAAGTTAGCTTTCTTGTCGACTGATTAGAAGTTAATCTGAAGAATTTTCCTGAGTAATGGCACGGCCAAGATTGACACTAAAAATTACAAAGTCAAAGGGACTTTTCTTCACTGCACACAGCACTGAGCACGGGTAAAACGCAAAGAACGAACAGAGCTACGACGACGATGCACAACGAACTAAGAGTAAACAAACTCAGCTGATCTTCGAATTGTCAGAGGACTGCAGGAAAACTTGCGCTCCAAAAGTTTCTCGGTACAGTCCTGTAAGAAAACTTAGGTTTGGATGCTGGGTGGTAAAGCTCGCGCGTGGCTTCGATCGAGTGAATGAACTCTGGTTACCGTACGCGGGGAATTAATAAAAGGCCGGAAAATCGTACGGAATATTCTCTTCTGGTTTTGTGGATCGATGGAAACAGGTGAATATTCCGTACGAATTCAATATTCCTTAGAATATTTTTCAATTTCCCCGTACATCTATTCTCTTCTGGTTTTGTGGATCGATGGAAACAGCGAGTCAACGCAAGCAGCAGCAGTAACCACAGCAGACGAACAGCCAAGACGGAAACCGGCATCTTTAAGAAAACGATCATCGTTTCAATTAGCGTAGCGACATCGAGACGACGACGGCGGGTAGACGGAGCAGTCGCCAGGAGGAATTTGGAAGCAGGAGCAAGGTTCAAAACTCAAGCGCATAGGGATTTCTATTGTTAGCGAGATTGCCGCCCAAAAGGTCAGTTAGATATTAAGATAGTGTTAAGTGTAAATTTAAGGTGTTAATAGTGTAGTGTACGGCCGACACGTAGTTTTAGTTTTCTTTAAAATTCCTCAATATAATTTTATAACGTATTTAAAAGAAACGCGTATTCTTTGCTTTGGTGAATTGTGCTCCGGGGTGCTCGGTGGTTTTGGAGGGTGAAACCGCGACTCTAGCGTTTCGCACTTGACTAGAGTCTTTTGGGCACCAGCCGCTGACCTCCAACCGGTTTCGCATTGTAACATTGGCGCCCAACGTTTTGGGATTAACATATTTACTATACCACCCGTCGAGCTTTCACTCTAGCAAATTCAGTGAATTCGGTAGTAGTTTAACGTTGATTAGAAGTGAGTGCCTAACGTTTTACGGCCAACAAAAATTTAAAGAAACGATAGATATTCCTTGGAGCTACACACACATTCACTGTTACTCGCTTGGTCGAAAAAAGAAGAAAGATAGTCGTTGTGGTGAAATAGTTAGGATTTGTTACGTTGCCGTCGATTGTGTTAGTTTAGGGTGTTAATATGGCAAACAAAATCAAAGTGAACGTTTTAAATAAGGATGAACTCGGATACGAATTGGCGATCCGAGATCTTCCGGAGGGGAGTGTCGACGAAATGCGAAAGACACTGCGGGCGGCATTGCGGTCAGAAACTTCGGGCGACACATCATTGCTAGCAAAGCAATACCCTTTTAAGTATAGTGAGGATGTGTCGGCCCTAGAAGTAAAACTTCGGGAAATACGGGAGTTGCTGTCGGTATTTGGTGGCGATGAATCGTCGAGTGATTTTGTTAAAATAAAACAAAAAATTGATTTTGGTTTACGGCGAGCAGATCGAATGCAGCCGGATGAAGATATACCGGAGGAGATCTCGGAAACGAAACGGTTTCGTGGGCTGCTTATAGTAGCCCTAGGGGAGTTGCTAGACAAAGCAACGGGTGGGATGGAAAGTGACGACGAGGTTGAAGAAAGGCCTTCTTTTGTAGCTTCTTCGGCCGTACCATTAGAGGTGGTTCCGGAAAAAGGAGCCGATATAAGGAAATGGGGAATCACATTTAATGGTGAGGCTCCCCATTCGGTAAATGGTTTTCTAGAACGGCTGGAAGAGTTGAGGGAAGCCCGAGGGGTGTCCAAACGCCAGTTATTTCGATCGGTGGTCGAGCTGTTCAGCGGGAAGGCGCTGATCTGGTTCCGTGCCAACCGTGAGAGGGTTCGGACTTGGGAGGAGCTGGTAGAAGAATTAAGGGTCGAATTCCTACCAGCTGATTATGACGAACGCCTCTGGGAGGAAATTAGGGTGCGGACTCAAGGGCCTGATGAAAGCATTGGCGTGTACGTGGCGGTCATGGAAGGCTTGTTCCGGAGATTAACGAGGAAGAGTACGGAAACTGAAAAGTTGAGGATATTCCGGAGGAATATTGCGCCTTTCTATCAGACCCAAATGAGTCTAATCAACGTTGAGACGGTGGCCGAATTAATACGCGTCGGTCGTCTTCTAGAAAATACAAGGGCGTCCGTTGAAGCATTCACTCCTCCTGACCCACGACGGAAGGCTCTGGAACCAGACCTTGCCTATTCCGGGTCAGCCCCGAGAAAGATGGTGGCTTCAGTGCAGAGTGAGGCCGGTCCTCGTTGTTATAATTGTGAGGAGAGGGGCCACATCGCGAGACGCTGCCCTCAACCACAAAAATGTTATGGGTGTGGACGTGTTGGGGTGATTAAATCCTCATGCCCAAAGTGCAACCCAGGTCGTTTGGATAGGCGTGCACCAGAAGAAGGACGAAATGCGAGTTCGGGAAACGGGCATCGTGCTCACTGAGCGGTCCAGCGAGTACGTTTAAGCCAAATTTCGAGACTGCAACTAATAACAACGTAGCATATTTGTTAGAGACGGTGGTTGGAGACAATCGTCCGCATTTGAGCGTGGAAGTCTTCGGGAAAACTTTAAGGGGATTACTGGACTCGGGGGCTTCAACGACAATAGTGGGTAGGGAAGGATGGGCAATTTTACGACCATTGGGAGTAGAGCTGAAACAGGTGGAGGAGTCCACCGCGAGGTTGGCAAATAATGAGCGGTGCACCATAGAAGGGAGTGTGTGCATACCCATTTCAATTGGTGGTAGGGTCCGATGGTTAAATGTTCTCGTCGTCAGTGCGTTGCCACATGAGCTGATACTTGGGGTGGATTTTATCAAGCAGTTTGGATTGATCCTTGACTTGTGCAGAGAAAGTTGGGATTTTGGAGATTCACCTCGAGTGGAAGCCGTGCAACACATTCAACCTAGAACGAAGCTAACACCAGGAGAAGAGATAGAGTTGGCTGAGTTAATAAATCAAGAACTGGTGGTAATGGGCGAGGGAATTGGCAGAACGACGTTGGTGGAACACGCAATCAAAACGACCGCCGCCCCAATTAAGCAGCGATATTACCCGGTTTCTCCGGCGTTACAGAAGCACATCGACGAAGAATTGGCAGAAATGTTGCGTCTGGATGTAATCGAGCCTTCGTCAAGCCCTTGGTCATCACCCATTTTATTAGTCAAAAAGAAAGATGGGTCCTACAGATTTTGTGTCGATTTTAGAAAAGTAAATGGAGTATCGGAGAAAGATGCTTATCCTCTTCCATATGTGTCCGCTACCCTCGACAAGCTAAGTCATGCACGCTACCTGTCGTCACTGGATATTAAATCCGCTTATTGGCAGGTACCCATGGCAGAAGATTCGAAGAAGTATACGGCCTTTACGGTGCCCGGAAGAGGGTTATATCAATTTAAGCGAATGCCTTTTGGACTCCAGAATGCTCCTGCTACATGGCAGCGGCTTATCGATCAGGTTCTGGGGGCGGATCTGGAGCCATACGTGTTTACCTACCTAGATGACATAATAATCGTCACCCAGGACTTTCAGAAACATCTCGAGATTCTAAAGGAGGTATTTCGAAGGTTGCGGCAAGCGGGGCTGAAGGTATCTCGGGAGAAGTGCGAGTTTTGCCGGCCTCAGTTGAAGTATTTGGGTTATCTGGTAGATGAGGAGGGGTTAAATGTGGATCCGGATAAAGTGGCTTGTGTGATGAATATTCCGAAACCGACTAATGTGAGAGGGGTGCGACAATTTTTGGGTATGGTGTCGTGGTACAGACGCTTTATACCTGATTTCGCGACTTTGGTGTCACCACTGACAACGCTCCTCAAAAAGAACCATCGTTTTCGTTGGACAGAAGAGTGCGAGTTGGCCTTTGCTCAGGCAAAAGTTAAGTTGTCCACGGCACCGATATTAACTTGTCCAGACTACAGCCGCCCCTTCTACATTCAGACGGACGCATCGAACGTTGGATTGGGAGCCGTTTTGAGCCAAACTTTTCCTGAAGGCGAAAAAGTAATCTGCTACCTCAGTAGATCTTTAAACAAAGCCGAGCAGAAATACTCAACTACGGAAAGGGAATGCCTGGGAGTGTTGTGGGCGATAGAAAAGCTGAGACCCTACGTTGAGGGAACGCGGTTCAGTGTTATAACGGACCACCATTCTTTAGTTTGGTTGAGCAATCTGAAGGATCCTAATGGACGCCTCGCGAGATGGGCCGTAAGACTGCAGCAGTACGACTTTGAAATTATCCACCGGAAAGGCAAGGAACACCTGGTGCCTGATGCATTATCGCGGGCAGTGCCGGTGGTGGAGTCTGCGGTCACTCAACCTGTGGTGGACGGTTGGTATTGTCGGATGAAAGAATCAGTAGAGAAAGAACCAGATAAGTTCCCGGACTGGAAGGTTAACGACGGTGGCTTATGGAAGCATATCCCCGCGAAATATCAGGAGTTAGTGGGTAATGCGGAATGGAAACGTGTATTACCAAAAGAAGAACGTGGCCACATCTTGAGTAGGTGTCATGATGATGCTCGCGCAGGTCATATGGGAATCAGAAGGACTCAGGACAGGGTGTCCCAAAATTATTATTGGCCTAAAATGGGTTCAGACATTCGAAACTACGTGAGGAGGTGCAAGGTATGTCAGACAACCAAAGTCGACAGGAGTCCCCCTAGTGGTATGATGGTTTCTCGAGCAGGAGAAGCAAAACAGCCCTGGGAGATGTTGTGTATCGACCTGATTGGTCCTCTACCGCGCTCGACAAGAGGCTACAAGTATATCCTGACAGTATTGGATTATTACTCGAAATTCCCGTTGTTGTTTCCGTTGCGATCGGCCACTGGATCGGAAATAGTCCGGATATTAGAGGAACAGGTGTTCCTACTATTTGGTGTGCCTCGTAGCATAGTGAGTGACAACGGCGTGCAATTTCAGAGTAAACAATACAAAGCGCTTTTGAAGGAGTATGGGTGTGTTGCGAAATATACAGCCTTTTACCATCCGCAGGCTAATCCAGCCGAGAGAATAAACCAAAACGTAAAACGCATGCTACGATCGTATGTAGTGGACAACCATCGGCTATGGGATAAAGATTTATCGAAAATTGGGTGTGCTCTTCGTACTTATACACACGAAGTTGCTGGGGTCTCTCCATACTTCATCAATTTCGGTCGTGAGATGGTAATTTGGCAGGAGACAGCTGATAAACCGACAGATAAGGAAGTGGACCCGGTAGACAGGTCGTCTCACATTCAAGCGATGAGATCCAACATTGCAAAACGTATGGTACAGGCTAGTGAAGAAAGCAAGAAGCGCTACAATCTGCGTAGGCGAGATGGCAGCTACAACGAAGGGGACCTAGTATTGAGGAGGAACTACGTTCTCTCAAATGCGGCGACTTACTATAGCGCAAAGTTGGCACCAGAATATGTGGGTCCGTTCAGAATCAAAGAGCGGGTATCGGGCTGGACTTATAGTTTAATGGACGACAACGGCAAGGATAAGGGAACTTGGAATATTAAGGATTTGAAACCATATGTCCCGTGAGGTGAGATTGAACTATAGGAGATACAGTTCGACTATAAGGAGTAGGAGTGAATGAGTGTAGTTCGGATTTCTAAAAGAGTACTTGAAAAAATAAATGAATTCGCGTCTTTAGTAGTTCGCTGAACAGAGTGAAAGGTAAGAAACTCGGGAAATAGTTACAAAAAAAAAAAATTAATAAAAGAATACCATGTTGATATCGGGAACGGAATCGGATCGGAGCTAGAATTTGGAATAATTTAATTAATTGCAGACTTACTATTTTTAAAGTAATACCTTTGCTTCGCATGTCGAAAGTATTGTTGTTTTTGTTTTCAATTTTACGCGAATTTTCTCGTGTAGAAAATTCTCTAGTAAGGGGGGAGTGTTACGATGATGTGGCATACCGCAACCCGGAGCGAACCTGCAAAAGAAGAATTTGTTACTATAGGATATTTTTTATGTAATTGGGCGGCATAGGTTTGATGCGGCACAGGCAGGGTACTTACCTAGATAGTAATAGGCCTTTTCACCGGCGATTGCAGAGCTCGACACTGGGGATGGCGATAAGCCCAGTGCAACCCGACGACATCCTGGGAAGGAAAAAAGAGAAAATAAGGCACAAAGTATCACTTCTATCAACAACAAAAAAAAAAAAAACAACAATGCACTTATCTAATGGAGCTTCCTCGGTTGATATCTCATGTTAAGTTAGCTTTCTTGTCGACTGATTAGAAGTTAATCTGAAGAATTTTCCTGAGTAATGGCACGGCCAAGATTGACACTAAAAATTACAAAGTCAAAGGGACTTTTCTTCACTGCACACAGCACTGAGCACGGGTAAAACGCAAAGAACGAACAGAGCTACGACGACGATGCACAACGAACTAAGAGTAAACAAACTCAGCTGATCTTCGAATTGTCAGAGGACTGCAGGAAAACTTGCGCTCCAAAAGTTTCTCGGTACAGTCCTGTAAGAAAACTTAGGTTTGGATGCTGGGTGGTAAAGCTCGCGCGTGGCTTCGATCGAGTGAATGAACTCTGGTTACCGTACGCGGGGAATTAATAAAAGGCCGGAAAATCGTACGGAATATTCTCTTCTGGTTTTGTGGATCGATGGAAACAGGTGAATATTCCGTACGAATTCAATATTCCTTAGAATATTTTTCAATTTCCCCGTACATCTATTCTCTTCTGGTTTTGTGGATCGATGGAAACAGCGAGTCAACGCAAGCAGCAGCAGTAACCACAGCAGACGAACAGCCAAGACGGAAACCGGCATCTTTAAGAAAACGATCATCGTTTCAATTAGCGTAGCGACATCGAGACGACGACGGCGGGTAGACGGAGCAGTCGCCAGGAGGAATTTGGAAGCAGGAGCAAGGTTCAAAACTCAAGCGCATAGGGATTTCTATTGTTAGCGAGATTGCCGCCCAAAAGGTCAGTTAGATATTAAGATAGTGTTAAGTGTAAATTTAAGGTGTTAATAGTGTAGTGTACGGCCGACACGTAGTTTTAGTTTTCTTTAAAATTCCTCAATATAATTTTATAACGTATTTAAAAGAAACGCGTATTCTTTGCTTTGGTGAATTGTGCTCCGGGGTGCTCGGTGGTTTTGGAGGGTGAAACCGCGACTCTAGCGTTTCGCACTTGACTAGAGTCTTTTGGGCACCAGCCGCTGACCTCCAACCGGTTTCGCATTGTAACAGGTTATATAAAGCTTTACATCTCTGTTGGTCACTGTCACTTACTAGATCAGTGATTCTATATGCAGTCCTGGCCAAAAAACGCCCAACTACTGCCGGTTTCACCAACATCGACCGCGTTGACCTTTGGAAAAACTGATCCAGACCGATAGTGATTGCTGATTTCTTACGTGTCATTCCACCGTGTTTTGATCTGGTTAAACAAGTTGCTTTTGGGATCAGATTTTTTTTTAATGTCAAACTGGCGAATCTGATCCACATATTGTAGATTTAAACATTTTACAGGTGATATCCGTGCGGTCATCGTTCTAACTAAGCAACAGAAGATCCCGAACAAAATATTGCGTGAATTAACAGAAAGATTACACTTGCGGCCAAAACACCTGGAGTACTGGAATACAATGTGTAGCTGCAGCTTGTGGTTGGAAAACGTTCGAAGTTCGAACTTCAGCTACAACTTTCCCATATAAACGAGCTTGCACTACAAATCTGAAGCTGTCAGATAAATTCAAACACAATGTGGGTTTCTGATCAAGTGATCTGGCCAGATCAATTTTGAACCTTACGAGTACTCGTATATAAACAAGAAAATTTGGAAATTTGGAATTGAAACATATAGGCCGTCCGTGATGGGAAATGTGTTTCACGAAGCGGAATCCAAATCGTCTGTTGGCACTTTTTTTAGGAACGCGCTGTAATGGACGGTTTAGTGGCCATCTGAAGATGCCATTGTGGACGGAGCCTAAAGTAGCATAATGACCGTCAAAGTCGGGCCGTGCCATCTGCGAAGGAAGAAGGCGCCTGGACGGGGTTTTCGCTGCGCGTTACCTCTGTCCTTTACGTATTAATAAAAATTCATAAGCCTGGGAAGACAACACAAACGTGGGAGGCAAAAATGGGACGATAAGGATGGAATAGTTGCGGACGCGCAGGTACCCTCGCGGTCACATCGGGGTCCGGGTGTAATGGGACCCTCGGTCTCTGATTTCGCACCCCTGAACACTACTCATCAGGTATTGCGCTCGATATGCCGGTGGAAACAGCAGTATCAGGATATGATTCATTATAGGTGTTTACAGCACCATTGTGATTTCTCAAGTTGTCGGCAATCGCCCTTGTTTAGGAGGGTAAAGGTCTATTGTGATATCAAATAAAGCAGCGTTCTCACGGTGCGTTCGACTATGTTCGCTCAGTCTGTGTTTGTTTTGCATATGGTGGCCGGTGGTACAATTTGAAATTGTCACTTTCTTTCAGTGGCGCGTGTTCTGTTTAACTAATTGATTGTACCGACACTATTACTTTTTTTATTATTAATAAAACTAATTCCAAATGTAGTTTTATTAATGGTGTTATTTGAAAATGCCCAGAATCGGCACCATTATAATCCTTTTCACATGCATTTGGCGGGCGGTGCAATTGTCATTTTCAGTAGTGCTTGAACTGTCGACTTTTGTTCAAACGGGTCGTTGAACGACTTTTGTTGAACCATGATAACAAAATCTGGTTTTGTCGTCGAACTTTTGTAGATTCTTAAAACTCACACCATGAGAACGCTGCTTTAAACAACGTGAAATTTTCGTTAAAAAAATCATTGAGATTGCGATTTTTTTTGCAAAGTAACAGAATCGCCCACCTCTAGAAATAAATGGACAAGTTGATGTCGTGTACTGATTATACTCCTAGTTTGAGGATTTCTGAAAGGAAGTAGTGAGATTATCATCCACAGGTAAAATGGAAAATAATAACCTGTCGCACTTGAAAATATAGTCTGTATATACAAATGTATGTACAATACAATACATATATGGCTTTTGTACTTACATAGTTCCGGTATCCCGACATAATTGAACATTTATTTCAATAGTATCCACTTTACGGCAACACTTAACAGGATGTTTTACTACTTTGGCTGTCAATTCTTCCTTTGAAATATTTAGACTCGAGACGCACGTTATCACTTAAAAACAACACAAGCATTTCAATGCAACTTGGATCATCACCAAATCTTATTTCTCTACGAACAAGACACAATAAGCTTATTTTAACTGAATCTCAATTCGGCACTGAGATCGATCACAATATGTACACGCACAATTCACTCACAACACGACATCGAATAGAAAACATAATCCTCCTTCGATTGGCACCGTGACCTTATTCAACGTTAGACCAAACTTTCGCAATACTAAACACCGTGCTTAGATTCAGATACGAGTATTAATCCAAACAATTTTTTTTATTTCGCTCGCCCAAAATGAAAATACTACATCTGGCAGTTTTTTGATTTTCCAAATTTCGGATATTCGGACTAGTCTGGAACAGCCCCAACGGCCTGCGGCTGATTAGAAAAAAAGTGCCGATAGCTGATCGTAGGGTCCGGATAGCCGATGATTGAAATGGACATCTAACGCCAACACACTAATTGATCGGGCACGCGCACCGGCATTTCCGCGACTATGTACGAAATTTTCTCAGAATGCCGAATTTTCCGGATCGGTCGTTTTTGTTTGAAGCGTGCCGATGAAATGTGGTCCTCGCCGGGCTACTAAAGGTTGAGTTTCCGCGTGTCAATTGTAGTAAAAGTAAAATAATCCCGTGATCCGATCGCGGCGACCGCTTTCACTCTGATTGAACGAATCGAAGCAGAAATATCGATAAATCTGTCGTGGACTAAATCTAATCCGGCGAAATTCAGAGATAACGTGCCTGTGACAACGTGGACCGAGACGTTGACGTTACAATGCCGCCGAGCATTCAGATTCAAAAAGCGTGTGAATGCGCCTTCCTCCCGGCTTATTGCTGAAACAGCTCGTGCAAGTAAGTTGCGCGCGCGCGTATCTTATTTTAGTTCTCAGATGTGAAGATATTCATCTCATCCCAGTCCGAGATCCTAGTATTTATTGAACGAATTGGAAGCTGTTTGGTTGTTTTGTTCTTTTTAGAAAGTCCGTTTTTTTTTGGAAAACGTTTTTACGCGCACATTTTCTGTTAATTCCGTCGTGTCGTCGTAATACTCGTACTTCAGCGATTGCGAATTAGGACGATGCGACACTGTTTTGCTTCTAGATATTACACAGTAATACATATATGTATACATATATCCAGCTTTGCATTGAAATGTTTACAGTAAAAGGTAAAAGTAGACGAAAAATCGGAAAACTTAAGTTACTTTAATTTTACCTCGATATATTCTAAAATGCAGAATTCTTAAAACAAATCAAATTAAGGATAACTTACGTATTTAAACATAAACTCAATTTTAAGGCTCATTATTAAATATGTAATACGAGTATGTACCAGGGGGGCAAAAATTCCTCTTCCATAGTCCTCCGCGTGGGCGCCCCCTGGAACGGCAGTGGTTACTGACCATTGCTAACCAACGTCAAGCCGCCAGTGATGATTTGGTTGAGGTAAATCTTCCTCCCTGTGGTGTGGGGTGTAAAAATATTACCACGGCCTTTCCCTTTGAGGGCCTGTCGTTAAAATCGACAAACATAGAACAGGATGTGTATGCCAGCAAGTTGCACTATCCGAAATCTTTATATGCTAACGAAACGTCAACTATGCCTCGGATAAGGACTGATTCAACGGTTACAACTTTTAGCTATCGTACAATGACAAAGATTGGATTCTGGAATGTGCGTACTCTCCTGGACAATGGATCAGAATTCAGAAGGTCCCCAGAACGCACGATTTCTTCAATTAGAGATTGAATTTCCGAGGTAAAAATTAAACATCTTAGGAGTTAGTGAGATAAGATGGTGGAACAGCGGAGAATTTATCTCTCCAACGGGCAGCACTGTAATGTTGTACTTCGGTAAAGCTACCGGTGGTCGTCGTGAGCCAGGTGTGGGGCTCCTTTTAACCAGAGCCGCACGAAACGGTCTCTTATCCTGGGATCCGGTCTCCGATAGAATCATGACCGCCAAGTTCCGGACCAAAATGAGGAACATCTCAATAATAAATGTACAATGTTATGCTCAAATTGAACGCGACAATGTCTTGGCGAAAGACTCCTTCTACGAACACCTAAAGGTGACATTATAATGGTTATGAGTGATTTGAATGCAAAGGTCGGCGCTGATAACTATGGGCTCAGACATGTGATTGGGAGACACGGTCTTGGGGATCGTAACGACAACGGTGAAAGATTCGCTGAGTTCTGCAACTTTCACAGTCTCTTCATCGGTGGTACTATGTTTGAGCATAAGGACCACCACAAAATCAGTTGGTTTTCTGTTGATCGGCGCAGAACACAAAATCAGATCGACCATTTTGCCATTAGTAAAAGATTCAAGAGTTGCCTCTCGGACATACGAAACAAGAAGGGTGCCGATATTGGGATGGGAAGAGACCATTATCTTATGATCGCTAATGTTCGATTGCGTATTGCAGCCGTGCGCCGCCCTAGCGACGAAAGATCCAGGGGCCGCAAATTCAACACCGCTCGATTAAAAAATCCAGTACTTTCAGTGCTTTTGTATGGGAGCAGTACATGGAAAGTTTCCGTAGGAGTTACCAGAAAGCTGCAAGTTTTCGTCAACTCATGTCTTCGTCGAATTTCAAGAATATTCTGGCCCGAAACATATCAATGAAGAGCTAGGTCGGCGTCCGGGTCAGATGCCAATCGACGAATTGATGCGCAGGCGAAAATGGCAGTGGATAGGTCACACATTGCGGAAGAGTGATAACTGCATTACTTTGCATGCCATGAAATTGAACCCCATTTCCAACCAAGGCCGACCAAGAGGGGGTCCTCGAATCTCATGGCGTCGATCTGTGGCAAAGGAGTGTCAGGCACTGGGTAAGTCTTTTGCCCAGAACAGAGTACGATGGCGCGCAGGAGTAGTTGACGCGCTATGCCCCACTAGAGGTTAAGGCAAAGTAGTATGTACCACAGTTATGCAGAGCATGGCAAATTATTTTTATAAATGAGAACTTTTTTAATTATTTCAGAATCACTAGGTGTACTGAGTATAAAATGAAACATAAAAGAACTACGATTGGGGTAAACCCCAATCATGCAATACTCTAGATGAATTTGAACCTGGTTAAAGCCAATAAATAATTTTGGTTGCAATCTCGGATGCATCGTTAAGACGTAAGACGTAAGTCGTTAAGACGTTAAGACGTATTTCATGAAATAGTGCAGTTTGTATGGGAGGGGGTAGAAGGAGGGTGAGGATTACAATAAGTTTTATAACATAGGTTACAATTATCATAAAAGTGATATATTAAAAATTTCAAAGCAATATGTTTTATAGTTTCTGAGAAAATCTGATTATTGTAAATTTTCAAAAATGTGTCATTTTGTATGGGAGGGGGTAGAAGGGGTGGAGCGATTTAGCCCGTTCACGAACTTAGCCTTCATTTTTTGTCAAAAATAACGTGTGCAAAATTTGAACTTCATAGCTAAACGCGTTCTCGAGCTAGAGAGGTCACGGACGGACGGACGGACAGACGGACAGACGGACAGACGGACAGACGGACAGACGGACAGACGGACATCCGGTTTTGAGATATTCGAGTGATAATATGAACTTCTGTATCATTCATTTTTTTTCTGCGAGCCTTATTTCTTAGCGTTACAAACTTTGTGGCAAACTTATAATACTCTCAGATTTCATCTAGAGTATAAAAAGTGATGAATAGAAAATTTATTTAATACTTTCAAAAACTACTCCTCCCCGCAGTCTCCAAACTGATGGCAAAAATAGTCTTAAACCAGATCAAGCAAACAGTTGACCGCACACTGAACGATGAACAGGCCGGTTTTCGTGAGGGCTTTTCATGTAGCGACCACATCAACACCCTCCGAATTATTATTGAACAATCCGCAGAGTGGAGATCCCCATTACATCTCATGTTCATCGATTTCCAGAAGGCGTTTGACAGCGTTGACCGGGAATACATCTGGAAGGCTTTACATAGGAGAGGTATACCAGATAAAATCATATCCATCATCAAGGAGTCCTATAGCGGAGCCCAATGTCACGTCTTACACAAGGGTAAGCTTTCAGATGCCTTCGAGGTACATAGCGGAGTGAGGCAAGGCTGCATTTTGTCACCTATATTGTTTTTGATTGCCATTACCGACGTACTCTGCAGTGCGCTTCGTGAACACCAGAGCAATGGTATCAGGTGGAACCTGTTTGAATACCTTCTACACCTGGATTACGCTGACGATATTTGTCTTCTCTCAAATATATCGGATCATCTAGTTCAAATGACGAATGCCCTGCACCGCGAAAGTGGCAATGTGGGGCTTAAAATCAATGCTGCCGAAACTAAGTACTTGAGCTTGGATCCAGGAAGACAGTGCGAAATTTGTGTTTTGGGGCAGACGGTGGAAAAAGTGGACAAATTTCGTGAACCAGTGTCTACGGCGCATCCTGCACATACGCTGGCCGTAGGTCATTTCTAACGACGACCTCCTGTTTATTACTGGCCAGGACAGGATAGGCACCTCTATAAAACGCGAAAGTGGCAATGAATAGGTCACACACTCCGAAAGGTGCCGGAAAACATTGCTAAACAGGCCCTCGATTGGAACCCACAGGGAACCGATTCAAGCTGCCGCGTTGGACGACCTAGAAACACCTGGAGAAGATCAGTTGAGGTAGAGGGTAAGTCATTAGGCAAATCGTGGAGACAGTTGAAGGCGATGGCGGCGAACAGGACGAGGTGGAAAGTCGGCGTGGTTAATGCCCTATGCCCCACAAGGGGTTGACAAGATTCAGAGAAAAACTAAATACTACTTAATTACTTTTTTTTTTAAATCGTTAATTTGGTTGACTCGCTCTGAAACGGTCTCTGTTGATCGTTTCTTAAACGCAGTAATCACGCGAATAAAGGAAAGCTTGTGAGATGGCGGACGTTTTTCTCATGATGCCTGCAATTAAGATGTGTCGATGTATCTCGATCCACTGTGCCGCTAGGTGAACAGCAGCATTTCTGAGAAGAGATCAAAGCAACAAAGTTAATGTTCGTCCTTGTCCAGGATGAACTGGAACATATTGGGAAACAGCAAAAAAATTATACCAAAGCAGGTGTCACTTATTTTAGTGAATTCCTGTCACTTCAGTGTTAACATTCGCATCTAGACCAAGAAATATAAAATGGCACAAAAGGAGTGATGATGTTCATCGGCGCTTTAGGCTCGTCCCATGCAAATTCATTTTATGTAATTTTAATTCATTTGCTTTCAAGAACTCAGAATACCATCAACAGTAGTACAGTTCATTCGCCTCATGACCTCCATTTATATGATACCCATCTTGCCTAGTCATCACTTCATTGCCAAGAATGTCCTTTTCTCCACACTAAAAGAGTCAAAATGCACTTTTACAATTAGAGAGTAAGTTTCAGCGGTATAAATTTAACATCTTAGGAGTTAACATACACATACACTGATGTCCAGAGGCGAAATTTTTCCTGGTCGAAGCCGAAATTTCCCCGGTCGATGTATAGATTTGACAGGGAAATTTTGGCTTCGACCAGGGAAAATTGGCTTTGGACCGTCCGTGAATGTCCAGCATAAGAGTTACCAGAAAGTTCCAAGTTTTCGTCAACTCATGTCTTCGTCGAAAATTAAGAATTTTCTGGCCAGAAACAATATCAAATGAAGAGCTAAGTCGGCGTACGAGTCAAATGTCAATCGACGAACTGATACGAAGACGAAAATGTCAGTGGATTGATAGGTCACACATAGCGGAAGGATGATAACTGCATTGCTTTACACGCCATGAAATGGAACCCCATTTCCAATCAAGATCGACCAAGGGGGTGTCCTAAAATTTCAGGGAGCCGTTCTGTGACAAAGGGGGGGGGGGGGGGGAATTGCGTCCTATTGCTCACAGTACGATGGTGCGTAGGAATAGTTCTACGCTGCACTCGGAGTTACGGCAAATTAGTTATTTGATATGGGTTAGGATTTAAAAATAGAGTCGGTAAAATCTAAAAGAAGAAAAAAATCTCCCTAAAAAATTCAACGCTCACATTTCGCCGACAACTTTTCATCCGAATTGTATAAAAGCAAATCAGGAAAAGCCAAATTGAAACCTAATAAGACTGACGCAAAAAAAGACAAATCAAGAAATTTGCAAAGTGTACTACACACATATGCAAATGCAAGTGGGAAGAGGAGACTCAAGTTTAAATCGCGTCGTTCGTAATCTAAAAATATTCGGGAATAAACCATTTAATACATAGCACATGTATGTACAACCGAAGACGTTTCCATTCTAAATACAAGTCAATATTTATAATAGCAGAAGATTTTTTGCTATTGAATGAGAAAATGTTTATAGAATTAAATTTCGGCAGCTATAAAAAATAGCACGGAGAATGATCGATCACACTGTAGATTCGAAAGAGGAGTTAAGTGAACCCATTCTTCCTACATATTTGTATATGTATTTTAAATTACATTGTACACGCATACTTTTACATTATAGTGTTATGTATACTCGCAAGTAAGTTCGATTGAACGACTGTAAATTGTTAAGGACAAGACTTTGCTTGCCCGCTGGTACGTCTTCTCTCAACCAAACTTAATAAATGAAAAAATCTTCTTCTCTATCTGCCTTGTTGTGATCGGTGTAATCTTCTGATTTATGGATTGGCCCCTCCATTCTCATACACGGCCAACTCAGCTAACCTGGCGGCTTTTTCCAGCTATCGCTAATGCTAAATCACTATTGGCAAAAATCTTAAAACGCTTTTATTTCTTTTTCCTTAAACATTAACGTCATAGGAACTTGACCAGTGGTGTACAAAACAATTCGTTAAGAAGCCCTCTTCAGACCATAAGTATCAACTAAGCAGGGCTTATAAAACATTCTTATTTGTGATCCCACTTAACCATCGAAATTTCACGTTAAAGTTAAATTCCTATGCAGCAACTGAATCGACTGCGACTACAGCCGCGCGGCGATAGTCGATTTAGTCCAGGAACGTACAGAGTACGCTTCGTTGCTGATTGTTGACATCTATGATCGTTTACATCCGTTGTAGAAAATCTACTATAGCCGAGTAATCTAATGAAGGCCAGATGTTCTACCAATGCCACGAGGAAGGCGACCGTAACTAGGGTTACTGGTGAAATTATAACCACTGTGCGATCACGCGTGTCAAAGTCCTACTTACTATTTGCACTAACCCCTAGTGGGTCATAGCGCGTCAGCTATTCCTGGCTTAGTTGACGTTTCGTTAGCAACTGGTTTCGGGTGATATTGTTGCTAGCATGTACCTTCTACCCATTAAGCTGCATACCTGCGACAGACTATCAAGTCCAACTCCAACTCGAACACAGTGCAAGTGGACCGATTTTCTTCACATTTATGTGAAGTGTGTCGGTGTACCTTAAGCTGTTCAGGGGACATGGTATTGGAGTTGGAGTTCGTGTTCGACAGTCTGTAGCCGGCTTACGCCCACCCCACAGGGAACCGGCTAGAAAAAGTGGTACTTCAAAAAGAGAAATGGACTGTGTATGTGGATTGATCCACCGGTAGGTTAAGGAACGTCAACGATGAACTAGAGTGATAAAAAACAAAGGCACAAGCTGCTTTTCCATCCTCTATTATTAACACATCTACATCTCAATGACTTAATTCGATATTAGGTATATATGTACAACATCGACCTCTGATCTTGTTCGATTTGTTAGCCTTTTCCATTATTTCCACACAATTCAGCAAAATAAAACTACAGTGGAATAACCGCATAAAAATATTCGTCAAATCAATAAATTTCATATTTTTTTTGTTGTTCTTCCAATCGACACCCAACCCAAGTATCCTAAATTTAGATGCGGAAATCGTGCAATGATCTACCCACTCACGCATTTTGCATCACAAAAAAAAATGCAAGAAAATACGTTTTCTCGTGTTCTACCCTGACCATTAAAATATTTTCATCAGTGCTTTTGTTTAGTTTTTGCACTAATTAAACTAAAAACCATAAAATATGGAAATGGACATGTGCTTGGCAAAGACTAGAAGAAAATCCAAAGAAAACCCAGTCCAACGGTGCGGCGGTTTCCTAATTCCTAATGTGCTTTCGTCAAACATACGAGTATACTAAAAGATATATTACAAGATGATGTGTTTGACGAAAGCACGTTAGGAAACCGCAAAACATTCACATCAAAATATATGCAATGGAAGAACATTTTCTCATCAGTCAGATAAACAGATTCAGATCTTGCTTTAGGGCAATAGAACAGCCGAAATATTTTATTGTTGGTCAAGTTTCTCCTGTGTCGAGATATTGAGGATTATCTTGAACGGTTGAAATATACATATATTATAAAATACATTTCCGATTCTATACATTTTGACATTTTAGAGAGCATCATTCTTAAAATGAGGTTTAACGGCCCCTGAAAAAGATACTAGAAAGAAAAAATAAAGTCATATTCACACCACACGAGAATTGACAAATATTCAAGACTTGACGAAATGTACCGCAAATCTATTAGATTTTCAACACATTTGAAATAAATTTTGGGCGAGATTTGAAAACAATTTACACTCAAGTCACGTTCCATTGCGTTGGGGAAATCTATTTTCTATTTATATATATACTATTTGCCCTAACCCCTAGTGGAGCACAGCGCGCCAACTACTCCTATGTGGCTTAGTTGACGTTTCGTTAGCGTTAGCGTGTTGCTTAGCATTCACGTCCTGCCCATTAAGCCGTATACCTGCGACAAGTCGGGAAAGACTGCGGCTTATTGTTACGCCCCACACCACAGGGGGGAAAACAACACAAACATTCATGAGTACGACGGGATTCGAACTCGTGGCTAACCCGTACCATGAGAAAGCTACTCTCTAATTTGTATTCAGCACAGCAAATTTCGTTGAACATATTATTAGGCGCGTTTTTTTCAAGATCCATATAGAGCAGAGCAGGTTAAGACCACACAATTACACTAACAATTTGATCTGAGTTGCTCTCGATAGAACGTTATTGCAGGATTTCTACTCCGTTAAATAGTTCCACATTTGAAATGCAGGCGGAGCAGACGTCGAAATTTTACAACATTTTACACTTTGGGAAGCACATAAAGTTCATTTCCTCTCAATAAATTGTCCGTTTTGTGTAATTATTTAGAATAGTAAACATAAAAAATAGTTTTGCTGCCTAAAGGAGATTTGTCCGGTTGTATATGTACTAAGGATTTAAGTTTTCTCTTGAAATTCTAGTTGACATTTGAATTCCAACTAAACCAAGACACACATTTTTTTTCGTTGCTTAACTTGCTCTGCTCTGCTCTGTACGAAAAAAACGCACCTATTATTTCACTGGGCGACGCATCTAAAGTTCGCGTCTCAGCTTACAGTGGTTTTACTGCTGCAGTTCATAGAGCGAGCAAAGTGATTATACTTAAGGTGCACACACTAGCGTCTAAAATGCAAAGTTTTTCTGGTCGAATCCCGAATTTCCCTGTCAAATCAGTGACGTAGCCAGGATTTTGTTTCGGAGGGGGTCCACAAATTCGATACCAGAAATGTTAGTATCACACATAGGTTCGTGTTTTTGCGCGTTATCGAGCGCAGTAATTTCCCCTAGTTTAAGATAGGATTAAGATCCGCTTGTCCAAGCACTACGGTCGACGTTGTCTGTATGTAGGTCGTGGTGGGGTAACTGGGCCGAAAACCATTGTTGAACTACAGGAAACAAATCTGGAATCTCTATTAGTGTCACCATACATGTCGAACTCGAACACGAACCTAGTACAAGTGGACCGGTTTTCTTCACACCTATGTGAAGTGTGTGTGTGTGCCAGAGGACATTTGTACCAGGTTCGAGTTCGAGATCGACAGTGTATGATAACACTTATCCCCGGAGACCCTATGGATCTACGTTTAAGTTTTTCTTGCGGAGTGGAGTTGACTGACTAGCTGCCACTTGGACGCGCAGCTCTGCGGCTTTCCTCTTAATTTCGGAGCTCTTTATGAATGTGACACAGGATACGACACACGGTCTCCCAATTTCGATATGATTGAAGCATATGTTTCACAATATTTCTCGGGCTCAAGACAACTCCAAGTTCCTCTTTCAATTCACCACGTTTCTCTGTAAATCGTCGATTAGCATGTGCTCCGGGTCTTCACCTACTGTGGATATATTTTCTCCAGCCCTCTTTTTTAGTGACGAATGGTGCCAGGTAGTGATTTCGTTTCATTCACAACTCGATTTGCGATTTGGACGAGTGTGTCCGTCCATCAACCTTTTGACGATTCCACCCACCGCTCCTGCCATTTTCTTTGAAAGTCGTTCCTTTCCCCTTCCCTTAAATGGGATCATTTCGCCGACGACGTAGACAGAATGATCCCAATAGACATTCTTAAGGAGTAATTCATATGCTGCGTTTTGAGCCGTACTGCTGGAGATGTATGGCTACAGCCGCATGTCAAATTGTATGGAATTTAAAATATTGCGAGAGTTGCCGTCTAGCAAATCAATAATTCAAAGATCATCGTAAAACACACTTTGACAACGGAAGCGTGACACTTAGGACCCTTTCTTAGTACATAGTTTCCAGACCATACTTTAAAAAGTGGACTGCTCATAAAAGGATATTTATACTAGGTTCCTTGTCGCAACGACATTCTCTGGAATGAACCGGCTGACAAACAAGCCAGGACAGCCTCGAACACTCCTTTCTTTAGTTCGGAAACCTTTTACGGGACATACATATATGTTGGTCGATGAATTGTTACAAAAGGAAATCGTGTGGTGCATAGTGGGGCACTGGATAACGCTTTGAAGATTGGGTATGCACTGAGGCCACCGGCCATTGGGATTTTTAAGGCAGATTTTCTTAACCGTTACATCTAAACCAGAATAAGATCAGAATTTTCAGCGGTGTTCTAACTGGACACTCTTTTCTGAGAGGGTATCTTTAGACACAGGACATGGGCATGGTAAAGGACAGTATAGTTGTCGTTATGCGAGGGTGACAATGAAACGTCACTGGATGCGTGGTAGGGTACGCCTGGTGTTGGTTTCCCCGACCCGGATACGATATCGACCCTACCTGACTGACTTCATCAATAAGCTAGGTCGACAGCTTGGTCCGCTTGTAAGATCTAAGGCTATAGCACCATATATCTTTTAGCCTCTTTAGTTGCTTACCTCACTGACCCAGAGAATGAATAAATTATTATAGAAAACTGTTTTTTTTCTATTGATGAAAAAATGCAGCAGTTGATCATGGAGATTGGGAAATTTCTGACCAAATGCTCGAGGCTATAGACTAACTCACTGATTAAAAGCATGCACTTTTTAGGATTCTTGTGGGTACGTTCTTCTATACTGTTGCATTTTTATTTGGAAGCACAAAATTTCGAAAGGGGTCTGGTCCCCCTGGACCCCTCCCCTGGCTACGTCACTGTGTCAGATTCATGGTGCAACCGGGGAAATTTTGGACTTGGTTTTAGACGCTAGTGTGTGGCGACCTTTAGGGTAGCCCATTATTGGTGAAAGACGCAAACCCTTATGCTGTCAGCAAAATTCAAAGAAAGTTCTCAAATTTCTAGTAATTTCTATGCCATCAGCTGACAAATGGTCATGAAAAGTCCTTCTCTCTTTCTCCTCCAGAAATTTTATGGTGTGCATATTTCAGGATTTGTAAATTTATCGATGGGAATGTGGTGTGCATAAGTGGTATAAATCTAAATCATTTCGTTAAGTATTAAGTTAGTAAGTATTGGACGCGTTTTTAACAGCCATGCAGAGCAGATTAAGACCACACAATTACACTAGCAATTCGATCTGAACTGCTCTGGATAGAAGGTTAGTGCGAAAATTCTACTCTGTTAAGGTTTCTGCGTGTTGAAATGCAGGCGGCGCAGGTCTCAACAGTTTGGGAAGCACATCCAATTAATTTCCTGTCAGAAATGTTCATTGTGTTTGTGTTTAATGTGCAGGAAAGCATGCAACCGTAGATTGCTAAGTATCCTGCGAAAAATGTTCCAACTGTTTTAAAAGGCAAGTAACTACTGAAACAGTTTTTAAAATAGCATCCACACCTACATTAGACCAAATGATTCCGATGGAAGGAGGAAAAATGACGCATAAGACTTGCTATGGAGAGATAAAGTGTAATGTTAAACTTCTGAAAGTGAACGAAACCCACACCTATTCAGTACGGACTGCGTAGAATCTCACCATACCTATTCCAAGGACTGAGCGCATGAGGACAGACCCAACAATACAATCCGCATTATTTTACAATAAAATACCATCTGCCATTAAGACATCTAAGAGCTTTATGGCCTTCAAAACAAAGCTCAAAAAATACATACTATAATGATGATTCCCAACGATAATAGTTATGAATAGAGCAATTTAACTATCCTGAATCAATGATCAATTAACAGCAACTAACGAATAGAGGAGGTACCGCGAACTAAGAGCAAAAGGAACACGGCGCCATCTAAATACATATGTACACATAAATAAATAATAAATTAAGATGATGTGATAAGGAACTTCGCAAAATCTCAGAGTTTTTTAATTTTTTTTTTGAAGAACCTTTTTTTTCTGACGAAAAAAAAAAAATTTTCTGCCGAAAAAATAGCATACGCTATCCATGACAATACAAGACCTGACACCGACGAATGCACCAGGATGGTGCATATGCCTATATAGTGATGGAGAGAGTGGAGGAAGGAGGAAAAAAAACTAACTTCTCAAATGATTGAGTGCTAGCTTTTCATGTATTGTATATTTTTTTCATCAAACGTTTGGTTTAGAAAAAACTCTAAATTTTTTTTACCGTGTACGTTTTTCAAGTCTAATATCAAATAAAATAATATCAAAAAATGTGAAAAATTCCGCAAAATTGAAATCCCTTGAGCATAAAACGTCTGCTTTATGCATACTTCAGTGTGCATTCTCAATGGGCCTTCATACACTACAAAACCCTCAAGTATAGAGCAAAGTTCTGGATACAACTATTTCGCCTTTTTGTAACGCCTAGAGTGAAACTACACAGTCGTGCGATTAGCTCGGATTCGCTTGCAATTGTCTTATGCTGTACACTCTCTTATTGGCTGAATAATTCCTTATTTACATTTAAATCCAAATTCTTCGTTCTATCTCCACTGTATGACAAAAGTATTTCTAATATAATCGGCAACTCATCAGTAAAAAATAATCTGAAACGAAGATGCTTCTAGTGAAAAAGCTTTTTCCACGATTGCCAACGTGGACGTTGGTCTAAATTTGTTCTTTGAAGCTTGACGTTGACATTTCTTCATTTTTGTTTTCAGTGTGATACATATTTTCGAATTAAAAAATATCTGTTTAGTTTCCCGGTGTTTATTTTTGACGCAATATTCTGTAAAGTTAGCAGAGAAATTTATACGTGGTTTGGCGTAGCAGGATAAGACAAATTAAACGATGGCTATCCTTCTGATTCATCTGCGACGATTGATTCTACTGTTTACGGTGGTGTATTTGAGTGGTACACTTTTGAGAAGACTCCTTCGTGGAAGACGCTATCCGCATATACGACGCGTAACGCGTATAAAGCGACTCCATATTCAAGTTTGGGCCTACATTTACACGGCATACACATACGTTGTCACGTTGAATACAGTCGGCTGGTGGCATGTAAATATTTTTAATGCACTGGCGCCAACTTAGTGTTGATAAATAAGAAATATAACGTGTTCACATCGGAGCAGATAACGTGATTTCGGCCAACTTTCGCGATTCCATGCGAAATCACTTCCCAAATCATCTCGTTTTCCATACAATCTGACAAATTCGAAATCATATCAGTTGAAGTGTTTTGAACAAAATCACGAACATTTTCACGAGTCACTTCGAAAATGTTAAAAGGTGATGTCAACCCTAACTCAAATGTCAACCGCCGCCATCACCGGAAATATTGGGAATATGGCCATATATTGTTAAATAATAGCAGACAAAAACTCTGATCTGATAGCCACCATCGAGGAAGATGCTGATAGGGAGAATTTATCAGCCGCATAAGATGAAAAGTTTGAGATAAGTGACGTTTGAAATCAAGTACAGTGCAGTGTGAACGTTTTTCGGTGATTTCCGAAATCACCCGGCGAAATCATGTCATTTGCGCCGATGTGAACAAGGCATTAAGTACTATAATTATGCTTTGTAAAAATATTGTGTCTAAAATTCAATTCTTACAAATTTGTGTGGTTTTAAGAATTACAGAATAAAGTATGTATTTATTTGAATACATCGGTCCGTTATTGTGTTTGTATCCGTATAGGGTTGTGATGTAAATGCTCACCACACTGCACTAGCACTGATACGAATGAATGGGGCGAGCTGTTGTTCGACTACCTTATCATCGCGAATTTTCTTAAATTCTTAATCTTAATTCATTACCAAAATAAGACAGGAAGTCCTTGATATTTTTCTGGCATCAGAGGATATACAAACCTTGGTGCGGGATTGGAGGGTATCATCGGATCACTCTTTCTCAAACCACCGCTACCTTCAATTCACTCTACACGAGCTTCCGAATAATGCTTAAATCATATTGAATAGAAGAACAAACTGGGCCATTTATCGCAAGACTTTTCTCGAAGAATTTCTGCCATTACCGGGACAACCGGATAACAGACAGGAGTTGGATGATATGGTTTCTACTCTGACAGAAGCTTTCAACAGAGCGACGATGAAATCTTGTCCTATAAGAAGAGGGCGGGGTGCAATAAAAAGCCTATGTTGTGGAGTGCAGAAAATAACGAATTTAGGGTTAACATCAAGAAGACCTTCAATAGGGCAAAAACATCTGGAAACGAATCGGGTTGGTGCGCCTATAGGGAGCATTTTAGTAGGTTTAAGAAAAAAATGAGGAAGGCGAAGCGTTGTTCTCGGAAACTTGTCTGCGGAAAGATTGAAAAGTCGAGCGAAGCGTCCAGGCTTCCTAAAATACTTGCAACGAACCCATCTAGTCCGACTTAGTTAATGAAGCTTGATGGCTCGTCGACTTCCTCAAGCAAGGAGACGATTGACGCCCTGCTAGACCATGTAGCTAGCTCGTCGGAAAATTCAACCCGACACATACTGGACAGCCTGCATATACCTCCATGTGACCCGTCAGCTATTCTATCAATGAAAAAATTTCTCTGGACATTTTCCAGCTGGCCCAGATGGTATTATTCTTGCAGATATACAGCACGTGTCAGACATTGTATATCTCTGGATTGAGATCATTTTTAAGGCCTGTCTGGACTTGGTCTACAACCTTCGAACATTGAGAGAGGACAAAGTGGTCTTCATTTCAAAAACGGGAAGGACTTCGTACACACGCCTAAACGATCTTAAGCCCATTAGCTTGTCCTCGAGTCTGCTTAAAATGCTGGAGAGGCCTAAATATATTTACTTACAGGGTAGCATTCCCGCGTCCCTTTTACTGAACTGACAGCATGCTTACATGAAAGGAAGATTTTTAGGCACAGCCCTCCACTCCATCGTGGTCTATATTGAGAAAGCACAAAGTTATAAGGAGTACGTCATGGTCGGTTTTCTGGATATCGAAGACCCATTTAGCAACATGAAACCTGATGCAATCACTGATGCACTATCTTGTATGGGAGTGGATGACTCACTCTGCAAGCTTATGATGTTAACATAAAGGATTATTTTTTCAGAGCTGAGTGCGTCATCTGTACGTAGGTGTGTTGATAGGGGCACTCCACAGGGGGGGGGGGGGGGTGTCCTCTCACCGATCCTATGGAAGATCGCGGTCAACAGACTACTCCCGGACCTAGAGGCACTGGGATGCAAGGTTATTGCCTATGCGAATGACATTGATATTGCAATCTCAGGTAAGTTTCCTACTACTCTTAGTGAGGTACTACAGAACGCCCTCTCTCTGTTAACTAACTAGGCAAAAAATTGTGGCGTTGGGGTAATTTCAAACAAAACAGAGATTGTCCTCTTCAAAAGAAAATATAGAAAACCGCTTGTAAGGCCCCCTGAGGTGGAGAGGATGGAACTGATTTTCACGGAGAAGGCGAATTTCCTTGGAGTTACTCGTATATTGGACAGGAAGCTCAGCTGGAGTCCCAATATTCAAGAGCGTGTAGACAAGGCTATAATTGCACTCTATTCTTGCAGAAAAGCGATCCGAAAAACCTGGGGACTGCAACCCAAAGTACTACTCTGGCTTTATGTGGCGGTTATTCGCCCTATACTCTTGCACGGCTTGATCGTTTCGTGGAATGCGCTTAGCATCGGAACTAACCACAATTTGGTGGGGAAAGTGCAAAGATCCGCTAGTGTGGCAATCAGCGGATCCCTTAGAACCACCTCCTCCGATGCCTTAGATATTATACTCCACCTTCTTCCCTTAGACATTCTCGCTAAACAGATAGCTGCATGAACGGCCGTCCGCCTTCGCGAGACAGGTCAGTAGAAGAATTTAAACACTGGGCACCACTTTACTAGGATGCTAAAAGAGAAGATTATTGGTGCTGCACTGGGTGTAGTCATTGATATTGTCCAATCGGGGAGCACGCCAGAAGGCTTCGGCTTCCATATAACGATCTCTGCAGAAGCTGTGGGAACAAGGAAGAGGAGGAGGAGAGTACTTTCCATCTTCTCTGCGGAAGTTCATTTTATCGTACGCTCAGACTGGTTCCGGGCATAGGACGGCCGGGATAATTTATCCCGTGGGGCATCACAGACGTGGCCTGTGTGTGTCGTAGTTATCATGGCAGCCCTTTTACCTAACCTATCAGCATAGGGAGCCTAGGGTCTGCCTGTTCAGGGGTGTCATATCTCATATAGAAAGCGTGATTTTCTTCTTGATACTACCCATCGATTGAAGGGCAGTGACGAACATATGTCTAGAAAGACAAACCGCCTCATAGCCAAAAAAGATGGCACCAAACAGTCGAATCAGATCTGCAGATCTAAAGAGGCTCAGCGGCAGCGATTTCGAGATAGCGATAATACTGTTGTATGTACTAAGTACGTCTCGCTTACGACACACACTGTACTAAGCTCCATCATAATCTCGAATGATCGATAACAGGTACCAACTGAATGGACACTAGCGGATTCTCGAACCTTCGTTGAGTAGTAAACCCGAGACTAGAACATCTCGAACCATCTAGAATCTTCGCTAACTTATGAATATATGGATTAGCAGCTATTAAAGGCAGATGTCACCAAGAACAGGAGGAAGTAAGGAGTAATCATAATCGACACTCAGTCGCAGTCATATCGCTATAAAGTGGAAAAGACGTTATCGTTATCCGCCGTTAACAAATAGTTCGAGCTAGTTTGGTGTTAGTTGATAGTTACGCGTGTGTAGTTCGTTTTGTAAATAAAGTGTGTGTTTTCGAAGTGTTTTCATTATTCAGCACAAGAATATCTAACGAATCTGCTTTCGCTCATCAGAGAGGAAACATTACACTTTGGTTATCAGCATTGGCATCGCGGATCCAGAGGGGGCCATGAGGACCCGGACCCAAGGGTGGGTTTCTTTGCGAATTCGCTTAATGAAGCATTAGTGCTGGTGCTGGCAGACTGCGAGCATTCTTTGAACGAAGAAATGTGAGCAGGTATACCCCGCTGCGTGGAATGCTTTCTTCCATTCTTTGGTAAAGGCGCAAAGATTGGTCAGCATTGCTTTTTGTGGTGATCTTAAGAGTACTCCTTCTGCTGCTTTCAACATGCTGTTTAACCTACTATATCTTGACATTTGCAATGAATACTGCAATGCATTCTATGCCAAGGTTACGGAGATTACCGCCTCTGACTTGGCTGGGCTAACACGTGAAATAAACTAGAGATATTGTAATTTTCACCTACAGAGAAGCTGTAATTAAATCCCTCAAGCCGGATCTGACTACATCAAAAACCGTAGCGGAATGTCGCTTAATGCTTACGTATAGATGGGTCCGTTCTTTCCACCATTTTTTATTTCGTTTCGCCGCTAACTGCAGAGAAGACGAGCTCGCCAGGCAGGGTACAACAAGTGATACAAATTTATACACCCATCGCTGTTTCTAAACTAGCTATAAAATTTAAAACAATTAGCAGGATCAACCGACCAATGTTAGATGGAAAAATGGCAGAATATACCTTTCAACAAAGCCGTGACCCAAATTGGACTTTTCGCTGAAAAAGTAACAAAGCAGAGCTCTTGTGAGAGTCACCACTGGGCATTGCGTAGCCAGGGAGCACGCCATGAGACTTCACATCCCCTGCAATGATTGCAGAAGCGGCGGTGATGAAGACAAGGAAAAGTGTATTTTTTACTATCGCTTCGCTTGTCCTGCTCCAAGAGAATGTGGAAGATTTTTCTGGGATTCCACTTCTTTCCTGAACTTGATGACTTAACTAATGTTGGTGGTGGCAAAATCCGTCGTTTTATTGTAAGTTCCGTCCGATTCAGTGATGAGTACCTGGCGGTAACAAAAAGAATTCCATTGCAGTTCATGTAGACCACGATAAGCAACGCAGCCCCTACACTTAACCTTACTTTGATTCATGATATTATACCTTTATCAATGCATGTTTCTCTCTAAATAGAAATGCGTCCGCGCTTTCAATAGACTCATGCTTACCTCTTGATGACCAAAAATTCAATAAATGTGGACATATCCTTAGCTCTCCAAGAGACAAACAAAGTCGGGACCCTCTGAACTCGATTTCTAGACCCGCCGCTAGTATAAACACCACTGAAAAGTAAGTGTTCCTCGAAGCGTTCCTTGTATGATGGGTGAGCAATGATTACTAGGCTTCGAATCTATTGGTAAGATGGTGCACGCGCAATCATAAAAATATAGCGATCGTTCCGACGATAGCTCACCTATTATACATAGCCTATGGATGATAACTGAATGATGATCGTTCAAGTTACGTGTTTCCCGGAGCGATCATCGCCAAGACAAAAACTGCTTAAAGCATGCGAAGATCAATTGGGGCTGCAATCGCTTGGATGAACACAGTTCCATATCAAACACACACAAGCATTGCTCAGTAATGATCGTTCGGCTGCCGTCGCAATGATCGCTGATTGATTGAAGATGGGTGTGGATTCCCGAAAGGTTTGGAGTATCGAAGCCATTGTGCTACTGATGACTGAGGGACGCTTCTGTTGCATTCATCTGCATTGCATTACAACACACTGCGGAATTATTATCGTCGCTAAAAATTATTCGTCAAGGTGTCGGTTTTTTTTTTCATATGGAACAAATCGAGCAAATCGGTTTACTGGCAAAGGAGCTATAAAAATTTCCCTTCAAAAAGTCAAAAACATCATCAATACTATCCATCATAATAATTTTGCATTGCATACGACAATATACCAGCAATGTACTCACAAGACTCTGCACGAGAATCTCTCACATTCCATTTTCGTCTAATTAAATTCAATTTTCAACAATCCAAAAATAGGATAATTCCAGAGACAGCATACGATTAAATCTGTCAGAAAACAAACGATTCGCATGAATTGTTGCCTACGTTTTCGCAATGAATTTCAGGTGAGTTGACTTTTGCCATGCCGTTACTTGAAGACTGTCTAGCCTGCAATTGAATTCAATGTGTGGCAGTTGTTGTTGCTTTCGCCGGCGCGACAGGAAACCTCATTTCCATTTGGATCAGATCCAATTAATTAAAAGTTCAAAAGCAACTTTTCAACTGTCGTCCTGGAACATTCTCATTCGGCTCATGAAGCAACAACAGAAACAAATAAGACAACACATTTTGCATTGCAACATTTGAAATGCCGACTATGAATTTTGAATTATGGGACTTCTGTATGACGCGAATTAAGATATTTCACAAGTTAGGAAGGAATTTGTGAATCTGAAAATCAGCCCGGAAAGGGAATTTTCCGATTTATCAAGCAATGCTCACTGCATATATAAATATCAAATTGTTATAGCTCCCACTTCAGCTAAATCAGTCAACCATATTTTTGAATCAATTTAATATTGAATTTTGATATATGTGGGCACATCTAATCGAATTGTCCAATTCAAAACGCTAATATTTTTGAATTTCACAAAAAAATCACGATTTTTTCTCAACGAATCATTCTTGTATCTTTTTGAGCTTTGTCGGAGTATTGTGGTGTGTGCCTTAGATTCGTTATAATTAAGTTTACGAGAATATCTACTAAAAGCTTCCCGAATTCAGAGCTGTTCAAACTATAATTGAAAAGCTTCATATTAAGGGCGGAATCCAGGATTTGAATGTTACTTGTAACATGAACATCACTTGATTAAGATACATATTCATTTCTCAGTTTGACCGGTAATTTCTGGATATCCTGATAATTCCTCACACTGCTAAATGTGAATATCTATGACCATTATTTACAGAGCCAATAACTCACAATTCCACAAATTTTTATATTTAAAACATTGAGTAGTTTTAGTGGTTTGGCCGCCAATGGTTCATATGAGAAGAAGAAAACATGTGAAGAATAAATAATAATGACGATGATTATTAACTAGTGGCTTGCTAATTGAGTTTAACAAATAAAAATGATTTTGTACGCTTTTATGTTTTTCGTTGTTCGTTTTATCTAGGGCCGTCGAGTGGTGTGGGAAGGAAGGAAGGGGGGGGGGGACCCTATAAAAGTTGAGGTCTCGGGTCCCGGGAGTGGAGAGAGATGAAAGTGAGCGAAGTAAGCCTGGGGCTTAATTTGTCTGATAGAAAACCTGCTGCAAATTTGCAACCACTCATCGTAGATAGCTTTGCTCGATATAAAATTGTTGCTTTTAGGGCCGTTTTCTCAATGTCTGGTTAAATCTTATCCTGTAGATAAACGCTAACCGGCCCTCATCTTCCGGTTAAGAATTTATCGGACAATAATTCCAAACAGCTGATACATGCTGCTGAGATTTTGACAGCCAGAACTGTTTACGTTCGCACATTCAAACGAGACAATTAAACTGGTCACAAGGAACAGAGTTCTGGATATTCATTCGAAGGAAACGGATCCGAAACCAACTCAGCCGCAAAATAATTCTGAGAGGTGGCACAGGCGTAGAATAGAATTGAACAGGTGGCAGAATTCCGCCAAGAAAAGCAGCTGAATTTCGACTGCATTAACTGCGCTGTGGACTGCATTATCATATTTTGAGCGTTGCATGCGCTAAGATTAAATTTAGTGTCCCGGGTAGCTAACTGGCAGTTTAACAGGACATTGAGAAAACGGGCCTTAGTCTTCTTTTAATAAAATAATTTTGTTAAAAGGTGACAGTGTCCCCGGAAAAGTAAATCATTGTTAAATGAAACCGGAATATAGAGGGCTACGCCCGCAATCCGACGGTTTTGAAGCAAGCGCTTAATTTGGTATGTATTTATCGGCTCCTTGCTCTTCTTGCTACCACTCAGACGGTCAACACCGCAATTAAAATGTCTTACCCATGATATAGTATCTTACATTCCAATTAAAAAAAAAGACTCCATCTCTCACCTCTCGAAATAATTTTAAAAGGTGTGTATTGTAGATAGATATGTGTGTACCCGATAAATTGTCTTACTCTTCTAGACATTGCAAACTTGCATAAAAAGAAATTGAGTGAATAATTATAGAAAGTAGAGTTAGCGACTAGCCTACCCCCTCACCATCAGCCAATCTTTACCCTTTCAGAAATGGTTAAACTACAATTCGCACTACGAAAAACAACATGCAAGTAGTACTCGCACGTCACGCAGGTCACAAGACCTTTCCCATAGTCCTCCGCGTGGGCGCCCCCTGGTAACGGTGGTGTATCAAATCGCTGACGGCCAATGTCATAGCGATAAGACAGTTTGGAAAAAGGCAGATAGCTGTAGCCTGAATGGCTGACGAACACCTAAGCGTCTCAGGTTTATACTACTTTGCCTTAACCCCTAGCGGGGCATAGCGCGTCAACTACTCCTGCGCGCCATCGTACTCTGTTCTGGGCAATGGGGCGCAACTCCCCAAAAGACTTACCCAGTACCTGACACTCCTTTGCCACAGATCGACGCCATGTGATTCGAGGACCCCCTCTTGGTCGGCCTTGGTTGGAAATGGGGTTCCATTTCATGGCATGCATAGCAATGCAGTTATCACTCTTCCGCAATGTGTGACCTATCCACTGCCATTTTCGCCTGCGTATCAATTCGTCGATTGGCATCTGACCCGTACGCCGACTTAGCTCTTCATTGGATATTGTTTCGGGCCAGAAAATTCTTAAAATTCGACGAAGACATGAGTTGACGAAAACTTGCAGCTTTCTGGTAACTCCTACGGAAACTTTCCATGTACTGCTCCCATACAAAAGCACTGATAGTACCAGGGAGCGAAACAGGCCCAGCTTGGTCTTGATGCTGAGATAACTGCTCTGCCAGATTTTGGACAGCATGCCGTATGCGCGTTTAGCCTGGTTGATACGACGAGCGATGTCCTGCTCCGTACCCCCATTTTCGGCAACAATGCTACCCAGGTAGACGAAGTTGTCCACCTTCTCCACAGGCTGCCCATTAATATTGATGGCAATAGGTGTCGGATTTCTTTTTCGCAACGGCGGGCTAAGAACCTTGGTCTTGTTGGTATTAATCTTTAGCCCAACCTTGCTTGCCTCCCTCTCGTGATCTAACGCCATTGCGGACAGATCCATGATTTTGTGGGAGAGTAGGCATATGTCGTCAGCGTAGTCAAGATGTTGTAGATAAGATGTCAAAGTCCATTGAATTCCTCTGTCGAGTCCGGATAAGGCTGCATGCAACACATCGCCGATCACAATGAGGAATAGGATCGGTGAGAGGATGCACCCCTGCCGAACTCCACTGCGAATCTCAAAGTCCCCCGACACCTTACCTTTATGCAGAACGCGACATTTCGCGCCGTCATAGGTTGCCTTAATAATAGCCACAAGCTTCTCAGGGATGCCTCTCCTGCGCAAGGCCGGCCATATAGAATCCCGGTTCACACTATCGAAAGCCTTTTCGAAATCGATGAAAAGCAAGTGAAGCGGAGAATCGTATTCAGCGCATTGCTCGATGATGATTCGCAAGGTGTTAATGTGATCGACACAGGAGAATCCGGATCGAAAGCCAGCCTGCTCTTCATCAATTGTGCTTTCTAAGTGGGCCTTTAGTCTCTCCAGGACGATTTTAGCTATTATCTTGGCAACGGCAGGAAGCACACAAATGCCTCTCCAATTATTACAGTCTGTGAGGCTACCCTTCTTTGGAAGTTTGATGATCAAACCTTCCTTCCACTCAGTGGGAAAGGTCTCTGTATTCCACGCTTTATCAACAAGTGGGTGCAGCAAATCGGCAGTTACGCTTGGCGCTGCTTGATAAAGTTCGGCAGGGATGCCGTCAAGTCCGGCGGCCTTTCCTCGTTTTAGTGCAATAATTGCAGTGACCATTTCCTCTTTAGTCGGGGCAGTGGACCGTATACGCACATTTTGATGGTTAGCTAAATTATCTATATGAGGGGGAACTTCACCAGAGGTTACACGGTTCAAAACCGCGGCGAAGTGTTCTTTCCACCGCCTCATTTGATCTTCTTCCAAGATAAGTAGCTTTCCATCACTATCTTTCTGAGCATTACTGCAGTCCAGGAAACAAATTGGCTCGGCAGCGAGATTAATGACAAGAAATCGCACACAATTTTTACAAGTGGCAAACCATCGGGCCGCAAGGAGTTTGGAGTAGCATTTATAGTGAACAATCACCTCAAACCGCATATTACTGACTTCAAACCCATAAATGAACGGCTGTGTGCGATTCGCATCAAGACTCGATTCTTCAATCTCTGGCTCATCAATGTGCATGCCCCCACTGAAGTTAAAGAAGACGCAGTAAAAGACGAGTTCTATGCCCGCCTTGAAACTCTCTTCGACTCACTTCCAACAAACGACGTCAAATTGCTGCTGGGAGACTTTAACGCGAAAGTCGGGAATGAAAGTTGGCATCGGGGGACCACTGGAGGCCACAGCCTCCATGAAGAATGTAACGATAACGGCCACCGACTTATCGACTTCGCCTGCAGCAGGAATCTAGTCGTAAGCTCTACGTGTTTCCCGCATCGACGCATTCACAAGCAGACCTGGAAGTCTCCAGACGCACATACCGTCAACCAAATTGACCACGTCCTCATTTGCAGGAGATGGGCGTCTAGTGTGATGGATGTCCGCTCCTATCGAGGAGCAAACTGCGACTCACCTGTTGAAGACGTCCTACAGATGTATTGTAGAAATTCCTCAGTGCACCAATCGAGAATCAGACCTCCTAAAATATTTGCGGTTGATAAGCTTCTGAGTGATGCTACAGCGGTGGTGTATACTACCGCCCTTGAGAAAAGACTATCATCTATGCTACACAACATCAGCAACACAAGCGTCCATGGGTTCTGGGAAGAACTCAAGACTTACCATCAGAAATGTCGCAGAGAAGGTCGTGGGATATAAAGCCCGGCGAACGCGAAATGACTGGCACGACGAAGAATGCAAAAATTCACTTGACGCGAAAAACGAGGCCTACAGACAATGGATTCAACGAGGAACCAGAGAAAAATATGACGAGCTACGGCGAATATCGAATAGAATAATTAGACGTAAGAAACGTAAATACTTTGACGAGCAGTTGCTGAATATAAACGAAAACTTAGCTAATAGGAACACCAGACAAGCATACAAACTATTAAATACGATTAAGAACGGCTACCAACTCAGGACTAGCTTTTGTAAGGACAAGGATGGAAACATCATCAGCGACACCGATGGCATTAACAAACGATGGGCCTCTTATTTTGAAGAGCTTCTGAACCTACCATCTAACATCCCCACACAAGAAGCTCTCGACGATATTGTAGATCTAGGCCCATCCATACAACCCCCGACAGTAGAATAAGTTGATCTCGCGTTGCGGTCATTAAAATGAAATAAAGCGCCGGGCGCTGACGAGATTCCAGCTGAACTGCTAAAATTCGATGGAACGAGTCTAGTTGATGCTATACATCAATTACTCCTGCGAGTATGGGAGGACGAGGAGATCCCAGACGATTGGCCCAGAAGCATCATCTGTCCAATTCACAAAAAGGGAGATAAACTGCGGTATGAGAATTACTATCACTAGTTTGTACGTCATATAAAATTTTGACGAAATTTCTGAAAAATAGAATAAAACCAACCAAAACCAATCACGCCTAATAAAATTTCTAGCAAATAAGCATAAAAACAGGTAGAAAGTGGATAATTAGCTAATATCATCTTTTCCTTTTTATTATCCCCTGTCAACCTGTCATAAATATAAGTGGAGTATTTAACGATTTGTAGTTCTGCCATAGCTTTAGTAACCATTATACTGAAGAAGAGAGTAAGTGGCTCACGAAATACATGTATTTACATAAAAAATAAAAGTTGTAGTTTTGGACAGGTTACGCCGTCTATTATTTTATAATACTTCTACATATTTCCACTAAGTTTCATGCATGTAGCTTCAGCGGTTCGTGAGATATTTCATGGACAGACGGGCAGACAAACAGACAGACGGGCGTTTGACCGATTTCATAAGTGTTTTGTTTTTACTACAAAACCCTAAAAAGGATAGCGAATACCTCAAAAATGCAAAAAATTCACCGGAAGGCGGTATCCTCGAGGTGAGGATTGTGGTGAATGAACAAAATATGAACTAGTTTGATGAAAAGCCGCCGTAAATCGGTAGCTACTAGTTGTAGAATTTTGGCCACTACCGTTTCGGTGGGTAACTCTTCCTACCTAGATAACGACCAAAATTTCTGGCTGCAGTTTCCTAATCACCTACCCACCCTAGATAGGAATCTATAAGCGACTCTCGGTCTGCGAATTTTGCATACTCAAGCCCCGTCAGCTCCTAATGTACAAAATAAGTTCTGTAGTGTCATAAAGAGTATCTGGTATTTTTTTTTTCAGATTTCATCCCTATGAAGTTACTGTTGGGGTAAATTACCAGCGCCTAGGAGTTCTAAACCTGTATGGGGCTTTTCGATTTATGAAACAGATCGGAGCTTGATTTGATGAATGGGAATTATTTGGCATTGATGAAAGTCAGGTTACCACTCCTAAATTTAGTTTTTTTTTTCTTTTTGCACTCGCAACTCTATCCAAAATTAGTGAAAAACTCGTGAACTCTTTATTTTCCACCGATTTTATGTATTGCAACTATATAGGATAGTATGATAAAATGGTGCGCGTGAATTTGGCATCCAAAAATTTAATTATTAAAAAAAAGTCATTAAAAGTCTAGAACTATCACCGCACTCCTTCGAAAACTCTAGAACTTTTGGAACATTCTAACATTTTTAATCTTTGGGTGCGAATTTCCTAGAGCTGAAATTTTGGAAAAAATATTATAAGATAAAGCAAAAAGTCCTTTCAGGTCTTTTAGCTTTATTTTACTGTTTGACTCCAAGTAGCAACGTATTTTCACTGATATTACTGTAACAAATCTACTAGACTATCTTCCTTGCTTTTATGGGACTTAATTCCTGAATTACATCCCCGAAATTGATTGTACTGGCTTTTTCGTATTCAATAGAGATTTTTATCTATTCTTTATAAGGGCAAATTTGCTGAAAGCTTTTTCTCCGGACGCGACAAATGATATTTCAGTAGATCTAAAGCAGAATTGAAATTTTATTTCATGATGTTTTTTTTCGCAACAAACCTTTCTCCTGGCATAGATAAGCTTCGAACAAATTGCTTGGGTATCCGGTCTTTAGAGCTTGAACAGAAGATGTAACACTTTTCTCGATGTCGGCTTCGGTTACTTTGTCGTCGTCCAACCCTGAATTGCTTTTTTGGGTCCCCAATCCATTTGGGTGCCCAACAATCGGCGTGTACAGCCTCAATAACTTTAATCTTAAGCGGGCCACCTCGGTTAAAAACATATCTATTGTCACGATCAAAAATAAGAAGGGACAGCGCTCAAAAGCCGCAGAACTATAGGTCACGTGGTTTTTTTTCCAGCACGCACTGTCGTGAACCCTAGATATACGTACAGGCGTCTGCCTCGTTCGCACCAACTACCATATTTTATTTTCAATCAAAATCAAAACAAAACAGCATCTAACGTTTGCTGGTACTGGTAGTTGGGACGCTAAGCGACATAAATCGACGCCACCTTGCAAAATATGATAGAGAAATGCCGTTTGGTACGAATGTTGGTGGGGCCCAAACTTTCAATTTAAGAGATGGAGCCACCTTGGACCCCGCGGCAGAACGGCTGTGCGGGCGAAAAACCGCGAAATTTGAGCCCTTTTTTAATATTCTCCTCGTAACTTCTAAACGGAGCCTCGTATCGAAAAACTTAATAGTTTGTAAATTAAAGAGCGTCAAATTTTACATCCAATGCATCGCTCAAAGTTGAAATTTGGTTTAGTAGTATAATCAAAATCGATGGTCGAAAAACGCCACTTTTTGAGGCTTTGGAGAAAAATCACACTATATCGCTTTTCAAGCTCACATATCTCTGTAACGAATACTCCAAATGAAAAACCGGACAAGTAAAAGTTGAAGATATTTTAATTTTCGGTTTAACGTGCTCAATACTTTTCAAATCGGTTCATTTTTAGTGTAGTTGTGAGAATGCAAAAATTCACTTGACGCGAAAAACGAGGCCTACAGACAATGGATTCAACGAGGAACCAGAGCCAGAAGAGAAAAATATGACGAGCTACGGCGAATATCGAATAGAATAATTAGACGTAAGAAACGTAAATACTTTGACGAGCAGTTGCTGAACATAAACGAAAACTTAGCTAATAGGAACACCAGACAAGCGTACAAACTAGTAAATACAATTAAGAACGGCTACCAACCCAGGACTAGCCTTTGTAAGGACAAGGATGGAAACATCATCAGCGACACCGATGGTATTAACAAGCGATGGGCCTCTTATTTTAAAGAGCTTCTAAACCGACCATCTAACATCCTCACACAGGAAGCTCTCGACGATATTGTTGATCTAGGCCCACCCATTCAACCCCCGACAGTAGAGGAAGTTGACCTCGCGTTGCGGTCACTAAAACGAAATAAAGCGCCGGGGGCTGACGAGATCCCAGCTGAACTGCTAAGATTCGGTGGAACGAGTCTAGTTGATGGCATACATCAATTACTCCTGCGAGTATGGGAGAACGAGGAGATCCCAGACGATTGGCGCAGAAGCATCATCTGTCCAATTCATAAAAAAGGAGATAAACTGCGGTGTGAGAATTACAGGGGCATCTCACTAGTTTGTACGTCCTATAAAATGTTGACGAAAATTCTGGAAAATAGAATAAAACCGTACGCAGAACGAGTCATTGGCGAATATCAAAGCGGTTTCACACCTGGTCGCTCCACACCCGATCAGCTCTTCTCAGTCAAACTGATACTCCAGAGATGCTGGGAATACAACGTAAACGTATACCAAATCTTTGTCGACTTCAAGCAGGCATACGACAGTATCGATCGTGGAGTACTGTACAACATCATGCTGCAATTTGGTATACCAGCAAAATTAGTGCGACTGACAAAGATGACGATGACCAACTCCGTCTCACAAGTCAGGATCCAGAATAGACTTACTGATCTATTTGAAACACGCACTGGTTTGAAACAGGGCGATGGACTGGCACCGACGCTCTTCAACCTAGCACTGGAATACGTTATTCGGGCCATGAATATGGACAACAGCAAGACGCTACTCATCAAGTCGACACAATTAGCAGCGTACGCCGACGACATCAACATCATGTCCCGAAGATTGGCTGACGCAGAAGAACATCTGCATACGCTCGATACCGCTGCAAAGGAAGTTGGATTACGTATTAACGAGGGTAAAACTAAAATAGTGATGCAATCGGTGACAAGGACACCTGCACAACCGAGCATCAATGTGAGGGACCTCAACATCGAGTTCGTGAACAACTTCATTTACCTGGGTTGCAACCTGTCAAGGGACGCCAACGAAACTGACGAAATCAAGCGACGGATACAGTTAGCTAATAAGACTTTTTTCTCGGTTCTCCCCATAATGAAATCGAAACATGTGCACAGAAACACGAAGCTCCGCGTGTACAAAACCATTATACGACCAGTGCTATGCTATGGCTGCGAAGCATGGACCCTAACTCAAGCCTCCGAAAACATGCTAGACACTTTCGAACGTAAGGTTCTACGGCGAATTTTCGGGGCTGTTTGCGATCGAGATGGATGGCGCAACCGGTACAACCATGAGTTGTATGAAATGTACGATGAGCTGCAAGTCTCGAAAATCGTCAAACTTCAACGACTTCAATGGGCTGGGCATGTACAAAGAATGGACGATGATCGCATGCCTAAGAGAGTAATGAATGCAGAACGAGTCGACGGAGCGAGACTGCGAGGACGACCGAGATCTCGTTGGGAGAGCTCAGTAGGTGTGGACGCCGCGCAGCTGCTGGGCTCCCAAAATTGGAGGACGCGGTCACGTGACCGAGATAATTGGAGGACAATGATCCAGGCGGCCAAGGCCCGACGTCGGGCTGTCGCGCCACGATGATGATGATGTGAGTGAAAATGCTGGAATGCTTTCTTATCGATTCCAGCTTTAATAGCTCTATTTCGGTAAGTATAGTAGCTGAAGTTTTGTTTTAGTATCAATTTACAGATAATTAAATATTGTTCAAAAAGTCTTTGCTTGATAGCTTGGCTTGATAGCTTAGGTCATAGTTACGCTTTTTAGGGTTTTGTAGCAAAAATAAAACCCTTGTGAAATCAGTCAGATGTCAGCCTGTTCAAAGAATATCTCGAAAAGAGCTGAATCTACAGGTATGGAATTTGGTAGAAATATGAAGGATTACTACAATTTGTGTTATAAGGCTTTTCATTAGTGGCCAAATTGCAAGGAGAGACAGTTAAAGCACATATATGAAAATTTCCAGGATGACGGCATATAATTAGGATAGCGACGTTAAATATCCAGGATGTTGATATCCTTAGGAAAAAGTTTAATAGTAGTATATTTCGACAATTTGATTTGCTACTCTCTGCATATCCCGTAAGTGACCTTAAGAGAGAAGTAATAATGCCAATCCGTTAGCAACGGGTGCAGGTATCTTGTTATAGATACAATTTGCATGTACATAGTCATAATTAATCAACTAGTCAAGACTAAAAAACAATAAAAATTATTTTTGTCCGCTATTGCCACATTGTGCACCGTCGAGTCAGTAAGCGGATAGATTTGAAACTGATTTGTTTTGTGTTTCGTGACAATTTGTTACAGTTATCAGAAGTGATAGCGCGTATGATAGATGCTGATTGTTATTTGGTGAGTTTGAGGTACACCTGAAAAGGGCATCCCTTCAAGCCATGAAATTCTGGCAGGCTGTGGAAACTCAGCAGCATATTCCATCTCCTGGAGATTGGAGGTGGAAACTAGAAGTAGAACGTTGGCTCCCATTATGGATAACAGCGCCGGGTGCTGCAAGGGCATGTGCCACTCTTCATAATCTGGAAAAAATGTGAATATCTTTCGAACTAATGGTCGCATGGAAGTGCGGTTAGTTTCATTCTACTCAAAATGGTCAAATACATTAAGAGCTAAGTTAAAAGTGGCATAAAAGCTTTTTTATTTTTAACTTATTTAATACGTAAGCTTATTTACTTAATCACAAAATCTGGGAAAATGTAAATATCTTTTGATTTAATGATCGTATGGAATTGCGGTTGGTTTCATTCGACTCAGAATCACTAAATACATTAGGTATCAATCTAAAATTGGCAGAAAAGCTTTTTGTTTTTAACTTATTTAATAAAGCAGCTTATCAAACTAATATCTTTTTTTATTTAAATGAGAATATCTTTTGAACTAATGATCGTATGGAATAGCGGTTGATTTCATTCGACTGAGAATGATCAAATACATTAGGAATCAACCTAAAAATGGAATGAAAGCCTTTTATTTTCAACTTTTTTAATAAAATAAATATTCAACAAAAAAAAAAAAAATCTGGAAAAATGTGAATAAGTTTTGAACTCACTGTTGTATGGAATTGACTTTAGTTTTATTCGACTCAAAATGATCAGATACATTAGGAAACAGCCTAAAATTGGCATCAAAGCTTTTTATTTTCAACTTATTTAATAAAGAAGCTTCCTTAACAAATCCAAAAGTGTGGAAAAATGTGAATATCTTTTGAACTAATGGTCATATGGAACCACGGCTAATTTTATTCTACTCAGATTAACTAAATACATTAAGAACCAACCTAAAACTGGCATTAAAACCTTTTATTTTCAACTTACTTAACGAAAAAGCTCATTTAACTAATAAAACAATCTGGAAAAATATAAATATCTTTTGAACTAATGGTCGCAAGGAATTGCGGTTGGTTTCATTCGACTCGAAATGACCAAATAAATTAGGGACTATCCTAAAACTGGCACAAAAGCTATTTGTTTTCAACGTATTTAATAAAAAGACTTATTTAATTAATAATAAAATCTGGAAAAAAGTGAATATCTTTTGAACTAATAGTCGGATGGAATAGCGGTTGATTTCATTTGACTCAGAATGACTAAATACGTTAGAAACCAACCTAAAATGTCATATAAGTTGCTTGAACTTTGAAATTATGGAAGAAATTTAATCATTTAATTAACTAATTTTTTAATTAATTAAATTAGTCTGACAAAAAACTTAGCAAAACTTTTATAAACAAGGTTAAAGTATCTACGAATTAAGGCTAAACCAAAACTTTAACTGTTATATTTATCGAGACACAGCTATTAAGGCTCAAATCGCTAAAAAACCATTTTTGCATTTTCGCTCACAACTACACTAAAAACGAACCGATTTGAAAAGCATTGAGCACGTTAAACCGAAAATCAAAATATCTTCAACTTTTACTTGTACGGTTTTTCATTTGGAGTATCCGTTACAAAGATATGTGAGCTTGAAAAGCGATATAGTGTGATTTTTCTCCAAAGCCTCAAAAAGAGACATTTTTCGACTATCGATTTTGATTATACTACTAAATCAAATTTCAACTTTGAGCAATGCATTGGATGTAGAATTTGACGCTCTTAAATTTACAACCTATTAAGTTTTTTGATCCGAGGCACCGTTTACAAATTATTAGGACAATATTAAAAAAAGGGCTCGAATTTCGCGGTTTTTCGCCCGCACAGCCGCTCTGCCGCGGGGTCCAAGGTGGCTCCATCTCTTAAAATGAATGTATAGGGACCACGAACAATGATACCAAATAGCATTTCTCTATCATATTTTGCAAGGTGAAATCGCTTAGCGTCCCAACTATGGTATTCTCAACGCTTTACACAAATAAGTGCACCCCTTCTACACTGCTCGCTCTGACAGGTATTTCACACTGATGCATTAGCGTAATAGTGCCGGTATCACAAAGAAACCCGTTGCAAAATCGTTTGGGGTCATCAAATGGGGACGGGACAAATCAGCGGCCCTCCACAAGCCGGAGTGAAGTTACGCGGCGTTCTGTTTTGCTTGACTCGACATGGGCAGGGGGGTGGCACTTCATACGATTTAAGCAAACGCGCCGTGCCAATTGCTACGCAAATAATCAAATGAAAGTTGCCTTTAGAGGGATAGGGACGGCAACATTTTAAAAAGCTTTTCAAATGCCAACTGCCTAGTACGTTTTATGGTATGAGTAACATACTTGCTATTCCGCATTACCCCTTCGTGTACTGATGGAATCCAACACATATGCAACTACTAGGCAGGCACTCTTAATTCGTGTCCCATTTCTTGTTAGCAATAATCTCTATTCTTTGACATGGGTCACCACAAGATATTCTCTGTCGGTGATATCGACAAAATTTGTAACCGACATATAGTAGACGCACTCCTCGATAACCGTACTCGAACGAACGGACTCGAATAATCAGAAGGCACAGACCGCTAGTCGTGAGATTCACTCTCCACGATTAACGCGAAAACGAAAATAGCCTCTCCGTCGCTTCAATCATGGTTTCATCTCCCGTGGCGGTTTAATTCTCGAATCCGTCACACAGCCGATGGCATTGGCCGGTGACTCACAACTCCTCGATCTTCACAAGATCTCCCCTTTCATCCGCCCGAATCAAAACAACCATGGCCGCCTGTAACGGACGGTTTGGTGGGCATCCAAAGATGCCCGTGGGGACGGAGGCTAAGGTAGCATATGACCGTGTAGGTCGGGCTATGCCAACTGGCGAAGAAAAAGGCCCCTCAACGAGCTTAGCAGCGGCCTATGCTTGCTGTAACTCAGTTCGGGAGATGTGGGCGGGGTTTTCGCCGCTCGTTGCCCCTGTCCTTTACGTATTAACAAAAATTCATAGGCCTGGGGAAGACAACACAAACAAGGGAGGTAAGAATGGGGAATAAAAAAAATAGTCGAGAAGGATGGAATGGTTGGCTGACGGATCAGACGCCCACGCGGTCGAATTCGGGTCCGGGTGTAATGGGACCCTCGGCCTCTGGTTTCATACCACCAACAGATCACTACTCATCAGGTGCTGCCTTGATCTGCCGGTGGGAGCAGAACTCTCAGGCCATAATATGGCTCATTGCAGGTGGTTCATTACACGCCCCCATACAATATCGCGCCAAAACGACTTCTTCACCGCTGAAAAAGTGCATGCCGCAAGTGTAGATTCGTAATAGTGCATGCACACATTTTCGGTTCCACCGAAAAGTCAATAAAATGGAAAAGTTGTGCAGGTGGTGGACATTGCACACAGGAGATTGTGACACCTAGAGCGAACGCAGCGACCGTAGCACAATAATTCGCTCTTTTTATTGACATTTTCTGTTGAAAACCGAATCTGGGCATGCATGCACTATTACCGCATCCACTATTTCAGGGTGCCCTCACAAATAATGGCACCTGGCAAATTTTGCTCATCCCTGAATCGGGAAAAGCATGGTCGACACCAGGTCCGTTTACAGCGCAAGTTCTAACCCATAACAGCCCCTTTTTAAACTTTTAATGAATTTTCACAAATATGAATGATTTAAAATAAATTGGAATCAAATATATGTATTTGTGAAAAATCCACAAATTCAAAAACTGACAGTTATGCGTTAGAATTGGCCCGTTACATTACCGACCGATGCTTGTTAACATGGACTTAAACTGACGTTGGTGGTGAGTCGACTCACTATTTGAAAACTTCCATGATCATGTGAAGACTCGTCATTCGAACAGAAAATAAGGTCAGTCACTGATAATGTGATAGCTATCTTATGGCATATGAGTTAATGAGATATTTAACATAAGTAATCTATGTATAAAAATACTACGTTCTTACTTATAGTACCTCTACTATTTTCTCACGAAATAAAACCATTTGCAGAATTTGGTCGAATATTTACATGTTTCGCAGGCACATGCCGTTCACCATAAACACAAATCGGAGCATTCAACTTCCATTTGCATTCCGCTGGAGATCAATCATTAAGTCATTAACATCTTTCAAAGGAGAGACATGAGTAAACAGAAAATGTTCCCAACTGTCTTTTAGCGAGATGAGAAACATCACCAAGGGGCGTTTCACGAAATGAAGCAATCCCAGATACACCCCAAAAGCCCAATCCGCCAAATCCACTCTTGCATGGTAATTCACTATAAACAGATATCTAAGATCTTTTAATAATTTCGCCCATTTCAATTTGTACTAGTGAAATTGCAGGTTCAACTGTAAGCAAGCAATCTATTTTTGGAGGATACATTAAAACATTCCACAAAGGCTCATCTGTACGTACAGTTCTAAAAGAACGTTTGGATATAAATGAGTAGAGAAACGCGTTAGAACATTTACAATACATGAAAGACATACGTACATGAATTACGTATGTAACACTTTCAGTTTCCGATACTTGGCCAGTGCTTAGGGACGAATATGTCAAAATGCGAAATACTCAACAACTCAGTATTTTAGTGACAACTATACTTCAAGAATTATAAATTTATTACAAATTTACCGCGCAAGACTTACTTTACAAAAATATGTTGGTTCGAAAACACATTTTCGAAGTTTTTTTATCTGCTCCGTTCGCCATCACTTTTGTTTGGTTCAAATAAAATTTAAATTTAGAATTTTCCAATGGCGATATTGTAAATAAAAGATGAAAAGTGATCTGGCCCGATTTTCGTGAGATTGGAGACTCGTGGAAATTCTTCGTTTATTATTCATTTCAAGTCGAGCCCTGGGGGAAGTGTATGCCGAGATGTACAGAAATGTGAACTTGACCTAAATAGGATTTATATATTTTTTTTTTTCTAGAAAGACTGACTCAATTTTTACGAAAAGAACTTATTCTAACATACATAATATCCATTTTTAAATCTAATTTGTAGATTAACATTTAACTTGTGCGTAGTTCAAAATATGTATCTAATGGGTCTAATGATCCCATTTTAATCAAACATCCATTAGAACTCCTAGATACTTTATTTGGTCAACGCGAGCTATTTCGGAACATTATGGATTTGGCCTTAATGGGAGAATTCTCTGTATTGCATTTAGAGAGAACCCTTAATTGCGGCATTTGCGCATTAGGTGATAAGAACCTAGGACCACGTAGGGAAATGTGTAGGTCCTAAGGCGGAAATTTCATGAATTTTGTGAAAATTCTCTCTAATGAAATAGAAAGAATCCTCCAATTAATACCAAATCCATAAAATCCATCCACTATTTCCTATATTTCTGGTTCGAAGTTGTAAATCGATTAGCATTACATTTCTTTGTTGATGAATCATATAGTTTGTCTTTGACATATTTAGTATCATCTTGTTTTGCAGTAGCCAATTTGGAGTATTTTCTTATTATCATCATCGTGGCTCGACAACCCGACGTCGGTCCTTGGCCGCCTGGATCATTGTCCTCTGAATATAACGATCATGTTACCATGTCCTCCAGTCTTGGAAGCCGCAAGTGTCTGCATATACTGAGCTCTCCCGACGAGCCCTCGGTCGTCTAGGCAGTCTCGCTCCTTAGACTCGTCATGTTTGGCATGCGATCATCGTCCATTCGTTGTACATGCTCTGCCCATTGAAGTCGTTGTAGTTTTACGATTTTCGGAACTTTCAGCTCATCTTACAGGTCATACAACCCATGGTTGTACCGGATGCGCCACCCATCTCGATCGCAAAGATCCCCGAAAATTCGCCTTGCGTTCGAATGTGTCTAGCATGTTTTCTTAGGCTTGAGTTAGGGTTCATGTTTCGAAGCTATAGCATAGCACTGGTCTTAAGATGGTTTTGTACATGCGAACCTTCGTGTTTCTGTGCATATACATACTTCGATTTTATTATACGGAAAACCGAGAAAAAGATGTTATTAGCTAGCTGTATCCGTCGCTGGATTTCGTTAGTTTCGCCGGCGTCCTTTGATAAGTTGCAACACAAGTATATGAAGTCGTTCACGAACTCGATGTTGAGGTCCCCTATATTGATGCTCGACTGCGCTGGCATCCTTGTCCTCGATTGCATCATTATTTTAGCTTAACCCTAGTTGATACGTAGTCCAACTTCATTTGCAGCAGTATCGAGCGTATGCAGTTCTGTTCTTCTGCGTTAGTCAATCTTCGGGACACAATGTTGATGTCGTCGGCGTACGCTGTTAATTGTGTCGACTTGATGAGTAGCGTCTCGCTGTTGTCCATATTCATAGCCCGAATAGCGTATTCCAGTGCTAGGTTGAAGAGCGTCGTCGCCAGTCCATCGCCCTTCTACAGACCAGTGACTCTTTCAAATAGATCAGTAAGTCTATTATGGATCCTGACCTGTAAGACGGAGTTAATCATCGTCATCTTCGTCAGTCGCACTAATTTTTTGATATACCAAATTGCAGAATGATGTTGTACAGTACACCGCGATTAATAATGTCGTATGCCTGCTAAAACGGCTACGTCGTATTCCCAGCACTTCCGGAGTATCAGTTTGACCGTAAAGAGCTGATCGGTTGTGGAGCGACCAGGTCTGAAACCGCTTTGATATTCGCCAATGATTCGTTCTGCTTACGGTTTTATTAATTTTTCCAGAATTTTCGTCAATATTCTATAAGACGAACAGACTAGTGATATGACCCTGTAATTCTCACACCGTAGTTTATCCCCCTTTTTATGAATTGGACGGATGATACTTCTGCGCCAATCTTCTGGAATTACCTCGTCTTCTCATATTCGCAGGAGTAATTGATGTATAGCATTAACTAGACCCGTTCCATCGAATTTTAGCACATCAGCTTCATTTCGTTTTAGTGACCGCAACGTGAGATAAATTTCCTCTACTGTCGGGGGTTGTATGGGTGGGCCTAGATCAACAATATCGTCTAGACCTCCTTGTGTGGAGATGTTAGATGGTAGATTCTGAAGCTCTTCAAAATAAGAGGCCCATCGCTTGTTAATGCCATCGGTGTCGCTGATGATGTTTCCATCCTTGTCTTTTCAGAGGCTAGTCCTGGGTTGTTATTATTATATTCTGAGGGATAGCCGAAGTAGACCACTAACGTTTGGGTCCCTTTTCGCCCCCTCCCGGTCATCAGTGGCTTCCAGATGTCGACTGATAGTTGTCGACCTCTTTCTTCATCACTGAGTCCCGTGTTATTGCTAGCATTTGTTTAAGTCTGAGTTCACTCATGGCTTCCACACTGATCGTGTGCTTGCCTGTGATCCTTAACCTCGTGCTAGCCAGTTCTGGACATTCGCACACAATGTGTGCTGCCGTCTCGGCCTCCCCTAGGCATAGCCTGCAAACGTCATCTTCCCCGATTTTCATCTTGGCCAGATGAGCCTTAAAATTACCATGCCCTGTAACCAAGGCAGTTATCCAGCTTAGGGTACTCCGTTTATAACTGAGTACCTATCTCGCTTCCCTGCCTAATGGGCTGGGTTGATAGCCGTTCTAATTGTATTTACTAAAATAGTTTGTACGCTCGTCTGATGTTCCTAACTATTAGCTAAGTTTTCGTTAATATTCAGCAACTGCTCGTCGAAGTATTTACGTTTCTTGCTTCTAATTATTTTTTTCGATATTCCCCGCAGCTGGTCATATTTTTTTCTCTTTTGGCTGTCGTTGCTCGTTGAATCCATTTTCTATAGGCCTCCTTTTCCGCGTCAAGTGAATTCTTGCATTCTTCGTAGAACCAATCATTTCGCGCTCACCGAGCTTTATATCTCACGACCTTCTTTGGGACCTCTTTCATGGCACTCTTGAGTTCTTCCCAGGACCAATGGATACCTGTGTTGCTCATGTTGTGTACCATAGGTGATAGTCTTTCCCTAGGGGTGGCAATATACACCACCGCCGTAGCATTGCTGAGAAGCTTATCAACCGCGAAAATTTTAGGAGGGCTGATTCTCGATTGGTGCACTGAGGAAATTCTACATCTGTAGGTCGTCTTCACCTTCAAGTGATGATGTGAGTCGCAGTTTGCTCCTCGATATCATCACACTGGACGCCCATTTACGATTCCTGCTGCAGGCGAAGTCGACAAATCGTTGTCGTTACATTTTTTATGGAAACTCCATTGGTCCCTGGTGCCAACTTTCATTTCCGACTTTCACGTTTAAGTCTCGCAGCAGCAGTGGGGAAGAATCGAGTCTTAATGCGAATCGCACCCAGCCGTTAATTTATGGGTTTGTAGTCAATAGTGTGGGGCTTGAGGTGATCGTTCACTATAAATGCTACTCCAAGCTCCTTGTGGACCGATGGTTATCCATTTCTAAAAATTGTGTGCGATTTTTTGTCACTGATCTCGCTGCCAAGTCAATTTGTTTCCTGGACTGCAATAATGCTCAGTTTGTACATTTCGACCTGTTGAAGGAGGGTCTTCTCGACCCCGGTTGTTCCAGAATCCGAAAGAACAGTCCGTTATTCGTTTGCGTGGTCTTCGTTGTTGATCTGTCCAATCCGACGCTTTTGCCATAGGTTTCTTGACGTGGAGTGGTTTTTACAAAAAAGAGTTGTCAGAACATCGCTTAACCCCATTTAGGGGATGGCTGCTGAGATAGTTGCTGTAGATAGTTTACTATGGTTAACTATGTTTGCAGGTCCAACTACACGAATCATTCCATCCTACTAAACCTGAGACTCTAAGGTGTCTAAATTCAGTCTAAAGAGATAATGCCGAGAGTTTGGTATAGATACGTCGACGACGTGTTTGCCATTGTAGATATTTACGAAATAGACTAGGTCCTTTCGGCAATAAATGAGATTCACCTCAAGATCACCTTTACTACCGAAATGGAAAAGAATGGGACAATACCATTCCTGGACTTGAACATCTCAAACAACAACGGAAAACTGGAGTTCGAGATCCAAAGGAAACCAACAGCTTCACAGCAGACGATCCCCGCATCATCATACCACACTTACCCACAAAAAATGGCTGCCTACAACAGCATGATACACAGGCTGGTAAAGTATCCATTGACCGAAGCGGTATACAGCAATGAACAGAAGTAAATTTTGGATACCGCTAAGAAAAATGGGTATAAACAATCGATTATCGATAAGATTGTCAATAAAAAGTTCCAAACGGAGGAGAGGCGAAAGCACACAACGTTGTTTGACCAAAGAACCGAAGTACCAAGAAGGATAAGTATACCCTTATCCCACATGCTCGAAAAATTAAAAGTTTGAACTCAAGAAAATCATACGGTGTGCTTTCTATTTCACAAATTTTTTTATATTATTGTAAATATAGGTACAGTGAAATTACCAGTTACGAGTATAATATATTATACTCGCGCTTTGCCTTGCAAGCTGTCGCATAATGTTATCTTGATTCTGCAAAAGCTGTGCCTGGTATTCGCTAATGTTTTTGAGAACCAGACCAATGTCAATCTCCTCTGGTTCATCCAGATTAACCTCGTACTGTGGGCAATTCGAATTTGGGGACGTAGGCATCTAATGAAAGTATTTTATTATAGATTGGTATTGGTACGTATCGATTAACTAAATATAAATTAAATATGCTTACTTCTTTCACTAACTGCTGGTAGGACGTTGACGGCTGTGGTTGCTGAATGTTGAATTGCAGGGGCATCTATGATGAAATAAAAATATGTTGTTATTGGTTGTCTTGTCATTGATCAACGTACTGATTAACTAAATATATGATTTTAACGCTTACTTCTTTCACTAACGGCTGGTAGGATGATGATGGCTGTGGTTGCTGAATGTGAAATTGAAGAGGCACCTGAAAAAATTTTTATTGTTATTAGTTGTCATTGATCAAGGTATTGATTAACTAAATATGTGCTCTCAATACTTACTTCTTCCACTAAATGCTGGTACGGTGTTGATAATGGCTGTGGTTGCTGTATTTGCAATTCAAATGATGGGATAGCCGCATTATTGTCGATTTGTTGCTGTATGCGAGTCTGTGTTAGAAAATAATTGCTTATTTGGCTGGTTAAATAATTTTTATAGAAAAATACTTACCGGAGAATCAACCATTTCATTAAAATTTGCTGTAAAATTGCTACAGCCAACTTTAGAAATTGGTTTCCTTATCCTTTTTTGTGGAGATTTGACCGTTACGATTATGCATCCTTCGGTATCGCTCTCGCACTCCATTCTCGATATTTCCGCTTCAGCTTCCTCGAAACTCTTCATTTTCTCTCTTTTCTTGGTGCAGGGTTGAGAGATCCAGTCAGCTTCCGGTTTCGAGTGGCCATTTTTCAATAATTTCTGAATAGCAGAAATTTTTTTGACATTCGGCCAATACAAAATTCCCCCACACTCCCAAGCAGAAGGCACAGCACAAAGAACTGCCTCCCCATGTTCGATGGTTTGGCATATTTTGAACGGCATTTAGAAATGTTTACAATGTACCTCGCTGTGCAATATATTAATTAATAAGAATATTGCAAAATCACTTTACACTGAGCACGAACACTTATTTAGTTAACTAACTAATAAACCGACACTAATATGTAAATCGACACCGACAACAGATATAAATCGCGCACGAAAAGAAAACTAAAGGAAGTTTTGTGCACTTTAATTTGTTTATTTAAAACACTGTAATTTGTTAAACGGCACTGCGACTTATCTTCGCGATTAACTTCATTCAACTACTCGTATCGTGATGTTCTAACTTTACCCGGTTTTCTTAGCGATTAAGTCCTGTATGTTACATTTTAATGGGTTATGTTGAGCACATGCGTATCTATGGTGGAAAACACTTTCATGTGCGTCCTTTGTCCTTTCTAAACAAATGGTAAATTTTCTTTTTTTTATAAAATATCTGCTTCCTTGAATTTTAAATTGTCTTATTGCGTGACGTTATGGCAATGAAAAAAAGGTACAAGGTTCAAGCGAGTCTCGTACGTACATATACGTATGAGATTGTTGACAATAAACACCTCGTCATAAAACCCTTTTTAAACCCCACATGCATCGATTCATGTGTGTGTCTTTTAAAAAAATGTTTTATGACGAGGTGTTTCTCAACAATCTTTTGCTTCAATAATTTTAGTGTGCCAAATTGTATGAAAATCTTATATCAACCAACCAACGATTGTTATGATCGTTTATGTCATGTTCCGGTTTTGATAACAAGAGCTAAAGTCTCACTATGCAATCCGAACTCTGAAAAAAAGACTTTAATACTTACAAATAGACTTTCGTTATCTTTAAAGGATTAGCACTTTCATAATCTGATCTTTAGTTTCATAATATTCTCATAAGAAGTATTGATCTATTGCTGTCATAGGAATAAACAAATTTAAGCTCTTATACGGATTTTTTTGATTTCATAAAAAGGGGAGTATTTTCATAGCGAGATTTTCATTTTTATAAGAAAGAACGACCAAGGGCGGCCATATTTTTCTCCGATTGGAATTTTTTGTGTTGAAATATGACTTTTGACTTATGATTAATAAGCGTGATTTCGCATGGAAAATAATGATTGGTGGTTTCTAACGTCATAAATATGTCGTTGCGCAAATTTTATGCCAACTATTGAGGCGGAACACAACTTACATATTTTTCAAACAGTAAATTTTTTCTAGAAAATTCTATAAATGCCGATTATTTTCATGGCGCTTTGCATTTTATCGAAGCAAAACATCTATTATTATCAGTAGAATTTCAGTCGCAACATTTTCGCTCATATATGTGAAGAAAATGCAATGTTCTTTAATATACAATAATATTATTATACGAACTTTGTAACATACATGTGCCTTCGAAAATATCCTGTAATGTATCTGTTCTGCTCTTCAAAACATAGATTACATTTTTTGTTTTGTATATCGTTCTCTTTCTAACAACAATGTTCAAGATAGTTTAGCTCGAATGGCAAGAGTGTATAGCTCTACTAACAAAAATGTTATACTTCTTATTAGAGTAAAAATGCACTCGTATAAATAGACTATTAGTTTCCTTATGAAACTTGTGTAACTCTCATGAGCAGAGTTACAGTGTTGTTATAAGGTAGCAATAGATATCATAAAGTGCGCCATTTAATTCTTCTAAGAGTCTCGTTAGGTGATTAAAGTACTCTACAAGGGTGAAATTATGGGAGTATGATTCTCAAAGGCAATCCGCCTTGATAATCATAAGTCTCTCTTAGTGTGTTACGAGATCAAAATTGTTAGTTGGGTATACATATACTAAATGTATTGTATACCTTCGAAAAAATAATACTGCTATAAGATGCATCAAAATCATAATCCAATTTTATCCCCTGTCTCATCGATTTATTTCAAGCGGTTTTTGGCCAATTCATGCCGTCGAAAACACATGCTTTTGGGCAAACAATAAACAGCATTGCCTCCAAAATATGCCCATAATCATCCCACAAAGTTCTTACTTTAGCAAGTGACAAATTTCATTTTTGATATTTTGACCGCTTTCATTTCTCCAACCATCACATATGAATCACCATGCAAATACTTGGGATCAGACGTCAGACATCATTTCAAAAATCGCCCTCATCATTTTCTCAACAAATAAAATAATTTTTGGTTGAAACAAGATGTCCTGTTGATCAATCAGAGGATGTTAAGATTTGCGTGGAAACATTTTTACTGAATCTTCCTCAATAATTGTATGCGAATGTTGAGGGACTAACAGCAACGTAATTTTGAAAGTTAATCTTTTTTATTATAATATTCCTGCCAGAATACAAAGTGCTATTGGCGACGTAGCGGGGGAGGGACAGCAGAATAAAGATGCTTAAAAATAGAATTTGATCACTACACTACTTTTAGCCGGTGCTTCATGGATGGATAAAATGCATAGAATGGATTGACTGTTGGCGAATCAACGATTTTGGGGCGAAATTACCCGAATTTCTCTATGTTGAATATTTTTGCAGTGATTTGGCACGTTTGCAATTAATTGGTCGTAAAACACAATTTTGTATAAAATATTGTTAGTCCAGTGGATATGTATGACCAATTCAAGTACATCGGCCAACGAATTCATTTTATGAAGCATGCAATTATCGGAGCGCTGTGAGTGGTCCTAAATTTATTACAATTACTTTGTATGCAATAATGCTTAGCGGCTTATTTTGAAAGCAGACGATGCAGTTGACATTTGTTAGTTCATAAATAATGTACCTAGTTAGTGAAATTAGAATGTCACAGTGTCCCGACAATTCCTTTTTTTAGGGTACTGTAGTAAAAAAAAAACATATCAAATCGGTGATATGTGTGTTTGGCCGTCCATCTGACTGTTCGGATATTCTCTCTGGTACGGCTGAAGTGATTTACATGAAATTTTATAAGAATATAGACAACTGCTGCAAGTTGCTGGAAGTCAACCTACTTTGAGAGGTGAAAGACGCCTATTCTGAGTGCGTGTCTCCTTATATGGGAAATTTAGGTAATTTTTTGTCGAGTGTATAGGCATGTGGGTGTCATATGAAATAGGGCAATAAGTAAATTTCAATGAGGGGCATTAAAATGCAGAATATCCTCCCGTTTTCAAAACTATTCATGCTAAAGATATTTTTTTTTTATAATTTATATCTATAATAAAAAGACAGGTAGAACCCAACAAACAATATTCCTCTCATTTGAAGCTGCAAGAGTTTTAAGAGAGTATACGTGGAGTTATATTCTGTTTTGGTAACACTGTAACCGAATAAACGTCTATCATATTTACTTGCCAATTTATTTAACGAAGAATCAACAACTATCATCAATTAAATTCTAATCCGAGTTTCAAAGAAATAGGTGATATCCGACACTTGTGATTGACCTAGAAACTATTGGCTAAGATCGACAGAATCTCTGTTTAAGTGCAAAAAAAAATTAATTGCCACCTGAACATAATCTGACCCATAGAAAATCAAAATAAAACTCAGTCTGTGGAAATGTCACAAATATTTGTCAGATCCCAAAAAGTCCAGCGATCTCCAACTAACAGCCAACAGAGCAACATAAGTTCGTGCGATCTTATTTTACAATGGATGCAATGAATAAAATAATGGAAGCATTGGAGGACATTCGAAACGAAATGGGATTAATTAATGAGAAAGTCGATAAACTCAATAACAACAGTGCTGACGTTGCCGCGGCCGTCACTTATGTTTAAAGAGAACAAAAGTGTCGTAATATTATTATAAAGGGCGTCTCGGAAATCGAAACCAGTGTCCAAGAATTGGAAGAAACCGCGATCGGGATTATGGGTTATTTAAATGTCAGCCTCAATGAGCTGGACATTGATATCATCAGGCGAATCGGAAAGAAAGTACCCAAAAGGAAATATCCAAGGCCTATTGTCCTCAAACTAACAACAGAAGGAAGAAATGTACTCATCATGAAAAATAAAAACAAACTGAAGAGTATGCCACACCGCTTGAATGTTTATCTCGACCATGATTACATCAAGGAAGATCTGAACAAGCACTCCGAACAACGAAAGCAACAAAATCATGGAATGCAACTGACTAGCAAGCGGAACAGATCAATTGGCGTTGCTAAACGCGATCTCTGGAGCTGGTTATGCAGCTACGAGACTAACCAACTTGCTCGACATCTGTACAAATATAGCAACCCAATAATACGACAACAACAATAGTAAACTCGGACACTGATTTAAATATATTAATATGGAATGTGGATGAACAGAATAACCTAAACAAACTTAATAATGAACAAAATTTATAATAATGATATAATATGTTTATACGAAACTTGGCACACAACCTCGATGGGCAATAAAATTGACACTGAACAACTTAGAATATGTATTTGAATCCCTTGCGTGTAAATACAAGATAAAAGTAGGCCTAAAGGAGGCATAGTGATAATCATAAGCAAACATCTAGAGCTAGACTTGATACAAGTTATGACTCGTAATGTATTGTATATGATAAGTGGATAATTACTACTGTGATATTTTCGACCAAAAAGGAAATCACAATAGGATGCTTCTATCTTTCACCATCGTTGAATGACAAAACACTGCTTCATATTCTGGAGGACGAACTTACACTACTTGCTCAGCAATGCAAAAACATTATTCTCCCAGGCGACTTCAATGCAAGAGTTGGTAAAGCCGACTGGGATAACGAAGAGATACCGTGGTCCGTGAATAAACCCAAACCTAGCTACTGTACGAAATGCGAGGAACAACACGACGAATAAAAGGGGTATTCTAATGGCTAGATTACTGCAATCGCATGGATTAACTTTAGCAAATGGACGAACCCGGGGAGACAATATTGGCGAATAAACCTGTATCAAATCAAATGGAAGCAGTACAGTGGATTTAGTTTGGACTGGAGCTGATATCACGGAACAGATTGTGGACTTTAAGGTAAATTACTTTATACATCTATCAGATCACTTACCCTGTACTTTACAATTAAAAACACGGTCGAATAGAAATCGAAAGCAAGGGAAACAAGTTATCACACACAAAAAATTACAGTGGAACATGAATTTATTTGAAGCGTACAAGTTTCAACTGGAATGGATACCAGAAAACGCAACATGGCCTCTTTTAATCGAGGAAATCTATACCTATAATGCAGCTGAGTTATTGAGTATGACAAAGATAATTAAAAATCAAAACACAGAAATTACGCCAAAAAACGGTTGGTGTACACCTGCATGTTTAGAAGAAAAGAAGAAAGTACGGGAAGCATACAGAATCTTACAAAAATATTACACGTCTGCCAATCTAAAAGCCTACCAGATCGCCAGAAATAAATGCAATCCACATCTAAGAAGTGCAAAAAATCAGTTTGATCAGCAAATGATTAAAAACCTTAATTATACGAAGTATTCCAATACATTTTGGACGGAAGTTAGAAAGTTAAAAAGGAAGATACACACAGAGCCAGAGATAAAAGCAAACGACTGGACGCAACACTTGTTTTCTATACTATATAGCCCAGTAGAAAATTTACCGGTGGAACTTTCTAATATATCGGACCATAATTTGGACAAGGAAATTACCTTCGAAGAAATCAGAGGTGCTATTAGCAAACTGGGTGACAGAAAAATCATCTGGTCTGGATGAAATACCTAGCGAATTCTTAAAAAACTTACCTGAAAATGTCCATGTACAAAATTTCAGCTCGATAGCATTAAAACTGAGGGACTAGTTTACATAGAACCAGACAGACGGACAGACGGACAAAGCTTAAACGACCCGTCTCATCATACCGAACCGACCAAAAATATATATAGTTTATATGGTCGGAGATGCTTCCTTCCGTGCGTTGCAAACTTCACGACAAAGTCAATATACCCTATCACATCCGTGAAGGGTATAATAATAATAACGCTGAAATAATAGGTCAAGTCTACTTGAAGATGATATTTAAGAAGGGATACCCTACACATGGAAGCAATTATCGACCCATAGCAATGGAGAATGGATTATTTAAAGTTATGACGAGAATACTATCAGAAAGGATTAACCACTTTGCCAAAACACATCGGCTTTTACCTGGACATCAAAGTGGATTTAGAAGAAACCGGTGCTGAATGGATAATATTTTCACAATCAAGACATTAATAGACAAACAACTTCGAATCAAGAAAACGCCTCTCTATGCAATATTTATTGATTTAAAAGGAGCATTCGATAGCATTAAATATAATTTACTGTGGCAACACCTAGCATCGAATAAAATCAAAGATAATCACATTGATTCGCAAATTATACAATGCTGCAACTGTTGCGGTCAAGAATGGACAAGAATACTCCGAATTCGTCAAAGTGACAATAGGGATGCTTCAGGGTGACCCCTTGAGCACCCTAATCTTCAATTTTGTCATCAACGACATTGAGCGATTTTTTCGGGAACTTGGTTTTAAAGGTATTGCTAGTACAAAGCTAGTTAATATTATGATGCTTGCATACGCTGATGACCTGGTTATTTTTGCAAACACTGCCACGGACTTACAAGATAAAATAACAAATTTAGAAAGATATTGCTTTAGTAAGAAGTTAACATTAAATGCTGAGAAAACTAAGATAATGATTTTCGAACGAAGAATTAACAAGAAAAGGAGAAAGAAATTTTTTTTTCCAGGGACAAGAAATTGAGGTTGTGTCTGAATTTAAATACCTAGGTAACACACTTTATCGAACTGGAACCTGGCATAAAGAGATCGAAAATAGGAGGAAGTCAGCGGCTGCTGCAATGGATATTCTGAGTAGACTGCTATACGATAACAAAATGAGATGGAATGCTCAAATAAAACTTTTCGATACAATTATTGAAGCTGTAGCCATATACATATGAGGCAGTAGTTTGAGGCATTGAAGTAGCGCAGAAAATTGAAAAGATTCAGCAGGACTTTCTGAAAAAAATACTCTGTTTGCCTATGAATACATCTGCCCACATAGTAAGAAAGGAAAGTGGGCGTACACATATAAAAATAAAGATCATAGAGAAGTCTCTAAAATGACTGAACAGAGTGTCAAACTTGCCCAACGAGCGATACCCTAAATTATCCTAGAACACCAGAAGATGGAGGTGGAAAAGGGAAATATCTCAAACTGGCTAGGGGAATTAAAAGCTGATCTTATGAGCAAAATTCGGAACTACCCGCAACTAGTAGCAAGTCACACGCAGTATGAAAATGCAGAAACAATAAAGAGGTTATACGCAGCTAAGTACAGAAGTGCTGATATGGATGGAACCTCTCTCAGAGTTACGCATGTCTCAAAAGTACAGTGTTGTCAGATGGAGCATGAAATAAAAAGTTTTGTAAATCAGAGAAAATAGATTATAGTGCTTATTTCCGATGATACACTACAATACTCAGTTACAATAATAATAACATTGCAGAATAATGTTTTTTTACCAATATGTGTTAAAATGCTAATGCGATTGAAATTTCATCGATGGCAATATTTTACCTAAAAAAACACACACACAAAATTAATCGACTTTTACAATATATTTTAAATAAATATTTTATGTAGAGGCAGGCCTCTCATAGGGAGCTTCTCGGTGTTTACAAAAAAAAAACACGGAAAGCTAAATGTTGCTCTTGGAAAACTTCTGCGAGCCAATTGAGGGTTCTAGCCAGGCATCCACACTTCGGAGAACACTCGAGTCAATGCCACCTGTTTTGCCTCCTTATGTTGAGCAGCATATCTGCTCCCTTAAAGCTAGCTCCTCCGCTGGTTCTGATGGTATCCCTAACATTTTCCTAAAAGGTACCTACAGTACTATATCTGTTCCACTTTCCATCTTGTTCAATAGGAGTATTCGTCAAAGTATTTTCCCGTCTCTATGGAAATCTTCCTTTGTTGTACCCATTCCCAAAAAGGGTGACCCTAATCTAGCCTCTAATTACCGCCCCATTTATCTTCTTTCCTCCACTTCGAAATTACTTGAAAGAATTGTTTATAATTACATCTACGACAATTTCGAATTTCTCATTTGCCCTAAACAACACGGTTTTTGTAAGAACAGATTCACTGTCACCAATTTGGTTGAATTTGTGGATTTCGTTGCTAATTCCTTCAATAAACATCAAGATGTTCATGTTGTCTATACAAATTTTTCTAAAGCGTTTGACACAGTTGACCATAGAATTCTACTTGATAAGTTAACTGGGCTCAATTTTCCTTCCCTACTTATCACCTGGATTTCTTCTTACCTTATTGATCGGTCATCGCAAGTTGTATTTGATAATGTTGTTGTTGATCTCACCCTTCTGCCCATCCTCTGGTATGCCTCAGGGATTTATTCTCAGGTCACTACTCTTCCTATTATTCGTTAATGATCTTCCTCAGCTTCTTCAATATTCCTCTTTATATGCTGACGATTGTAAGTTATTTACATCCGTCTCTTGTCTTTCCGATTGCGTAGCACTTCAATCTGACTTAAATCTCATATCCTCTTGGTGCAGGTTGAACGAATTACCTTTTAATATATCCAAATGTTCCGTCTTGATCTACTTTCTTAAGCCTTCTCCTCTGTCTTCCACATATCATATTAACTTACTGCCGCTTGTTACTATCTCCACGATCAATGATCTTGGGGTCTTAGCTTTTCTGACCAATTCTCTTTCATAATTAACAAAGCTTCAAAATTAGCAGGCTTTGTACTGCGTTGTTGCAGTGACTTTCTGTCTTTTGCTACTTCCTTGGACCTCTTTGCGTCCCTTGTACGAAGCACCCTTGAATACGCCTCAGTTGTTTGGTCCTCTTCTACTTCCTCTACCTCTGATGCTTTAGAATCCTTGCAACGTTAATTTACCCGAGCCATCTTTTTCAAATTCAAAATTGCTTACCTACCTCACCCTGTCTTAGCTTTCTTAACATTAATTTTTAATTTTAATTTTTAATTTTATTTCCGTTTTTGTTTTTCTTTTTGTTTCAATGATTTATACCGAATGTTTGGTATGTTTAAAACTAAGCAGGCAGAGCGAGCGAAGCGAGCGTTCTTGTTTGTTCGATACTGAGGGTTGAGAGCTCTTAAGCGCGGAGCGAGGGTAGCGAGCGGCGCCCACGTAAGGGGATTTGTGAATATTTCAATTTTGCATGCCTCTAATATAAAAAACATTGAGTATAAATCACGAAAAAAAAAATTAAAAATAAAAAACAAATAAAAATTAAAAAAAAAATGTAAAAGAATTTTTTTTTGCAATTTCGAGACTTTTAAAGTGACGTGAGTGAAAAGTGACAAAAATCCGAGTGAAAAGTGGTTTCCCCAGCCTGGGCCCCGGAAACTAAAAGGTTGCCACTTCAATGGGCAGGGCATGTACAACGAATGGACGATGATCGCATGCCAACAAGAGTAATGAATGCAATACGAGTCGAAGAAGTGAGACTGCCTAGACGACCGAGATCTCGTTGCGGTAGAGCTCAGTATATGTGGACGCCGAGCAGCTACTGGGCTTCCAAGATTGGAGGACGCGGTCACGTGACCGAGATAATTGGAGGACAACGATCCAGGCGGCCAAGGCCCCACGTCGGGCTGTCGCGCCATGATTAGATTAGGTGGAGGGCGGTGGGCCGAAGGGCCACCAAGCACTGCGACCTGAAGGTCTATTGTGCTACAATGCCATGATGATGATGACAAAGATGACGATCTCCATCTCACAGGTCAGGATCCATAATAGACTTATGCCGGGGACACACCTATCCGATCATACTCCGATCATACAGTCGGACGAGTATATGAGAGGGAAATTATATGGGATTTCGGACGCGTTGTGGCCCGGGCTTTAGTTCACACTTTTCTGATACGCGTCCAATCATACTCCGTTCGAAACCCAATACCATTTCCTTCTCATACACTAGTTCGACTGCGAAGTATGATCGGATAGGTGTGGCCCGGGCTTTACTGATGTATTTGAAACATGCATCGGCCTGAAGCTGGGCGATGGACTGGCGACGACGCTCTACGATCTAGCACTGGAATACGCTATTCAGGCTATGAATATGAGCAACAGCCAAACGCTACTCATCAAGTCGACACAATTAGCAGCGTACGCCGTCGATATCAACACCATGTCCCGAAGATTGACCGGCGCAGAAGAACTGGAAGAGAAGTTGTACTACGTATCAACGAGAATAAAACTAAAATAACGATGCAATCGACGACAAGGACGTCTGCACAATCGAGCATCAATGTGAGGGACCTCAACATCGAGTTCGTGAACGACTTCATATACCTGGGTTGCAACTAGTCAAAGAACGCCAACAAAACTGATGAAATCAAGCAACGGTTACCGCTAGCTTATAAGACTTTTTTCTCGGTTCTCCCCATAATGAAATCGAAGCATATGTACAGAAACACGAAGCTCCGCATCTGTTTTTGGGGGATAATCCACTGTGAGAGCTCAAGACACACACACACACTTCTCATAAACGTGAAGAAAACCGGTCCACTTGTACCATGTTCGAGGTCGAGTTCGTCAGTGTATGGTGACACTTAAGCTCTTCTCGAATCGAACATGCCAATTCAATGGGACTGGGGAACACGCATGACGAAGACAAAAAATATGCGTAATCAAATGATCAATATTTGACAAATAAGATATCAAAGAAATCTCAAAATTTGCAGATTTGAAAATCTCTCTCAATTTGCCCTAACCCCTTGTGGGGCATAGCGCGTCAACTGTTCCATGTGGCCCAGTTGACGTTTCGTTGGCATAAATTGGTTTCAGAGAATGCAGTTGCCAGCATGCACCTCCTGCACATCCATGGCCACGAACGTCGTCGTGGACGGGATTCGAACCCGAAACGCCGGTAGTCAAACATGAGACTGATGCCTCAACACACTGCGCTACCGGTCGCCCAATTAGAATAGAATATCTTGAAAGACATAATAATTTCGTAATTAGCCGGTCCGACAAATTCAAATAGCCCATTAGTTCTTGTTCATTGCATCAAATATTTAACTGTCATTTTCGAGATGAATCTAAATCTCAAATAGATTTCCGAAATTGCCTCTATGAATCATTTACAGATTTCAATACATAAATAAACTTTATTTATAAAAAAAACATAAATATTTCAAAACCTATTCAAATCTGCCAGATACTGACTTGATGTTTCAATACGAAAAACTATCAGCGAGCACATTCCAAGGGAATCGTCGATGAAGTCGGTGCCAGTAAGATTTTCTTTTGCCAAAACTGCATACCACAGGTGAGTTATGAATATTCCAATTTAAACATATCTTCCCGCTTTAAAAATAGAATTACTTAACACTCTTGCGCTTATAAGCTCTATCACACAATTCTAGTGTAGGTAGGCTGTGAAGTTAATTAGCAAACCAAGTATGTAGCACGCATACAGTTGCACACAGCAATGTTTTTGAAGCCTTCAAATATTACACAAAAATCTATTTTTGGCCATGGAAAAAAATATTTGAAATCAGTTTCAAATAACCATTGAAAATAATGTCGAGAAATACAAGGAATATGACGGTACAGTCCATTGGAACGAGCCGATCACTTGACCTGCATGCGCCACGCATAATTAGGGAAATAATAAATAAAACTTTAACTGGAGAAACAAAAAAGAATTGCATCGCCGCCATTCGAAATATATCAGACATTTATAATTTGTGAAAATATAGCACATCATCGAATCGCTTCAATACTTAAACAAAATTCCAAAATATACACACGAGTCACTTGTGTATAAGTTTAAAGATTGAAAAACCTGGGCGGCGAAAAATCCATACGCGCAGATCTAAAAATATTTCCTTGGGAAAGTCTATCGGCTATGAGAAAATTCGCTCTCGATTTCGTTGCTAGTGGCGTTATCCATCTCGCGTCCGTACACATACTTTGCCGCAAAATTAACGGACACATTGAAAATTTGAAAATGCGCGCGCCTCGATTTTTCCCTGCGATGCTCGCGCTAGGAGCCAAACACCAAATCAGATGACGCCAGGCTGATACTGTACGCTTTCCTACTCTCCATTTATTTTTACAGTGTGTGAAATCGGTGAATTGGTGAATCTGTGAGAAGTTTTATTGATGTAATCTGCAAAGTATTATAATTTGAGATACCCAAGCCCGAATCCTCTATTCACTTACACTTAATTCGAACGACACTAAGGTCTCGCGATCAGTAGATCACCAGCCTTGCTCCGACGTTTATTACGAAAATTATCGGTGACTCGGTGACAACTACACTGTGTATTTGTATTTTAGTTTTGTTTATTTAAGAGTTAAGAAGAAATTAGTCAAATCCGCGAGAAAGCCCGTGGAGAAAAATATTCTTATTGAACGGGCGGAAAATTTGAAGATTTTTTCGTAAAACTTCGAATACGAGTCTCACGTGTGAGAAATAACAAAAATAGTTATATTCTGTGTTCAACAACGAATAAACCCCTGTGGATTTTAATTAACTACGAATAAAGAAAAACCATAAAAGCAAAATGTCTTCAGCTATAGCCAGATCATCAAAATACTCATATCGAGCCAGCTCAACTTCCGGAGGTGCTGATGTCAACATCGAATACAGTGCCGATTTGGCTGCCCTTTCGCGTTTGGAGGTAAGATCGCAGAAAACAACAAAAAAAAACCCAATCCTTGAAAAGCCAGTATCTAAAACATGTGGACGTTTATACAATAAATAAAGTCTTGACAGTGTCAGTGTTACGTAATGATACAGTGGAAACCGCACGGACAATATCAGTTTACGAAGATTTGTCAAAAATGCCGGATAGCCCTTGTTTTGAAAAGTGTTGAAAAACGTTGTTCTATTTTTTTGAAAATAGGAGAGGACATTTTTGTAAATAGCAAAAAAAAACACACGTCTACAATCAATAGTCATGAAAGTATTAACATGAACTTAATGTTCTTGCAGGACAAAATCCGTCTCCTCCAAGATGATCTTGAGTCCGAACGTGAATTGCGCCAAAGGGTGAGTACATCAGAGTGCCTATACTTACCTTCGCCAGCTTTAAATGAACAACATCAAATAAAATACAATAAACAATAGGTTCAATAAAATAGAAAAGAATTTTCGCTGTCTCTTCTAAATTAAATACATATAGATAACGATAATGGCGTAAGCCAGCATGTATTTGCGAAAACTACAAATACTAACCACTTCGATTTAAAACGGAGGACACATATACTCTCGAAAATCGTCCAATCAATTTTTCGTTGCCACACTATCTACATTGAACTTCAATTGCTTTAGCGCTGAAGAATTGTTGCTGAACCGCACGCAATGAAAAAAAAAACGAAAAAACCGAAGCAAAATGTGCTTTAGATACTCTTGAAAAATTTTCAAAAATAGCCATTCGAAAATCGAAATCGAACGTGTTATTTTAGTTCCGGATTTTTTTAACCTTCGATGTTGGTATCAAGTTGGATATTTTTGCAATTTGGTCGATGGAATGTATTTTAAGAATGAACTGAAAAAAAAAACATTTCAAATAAATTTTTGACATACGGTGGGATATGTGTCATTGGAAAACCAAAATCTGCGTAACAAATCAATGAGGTCAGAACGCTTGGTATTATGCAACTTCCATTGCAATACAATCTCAGCATGGGAGAAAAAAAAACATTCTAAAAAAATCCCAAATATTTGTCTTCAGGAAAAAAAAATATAGGTATTGCCAAATTTCTAAAATTAGGAAAGACGAAATCATACTTCTGCCCCTTGAAGATAACACATCTTTCGCCTCCGTTAGTCCATCAGACCAGCAAATGGATAAAGTGCAAATGTATTGGATTTTTCGTAATATTTATTTAATACGAACAGTTTTCTAGAATTTCATCATAAATATATTTTTTTCTAAAATTTATGTACATACTATTATAGCATAGAAACAGATGAAACTGAAAAAGCCTGTTGTATCTTAGCAGCTAATTTTAAATCTAAATAGCATTTTACACACCGGAATATATTCGATGTGTACGAGTATCCGAATGTTGGAAAATTCACCTGTGTGCCAAATTATTTCCAAACACCTTCATCACACCTCTGCATCGATCTGAGTGTGTATGTAAATGTTTCAATGAACATTATGTATACATATATGTATATTGAAACTGCATATAGACGATTTTTTTGGGGTGTGTTGATTTTTCTTTTTCGTATTTTTTTCGTGAAAATTTCAGATTCCGTGACTCAGATCATGTGGAATGATATATCCATTACACTCATATGTATTTTTGGACATCATTCCCGACTAAATTCGAAGCGTTAAATTTGATTACAAAGATTTAAAAAATTTCAAATAAAAAAAAAAGAATGTGAAGACTAGAAAATGTATTTTATTTTTTGCAATGAGCTCCGGCGTTTCGAATGTATTTTTGGGGTAGTGATAGATTGCTATTTAGGGTTTTTCCTGAAAAATGATTTGGAATTAGCACGAGGGAACGTTATTTTTATATGGATGAAAAATAAATAAATTTGAAAAAATACCAATAAATGCCGAATTGATTTCTATAAACATAAATTACAAATTTTTAACGTTAAATACCAAAAATTTGATAAACGAAATTTTAACCAAGTTTTATACAGTCCTTGCAACGGAATAATATCTTCATTCAAATATATTAAAAACTATGATTAAAGCAGTGTTTTCTGAGTATGCAACCGATATTTAGAGGGCTGTGAATATTGTCTGCTCACTCATATCTGTGGCTTGAGAAGTCTCGCAAACGCAATGGAGGAACAGAAAAAATAGTTATTGCGACCTCTCACTCCACTACAGCTACTTTAAATTATCAAAAAGAAATGGAATGTACTCATTGCGCCCTTTGATATGACATCCCACATCAATACACCATATGAAAAAAAATTGTTAACTTTTTCCCCTCCATGGAGGTCCCCTTTAAATTTGCCCTATTACAAAGAGAAGCTTTGAGCTACGAAATCTAACAAACTTCATATTCCTATCAAATTTCTTGCATGTATTTTAGCTTTAGCCGCTCACTAGATATTGTCTGCACGCATGAACAGTCATTTGACCGATTTCATTAGGGTTTTGTTTTTGTTTTTTTTTAACCCTAGAAAAGAAATTCAATTCCAGAATACGACCCTTCCAAAAATATGCGTATTGAATCTTTCTTATTTTTTTGTCTAAACAAGGTTAAATACAACATGTCAGGACCTTGGAATAGAAAGGGCGAATCCCAAAATTGGGGTGTTGGGAAATCGTTCTCAAAGTTTTGAAAGTACTTCAAAATGTCAAGAGTGAATGTATTAATTTTAATTTATTCCTTTTTTAATTATTTTAACGACTTTTAAATTTTGATAGGTACATTTCAAAATGTTGAGATTAGTGAATTAGTGAAGAAAAAATCATAAAATAGTCAGTAGCGAAACGAGCACTTTTCACAGTAGAGCAAGGGCGAATACGAATGATTTTTGGCTTTTCATAATGCTTTCAGACCCGAGGTTCACCCTTGATCCACTAAGTAAATCGAACAGTGTCATTTTGACATAAAATGATATTCATATTTGAAGTATAATTATTTTTGTCTTTACCACTGTTTTTATTACTACTCCTTACGCGTTTCGTTTTTTCAAACATCTTCAGAGAAAATGATATTACCCACTTTATATTGAAACTATGAGAATACTAAGGGTTTATCAGGGCAAAACGAGGTAACTACGCTTTGTCTATATATGTATGTCTGATACCAAGGAGAAAATAAAAAAAAAAGATTTTTCGGGTTCGCCCTTTCTATTCCAAGGTCCTGATGTAATGCATTCCTATTTCACCGTGCGATACACCTTTGTGTTTTTTGTCTTGGGAACTAGTGGCTTTAGCCCTGTAGCGTGTAAAGCAAGCGAAGCAAACGTTTTTAAACGGCAAACTGAGGGTAGCAGCCCCTCAAGATGCGGATCGGTGCCCACGCAAGGGGAGTACGAAATTATGTCAATTTAAAACCCATTATTGGGGTCAAAGACGCGACCCACTATGCGTCGCCCGGTCGACTGAGAATGTGCCCAACATGTTAGTCAGTATGATGTAAAATTCAAATTCAGGAGGAGTGTCATTGTTTGAAACTTAGAGGAATGAATAGTTAAGACAGAGAGGTTGTCATCACACACTATTCATATGTGTAATGTCCACAGTTTCTTTGAATCTCCGTATGTTCCCCTATCAACTGGCTTACCCCCAACTGTCAATTGTGTTGGGTCACATATGAGACAATCACAACCGATGAATAACACTTGACAGTCGAGAACAATATCCGTGTCAGAAGGATAAAACGAGCATTACCCATTGCCTGGGTGTCATCAGGTGGGTAAACGGGTACCAAAACTTTAACTTATGTCCTCTCTTCTTATATTATAGATCGTATCTACTGAATACCTAACCGATATCAAGTGCCATAAGACGATCTGGTTGAATTTTGAAGGGTTCAGTCAGTTTGATAGTAGATCTATTGCTATAAAACCGGCATCGGTTCCAATAATGTTTGAATCAAACTAAATTCCCATGCCGCTACCTTATCACAAAATCTCTGCATTTTTTTTATCCTTGGACACTTCAATTGATACTCAAACTTTTCTTGTAAGCAGAGATAGGTATGTGTCAACAAGGGCAAAATTGTTTATCTAAGATAGACCAGGCTATCTCTCGTTTACACATACATAAGCCGAGAATCACTCATTCACTTTTTCCAAGGTAGGACGATTGCCGGCAGTAATAATCAAAGACAGCCAGAAGGGTTACCATGCAAAACTTTAGGCGAACGCCATAGAAATAGCGAAGCCTATCCTAATCTAAAATACCCCAGATCACCAGTTTTAAGGGCCCTTGGTGTTTTCAACTTCATGTTTTAAACGTACAAAATCATATACATACATTTGAAATAGGTTAGACTAGTTAAAGTGGCTGGCATTTTACATCACAGCACATTTAAACCACTTATGGGTCCGTTGTGATACCACCAAGATCATTTTAACTCATTATAATAAAACTTAGTTCCGGAACCAGGCTGTGCTATCAATGCAGCGGTTGAGCTGTATCGCACCTAAATCGTTCAGGTCCTCCAATTCAGAGTAAAATCAGGAACCCAGAAATGTTCTCCTCTTGCTTATGAAGTCTGCACATTGACAACAAACGAAGTGAAGTTTCTCTTCCTCATCCACATTCTCACAAATCCTGCAGTAGTCATTTTATGAAGAAGACGGAGCTTCCAGGCGGCTATTCAGTGGCAGCAATATATAAGAGCGGCTGGGGTCAAGTTTCTGCCAAATTAACCTTATCATTTGACATGTGCTGTCACTGAGCCAACTTGTGTTAGTGCTATCCCTCGCAGCGGACTAAGTTGCTAATTTATGCAATATAATTAGGATTTTCATGTCTTTGCGGTCCTCATCGGCAATACTCCTCCGCCTGCCGCAAAGCCACTGTGCGTCAGTATCTAGCACACGATAATATTACTACTTTGACGTACTCGTTAGCAGTATGGTCACAGTAACCACTTCACGATATTACATTTAGAGAGACGGAGATTCAATCCTCGGTGCGTTAATAAAAACTGCCTCTGGGTACTACTAAAAACTCCCACAGTGCTCCGAACTTGTCAGTATAAATACGACGCGGATAAGATGTGCATACTAGCAACTGCACCATCCGAAAAATATATGCTATCGAAACGTCAACAATACATAGGAATGCAAAAGATGTTGACGCGCCCATGCCCCTGGAGGGATCAAGGCATTTAACACACACACACACTTTCCTGTCAGGGGCTGAACGACACTTCTGAGTAGTTTTCGATGCAGTAAGAACGGATTCAAGTGAGCGAATCATAGCCTAACTGCCCGTATGTTGGACACTGAACATATCGGGAAAACGGAAAGATAAGTTAATCCTCAGTCCCAACGACGTCGGACTTAAAGCCGTGTATATGATCATGGAATCGGAGGTATAGAGTATATTGTCAGCCCATAGGCTCCTCGATGGAATCAGCCTAATGTAGTTTCTGTAAAAAAGGAATTTGGAAAAGTGTAGTCAATCTCCACTTGGAGATACAGGTTGTCCAGTATGTATAGCGGATTGTCCAGTACTAAGTGCACGCCACTGGTCATTTTAGCGAAGGCGCAGGGCCGTCTTCGCCAAATATATCAAGCGGGAGCAAGTTTAGCAGTGTATCTAAGCTGGCTGCCAGAGTTGTCTGAAAGCCCCCGTTGTGGCAATCGCAGTAGTTTTTGTTCTTTACCTGACAAGTCACAATAGGACTCCACTCTATGTGCCGTTCACCACACATAAATGACATGCAATAATATTGGCTGCATAACCGCTGTTTGTAGCCGGTAAACCATTTTCGGTTACTTACCCCTACTTTTCGCTAATGGCCTTCTTGCACCTTAACTTCCTAACAAAAGCAAGACACAAGAACTTAGCTATATAATTAAAAGTTAGTTTCTATGCTTTCAATAATGGAGGCTCAGCAGAAAGTTATATGTGTCCTCTGGTAAAGAGCAAGTCCGGTCTTCTCAGGGTTGATCTCAAGGCCATAATGGCCTGCCCATAGAGCATTATGTTCTCACTAAGGACTGCAAGGAATTTTCCCAGAAACAGCAATGGCAACATCATTCGCATAGGCCGTCACATTACATCCAAACTTGTCCAAGTCTCAAAAGTTGTATATTTATCGCCAGACGAGGGAACAGATTCCAACCGCGGGGGCACAGGAGGTGCATGCTGGCAACTGCATTCTCCGAAACCAGATTATGACAACGAAACGTCAACTGGGCCACATGGAACAGTTAACGCGCTATGCCCCGCAAGGGGTTAAGGCAATTGAGTAATTGCCAATTCCATCATTCTTACGTTGTCTTCTTCTTAATTGAGTAAGTACTGCCAACTGTTAGATTTTGAATGTATGAATTGACTTTTTAGATCCATGCCGTTTTATTCATTCATGATCCAGGTCTGAATGGACTGACTGCACCTCAAATATATTTCAAAAGAACTTCATGACGTTTATATTCAAACAAGAAAATTAAACCATCGGTCTGCAATCAAATTATATAAAAAAAATATTTAAACCTAAATAAGTCTTAAAATCAACAAATAGCTACTTTTATAAAGAGGTATCTGCACGTTTTCATGTACCATTGTTTCTTTGTTTAATCATGGAAAGATTCAGACAAAAAAAATAAGGCTTTTATGATTTCCTATCCCTTTCACATTGGCGTAGGAATTGCTGGTATTTCAACAGGCGACACATCATCATTCGCATCTTAGCTAACAGTAGCTTTACTGCTATAACGTATAAAGCAAGTGGAGCGAGGATTCAATAGTGGTATACTGAGGGTAGCAATCTACTATCTACGCAAGAGGAGTATGAAATCATCTAAATTTAAAACCCACTGTTGGTCCAATACGCGAACCACTATGTGCCGCCTCGTCTACTAGTTGTTGTTGCTCTTAAATTCCTTGGCACCTCCAGGGGCATGTGCGCGGTAACATCTGTTGTTCAATGCCTTGCTGACGTTTCGATAGCATAATCTACTTTTCAGACGTGCACTTGCTAGCATGCACCTCCTATCCGCGCCACTGATAAGCTCGGAGTGCAGTAGGTGTTCGTTTAAGATCCGTTTTGTTAGACACGCTCTGCGTCGATCGCAAGCGATGATCAGAAAGATACACACAAGTGCTGCGTGGTCTATGGGTTGATCGCTAATTGCGAGCAATATGCGACGATCGTGTGCCTAACAAAATGCACGTTTAATACCCACCGGCAGTTTTTGTTCGCGCCGAGGAGGAATGTTCCGAATTGCTTAATATCAGTTTCCTATCCGACTAGCTACATGATCCTAAATAAGCATGAAACGGATAGGATATGTGAAGCAGACTCCACCCGAACCGTTAGCCTTGTGTTTAGACATAGAAACAATAATATGAAACTGAAACGGATATGACCAACATTCGGGCTGCGAATTGGACCTCCGCTATTTTCTTTTTGAAAGACAATCAAATGATGTATGTATCAGTGATCAATCGCAGTGTCGCCATGTCGTTCAGGGACGAATTGTTTTTATTCTTCTTAATGAAAGACGTTTTAGTGACTTAGTCGAACAAAATGGACACTCCCTAGGAATAGTTTCGAAATACATACTCCTATTTCACCGGGCGATAAATCGTGGTTCGCGCCTTGGGTAATAATGGTTCTACCGCTATAGCGTATAGACCGAGCGGAGCGTGCTAGTATCTCATCCATATTACAATCTTTCCGCCTTCCTTACTTTAATTTCCCTACCGCCAGGACTGTGCTCTTGCATCCAAATGCTATCCCCTAAGCTCTTGCAGTATCATAGAAAAAAAATACCGACTCATTTCTCTTTAACATAACTTGAAAATATACCCTTTCACCTCTGATTAATCATCTCAACAATTATGTGATCCACCCACAAAAACAAAATGTTTTTAGCCACAGTCATCTACCCACACCATCGCCATCACATCGTGCAACCTGATATCTAAAAATTTGTTCCTATTCTTCTCCTCGACTTCCCACCAAAACGGCGGCTGCCTTAAAACAGCCGGACACTCAAAACAGTTCACCTCTTTCAAAATTCCGACCAAACCAATTTATTGCCTCACAAAAACGTCCACTAGTTATCTTTACAACCGAAATTTTATTCTCTCAGATATTTTCTGGCATTCATTCTCGTAAATACATATAGTAAACATATACAAGTATTTAGTATATCTTCTCCTTTCTCATTTATCTTTGTGTTTGTAATTTTTCAAAATAATCGTATTCTGTCTAATTTTCTAGCCATGCCTAAATAGCTTTGTGCACCTACACACGAGTTTTTCTCGAAAAAAAAAAAATATTACTGCTCTACCGCAACCGAAATAGAGTGAAACGGTCAAATCATTTTGAAATCGTGAAACGTGCACAAATTCAAAATGTCCTCGAACAGAAAAAATCGTGACTTTTTTTTGGGTACAAAATAAGACCAGATGACATGAAATTGTCTAAGAAAGATTTAACACATGTCTTTTACAATTTATTTTGTTTGGAAATTTTTGGATATTTTGCAAAAATTATAACTTTGACTTTTGATACTTAAAAAAAGAATCTCACGGCCAAAAATCGCTAAAATCATCGTTGAATTCTTTGCAAAATAATTAAAAATTAAATTATGCAACTCCAACATTTATTTGATAAGCATGTACGAGTAGATACACTTAATTGTTTAATTACAAATTAATATATCCTAATTTGAATGATTAATGGATTTCACCTTTTCACACTACATTTCGGTAAAAAAAAAAATAATTTTATAAATTAAATTTTGTTTATCTTCTTCGTTCTTATTATGTGGTACTCAACTGTCAGACATTAACAAATATTTTCGAGAAGGAAGAAAATTCCTTCTCCGCAAAAATCTTAAAATAGAAAGTCGGTATGAAAAATGTTCACATCATATTCGTGTATATCTTTAAGGTATAGGTGTACTCGTATACGAAAGTATATAAATAAGTTTTTCTATCAGATGACGCGAATTTGTATTCACTCAAAAGCCGGAAACCTAAAATAATAGTATGTAGAAGAGGACATTTTGGGCGACACATTCACATCTACGAGTACGTGCATGTTATTCAAGAATTCTGTTTCGTGTCGTTCACGTAAAATTATGTCAGACCAATAAGAGAAAATTGGTGACGATGAAAGTATGATGATACATCACTGAGGTGATTATGTGTACATACATAGGTGTGTCGCAAACAGGATATTTTTAAAACTGGAGCGTTGGTTTCTTTATTTCTGTCGCTTTTTTTAACAAATAGTCCAATGACAAACTTCGTTGGACGTTGGTGGGAGTGCCTTTACGTTTTTAAAAATGTTTAATATGTTTGCTTTTGGGTTGAATTAAGCTGCAATGATTCGAAATCTAAAATTGTTTATGGCACCGGCACTGTTTTGTTAACCGTATTATGTACTACCCATATCAGCATTTATTCGATAAACACGACAATAACCATAATTTTCTTTCTATGAGTATGTCGTTGTTACCTAACAAGGATTTAATATAATACGTGTTTGTGTCCTGGAAGTTCTTTTTCACAAATTTGCTCTCATTTTCCGGTATGTGCGGCTACAAAGTAGCACTTTGAATTGGGGTTATGAAAAATAATGTTTTTACTATCGCAAGTCCCATTCAAAAATATTCTGAAAACGCACAAGCTGGAAAAAAAGATTAAAAAAAACGACTTCAGTTTCGTCCATTTGGGTAATGTACTATTAGTACAAAAATGGCTAGAACTGGGAAGCACTTGCCCAGCACTGAGCCCCGCCATTTAACATACAATGCATGGAGGCAGATAAAAATTACAACGAAATCTGAATCCAGTGGACTATTCCCGCACTCACAGGGAGGAGGGGGCTTCTAACTTAGGAAATGGTTCACCGCCATCGGCAAAGCATTAAAGGAGAAGAGTGCGGACACCACTACAACAAACAAATTGGATGTGACATATGCTTTCTTCCTTTAGGGTCATATCACCATCATTAGACGTCACGCTCCTTTTTAATGTCTCCTGAGGCTACCCACAAGAAGAGGTCCTATTTCCTCTCCTGTGATGCATATTGGTTGATGGCCTGCTGAGGAAACTCTCAACGCAGGACTACTCAGTTCAGGGCTACGCTAATGACTTATATGATTAAAGAAAGTTCGAGGAGGTTCCACCATACATCCTTGAATAAGCTCTTTACATTGCACAGGAAACGTGAAATGACAATGAACTTCGAGTCAATACATCCAAGGAAGTTGTCATTCCATTATCTATAAGAAGAAATCTTAAATAAATCAGACTCCACAACATGTATTTTACAACTCTCCCCTACCCATGGGAAATCATTCAAAATACCGGGGCGTGACTCTCGATAGTAAACTGTTCCGGCAAGAACATCAGCAGGGTGGTGTTGGATAAGGTAAAACGTAAGCAATCAAGTCCTCAATAGCCCTCTGGTTTTACAAGGCTATCGTGAGACCTACATTAAAATACGTTGCATTAGTTTGGTGGAAAACAGTATCTACTGCTGCTGGTAAAACCATCTAGGCAAGGTTCATAGACTTGGTGACAGGAGTATTCGCTCTTGTCCATTTAACGCTCTTGAGGTACTGCTCAACCTGCAGGCGATACAAATCCATTTTAAATCAGAAGTTAAAACGATAATCGCGATACTGGTGTTATACGACGCTAATGTTAATCAAATTCAGTACAGCTTAGTTGGCTCAATTACAGTATAGTCACAAGAACGTTATCTGATCATCTTGCGAAGAAAACGTCAGGCAAGCAACGATTTATCGCCGTTATATGGAACAGAGTGCACTGGAAAGGGATCATCATACCGACGTAAAAAAGCGCTGGGCAAATCCGCGGCGGAGATTTCGGCATCGTCCAAAATCTGACCACGTCATCTTACGAGGATGCCCACACTGCGCGACGAATATCCGCTGATTTTTCCGCTGCGAATTTTTTGGCATCGGTGTGATGCTCACTATATGCCAATCTTCCACCATCAAGTGGTTTACAGTATGCTTCCAAAACCAATGAAGTCGAGGCATGTGCTGACCTATGCCTGAAGACCAACTCCCAAGTAGCACAATCCAACCTTGGTTAGAAATCTAACTTATTTTACGGTTGTATTTCAGTCCAGAAATAACGAATTTGGTTAAGTTACAGAACTAAAACAATTTTGTTCGGTATCCAGCTTAATATTTTATCTAAGTTTGTCATTAATATTACTAAATTGATTTATTTCGGACCAAATTGTCGAAAGAATACCTATTTTATAACGTTCAGAACAATATTGTATTTCGTGAACTATATTGTTGTACCTATTACAAATTCATTGTCATTCAAACTGTTTTTGTATATCCCAAATCATATTGGTTTGAACACAACTATTTCATTTTTGAATGCACCCCATTTGTCAACATACAGATCAGTCGTTCCATATCTGTACGCGTCATGTGCAATATTTTTCAGCATCCTCGTCGCGTCGGTACAGAAAACACGTATTCGGGTCTTCGCCAAAGTGTGTTTTTAGCTACATTCCGTCGTATTGGAGTAGCATTGGACCCTTTTCAGTAATTGGTGTTTGTGTTGTGACAAAACGCAATTATTGTTTTAGTGACCAGTTACCAGTGGCTGTGTGTTTACTGCGTCTTCAACGTTGTTTTTTTTTCTTAAAGTGCGTTCACACGTGGCAAATACTTCGCAAAGGCAAATATTCGCAGAACTATTTGTTGCGCGCGTCAACCAATAATATTTTCATTCTATTTAAGGCCATGTGAACAAGCGACAAAACTGCCTTGCCAGATTAATCTCTATGGACAAATGTTTCTTCAAAACTATGAACAAATATTTGCGACCTGTGAACGCACCTTAAAGAGGAAAAAACAGAGCATTGGAAAACGCAGTAAACACACAGCCACCCTTTTGCAGAAAACATGCAAATGCGAATCTGGTCGTCTTAAGGTGGACACACACATGCATTCAAAATCCAATTTGTCCCGCGTCCAATCCAAAATTTTCCCGGTCGATGTATGGATTCGACTGGGAAATTTTGGATTCGCCCGAGGAAAATTTGGATTTTGGACGCCAGTGTGTGTCGGCTTTTACACGGTTTTGTTTCGTCGCCTCCACGGTTATATTTTGGTTATAAATCTAAAATATTCTTGTCTTATATAAGCGAAAAATCTAACAATGATGTTATATTCAAATCATAATTAGGCAAGCAATCGAACAATATGGTTATAATCAAGCCATGTTTAAAACTACAACGTTACAAATATGTTATATACTGGTCATTGGACAGTTACATAAATGACAATATTGTTAATATTTAGCAATATAACAGTTGTAAATTTAACGATTTTGTAGGAAACGGGTCACAGACATGACTATCTATAACAATGTCGTCAATTAAAGACCTGAAATATAGCCATGTAGTTTCACTGAAATTCATGGTCATAAACCAGGCAGAAACGGTAAAATTACCATTTGACAAACGTTTAAAAAACGTTATTTTGACCATTTATACGACAATGTCGTTATATGACCCTCGTTATATTTCCATCATAACAACCGTTTAAAGACTGATTTGTGCTGCTTGGGCTGTAGCAACAAAAAATGTATGCAGTTGCCATTACCACAATTCAATTCAATTTATTTGCCAAAATAGAATACATTTAGTTATTATGCAAAACTAAAATTATTTTTTATATACTATATGTACGTGGCCATCCCACTATAAGCTGTGCTTGTGCTGTGGAATATTTCATATTTACATTTGCCTGTACAAAGTACTACATAAAGTAGGCTCTCGTAATAGAGTAACACTATTCTGGGTACCTGGTCATGTTGGAACCAATGGCAATCACTACGTTTATATCGCGGGACTATCTTCGAGATCGAACTAAATGGATCTAACTCTCGACGATATAAACGTATCGGTTTAGTTAGTTTTGGTTTTGGCTTATCTCTAATTGCGATGCTGAACTGGACTAAAAAAATTGGGACTATGTCGCTGTCATCGTTAATATTGACGCGGTGGTTGACGTTTCCTTTGTTGTCGTTTTTTTTTTGTTCGGCGTTTGTTTTATTTGCCATTTCAGGAAAGCAGTGCGTGATCACGGGCAAGAAAAAGTCTTTTTCTTTCGTAAAATTTATATGTGCTGTCAATGGAGAAAGAAGAAGCAGAAGTACCACTCCGTATTGTCGGTATAAACACTCCACCAACAAGTACTAACACTAAAACGATCTAGTTAAATCGCCTTTTAGTTCCACGGTATAAACGTGGCCAATGAATAGGCTGACTAATTAGCCAGAACTGCTCCGGCTATCTCCTTTTGCAAACTTGAGCCCTTTTACAAAATCCCAAACTGCAAAATTCACAACCTTATTAGAGACAGAGAACGCAGTGAAGCTTCTGCCCATCGACTGAAATATTGGACGATAATGCGGTAGAACCAATCGCAGCGTCTAGCGGCGCTCACATATCAAGTTACAATACATGCATACCTCTTATTGCCCGGGAGCAACAAAAACAAAAATGAACTCCTGCCACCTCAATAACGGAATCACGCTTATCAGCTGACTTTTCTGCTCTAGCTGACGCCAGGTCCTGTCAAATGGCTGGCACCTGGCAGCATAAATTTTCCACTATCTTAAGTATTAAACTAATGGTAAAAAATGTCAATTTTCAATTTTTTTTTTTCGAGTCTCTTTACTAATATAAGGTCAACTCCTGCCGGCACACCATCGAGCAGGGTAATATTGAACCGTCTGCCAAGGCAAGCTAACTCCTTCCCATATCGCTCGAAATAAGCATGGAGGATGTATTCACCGAGTTCATTGCCTTGATAGCGGTCTGGCTGTCTGAGCAAATGACTATGCTGGGTTATCTGGTATGTCTCTGAAAGTGTGATAAGCTTACGTAATTGCAAACGTTTCCATCTGAAAAATGCAGGCATGTTCTGGGAGGTGGTAATACTCCGAGATATGCAATGCGTCAGAAAAGATCCCTACAACGACGCCGCAGTCCATTTTGGAGCCGTCGGTAAAAATCGAGATGTCAGAGTCCTTCACCACCTCGCCTCCCCTCCATTCAGCTCTGGTGGAGAATTTGACAAAGAAATTTCTCCCATCCCTCAGTTTGGACATGGTGAAGTCGATTTTTAGCTTGGCCACACCTTGTGGCTCCTGGCTTAGAATGTCCCTATATGGCTGTACGGTTTGGCAGTGGAACTCCAGTATAACGAACGCCATTTTTTCATATGTACTGGTGACTCTATATAACGTTTGAACGTTTGAAATTTTTATGTATTCTGTTTATCGAACATTTTGCTTTTGTAAGCATGCTTTCTTTTTTTATGAACTCGTAACTACATATTACTCGAAAATTCCCGTTAGTTTTTATACATACTTTGCAGTCCTAATTTTTGGAAATTGCGTTTGTTTGTGTTTTGCGTTTTGAATGTGAAATTTAGTGAAGAGTCGGTAACAAGTGAACTTTCTAATCGTTCAATAATATCTAAAACAAATAAGTTATTGATTAACATAAGAAATGCAAAAGAGTTTAAAATGTTTCTGGTAAGTTTGAAATTGGAAGATCGACTGAATCCTCACTACTCAATTGCCCTAACCCCTTGTGGGGCATAGCGCGTCAACTGCTCCATGTGGCCCAGTTGACGTTTCGTTGGCATAAACTGGTTTCGGAGAATGCAGTTACCAGCATGCACCTCCTGCACATCTATGGCCACGAACGTCGTCGTGGACGGGATTCGAACCCGAAACGCCGGTAGTCAAACATGAGACTGATGCCTCAACACAAAAAAAAATGCTAAAGAAATATAACGAAGTGCCAAAAACACCAATACTGTAAACATTGGGAAGGCAAACATTAAAAAAGGCGAATTCCACAGGATGGAAATCGCGCTTTATAAATGGTTCGTGAAGCAGCGGGAGACTCATATTACCATAAACAGCACAATTTTAAAAGCAAAAGCTCTGCAACTATATAAGTAGAAATATCCGAATCACAATTTTGAAGCCAGCAATGGTTGGTTGTTTTATTGCAAAAAAAAAAAAAATTTAGTAATCGCCTCCTCAAAGAAACTGTCGAAAAATTATCCTCACATGCTGATTTAGTGGCACCATTTAAGAAATTAAATGAGTTAGTTACCAGTAATGATCTCAGCCTCATCGCAGTTTTCAATGGCTATGAATCAATATAATTTTGGAAGATTTTACCTAACCAAACACTTGTTCATGCTAATGAACACAGTGCTCCTGGACGGAAAATTTCCTAAGAGCGGATTACATTCCTTGTTTGTTCAAATGCAATTGGAACTAGAATTTAACGAACTTTTCAATATACCGAACGACCCTGGACATTACACCTTTCATTATGCCTGCTACAGATAATGGCCCATCGCGATGGTGCCTTTGATGGCCACCATCGCACACCAAATGTCCATTCAAATATTTTCAAATACCGTCCGTCCACACAATGGTCTGCGATGGGCCATCAGGAAATTGCATATCCATGACCCACTATTGAAATTGAAAGCAGTCGCTCTGTGCATCACGGCAGCTGTAATCAAACGGATCGCGTATGACAAAAGGTCGGTGATAGTAGCACTGTGATAATTGTGTAGTGGCCTGTCAACTTGAATCAGCTGTTCAAAGTTGTGGACACGATGGGCCATCGCGTGGAGGAAAATGGCTCTCGAAACCATGGCCCATCGCTGTTGACAGAAATGACGCTTACGCGGCATTGGGCACTGAACGTCATCCGCCCGTCCACACAGTGGCGATGGCCCCGAATGGCCGGGGCTGGGCCATTGTCTGTAGCAGGCATTATATTGGATCACCGAATTATTTGTTTTACTACTTCAATTAGGCAGACTACTCGTATATACCACACAAGGGATCTAATCAAAATACATGTTAACACACTGCATGTTGGCCTAGGATTCCCAGAATGTTGAAGTTGTGTCAAATTTATGTTTTGTTTTGCAAGCAGCTTTCGTGATTTCGCAGACCTACCACCTAGGCCAACAACATAGAATATAACACGTGGAACCACCTTCCGTAGGTTTTCCTTTTGAGTTACCTATGATATCCACAAGCACAAAAACAAATCAAATTTAAATTTTAATATTACTATCATCCGCAATCACAAAACTTAAAAATGTATGCATGGAAGAGTGATTCTGCGAGAAGTATCTCGCTAGTGGATAGTCCAATTGAGGGTGAGCCCGAAGTAGATTTTCACTCTAGGCAGTATTTTTCTAATTGACTATATCCTACGTCTTTATGTTTATGGATTTAAAATTCATGGGTTTTTTTTTAAAAAATTGGAATTTTGTGTTAAAGTATCTTGACTTTTGTGTTGTGTGAGTAGCCTCTTAATTAAAGCTAACAGCATCCCATTTGCTAAAGCCCAGTAGAACCACAGCCAAGTGTGAAGAATAAGTGTGTGAAAGCTGACACGTATGTTAATTTTCTTTGTGGGGAAAAAGTATTTCAAACGATCTTATCTTTAACATATCGCACAAACTGAAAAAAAACAATCAGAAAAATTTTCTTCAATTATGTTCGCTGTTCGAAGGCTCGGTCACAATTATTTTATCTACGTTATGTCCAGGTTTAAATATTTCAACTCTTCAGCACCACAGAAAAAAAGTCATCGACTTGCTAGAAAAAGCTAGAGAAAGTTTAAAAGTCTTTGAGTATGGCCTCCAAAGGAGAAAATATCCTGACAAAATAAATCGAACTCCACTCCCAATTTTCATACAATGTAACTATTCATCCAAAATTCATCAATTCAAAAGGGAACATTTTCTAAATATACTTACGAAAACTACCCTAACGCCCATTTGATGTTCTGCTTCCATCCAATGGACAGTAGAATCGTGTCAAATAAATTATTTTCAATAAATTGCATGGATTATTCAAGCAGCTATATATAAACAGATTGCTCCAAATTTATTTTTAACATTCTATTACTCTTAGTAATACGAATATTCTCATATGCAATATGGATATGTATACGAGAAGTGTGTAATCAAAAGCATTAATACACTTTTCACACCAAATGAATTTCATTTCATTTTGGCACTTATACTCTGTTCAGTTGATGAATTTGTATGATGAAAGGATTATGTATTTGTGTTCACCTAATGAAATTACTCGCTTCATTTCAAACTTATTAATACCATATGGAAGCTTGAATTAATTAAAACTTCATAAAGTGTTGTTGTATTCGTATGACCTGAAATAATAATTTTGTCCGGGGCATGTCTTTGCTGGGAGTGTGTTATGGTCACAGAGACATATAGAAGGAGATGAAACCATTTACTGTACACTAAATTCTGGACGTAATTCCACCACATACGACTAGTAAAAAGTAAACAGAGAGACACACGCCCTCCACTGCGCAACACCCGCGCAGTTCATATAGAAGCACAGGAAGCAAATGAGACGTCATCCCCTCTCCTACTTCTCCTTTGTGAACAATAACATTCCATTTTGTCTCTCTGCCGCGGAACACCCGAAGGGGATAGCGTGTCAACTGTTCCATGTGGCCCAGTTGACGTTTCAACGGCATAAACTGGTTTCGGAAAATGCAGTTGCCAGCATGCACCTCCTGCACAGCCATGATCACGAACGTCGTCGTGGATGGGATTCGAACCCGAAACACCGGTAGTCAAACATGAGACTGATGCCTCAACAGACTGCGCTACCGGTCGCCCCAAGTAGAACATTTGACACAAAATTTTGTAAAATATTTGACAGTGTAATGACCACTCTAAGCAATTTATTTATTGAAACCAATAAAATTAGATTAGGTGAATTATTCTGTCAAGTTAAGCACAACTAAATCAAATTTAAGGACTAGAGTCCGAACAGAGTCGATCTCATTTTACGTGGGAAAGACTCAAGTGCTCGTGAATTCATATTAGGCGACCGGTGGCTCAGTGCGTAGAGGCATCAGTCTCATGTCTCACTACCGGCGTTTCGGGTTCGAATCCCGTCCACGCCGACGTTCGTGGCCTTGGATGTTTGTGTTTTCCTCCCCCTGTAGTGCGGGGCGTAATAATAATCCACAGCATCACCCAACTTGTCGCAAATAGACGGCAAAGGGGGAACCAGGAGGTGCATGCTGGCAACTGCAGACTTGGGTGAATGGACCGTGAATATTCACATACTATTCATTGAAGCGATGGTCGATATTATTCAACGGAAAGGGTGTGTGGGGGTTATTTATCAAGTATTCAAAGACTAAGTTAAATATCAAAGTCGATACAGTTTCAGCCCATTATCCGTTATTTTATCGTCTTAGATATTGCATATTAAGGTAAAATAGATTATTATTTTTTTCAATGTTTGACTATCGGGAAATTGGAACGCTTTATATCTTCTTCCGAGAAAGCCCAGGAGGCAACAACCAAAAAAAAAAAAAAACTACGTATTGCTATGTGATATTCCTCCTAACCATTTAGAATATTGTCTACTACCACTTTGGTTTGCAGCGGCTTCTGTTTGTTTGAGTGGAAAGTTTCATTGTAAATAACGATGTCAAAATTTAAAAATTATTTTTTTTAAATTAGGTAGGTAGGTTAAAAAAAAAACTGCTGCTGTTAACCATATCACACATGGACTGCAACAGGCTCCGCAGTGTTAACACCGGGACTCATCGCTCCATCGAACTAGTCATTGAACCAGCCCGAACTAGCTATGAAGCTTGCCAGCAGCAGCTAAGTCATCCAATTCAGTAAAGAAGAAAGATCCAAGAAATATCTACCTTCTTTTTTCCAAGGCCGGACAGATGCAGAAAAGATGAAAAGTACACTCCTCCTCGTCTATTGAAGCCATTATAGGGGATGCGAAGCCTCCTAGCGCGCTCCCCAATAATGGAATACCCCGTAATGTCTCCCACAGCCGCCCTGATGTGCTGCCTTTTCAGCGACAGCAGTTAAGCGGATCGACTAGAGCACTAGAGTCCAGTCTAGGCCACAGCGGCTTTGTTGAAAGGCATGTGTTACCATTTAATTAGTTTAGGAGTTTAGAGTTAATTTGCAGGTAACGATAGGTATATTAAGGTTTCGACGTATTTGTGCAGCCTCGCTTGAACTACCTTGCCCAGCAAGTTTGTCCGCTTTACAGTTGCAAGCGAAACCACTATGACTCGGAATCCAATACAAGACAATGGTGAAAAAATCACTCAACACCGTAAGCACAAAATGACATTCCGCCACGATCTTTGAAGTAATCAGGCCCTGTTCGAGGGATTTAATTACAGCTTGGCTGTCGGTGAAAGTTGTTATATCCCTGGCTGATATCGCATAACGCCCTCACCAGATCAGAGATTCTATGTCTTCGATGTATGTATAATCGGTCGCTGTCGAAATGTCTATGTGGCCCAAAATAGCAGCGTGCCTAGAACTTGAAGTGAACCACTGACCAGTATCACGAAGTCAAATGGCCGTAGATGCGGCCACTTGCTCCCCAAAAAATTTGGAGAGGTAGTTCGTTAGATTAGATGGAGGGCAGTTGGCCCAGAGGGCCAACAAGCACTGCGACCCGGATGTCTATTGTACTACACCCTGGAGTCTATGCAGATTAGTGATCTGACTAATTCTCGAGACCAATCATCCCAACAAATCTGCTCAGCTGTTCGAGTGTTAGTGAGGCAATCGTTTCCGCTTCAGGGAATGCAGGCCCGCCCCTGTTCCCTCTTCGGTTTTAGATCCATCTGTGTACCACGTAACAACGTTTGAGGGGAGGGTGTCGAGCTTCAGATTCCAATCCTCTCTGCTCCATATTTCGGTTGAGAATGGAAGTTTGAAGCAAAGCTCCCTAGCCAAATGGTCTGATGGCATACTACAATAGATACGTGGTCCTCATTTACCCAGTTGGTTTGCTCAGGGTTTAGTTTGAGGAAATTCTGGCAAGCTTTTAGTCTTGCTACTGCTGTCTTTGCCTCCGCCTTTATGTGAATGTGAAGCGGCGGGAGGTCGAGTAGCGCTTCAAGAGCTACAGTCGGGCAGCTGCGGATAGCCCCGTGGCTGTGAGACATGCTAGTCTCTGAATCTTACCCAGTTTGGTTTTACCATCTTTGGTGGTTGATTTTTTCCACCAAACAACAGCTCCATATTCAACAATTGGTCTGACAACCGCCTTATAGATTCAAAGGATTATGCGAGGGTTTGTTCCCCAAGTCTTACCCACAAACCGCCTTCAAACCCATAGGGCCTTAATGGCTTTGTCCGATTTTGTCTGTAGGTGTTCCGACCAGAGTAATTTCCTGTCTAGAGTAACACCGAGGTATTTGGCGGAATCCGCCATGAGCACTGGAGAGTTGTACATTCTAGAACATCTCATTTGTCTGGGATTTTTTTCGTCGAAAAGGGGACAACAAATTGCCTTAGCCGGATTGACTCGAAGACCGTTGTCATTGCACCATTTTTGTACTGTGTTTAATGCCTATTGAAGAATTTCCGTTAGGACATCTTCAAACTTTCCTTTAACAGTTATGACCAGGTCATCGGCATATCCCTGAGTTGAATATCCCAGCTTTGTAAGCTTCCACAGTAAGCTGTCTACTACGATGCACCACAAGAGAGGAGATAGTACCCCTCCTTGCGGGCATCCTCGAGTGACGTTTGCTGTTAAAGTGCAGTCTCCTATCTCTGTGATGACCTTTCTGAATGATAGTATCCTTTTTATCCATAGTGCCGTCGTTTCATCCGCTCCCTTTGCTCTAAGCGCAGAGTCAATGGAAGAGAAAGATATGTTGTCAAAAGCACCTTCAATATCCAAAAAGGCACAAACTGCCGTCTCCTTTACTGCCAGGGTGGCATCAATTTCTCCAACTAAACAGTGTAGAGCAGTTTCAGTCGACTTGCCTGACTGGTAACCAAACTGTTTACAGTGTAGCGGGAATTTTGTGAGAAGTGTAGACCTGATGTGAGCATCAAGAATTTTCTCCATAGACTTGAGCATAAAGAAGGTCAGGCTGATAGGCCTATATGATTTGGAGTCATCTTTGGGACGATTGCCCATTTTTGGAATGAAGACTACTTTAACCGATCTCCAGGAATTTTGGATATAACCTAGAGCAAAGCTACCTCTGAATATACTTAGCTTAGGAGGTAGGGGTATATATATGTATATAGTATATCCTTTCCTTTCTGTAGCAGAGCCGGAAAGATTCCATCCGTGCTAGACGATTTATATGGGTCACAAGAGTCAATGGCCCATTATACTTTATTGTAAGTGAAGATATTTTTGGCAATACTCTAGTCAGAGCGGGATGCTTCATAGCGCACCCCCATGTCGACCGAGTAACTGTTATCTTCATCTAGATCTAGACTAACGCACACAGGAAAATGGGTCTCAAGAAGCAAATTGCCTGTGCTCTCGGCATCCTCTGTGATGCTGCCATCTTGTCTCCTTAGGGTGTTGACTTGGTTGGTGCCTTTCATAGCCAGAACACGATGAAGTCTAGCAGCATTGTTGGTATTATCTACACCTTCGCAGAAAATAACCCAACTGCGTTTCTTGGCACTGCGGTCACTTTTGTTGTAGAGTGTAAGCGAGGTTCGGTACTGTTCTTACTCACCAGTATGCTTCGCTCTATTGGAAAGTCTTCTACAGCAACGTAGAGCCAATCAAGTACTTTAGGTTGTAGGACCCAGTTTTCGCCTATAGCTCTCTTACAGCAGTATAGTGCGATAGTAGCCTTATCCCTTATTTACCCTCTCCTATATATTCAATCTCCATTATAACCTTTTGTCCAGAATGAGTCCTAGAAATCCCGCCTTATCTACAACAACTAGGCTCGTTCCCTGCAAAACAGGAGGCTTAAAAGAAGGTATACTATACTTCCTTGTAAAGAGAACAAGCTCTGTTTTGTTCGGATTAATATTTACCCCACAGCTGTTTGCCCAGAATGTTAGTAGTGAAAGGGCACTCTGCAAGACCTCACTAAAAACACCATGAAATCGGCTGATATAGCGATAGCCATATCATCCGCGTAAGCACACCATACAGTCCAACCCTTTCAGATTTAAACGCAGTCTATTGACAGCTAAGTTCCAGATAAGGGGAAAGAGCACTCCACCTTGGGGAGTACCTCTGCCCTATACCCTCCTATTTTAAATAATATTACATAAAACTTATATCAAAAAGTTAAAAATATCAACCAATAGTTGACTTTTAATATCCCTACAACATTAAGTGGTCTTTATAGAGCGTCATACTTTTTATAATTTGATAATTGTCGCCGCCGACTGTTCTGAAGAGATGATTTTGTTTATAAACATTTTGTTAATTAATTTGACCCCTCCAGGGCATGGGCAACATCACTTGCATTGCTATGCCTTGCTGGTGTTTGGATAACATATAAATTTCGGATGGTACAGTGGCTAACATGAACCTCATAAACATTTTAATGTAAGATAAAAGCTGATGCTTATTTTTTATCAATTATAATATGTAGAAATATTGTAAATTGCTTATACTAATTCAAGTATACAAATTTGTTCCCTTTTTCCTCCAAGCTAACATATCTACAAAACTAAATTAACAGTTTTAAGAAACAAATAAAGATGGGAGTTTTTGGCTCGTAAATAAGTTAACTTGAAAGAAAAAGGGTATATCATTCACATTGAATACTAAAAGAGAAAAGACAGCGAAAAAATAGTAATAATATTTTCCGAAAAATCGCGGGTCACTTGGCTTATCCACATAATTAAATTCCATTTTTTTACAATTAAATAACTATTTTTTTTATAATTATTATTCTTCATCTTAACAGATTGAACGTGAGAAGGCCGACCTTAGCGTTCAAGTCATTCAAATGTCCGAACGTCTTGAGGAAGCCGAAGGTGGTGCTGAATCACAGGTAAAACATGAACCTTTCTTTCATAATTTATTAATTAAAGTAACTAACATTCGTTTCAATATTTTCAGTTCGAAGCCAACCGTAAACGTGATGTTGAGTTGTCAAAATTGCGTAAATTGCTCGAAGATGTTCACTTGGAATCAGAAGAAACCGCACATTTGCTCAAGAAGAAGCATCAAGAAATTATGGCTGATTTCCAGGAGCAAATTGATCTCCTCACCAAAGCCAAAGCCAGGTAAACACATACGGGGATAACATGGCTTTCCAGTTGTGAAAAGAATCTTATTTTTCTCCAAGTGCTAGGCGTGGCCAATACCAAAATTGCAAAAAAAAAAAACAGTTAAAGAAAATTAAGCTGTTAAGCTATCCAGAACTATTCCACTATGATATGACCAATAATTACCACTCATGTGAAAAAAAGCTCTTTTCCACGAAATACTCAGGCAATAGACGTGTCCGTCAGCAACATCCAACTACATCTGATTGCAATCAAGCTTTCCCATCCTGTATCTCTGAGTCTAGCCGATGCTATTTTTAGCTGGGACGACTTGTCCCACGCCTGCGCCTATAGCTAGTTTAGCTGGTCCGATCCAAATATGTCCGTAAGCTGTTGATTTTGGTACTGACTCAAAAGTAGACTTTCCCTGTCTTTCCGCCGTCTTATGAACAACTGTTTCGTACGATGGAAATCTGATATCCACAATCTTCAAGTTTTGGTTGTTCGTAATTGTGGCGGTGGAAGATGACAAGATATTTGGTGAAAACCAAAAATTTCCCAGCGAAAATTTTGTTGAACTTTGCGAAACTTTTTTTCTTCGTCCGCCCACACCTAGAGCTAGAGTAGTTCTCACCTCATCCCATATTCACACATGTACTTTTGTAATAATTTTGTGAGACAAAAAAAAATTTGGATGCAATTTGGGTCGACCATGTTGCAGGAAATATTTTGAAAGGTTTTAGGTGTATGGGTTTTTATGATGATTTTAAATGATGGAGAATTAGAATATTAGGTCTTGGACATCTAATGATTTATATGGTTCTCTGGTCCGCTCAAGCGTTGTTTTCTTCACCAAGGCGGTAGCAGCTCCTCCAAGAATCGTTAGAAGGAAGCCGAAGCTTCCTGTCGTGTTTACTTAAGACACAGTATCAAATGATGGTGCCGACTACCACGCATATCTGATATTTCTGCAGCGACAGTAATTTTGTAGATCGGTAGATACGAGTATCAGCTAAGCCCTAAGTGTCACCATACACTGTCGAACTTGAACACGAACCTGGTACAAATGTCCTCTGACACCCACACACACTTCACATAAACCGGTCACTCGTACCATGTTCGAGATCGACTTTGAGTTCGACAGTGTATGGTGACACTAAGACACATATCGCCATTGGGCTATTTTCAGTTGGCTTCGCTCACCGCGATTCGAGGGAAGATATGGGGAGAGCGACGTTGCTGCTGATCTGCTGAGTTACGTCTGCTGCTCCCATTCGTGCTGCGAGCTCTTCAGCTCCGCAAGTTCCGACGAAGCAACAGTGACATGTATCCAGCATAGCACAATATTGAAGAAGTTACACATCTCCATAAGACATGATCGGTACTCAACAATGACCTTAAACGTACAAAACCCCATCTTAACTGCTTTAAATGCAGCCTGGCTGTCCGTGAAAATAGTAATCTCCTTCGTGGATGTGATGTGAAGTGTCAGACAGACCACCGCCTTTAAACACGTAGACCGCTGCCTGAAAACACGCTGCGGTAGTTAGGGAGCTGAAGATAAAAATTGGACTCCTTGGAGTGCACTCAGGCATCCCTTCCTCCAGCAGTCTCAGGACCGTCTGTGTATAGCTGCAATGAGTTCGGTAACGACGAACCATTCATTTCCCATTGACTCCGTGGTGTAATTTGGCTGGCGTTTCTTCACCTAATACTTTGGCGAGGTATACTCTGCTGGGACTCCACCGATAAGTCTCTTAAATCCGAATGGATGAGCTAACCCCCTTTTTCATCCACAGAATGTCTAACGGTAGCAGGTTAATGATGAATGAATGAATTTGTCCAGAAAGCTTATTGTCAAGCAGGCCGCTCTCTGTACCTTGGCTGGCAAATTATAATTAACTTCCGTGCGTAAGGCATACCAAAACTCTATGTAACACTATAGAACGCTAGACCGCCAATTAAAGCCAGTGTAGGTGGCCGACCCCATATATTGCCTATAGCATTCCAAGCACTAGACTTTGTTAGCGCGCTTCTAGATGTTCGGTCTTCAGTTAAGCTTCCTATTTAGTATGAGACTAATGAAGTTTACCCTATCTGTAACGGCTGGTCTTCCTTTCTCTAAGCTAAGAGAGGTACTACTATTTGTGAATAGAACAATTTTAGTTTTGGAGAAAAAAGCCTAGGGTCTACGTCGATCAGCCTATACATATTTGCAGACTTTTTTGAAAACCCGACTTCTTATAGGTTTAACTTCCAATCTAAATATACTTGATGTGCCTGTAAGTCCTTTCTTCCGTTTTCTCGTGCTTCTATTTGGTTTTCGGGACGGATTGTTAGCCCGCCACCAAATTTTTTATCTTTACAAACTAGGCGATCGATCATATCCTAGCAACGCTTGCACATCCCTTATGTTTCGGGAAAAAAGAACGGAAGCTTGTCACCTTTAAATCGTGCGTAAACATTCTTCCTATTTTAACCATCTTCTATCACAAATTACAGAAGGAATGTAATGTACTGAATCTAAACGTTAATTATCATTACTCTTTTCAGGACCGAAAAGGAAAAGTCCAAATTCCAATCTGAAGTCTACGAGTTGATGTCACAAGTTGAAGCTAGCGCCAAGGAACGTCTCATGAGCAGCAAACATATTGAGCGACTCGAAATCACAATCAGCGAACTTAACATTAAAATCGAAGAATTGAATCGCACCATTGTTGACATTACCTCCCACAAGACACGCTTGTCACAGGAAAATGTTGAATTGATCAAGGAAGTCCAAGACTTGAAGATCAACATTGAAAGCGTCACTTACTCCAGGAGCCAGGTTATTTCACAATTGGAAGATGCCCGTCGTCGTCTCGAGGACGATGAACGTCGTCGCTCCCTCTTGGAATCGTCCCTTCATCAAGTCGAGAGCGAATTGGAATCGGTTCGCGTTCAACTCGAAGAAGAGTCTGAGGCTCGTTTGGATTTGGAACGTCAATTGGTTCGGGCTCAAGGCGAGGCCCAACAATGGCAATCCAAATACATGACCGAAGCTGCTGCCCACGCTGAAGAAATTGAAGAACAACGCCGCAAATACTCAGTCCGCATCACTGAACTCGAGGAACACATTGAGACATTGATCGTCAAGATCAACAATTTGGAGAAGCAAAAGAGCCGCCTTCAGAGCGAAGTAGAAGTTCTTATTATTGACTTGGAGAAGGCCAACAATTCGTGCCGGGAATTGCAAAAACGTTGCGATAGCTTGGAGAAGGCTAATATTGAGTTGAAATCGCGCTTGGATGAGACCATTCAAATGTACGAGGGTGCTCAACGCGACTTGAGAAACAAACAGGCCGAACTTGTTCGCGTGAATCACGAATTGGACAAGACCCGCGACGCCAACAACCTATTGACCCGCGAAAACAAGAAATTGGGAGGTACGAACATTGTGCAATTGTGAAATGATGATTTCTTATTTCAAAACTACAATATTTCAGATGACCTCCATGATGCTCGCAATACCATCACCGAATTGACCCGCCGCCTCCATGAACTTGAATTGGAACTCCGCCGTCTTGAGAACGAACGTGACGAACTTACAGCTGCCTACAAGGAAGCCGAAGCTGTAAGTACAGTTGGAATATTTTGGGATGTTTAAGAAAGGAATTATTCAAGTTTATATTTTTTTTCTCGCTGTAGGGTCGCAAAGCTGAAGAACAACGTGCTCAACGTCTTGCCTCTGAATTCGGTGAATACCGCCATATGGCCGAACGTCGTCTCGCCGAGAAGGATGAAGAAATTGAAGCTATTCGGTAAGTACTGTTGTCGTGACAGAAACAAAATTTAAACACATCGTTTGGGCCAATTGAGTTATTTAGAAGACTTAAGGATATAGATTTTTTTCGCTCGTTAATCCGCAAACTTATTTTTCAAATCTCCGACGATTACAGAGTAAACCATCAACAATTTAACCTTAGTGCCAATTTACATATGTGGTTTCTTACCGCATTTCCTGCGCGTAACTGGCTGTGCAAAAGCACCTCAAAATTCGATTCGAAGAAACAATTTCGTCAAATTTTCAAAAACACCTGTGACATTAATATTGTGCTGGGATGTCAGTTATATCTCTCGGAAAGCCGAGATTTATGTGTCGGGCTAAAAATAAAGTCGACTTACCTCTTCAAATGGGTACCCAATTTTATATTATTCGTTTAACGTATCGCTAGTCTCTCTCTCACACATATACGAGGAGGCTTGATTACCAAATAGATAAGATGATACTAATTCACTCACTCATTTCAAGTGCATGTAATTTATTTATTCGCGAGTCTGTCCTGTCCGCTTAACTTTACATGTACACTAGGTCAGTCAAATCCACACGCAGATTTCTGCAAACCCATCGAGGGCATGTTTAGCAATGTTTTCCGGCCCTTTACGAAGTGTGTGACCTATCCATTGCCACTTTCGCCTTTTTATGGAGGTGTCTATCCTGTCCTGGCCAGTAATGAACAGGAGGTCGTCGTTAGAAATGACCTCCGGCCAGCGTATGTGTAGGATGCGCCGTAGCCACTGGTTCACGGAAGTTTGCAATCTAGTAGTTATCCACTTGGATAGGTAGATTAATGGCGATCAATTCTTCAATTAAATGTTCCATGTATGTATGCGACCATTCGCGTTCATAATGTCCTTCGAAGCAGGTTTTAGCAGACATGTTTTTTTTACTAGCAGCGCTACTAGAACCTTTTGCTTCAAATTGGACATTGAATCACAAAACTGAACACTAATACATACTACTATTTTCCCTAACTCCTTAGTGGTCGATAAGGGCGTCAACTATTCCTACGGACGATGCATGTTGCTAGTACCTTTTGTCTATTTATTCGCATTCTGCGACAAATCTGTAGCATACTGTTACGCCCTACACCATTGCCTTCCCCTGTGAGAATAACAACACAAACATCCATGGCCACGGCGGGATTCTAACCCGCGAGAAGTGGTATGGTATGCCTTGGTTGGTATACATAAATGGTGGCTTAGGCAAATGGCAATGGCAATGTACGATGTCTGGTATGCCTTACCAACCAACCAAATGAGCTACCGGAATGCTCGGCTTTACCATATATGTGGACTGTGCATTTGAATAATGTGTCATCATGTGGCGGCGCGAAAACTCTGCCTAATTAGCGTCTAACGCCACCGAACGCCCAGTTAATCGCCCATTCCATTCATTTCATGAAATCAAACTGACCTCACACTGGGCGCCGAATATTTTCGGATTTTTTCGACCATTTGCTAGCGTAAATTTGCACTAGTGTGAAAATAAAAACCCCTAAAGTCTAAAAGGTTTTTTTTTTATATTCTGACTAAAACCGCGATTTCGCATACAACAGAACCGTGTACTCCACACGGTAACAGCGGGCTAGTTCCCTTGCCAGTATCATATTGTTAGAACACGATGTGAAAGGTAGCTCTTGATTATTCTAGCTAGGTAGTCCGGCACACCCAACTTCGGCAAATTGCTTGAGGAATTGAACGCGTTCTTGGCATCGAGTGTCACCACCGCGCAGCATGTGCCCCTTCGTAGTGAATCCTTTGCCAAGTTGGTAACCATCATAATTGCGCGCATCTGAAACCATACTGTCGGTCCGACAGGCCCTTTTTTCTTCGACCACCTCGGACGGTTGGTTAAAAATTATCCGCTCGAATATTTTTCGCGTAGTGTCGAGCAGGCAGATTGAGCGGTATGAATTTGGTTCTCCTGGCTGCTTGTTTGGTTTGGACGGCAGTTCCAATTTTTGCCTTTTCCATGGTTTTGGAGAGGTCCGTTCCGACAAGCAAGTTCCGAATGTGTCGTTGAACTTCTCTGGTATTGTTCGGATTGCCACCTTCAACGCCTTATTGGGGCCTCCATCCGGGGCTGACGCTTTACCATCCTCAAATCTGGATGCGGCTTATATGAATGGCTGAGATTTTGACAGCTAGAACTGTTTATACATTCAAATGAGACAATTAAACTGGTCATAAACAAGAGAGTTCTGGAAATTCATTCGATGGAAGAGGATTTGAAACTAACCCTGCCACAAATTGATGCTGAGAGACGGTACAAACGTAGAATAGAACAGATGGCAGAGTTGCGCCAAGAAAACAGCTGATTTGTCTAATGCATTACCATATTTTGAGCTTTGCTTCCGCTTAGGGTTTAGCCCTTCGATAAACAGGGTCCCGGATAGCTAACTGGCAGTTTAACGCAACATTGAGAAAACGACCCATAATCGATTTTAAATTTTCGCAGGAAGAGTGATTGTGGACACTCGCGCTTACAACTGAATAGCCTTTGTGTTTCTTGTAGCGGCATAGATTGTCGCATTATCTAAATTCTTATGCTCTAAGGCTGTATTGGGCCTTAGGGCTTAACTAATTTTACCGACGTAGTGTCAAAATAAAAGCCTTAAAGTAACTTTAGATGAAGGTTCCCCTAAGGTGAAGTCTAAAACAGATTTCGGGTGTTGCATCTTGTGACTAGCTATTTTATTTAGGATCCAGGATTCGCCAATTTCTTTCGTACTTTTGGTTTCAAATATGAATCAACATGTTAATTTATAATTTTGCCGTAACAGAAAAACAACAGAAAATGCGATAGATCTACACCAGTTGTACCAATGTACTGAAGTACTGTTGAAGTAATTTTGGACCTTTTGGTCGGAGCTGATGACATTTTGAGTCCTTTGATGAGAGAAAAAGGACATTCTTAGCGATGGAGTTATATCAGTGCAAGAAGGGCATATGACTAGGATATTGAGGTGAATGCAGTACACTACTGTTGGAGGCATTTTTAGTCCTTTGGTGAGGAGAAAATGGTATTCTTAGCAGTGAAGTGATATTTGGACAAGGTGGATATCACATCGGTGTTTTGAGTCAGGAAAATGAAATTCTTGCTTTTCCCTAGTATATATACTTATCTCCTGAATCCGGGCAAAAAGGGCAACATTTTTCAAAATCTTAGATAACCTCAAAGCAAATGGACCCAATTTAAAATGTACTTGCATGCCGATGCACATCATCGCTCACCGTCAGTATCGATTAAAGTTGAACTCGTACAAATCAGGATTGCAATTTTTAAATTAATATTGTAATTTGTGAAAAGGTATAGATTGGTTCGGAGGGGTAATAAATGGTTAAGCAAGCATCTCTAAGAGTAGGACAGTTCATCTCCTATTGGCATCCGACACAGGGCCGTCGAGAGAAAATCCGGGCCCGGTACTCAACTTTTGTAGGAGCCCCATATATGGCGACCGGTAGCTCAATGAACAAAAAAAAAAAAAGTCGAAGCGTACGTATATATGGCGACGGGCCGTCGAGAGAAAATCCGGGCCCGGTACTCAACTTTTGTAGGGGCCCCATATATGGCGACCGGTAGCTCAATGAACAAAAAAAAAAGTCGAAGCGTACGTTTACATGGCGACCGGTAGCTCAGTGCGTCAGAGTGGCGTGAAAGGGAAAAAAAGCTCAGTGCGTAGATAAGTTTTTTTTCTCTTTGTTTTTTCTCAATTTTTCAAATTTTCGGGCCCCCGAGAAAAACACGGGCCCGGGGCGTTTCGCCCCTTCCGCCCCCCTCTCTCGACGGCCCTGATCCGACACTACAAAACCTTAAATATTGCGGGCGAATCACTCTACTTTTCGGCTTCATTATTATTTGAAAAGAACGGGAAAATAGTTAGTTGAACACTGCAGTTCAAATAAAGTACCACAAAGTACTTGAAAACTAAGCTCGGCCACATACTGTCGAACGCAAATTCGAACTTGAACACGAACATGGTACAAGTGGACGATTTTCTTCAAATTTAAGTGTCGCTTGAACCATTCGGTTCATAACCCATCGCTTGGGGAATACTAACAAGGACAGGCTAAGATACTCAAGGGTGGGCACTGCGACCATGAGATCTATTGTGCGAAATCCATTGCTTGGGGAAAGGTGATCCTCATGCGAATGGCACAAGACATTTCACACAAATCTGAAGAAAATTAACCTTAACGTTCGACAGTGTGTGACCGGGCTAATAAAATAAATAAAGTAATAAAATAATTACTGGTAAAGATCAGCTGAAATGTTTGTGCTGGCTTAGTTTTTTCTTTTGTATTTAATGTTTTTTTTTTTTTGTATTTGGTGTTTTTTTTACATTTAAGGGGCAGTAACTGTCCCAAATTAAGAAATTAGCATTTACACAATTTATATTTACATTAGGAAAGTATAAGTTGGATACTGGGTTGTCGTTCCGCCTTCCGGAATACAGCAGCGTCTTCCAAGCGGAGGTTACAGCAATTTTCAAGGCGCTAACCTGGCTTGCGCACAGTGTTATAACTACTAGGGATATTGTAAACCGGCGATGAAATCCTGGTTATGTCAAAGACGGTACTGGACTGTCGCAACTTTCTCATACTTATAGGAGGTTTTCAAAGCATTTCTCTGTAGTGGATACTAGGCCACATTTTTTTTGCGAACTGTAAAGCTGATGACCTGGCCCGGGAGGGTACGACCAATGAAAAATATGGCCCAAGCTGGATCCCAACCGATCCCACGGGCTACTGAAGCTGAGTGGAAAACATTTAAGGAATGTGGTGGGGCTTATCACTGGACACTGCATAATCGGGGAACATGCTAGGAGACTTCGACTCCCGCGGACGAAATTTGCTCTCACCTTCTATGTTCTTCTCCCACTCTGGCAGAACGTTGGAGGAATATCCTTGGATCCTATTTTTTTTTGCCGATTTGGACGATCTAAGAAATGTTGGCGTCAGTTGGCTTCATCGTTACGTTGTCAGCTGTGGCTAGTTTGACGACTGAAAGGGGCTCAGGCATGCTGAATCTAGTGGGTATCACAACGGACCCAGCGGTGGTCTATGTGCGCCTTGCTCTTCTTTGGCAACCGTCTAACCTAACCTACATTATGGTATTCAATTTTATAGAGAAAACTTCTTGTGGTTTTTTTTATCAGCTTTCGTCTAAAATGAACGAATCTGAAGTCCCCTTCGCGAATTAGCGGTGATATAAGTAGTGTAAAAGCTAAAAAAGAAATGTGTTAGCAGTAATCGGCGACACCCTTTTACAAACCGCGAACTCCATGTATGGTGATAGTCCTCTATATAATGTGAGAAACGAATCACAGACTGGGAACTAAGGCTTCTTTCAGACTGAATAAGGCCAAAGATATCAACTGAATAATATTAATCAAAGAAATCACAATAAAGTTAATGTATTACAATGTGCTTAATCTAATCAATTGTGCGTCAATCTTTTAAGGGCATCTTTCACTGTCATTGTTTTGAAGTTCTAATACATATTTTTAAATAGAAAATTTCATCATTTATCGTCGCCTTAATGTAGAAAGTTTGGGATTTAAAACAAACAAAAACTTTTAAGGAGGGTAGTTTGTGAGTAATCTAGTCGACAAAAATTTTTCTTCGAGAAAAAAGTTATTTTCGCCCTTTCTACAGGTGTCCAAATACAAAAACCTAAGATCTCACCATTCCAAGGTAAACTATGCTAAAAATGTTAACTATGAACCCCCAAGCAGACGGGCAACTGAAGTTTATGTTTCCCGTGAACCGAGCTGAATCCAATCCACTGGCGTCAATTTTCAAATTAATAAATTCCGGAGCAGAGATCTCATTCTCTCGCTAAATATGTACTAGATTTGTATCTATACCCCAGAAAATATTCCTAGGCACCTGTTTCAATATTCCAACGAACTGTGCGGCCTCCCCCTCGAAAACCTGGTAATTTCGCTTGAACGAGCAATCTCCTAAAATATCTGCTAACAACATGAAATTGGTATTTTGTATTTGCATTGTTTTTAAAATAGAAATGTTTTGTTCTTGCACATAATAGTACTTAAAAAAAAAATCAATGCTCTAACATGCGACGTGCCACCTAATTGACATTTGAAGGCCACACGTTGCACAGAACAGATTTTGCGTCCGCTCATCCTGCATCCGCTACCCATTACGAAGCAAAGAAGCAACCCATAGTAATACGTACATTAGCCAACAATCAGATCGGATCAGAGGATTTTGTAATGTATGGCGACTTTTCTCTTTATGGCACACAATGAAAGGGGAAGAAAGGAGCACGATATTGTCGAATCGATAATCATATCACGGCCCGATTAAGAAAAAAATAGCATAAGACGATAGATATCAATTGACCCAGATTCAGTTGATTTGATTTGATCGGGTTGGAAGCGCGAAACAAACAATTCTTCTGAGCATCCCGATTAAGGAAGCTAGAGAAGTCTTTAGTATTTTCTTGTTATAGTGACTTGTTCGAAAGAAATTTCGTTTTCGATTGGTGTTGTCTATATGTCACAATTTGTTAGTAATTTACCACCTGGTGTTCGCGTCCGAACCGATTCGCCTGCTAATGAGTCAAGTGTACAAGAAAAAGTGATAGTACTAATATGTTAAAGGGAATGGACCTACATATATAGTACATGCATACAGAACATTCGCAGAAATTCATCATTGGCGATTGCGCATCGATCGGCTTAAAAACACTACACACTGAACGGCCAGCGAACCCCACAAATATTTGCCTCTTCTTCCAACTGCCGCTAAATATTGCCATTTTCTGAAACAACTTTCCCTCAAATTGCGAGATAAATCCGTGTACTAGAGATTTTGTACTTTCCTACTTGTACTTTTACAGCGTCTCGCATATTGCTCTTTTATATTTAGCCTAACTTAATAGAGTATAAATAAATTTTCAATGACACTAATGCATGCGACGCGACGTCGACACAAGAGGCTCCCCACCACCGTCTACGAGGATAATTATGGTTATACCATAAACTTTTATCAGCCAATGATAGATTACATAGATGCCAAGCGACGTGGCACCCGACCGAATTACCCTCATTTGCCGTGGTCATTCGAACGCAGCTTGGCGAAATATCGGCCCAGTAATCCGGTACCACACTACACGGACGACGAAGTCATTAGACATTCGCGAACAGCAGCCGCCCGAGCTTATCAGGATTTAATAAATGCCCGTATTGTAATCCGTTCACCGTTTAGTGTTGCTAAAAGTGCGGACGCAGCTCGTGTTACGAAACACATTCGATCCGATAGTGTTATAGAACGGACTAATCGTCGACTAGCCGAGCGCGCAGAACATTCACGCGTCCTAGAACAATACGATCAGGAACGTATACGCAGGATAATCGACAGAATGGATGATTGCAAAGAAGTTCACATCTCCGAAGATTTGAAACGGGCGATTCGCGGTAAATCAGCCAGTGCCATATCGGCTGCACTCCTTGCCGATTCCGAGCGTAATATGAAGAACGCAAAACATGAGGAACAGGAAATTATGGCACAAACCATATGCCGTTCATCGCGAGCCATTAGTGAAAATCGGGTTATCCGTACGTCCCATATGGAGTTCATGGACGAACGTCTAATCGACAATTTGGATTATAAGGTGTCGTCGTCCCTGTGCAATGTCAGGCGACAACTCACAAATCTCAATCAAAAAACCGTCGAAATGTATGCTGATTCCAGGTGTGTGAAAGTTTAAACCTATATAGTTGATTCCTGATTTCAGCTGCCATTTAGAAATGAAACACTCGATTATGTCACTGTGAACAGAAAGTGTTAAGGACTAAGTCCACCCTCGTTGATAGTGAAGACACCCCTGAACACAATATAATACCCTCAGTGAACCTATTATTGTAAATATTCTCCGGAGGACGTTTTCATAATCAACCAAGAACCTATTGCTATAGATAATTCGTAGGCAATAATGAAATCGATCACAGGACATCGAGGATATAGAAAACGAACTCGGTTTTACTTCCTCATTGTGATCGTTCCCAGGGTCTCATCTCAGGAATTACAACATACACGCCGAATCCTTCCTTGCATTCTCAGTGAAATTTCACATTTAGAAACACACTATCCTCGTATAACGGATTATCTATCTATCGATCTGTGCGATCGATCCATCTGGCATGGCACATTGATCGCCGGCCAATCTATTTTCGGATATTGCTTCGTGAAGATAATACCACTTTTACATTGGCGCACTGTGTTGGGATTACGCAAGTGGTGTGCCTCGGCATCAAAGTTATGTCACGGGCGAAAAGCACATCAAGTGAATACGTCGTGTACGTATCCAGATACTTATTGACACAACCCCCCACAACTATTGCATTACAATTTCCTATTTAAATTTTATTGGTATTGCCTTTGGCTGCTTTTAGATTGACAACTAGAGGAATTGTTCTTAGTTGAGAAAACTAATTGGACCGTTTGGCCATTTTTTTCATTTTTTTGAACAACAAAAATAGATAGTAGCCCATTAAATATGAACAAAAAAAATTATTTATCTTCAAAACAGATTTATAATTCATATTTGGCGAAAAAATGCAATCTTCTGGTACCCACATGTAGTCGCTAATTAATGGCCACGCAACTGAAATTTGTTGGCTCCTAATAGTTTTTGGGAGAGCGAATTAAAAAAAAAGAATTTCGTAATTTTCTAAATACTGCGTTTAAAAATTTAAGATACTGCGGTACACACATGCACATATTACACATGTGTCTTTTTAGCATCTTCAGTTGCTACGATTAAAAGTCCTCTTTAATTTGCCGAGATAAATTTTTACGTGATCTGATTTGTTCCTGGGAATTCATTCAATAGAATGCGATTAACGATAATATAAAAAAATTACACACGGTAACAACAAATCGAAATGAGCTGAGGTGCATACTTCTGCTTCTGATACGTCGATGCATAATTTATAGAAGGGGTTGAATTTCATTTTCTATTTTTAGAAGCTTTGTCCCATATTTTATGTGCCATCGAAAAAGAAGAGAATGCTTTAATCACCTTAGATCGTCATTCAATTGAACTGAGGTAGTTTGCCTAGCCCCGATCTGTAATTGTTGTGTATAATTAGACAAATGACACAGCGTAACCTAAATTTAAAAGCATTTGTGGAATGTCTAAGAACTAACATATGATTTAGCGAATGGCTTTGATGAACTAATTCAAACCCAATTTGGGCGCCAAATTTTGACAGATTTTGATTCGTTGATTCCATGCATAGAAAGCCTTCACCACCGGGCAGTGTTTCCGGAAACATGATTTCGTAATGCGTTCATCGGTCCTCAATAGGCAATTGACACTGAATTAATGCTTGTCACCATTTTATATAGTATGTACCTTGCTCCAGTCAGCTTGCGCACAATGTTGTATCCACTAGGGATATTGTAATCTTCACGGACAGTCAACCGGCAATTAAAGCGCTTAGCTCTGTCCTGGTTACATCAAGGACGGTATTGGACTGCCGTGACTCTCTCAGGGTGATGGGTAGTAATAATTAACATATCTCTGTGCTGGATACCGGGCCACAGTGGCATATTTGGGAACTGTAAAGCTGTCGAACTGGCTCGGGCGGGAACGACTAACGAGATCAGGGAGTGGTGGCATAGAACAGGGATGCCTCTAGCAGCTTGCAAAATGATTACCCAGAATGTGGCATATGACAGAGCCAGCGCCAGATGGAGTAGTGGATCCACATGTCATGCAACTAGGCAATTATGGCCTTAGCTGGATCCCATCCGATCCTACGGGATGCTGATGCTGAGCAGACGGCATTTAAGAAATGTGGTGGGCTTATCACTGGACACTGCTTGATCGGGGAGCATGCTAGAAGAATTCGACTCCCGCACAATGATTACTGTAGGAGCTGCGGGGACCTAGAGGAGGAGGAAAGCTGCCATCACCTTCTGTGCACTTACCCTGCTTTGGTGGAACGGAGGAGAGGCATCCTTGGGTCCTACTTTTTTGTCGATCTGGACGACCTAAAGGCAGTTAGTGTCTGTCGTCTTCATCGCTTCATTTCCAGCTCTGGCTGGTTTAACGATTAAGATAAGCTCAGGTATGCTGTATCTAGGTGATATCACAACGGACCCAGTGGTGGTCTATGTGTGCCTTGCTCTTCTAGGCAACCCATCTAACCTAACCTAACCTTGCTTCAGTTTGTTTTTCTGCACAAAGCGTTATCCTTTGGATTGAATAGTATGCAGATTAGTGTTTTGAATATTTTCCCATAGTAGCAAAGACAGAAAAGTAGTCATTTATCCTTTAAGATGTCATAGGAATGTGATTATAATTTGGGGTCAGACAGAGTTTTATTTTGCACTTTTTCTCCTATTAGTCTTTGTTGCGGGTCAGTTGTGGCTGCTAGTTTCTGTTTCGTGACACTTTTTACGGTTTTTTGGTCACTTGCAGTCTGGGTGCGCTCTTCATTGCCTCCTCTAATGGTTGGTTGGTCAGAAAGTTGCTTTATTCTCAGATGCATTCATGTACGAGTATAACTGTTTATACTGTTTCCTATAAAGAATACACTATGATCGACTTCCTGGACATCGAAGGCGCCTTTAGCAACGTCCAACCGAACTTTATTATCGAGGCGTTATCTCCCCTGACAGTGGATGGCCCGCTCTGTGAGCTAATTGACATGATGACACTAACCACCTGACACCACACCTCGTCCGTGAGAAAAGCCGTGCGTAGAGGCAATCCGCAGTGGGGCGTCCTTTCCCCACTTCTTTGGATCGTCACTATAAATCGCCTGCTTTTAGACCTGGAGCAGCTGGGCTGCAGGGTGATTGCCTATGCGGATGGCGTTGCAATTGCTGTTCCGGGGAAGTTACACAGTACACTTTGTGAGGTTCTACAGAATGTTCTCCCTTTACTAACCAAATGGGCTGCAAATTATGGGGTTCAAGTCAACCCCAACAAGACGGAACTTGTGCTTTTTTCCAAAAAGCATATAGTACCATCAGTAGAAACTCCTATACTGAAAGGTGTCAGACTGATCCTTACTGATAAGGCCAAATTCCTGGGTGCAATCTTCGATAGAAAGCTTAACTGGAAGGCGCGTGAACAAAGTCATACTGACTTTGTTCACCCTATACTGCTGTAGGAAGGCTATTGGGGAAACTGGGGACTACAGCCGAAAGTTGTGCGATGGCTCTATGTGTCTATCGTGCGCCCCTTGCTATTGTACGGTACTGTGGGCTGGTGGACTGCACTTAATACTGCAATAAATCGCAGTCTGCTGGAAAAGGTACAAAGAACAGCAACATCGCTATGAGTGGAGCTCTTAGGACGACTCCTAGTGACGCTCTTGGTATATTGTTCCACCTGCTCACTCTTAATATTTTGACCGAGCAGCTGGCAGCATGCACGGAATTCTGGTTTTGTGAAACGGGTAACTGAATAACGCTCAATACCGGGCATTCCACAATACTGACCAACTGGAATATCCCCGCCACAACCGACTATATCACACCACACTATGTCTTTGATAGGAATTTCATAAGTCAGATTCCACTGCGGAGCCAGTGGGTCGCGGACCGACCTTTGTTGTCTGACTCGCTATCCATCTACACGACCGGATCTAAGAACGAGGCGGGCGTTGGAGCCGGGGTCTACTCCAAACGACCGAATATAGACTTATCAATTCGTCTCCCCGATTACTGTAGCGTTCTCCAGGCGGAAGTATCGGTAATTAGGGAGGCTATGTTCTGGCTGGGACGTAACGTCATCCTGGTTATGGAAGTCATCATTTATACGGATAGCCAGGCTGCAATAAGAGCCCTAGAGTCCATTCTCACCACAACAAGGACGGTAGCGGATTGCCGCGCCTCTCTCTCAGAAATGGGCAATTTCTTGAAAATCAAACTATGCTGGATACCTGGTCATAGCCGTTTTTACGGTAATATCAGAGCTGACGAGCTCGCTCGACGGGGGACGACGGAGGTGCTTTCTCGAAATCAGCGAAACATCGTCATCCCCCTTGATTCTTGCAAGCACGGTATCAACTCGTCCGCGATTAGCAAGGCTTACTCTAGATGGGAAATTAACACTGCGTGTCGAATAACGAGGATGATGTGGCCTAGTTTCGTCATCGCTGAGTAGGAAGCACTTAAGTACGGTCGTAGGAGTCATAACTGGACATTACGTAATCGGGGAGCACGCAGGGATAGTCGGGCTTCCTTTTAACGACTTCTGTAGTAGCTGCGACGATGAGGAGGAGTAGGAGAGTACCGCTCATCTACTTTGTGAGTGTCCGGCTCTGGCACACTTGAGGAGGACATTGCTTGGGACACATTTCTACACCGACTTGGGGGATCTGGCGACGGTGGATGTTGGTAGACTGAATCGGTTTATTACTGGCTCGGGCTGGTTTTAACGGACAGGCTGGAGGGGAGTATTTCACTCCTATGTGGTATCACAACGGAAGCACTCTTGGTCTAAATGTGTCGTGGGTTATAACAACAGCCCGTGAACCTAACCTAACCATAACTGTTTAAAGATCCATTCATAAAACCACTGTTGGAAATGCAGAACTTGACTTATTTTCATTAGTGAAAGGACCTTGCAGTCAGCAGGCTAAGGTATCCTTACACGCACCATGGATTACTGTTTTGATTATCTGCCTACTTCACTGACCCCGCCATGAGGTTTGCTGGTGAAAAAATTTTGATAGAGGAACTCACTTTGAATTCTAAAATTGACCTTACTTGAAATCGGATGGCAGGCCATGACTGAGCTGGTCTGCTAGCGTCCACCATGGGTGGTATTTTTTCCCTTTGTCGTTCGCGTTCGCCATGAAATCAATGATGCCAACTTGGGGTCCATTTCAGATGCAAATAAAAAAAAAGATCCTTCACAAATTCTTTCTTAGTTCTTACAAGGCACATTGCTCCAAGTTTTAGCACTATATGAGCAGCCTCTGCCTTTGAACAGAATGCCATTGTCTAGAAGCGCAAAATCGCCTGCCTAATCTCCGAGGACCACCTGTGACGTGCACTGGCACCAGCTCAGCTGTCGGGATTAGTAGGGTGGGAAAAACACGGCAGTCACCGGCCTCCTCCATTATCATCAAAGAAAGATATCGCACGTCTGCGCGTTACTCAAAGAAAAGAACGCGAAATAACCTATGCAAAAGACCAAGATACAAAAAGAGAAACCTAACTGTGACGACAAACGTCAAACTCCCAAAAATACGAAAAAAGACACAAAGTCCCATACAGGGACACAGGGCTGCATCAGCCAAACTACAAATAGGCACAGGGCTGAAGATATAACGAAGACGGGAATACCGTCCAATCGAACAGATCCGTCACTTTTACAAGCCAGATGGTCGTTTTGAACTTGAACGGCTCTATATGGAGTCCAGATGTTATGGGCCCGGCTCGGCTTTGTCCTCCCAACCATTGGTTTCCTGCGCCAATATTTTGGAAACCCCCAAACTTGACCACGTTGGGCGCCAAATATGTAATGTACGGTTTGGTGGGCATCCGAAGATGCCCGTGGGGACGGAGCCTAAGGTAGCATATGACCGTGAAGGTCGGGCTCAGCCATCTGGTGAAGAAAAAAGCCCCTCAGCGAGGTAAGCAGCGGCCTATGTTTGCTACGTTTTTTGTTTTTAATTCCGCGACTGTATAGGATTGAAGGAATTGGTGTTTCTCAGGGTATTTGGTCGTCTACTGTAGATTTCGCCAGAAACTTAACAGTGTCTCTTCGTTTCTTTTTTGCTGTAGTATTTTTAATGCCCATATGGGATCTCAAGGTTTCAGTTGTCATCAACACCCAGATATATTGACGAGGACTGAAAATTTGAGACCTCAACCTTTTCATTTGTTTCAGGAGATATAAAAGACCTTTTCCATTAATTGAGCTTCATGAGTGCCTAATATAGCTTTAGATTGCTGTAGGCTTATTCGCACGTATTTGTTTGCTCATTTCGACAGTTATTTTATGATGATTCCCGTTTAAGAGCCGAGTTAGCTTACGATAACTTGCGATTAATTCGATTTTATTGATTACATATTAAAATGACACTCCCCCACATTGGGCGCCGGTTATTTTCCGATTTTCCGACCATTTTTGCAAGCCGTAAATATCGTTAAAAATATCATTTATGAGGCCTTGACCCTTTAATTTGTTTTATCCTTGCCCGTTCATCTTTCTTATTTTTTTTTTCGTTTGAGAGCCTTAATTATCCTAAGGTCTAAAGGGGTTTCTGCTGCAGGTATCAGCCATCTGTCATCATAGATAAATGGCTGAAAAAAGGAGCCACACAACAAAGAAAATGTGGTGAAATAAAGTGGTTTCTGTGCATAGAACTGAGGACGGATGTTTGATAACGTCTCACTTTAGGTATTTCTGTGGTCATAATCCAAATATTGCTAAAACTCTATCGCATAAATTTTCTAAACGCTTTTTGGCTTGAAGGATATTTTCAACTTTTATTTATTTAATTGCTGGCGGCCGAAGTAGCTCGATGAGCATGCATCGAACCACGTCAAAATCGATAAAACAGTGGAAATTAGGAGATTTTTTTCTTTAAACTTTGACGTGGTTCGATACATGCTCGCGACCAAAATGCTTGTCGTGTGTGTCGAGCTTAAGAATCTGACAGACTACTGCTGTGTACATCCAAAGGACCATATTTGGCTTAAGGTCCCACCTTCTTCCAAAGGATTCCTTACAGGCGTAGGAAGCTATGCAGGCTTCGCGACTTATTGGGTATTGCAACCGAGGCTCCAGGTCATCTTGGCCCAGGAACTATTTTTTTATCCTGTAATAGTATATCTATCTGCAGTCGCGTGAATATTCTTTTAATCGTGTAATGGCTGGACAACGAGGAGGCAAAAAAGCCGCCCGCCATCCGAATTATAACTCAGTTTCTTGTGGGAAATTCGCTTTAAGTGCCGCCTCAACTCCATTTTGTGTCCTCACACTAGCACTGCCTGGATGTAATTTTTTAGAGGGTCGCGGAACCGAAAGAAGCCAGACATAAGTGTGGGTATAAAGAAATTTTGGCTCAAAGAGTGATGAATGGCATTCTCCGATGGTTTATAGGGCGCGCGTGATCCCTTTTCTAACGAGGGAACAGAAGCTGTGTCCATTACTGTCAGCACGCGTCATGAGCTCCCGAGAAGGCTTTTACACTTCGGTGCTTGGACAAGCCTTATGTACTACCTAAAGCGGAAATGCACTTGAGAGGGGACTTAGAGCCTTAAGTAGCACAAATTATGGTTAGAAGTCGCACTTAAAAACGAAGTATGTGAAAATAATACTTTGCTTGAATCATCTAAGGGGAAACGGATCAACGAAATATGTCGTAAAAAGAAGCCTAGTGGTTTCGATTCGAAAGGTTTGCCAAATTTAAATCACAATTTTAAAAATAGGCACCAGCGCCTGACCTTAAATGGCCTGAATTTCTTATATAAACGGATAATTGTATTTCTGGGTTCCAAGTTTGGGACTGTCTAGCGGAAGCGCTTTTGAATAAAGCATAAATATTTTAGCCACTTATAAACAGCCCAAACGATATTATTTACATAAGGACTGTATCGAATGACCTTAACCTAATTTAATTTTATTTATTATTATTAATTATGTTTATTAAACTTATTTTACAGCAAACAAACTGCTATCGAAATTGAACAACTCAATGCCCGTGTCGCCGAAGCTGAAACCCGATTGAAGACCGAGGTTGCTCGTATTAAGAAGAAGCTTCAAATTCAAATCACCGAATTGGAAATGTCCTTGGATGTCGCCAATAAGACCAACATCGATTTGCAAAAGGTCATCAAGAAACAATCATTGCAATTGACCGAACTCCAAGCTCACTACGAAGATGTTCAACGTCAATTGCAACAAACTCTTGATCAATTGGGCGTTTCACAGCGTCGTTTGCAAGCAATCACTGGTGAATTAGAAGAGGTCCGCCTCAATTACGACAACTGCCAACGTGCCAAGCGTGCCGTTGAATTGCAATACGAGGAAGCCCACACCCGTATCACCGAATTGAGCGCCCTCAACGCCAACATCTATGCATCAAAGGCCAAGATCGAACAAGAATTGGCCATTGTTGCTAGCGATTATGAAGAGATCACCAAGGAGCTCCGTTTGAGCGACGAACGCTACCAAAAGGTTCAGGTATGAAGGAAACTTGGTCTCTATAGTTACTTTCGGAACGTTGATGAAATTGACTATTTAAAAATTACAGGTAGAGCTCAAGAGCACCATTGAAGTCCTTCATGAGGAACAAGAGCGCATTGTTAAGATTGAGACCATTAAGAAGTCTTTGGAGGTTGAAGTTAAGGTATACGCTTTTAATTTACCATCGGCTCTCAACATGTATTTAATCAAATATCCTCTCACAAATCTTTCAGAATTTATCAATCCGCCTTGAGGAAGTTGAGATGAACGCTGTTGCCGGAAGCAAACGTATCATCAGCAAATTGGAAGCACGTATTCGCGACTTGGAACTCGAACTCGAAGAAGAGAAGAGACGACATGCCGAGACTATCAAGATCTTGAGAAAGAAGGAACGCACAGTCAAGGAAGTCATGGTTCAATGCGAAGAAGATCAAAAGAACATCATCTTGTTGCAAGAATCCCTGGACAAGGCCACCGCTAAGATTAACTGTTACAAACGCCAATTGACAGAACAGGTTTGTTGTAAAAATGGAATTTCCAATATGCTCCAAAGTTTACTCACATTCGGTTCCTGTTTCCTAGGAGGGTATGTCTCAACAATCAGTCACCCGTGTCCGCCGCTTCCAACGTGAACTCGAGGCTGCTGAAGACCGTGCCGATTGTGCTGAAACCAACTTGAACTTGATCCGCGCCAAGCACCGTACATTCGTCACAACATCGTCTGTGCCTGGCTCTCAAGTCTACCTTGTCCAAGAAAGCAGGACGATCACCGAATAAACACCCAAACATATCTACTTACCATACACACACACACACAGTTTATTTGTCTAAACTATTAAATGAAGTACCGGCTCCAAATTATAACTAAAAAACAGCTACGAATCAAACGAGCATAAACATTTAATTTTATTTACAGCAAAATTAAATAGAAAAACAAATGCCAACAAAACAACTGATATTATTCCCTCAATATATCGCCAAATAATTTCCCCCCTTTATCTTTATCCTATGGTACATTCGGAAAGAGGTTTATTGCTATTTTAGGTATTCAATAAAAATGAAAAAAGAGAGAGAAATAGAGAGAGGAGTATTTCAAATCATTCGAAAAGCCACAGTAAAACATGAATAATCCCGAAATAAACTAACCACTATGACCAGATTGAGAGGGAAGCGAAAATGTAACCAACTGCAACACGAACACTGATTGTGAGATACAGAGCAAGTAAAATAAAATGACGAACAATTCTTTTAGGGTTTAAGGACATCGAAGTTAAAAAAAAATAAACGCCATCGATCGGGATTATCCATCCATCATCTCTATATTTATTTTACTAATTATTATAAATGTAATTTATATAATTCTATATTAAAACGTAAAAAAACACCAAAGTCAACATCTTATATTCATAATATAGTCGGGAGTGTCATCATTGCACTTTCAGATAGACAAAAACAAAGTTGCAATTGTGTTTTCTTCTCAGTACTCTCTAGGTCAGACTATACAGCCAGGTACACACTGAAACTACCCCCTGTCACTATACACTTTTTACAGCTGCACTGATCATCACTGCCTCTACTAAGAGAGTTGTTGTCATGGAAAATTTTAAGGATCACTCTTGTGATCAAAGAATCTGTTACGCTCAATAAACGAGACCTTGTGTTACTTTGAATTACTTTTATTATTACTTCGATTATAATATTAATAAATAATTTCGTAAGATACGATGATTCCATATATTTGTTTTGGTGGGAGTGGTAACGGCTTCTTTTATTTAAACTAACTGATTAATCAAGCCGGAAAGTAGAGGCCTTCGCCCCAATGCGAGGGTTCTGTAGTGCCCGATGCCAAGAGGAGATGAACTGTCCTACTCCTGGAGATGCTTAATAATTATAGCTAGAATCACCGATTCCCCCATTAATCTTTACCCTTTCACAAATAATTAATTTAATAACTGCAATCCCGATGCGTCCGAATTCAACTTAAATCGACACTGAGTGAGTAAAAAACCAGTCCGAAGCGTATATACCCTAGACTTGTACAGACCTAGTGGTGATACCAAAAGTACCAATTGGCAACGACCATATGCATTAAACTGAGTTTCCTATACGGCCAGTTTATAGAGGAGGTTGACACTCATTCAGAAGGATCTTGACCATTCTCAAAATCAATTAACTAACCCATTCTACATTGTCGAATTTTTCAAGTCGCTAGCTTCATTCTATCGAAAGTTATTGCTTATTTGAAGTTCCACTTGTAGGGGAGGTAGGAGTTCCTTGGGTCGGATCTTGCCCATCATTGCCACCAACCAATTAGATCATCCAAACCAAAATTTCAAGGCTCTAGCTTCATTCTATGGATCGTGCGAACGAACAGACAGACGGACAGACAGACAAACATGGCTAAATCGAATCAGGAGGTAACCCTGATCATTTATATACTAATCAAAACAAAATAAGGGCCACCAACACTTTTCTGATTATTTTTCTGTGGAAGAGGAGAATCGGGATCCCGTTATTCAAATTTAATAAAAGAATATGTTTCTCAATAAATTTAATCAAATTTAATCCAATTCAACAAAAAAATCTCAATTTTTCGGTTTTTTTTCTTTTTTTTTATACATTTTTAAAGCAGTTAAGACTCAAGAATAACAGTTAATTATATGCTTAAGACGCCAGATGAGCTGCTTCTTTTTTTTTTTGCTTAATATCTGGTATGTCCTCCTGTTTTCGAAATGCATTCTCGGAGCCTGGATGGCATGCTCCCAATAAGATGGCGGATGGTTTCCTCTGGAATCTCCTCCCAGCATCTTTTAAGCAGCTGAATCAGCTGTTGCTGGTTGTGGACATCTTCTTCAGCTGCTCGGACACGACGTTTTAATTGGTCCCAAAGGTGTTCAATGGTATTTAGGTCTGGGCTGTTGGCAGGCCACGCTATGACCTCAATGTTACCCTCCTCCAAAACAGAGATGGTCGCCCGGGCTGTGTGCGGCCGTGCATTATCCTGCATGAGTCTGAAACCGTGCAGTACTCGTTGTGCGAATGGGATGACATGAGGTCTGACAATCCGTTCAATGTAACTCTGAGATGTTACAGTACCCTCATTAAGAAAAACAAGGTCAGTTTTACCTTGCAAGCTGATGCCACCCCAGATCATCACACTGGGACCACCGAATCTGTCACGTTCGTGTAAGCAAGGATCACAGAATCTTTCCCCGTTTCTTCTCCACACTCTCATACGTCGATCATCACTGTTAAACTTCACTTTACACTCATCCGTGACAAGCACTTTACGCCATTCTTCCAAGCCCCATTCAAGATGTTGACGTGCAAATCTTAAACGGTTTGCACGATGAGTTCTAGTCAGCCTTATGGTAGCTACAGGCCTCCGTGATCGTTGCTGGTGTTCGTGTAAACGATTCCTGATGGTCTGATCGCTGACAAGGGTACCTTTTGCCCGGAGGAAGCGGTTTTCCAATGCGGCCGCAGTCACATTCCGATCACGTCGCGCAGATAGTCGTATGTAACGGTCATCCCCGGCGGTGGTAGCTCGAACTCTGCTCGATCCACTACGGCGGGACACACTTCCTGTCTCCTGATACCGGTTCCAAAGGTTTTGGATAGCCCTTCGCGAGCATCCGAACTGTAGATTGACCGCCTTCCAACATCATTACGGCTCTTGTAGCAGAATCCCTATCTAAATGTCGACGATTTGCTGGCATTTTAATCATAAATGATTTAAATACACGTTATTATTCCAAAAATCACCGTAAGAGTCAAGCAACTTATCACAAACTAATCCGAAATCGAAATAAAAAAAATAACAAAAATCACCCACTTAATGGTCTGCGAGCAATAAACAATGTTTGAACACACTGCAATGACTAACATCTCCCAATACTTCACTGTTATCGTTAATAGAACACGTGAGAACATAACGGCATTAATAAATATTAGTTCTCGATACTAAAATCGTCAAGAAATGTTCTTGAAGTCAAAATATGCAAGTGGCCCTTATTTTGTTTTGACGAGTATATATATACAATGGCCACGTTTAGACCGTGGAACTAAAAGGCGATTTAACTAAATCATTTTAGTGTTAGTACTTGTTGGTGGAGTGTTTATACCGACCATACGGAGAGGTACTTCTTCTTCTTTCTCCGTTGACAGCACAGATAAATTTTACAGATATAAATTTTACGACAGAAAAAGACTTTTTCCTGCCCGTGATCACGCACTGCTTTCCTGAAATTGCAAACAAAGCAAACGCCGAACAAAAAAAAAACACAACAAAGGAATGTCAACCACCGAGTCAACATTAGCGATGACAGCGACATAGTCCCAATTTTTTTAGTTCAGTTCCGCATCGCAAGTAGAGATAAGCCAAGTCCAAAACTAACTAAATCGATACGTTTATATCGTCGAGAGTTAGATCGATTTAGTTAGATCTCGAAGATTGTCCCGCGGTCTAAACGTAGTGATTGCTATACCTCCGGAGCCTCCTTTAAGCTGTTACATATTTTCGTATTGACAAAAACAATATGTATAACCCTATACTATAAGTAGGGTACGAGTATAATGATACTGATTAAACAACTCGTACCTACACATGAAGTTGTTGTTGTAACATTGGTCAGAAGTTCGTGGTTGGAGTGTGTTGTATTTGTTCTTCGTCTTTCTCGGTGTTAAGTGACAGGAAGATAGCTGCCTCTACGGGGTTCTCTCACAGCGACCTGGGTGCAGCTGGGCAGTTAAAAATGAGGTCCACATTGTGAGGTGTACCATTGCAGGCGGGGCATGTGTTCGTGATATCCCGGTCAATGCGAGATAGGTAGGAGTTAAGACGCGAACACCAGCCCCACCGAAGTTGTGCAAGTGTCGTTCTCGTTGCTCTCGGTAGTATTCTCTCTTCGGGAGAAATGGCTGGTGGTTGTGTCGAGAGAATTACGTTTGGACCTAGTACTGCAATTGATGTATGCACCTCCTCATCTGTATGCGATGTTGTCAAAGGGAACCCTTTTGTACCTCTGGATGTCTCTTTCGAAGTCCCTCAAATCACGCCTGACATGTCTTGGTGGCGGTATCTTGTCCATGAGGTCGGTGTTGGGGTGCTCCCTCCGGTAACGACCCACCAGGTACTGTTTCGCAAGAAGCTTGTTGTTGTCCTTTGTCTCTTTTTTAGAGGCATCATCCTTGTTTCCTGATGCTAATGGTCCTGGGATGACATCAGGAGACAGCCAGTCACAGTACGGAGAGCGGAGTTTTGACAAGCGTAAATGTTATTCCAGTGTGTGTCACAGAGATTCTGTGACCACACTGGAGCCGAATAGTTGGCTACTACCTTCCGACTGATTTGTATGTGATCATTAGGGTTTTTAATCCTTGTCCCAGGTGCTACCGGCCAAGGCTTTGAGGATTTTATTCCTTCCACGCATCCTGTTACACACGGTTGAAGCATGGGGGAATGACGTGGCCATGCTGTCCAGGGTTCTCCTAGAATTTTAGGATGATTCACGGTCGGAATAAGTTGATTGCCAATTGAGATCCAAAGTTGCATCTTTACTTCCTTCGTCCAGGTGGTAAATAAGGTTGCCAAGGATTTAGGCGCTGATACGATTAAATTCTTGCCCGTGAAGAAGGAGTTAAGTTCTTCCAGGTAATCATTTAATCGTTCGCACATTTCCGTGATGTTGTTCCCTGTTGCCAGAATCGAGCAGTCGTCGGCATAGGTGGAGTTGGAATTCCAGATAGGTATAGGTTGAACAAGGAGGGAGACAGAACTCCTCCTTTTGGCACACCTTGTTTGATCTTCCTTAGCTTCGATTTATTGCTCTTGAATTCGGTGTAGGAGTGCCTGCCGCGAGATAGTTGGCAATCCATTTTGTAGTTTGCGTTGGAAGAGATGCATTGTATAAGTCGGACAGAAGTGCTGAGTGGCTAACTATGTCGAAGGCTTTCGACAGGTCAAGTGCCACCAGAATTGTTCTGTGACATGGACGAGGTTGGTTAAAGCCATTGTGGATGCGAGTTGTAATGGCATCCAGGGCCGTCGTCGTACTATGCATCCTTCTGAAGCCGTGCTGGTGGTTTGCAAGCTGGATGTGGGTCGCAAGAACAGGGTGGATTAGTGCTTCGAGTGTTTTGGCTGTTAGGACTCGCCGAGTGTCGCTTTTTTCCCAGGTTTTAGGATTGAGATTATTCTCCCTTTCTTCCAGAGTTCCGGAATGATCAGTGATGTGATGGATAGGTTGAATGTGGCCGTGAGATATTCGATAGCTGGTGCGTCGAGGTGTTTAAGCATTGCCTTCCATCAGGTCCTAAAGCTTCCGAGTTGTTCGCTTTCTTGATTGCTGCAGCCACTTCGTCCGTGGTGAAGACGGGTAAGTTGTCTGCAGTTCGGTTATGGATCCTCCTGGGGATTATGCGCTTTTGTTTGTCTGGTGGAGGATGTTCAATAAACTGCCTATTGAAGCGACTTACACAGTGGGCAGGGTTGGTGACTGAATTTTCTCCGAACTGTATGGCGACATTCCCGGACTGTCGACCATAGTTTGCTTATACCTGTCGTCAGGTTGCATTCATTCAGATGCGTACTCCATTTTAATCTCTTATGTTCCGCCACTAGTCTTTGAATTTCACAGTTCAATTCGTGAATTCTGGGATCGTCTAGGTCAGTGCTTCTGATGTTGTCTCTCTCGTCTGCCATTCTGGCGGCTGAGGTAGGATAGTTGGGCCGAATTTTCGGTATGCGTCCTGCAGGAATAAATTTCGCAGCCGCTTTATTAAGGACTTTCTTGATATTGACCTCGGCCTTACGTGCGTCGGTGGGAGTTGGCAAGGCGAGGAATTTAGCACTAGTATATTCGGTAAAGCTATTCCAGTCAGCCTTGTGGTGGTTGACAAAAGTGAGCCTTATCACGATTGGTAAGTGGTCCGATGATAGTGTAAGGACCGGCTCCCATTGTGTTTCGTTTATGAGGCTAGCACTGGCAATCGTGATGCCTGGAGAGCTGGAACAGGTACCGGCAATACTGGTGGGCGTGTCGTCATTCAGTGTACAGAAGTCTGAAGCATCAAGTTGTTCTGCAATGGCGATACCTCTGGCGTCGTTGTTAAGATACCAGTGCCAGAGGTCATGGTGAGCGTTAAAATCACCAAGCAGGAGACGGTGTTGACCAGTGAGGATAGTGTTGATATTTACATTATAGCCTGAGGGACAACTAGATACCGGTGGAATATATATGTTGTAAATTTCAATATCAACACTTCCATGGTGATGTCGTTGTTGGTGACATCTATTTCCCGGTATTGCACGGAATGGTGAATGATGAAGGCAGGTCCTCCTCCAGCGTTGGTCAATCTGTCTTTCCCGATGATGATGAGCGTTGAGGGACGAATTGGGATGTAGTTTCTTCTCCTGGATGCCTCCAACTTGAATGCGGTGTCTGTCCATGAATGAAGCGAGTTCGACAATTCTGTTTGGCAGCCCGTTGCAGTTGAGTTGGACGAATGAGCGTATCGAAAATGGCGATCGGTGGTGCAGGCGTAAGGTTGTTTTATTGGGGAATCCTCCTGGGTCTATTCGCTAGGGTCGTTGGGGTTGACTGAAAGCTCGTGTGGGTGCTCACTGGTGTAGGAAGGTGAGGCCTGTTTGGCGAGCTCGCTGCTTGTGGACCTCGATTTCTACACTGACTGGCGGTTTAAACCGGAGCAGTTCCTCAGGTGACACCACTCGTCGCAGCAGTTGTATCTCACTGACGTCGCATTTGGATGCAGCTCTCTATTGCATACGCAACAAATCCAAGGACCTGCTTTGTTTTCAATGCCTGCGCGGAGAAGTAGCATTGAGAGCAGTTGCGCCGAGATGTGTTGTTCCCAAGAAACACAAAAAACGAATACAGTATGTAACACACATACACAGATCGTTCTTGCATTGAAGGTGTTTGGCAGCTTTTGACCGTTAGAAAAACGGGTCTCACCGATGCGTAGACCCAGCTGCCGCAGAAACGCTCGTCACATGCATCACAGGAGATTAGAAAATAACAAGCTCTGTTTTGTTCAGATTCACCTTAACCCCATAAGTATCACAGGTTGGTTGTGAGAGGGCATTCTGCAATACTTCACTATCAGCATCACGAAATTTACGGACACCTTGCAGTCCGACACTTTCAGGTTTGACAGCAGTCTATTGACAAATAAGTTGCAGAGAAATGGAGAGAGCACTCCACCTGGCGCGTCATCCGATGCTCCCAGACAAATGTGCCAAGGTAAAAAACCCACCTTTGTCAGGAATCTTTTGAATTCGCTGTGATTCGGAGTTCTATAAACCAAACAATTTGGAGAGGGCCGGGGCCCCATGCCGCCTCTCCCCTACTGGATCACTGTACATACCGAAAGTACATAATAAACGCAGTGTTTTAATGTCAATATATGTATTTATTTATTAAATAAGTCATTTAATTAGATTAATCAGCTTACAACCGAAACAGCTTCTGTCTGCTCTAATACCGGTGGTGTCGATACTTCTTTTGAGACGGGTTTCTCCTCGGTTATACAGCCTTCCAATAACTTTACAAGATCTGGAAGTGTGTCATTTGAAATTGATCGTCGAATACTTTCAAAGAATTGCAAATAGTGGTGCATATTATGTCTGAAAAATAGAGAAATGTATGACAATTGATGACCAAACAATTAATATGATGTGCAACTCATCTTGAGGCCCTGCCTAGTTGGACTGTTGCACTAGTTATTTATTTTATTTATATCCTAGACTACTCGTATATAAAGTATAGGGTATATTGTTTTTGTCATGACGAAAATATGTAACACCCTAAAGTAGCCTCCGTAGATATCGCAATGTTATGTATATATACAAATGATCAGGGTCACCTCCTGATTCGATTTAGCCATGTCTGTCTGTCTCTCTGTCTGGACGATAACTTTCGATAGATTGAAGCTATAGTCTTGACATTTTGGTCAAATGTTTATAGTAGGATCTAGTTGGTTGGTATTGAAATGGACAAGATCCGACCCAAGGGACCCCTATCTCCCCTACAAATGATACTTCAAATAAGCGATAGCTATTAGCTATTTTGCGAACGCATCGAGTGATCAAGCGAGGCCTCTGGACTCCGGAAAATTCTGTCAACTAACCCATCAATGCCCAGCTATATTCAAAAACCAGATGGGTCCTGGACGAGCTGTAGCGAAGGGACACTCAAAATCTTACTGGATACACACTTTCCTGATAGTTGGTCAGTGGTCGCTCAACGCACTCACACACAAGAGAAAGAATTGACCGGAAAAAAATTTTCGATCCGAAAAATGACGTTAGTTGTAAACATGTTCAACTGGATCGAAACTGGACTGGAAAACGTTTGTTGAGGTCGCCACACATGAACGCACACAAGCACGACCGAACTTCCACCGAACTACCCACTGGAGGAGTTTACAACATCATCATCGTGGCGCGACAGCCCGACGTCGGGCCTTGGCCGCCTGGATCATTGTCCTCCAATTATCTCGGTCACGTGAACGCGTCCTCCAATTTTGGGAGCCCAGCAGCTGCGCGGCGTCCACACCTACCGAGCTCTCCCAACGATCGTCGTCCTCGCAGTCTCGCTCCGTTGACTCGTTCTGCATTCATTACTCTCTTAGGCATGCGATCATCGTCCATTCTTTGTACATGCCCTGCCCATTGAAGTCGTTGTAGTTTGACGATTTTCGAGACTTGCAGCTCATCGTACATTTCATACAACTCATGGTTGTACCGGATGCGCCATCCATCTCGATCGCAAACAGCCCCGAAAATTCGCCGTAGAACCTTACGTTCAAAAGTGTCTAGCATGTTTTCGGAGGCTTGAGTTAGGGTCCATGCTTCGCAGCCATAGCATAGCACTGGTCGTATAATGGTTTTGTACACGCGGAGCTTCGTGTTTCTGTGCACATGCTTCGATTTCATTATGGGGAGAACCGAGAAAAAAGTCTTATTAGCTAACTGTATCCGTCGCTTGATTTCGTCAGTTTCGTTGGCGTCCCTTGACAAGTTGCAACCCAGGTAAATGAAGTTGTTCACGAACTCGATGTTGAGGTCCCCCACATTGATGCTTGGTTGTGCAGGTGTCCTTGTCACCGATTGCATCATTATTTTAGTTTTACCCTCGTTAATACGTAATCCAACTTCCTTTGCAGCGGTATCGAGCGTATGCAGAAGTTCTTCTGCGTCAGCCAATCTTCGGGACATGATGTTGATGTCGTCGGCGTACGCTGCTAATTGTGTCGACTTGATAAGTAGCGTCTTGCTGTTGTCCATATTCATGGCCCGAATAACGTATTCCAGTGCTAGGTTGAAGAGCGTCGGTGCCAGTCCATCGCCCTGTTTCAAACCAGTGCGTGTTTCAAGTTTACAACACTCTTTCACTAATCTTGAGTTCGGACCGTCATGAGGAACAGACGTGTGCGTAATTAAATTCAAATTATTTATTCCTTATTCTTAGCCACATGTGCGCGCCACATTTGTCTCCCCTTATAATATCGTGTGTGCGTGTGTGTATGTGTTATGTGCAGTGGCGAAGGACTCCTTTGGTGTCAACATAGCACGGCCTCGGTGAGTCTGTTCCTTTTAGACAATTAACAGCCTGTTCATTTTCTGAACTTAATGCAAATGCAATAAATTCAGAAAAATCACTGTAATAATTGCGACTATATGTAGCCGTCGATCCAATCATAACTAACAAGTAAGCATAACACTACTGTTAGCTGCGATCAGATCACTGCTACTTGGTCCAACTATTAAGTGACAAAATCCACCATCCTTGCCGTAACGTTGTACGTTTCGTCACTCCTACACGGAAATATGCAAGAAATCATTTTTGATTTCTGCAACATTCGTGGAATAAGGGCGAATCATATCGGTGCATGCTCATCTGATGTTGCATAATCCAGCAGTTATGGCTTTAAGCAAAACGAAAGTTTTTAGTGATTCCGACATAAGCCAATATTACGTCCTTGGTTATCGCTTCTTGCCTGTCTTCTCACCCCAAAATTGCAATCTACTTTAGAAATAATGTCGCCTATTCAACCCCCAGTTCATGCCTTGGCAGGCAATTTCAATGTACGCAATACTGAATGGCTTAAGTACTCTTCGTCAACAAGCCCAGCAGGAAGACTGGTTGATTTATTTTGTGAATCGTACAACCTACACTAATTAGTAGATTCCGCAACCAGAATACCCGATATTGAAGGCCAAAACGCCAACCTATTGGACTTATTTATCACATCACACCCCGATAAATCGTCAGTATTTGTTTCATCTACTTTAGGAAGTTCCGATCACAAGTTGATATCGACCCGATTCACTATTTGCTCCCTGAATGTCAAAGGCCTATCTCTCACCTAAAGACTATTATGGCATTATAATAAGGGGGATTGAGTCGCTTTCAATCACTACATCAGTGAATTGAACTCGGCCGACTGCTTCTCCACGAAGAACGTCGACTATATAAGCGAATCAATTGTAAATATCATCTGGTACGAAATTTACCGCTTGATCCCGCATAGCTTTGAGAACATCAAACCAACTATCACCTCCTGGTTTAACAGATTGCAAAGAGGCTATTAGGAGAAACGAAGCGGCATACCGTGCACAAAAACAACGACCCTGTTTCAAACTGAGAGAGGTCTACAACTCTGCGCGGAACACATGCAAGTCTGTTGTCAATAAAGTTAAATTTCAGTTCGATAGTAAAATCAGACAAAAAGTTTTCGTTGAGCGAAAAGGTAGCAAAGGCTTCTGGTCACTTGTTAAAGCTGTGAAGAACAACTTTAGCTCTTCTTCCATTCCACCACTTGTACATGAAGGGAAAATATATAGTGAACCACTAGAAAAGGCAAATTTGTTTGCTGACATCTTCGGTGCAAACTCTTGGCTACTGCCCACTACGCAAAATCCACCAGCCATAACCTTATGCGATTCCCACCAGAGGCCTTTGCATTTCCGCACTAGGGAAGTAAAGTACTCTCAAAGCTCGATGTATCAAAATCGGCTGGACCTGATGGCATTTCCCCTTTAGTTCTCAGACATTGCGCTTCCTCATTAGCGAGACCTCTTCGAAAACTATTCTATCTACCCTACTCGACAGGGGTATTTCCATCAACATGGAAGTTAGCTCAAAGTCTGAAAGTCTTTGAAACCCTAGTCAACAACCAACTTATGAGCTACCTTGAATCACACCATCTCATCAGCGATCGACAATACGGTTTCCGTTCTTCGCGCTCCACCGGAGATTTAATGACATATGTATCTCACCGAAGGATGGAATCGATGTATTGATGAATTTGGTGAAGCTAAAATCATTGCCCTCGACATTTCGAAAGCTTTTGAAAGAGTCTGGCACCCGGCTCTTTTAGCTAAACTCCAGGGTTTTGGTCTGGACCCAAAATTAGTTGAATGGATTGGAAGTTTCTCCACGGCCGTTCGCTTCGAGTCATCAACGATCTTTTATGTGTGACGTCAAACCCAATTCATAGTTTTGCAGATGACAGCACCCTTGATTAACTCTTAACTCCTGCCAAAATGCTACATCTCTCAACCGAGATCGCATGTCTGTCTCACTAAATAGAGATATCTCAGCAATTATTGCATGGGGGAAAGCGAATCGACTAGAGTTTAATGCCAAAACTCAATGTTGTCTTATTTCCAATAAACAACGTGCCCCATCTACCGGCCAACCCATTCTTGTCGATGATGTCAGCATTACTGATTCACCCACATTGAACGTACTAGGTATAAACATCTCTAGTAAAGTAAATTGGTCTGACCACATCTTCAACATTGCAAAAAATGCAATGAAATGTCTGGGTTTCATGAATCGCTGTAAAAGATATTTTACACCACCTGATTTGGCGCAAATTTATAAGGCCCACATAAGACCGAAACTTGAATATAATTCCCACATATAGGCAGGCGCAGGTCGAACTGCCCTATCCGCATTAGGAAAAGTTCAACGGAAAGCCTTCAAGCTTATTGGCGATGAGTTCAAAACTTCTCATATAGAGCCGCTTGAACACCGGCGAAATGTCGGTTGTTTGTCACTTTTTTTATCGCTACTACAACCGCCGTTGTTTTGCCGAAATATTCAGTCTTATTGCTGAGCTTGCTCTTCCTTCGCGTAACACTCGGCTAGCCTGCCATGCCCATCCTCATTTTATTGAACTCAGTAGTAGTCGTACCGCTAAATTCTATGATTCATTTGTGTCCAGAACAACACGAATGTGGAACAACCTACCATCTTTTGTTTTCCCCTGCAGTTATGATCTGCAAAAATTTAAACGAAACGTACACCGGTACCTCAAACTCAACCCATCCCAGCCCCACTACTAGTGATGGGCATAATGACTCTTTTCACTGTGCCAGCACATAAGCTCTGACTCTTTCCAATGAGTCGTTCAAAAAGAGTCATGCAAAGAGTCTGAAACTTGGTTAATAACATATTCAATAAAAGTCGTAGATGGGCAACCCCAATTTTTTTTCTCTTTTTGGACCCCATATTCGGAGTTGGCGACCCCCCAATGCCCTTTAGTTCGAACCTGCCCGATCGGACCACTATTTCCCATGAAAGGGGGCTGCCAGTCTGGGATGGGCGACCCCAATTTTTTTTTCTCTTTTTTGACCCCAGATTCGGAGTCAGCGACCCCCCAATACCCTTTAGTTCGAGCCAGCCCGGTCGGACCACTATTTCCCATGAAAAGAGGGCTGCCAGCCTGGGATGGGCGACCCCAATTTTTTTTTCTCTTTTTTTACCCCAGATTCGGACTCAGCGACCTCCCAATACCCTTTAGCCAACCCGATCGGACCACTATTTCCCATGAAAAGGGGGCTGCCAGCCAAGGATGGGCGACCCCAATTTCTTTTCTCTTTTTTGACCCCAGATTCGGACTTAACGACCCCCCAATACCCTTTAGTTCGAGCAAGCCCGATAGGACCACTATTTCCCATGAAAACGGGGCAGCCAATCTGGGGCGGGCATACAAAATCAACTCGCACAAAAAGATTCGTTCAAAAAGAACGATAAAAAATAGAACCGCACAAAAAGAGTCGTTCAAAAAGAGCGATACAAAATCGAACCGCACAAAAAGATTCGTTCGAAAAGAGTCAATTGACTCTTTTGACTCTTTTTGAACGTGTCGCTCTTTTTGAACGTGTCGCTCTTTTTGAACGAATCTTATTGTGCGGTACGATTTTGTATCGCTCTTTTTGAAAGAATTTTACATAGAGAAGGGAGAGGGATAGGGAGGGAGAGGGCTGAGGAGCATCCAAATAGTGGGGATGGATGCTCCTCAGCCCGGATGGGGATCTAAAGGGGGGTCAAAATGGTGTCAAAAATGCGAAATTCCTTATATTTTAGAAGTTATGGCCACAAAACAGTTTATTTAAAACTAGGGTATAGTAGTGGTGTAATTGCTTGAAACAGAATGATTTATCGGATAAACTAAATAGTGGTCGTGTGAACGGTCCACAACCCAAGGCAAAAGCAGTTCACTTTCCAGTCCACGCTCGATACAAGCATGAGATCGAAAGCGTGCCACGATGTCATGTATTGGCCCCGTCAGAACGCTGCTTTACACTGTAGCTGTAGTGCAAGTGCAAGCTATGGGTTTTTGTTTGGGTTCATCTAAAGTTGAGCTTGAGATGATGATACGTAAGACGAATACTTTTGTTTAAGAATGTTGGGATTGTTTTCTGTATTTGGAGAAACTTGGCTGTGCGGTGGGACGCGATGTAAGTAAATTATTTTTGATATGTTTGCATTTGCAGTCAGCATGGGTTGTTGCGTATATATTTAGAAGTATATACAATGCGTGCATTGCATACAGCATAGAGATGGATATGAATGGATTTAGATGGGATTGCTTTGGTAGATAAATGATGGTGGTTTTGCTTTTAGATAGATACTGGGATGGGATATGAGTGAATGAATGTATTGTAGTAAAATACATTATATGTATTGAGAAATGAGCGTGGATTGGTTATGCGTTGGGTAATATTTATGCGATGGGCTAGTTTGGGAATTAATTTTACAGTGAGTCATTCTTAAATTGAACGACTCGAAGGCTATGTCGTTGTGCCGAATCTTTCGCTCATCCTGATGAGTCGTTCAAAAAGAGCGACTCGTTACTGTGTTACACATCACTACCCACTACTCTAATTTCTTTCCCGCCAAGGCTGTGGTCTCGCATCAAAGGGTATCCCCTAAGCGTTAGCGTAAACATAAAAAAAATCTAGAAGAGAACTTTGCGAAGAGAGAGCCTTAATGGCCGCCTGGCTATCTGAGCATATAGCAGTGTCTTGGTTTAGTTTATTCAAACGTCCACTCAAATTTTAAGAGGAAATTTAAATTCTAAAGCCTCGTTTTCAAGCTGCGGAACTCCGCTGCGTGCCACGGAATAAAGTGCCTCACTGCCTGGAAAACAAGGCTGAAAGTAGTCTATTCCGCAAGACGCAGCGGAATTCCTCAGCTTGGAAAATCGGACGAATTTTCGCAGAATCATTTTGTATATTTACTATTCCATATAATTACAAAAAAACGAGCATTTTATTGACAGGAAATTAATTTCGAGTGCCTCCCAAACTGTAAACTGCCCGAAAAGATCGACACCTGCGCCGTCTGCATTTCAAAACGTGGAAATACTAACCTAGCAGCATTCTTGCACTAACCTTCTATCCAGAGCGCAGAGCACCTCAGACCAAATTGTTAGTGTTATTGTGTCGTGTTAATCTGCTCTGTATGGCTGTTAAAAAACGCGCCTAATATGTTGTTATACCTACGAAGCCGTCTTTAACGTGTTAGCATTTTTCCTTGTGACTGCTACTACCACAATATACCGCACACCTATTTAAGGACTGCAGTGTAATAAATACTCACATCATTAGGAGAATTGGCCCAAGCAGTTCTCGTGTCTTAATTAGGTGATTAATGTAAGCCTTCGTGTGTTTTTGGCAGGCTAAGCACGAGCATCCATCCAGTATGGGCGTGAAATCTTCAGCATAACTAAAACGGCAAAAGGTAGGTGTGAAAAATGCAAGGGACCGAATCGTTTGACCCACCTTTCGTCGCCCAAATCAATCGCCAACTTGTTCGCTCGCTTTTCCAAGTTCAAGTCATAATCGAATACCAAACCTTGGAAATTCGAACTGGCCACATACACGTAGGACGTATCGAAAATGTCCACTCCCATGCGAACTAATTCCAAAACCACTACCGGCGTATACGCTCCCATCATCATCTTCGGCTTGTCCGCACCCACCTCATTCAGACAGTGTGTGACCACATCCCTTAACGATTCACGTGACAATTTCGTGGCCGTGTCTCCGTTCGAATGCAGTCCATCGATAATGTAGCCACCGACTTCGGGGTGCTTTGACACAGATTTAATTGATTGCGATCGAGCGTGTTTGTTGTAGCCGCCGACAATAGGAGCTGGAGAAAATGAAGGGAACAATGTTGGGTTGGACTAGAAGTGCATTGCAGTTATTGTCGTACCGAAAAAGAGACTGTTTTTCAAATTCTCCGATTTTTTATGCCGCTCTAAGCAGACTGTGAAAAAGTCCTCCGACCGATCCACCGACTTAATGACCCTCTTCTTCGAGCTGTTGCTGTCGGTGTCATTGTCGCAAAGTGCGTGATAGATATTTGGCTTAAACACCTCAATTAGGTCCATGTAGCTGAAAGGCGAGAAAGGAGACAATTAAGCGCATGAGATCAATGGATTGGAATGTAAGGAAATGAGTTCGTACCTCTGGGCGCTCAATTCTTGCTTACCGCGGCGCGTGAAGAACGGCACCAGGTCCTTCACATGAAATCCGGAGGGCGATACCTCGCTCGGGTCTTTCAGCGTGACAAAGGTCAGGAATTCGGGGAAGCCAACGAACGAGGCGAGTCCACCCTTGAACACCTTCAGGGCCTCTTCCATGTGATCGGTCGACGCCAAACATATCTGCAGGATTTGTTGCTCGGCTGTCACATATTTGAAGACTTCGCGTGTCAAGTGCGGGATGCTTCCACCCTGCAAGTTAGTCATTGTGCTATTTAGTGGCTGAGAACGTAAACAAATAGCGAACTTGTTTCATACTTTGGTCGTTTGTAGCAGTAGCGGCGTCTGGAACTTTTGACCGGTCTCGGTGTGTATGAGGCAGCCAAGGCGACCGGATAGCTTCGACGCCACTTCTACTACGAATTTCATTCTTAATTTGACCTTTTCCGCAGCGCTCTATTTAGACAACAAACAACACACTACCGTCGTTCTTGACATATCTCTGCTAGAAATTAGCTATCCACGTGCGGGGAAACGTCAAATCAAACTGCCAGAAAGCACTGTCAGTCTGGCATCTGTCAGCGGCTCGTTTTCTTGCAGTTTTTCGGCGACCCAGTCGGTTTTGTACTAGAATCGGTTGGCATTCGCCGTGTTATTCCACAGAGGAGCGGGCAGGAAAAGCGGTCGTGACTTTCTCAACGGTGACAGTGCGTTCGTTCTTTTTCCGAGACGACCGGCTCGCGAGTGTGAAATTCACACATAAAAAACGAGAAAACTTCTTCGTGCATCATTTCGCGACGACCGGAGTGGCGTGAAAACTCGATTTCGGACGATTTTCATTCATAAAACGCGGCGCGAGTATGTGTCTATTACGTTCTGTCGCCTTTCGCCCGTCGTCCCGTCCATCGTTCGCCGCTGGCACACCCCTATAAAAAATCTCGCATACACACGCAGCCGTGTGTCCGTGCGCCTGTATGCACACGCGAGTGGTGTCCGTGTAGCGTTCCGTTGGTTCCTTTGTGTGCGTCGCGGCGACGATGGAAGGTAAATATTTTTTTTTATTCAGGCAAATCCTCAGTCGAAAATTTCGGCGATTTTTTTAAACATTTTAATTAGAGAGAAATTTTCTAAATTAGCCTCAATTGGCCGCGAGTGTTTTTCCAATTGATCGAAGGTCGGGCCAGAGCAGCTCGCCCGCGTCCCAGACGGGATAGAAAACGCCAAACGGGAAATGTGTGAGATCGAACGCTGCTCGAGTGTGTAAAACGTGTGAGAAAAGTTTTCGTGCAAAGAATTTTTATATCGGTCGCGTGAAAAGTTTTGTGTGTTGCGTTTGTCGGTCGGTTGCGGTTGTCGTGTGCGCGGTGAAAATTGAGGCCGGACGTCGCGTGAAACGTTCTCGCGGCCCGTACCATGGACATTGGCCTGAAAAAGGAGCTCAGATCGGATTTTTACACGCAGGAACTTTACTCGCAGCGAAGCCCCAATTTTCGCAGTAGCAGCATCGGCGGCGGCCACAGTGACATCAAAATGTCGTGCATTTCGAGCAATTTCAGTTCGTTCTTCCTCGACTCGCTCAACGATCCGTCCGAGTTCGCGAAATACCTTGGCAACTCGGAGAACAAGACGCATACGTTCGACGACCAGATTTATGGGACGCCAGTGGCAGCAGCCAATGGCAACGGATATGGGTCGGTCGTCGGCGGCGGCATGGACTCGGACATGGCCTCGTTCGCGACAGGCTACGCCACCAATCATCACCCGCATCATCAGGACCCGCATGCCAACCACGGCGTGAATAATGTGCAACAGACGACGACCTACTATCAGCAGCCACAGCCACAACACCACCACCAGCATCATCCGCAGCAGCAGCAGCAATCGCTGCACCATCAACAGCAGCCGCAAGCGGCGCCACATCAAAGTCACCATCACCAGGCAGCTCCGCCGCAGACGCCCACATCACAGCCTTATGCGCATCCTGGCGCGGACGTGTCCACCGCAAACCCAAATAACACGCCTTCGCAGCCTCAGCAAGAGGCCTCCTTTGACAATTCCTTCACTTTCTCCCGCTATCTGGGCAACTCGGAGTACGGGACTCCCGCAGCCAATGGCGGCGACAGTGCGACCGGCGCCGCCACAGCCACAGCCAATCACAATCAACTGATGGACTTGGATAACACGCCGCCGTCGGGGGCGTCCGGTCAGGCTGCGTCCACCAGCAATTCCGTGGACATGGACACTTTCGATCACGACTCCAAGAGCCTGTACGACATCCACAGCTCGAACGAGAGCGGCATGTCGGATCAGAGGACCAGCTCGAACGCCTCCGAGTGTAGCGACAACTCGAATCAGGCGAACGGCTCGAAGCCGCTCACGAAATTCTTCATCAACGAGAACTTTGAGGTGCACGGCCCCCACAAGGTGGAGGAGGGCATCTTCCAGCATATGAACAAGCTGCCGCTGAAGAAGAAGGACACGCTAAAGGGATTCGGCGTCACTTTCACCGGGAGCATGTCCGTCGCGGAGAAGCTGATCATTGTCGACAATTTTGCGAAATTCTGCGAGGTAAGTGGTGAACGTGTAGGCTTAAGGTCACCACAAATGATCGCGCACAACCACGACCGAACTTTCACCGAACCACATCAGTTTCAAAGAATGTGCGGAAACAAAATTCTCTTCATTTACACCGTTCTTTGAAACTCATGGTTCGATGGAAGTTCGGTCGTGGTTGTGCGCGATCATGTGTGGATTTTTGTCACTTTTCACTCGTGTCACTCTAAAAGTCAAGAATTTGCAAAAAAAAAAAAATTTTTAATTTTTATTTTTAATTTTTGTTTTAAGTTTTAATTTTTTTTTTAGTTTTATTTTTTTTTTCATAATTTATACTGAGTGTTTGGAATATTGGAGGCATGGAAAATTGAAATATTCGCAAATCCCCTTGCGTGGGCTCCGCTCGCTACGCTCGCTCCGCGCTTAAGGGATCGCAACCCTCAGTATCGCACAAACATGAACGCTCGCTTCGCTCGCTCTGCGTGCAACAGCGTTTTGATCAGTTTTAAACACACCAAACACTCAGTATAAATCATTAGAACAAGAAAATAAGGAAAAAAATTAAAAAATTAAGATTAAAAATAAAAAAAATTAAAAAAAAAATTAAAAATTAAAAAAAAATTTTTTTTTTTGCAAATTTGAGAGTCTTAGGGTGACGCGAATGATAAGTGGCAAAAAATCCGAGTGAAAAACGATTTTTTCACCCCGGGCCCCGGAAACTAAAAATACCCCCAATTTTTAGGAACAGAAAACTTTTCAGATCCGCTTTTAGGACAGCGACCATTATATTCGTATTTGTTTTGGAATCGAGGAGTACTCACGAAGTTAAAATCGGATTCCGTTAAACCAAACCTTGACATAACGAAGGACTGTTTCTCGTTAGACATGTTTGATTCACGCGAACAAAGATCCATGCCCATACAAAAAAAAAACCGGTCTTTGATCCAGGTCTCGTATGGGATCAAATCGGATCAGAGTTGAAATTGAGTTGGTTGAACGTCAACTTGTTTCTCAGCAATTCGCCCCTATCTATTTGTATATGAGTCCTTAATTCGCCCCTACTTGTGCCGCGTATCTGCATGATGGCTGTTTGAATTCTCTCGTTGCAGATCCCTGGTCGATTCATTCTGCATCTCTCTCCGTTTGAATCGAACAATGCTCTTTTCTGTTTCTTAGTATCAACAGAGCCCACAACCAAAGATTAACCATAAGGAAGATACCCTACTTCATACAAATTAACGCGACTGACTAGTAGTTGCGTATGTGTAGGTTCCCATATGCGTACACAAAGGGGTGGTGCCAACTAACAAGCATGTTACTCACACATTGAAACTTTATAGGCAGTTGCCATTACTGAAGTGTTGCCGTCTCTATCTCTCTTAAGGGAATTTACCTTTGAATTATTGGCAAAGATTAAACATGAGTGCATCCCGTTCTAAAAATTAAATCGTACTAAGTGAGGTATCTTAGTAATGTTTAATCTTTGCCACAACTACCTGACGGAAGATCGTTTTCTTATGCTGAACATTCACGGACCTCCAAAAGCCAAATTTTTTCTATTCGAAGCCAAAATTTCCGTGTCAAATCCATAGTGCGACCGGGGAAATTTTGGCTTCGACCGGAGAAAATTTCACACGGAACGCACGATACACGAAATTCTAGTAGAAAGACGCAGTGGCGAACGATTTTTGTATAGTATGTGCGACGATTATTTTAAAATTAAATTCGTACGGAAAGCTCGCTCGCCACTGGTTCTTTCTGTTAAAATCTCGTGTATCGTGCGTTCGGTGTACTCAATTGCCCAAACCCCTTGTGGGGCATAGCGCGTCAACTGTTCCATGTAGCCCAGTTGACGTTTCGTTGGCATACATTGGTTTCAGAGAATGCAGTTATAATGCAGCATAAGGCGGCTTTCACACGGAACGCACGATACACGGGATTCTAGCAGAAAGCACCAGTGGCGAGCGAGCTTTCATACGAGTGCAATTTAAAATTAATCATCGCACATACAAAGCTCGCCCGCCACTGGTGCTTTCTGCTAGAATCTCGTGTATCGTGCGTTCCGTGTGAAACCGGCCTAAGATTAGACGGACGGACTGACGGATTCACGGATGACCAAAAATTTTTTACTGGTCGAAGCCAAAATTTCCCCGTTCGGACTATGAATTCACTCTATTGCCCTAACCCCTTGTAGGGCATAGCGCGTCAACTGTTCCATGTGGCCCAGTTAACGTTTCGTTAGCATAAACTGGTTTCGGAGAATGCAGTTGCCAGCATCCACCTCCTGCACATCCATGGCCACGAACGTCGTCGTGGATGGGATTCGAATCCGAAACGCCGGTAGTCAAACATGAGACACACACACTGCGCTACCGGTCGCTCCAAAAAATTTTGGCTTCTATCAGGGAGAATTTGGATTTGGGCCGTCCGTGATTATCTAGACTTAGTGCCACCATACACTGTCGAACTCCAACTCGAACACGAACCTGGTGCAAATGTCCTCTGAATAGCACACACACTTCACATATTCGAGATCGACAGTGTATGGTGACACTAATACTATGTCACTGCACTTTGGGCTTTAATCGAGTCTGTTATGCTGGACATTCACGGGCGGTCCAAATCGAAAATTTCCCGGGTTGAAGCCAAAATTTCCCTGTCAAATTCATAGTGCAACCGGGGAAATTTTGGCTTCCCCGGTCAGACTATTGTAATGGACGGTTTGGTGGGCATCCGAAGATGCCCATGGGGACGGAGCCTAAGGTAGCATAATGACCGTGAAGGTCGGGCCGTGTCATCTGGCGAAGAAAAAGGGCCCTCAACGAGCTAGACAGTGGCCTATGCTTGCTGTAGCTCAGTTCGGGAGACGTGGGCGGGGTTTTCGCCGCTCGTTGCCCCTGTCCTTTACGTATTGGCAAAAATGCATAGGCCTTGGGAAGACGATACATACATGGGAAGCAAAAATGCGGAATAATAAAAAAAATGGGGCGATAGGGATGGAATGGTCGGCGGATGCCTCGCTTGCCCCTTCGCTCGCATTGGTTTCCAAGTGTAATGGGACCCTCGGCCTCTGGTTTCGTACCAGACAGACAGATCCTTACTCATCAGGTGCTGCCATAGATCTGCCGGTGGAAGCAGCACAACCAGACCAGAATATGGTTCATTAAACTATGGATTTGACAGGGAAATTTTGGCTGCAACCAGGGAAAATTTGGCTTTTGCACGTCCGTGAATATCTCCTTTGGCGACTTTCACACGGAATGCCCGATACACGAAGTTCAAGTAGAAAGCAACAGTGGCGAGCCAGCTTTGTATGTGCGACGATTAATTGAAAATTGCACTCGTATAGAAAGCTCGCTCGCCACTGGTGCTTTCTGCTAGAATCTCGAATATCGTACGCTCCGTGTGAAAGCCACCTTTCGCTTTTGGATGTCCGTGAATGTCCGTGAATGTCCAGCATAAGCAGGGGAAAATTTGACTTTTGAACGTCCGTGAATGTCCAGCCTTTGGCTTTTGGCCATCCAAAGCGAAATTTTTTACTGGTCAAAGCCAAAATTTCCCCGGTCGTACTATTGATTCGACAAGGATATTTTGGCTTCGACCGGGGAAAATTTGGATTTTGACCGACCGTCAATGTGCACATTGATAGGTGTAGACGGTGTGAAAGCAACTAATGCGTCACGATAAGGAGACCATTTACTTGCAGTTTAAACTGACGATATTCCTACAGGAAAAACTGATGATAATCGTATTGCACTGATTTGTGTTTGTTCTTTTGGTGTCCGATGTATTAGGTTGGTGCAGATGAAATGTCGGATTCAGTAGTAAATTATTGAACAGCTGTAACTTTTTATAAAGGTAATTTTATTAATCGAAATAGGTACCAGCGGATGCGAAATACTTTTCCCAACGAGATACAAGCGCATTTATTCCTGTTTCGTAGCAGTCCGAGTTTCTGGTTCGAAGAAACTCCTCGATGGCATTTTTGACAGCTGCTTCATTGTTAAACTGTTTTCCTGTCGAAAACTGATCCAAATGTTGAAAGAAAGGGTGAGGAAGAGTCTCATAGCGCAACTCGTTCAATTTTTGGATCGTTGTTCTCGATACATGAGGTCGTGCGTTGTCATGAAGCAGTATAACTCCATCCCTGTTGACTAGCCTAGGTGGTTCAACTGTTAGTTTTTGATGCATTTCGTCCAGTTGAGTATTTCTCAGCATTGATGGTTTCGCCAGGTTGCAGGAACGACTAGTGAATAGATCCAACTACAGACCACCAAACACTCACCATTATTTTCTTTGGATGAAGGCTTGGTTTCGGCATGTGTCTTGGAGCCTCATCGGCATCTAGCCATTGGGCTGATCGGCGATGATTATCGTATAGTATCCACTTTTCATTGCAGGTCACAATTCAGTTCAAGAACGGTTCGTTTCTGTTGCGGGAGAGAAGAGAACTGGAAATCTTCATTCGACACGCCATGTTTTACTCGGTGAGAGCATGCGGAACCCACTTGTCAAGCTTTTTCACTTTTCCAAGTTGTTGCAAGTGGCGGCAAACTGTCGAATGGTGCGCGCCCAATTTCTCCGCAAAATCCGTTATGGTTTGGCGGGGGTTAGACTCCACTAATGCACGCAGCTCGTCGTTATCGATCAATTGTCCTGGGTTTCCACGTGGCTCATTTCGAAGGTTCATATCTCCCGTTCGAAGTTTTTCGAACCACCGCTGAGTGGTTCGTTCGTTAACCGTATCAGGTCCAAGTGCCCGCTTGATATTCCTCGTTGCTCCCGTTGCGTTGTACTCTAGATTAAATTCGTAAAGGAAAAATAGTCGTTTTTCACTCGCTTCCATGTTCTTTTTTTTCACCGATCACCATGAAGTGCAATACCGAAATGACTCCATAAGCCAAGGTAGCAGTACTTATACTTCAATATATCATATCACTAGGACCGCCTGGTGGCAGTTTGATACATAAAAGTCGCAGCCAAATTCATGTCATTGCAAAATCCGACATTTCATCTGCACCAACCTAATACTATGGGTGCGTTCCTAAAAGTATCGGAAATGCGCTACTTATCCATTGTCCCTTCACCGATACGTGATTTTTCCGGTGAACGACACGATTCCCTTGCCGCCATGAATATACAGTCAGACCTCTGTATAACGAAATTCAAGGTTCCTTGAAAAAAATTCGTTAAATAGAAACTTCGCTATGTAGAAATTATCTTTATTTATAGAAATATAGTATTACATATATAGGTATGTGTAAATCGTAATTTATGACGTATGACTTGCTGGACTGTATTGTTACAACGATTTTCATAAAAATGTTCGCATTTGTTAAATAGTTCAACAATTTTATCTGGCACGTTATCTGTATTTTGCAAACCACGTCGTATAGTTTCAAACGCGGTCAACACTTCTTTCCTGGAGGGAGGAGGAGCTTTCATTTCTTCAAACGCTTCAATTTCATCGGCATGAAAATCATCTTCCTTCACTGAATCCAGAATGTTAGCATCTGACGGATATTCTGCGACAACGACGTCCTCATTCACGTTTAAATAATCATTCAGCTAGATGTCCTCGTTAACCACATTTTGTGACTGCAACTGGCTCCAGCATTCTTCAATAAACGGTAAATCATTTTCTTCTGCTACAATTGGATTTTGGGAAAATCCCGCTTTATTGAAACAATTCATAATTGTTTCTGTAACCTCGTTCTGCCAAACTTTTGATAGCTCTGAAATGCAGATTCTTAGGTTAGGTTAGGTTAGATGGGCTGCTTCAACCAAACAATGATCAAAGCACACTTAGACCCCACTCAAAACGCAACGCAATTTGCTGCTCATATAAATTTTGTATTGGGAAATCCTCAAATTACCAATCGCTAATTACGGTATGGTAAAATGCGACGCAATGTAATGCAGTGTTGAGTGTAAAATTCATTTTTATTGCAATTAAGGAAGGATTTTCTATATTGGCTGAGTTTCATTTTGATCAGTCAACGAATTTTCTACTTTTTCGAACGATGGAAGGCATTAGCAAAGCTTTTTGGCAACGCATGTCGTATGAAGAACGTCGCTAATATCTGAGAAATCTGGTTGATTGGGATAATGGTTTATGCCAGACAGCAACTAGGCGAACAACCGGTTTATGCTCAGTTGTTTTTTTGTCACAATAAAATTCAATATCCCCCGAATATTAGTTCGTTAAATAGAATTTTTTTCGTTAAACAGAAAGGTTTTGTGTATGAAAATTTCACGGTGCTGGAAAATAGTTCGTTATTTGGAAAATTTCGTTAAATGGAAGTTCGTTAAATGGAAGTTCGACTGTATTTCACACAACATATGCCACTTAATAAGGGATATTTCCACTTTCAAACACAATTTTCAAGTAAAATTACGAGCGAGGACAGACTTTCCGGTCACTATACGCACTTTGAGGCCAACAAACAGTTATTTACAAATGGAGTCACAGAACTTGTCAAAAGCGAACTGTCAAAGTCCTTAGTAATCATGAAAGGGAAAATTTGATCGGAAAAAAATCGCGATACATTTCCCCTCCTCAAAAATTATAGTATCGGTGTCTGAAATCGTACCGTTCTCGCAAAGGATCTGTGAAACCGTGTCGATGCGCTTCCAACACGGTCCAAAATAGGAACGCAGGCAATCTTAGTTCCATTTGTCGTATCTATTGAATTTTGTTTTGATTTGTACGCGTAATGTTTACCTCCACCATCTTCCCTTTCGCTCCCAGTGTAATGATGATGAACAGTAGTGTTGCACAGAACCGTGGAACCGGTGCCTAACAGGAACCGACTCGACCGGGCCAAGAAAGAACCGGGAATCGGTTCCAGAAGAACCGAAAATCGATTCCAGAAGAACCGAAAATCGGTTCTAGAAGAACCGACAATCGATTTCACTATAGCCGAAAATTTATTTTAAGAAAACCCTTTTAAACCGACTAACAGCGTTTTCCCAATTGCCGACATCTTCCCGGGATGCCGGCCGACATTCTTAAGCTGGAAACGCACAGTGTACGCTGGAAGCTTAAGACGGGGAAGCTCCGTACACCAATAATACACGATACGACGATCGTGTATCGGGGACAATCTAATTTCCCCACGGTGTCTCTGAGCGATTTTGTGCGAAGCTTTCTTTGTATACGAAAGTTGTGCATGTACCTAGTCTAGCCATAAATACTGTTACAAACTTTTTGAAGCACTGTTCAATAAAAGAGGTGTTATATGTTAAGAAATCATTGTTTATTTATTAAATGCATTGTCAACAACGGAAATTGCAACAAGTTATTCGAAGTGATTGCCTTTTGCCTTTAATCGAGCTGGCCACTTATCTATGGAAGCACGCACGACTTCAATCGGAAAGTTGGCGACTGCATGTGTAAGAGACTTCTTTAAGGATTCGATATTAGAATGTCTTTTAGAGCACGTCATTTGCTCTAAGACAGACCATAATTCGTAATCCAGCGGATTCAGGTCTGGGCTAGAGGAAGGCCAATCTTCAGCTTTAATAAAATCTGGAACATTTTCTTCAAGCCATTTTTGGGTTGACTTCGCCTTATGACCTGGTGCAGAATCTTGCTGGAAACTCCAAGGCTGATTTTTGAATAATGACGTGTTGAGAGGTTTCACTACACTTTTAAGGACACTTTCTTGATAAATTTTGGCAGACGTTTTGACGCCCTTCTCACAAAAATGCAACTTTGTCACCCCGTTGTAGCTAACACCCCACCAAACCATTACTGAGGCTGGATGATGACCTCTTTGACCCTTTTGGGCAACTTGAGAAGCTTCTCTGGCACTGCGAGCATAAGCCCTATCGTTTTGTTTATTAAATGTTTCTTCGACAGTAAAAATTTTTTCGTCCGTAAACAAAATTTTACGGTGTTCTTGGTTTGCGTACCGGCAAAGTAATCGTTTTGATTTTTCCACTCTTATTTTTTTTAACGAATCTGTTAGTAAATGCCCGGTAGATCTACGATAAGCACCCAACCCCAAGTCACTTTTGATGATACGTGAAATTGTTGTTTGGGGTATTTTCATCTCACGCGATAAAATTTTTTGTTTCCGAAGAGGATTACGGCGAATTCTCTCGCGCACGGCTTTAACCGCTTGAGGTGTTCGAGTAGTTCGCGGACGGCCACTTCTTTCACGGTCATTTACTCCAGACGTATCATTAAATCTTTCAATAGCCCGATATACAAACATTCGGCTTACACCAAGGGTATGCAGAGTCTTAAAAATATCACTTGGTTGCATTCCTACTTTATGAAGTGCAATCACAGCAATTCTATTTTCTTTGTCACCCCAATCCATGTTCACTACACTAAAAATTAAACTCAAATGATGACAAATGCATCAAGCACAAGCGTACTATAGCGATTAGCTCAATTTTTAAGAAATGCAATATAACGGTTCCTTTCTGAAGGGTTGCCAAACCTTGTAACAATATTTATGGCTAGACTAGGTACATTAACTTTCACAATTATTTAGATAAGGTAATTTCTCTCTAAAAATTCAAATGACGTCCTAATAATAAATTTTACCCAGACCCTATTTGCTAAGTCCCAAATCATTAATCTAAATAAGAGTCAAAACACCTCATAGCGAAGGGCAAGTATTTGAAAAGGAGTTGGCAAGGTGAAGTCGGTTGTAAGATCATTTGCACAAGAGATGATAATGCAGACGAAATTAAAAACATATACCTACATGTAACAGGGAAAATTATTATTCTTCTGCACTGTCGGAACATAATTAGTTATTCCAGCAAATGAAGGGGCTCCTAACAACCTGTGTTTTGTCGTGAAAGCTCAATGCACGATATTGTGCTCGTATATTGGGGAAAAGCAAATTTATGTACGTAGCAAATTTACGAGCACAATATCGTGCATTGGGCTTTCACGGCAAAACACAGGTTGTTAGGAGCATCTTCATTTGCAGGAATAACTGATTATGTTCCGACAGTCCAGAAGAATAATAATTTCCCCTATTACATGTACGTATGTTTTTAATTTCGTCTGCATTATGATCCTCTTGTGCAAATGATCTTATTTTACAACTGACTTCAACTTGCCAACTCCTTTTCAAATACTTGCTCTTTGCTATGAGGTGTTTTGACTCTTATTTAGATTTATGATTTGAAACTTAGCAAATAGGGTCTGAGTAAAATTTATTATTCGGACGTCATTTCAATTTTTAGAGAGAATTTGCCTTATCTAAATAATTGTGAAAGTTAGTGTACATGCAGAACTTTCGTATACAAAGAAAGCTTCGCACAAACTCGTTAAGGCGGCTATTACACTATAAAAGTTCTTTTACAAATATCGTTTATAAAAGATATTTTCAAAGAACTTTTATAGTGTAATAGCCGCCTAAGAAAAGATTTGCGGCATGAACGTTGCTTGTTTCAAGTACTTTTCTTACAAGCTTGCACTCCTTCCCCCTTAGGCGGCTAATATCATTCATAAAAGTTCTTTTAAAAAGTCGTGCATCAAAGATATTTGTAAAAGAACTTTTATAGTGTAATAGCCGCCTAAGAGACACCGCACCGTGGGGAGGTATAGCAATGTATATATATAAATGATCAGGGTCACCTCCTGATTCGATTAAGCCATGTCTGTCTGTCTGTCCGTCTGTCTGTCCGTTCGCACGATAACTTTCGAAAGAATGAAGCTAGAGCCTTGAAATTTTTACTAGATGTTGGAAGTATGATCTAGTTGGTTGGTATTGAAAATGGGCATGATCAGGCCAAGAGAACGCCTACCTCCCCTACATATGTAAAATAATTAAATGTATTTATAACTCCCGATTAAATAAACATGAAAAGCTCTAGCTTCGGTGAATTGCTCGTGAGGGTAATCTCATACTTCCCTGGAAAAATAAAATCGATCAGCTGAAAACTAACGGTAATTTTCTTACAAAGGGCCCCGTACTACCCTACTTTTCAGGTTTTTTGTCCATAACTCTTGAACCAATTGACGTAGACATCTGATTTTTGGCATGTAACCCTGGGGTGAGAAGCTGCTTAGGTTTTGGGAAGTTGGGCATAATCAGATCAAAGGAACGCCTACCTCCCCTACAAAATTCAAAAAATTAAATATTACTTTAATCACGATAACTTTCGATAGAATGACACTAGCAAGTTGAAAATTTGGTAGAATGTTGGTAGTAAGGTCTTATTAGTTAGCACTGAAAATGGGCAAAATCCGACCCAAGGAACCCCTACCTCCCCTTCAAATGAAACTTCGAATAAGCGATTACTTTTGATACAATGAAGCCAGCAGCTTGAAATTTTTGTCAAATGTTTGAAATGAGATTGAGTTAGTTGGCATTAAAGACGGGTTAGGTCCGACCTAAGGGACCCCTACCTCCCCTAGAGATGACACTTAAAACAAGCGATAGCTTACGACAAAATAAAGCTAGCGACTTGAAATTTTGCCCAAATGTTTGTATTAGGATCCAGTCGGCTAATATTGAAAATGGGTAAGATCCGACCAACGAAACCCCTACTTACCCTACAAACGAAACTTCAAATAAGCGATATCTGTCGATAGAGTGAAGCTAGAGACTTAAAATTTTGTTTGTATGTTTGTAGGGTGATCTAATTGGTTGGTGGCAATGATGGGCAAGATCCGACCCAAGGAACCCTTACCTCCCCTACAAGTGAAACTTCAAATAAGCAATAACTTTCGATGGAATGAAGCTAGCGACTTGAAAAATTCAACAAATATTTGTAGAATGGGTTAGTTAATTCATTTTGAGAATGGTCAAGATCTCCCTGAATGAGTGCCAACCTCCCCTATAAACTGGCTATATAGGAAACTCACTTTTAATGCATGGTCGTTGCCAATTATTACTTTTAGTGTCACCACTAGGTCTGTACAAGTCTAGGGTATATACGCTTCGGATTCCGGGCCGAGGCGAAGCTTCGGCCTGGTTTTTTACTTTTTTTATTAAACAACATGAAATAAATAATTTAATTTTATGTTCTTATGTGTAGTTTTTTTTCTCGAACACTTACTAAATTGGATTATGTTTCAATTCTTATTATCAACATTTCGCAATCATTAAGAGAATTGCGAAAAGAACTGTTTAATAGTTCTTTTCGCAATTCTCTTAATGTTTGTACCAGCGCAAAGGTATTGCAAAAACGAAAGTAATAACGCACCCATGTCGACTTTGTGCGATGAATTCACGTACAAGTTCTTTAAAAAAAAATGCGATCATAAAGCACTACTGCTTTCTAAAACGCGATCATAAAGTTCCTCTGCTTTCCAAAAACGATAAGAGAAAGTATATAGGATAATGAACTAGAAATAAAAAAACGTACTCGTATTATTCAACGTCCATGTTGGGAACCGGAACCGGTCCAAATACCCGGTTCTTCTGAAAACCGGACTCGGTAGAACCGGTTCTTCAAAAACCCGGAACCGCACATCACTATGAACAGCTTCGAATTTCACTGACATTATGAAGAAAGCGCCTTAGCCACACTGATTCCTTCATCCCTGTGAAAAAATGTATTGCAGGTTAAACGGCTGTGTAAAAAAAAACCTTCCGGAGTCAAATTTCAAAAGGGCGACCTTCACATCACTTAAGGGTTTTGTAGTAAAAACAAAACCCTTATGAAATCGGTTAAACGTCAGTCTGTCTGTCTATGAGATCATATTTTCTCCCACCACCCTGCATTTCGAGACCATTACACTTAGTGGATGTTCACACTGCGTGCGATGCCGAGTCGAGCCGGGTCGAGCGATGCAATGCGATTACAAGCTTTTAAAGCAAGAAAATGGAAAGTCTTCAATTTTAAATGGAATCACGCTTTGAGTGTACACACTGCGCGCGATGCAATGATGAGCCGAGCGATGGCCCGATGTTTTCACAAACTTCTTTGCTTTTTCGTGCGAGTACCGGCTGCTGATTTTTTGCGATGGAATTTAATGGGCTTTGCGATGGAGTTTATGGGCTTTGCGATGCTTTGCGATGTGAAGCTTTTTGGAGCCAGTATGGTGCAAGTACGAGCTGTAAAGTAATATTTGATGTAAGATCACACTGAAAAAAATGCATGTATGTCTGCTTTTATACCCTAGACTTTTAGGCGCGGCGGTGTGGCAGTGTATACATGGAAATTATGAGGGTCATCTCCTGATTCGATTTAGCCATATCTGTCTGTCTGTCTGTTCGTTTGCACGATAACTTTCGATAGAATGAAGTTAGAAACTTGAAATTTTGGTCAAATGTTTGTAGCATGATCTTGTTGGTTGGTATTGAAAATGGATAAGATCCGACCGAAGGAACCCCTACAGATGAAATTTCAAAATGAGCGATAACTTTCGATACAATGATGCTAGCGACTTGCAAAATGCGACAAATATTTATAGTGTGGGTTGGTTAGTTGATTTTGAGAATGGGCAAGATCCTATTGAATGAACGGCAACCTTTACTGTAAACGTTAGTTCAAATGTAAATATCCAAAATTCGAATGGATGAACGATGAAACTTTTCATTGGATCCACGCCCACAGCTCAAACTGACCATATGGCAAATTCACTTTTAATGCAATGGCCGTTGCCAGTTGGAAGTTTTGGTATCACAACTAGGTCTGTACAAGTCTAGGGTATATACGCTTTGGACTCCGGTTTTGATTCAGTATGGCTCAAATGAAAGGTTATTATCACCGTAATAAGGTCGCGTTTAGAAGGCGTGGTTTCACAAGCGGTTTGAATTCAAATGCAATCTCGCCGCTCCACAAACCGCGGCGGTGGCCGCAACGGCGAGTCGAGCGGTTTATACATTCATCGTCCTAAAGCCGCCGCGGCTGCCGATTTTTGCGTTTATACACAGCGGTGCGCCGCTGCTCAATCCGCTTGTGAAACCTCTCGTCTGAGGTCGCGGAAAAGATGATGAAATTCACCAACACTGGGCCTTTCTTCATTAATGGGGTGCACCCAATGGCGACGCTCTTCCATTTTTAGAGCACTGTTTTGAAACAGAAATAAATTTACTGGGTCAAGCATACAAACGACATGATGTCGAACAGATTCTATTCCTTGAACTAAATTGGTCTCTACTCTCCATCATTGCGTGCAGTGAACATCCCGGATCATCTTTGCATCGCAAGCCATCGCTCGGATCATCTTTGCATCGCAAGCCATCGTTCGGCTCGGCATCGCACGGCGTGCAATGTGAACACCCACCACATCGCATCGCTCGACCCGGCTCGGCTCGGCATCGCACGCAGTGTGAACATCCACTTAGAAATATGAAAACTTGCAGGAAGATGGCTTCCGACGACTAGCATGTAAGTTTTATGCCAGCAGCGGCTTCCTTTCCTATGGTGTCGAGGCTAATGAAAATTGCGGCTTCGATCAGAGCCTCCCACAAAGCTCTTAGTGTTAATTGTGTGCGAGGTCCTGAATAATTGAATATCATGAGGTGTACCGTTACAGGATGGACACATATTCAGAATATCGTGGTCGATTCAGGAACGAATTAAGACGGGAGCACTAGCCAGATCGAAGCTGCGCAAACGTAGTTCTGATTGATCTGGGATTCTGGGTAGACTATTCTCATTAGCAGAAATGGTTGGTGGCCGGTCTTTTAGTACAGCGTTGGGATTGACTCCCGCAATTGACCTTTGCACTTCCTCCCTATGTATGGTTGCAATGGCAGCCCTGTAGGTGGCTTCGTCAAATGGCTCCATAAATATACATTGAACAGATTGGTAATAGTACTATCCCCACTCTGTACTTCTGGTTATTTTCGAACAAATTCGCGCATGCGCACTGCATACCCATTGTTCGGTAATGTCGTGACGCCATCGACCACTTAGCCACAATTTTGACATTTACGAAGCATTTGGCCCCTCACTCCTCGGGCCCCTCGGCCATAAATGTTATTGTTAATGCGTGTTGTTCGTGTTTCACTGCGCAGACGCGAATATGTCGACAATAACTCGATACGAGTATTCAAATTTTTACCCGCACTCTGTGCCTATTTCCTATCTGTTCAATGTGTATCTTTGAATGGTTTATATCTCTGGACTCCTTTCTCAAGGTCCCTTATGTTAATGTCTAATGTTACGGGGATAGGGGGCACAGTGGGGCCAAAGCGAACAAAAATCAATATACCTAACCAATGATCGAGTTGCGATTGGTCTCATTCGATTCGAAAGGGTGAAATACATTAGGTGTCATAAAAGACACGATGGGGTTCCTGTTAAGGCCTTTTAGAAAAAATTAAGCGTAAATTGCATATGTAATTGCCACACGGAACCACATAGAATGTTCTTTACTATCCTAGACTGACAATCAACCATACGACTGTGTCACTGTCAAAATTGCCACTTCTTCTTCAACATTTCTTCTAATTTCCTGTGTTTACGTTCCATGTGGTTCCGTTATAGCTACCTACAACTGTCTGTTTTCGCATCTGTCTGACATCTGCAATATCTTGTACCCTGAATCCTTCATAATCGTTTGCGGAGACTTTAACACTCCAAGCCTTAGTTGGCCTGACTCCCCGGGTCTTCCAGCTACAGCCTCGTCTCCGTCAATTCTTTTATCTTTCACATCTTTCATGAAATACTGTAATCTTTTACAGTTTAATTTAGTTCACAATTTTATGGATCGTGTCCTTGACCTTATCCTTAGCAACCTACCTTTGTCCTCCCTCTCCACCTCTTGTGCTACCTTGGCCTATGTCCCGTGTGATCCATACCATCCTGCGCTTCTGCACGAGCTCAACATCAGTCTTCCCCCTTCTTGGAGGAATGTCAATGTTAGCCGGTTAAATTTCCGAAAAGCCAATTACGAAGCCATTAACCAGAGACTGTGCGAAATTAACTGGTATCATACCTTTGAAAACCTTAGCTGCGAATCATCAGTCGAAAAATTCTATACGGTTCTCTATAATATCGTCCATGCTTTCGTTCCTTCTTATAAACCGAACCACCGCAAGGGCCCGGTGTGGTTCACTCCACAAATTTACAAAATGATTAAGAGAAAAAATCGGGCTCGCTCTCGATATAAGCGCTCTAAATGTTTCTCTGATCTGGTCTCTTTAAAAAAAACTTAGATCTCACACCAAACGACTAATTAAATCCGCACGCGCTAGCTATCTGCTTAGCATCGAGAACAGCGTCAATAAAAACGAGTCAAAACTTTTCTGGTCCTTTGTCAATAATATGCGTTCTTCTTCTTCATCTCGCCCGTCTTTCCTTGTCCACGAAAACACTACCACGCAAACTCCTCAGGAAATTTGTCAGCTCTTCGCTTCCTACTTTTCAAGCACATTTCGACAGCCCTTCACGCATCTTACCACCTACAATTTTTCCCAGCAGGTTGATTTTCTTTCCTCTCTGCCACTTATTTCACCGGCGATTCATTTCCACCCTTAAAGCTAACTCTTCCCCCGGCCCAGATGGTATTCCGAACTACTCTTTAAAACATACGCACAGCTCTATCTCACTTCCTCTTGCTATTCTTTTTAATAAAAGCGTACAAGAAGGAGTTTTCCCATATCAGTGGAAAACATCCTTCATTGTTCCCATTCCAAAGAATGGTGACCCAACACTTACTTCCAACTACCGACCTATCTCACTCCTTTGCTGTTGCTCCAAAATCTTGGAACGAATTGTATATAACCATATTTATGATTCGTTTGGCCATCTAATCAGTCGCAACCAACACGGCTTCTGCAAAAGCAAATCTACTGTGACCAATTTAGTTGAGTTTGTCAATTATGTTGCCAAATCGTTTGAAAACCACCTGGACGTTCATGTAATTTACACTGACTTCTCAAAAGCATTTGACTCAGTTAACCACAAAATTCTACTTGACAAATTGAAAAATTTCAACTTCCCTCCTTATCTAGTTTCCTGGCTTTCTTCTTATATTCTTGACCGTACCTCCAATGTTATATTTCAAAATTCTGTCTCCTCGTCTTTCTGTCCATGCTCAGGTGTTCCACAAGGCTCTATTCTTGGTCCCTTGCTGTTTGCCTTTTTTATAAACGATCTTCCTGTTCTATTTGACTGCCTCTGCTTGCTATATGCTGACGATTGCAAGCTTGTCTCCTCCATATCAGGTCCATCTGACTGTTCTGCCTTGCAATCGGATATTAATGTATTACATTCCTGGTGTTGCTCTAATGACCTTGCTCTCAACGTATCTAAATGCTCCGCTATGGTTTATTCCCTAAAATTATCTCATGTCTTTTTTCCATATAAAATGAATGGCTGTCCGCTTGAGTATGTCCCCTCTACCAAGGACCTTGGTGTAGTCTTTGATTCCAAACTTAAATTTAATGATCATTATGCTGTTATTATTAGCAGGGCCGCTAAACTAGCGGGTTTTGTTTTGCGCTGTTCCCAAGATTTCCGTTACATAAGTACTGTAGTAAACTAAAATAGTACATTTCACTTGTTCGGAGTATTATGGAGTACGCATCCGTGGTATGGTCACCTTCTACAACTGTCTCCTGTGAAGCATTAGAGTCCGTCCAACGTAAATTTACCCGTTCCTTGTTTTTTAAATTCAACATTCCCTATACTCCTTATGCTGAACGTCTTACTTTCCTCAAGTTGATGTCCCTTCAAAGCAGACGAATCTTTCTTGATGAATGTTTCCTCTACAAAATATTTAGTGGTTCATTACGCTCACCGTTTTCCCGTGACATTGCTCTTAGGCATCCTTCCTATAATACCCGCACTACCGCCGTTTTCGATCCTCCCACGGCCCCACTGTCTGTCTACAAGAATTCGCCACTACCTAGAATTATGACTAATTATGACAAACTGGAGCTTGGTCCTTTATCCATCTCATTTCTTGCCTTCAAAAAAAAATTGCTTCATAAAGTAGCTTCGGCGGATCTTTAAATTTCTTAATTTATTTATTTTTTTTTCCTTTCTCTTATTACCTTGTAACCTTATTATTAGATTCTGTACTATTTTTTTTTTTATTATATACAACTTTTTTTTTTCTTCTCTCTTTTTATTTTTAAAATGAATTTCAATCTTGATCCTTCACTTTACTGTATTTCTTTTTTTCTTGTTATTATTTTAATTTTGGATTCTTATGTATTACAATTAATTTTCTCTTTGTTAATTTTTCTTACCCAATAAATATTACTGTATTTTTGGGACTATGTCCTGTTCGGTAATTTCCTTCAATAAATAAATAAATAAATATGTATGGTATTTTTAAGGTTTTGTAGTGAAAACAAAACCCTTTTGAAATCGGCCAAATGTCTGTCTTTTCGCCTGTCCGCCTGTCCATAGAATATCTCACGAACGGCTGAAGCTACACACATGAAATTTTGTTGGAATGTGTAGAATTATTATAATTCGCCGGAGAAAGCGATGCGTCGTAATAGACTAACTTTATGGGGAGCTTCCCATAGAGGGGAAATGAAGGTTCCATTTTTTTCGTCTGGTATAGGCCCCCACTTGCCTATATCATGAGAAAGGTACCACCGAGTACATTCCATTTTTGGCATTTTTATCAAATTTGAAGAAAGGGGTAGAGGGGAAAATATGAGATCATAATTTGTCCCATTGCCATTTCGAGACCGTTACACTTAGAAATATGAAAACTTACAGGAAGGTGGTGGAAGCATAGAAAACTAAAACTAATGGAATTTTGATAATCTTCTCAAAGTAGGCTAATAATAGTATATTTCTGTAGTTACAGTTAGCACAACGGTAACGGTGGAATGTAGACATTGAATATTTTGATGTCTACATAGCAAGATTGAACAGTTATTGTCTGGAGTTCAATCATCGGCTAGAAATACATAGTGTCCCACGTTAATTGGGCAATACTGATAGGATCATAGATGCCGCATCATGTCCAAAACAACTTCTATTTTACATGTAAATACATGTATTTCGGGGGCAAAGACCTTTTCCATAGTCCTCCGCGTGGGCGCCCCCTGGTAACGGCAGTGTATCAATTCGCTGACGGCCAATGTCTTAGCGATAAGACAGTTTGGAAAAGGCAGATAGCTGTAGCCTGAATGGCTGACGAACACCTAAGCGTCTCAGGTCTAGTAGGATGGAATGACTTGCGTAGTTGGACCTGCTACATAGTTGTGTGGGCTCCATCCATCTGAAGCAGCTATCTCCGAGGCCATCCCCTGAATGGGGTTAAGCGACGTGCTGACAACTCGTCCTTGCAAAAACCACTCCATGTCAAGAAACCTGGAACAAAAGCCTCGGATTGGACGGATCAACAACGACGACCACGCAAACGGCTAAAGGATTATTCTTTCGGATCCTGGAATGTACGCTCCCTGAACAAACCGGGGGCCGAAAAGGCCCTCCTTCAACAGATCGAAAAGTACAAACTGAGCATTACTGCAGTCCAGGAAACAAATTGGCTTGGCAGCGAGATTAATGACAAAAAATCGCACACAATTTTTACAAGTGGCAAACCATCGCGCCGCAAGGAGTTTGGAGTAGCATTTATAGTGAACAATCACCTCAAACCGCATATTACTGACTTCAAACCCATAAATGAACGGCTGTGTGCGATTCGCATCAAGACTCGATTCTTCAATCTCTGGCTCATCAATGTGCATGCCCCCACTGAAGTTAAAGAAGACGCAGTAAAAGACGAGTTCTACGCCCGCCTTGAAACTCTCTTCGACTCACTTCCAACAAACGACGTCAAATTGCTGCTGGGAGACTTTAACGCGAAAGTCGGAAATGAAAGTTGGCACCGGGGGACCACTGGAGGCCACAGCCTCCATGAAGAATGTAACGATAACGGCCAGCGACTTATCGACTTCGCCTGCAGCAGGAATCTGGTCGTAAGCTCTACGTGTTTCCCGCATCGACGCATTCACAAGCAGACCTGGAAGTCTCCAGACGCACATACCGTCAACCAAATTGATCACGTCCTCATTTGCAGGAGATGGGCGTCTAGTGTCATGGATGTCCGCTCCTATCGAGGAGCAAACTGCGATTCAGATCATCACTTAGTGAAGACGACCTACAGATGTAGAATTTCCTCAGTGCACCAATCAAGAATCAGCCCTCCCAAAATCTTTGCGGTTGATAAGCTCTTGAGTGATGCTACAGCGGTGGCGTATACTACCGCCCTTGAGGAAAAACTTTCACCTATGCTACACAACATCAGCAACACAGGCGTCCATGGGTTCTGGGAAGAACTCAAGGGTACCATCAAGGATGTCGCAGAGAAGGTCGTGGGATATAAAGCCCGGCGAGCGCGAAATGACTGGTTCCACGAAGAATGCAAAAATTCACTTGATGCGAAAAACGAGGCCTACAGACAATGGATTCAACAAGGAACCAGAGCCAGAAGAGAAAAATATGACGAGCTACGGCGAATATCGAATAGAATAATTAGACGTAAGAAACGTAAATACTTTGACGAGCAGTTGCTGAACATAAACGAAAACTTAGCTAATAGGAACAGACAAGCGTACAAACTAGTAAATACAATTAAGAACGGCTACCAACCCAGGACTAGCCTTTGTAAGGACAAGGATGGAAACCGCATCAGCGGCACCGATGGTATTAACAAGCGATGGGCCTCTTATTTTGAAGAGCTTCTAAACCGACCATCTAACATCCCCACACAAGAAGCTCTCGACGATATTGTTGATCTAGACCCACCCATTCAACCCCCGACAGTAGAGGAAGTTGATCTCGCCTTGCGGTCACTAAAACAAAATAAAGCGCCGGGCGCTGACGAGATTCCAGCTGAACTGCTAAAATTCGGTGGAACGAGTCTAGTTGATGCCATACATCAATTACTCCTGCGAGTATGGGAGAACGAGGAGATCCCAGACGATTGGCGCAGAAGCATCATCTGTCCAATTCATAAAAAGGGAGATAAACTGCGGTGTGAGAATTACAGGGGCATCTCACTAGTTTGTACGTCCTGTAAAATTTTGACGAAAATTCTGGAAAATAGAATAAAACCGTACGCAGAACGAGTCATTGGCGAATATCAAAGCGGTTTCAGACCTGGTCGCTCCACAACCGATCAGCTCTTCTCAGTCAAACTGATACTCCAGAGGTGCTGGGAATACAACGTAAACGTATACCAAATCTTTGTCGACTTCAAGCAGGCATACGACAGTATCGATCGTGGAGTACTGTACAACATCATGCTGCAATTTGGTATACCGGCAAAATTAGTGCGACTGACAAAGATGACGATGGCCAACTCCGTCTCACAAGTCAGGATCCAGAATAGACTTACTAATCTATTTGAAACACGCACTGGTTTGAAACAGGGCGATGGACTGGCACCGACGCTCTTCAACCTAGCATTGGAATACGCTATTTCGGCTATGAATTTGGACAACAGCAAGACGCTGCTCATCAAGTCGACACAATTAGCAGCGTACGTCGACGACATCAACATCATGTCCCGAAGATTGGCTGACGCAGAAGAACTTTTGCATACGCTCGATACCGCTGCAAAGGAAGTTGGATTACGTATTAACGAGGGTAAAACTAAAATAATGATGCAATCGGTGACAAGGACACCTGCACAACCGTGCATCAATGTGGGGGACCTCAACATCGAGTTCGTGAACAACTTTTACCTGGGTTGCAACCTGTCAAGGGACGCCAACGAAATTGACGAAATCAAGCGACGGATACAGTTAGCTAATAAGACTTTTTTCTCGGTTCTCCCCATAATGAAATCGAAAGATGTGCACAGAAACACGAAGCTCCGCGTATACAAAACCATTATGCGACCAGTGCTATGCTATGGCTGCGAAGCATGGACCCTAACTCAAGCCTCCGAAAACATGCTAGACACTTTTGAACGTAAGGTTCTACGGCGAATTTTCGGGGCTGTTTGCGATCGAGATGGATGGCGCATCCGGTACAACCATGAGTTGTATGAAATGTACGATGAGTTGCAAGTCTCGAAAATCGTCAAACTACAACGACTTCAATGGGCAGGGCATGTACAAAGAATGGACGATGATCGCATGCCTAAGAGACTAATGAATGCAGAACGAGTCGACGGAGCGAGACTGCGAGGACGACCGAGATCTCGTTGGGAGAGCTCAGTAGGTGTGGACGCCGCGCAGCTGCTGGGCTCCCACCCAAAATTGGAGGACGCGGTCACGTGACCGAGATAATTGGAGGACAATGATCCAGGCGGCCAAGGCTCGACGTCGGGCTGTCGCGCCACGATGATGATGACATGTATTTCGAGAGCTACTTACTCTTTTCTTCAGTACAATGGTTACCATGGAGTAACCCTTGTATTGAAGAAAAGAGTTTCGTTAGCACCAGTTAGGACGATGCACTTTGCCAGCATGCACCTCCCGTTCCTATTTAGCCGCCTACCTGCGACAAGTCGTAGATGTTTCGGCTTATTATTACGCCCCGCACCACAGGGGGAAGAAAACACAAACATCCATGGCCACGAACGCCGTGGACGGGACTTGAACTCGTAACGGCCGTAGTCAGACATGAGACTGACGCATCTACGCACGAAAGTACCGATCACCCCAACGCTACATACATGTCATTTCGTAATGGCACTATGAAATTAGCCATTTAGAATTTAGCCATTACTGGACTATTTCGGCTGAAACCCAAAGTGGCCATGCATGGACACTTTCGTTTCAGACTCAACGTTCAATTTCGTTTAAACATGAAAGTGAGTAGAATTGCTATTTTTGCTTTCCATCGGAGGATGTTGTTATGTACCTAATAATAAATAAATAAATAACTGGCGCAACAGTCCAATTTGAACCACGGCCTCGAGATGAGTTAGCATCATCTCATTTTCTAGATCGTGACGGTTTTTTGTGCAGAGGTATGTGATCAGCAACACGCTCAACCGAGTTATTTACCCCATAATGGGTACTCATTTATGTAACAGCTGAGTGGGCTCATAGTCCGACACGTAAATCCCCGGAATCGAACCGGGGCCCAGTGCGTTGAAGGCGAACGTGCTAACCGTTGAGCCATCCGGACTGTTATGTACCTATATAGAGTGAGTTAAGTGAGTGACCTAGGGCTATATACTGGGGGTCTCAACCCCTTGGGGGCGGAGTGAACGCAGCTCATTCCAAACCGAAATTGTCTATACACACTTTTTTTTCGCATGCCTTATTTCGATTGAAACCGATTTTGTCAATACATGGCTTATTTCGTCTATATTCCGATGAACACTTTCAGTTCAAAACGTAAGTATACCTAGTCTAGCCATAAATATTGTTACAAGGTTTGGCAACCCTGCAGAAAGGAACCGTTATATTGCATTTCTTAAAAATTGAGCTAATCGCTATAGTACACTTGTGCTTGATGCATTTGTCATCATTTGAGTTTAATTTTTAGTGTAGTGAACATGGATTGGGGTGACATAGAAAATAGAATTGCTGTGATTGCACTTCATAAAGTAGGAATGCAACCAAGTGATATTTTTAAGACTCTGCATACCCTTGGTATAAGCCGAATGTTTGTATATCGGGCTATTGAAAGATTTAATGATACGTCTGGAGTAAATGACCGTGAAAGAAGTGGCCGTCCGCGAACTACTCGAACACCTCAAGCGGTTAAAGCCGTGCGCGAGAGAATTCGCCGTAATCCTCTTCGGAAACAAAAAATTTTATCGCGTGAGATGAAAATACCCCAAAGAACAATTTCCCGTATCATCAAAAGTGACTTGGGGTTGGGTGCTTATCGTAGATCTACCGGGCATTTACTAACAGATTCGTTAAAAAAAATAGAGTGGAAAAATCAAAACGATTACTTTGCCGGTACGCAAACCAAGAACACCGTAAAATTTTGTTTATGGACGAAAAAATTTTTACTGTCGAAGAAACATTTAATAAACAAAACGATGCTCGCAGTGCCAGAGAAGCTTCTCAAGTTGCCCTAAAGGTTCAAAAAAGTCATCATCCAGCCTCAGTAATGGTTTGGTGGGGTGTTAGCTACAACGGGGTGACAAAGTTGCATTTTTGTGAGAAGGGCGTCAAAACTTCTGCCAAAATTTATCAAGAAAGTGTCCTTGAAAGTGTAGTGAAACCTCTCAACACGTCATTATTCAAAAATCAGCCTTGGAGTTTCCAGCAAGATTCTGCACCAGGTCATAAGGCGAAGTCAACCCAAAAATGGCTTGAAGAAAATGTTCCAGATTTTATTAAAGCAGAAGATTGGCCTTCCTCTAGCCCAGACCTGAATCCGCTGGATTACGAATTATGGTCTGTCTTAGAGCAAATGACGTGCTCTAAAAGACATTCTAATATCGAATCCTTAAAGAAGTCTCTTACACATGCAGTCGCCAACTTTCCGATTGAAGTCGTGCGTGCTTCCATAGATAAGTGGCCAGCTCGATTAAAGGCAAAAGGCAATCACTTCGAATAACTTGTTGCAATTTCCGTTGTTGACAATGCATTTAATAAATAAACAATGATTTCTTAACATATAACACCTCTTTTATTGAACAGTGCTTCAAAAAGTTTGTAACAGTATTTATGGCTAGACTAGGTAGTATCTACGAGTATATGGATCAGTTCGGATGGTTATTTTCTCCATGGCTAATTTCGGTGCCACTTTCGTCTTGGAATTTTGTTGTTGCTAAATCTCAAATGCGTGTTCAGCTTCAGCAGCTTAGAAAACAGTCCAAAAGTCATACGCCATAATTTTTTGACAAACGATTGTATACTGACCAATATTTCTTTCACTTCAAATGAAAGTACCATAAAACATTTAAACACCAGTACGAGTACGTACTCGTATGTAATTTTCTAAAAATGATTCTATTAAGCTAACTCAATGGATAAGCGTATGTAGCGCACGATCTTCTTTCTCCAAACGATATTTAAATTCTTTTCCAAACTTAGATACATACATTATTTTAACAGTTATTTGAAATCATGCTTATTAACAGTTACTTCACACATTCGTACCATGTGTTAAGTTCCATTTGTGAGCGGTCAATGAGCCTGCAAAGAAACTATAGCATTTCAATAGTAGTTTTCCAAACATTTGAATTTAATTAAAAGCGCGATTACATTTGAAATTTCATGAAATTTGAGGCTATTTGCAGTTCATTAGTCTGTTGCATGTTTTAACATATTTTGATTGAATAAAAATTAAAAATTCAATGAATAATGCATGTTATGCACTATTCCAAAAGGTACATGTTTGTTAACTAAAAACAACGTTGAGTGCAGTCCTAAAAATCTTTGAGATCCTAGATCCATCCTCTAAGTGTGATTATTATTTTCAATAAAGCATTTTTTCCTGTGTTTCGTGTAGATTACCGGCTGGTTCGGTTGGCTTCCCCATTTTAAAGACGTGCTTATCAAAGCCCCCGGCTTTTTATCGTCTCGCCCATTAGCAATGTAAATTTTCAGGTATCTTAGTAATACAGTTGAAAAAAGAAACCAGTTTGGCAACAAGCGTGCGAGCAATAGAATAAGTATGTACTTCCGACTTTTTTTTCGTTCTACTCAATTTTAGTTATGTAAAGAAAAAAATGGAAGAAAATGCCAATGATAGTATCACACCTGGCGCTTGCTCTGTTCTCGTGTGTTTGTTATTGATATTGCTGCTTACGCTTTAAATTGGCCATTGTGGGAGAAAACCAAATGAAGAAGCTAATATGTACTGTCAGACGTATCAAAATGTTATTTACCATGAATCATCATGTGCAATGTAAGATTGATTTAAATCTAGAAAGTTTTTTTTGTGGAGTTAACAATTAGGTCTTTTTAGAATGATTAATATATTTTTTTTATCTTTAGGAGTTAGTTACTTCTATTTATGTCTACAGAAACCAGGTTGAGGTCATCGTCATCATCGTGGCTCGGCAGTCCAACCTTAAGATAAGACAGTCGGGCTACTGACCCAGCGGGTGGGAACACTGCGACCATAGGAGTTCTATTCTGCCGTAACCCATGAATCTGTCAAAAGACCGTGCACCAATAAAAGACAGTTTTGGCAATACAATCCGTAATGATTAGCCATTGATCCATGATAGGTGCCCCATCTGTGGACTTTTGTGCAACGGCAGTGACATCAGGATATCAAGCCTTATCTGGGTCACAGGGGAAAAGAGAAGAAGTAGAATAGAGGACAGTATGTCTTTTGCAGGAATCTGAAGTCTACAGAGATAATAGTACCTGTTCGAGGAGCGACATCCTATAACACGCGATGGTGGAACATCGCACAAGATGTGTTTGTTTGTTGTAGCGGCGCTTCGAGCTCAGATAAAAATATGTGTACCAAAAATTCTGACTATCCATGCTAGTATCCTCTGTGTCCAGGTGGAGAAAAGCAGCTGCTTCGATGGTGTTCTCTCATAACGCAATAGGAGTTAAGCGCGTGGGGGCTGCTGGACAATGAAAGATGTGCTCAACGTCGTGTGGAGCGAGGCTGCGCAGGAGTTTTGAACTTCACTGTCGATGCGGGATAGGTATGAACTCAGACGCGAGCACCAACCAGAACGGAGTTGAGCTAACGTGGTCCTGTTTGGTCTTGCGAGCCGGGCTTCGTCTGGAGATATGGCAGGTGGTTGCGCATTCAATATCTTGTTCGGTTTTAGTTCCGCGATCGAAGAAAGCACCTCTTCACTGTGCAGCGTCGTGATGGCCGACTTATAGCTGGCGTTATCGAAGGGAACTCGTTTAAACCTTTGGATTTCCCTTTCGCGGCCCCCCATTTTCCATCTAACGTGACGCGGTGGTAGGGTTTTGTCCATCAGGTTTGAGTTAGGATGGTCATTCCGATAGCAGCCAACTAGATACTACTTGGTGAGAAGAGTGTTGTGGCTTTTTAAGGGTATCATTTTGGTCTCTTGATGCAGATGGTCCTGTGAAGACATCAGGAGGCAGCTTGTGACAGTTCTAAGAGCAGTGTTATGACAGATCTGTATGTTTCTCTATTGAGTGTTGCATAAATTGTCTGACCATATAAAAAATAAATAACTGGCGCAACAGTCCAATTTGAACCACGGCCTCGAGATGAGTTAGCATCATCTCATTTTCTAGATCGTGACGGTTTTTTGTGCAGAGGTATGTGATCAGCAACACGCTCAACCGAGTTATTTACCCCATAATGGGTACTCATTTAACAGCTGAGTGGGCTCATAGTCCGACACGTAAATCGTCGGAATCGAACCGGGGCCCAGGAACTGCCAGCTAAAGCTTTGAGGACTTTGCTCCTTCTTCTCAACCTGTCACAAATGGTTGACGCATGAGCCGAGGAGGTGGCCATGCTGTCAAGGGTGACACCGAGAATTTTTGGGTGGTTAATTGTGGGAATAGTTTGACCATTTACCGCAACATCCAGTTGTAACCTCACTTCCTTGGTCCAGGTGGTAAAAAGAGTAGCAGAAGACTTCGGTGCTGACAGATTAAGATTCTTACTGATGAAGAAGTTATTGAGCTCTTCAAGATATTCATTTATCTGCTCGATGATGTCATTGTCGGTTGTCAAAATCGAACAGTCATCAGCGTAACTGACGATTTCGAGTCCGTCAGGTGACGTCGGAAGTCCTGACATATATAGATAGATTAAGCAGAGTGGAAAATAAGACTCCCCAAGGAGGACACCCTGTTTAATTTTCATTAGTTTAGAGTTCCCATTTCTAAACTCCGTGTAGGACTGTCTTCCGGCAGGGTAATTTGCGATCCACTTGATTATTCCCGACGGAAGAGATGTACTGCAGATGCCAGGCAGGAGAAACGAGTGGGTGACAGTGCCGAAAGCCTTTGACAGGTCTAAAGTCACTAGAATGGTTCGTTGACATGTTGTTGTTGTTGTATTATAGCAATGGTCGGAATTCGGTGTATTAGTTGGTTACATGCCTACGGTTCGTCGTTATCTTCGGTGTCGAGAGATAGAAAATTAGCTGCCTCTATTGGGTTCTCCCAAAGCGATTTGGGAGTCAGGTGCGTGGGTGCAGTTGGGCAGTGAAAGATGTGGTCCACGTCATGAAGGGCTCCATTACACGCAGGACAGATGTTTGAGACGTCCTGGTCGATGCGGGATAGGTAGGAATTTAGTCGTGACACCAGCCTGACAAAAGTTGGGCGAGTGTCGTTTTCGTTGCTCTCGGAAGTCTTTCCTCTTCCGGAGATATCATTGGTGGTATGGACGAGAGAACTGGATTCCGACCTAAACCTGCAATTGACTGATGAACCTCCTCCTGATGTATCGCTGCGATGACCGACCTGTGTGCGCCACTATCACAGGGTACCGTTTTGTACCTCTGGACATCCCTTTCTAGGTCCCTCAAGTCGCGGCTAACATGTCTGGGTGGCGGCGCCTTGTCCATGAGGTTGGAGTTTGGGTGATCACTTCGGTAGCAACCCACCAGGTATTGCTTGGCAAAAAGCTGGTTGTGGTCCCTTAAAGGCATCATCCTGGTTTCCTTATGTAGATGGTCCTGGGGTGATATCAGGAGACAGCCAGTAACAGTACGGAGAGCGGCATTTTGGCATTCCTGAATCTTTTTCCACTGTGTGTCACAGAGATTCTGTGACCACACAGGACCGGCATAGTTGGTCACTGATCTTCCGACTGCTTTATACGTGACCAGTAGAGTTTCTTTATCATTGTCCCAGGTACTACTGGCCAAGGCTTTGAGGATCTTTTTCCTACTACGCATTCTGTCGCACACGGTTGAGGCATGGGGTGATGATGTGGCCATGCTGTCCAGCGTGAGCCCTAGGATTTAAGGATGGTTTATAGTAGGAATTGGATGATTCCCAATCAAGATTCCAAGTTGCATCTTGACCTCCTTCATCCAGGTGGTGCCGAGGATTTAGACGCTGAGACGGTTAGGTTCTTGCTTATGAAGAACGAGTTAAGTTCTTCAAGTTAATCGTTGATGTGTTCGCACACATCCGCTATGTTGCTCCCTGTTGCCAGAATGGAGCAGTCGTAGCGTAGGAGATGATATCGATTCCTTCAGGTGGTGTTGGGAGTCTTGATTAGTAGAGATTAAACAAGGTAGGAGATAGAACTCCTCCTTGAGGTACACCTTGTTTAATCTTCCTAAGCTTTGATTTGGTGCACCTGAATTCGTTATTGGATTGCCTGCCAGCGAGATAATTGGCAATCCATTTCACTACATGCGTCGGAAGCAATGAACAGTTGATGTCAGACAAAAGCGCTTAATGGCTGACAGTGTCGAAGGCCTGCGACAGGTCCAGCGCCACCAGTATTGTTCTTTGACATGGACGAGCCTGGTTGAGACCATTGTGGATGCGGTATGTAATGGCATCCAAGGCCGTGGTCGTACTGTGCATGCTTCGAAAGCCATGCTGGTGATCTGCGAGCTGGATGTGGGCCGTAAGAACAGGGTGGATTAGTGCTTCAAGCGTTTTGATAACTGGTGACAGTAGAGTTATTGGACGATAGGATTCGCCGAGTGTCGCTTTCTTCCCAGGTTTCAATATTGGGATGACTCTCCCTTTTTTCCATATTTCCGGAACGATCAACGTGGAGATGGATAGATTATAGCCATGAGATAGTTGATGGCTGGCAGATCGAGGTGTTTGAGCACAGTCATTGAAATACCATCTGGTCCCAATGCTTTCGAGTTGTTCGGCTTCCTTATAACTGCAACTACTTCGTCCATGGTGAAAACAGGTATGTATGCTGTCTGTGGTTCGGTTGTGAATCTTCCTAAAAATTTTGCGCTTAAGTCTGTCTGGTGCGGGGTGTTCAATAATGTTCAATAAATTGTTTATTGAAACGACTTGCGCAGTGGGTAGGGTCACTTGTTAAATTTTCACCGAACTGAATGGCGACGTTCCCTTTCTGTTTTGGTTGATTGGAAAGGGCACGGACTGTCGACCATAACTTGTTCAACTCTGTGGTTAGATTGCAGTTATTCAGATGGGTGCTCCATTTTGACCTCCTGTGTTCGGCTACTTGCCTTTGGATCTCGCAGTTCATCGTGAATTCTGGGGTCGTCCGGATTTACGCTCCTGATGCTGTCTCTCTTGTCTGCCAGTCTGGCGGCAGTGGTTGGAAAGTTGGGCTGAATTTTCGGAATCCGTCCTGCAGGAATGAACTTCGCAGCCGCTTTGTTCAGGACTTTCCTTATGTTGGATTCGGCTGTACGAACGTCGGTTGGTGTTGGCAGAGCGAGGAATTTAGCGTTGGTGTGGGAGGTGAAGCCGTTCCAATCAGCCTTACTGTGGTTGACAAACGTGCGGTGTTCAGCAGATAAGATGCTTGTCGGTTTGCCAAGCCTTATCACGATTGGTAGGTGGTCTGAAGATAGTGTTAAGACCGGCTCCCATTGTGTTTCGTTTATGAGGCTAGCGCTAGCAATCGCGGTGTCTGCAGAACTGGAACATGTATCGGCGATGCGAGTGGGGATGTCGTCATTTAGGGTACAGAAATCGGAGGCATCAAGCTGTTCAGCTATTGAGATTCCTTTGACGTCGTTGTTGAGGTTGGAGTGTCAGAGTTCATTGTGAGCACTAAAGTCACCGAGCAGGAGGCGATGTTGACTGGTAAGGAGATGGCTGATATTTACATGGTATCCTGAGGGACAACTGGATACCGGTGGGATGTAAATATTGAAAATTTCGATATCAACATTACCCGATTTTATGGCTGCACTTCCATGGTGTTATCATTACTAATAATATCGATTTCCCGGTATTGCACGGAATGGTGAATAATGAAGGCAAGCCCTCCTCTAGCGTTGTTCAACCTGTCTTTCCTGACAATAGCGTAGTTACCATGTGTGTTGAGGGACTAGTTGGAGTGCAGTTTCGTCTCCTGTATGCTCCAACTTGGATGCGATGTCTGTCCATAAATGATGCGAGTTCGGCGAGCTTGTTCTACAACCCATTGCAGTTGAGTTGGACGAGTGAGAGCGTATTGAAGATGGCAGTCGGTGGTGCAGGTATAACATTGTGTTGAGAAATCCTATGGGAACTGTTAGCAGGCGTCATCGGCAATGGATGGATGATAAACCTGTCTGCGCGCTCGATGGTGTTGTATGTTGGGGCGTGTTAGACGAGGTTGCTACTAGTTGTCCTCTATTCCTACACTGACTGGCAGTAAAGGAGGAATTCCAGTGCCTGTGATGGTTGAGTCCAGAGCAGTATCTTAGGTGGCACCACTGATTGCAGCAATTGCATCTCACTGTAGTTGCGTTTGGGTGTAGCACTCTGTCGCATACGCAGCAGATCCGATCCACGGTCCTGGGTTTCTCTCAATGCTGGCTCGGAGAAGTAGCACTGAGAGCAGTTGCACCGAGATGTTTTGCTCCCAGTGAACATAAAAAAAACGATACGAGGCATGTAACATACGAACACACTTTCCTTCTTGCATTGAAGGGTTTTGGCAGCTCTTGGCCGTTGTAAGGCGAAATTCACACACACGACACCGCGCTGCACGACTGCTTGAAATTTCAGTCGATATACACAGCATCAAATGGGCGGATTCACACTCATCGCTCAGCATGCGATACGATCGACTATGCTTGGCTATTGTGCGTGGCTGCGTCGTGCAGCGCGGTGTCGTGTTTGTGAATTTCGCCTAAAACGGGTCGCTCCGGTGCGTAGAATCGGCTACCGCACGAACGATCCTCAAGTGAAAGTTTCATTCGATTTCAGTAACTCGTAGTATATCACACCGAGCTAGTCCCACCAAATGCAAAGCATAACCTTGGCACCGTGAATATTCGGTTTTGCCGTCGACGTTGAGGCATGTCCGGGCATTCCCCATGACTTTCTGCGCTTGGGATTATCGTAATGAACCCATTTTTCGTCGCCGGTTGAGTCACTCACAGTGATTCAACTAATTCTTCTTGCGTTTGGCACGAATCTTCATCGAGCAGTGCTTCCAATTCGTCGTCTTTGAAAATTTTTTCTCTCCAACCACCCTACTTGTCCTCGACATTGAAATCGCCACTTTTAAAACGTTGAAACCACTCGACATGTTCTGTCACTCAGAGCAAACTCACCGTAAGTATCTGAGAGCATTCGATGAACCTCAGCTGCAGTTTTTTTTTCAAATGGAAGCAGAAGATCAAAACTTCCCGCAAATGATGAGAACTTGGCTCGAAAGCAGACATTTTGAATCACGAATCTTATTAAAAATGCGAACAACTTTTACTAATGCGGGAATGTCGATACGTTCACAGACGTCCAAACTATCTTTAGGCGTGTTTTTTTGTACTGCGGTGCAGGTTAATTGGGGGCTATCCGGGTTAACTTACACACATTACACAAACAACTAGGGTATGTGGTTTGTGTAATGTGTGTAAGTTAACCCGGATAGCCCCCAATTAACCTTCACCGCAGTACAAAAAAACACGCCTTTTGTGACACTTTTGAACTACGTATTTTGACCAGCCCTTACCGATGCAGCCGTCTGTCGGAAAGCGGCGGAAGCAAAGTTGCAATAACTTGCCCTGATCTCCAAGCAACAGGGAAGAAAAATATCGTCCACTCCTGGAGCTCTAAACGGTTTAAAGGACACCATCGCGCATTTTACTTTCTCCATGTCAAAGATGAGCCCCGATTAACTGCTCGCCCGTATTTCAGGGATTCGGTGGGGTCTTTCATTTAGGTGACTTTGGTGGTCACTTTCTGGCAGGACGGACTCTGGAGAAACAGCTCTAGACTTTCGTTTATACCTTCATTGTACGAACCGTGTGGTCCCTATAGAAGGCCGACTCCGTTTGCAGAGTGCTTGGATAGGGCTAATGGGGCTGACCAGTTGTTCCGCTTTGGAGCTGACTAGTTCACCGAATTGACTCCAGTTATTTTTTTTTTGATAATAGTTGTCCGAGCGGAGTATGTTGGATTGTCCCGGGATGTCGAACCCAATATGTTTATGATCCGAAAGGGACACCTCGTCCAACACGTGCCAGTTCGCAATGAACCTGATGATGAAACCGTTAACAAGTACCTCTTCCCTTGCTGCCGCTATAAAGGTAGGGTTGTACCCCCTGTTTAGGACATCCACATGTCTACACATAAGATAATCAAGAAGGCGCTTAATTATGTTGTTGTTGCTGTAGCAATGGTCAGAAGGGCGTTGTGTGAGTGTGTTACATGTTGTTATTTTTCTTCTTCTTCCTCGGTGTTAAGCAACAGGAAGATAGCTGCCTCTACAGGGTTCTTCCACAGCGATCTGGGGGTCAGGTGTGTGGGTGCAGCTGGGCAGTTAAAAATGTGATCCACATCGTGAGGTGTACCATTACAGGCGGAGCATGTGTTCGTGACATCCCGGTCAATGCGAGATAGGTAGGAGTTAAGACGCGAACACCAGCCCGACCGAAGTTGTGCAAGTGTCGTTCTCGCTGCTCTCGGAAGTATTCTCTCATCGGGAGAAATGGCTGGTGGTTGTGTCGAGAGAACTCTATTTGGACCTAGTCCTGCGAAACAGTACCTGGTGGGTTGTTCCCGGAGGGAACACTCCAACACCGACCTCATGGACAAAACAGCCACCAAGACATGTCAGGCGTGATTTGAGGAACCTCAAAAGAGATGTTGAGAGGTACCAAAGGCTTCCCTTTGACAACAACGCATACAGATCAGCCATCGCAGCAATACATCATGAGGAGGTACAAACATAAATCGCTTAATTATGTCGTTGTTATCGCTGCTACACCGTGTGGTGTGCGTTCGCGTCGAAATCGGTCACATACGAATAAGAATACCCTGCACGCGGCCGATACTCCTTTAGCGTGATGCTGATTCGCCTAAAGCACCTTAATAGCGCTCATGAGCCTGCGAAGACAGCGAGCGTTGGACAAATAATTTTTGCTTGTATTTTTTCGGTCGTCGCCTGCGACGCCGATTGTGTGTGCCTAGCAAGACGAACCTTAAGGCTGGGCGCACATTGCATCGCATTTGCATGTTTTCTGTCAAATTAATTGAATCTTTGCTTTCCAAGCGGAGATGCGACTCTGTCAACTTGACAGATACTCGGGCAATATTGTAGCAACAAGTTGGGTTAATTGTTGTGCTTTACAACACATAATTATATAATAAATGAGCGACAAACGACTGGGCAGTAGTGAGATGTATTTCAGCACATTTCTTATCAAATTACTTGTTTAAATATACAAAAATTAACGCAATTATGGTAATACGAAAGCAGCTAAGTATTTGTCAAACTGACTATAATCTTTGCTGAACAAAACGAGCGTTTTTTCGAGAAAATTATAGATAAAAGATAATTTGACAGAAACCACGCGAATGTGATGCAATATGCGGACGCCATTCCAGAGGGCGCTCACGAGGAGGACTATGGTAGAGGACTTTTGTCCACCCCGGGGTGTGGTAGTAGTTACATAGGCAAACGACATGAAACAGGCATTCAAAACAAATTCTTTTCACCCATTCGAATTCTCCCACTTAACTGAGTACCACCAAGCCATTGATCCACCGTTCTCCTCTTCAAACTCCATTGCATTCAAACGCTGAAACAACTCAACTCATAATAGCATTCAACCGTTTCTCCTTTTCTTAAAATCAAATATTTATTTTGGTCTACACAAAAGGGTACAACTCATAAAACAATTTCGCCGTGAACCGAAAGGAAAAATGTATAAGTGCATAGCTTGCTTCTTCTTCCATCCTCTCCACCAACACGAAAAATACGAGTATATTCATCATTTGCATTTGCTTTTATTGCTTTTATAAATACTTTTGAATTTATGTGTCGCTAAAAATATCACGGCTTAATGTAATCGAACTATTCAGACAATTAAATTCATAGAGCGCCATTATCGAATTGGATCTCTAAACGAGTTTAAATTGAATAATTTTTTTTCATCAGTTTTTTTTCCATTGTATGACTTGTTGCCTGTTGCTACCTATGTAATGACTTTTTATTGTGACAATGACGACAGTTTTAATTTTTTCCCATGTACAATTTTCAAATGTGGGGGGAGGGAGAAAGGTCGAGAAGTGAAATAAATTTGCATAGTTTGGTTTTGTACACTGATATCTATAGAATAGTATCACACTACTTGGTAAACTCATTCCGTTTCACATGGCAACTTTAATAAATTTGAATAAATTGGAAATTTTTAAAATTAGAATGAAGAAAGCAAGTTGGAATGTAGAATGGTCACTATATGCGTTAGGGTTATTGGCTGGTTCATAAAAGATGTATGCCAAGAGGAATAAATATGAATGCTATGATTTAAATTACCAGGAGAACCATAAATGTTTGAGATGTTCATTTTGTATCACATTCTAATATTCGACAAAACTGGCAGAAATTCGAGCCTGACACTTTAAGATCGTCCGTAATAATTCGGCTCAAAGTCAGCGCGTTTGTTACGTTTCCTTCGCGCACTATTCGTTTGCCGAACGACTCGCATTCGACGCGTCTACAGTTCAAGCACGAACCATGAATACAACTCTCTCAATCTCTCTCAATTGCCCTAGCCCCTTGTGGGGCATAGTGCGTCAACTGTTCCATGTGGCCTAGTTGACATTTTGACGGCATAAACTGGTTTCGGAAAATGCGGTTGCCAGCATGCACCTCCTGCACATCCATGGCTACGAACGTCGTCGTGGGCGGGATTCGAACCCGAAACGCCGGTAGTCAATCATGAGACTGATGCCTCAACACACTTCGCTACCGGTCGCCCCTGAAAACACTGAATATATATTGATTATCAATTATGTAAGTACGTGAGTTTATGCTGGAACTCTGCATTCTCTCGGCTCAGAAATGAGACAAGAATGCACTTTAACAGAGCCAAGCGCTCTGGAGTGAAAAACTGGCTGAACCTCACTCTCTGAATACATAGGTAAGATCCGACTGTCAAAAAACGCAGCTGCGCTGACGTCAACCATAGGCGCATTTTTTTCAACAGTCCAGATCAAAAGCAGTCCCCTGTGGTGTGGGGTGTAAAAATAATACCACGGCCTTTTCCTTTGAGGGCCTGTCGTTAAAATCGACAATCAAAGGACAGGATGTGTATTCCAGCAACTTGCACTTTCCAAAATCTTTATATGCTAACGAAACGTCAACTATGCCTCGGATAAGGACTAAATCAACGGTTACGACTTTTGGCTATCGTACAATGACAAAGATTGGATTCTAGAATGTGCGTACTCTCCTGGACAATGGATCAGAAGGTCCCCAGAACGCACGATTTCTTCAATTAGAGAGTGAATTTCTGAGGTACAAATTAAACATCTTAGGAGTTAGTGAGATAAGATGGTGGAACAGCGGAGAATTCATCTCTCCAACGGGCAGTACTGTAATGTTGTACTCCGGTAAAGCTACCGGTAGTCGTCGTGAGTCAGGTGTGAGGCTAGTTTTAACCAGAGCCGCGCGAAACTGTCTCTTATCCTGGGAGCCGGTCTCTAACAGAATCTTGACCGCCAGGTTCCGGACCAAAATGAGAAACATCTCAATAATACAATGTTATGCCCCTACTGAACCCGACAATGTCTTGGCAAAAGACTCCTTCTACGAAGAACTAAACCCCGTTCAGAGCAGAACACCTAAAGGTGACATTATAATGGTTATGGGTGATTTGAATGCGAAAGTTTGCGCTGATAACTATGGGCTCAGACATGTGATGGGGAGACACGGTCTTGGTGATCGAAATGACAACGGTGAAAGATTTGTAGAGTTCTGCAACTTTCACAGTCTCTTCATCGGTGGTACTATGTTTGAGCATAAGGACCACCACAAAATCAGTTGGTCTTCTGTTGATCGGCGCAGAACACAAAATCAAATCGGCCACTTTGCCATTAGTAAAAGATTCAAGAGTTACCTCCTGGACGTGGCGAAACAAGAAGGGTGCCGATATTGGGATGGGAAAAGACCATTATCTTATGACCGCTAATGTTCGATTGCGTATTGCAGCCGTGCGCCGCCCTAGCGAAGAAAGATCCAGGAGCCTCAAATTCCACACTGCTCGATTAAAAAATCCAGCTGTCTTACAACAATATAATGACCATCTTGCGCAAAAAGCAGCTGAGATAACTAGTCACCCAGATAGTGACATAAACGAAAACTGGGATGCCATAAAAAATGCGTACATTGATAGCGGAAATACCATCCTTGGAACAAACACGGGTTGCCGGAATAAGCCCTGGATTGTTGAAAAAAAAGGAGCTGAAGGTTCGTTTGGCTGCAGCATCAAACGACAATCGAAGCAGCATCGAACTCCTTTACCGTCAGAAATCTCGAGAAGTTCAGCGTAGTTGCGACGCGATAAAAGAGTTTATGCGAATTCTCTTTTAGCCTCAGCAGAAGAATCCGCAAGAAGTAACAACTTAAACGTCGTATATGGTGTCATCAAGGCGTTTACAGGTGGTCGTAACTCCTGCCAACATCCGGTGAAGGATAGTGATGGAAAGCTACTTATCTTGGAAGAAGATCAATTGAGGCGGTGGAAGGAACACTTCGCCGCGGTCTTGAACCGTGCAACCTCTGGTGAAGTTCCCTCTCATATAGATAATTTAGCTAACCATCGAAATGTGCGTATACGGTCCACTGCCCCGACTAAAGAGGAAATAGTCACTGCAATTATTGCACTAAAACGAAGAAAGGCCGCCGGACTCGACGGTATCCCTGCCGAACTTTATCAAGCAGCGCCAAGCGTAATTGCCGATTTGCTGCACCCACTTTTTGATAAAGCGTGGAATACAGAGACCTTTCCCACTGAGTGGAAGGAAGGTTTGATCATCAAACTTCCAAAGAAGGGTAGCCTCACAGAGTGTAATAATTGGAGACGCATTTGTGTGCTTCCTGCCGTTGCCAAGATAATAGCTAAAATACTCCTGGAAAGACTAAAGGTCCACTTATAATTAGAAAGCACAATTGATGAAGAGCAGGCTGGTTTTCGATCCGGATTCTCCTGTGTCGATCACATTAACACCTTGCGAATCATCATCGAGCAATGCGCTGAATACGATTCTCTGCTTCACTTGTTTTACATCGATTTCGAGAAGGTTTTCGATAGAGTGAACCGGGATTCTATATGGGCGGCCTTGCGCAGGAGAGGCATCCCTGAAAAGCTTGTGGCTATTATTAAGGCAACTTAGACGGCGCGAAATGTCGCGTTCTGTATAAAGGTAAGGTGTCGGGAGACTTTGAAATTCGCAGTGGAGTTCGGCAGGAGTGCATCCTCTCACCGATCCTATTCCTTCCTCATTGTGATCGGCGATGTGTTGCATGCAGCCCTATCCGGACTCGACAGAGGAATTCAATGGACTTTGACATCTTATCTACAACATCTTGACTACGCTGACGACATATGCCTACTCTCCCACAAAATCATGGATGTGTCCGCAATGGCGTTAGATCTCGAGAGGGAGGCAAGCAAGGTTAAGCTAAAGATTAATACCGACAAGACCAAGGTTCTTAGCCCACCATTGCGAAAAAGAAATCCGACACCTATTGCCATCAATATTATTGGTCAGCCTGTGGAGAAGGTGGACAACTTCGTCTACCTGGGTAGCATTGTTGCCGAAAATGGTGGTACGGAGCAGGACATCGCTCGTCGTATCAACCAGGCTAAACGTGCATACGGCATGCTGTCCAAAATCTGGCAGGGCAGTTATCTCAGCATAAAGAGAAAGCTGGGCCTGTTTCGCTCCCTGGTACTGTCAGTGCTTTTGTATGGGAGCAGTACATGGAAAGTTTCCGTAAGAGTTACCAGAAAGCTGCAAGTTTTCGTCGAATTTTAAGAATATTCTGGCCCGATACAATATCCAATGAAGAGCTAAGTCGGCGTACGGGTCAGATGCCAATCGACGAATTGATACGCAGGCGAAAATGGCAGTGGATAGGTCACACATTGCGGAAAAGTGATAACTGCATTGCTTTGCATGCCATGAAATGGAACCCCATTTCCAACCAAGGCCGACCAAGAGGAGGTCCTCGAATCTCATGGCGTCGATCTGTGGCAAAGGAGTGTCAGGCACTGGGTAAGTTTTTTTGGCGAATTGCGCCCCATTGCCCAGAACAGAGTACGATGGCGCGCAGGAGTAGTTGACGCGCTATGCCCCACTAGGGGTTAAGGGTTTTAGAATAGGGATCCCTTCTTCCAAAACTCGGGGATGATAGACGATGAGATAGAGGGGTTAATCGTGGTCGTTAAATAGCCAATTGCTGGCGTATCAAGGTGTTTAAGCATGATCATCGAGATACCATCTGGTCCAAGGACGTTGGAACTCTTTGCCCTTTTAATAGCTGTGGCAACTTCTTCGGATGAAAATTGAAGTGCCTGGTCAACTGACCGGTTGCGAATGCTCCTGGTGATGATGCGCTTATCAGGTCTTATCAGGTGGCGGATGTTCGATAAACTGTTTATTGAAGCTGTTTGCGCATTTCTTAGGATCATTGACCGTGGTGTTGCCGAACTGCATTGCAACATGCCCTTTGTGCTTAGTTGGGTTTGTAAGGGCTCTAACCGTCGACCAGAGCTTATTAACGCCAGTTGTTAGACTGCAATTTTCAAGGTGAGAGTTATATTCCCTTCTCCTGTGAACTGCTACTTGGTTATAAATATCAAGGTTTAATCCCTTGATGTGGGGATCATCTGGGTTTGTGCTGCGTATTCGGTCTCGTTCGTATGCCAATCTGGATGCTCAAGTAGGAAAATTTGGCCGAACCTTGGGTATGCGACCAGCAGGAATAAACATTGTAGCCGTTTCCTGCAGTATGCGTCTTACATTCCGTTCGGCCACGCGCACATACTCGTAAGCTGCATTGGTGAGGGTTTTGAAGCCATCCCAGTCATCTTTGTTGTGATTAATGAATGTGCGGTGACCAGCATACTGAAAGTTAGATGGTTTATTCAGCTTTATGAGGATTGGCTGATGATCCGAGGACAGCGTCAGGACTGGTTCCCATTGTACATCGTTGATGAGTCCGGCGCTAGCAGTCGAGATATCGGGCGAACTGGAACAGGTTCCAGCAATACGACAGAAGACAGAAGTCTGATGCATCAAGTTGTTCAGCTATATTTGGCATTGTTGTCAAGGTTAGAGTGCCACAATTCGTGATGAGCATTGAAATCACCAAGTAGGAGACGATATTGGCCAGTGAGCAGTGGGCTGACATTGACATGGTATCCCGAGGGACAGCTGGATACAGGTGGTATATATATGTTGCAGATTTCAATATCAGTATTGCCCGACTGAATGATTATGGCCTGCATCTCCATGATGTTGTCGGCCGTTGTGGCGTCAATTTCTCGGTACGTTACAAAGTGGTGTATTAAAAAAGCAGTTTCACCACCACCATTGGACACTCTATCTTTTCGGATGATGTTGTAGTTGCCATAGGAGTTGAAGGACGAGTTGGTGTTGAGTTTCGCCTCCTGAATAGCTCCGATCATGATGCGAGGTCTGTCCATAAAAATTGATAATTCTGCGACTTTTCGCTGTAACCCATTGCAATTAAGTTTTACAAATGAGGTGGTTGGAATTGGCGACGGGTGGGGCAGGTGCGAGATTGTGTTGCAATGGAATCCTGTTGGAGATGCTGTTTGCTTGAGTCATGGGGGATAGCTGGGAACTCGTTTGTGTACTAGTTGATGGTGATAAGCTAGTTGTTGTTGTTGTAGCAATGGTCAGAACTCGATGTGTTTGTCTGTTACATGTCTATAGTATCGTCTTCATCCCCGGTGTTGAGGGAAAGAAAATTAGCTGCCTCTATTGGGTTCTCCCACAACGATCTTGGGGTCAGGTGAGTGGGTGCAGCTGGGCAGTGAAAGATATGGTTTACGTCGTGAGGAGTTTCATTACATGCAGAACAGGTGTTTGAGACGTCCTGGTCAATGCGAGATAGGTAGGAGTTCAGTCGCGAACACCAGCCTGACCGAAGTTGGGCGAGTGTTGTTCTCGTGGCTCTCGGAAGTCTTTTCTTTTCCTGAGATATCGTTGGTGGTATGGACGAGAGCACTGGATTCAGACCTAAGGTTGCTATTGACTTGTTGACCTCTTCTCGATGTATTGCTGCGATGGCCGACCTATGTGCGTTACTATCAAATGGTTCCATTTTGTATCTCTGGACGTCTCTTTCAAGGTCCCTCAGGTCGCGCCTGACATGTCTGGGCGGCGGCGTCTTGTCCATGAGATTGACGTTAGGGTGATCACTACGATAGCAACCCACCAAGTATTGCTTGGCAAGAAGCTGGTTGTGATCTCTTAAAGGCATCATCCTGGTTTCCTGATGTAGATGGTCCTGGGGTGACATCAGGAGACAGCCTGTAACAGTGCGGAGAGCGGCGTTTTGGCACGTTTGCATCTTTTTCCATTGCGTGTCACAGAGATTCTGCGACCACACAGGAGCCGCATAGTTGGCCACTGATCTTCCGACTGCTTTGTACGTTACCAGTAGAGTTTCTTTGTCCTTGCCCCAGGTGCTACCGGCCAGGGCTTTGAGGATCTTATTCCTACTGCGCATCCTATCGCATACAGTTGAGGCATGGGGTGATGATGTGGCCATGCTATCTAGCGTAACTCCTAGGATTTTAGGATGGTTTATAGTAGGAATAGGATGATTCCCGATCGAGATATAAAGCTGCATCTTGACCTCCTTCGTCCAGATGGTGAATAGTGTTGCCGAGGATTTGGGCGCTGAGACGGTCAAGTTCTTGTTTATGAAGAACGAGTTTAGTCGTTCAAGATAACCGTTGATGTTTCTACACATAGCCGCTATGTCATTCCCTGTTGCTAGAATGGAACAGTCGTCAGCGTAGGAGATAATATCGAGCCTTTCAGGTGGTGCTGGGAGTCGTGAGAGGTATAGATTGAACAAGGTAGGAGATAGAACTCCTCCTTGAGGTACCCCTTGTTTGATCTTCCTAAGCTTAGATTTGCTGCTCCTGAATTCTGTGTAGGATTGCTTGCCAGCGAGATAACTGGCAATCCATTTCACTATTTGCGTCGGAAGCGGTGAACAGTTGATATCAGACAGAAGCGCTGAATGGCTGACAGTGTCGAAGGCCTTCGACAGATCAAGCGCAACCAATATTGTTCTTCGACATGGACGAGCCTGGTTGAGACCATTATGGATGCGGTATGTAATGGCATCCAAGGCCGTGGTCGTACTGTGCATGCTTCGGAAGCCATGCTGGTGATCTGCGAGCTGGATGTGGGCTGTAAGAACAGGGTGGATTAGTGCTTCCAGCGTTTTGGCAACTGGTGACAGTAAAGTTATTGGACGATAGGATTCGCCGAGTGTCGCTTTCTTCCCAGGTTTTAGTATCGGGATGACTCTCCCTTTTTTCCAGATTTCCGGAACGATCAACGAGGAGATGGATAGATTGTACGTAGCTGTGAGGTAGTTGATGGCTGGAAGATCGAGGTATTTGAGCATGGTCATTGAAATGCCATCTGGTCCCAATGCTTTCGAGTTGTTTGCCTTCCTTATAGCTGCAACTACTTCGTCCGTGGTGAAAACAGGTATGCTATCTGCGGTTCGGTTGTGAATCTGTCTACGGATTTTACGCTGTCTGTCTGGTGCGGGGTGTTCAATAAATTGTTTATTGAAACGACTTGCGCAGTGGGTAGGATCACTTGTTGAATATTCACCGAACTGTATGACGACGTTCCCTCTCTGATTTGGTGGATTGGAGAGGGCACGGACTGTCGACCATAACTTGCTCAACCCTGTGGTTAGATTGCAGTTATTCAGATGGGTGCTTCATTTTGACCTCCTGTGTTCGGCTACTTGCCTTTGGATCTCGCAGTTCATCTCGTGAATTCTGGGGTCGTCTGGGTCTACGCTCCTTATGCCGTCTCTTTCGTCTGCCAATCTAGCGGCGGTGATTGGGAAGTTGGGACGAATTTTCGGAATCCGTCCAGCAGGAATGAACTTCGCAGCCGCTTTGTTCAGGACTTTCCTTATGTTTGATTCGGCTGTGCGAACGTCGGTTGGCGTTGGCAGTGCGAGGAATTTCGCGGTGGTATAGGAGGTAAAACCGTTCCAGTCAGCCTTATTGTGGTTGACAAACGTGCGGTGTTCGGATGATATGATGTTTGATGGTTTGTCAAGCCTTATCACGATTGGTAGGTGGTCTGAAGATAGTGTTAAGACCGGCTCCCATTGCGTTTCATTTATGAGGCCAGCACTAGCAATCGTGATGTCTGGAGAACTGGAACATGTACCGGCGATGCGAGTGGGGATGTCATCATTTAGGGTACAGAAATCTGAGGCATCAATCTGTTCGGCTATTGAGATACCTCTGGCGTCGTTGTTGAGGTTGGAGTGGCAGAGTTCGTGGTGAGCATTAAAGTCACCGAGCAGGAGGCGATGTTGACCAGTGAGGAGATGGTTGATATTTACGTGATATCCAGGGGGACAGCTGGATACCGGTGGAATGTATATATTGTAGATTTCAATATCAACATTACCCGATTTTAAGGCGATGGCTTGCACTTCCATGGTGTTGTCACTGCTGGTGATATCAATTACCCGGTATTGCACGGAATGGTGAATAATGAAGGCAAGCCCTCCTCTCGCGTTGGTCAACCTGTCTTTCCTGACAATAGCGAAGTTGCCATATGAGTTTAGGGACGAGTTGGAGTGCAGTTTCGTCTCCTGTATGGCTCCAACTTGGATGCGATGTCTGTCCATAAATGATGTGAGCTCGGCGATCTTGTTCTGCAACCCATTGCAGTTGAGTTGGACGAGTGAGAGCGTATTGAAAATGGCAATCGGTGGTGCTGGCGTAAGATTGTGTTGGGAAATCCTGTGAGAACTGTTAGTGGGAGTCATAGGAGATGACTGTGAACTTGTCTGGACGCTCGAAGGTGTTGATTGTTGAGGCGTGTTAGACGTGATTGCTACTCGTTGTCCTCTGTTTCTACACTGACTGGCAGTAAAGGAAGGTTTCCAGTGCCTATGATGGTTAAGTCCTGAACAGTGCCTTAGGTGGCACCATTGATTGCAGCAATTGCATTTCACCGTCGTCGCGTTTGGGTGCAGCACTCTATCACATACGTAGCATATCCATGGTCCTGGATTATTTTCAATGCCGGCGCGGAGAAGTAACACTGAGAGCAGTTGCACCGAGATATTTTGCTCCCAGTGAACATAAAAAAAGACGATACGGGCATGTAACACACAAACACACTTTCCTTCTTGCATTGAAGGGTTTTGGCAGCTCTTGGCCGTTGTGAAACGGGTCGCTCCGGTGCGTAGAACCGGCTGCCGCAGGAACGGTGATATGCTAGTCATTTGTGTTGATGTTGATAATTTTTGTCCTCCGTTTCTACATAGACTTGCAGTAAAGGAGGGTTTCCATTGCCTGTGGTGATTCAGCCCAGAGCAGTTTCTCAGATGGCACCATTCGTCGCAGCATGTTCATTTGACTATTGTGGCATTAGGGTGCAGCGGTTTATTGCAGACGCAGCAGATCCAGGTTGTAGGACCTAGGTTGAGCTCAATTCCGGCGCGTTAGAGGAGAATTGAAAGCAGTTGCGCCGCCATGTGTTGCTCCCAATTCTCAGGAAAAACTATGGGTAGTCAGAGTGTGTGACACACACACATATCTTCCATCTTGCGTCGAAGGGGGTTGTGGCAGCTCTTGGCCGTTGTAAAACGGGTCGCTCCGGTGCGTAGACCCGGCTGCCGTAGGAACGAATGCATATGTTGCCAATTGGTACTTTTGGTATCACCACTAGGTCGGTACAAGTCTAGGGTATATGTATATTTTGCGGACTCCGGAGGCGAAGCTTCGGCCCTTATTTTATTAACGAACCCCTGATCTCTAGATGCAATCATAGAGTGGTGACCGAGACCTCAACAATAAACTCGCTTTGTCGCTGACGATTTAGATCCGTTTTTCCGGATTCGATTTAACTTACGAGTATTCCTCAGCGATTTTGATTTTGATGATATCACCGATTTAGTCATAAAACAGGCTAAAGATAATATTTGTGCCGTGATGTGATAATTTTTCTTTGTGTGATATCGCTGGCACATTTAGTCAGAACTTAGTACATAGTTTAAACAAAATTCGAATCGAATGCGAGGCCTTCTAATAAATCAATCTTTTTCATTCGCAGGAATATGGAGTAGGAGATCACCGGCCATTCTTGCAATTAAATCAAAGTGGCATGCAGAAGGCAGAACAAATAAAATTTGCACGATATCTGGGACAAGGATTGCCTAGGTTCACACTTTTCTGCATTTACAGTAATTTTAAGAATATGTTTTGCATCAAACGCTTTGAAAAGTAAGTAAACTCTGTTTTGCCCATTAAACACTTGGACGCTAACCGATCATTGTATATAATTTCAGTTACGGTAAAAATTACAACTTACAGTATATCCTAGACAAGACTAGGAAATTCTTAACCACCTCAGCAGCTGGTAAGTACAAATGTGAAGGAGAAATGGGTAACGGTCTCGATAAAAATGACAGCGAAATGTTAAATGAAAGTAAGTAACGCGAGTTAAATCGAAGCGTGTGTTGTCAATCGTAGTGATTCGTCTAATTGGAGAACTCGGAGCGCTAGGGCCAGATCAATTAATTATTGTGTAGGTTGTGATCGTTGAACGTAGAATTGAAACAGAAGATCGTAAAAGTAGCATTTCGCTCGAAATATTTTTCGAAATCTAACATACAGACTTTAATTACACTTGAGTCGACAAACTAACAAATATCCGTGTTCTCTTTGCCATTTGTTTTTGTGTGTATTTTTTTTTCTAACAACTTAATACAATACCTTAAAAAACAACCCTAAGAATTCAAATCTTTTAATTTATACCACTTCAAAAATCTCACACCACAAATGTAATCAACAGAAACGTCTTCGAGTCCTACAGTGACTACAGCCAACGGTAATAGCACTGTCAAAACGCCCGTATTTACAAAGTGTCTCGAATCGTTAGCAATATTGGAAAATTTTCATGTTCACGAACCGCATCGTATTGAAGACGGGATTTTCACACACATCGGGCGTCTTTCGTCCAAGAAACAGGAACTTCTTAAGGAGTGTGGCATTCAGACCAATCACACCATCACATATGCAGAGAAATGCACAGTCATTGAGAATTTCATGAAATTCTGTCGCGTGAGTAAATTTCAAAAGTGGCAATGGGCTAATTTCGATAATTTCACTAATCCGTTTTATTTGATTTGCTTGTTTTAGGAATACAAGATCACGGACCATCGGCCGTTCTTGGACTTTCACGAAAGCGGACTGCCGAAAACGGAACAAATCAAATTTGCTAGATATTTAGGACAAGGATTGCCGAATCTTACGCTTTATAAAATATACAGCGCGTTTAAAGATGTCCTGGCGCTAAATCGAATAGAAAAGTAAGGAACAAATTGTGTCATGTACATACGTGGAGGTGTTTGTTTTCTTATCTTATGAATTTGCTGTTATAGATTGATTGCCGATGGGTATGATTTGGACGTTATACTGAAGAAGAAAAAGAAGAATCTCCTTAATCGACTGAATTCAGCAAAGAAATGTAAGTACATATATTGATTTTTTTTGCAGTAAAGATCCAACGTTTTTGGAGTGGATCAGGGTCGTTATCTGGGGCGACCGGTAGCGCAGTTTCATGTTTGACTACCGTCGTTTCGGGTTCGAATTGCGTCCACGACAACGTTCGTGGCCATCGATGTCCAGGAGATGCATGCTGGCAACTGCATTCTCCGAAATCAGTTTATGCTGACGAAACGTCGACTGGGCCACATGGAACAGTTGACGCGCTATGCCCCACAAGGGGCTAGGGCAATTGAGAGAGAGAGGGCCATTATCGAAGTCAGTACTCCTCGTTTAATGCCAATGCCAATATTCACGAGATTTTGCGTGAATATTGGCTCGCAATTGCCCACAAAAGTATGAAAACCAAAATCCTTAGAAAACCTTTAAAACTAAATAAGTAGATGTCGTCGAAAAGATCGTATATCTGACACGGTCTCGGCTCCAGATGGGATGAACTACGACTTACTCATTCCAACCCAACCTATGAATAACCCGTAAGTCGTAACTGTTCTGCCCTCCTCGTGGTGGCGGGTGGAAGCAAACTTTTCTTCCGGTAACGTCGCTGCCCGACTGACTAAATTTATTTCGCGTGGGGAGGGGTCGCTAGTATGCGGACTCTGGAAATCAGTTGATCTTTAGTTTTAAATAGGCTTCTGCTAAAGTCGGCGTCGGGCTTTTCTGCCCGGATACTCTGGAGATTATAATGGGACATCTTGTAACAAAATAAAACAGCAAAGAGTCAGATGTCTCTCAAATTATATCGGCGACTGCAACCTCCGAGCTTTCTTTCTCGAAATTGGAAATTGTACTGTTTTTAATTGCAAGGCAAGGGTGACGAGACCACAGCGTTAGGTTTGCTTTCCGACTATGAACTTGATACCGTCACTCGGAGAAATCCGAGCTAACGACTGTAGGGGTTGTTGTTGTAGCAATGGAATTCGGTGTGTTTGTTGGTTACATGCCTATGGATTCGTCTTCATTCCCGGTGTTGAGGGATAGAAAGTTAGCTGCCTGTATTGGGTTCTCCCACCGTTGATGTGTTCACACATATCCGCTATGTTATTCCCTGTTGCCAGATTGGAGCAGTCGTCAGCGTAGTGGATGATGTCGATCCCTTCAGGTGGTGTTGGTAGTCTTGATAAGTATAGATTAAACAAGGTAGGAGATAGAACTCCTCCTTCAGGTACACCTTGTTTAATCATCCTAAGCTTTGATTTGCTGCTCCTGAATTCTGTATAGGATTGCCTGCCAGCGAAATAATTGGCAATCCATTTCACTACTTGCGTCGGAAGCGATGAACAGTTGATGTCGGACAGAAGCGCTGAATGGCTGACAGTGTCGAAGGCCTTCGACAGGTCAAGCGCCACCAGTATTGTTCTTTGACATGGACGAGCCTGGTTGAGACCATTATGGATGCGGGATGTAATGGCATCCAAGGCCGTGGTCGTACTGTGCATGCTTCGGAAGCTATGCTGGTGATCTGCGAGCTGGATGTGGGCCGTAAGAACAGGGTGGATTAGTGCTTCAAGCGTTTTGGAAACTGGTGACAGTAGAGTTATTGGACGATAGGATTCGTCGAGTGTCGCTTTCTTCCCAGGTTTCAATATTGGGATGACTCTCCCTTTTTTCCATATTTCTGGAACGATCAGCGAGTAGATAGATAGATTGAAAGTAGCCGTGAAATAGTTGATGGCTGGCAGATCGAGATGTTTGGTGGATTGGAAAGGGCGCGGACTGTCGACCATAACTTGCTTGCTCAACCCTGTGATTAGATTGCAGCTATTCAGATGCTCCATTTTGACCTCCTGTGTTACTTGTCTATGGATTTCGCAGTTCATCTGGCGGCAGTGGTTGAAAGTTAGGCCGAATTTTCGGAATCCGTCCTGCAGGAATGAGCTTCGCAGCCGCTTTGTTCATGACTTTCCTTATGTTGGATTCGGCTGTACGAACGTCGGTTGGCGTTGGCAGACCGTGAAATTTAGCGTTGGTATAGGAGGTGAAACCGTTCCAATCAGCCTTATTGGGGTTGACAAACGTGCGGTTTGTCAAGCCTTATCGCGATTGGTAAGCGGTCTGAAGATAGTGTTAAGACCGGCTCCCATTGTATTTCATTTATGAGGCTAGCACTGGCAATCATGATATCTGGAGAACTGGAACATGTACCGGCGATGCGAGTGGGGATGTGGTTATTTAGAGTACAAAAATCGGAAGCGTCAATCTGTTCAACTATTGAGATTCCGCTGGCGTCGTTGTTAGGGCTGGAGTACCAGAGTTCATGGTGATCATTAAAGTCACACAAAGTTGGTACAATATTTACATGGTATCCTGACGGACAACTGGATACCGGTGGGATGTAAATGTTATAAACTTCAATATATCGACATTACCCGATTTTATGGCGATTGCCTGCACTTCCATGGTGTTATCATTACTAATAAAGTCGATTTCCCGGTATTGCACGGAATGGTGAATAATGAAGGCAAGCCCTCCTCCGGCGTTGGTCAACCTGTGTTTCCTGACAATAGCGTAGTTGCCATATGTGTTGAGGGAAGAGTTGGAGTGGAGTTTCGTCTCCTGTATTGCTCCAACTTGGATGCGATGTCTGTCCATAAATGATGCGAGTTCGGCGATTTTGTTCTGCAACCTATTGCAATTGAGTTAGACGAGTGGGAGCGTATTGAAGATGGCAGTCGGTGGTGCAGGTGTAAGATTGTTTTGAGAAATCCTATGGGAACTATTAGCAGGAGTCATCGGAGATGGCTGTAAACCTGTCCGAGTGCACGATGGTGTTCGATGTTGAGGCGTGTTAGACGAGGTTGTTGCTTGTAGTCCTCTGTTCCTACACTGACTGACAGTAAAGGAGGAATTCCAGCGCCTGTGATGGTCAAGTCCAGAGCAGTATCTTAGTTGAGTCGCTCCGGTGCGTAGAACGAAAGACATTTGTTTCCGATTCCAATGGAATCGAAAAGTCTTCGATCAAATAGCGGTTCCATTCATCGGTTTGTCTCCAAAGCGGGAAAAATTCAGATGTTTTGGATTATATATCGATTCTGATAATCAATTTTAATCCATTTGAAAGTATCTTTGGTAACGCAGGTTGTCATATCATGAAATACGAAATATGTTGTTTTTTATACCCTAGTTTCTCTAAAAGCCTGGTATACAGTCCGCCGTTAAATGAAAAGAACTGTGAAATCAATACAAAAAGAGATTTTATGACACTTTTAGTTTCTGGACGGACTGTATATCAGGCTTAAATAGATTCTACACATTTCAGTCATCGATTCTATTGTACATCGACTACCGTCATCGATTTTAGATCGATTATTGTCCTCATTTTCGGTATCGCAAAAGCTGCCATGTCCATACAAAACAAATGTCTCCGACATGTCATCGATAAAGTCATCGTTTCCTTATAGTAGACAGTCTTCGATCCAGTATCGACCAAGTTCCGATTCTTGTCTGACTGGGGACTAGATTGATTGAGTTTTGTTTTGTCTCGCGTTCTCTGAGCCACCATAAATCGATGCCCAAACTAAAACGAGACGGTTGGCTAGGCCAGGCCTATATCACCAGCGATTATCGATATACATATATAGGTCTGCCATCTCATGGAGATCAAAACATGCATGGACAGGGGTCCAGATAATATGCACTTCACTAAGGGATATAATCAAGCTGTGGATTTCATTTATGAGATAATGCTGTGATTCGTTGTTAAGCAACATATTGCATGCGAAAAGACTGTCCGTGAAAATGGCAAGTTTGAAAAACCGTCTTTGTATTGCTAACTTTACACACTCCATGATCGCTCTCAGTTTAGCTGAGTTGGCGGATGTGGAGTCGGTGACCTTGAAAATGTGTGCTTCTCTTACATTTTTAAACAAACATGCAAAGCCTAAAACGTTTCCGTCAAAGTATGCGTCAGTGGCAGATATTATGAAACCATTTGCTTTTAAATCTTCTTCTAGGTTGCAGAGCTTTTGGAGGATAGGGATGCCACTCGGAAACTCCCTCTCTCTTGCCAAGATTTCCCTAAAATCAAGATTTATCGTACAGTTCTGAGCAGGGTTTCCAGGCCTATCGTTCTGGATGCGCTCAAAAACATCCCTAGATTCCCGGTAGCATGATGTTAAGCTGTTGTTTAAAGAGGAGTTGTTTTGGATTTTTTTTATAGACATCGTTGTTACTGTTTTTGATTTTGATAATTTCCATGGCAGTGCACAGAAGGCTCCTATATTGAAATGGGAGTTCACCTGATAGGGCATAGATGATTTGAACAGGTGTCGTTTTGGCAAGTTCTAAGCATCTCCTAATGTTGTTATTTAGGAAAGCTGGTATCTTGTCATTTACATACTTGGGCTTGTTGTTAGCTGTTGTGATTCCATATTCCAGTTTGGAGCGAACATGGCTTTTGTACAACATAAGGCTCTTCGAAGGAGATAAGCCTCCTTTGAATCCTGATACAAGTTTCAGTGCATTTGTTCCGGAGCTCATTTTTTAGTGGCTTCGTCATAGTGCTGTTTAACAGATAAAGAGGATGAGACTAGGAAACCAAGAAATTTAATGTTGAAGGTCTGTTGAACCAGTTCATCGCCGATGGTAATGTTTAGATCTCTTCCTCTATTCTTGGAAAACCTGATCGTTTGGCTTTTGCGGCTGTTTATGACTAGACCTAAGGAGTTGCACCGCTCAACAAAAAGATTTGTTTTGTTTTGAAGGTTATCGATCGAATCGCCTATTTTTTCTCCAAGAGAGATGATAACAAAATCATCCGCGAACTGCAAAATGTGAGTCCTGTTGTCAGAAATTTAGTGTAAGCTAGCAGTGTATCAGTTGAAGAGCGTGGGACTTAGGCAGCTGCCTTGTGGAAGTCCGTTTGAAATTTTCACGTTTTCAGTTCCCATTATTAAGACTCTTTTCTGAAGGAAGTTTATAATCCAGTGTATAAGATGGGACGAAATGCTATAATCTAAACAGACTTGTTGTAGATGAAGGAGATCCACCCTTTCATACGCGTTGGAGATATCTACAGATATAGCTGTCACCTTGAAGTTATTGTTTAGGGCAATTTGAATCTCTAGCAGCAGCTCATTTAAGCACATGTTCGTCGATTTGTCTTTTCTATATGCATAACTGTGTTGAGGGATTATTTCATTGTATTCCAAGAAGTCGTTTAGAACGTTTTTAACTAATCCATTTAAGATTTTAGCAAAAACGTTTATCATGGAGATTGGTCTATAATTTCTGATATCTGATAACTGTTTGTCTTTTTTGGGGATGGGGACTATTTTGATATTCCTCCATTCCTCAGGAAGACTTTGATTGCTCCATATGTTACTAAGCGCTTCAAAAGCTTTTAGTAGAGCTTCATTATTTAGGCTTTTTAAGTGGCTATATGATATGCCATCAGGACCAGTTGCTGAGGAGCTAGACCTTTTTTCAAGTATCTTCAGAAATTCCTGGTAAGAGAGAGAAGGAGGCTCCGAGTGAGTGGCTACTATTTGTATAGGGGTTGATCTGGTTAGGTATTGAGTTTAAGTAGCTCTAAAAAGCTGATGTTGTTTTCGTTGTTCCAAGAAGAGGTGCTGCGGCTAACAGCTTGAATGCTTTATTTTATTAACAAAGCACCAGCACTCCGTAGAGTTGTTAGAATTGCAGAGTTCATTTATTTTAGTATCCCACTCTCTTTTTTTGCCTCTTTATTTTTTTCCCGCCACGTTTGGTTTGCTGTTTGAAAGTTCTCAAAATTCGTCATATTGGGATTTGCCAGGAAGTCCCTGTATGCATTGGATTTAATAACGAAAATTTTTTTTAATGAGTTGTCCCACCAGCCTTTGGGTGTTCTTGAGCTGTGGCTATTCAAATGAAAAGTGGCTTTTTTAATCTCACTTCTAATGTCTGGCTACAAATCCTCCACTTCTGGTTTTAACTTGCAAGCTTTCGTATTGGATTAAGGCATGATGGCTTCTGCCAATACGATTGCTCAAAATTTTCCAGCTAAAGTTTAAACTATTGTCATTTACAAAGGTTAGATCCGGGATGGAGTGGTTGGACAATAAATTGTCTAAAGATTGATAGAAAGTTGGCTCTCCATTATTTAAATTGATGAAGTCTGACTGCTCTATTAACTCTAGGAGCTTTTTACCTTTAGGGCTTGATAGTGTATCACCCCATGACACATGCCTAGCATTGAAGTCGCCTGCCAGAATGACATTGGATTTGTTTTGCAGGAATGACAAAACTTTGTTCATTTCTGCAACGAAGACATTAGTGGCAGTGTCTGGTTTGAAGTAAACTGAAGCTATTGTAATGTTTGGGTTTAAATTTGTCGTCTCTATCATGGCAATGTCTGAGTCAGTTTCAAAGGAAAATCTGCTGGCTTTAATTGTGCTTTTGAGATAGATCGCTGTTCCTCCATTTCTGTCTTGTCCTCCTTTGTGTATGTGACAGTTGTAGTTCATTATTTTGAATTTTGGATTGCTTATGTCGAAATCGAAGATTTCCGATAGTATTGCAAAGTCAATTTCTTCTTCATTAAGAAAATATTCTAATTCATTTTTGCTCTTGGGTATACTCTGTATATTAAATTGGATTATTTTTACCATTTATTGTTTTATTGGAATAGCTGCAGCCGCTATCTAAAGAGTCGACTGCTTCTCTTAACTTGAAAAATTCGTTTCTCATTGTTGGGTCGTTGGAATTCGTAACAAAATTTGTGCAGAGTGTAATGAGTTTGTGCAGTATCTTTCTTTTTTCTTTTTTCTTTTCTTTCTCTTCGGGAAAGGCTAACTTGTCATGTTGGCATTGATATTGTTCGACTTGCGGAAATTTGTTCATTGGTACACTCTGAGGCTTTTTAGTCACTGTGCTATACTTAGCCTTAGAGGTTAGAAGGGTGTTGACATCACGGATAGGGTTTTTGGTTTTGGATTGATTCCTGTTGGGGAGGTGAGGATAAGCTATATCGTATTCTTCAGAATTATTAATAACCTCATAGTAGTTATTGGAATAGTTCTGATCTACCTCATTTATGGGGATGTTCAAAACAGCACTTATTTGATTCTTGTTCAAATATTTGACCCATTCCGGACAGTTTCTATTATTAGCTGAGTGGTCGGTTCTGTTGCATAAAATGCATTTGATAACCGTACATTCGCCATGACAGTTATCATTTCCACATTTCAGACATCTCTTGCCGCTAGATTTGCAAAAAGCTGTGGAGTGTCCTAATCTCCCGCATTTGCTACATTGCCTAGGTCTAGGGACATAATATTCTACCTTGAAAAACATGTGAAAGATTTCCATTTCTTCTGGCATTTTAGAACCTTTAAAGGTGTACTTGACAGTGATTGAGGGTAAGAACTTTCCTGGATTTTTTGGATCTCTTCTATTTAAACGTTGTACATATTCTATTTCAATTGAAGAGACAGATTCCTTTAATAGTTCTTCCTCGGAGAGCTCAGTGGAAATGTCCTTGACTATTCCATAGCGGTAAATTAAGTTGGATGGGATAAAAGCTTTAAATCCTGCCTTCCTGACTGCGTCATTCAGAACATGATTATTCGCGTTTTGAGCTGTGTCTAAGGTGACTTTGAATCTTTTGAAATCAACTTTTTTTATGTTGGTGATTCCCTTTAGATCCAAATACCTGATTTCCAAGAAGAATTTCAACCTGTCCACAGTTTTTTGCGAGGTTAAGTTACAGTGACTTATTCGCCAAATGTTGGAGCCAGATACATACGGGACAAGCTCATTCCATGCCTCTTATGTTCTAAGGGACTAGCATATGATGACAATTCAGAAATGACAGTCGCATTGTCATAGCCATACGATTTTTTGTCAGTAGTCAATTTTGAGCTATGAAATTTGACAATTGATGGATGACTAGATGCGACTGTTGTTCATAACACAACGACCTGTTGCAGGGCTGCTTCAGTACTGCTGGCACAGCGTGTTACGATTCCGCTTTGTTTTACGAACTTAGTCATTATTTTGAAGAAAAAGTTAAATTTTTAGTTCTTAGTACAGTAGCCGCTCGAAAATTAGAAAAAAAAGTTTTGGCCAATTCTAATTTCCAAGATTTTCTAATTTCCAAGCGTTTTGAAAAAATGTCGAAAACAGTGGTCCGTAAGTTAATGTAAAAAGAATCGTTTTAAGGTTTTATGTAAGTTTGTTTATTAAGAGGTAAAAGCACAAATGAAACATGAAGCAAACAATTATGTGGTGAACAATTCACTTATCTTTGATTATCTTTTGCCAACATTTGCTGACAAGTTTACGGCTTTGTCGCGAATATTTTAAATCGCAAATATTTCGGATGCCGTTACATAATTTTCTTTAGCCCAGCAAAGCAAGCGATTGGAACAATTAATTGCCTCTGCATGGGAAACGCCGGCATCAACCTCCTCGTCGTCAGAGTCGCATCATCATCATCATCGTGGCGCGACAGCCCGATGTCGGGCCTTGGCCGCCTGGATCATTGTCCTCCAATTATCTCGGTCACGTGACCGCGTCCTCCAATTTTGGGAGCCCAGCAGCTGCGCGGCGTCCACACCTACTGAGCTCTCCCAACGAGATCTCGGTCGTCCTCGCAGCCTCGCTCCGTCGACTCGTTCTGCATTCATTACTCTCTTAGGCATGCGATCATCGTCCATTCTTTGTACATGCCCTGCCCATTGAAGTCGTTGTAGTTTGACGATTTTCGAGACTTGCAGCTCATCGTACATTTCATACAACTCATGGTTGTACCGGATGCGCCATCCATCTCGATCGCAAACAGCCCCGAAAATTCGCCGTAGAACCTTACGTTCGAAAGTGTCTAGCATGTTTTCGGAGGCTTGAGTTAGGGTCCATGCTTCGCAGCCATAGCATAGCACTGGTCGTATAATGGTTTTGTACACGCGGAGCTTCGTGTTTCTGTGCACATGTTTCGATTTCATTATGGGGAGAACCGAGAAAAAAGTCTTATTAGCTAACTGTATCCGTCGCTTGATTTCGTCAGTTTCGTTGGCGTCTCTTGACAGGTTGCAACCCAGGTAGATGAAGTTGTTCACGAACTCGATGTTGAGGTCCTCCACGTTGATGCTCGGTTGTGCAGGTGTCCTTGTCACCGATTGCATCATTATTTTAGTTTTACCCTCGTTAATACGTAATCCAACTTCCTTTGCAGCGGTATCGAGCGTATGCAGAAGTTCTTCTGCGTCAGCCAATCTTCGGGACATGATGTTGATGTCGTCGGCGTACGCTGCTAATTGTGTCGACTTGATGAGCAGCGTCTTGCTGTTGTCCATATTCATGGCCCGAATAACGTATTCCAGTGCTAGGTTGAAGAGCGTCGGTGCCAGTCCATCGCCCTGTTTCAAACCAGTGCGTGTTTCAAATAGATCAGTAAGTCTATTCTGGATCCTGACTTGTGAGACGGAGTTGGTCATCGTCATCTTTGTCAGTCGCACTAATTTTGCTGGTATACCAAATTGCAGCATGATGTTGTACAGTACTCCACGATCGATACTGTCGTATGCCTGCTTGAAGTCGACAAAGATTTGGTATACGTTTACGTTGTATTCCCAGCACCTCTGGAGTATCAGTTTGACTGAGAAGAGCTGATCGGTTGTGGAGCGACCAGGTCTGAAACCGCTTTGATATTCGCCAATGACTCGTTCTGCGTACGGTTTTATTCTATTTTCCAGAATTTTCGTCAAAATTTTATAGGACGTACAAACTAGTGAGATGCCCCTGTAATTCTCACATCGCAATTTATCTCCCTTTTTATGGATTGGACAGATGATGCTTCTGCGCCAATCGTCTGGGATCTCCTCGTTCTCCCATACTCGCAGGAGTAATTGATGTATGGCATCAACTAGGCTCGTTCCACCGAATCTTAGCAGTTCAGCTGGGATCTCGTCAGCGCCCGGCGCTTTATTTCGTTTTAGTGACCGCAACGCGAGATCAACTTCCTCTACTGTCGGGGGTTGAATGGGTGGGCCTAGATCAACAATATCATCGAGAGCTTCCTGTGTGGGGATGTTAGATGGTCGGTTTAGAAGCTCTTCAAAATAAGAGGCCCATCGTTTGTTAATACCATCGGTGTCGCTGATGATGTTTCCATCCTTGTCCTTACAAAGGCTAGTCCTGGGTTGGTAGCCGTTCTTAATTGTATTTACTAGTTTGTACGCTTGTCTGGTGTTCCTATTAGCTAAGTTTTCGTTTATGTTCAGCAACTGCTCGTCAAAGTATTTACGTTTCTTACGTCTAATTATTCTATTCGATATTCGCCGTAGCTCGTCATATTTTTCTCTTCTGGCTCTGGTTCCTCGTTGAATCCATTGTCTGTAGGCCTCGTTTTTCGCGTCAAGTGAATTTTTGCATTCTTCGTCGAACCAGTCATTTCGCGCTCGCCGGGCTTTATATCCCACGACCTTCTCTGCGACATCCTTGATGGTACCCTTGAGTTCTTCCCAGAACCCATGGACGCCTGTGTTGCTGATGTTGTGTAGCATAGGTGATAGTTTTTCCTCAAGGGCGGTAGTATACGCCACCGCTGTAGCATCACTCAAGAGCTTATCAACCGCAAAGATTTTGGGAGGGCTGATTCTTGACTGGTGCACTGAGGAAATTCTACATCTGTAGGTCGTCTTCACCAAGTGATGATCTGAGTCGCAGTTTGCTCCTCGATAGGAGCGGACATCCATGACACTAGACGCCCATCTCCTGCAAATGAGGACGTGGTCAATTTGGTTGACGGTATGTGCGTCTGGAGACTTCCAGGTCTGCTTGTGAATGCGTCGATGCGGGAAACACGTAGAGCTTACGACTAGATTCCTGCTGCAGGCGAAGTCGATAAGTCGCTGGCCGTTATCGTTACATTCTTCATGGAGGCTGTGGCCTCCAGAGGTCCCCCGATGCCAACTTTCATTCCCGACTTTCGCGTTAAAGTCTCCCAGCAGCAATTTGACGTCGTTTGTTGGAAGTGAGTCGAAGAGAGTTTCAAGGCGGGCGTAGAACTCGTCTTTTACTGCGTCTTCTTTAACTTCAGTGGGGGCATGCACATTGATGAGCCAGAGATTGAAGAATCGAGTCTTGATGCGAATCGCACACAGCCGTTCATTTATGGGTTTGAAGTCAGTAATATGCGGTTTGAGGTGATTGTCCACTATAAATGCTACTCCAAACTCCTTGCGGCCCGATGGTTTGCCACTTGTAAAAATTGTGTGCGATTTCTTGTCATTAATCTCGCTGCCAAGCCAATTTGTTTCCTGGACTGCAGTAATGCTCAGTTTGTACTTTTCGACCTGTTGAAGGAGGGCCTTCTCGGCCCCCGGTTTGTTCAGGGAGCGTGCATTCCAGGATCCGAAAGAATAATCCTTTATTCGTTTGCGTGGTCGTCGTTGTTGATCCGTCCAATCCGAGGCTTTTGTTCCAGGTTTCTTGACATGGAGTGGTTTTTACAAGGACGAGTTGTCAGCACGTCGCTTAACCCCATTCGGGGGATGGCCTCGGAGATAGCTGCTTCAGATGGTTTAATAAATGTGCTGGAGCCCACACAACTATGTAGCAGGTCCAACTACGCAAGTCATTCCATCCTACTAGACCTGAGACGCTTAGGTGTTTGTCAGCCATTCAGGCTACAGCTATCTGCCTTTTCCAAACTGTCTTATCGCTAAGACATTGGCCGTCAGCGAATTGATACACTGCCGTTACCAGGGGGCGCCCACGTGGAGGACTATGGAAAAGGTCTTTGCCCCCCCGTCAGAGTCGCAACTGTTGGTTAAAATCGAATTTTCATCAACTTTGTCATCATTCCACTCTTCGAACTCCGTGGACGTTACTTCCTACATATTGTAAATAAGGGACCTTTACATTGTCTATTGTATAGTTTGAATTTGTCGTAATTTACCTGTCCCAGAAGTTGAAACAATTCTATTGTCTCTTGCCGGAGCCTTAGGTTAGCCAGGGGAATATTGTCTTCCTCTTCAAAATCGCTTTCGTAATTCACATTCACACTAGCGGAATCTAGTATACCCATGATCTTTCTCCAACTCAAGAGGCGAAACTCATGGCAGTCGTTGCAAGCTTTCCTTCTTTTTCTGCTGAGGGCTTAGGACGTACGAGTCTTGTACAACACGTCATCGATGTCGGCGGCAGCAGGCCAATTAAGCAGAGACATTTTGCGGTCTCCCCCGCCATCGAGAAGCACCTCTTTGCAGAAATCGACAGAATGCTTGCAATGGGTGTCATTGAAGAGTCCACCAGTCCTTAGTCTTCGCCTGTCACCCTTGTAGTGAAGCCCGGTAAGGTCCGGATGTGTGTGAACACTCGGAAAGTGAACGACGTCACGGTCAAGGACGCTTATCCTTTGCCTCTGATCGATGGTATACTAGGTCGACTCCCCAAAGCCGAGGTTATCTCGAGTCTCGACCTAAAAGACGCCTTTTGGCAAATACCACTCGACCCAGAGTCAAGGGAGAAGACGGCTTTCACTGTTCTAGGTCGGCCATTGTATCAATTCGTAACGATGCCGTTCGGATTGTGCAATGCTCCTCAGACCATGCAGAGGCTAATGGACCCAGTCGTTCCACCTCATCTGCGCCACCAGGTCTTCATTTACTTGGATGACCTGCTGATAATTACGGAGACATTCGAGGAACATTTTGAGATCCTCCGGGAATTAGCTCTTTGTTTTCGCAAGGCCGGTTTAACCCTTAACGTTGAGAAGAGCCAGTTCTTCATGAAGCAAGTTCATTATTTAGGCCACATAATTGGGAACGGAACAATCAAAACAGATTCGGAAAAAGTCCGTGCTATTGTCAAATTTCCAAGGCCGAGTTCAGTAAAACCGGTGCGTCGATTTCTCTCTCTCCGAGGAAGGACTGAAGGCTTTTGGGGCTTTACAAGATAGCTTGTCGTCTGCTCCCGTTTTGCATAGCCCGGATTTTGCAAAATCTTTCGCTATCCATTGCGATACGAGCCAGTCTGGCATTGGAGCAGTATTAGTTCAGCTAAACGATGACGGAGCTGAAGTCCCAATTGCCTTTATGTCGAAAAAGTTCAACTCGGCCCAACAAAATTATTCAGTCTCTGAGCAGGAATGTCTGGCAGCGGTGCTGGCGATTAAAAAATTCCGCGCTTATGTCGAGGGACACGAGTTTTCGGTTATCACCGACCATGCCTCGTTAAAGTGGTTAATGTCCCAACCGGACTTAAATGGGAAGTTAGCGAGGTGGGCGTTAAAGCTACAAGGCTTTAAATTCACCATTAAGCATAGGATAGGGGGCCAGCATGTGGTCCCCGACACGCTCTCCCGTGGATACTCAGCTGACGCCCTCTCGATAGAATCCTTGGATTTAGACACGACCCTTGAAATTGACTTGTCATCACCCTGTTTTAAGTCTGACTCTTATATCGCATTAATTCGACACATCCAAGAAAACCAACACCGCCTTCCGGATCTAAAGGTTCTGGACGAATTTGTATACCGACGCTCGGAGTATGCGACCGGGAACTCATGGAAATTATGGGTTCCAGAGGGCTTAACGTCGACCTTAATTGCACGCGCGTATAATCATCCACTATGTGCGCACGGAGAATTAGGAAAAACACTAAGACGCCTTAGGACTTTTTACTTTTGGCCGAAAATGTCATTAGAAGTGAAAAATTTCGTGAGCGCGTGCATTAAGTGTAAGGAAACTAAAGCCCCAAATGAAGTTCTTAGACCTCCCATGGGGAATCTTGTCGTTGCTGAGCGCATATTTCAGCGCCTGTACGTCGATTTAATCGTGCCATATCCACGATCTCGTTCCGGAAATATGGGGGCAATCGTTTTGTTAGACCATCTGTCGAAATTTACCCAATTACCCAAACGTGACAATTTCCGGTAGCAGATTTCTTAGAACATTATGTACCTATTTAACAAGAATGTAACGGAATGCATTTCATTGTTAAAAAGGGGAAAATGTAAAGTCACACTTCTTACGCTTGAAAATTTGAACAGTTTATTCTAATTTTAGAGCGGCGAATGCACATAATTCGCTTGTTCTAATTTCCAAGCAATTCTAATTTCCACGAGTTCTAATTTCCGAGCGGCTACTGTATAAATGGACCTCTCAATTTTAAAACATTTCAATTCTATTCCAGCAAACAAGGAAGCTGCTGAGGCCAATAATAAACAGACGCCGCCGGTTCAGGACTCGAATCAGACCACGCCCCAGCCAGCACAACCACAGCAACAGCCACAGCAGCAACCGCAGCCGCAACCACAGCAACCCCAACAACTCCAAATCCCCCTGCAACCAAATCAACAGCAACTCGATCAAAATCCATACGAAAATATGGTGACCTCTTAACAAAAAAAGATTAAGTCGCAGAAGACGCGGACAAGAAAAAGGTGAAAGAGAAATGATGAAATGGTGCGGTGAGGAATGCATGCTGAAATGTTAGGGAAAGTGTAATGTAAAACTATTAAAATGTATGAAAAAAGTGAAACTACTATATTGAAAGTGGACCAGCGGTTGTTGTGTCTTACGCATTAATGTTAAGTTTCTAAAAGCTTACACCACACACACACACAAGAGTTAAAATGACAAAAGAAAACTGACTATTATTACTTGATTATTATAATATTATTACAAAGTGAAATTATCTCATCTCTATACTCATTTTATGTCCATTTCAAATTTATTTAAATGCATCATTGTATTGCACGTCTTATTTGATTTTATGTTATATTCTAGACGATATGATTATATTTTTAATGCTTTATTTTTGTACCAATAAGTAAACATATTTCACTCCTACTTATTGTGACTATACATAGTATTCGTAATAATTAACAAGAGAAACCGAACGAACAATATACTAAAATGCGTAACGATAGGCAAACACACACAGAGAGAGAGAGATTGAGAGACGTTATCGACAACATGTTTTTATTATTATCATTATTTTGTTTTTATATCATCCGTTCGTGCTTTCTTTAATTATTGTCAAGTTTCGTTTGGTAGCTTTTTATCAAATCATCCACGTGAACAAGTTAATATGTGTATGTTGCCATCTCATAGCATTTGAGTCGTGCTTTCTGTATTGCAGAAGAAAATAAATAAGATGGCTGGGTGCTTGGCATGTGGCGCATTTTTAACATTGTATTTCATAAGGAATGTAAAAAAAACATTGTATTTGTTGCTCGACACACAAATACTATTGGGATTGGCCTTGATATGAATAGAGAGTGCATGAGAGTAAGCGAGCGAAAGTTTTCATAGGAGCGCAGTGTGGTTAGGGAACGTACGAAAAGCAATTGTAAAATGATTATAAACAAAAAAAAACATAAAATTAAAGAGTTCAGATATTTAAAGAAGAATCACTCACACACATATTATTACATGGACAAAATTCCTACATAAAATATGTAATTTGTAAAAAAGCAAAATATAAAAGAAAAAATAAACACAAGTGTCAAATATATATATATTTATTCATGTCAATAGGATGATTGTATACATTACATTTTTACGACTACATCATATAACATATAATTTTTAATTTCCATTTTCAACAGAGAGACAATAGAAAAGAATCTCTTGATAATGCTCTTCATTCACTCATTTTAAATTTACATATAAATATATATTATATATTTTAGCTCACTTATTGCATGCATGAACACTTTATTATATTATATATATTATTTTTGTTCCATTTCATGTCTTCTTATTTCATTTTATACGCTATTATTATACATATTTAATAGACATTATATTGAAAATTGAATAAAACTAAATTGTTTTTAAATTGTTGCTTATTTTTGCAATTCTTTTATCATTATTATACATTTATATATAAAAAGAAAGTTGCTTAATATTTCATTTTTCCCCCATTTAAAATTTTAGTAATAGATATATAAATATATATTATGTTAGACATATTAAAAAACAAAAAGAAATTATAAAAGTCAAAAACAATGAAAAACGTAAAAAAGTCAGAAAAGTCAAAACCCAGTATTAGGCATATATAGATTAGATAAAACAAGAAAACAAAAATCTAAAAATCCAAATATCGCATTCGAGGCTAGATTAAGATATTATTTTCAAACAAAATTGTAGCAAAACAAAAAAAAAGAATGAAAATAAATGCAGTACTAAGTGAAAAGAGTAAAACAGCAAAATCATGAACAATTATTACGAATTATAATTGCTGATATATATATGTATATTAGATATTCTGTAATAATGTGAAATGAAAATGAAAATCAACAAACAAGAGCCTTGCAAACAAATAACTTTTAAGATCATCAACTAAAATGAAAACGGTTAAAAGAGGGAACGAAAGATAGGCACAGACAGACAGTACGCAATGCAAAATTTATGAAAATTAGATATATGTATTATATAAATATATACAGTCGTTTTAAAAATATTGTTTTGATCAGATAATTTCGTTCTCGTTATTTCTTGTTTTGTTCATTAAAAATCATGTGCAATGTCAACATAAAAACAAGCAGACATTTGTTGCAGGCAACATAAACACAAACACACACGGTTAATCACTTATAATAAAAGGAACATTATTATGCCGAAAATATGGAAATGTTTTGTTTACTCTGTTGTTTTGTTGAATAAGTCAAGGCTGCAAAATGTGGTTTCTCAGATGAATCAAATTTAACCACGATGGTTTGGACGGGTTTTATCACTATTTCCATGCCGAGAAGATGGCATTATGGTTTGGAAACTGTCTTCCTGCCATTAAAGTTTTAAAGTACAAAAATGACAGTAAAATCTTACCAAACGGTATTGAAAACAGCATTTCCGCGATGTCAAGACATTTTTATTCCATAGAAATTTATTTATAGATAGACATAGCAGCAAAACTCGATAGTCCTCGTGGGCGCCCCCTGGAACGGCAGTGGTCGTTGACCATTGCTAACCAAGTCTATCCGCCAGTAATGACGGTGCGATGATTCGGTTGAGGCAAACATAAAAATAATGCTTAATCCTACCTTTAAATCATTTTCAGAAATAATTTAAAAGATTCATGTCGGTGATGTTACAGAGATGCTGAAAAGAATCAATACACCAAAATAAATAGACCTAATTTAGTATATGGGGGGCAAAAATTCCTCTTTCATAGTCCTCCGCGTGGGCGCCCCCTGGAACGGCAGTGGTCACTGACCATTGCTAACCAACGTCAAGCCGCCAGTGATTGTGGTGCGATGATTTGGTTGAGGTAAATCTTCCCCCTGTGGTGTGGGGTGTAAAAATAATACCACGGCCTTTCCCTTTAAGGGCCTGTCGTTAAAACCGACAATCAAAGGACAGGATGTGTATGCCAGCAACTTGCACTATCTGAAATCTTTATATGCTAACGAAAAATCAACTATGCCTCGGATAAGGACTGATTCAACGGTTACGACTTTTAGCTACCGTACAATGACAAGGATTGGATTCTGGAATTTGCGTACTCCCCTGGACAATGGATCAAAAGGTCCGCAAAACGCGCGATTTCTTCAATTAGAGAGTGAATTTCTGAGGTACAAATTAAACATTTAAGGAATTAGTGAGATAAGATGGTGGAACAGCAGATAATTTATCTCTCCAACGGGCAGCACTGTAATGTTGTACTCCGATAAACCTACCGGTAGTCGTCGTGAGTCAGGCGTGGGGCTCCTTTCAACCAAAGCCGCAGGAAACTGTCTCTTATCCTGGGATCCGGTCTTCGACCGAATCATGACCGCCAGGTTCCGAACCAAAATGGGGAACATCTCAATAATACAATGTTATGCTCCAACTGAATCCGACAATGTCTTGGCGAAAGACTCCTTCTATGAACAACTAAACGCCGTTCAGAGCAGAACACCCAAAGTTGACATTATAATGGTTTTGGGTGATTTTGTTGCGAACCACTGGTACAGGTGAATCATCATGCAGCATTCGCTTTCAGCTGAACTGACCTACGCCAACATCTATCGTCCACAATGTACAGCTGACCGGCTATGCATATCAGGGCAATAGTGACTGCAACAGCATAGATCAAGCGGTGAGAGTGCATCATGCAAACTCTATGTCGATGTCGTCACTGTTGTCGTGATATTGGCCGGTACATCCATTGCATTGTTGATGACAACGATGGGTGGCTGGATGATCGTCGTCGTCGTCCTCCTATTCGAAGCGGCGGCAATTTGTTTTATGCAGCGAGTGGTGGCGATGACCGGCGACTATGGGGATTGGGATGCGGAAGACCGTTGATGGCGGTAAATTTGAGGGTACTGACCCTGGGTTTGATTTTGGGTGGATGAGGGCGGGTTTTTATGGGGAGATGGAGTTTGGATTTTGGACAGGACGGTAGATTGTCGGATAGTTGGCGAAGTTTTCTTTTTAAAGAAAGGATTTTTTTTTTGAAAAGTGAATTGTGAATAAGGCTGAGAAAGACGTTAGAGTTTGTTTTTCTGTTGCAATTGGAACAAGAACGAAAGGAAGTTTATTTGTGATTCTGGAACGTGTGTTTTAAAAACATCAGTTTTCGCTATGTGCTAAGTTGGTTACTGTTTGCCGGTGTCAAAGAAATTGGACGCAAAAAAACTTATCAAGAAAATAGCAGTGCGAGAAGAAACCTTGTAAATAAAAAAAAGGAAGAAGAAAAAAAAACAAACTTAATTAAAAGTAAAAATTTATGTATAAAAACTCAAACGTGAAGAGACGTTAGTTAACCAATTCGTATCATTCAAATAAACTGAAGATTGAAAAGTTGAATTTACGAAAGCGTACGACGGAAAAATTTTGATGGAATCAAGAAAGTACTTGGATTTATGCATGGGACTGGATGATAATCTGTTGCTGCAAAGTGTCTCTGGAGAACCTGTTAACTAGTTGGATGAAATTCGGTTTGCGATCTCTAATTCTCACTCGGATATATTTTTATTTTTGTTGATTTGAATTTTCATTGATTTAGTGGTGTTGTACAAGTTTATTTTTGAATTTAAATTTTTCTTTAATTTGGAAATTTGTAGTAATTAATCGTGCTGAATTCAAGCTGAAAGGCGATCGATCGTCATCGAGGGAATTCGCAGTGAGTTTAAATTTTTCTTATTCATTTTCATTGTAATATTTTTCTTTTGCATATACACTGAATTAGATTTTTTTCAATTTTTTTTTGTTTTTCGATTTCTTTTTTTTTTCTTTGTTTTAATCTATCCAGAATTCTAAGACTTTCTTTTGCTCCTAACAATTTTTATCGTTGATTTGTTTTAATTTTTATTTGTTCAGTAATATATTTTATAATGATTAATTAATCTTTTCCTCAAATTGGGTTCTTCCGTGTCCCGAAGGATGGGCACATTCCTTCCCTCCTCCTAATCCTTCCCTCGTCTCTCTTTAATGTTTTAGGTGGCTGAGCTAGGACTAGGATGCTTTGGCTCCAAACCCACGACCTCCGCTGGTCTAGCCGGGACCTGAGCCACCGAGCCACAAGCATCCTGGTCATCAACAAATTTTTGTTGCAGTGACGGCGGCTCGACAAAGCCGTGGTTCGCAACAATTTGAATGCTAAAGTTGGCGCTGATAACTATGGGCTCAGACATGTGATGGGGAGACACGGTCTTGGTGATCGTACTGACAACGGTGAAAGATTTGAAGAGTTTTGCAACTTTCACAGTCTCTTCATCGGTGGTACTATGTTTGAGCATAAGGACCACCACAAAATCAGTTGGTCCTCTGTTGATCGGCGCAGAACACAAAATCAGATCGACCACTTTGCCATTAGTAAAAGATTCAAGAGTTGCCTCCTGGACGTGCGAAACAAGAAGGGTGCCGATATTGGGACGGGAAGAGACCATTATCTTATTTTTTTAATGCGTATTGTAGCCGTGCGCCGCCCTAGCGACGAAAGATCCAGGGGCCGCAAATTCAACGCCGCTTGATTAAAAAAATCCAGCTGTTTTACAACAATATAATGACCATCTTGCGCAAAAAGCAGCTAAGATAACTAGTCATCCAGATAGTGACATAAATGAAATCTGGGAAGCCATAAAAAATGCGTACATTGATAGCGCAAATACCATCTTTGGTGCAAACCCGGATTGTCGGAATAAGCCCTGGATGTCCGACGCTTCATGGCAGCGGATTGTTGAAAGAAAAGTACTGAATGTTCGTTTGGCTGCAGCAACAGACGATAATCGAAGCAGCATCGAACTTCTTTACCGTCAGAAAGCTCGAGAAGCTCAGCGTAGTGTGCTACGCGAATTCTCTTTTAGCCTCAGCGGAAGAAGCTGCAAGAAGTAACAACTTAAACGCCGTATACGGTATCATCAACGAGTTTACAGGTGGTCGTAACTCCTGCCAACATCCGGTGAACGATAGTGTTGGAAAGAAGATCAAATGAGGCGGTGGAAAGAACACTTCGCCGCAGTCTTGAACCGTGTAACCTCTGGTGAAGTTCCCCCACATACAGATAACTTGGCTAACCATCAAAATCAGCGTATACAGTCCACTGCCCCGACGAAAGAGCAAATAGTCACTACAATTATTGCACTGAAACGACGAAAGGCCGCCGGACTCAACGGTATCCCTGCCGAACTTTATCAAGCAGCACCAAGCGAAACTGCCGATTTGTTGCACGCACTTGTTGATAAAGCGTGGGATACAGAGACCTTTCCGAACTGAGTGGAAGTAAGGTTTGATCATCAAACTTCCGAAGAATGGTAGCCTCGCAGACTGTAATAATTGGAGAGGCATTTGTGTGCTTCCTACCGTTGCCAAGATAATAGCTAAAATCGTCCTGGAAAGACTAAAGACTATTATTAAGGCAACCTATGACGGCGTGAAATGTCTCGTTCTCCATAAAGGTAAGGTGTCGGGGGCCTTTGAGATTCCCAGTGGAGTTCGGCAGGGTATCCTCTCACCGATCCTATTCCTCATAGTGATCGGCGATATGTTGCATGCAGCGCTATCCGGACTCGACTGAGGAATTCAGTGGACTTCGACATCTTATCTAAAGCATCTTGACTACGCTGGCGACATATGCATACTCTCCCACAAAATCATGGATCTGCCCGCAATGGCGATAGATCTCGAGAGGGAGGCAAGCAAGGTTGGGCTAAAGATTAATACCAACAAGACCAAGGTTCTTAGCCAACCATTGCGAAAAAGAAATCCGACACCTATTGCCATCAATATTAATGGGCAGCCTGTGGAGAAGGTGGACAACTTCGTCTACCTAGGTAGCATTGTTGCCGAAAATGGTGGTACGGAGCAGGACATCGCTCATCGTATCAACCAGGCTAAACGCGCATACGGCATGCTGTCCAAAATCTTGCAGAGCAGTTATCTCAGCATCAAAACCAAGCTGGGCCTGTTTCGCTCCCTGGTACTATCAGTGCTTTTGTATGGGAGCAGTACATGGAAAGTTTCCGTAGGAGTTACCAGAAAGCTGCAAGTTTTCGCCAGCTCATGTCTTCGTCGAATTTTAAGAATATTCTGGCCCGATACAATATCAAATGAAGAGTTATGTCGGCGTACGGGTCAGATGCCAGTCGACGAATTGATACGCAGGCGAAAATGGCAGTGGATAGGTCTCGCATTGCGGAAGACTGATAACAGCTTTGCTTTGCATGCCATGAAATGGAACCCCATTTCCAACCAAGGCCGCCCAAGAGGGGGTCCTAGAATCACATGGCGTCGATCTGTGGCAAAGGAGTGTCAGGCACTGAGTAAGTCTTTTGGGGAGTTGCGCCCCATTGCCCAGAACAGAATACGATTGCGTGCAGGAGTAGTTGATGCACTTTGCCCCAACAGGGGTTTAGGCAAAGTACAATAGTAGGTAAAAACGTCTTGAGCATGTCATTTGAACTCAGGAGAAATGAAATACTGTCTTCTTTTCGGACTAGTCGAAATCTAAACCATACGTCCGTGACGGAAGAATCCTTATGTGTCGGAAACCCCTACAAAGGCTCATCCATGAATGCCTTCCAAGACTCATTCCGAAATCGGAAGTATTGTAGTTATGGTGCGGGGAGGTTTTTCCAGTCTTTAAAGTGGCCGAATACGCTTCCTTACTTCAAAAGTAGCAGCAGCTGTTTACTTGTGGAAAACGAATAGAAGCCTTGTGCGTTAGTTATTTATAATGTTTCACATTTCTCGAGGTCCCAGCCACATATGGATTTTTCAGTGGCAAGCATACAGTTTAAACTTTGACTCGCTCGAAAAGACGACAGTGTTCCACATTTTCTGGGCAGGGCCGTCGAGAGAAAATCCGGGCCCGGGACTCAACGGGACTGGGGCCCCATAATGTGACATAATAATAATGGAAATAATTGAACGTGTTTCGTGTTTGAAAGAATTCGAAAATTTTCAATAAATATTTTTTGTATTAAAAATTCAGCTTAAAAAAGTATGTGTTTATTACGAATTCATTCAATTTCCCGACAAAATTTTAACTTCGCTTTTCCCTTCTCGTGTCGGGCCTCCCATCCTTCCTGTCATCTCCATCTTGAACTTCCCTAAACACTTTTCTAGCCAGCACCCAGCATTTTCTTACCCTCCTACATCTACATCTGGATGGATCAAAAGAAAAACTGCAGTTCGTGAGTTTCGAATACTCTGCTTCTCATGCATCTTTGCGTATAGGATTGTGAGACTATTTTATCGATTAATCGAAGTTTCCGGCAAACTATCACTTTTCCGCAAATATGTCTACTAAGCGAAATTGTACAGAGGACTAACATCTGAAGAATTTGATATTAAAACTTTCTATGACTACCAGTTGTTCAGCTCCGAGCGATTTTTGGAAAGCGTCCAGCTTGACCGTCTGTTGTTCTTTTCCTCAACCTCCCAGGATAACGACCACAATTCCCAGCTGGCACCCTCCACTTTCCTAGTCTCCTACAGTCCCTAGAAAACAATCCACTAAGAAACCGCGGTTCGCCAATTTTTCATACTCAACCACCGTCAGCTCTTAGTCTATTATATGACTATCAGGAACAATGGTAACGCCAAATGAAATTGCTTTGAAAACACTTGTATTATTGCCACGGTCAATTCCATGTCTGTGCCAGGCTTATTAATACATAAAAAAAAAAAATCTATAATACGTATTAATTAAAAATAATTTTGATTTCATAACCTCCATATGTTATTTAATATAATATTTATGAAATGCGTTATGAGAAAAATTATCTTTCTTTGTTTTACATTTTTCTAATTTCCGGGCCCCTAAAAACACGGGCCCAGTGCGATCCGCCCCTTCTGCACCTCCCTCTCGACGGCTCTGCTTCTGGGTCCGCGTGGCATGCTTCTGAGTCCATTGCAAACATGTTTACCAGGGGGGTGGCACTTCATACAATTTAAGCAAAAGCGCATTGTCAATTGATACGCAAATAATCAAATAAAAGTTACCTTTAGAGCAATGAAGAAGAAGACACAGGAAGTAGTCATATCGAAAAATTTGGGAACCATTCGCCTATATGTGGTTGTCACACGACCACTATTACATTTTAACAAATGGCGTAGGTGATCATATTTTTGGGGACTGGGAAAATTTGATGCGAGTTACGAAATTTATTAGGCCGGCCGCATCTTGGACGTAGGCAGGGCAGCGCGCACATTGCATTGTTGTTGTAACAATTGTCAAAATCTGAATTTACAACAAAAATTCCATGTGCGCGCTGCGCTGCCCTGCCTACGTCCAAGATGCGGCCGGCCTTACTGTTGCAAGTATGAATATTATTTAAAGTTCGCAACAGACGATCGATCAAACCGTTCGTGACCACCATCGAACCACATGAACTTCATAGGACGTGCTGAATGAAATTTTCATCACTTCCACTTTTTATAAACGTTTTTAGGACAGATGCAGTCGCTATGGTGCTGTTTATTTTATATTAATATATTCGCCACAGCAATCGTACCGAACCGTTCGTCACTACACGCAATTGAGGAAGTAGTTTCACACTACAGGCGAAATCACTTGATTTGACAGCTTGTGTGAACCGCAAAATCACATTTGTATGGATCTCACATTTTCATACAAAATTATCTGACCAGATTTGGCCCTTTCTAATTAATTGACCATTAGTAAAAACAAAACTTTCCCACTTTCTTTCACCCACACATCACACTTTAAACGCTACGCCACTGAAACAAAAGTAAATCAGCTGATAACCCACGTGGGCAACTTTTATTTTCATTTGATGGCTGATGGACCGCGAGCAAAAACATTTAGTTTCCGAAAAAGATCTTTACACTATGGGAATTTGAAATACATAGAGCGAAACTACACTAAATTTTGAAAGCAATCAGGGTATTTACCTGAGAACCGACACTCAACTTTGTCGAGAATTTCATCTGTTTCGCGCAAACTACAACTGCACACCATATTTCAGTGATATTTACACGATTTTGCACATTGAATCAACTTACTGAGTACACTAAATCGACACTGAAACATTAATTTACAGTTCCGGTGGCAATTACAATTAAACTAACCGCGTTTTCACTCAAAAATCAATCAATTTTCACTGATATCACACAATTGGATTTCAATCAGCACGAAAATGACGTCTAGAATTGTCATCAAAAGTAAAAACAGCTGATGGTAGCCAAAAAAAGAAAACAACAGTTTGGTTCCCTACACATACAGCACACACATACGTTGGTCTCCATCCTCTTCTTTTGTATATCAATACTTTAGAGGGATAGGGACGGCTCTTCAAATGCCAACTGCCTAGTACGTTTCATCGTATGAGTAACATACTTGCTAGTCCACATCACCCCTTCGTGTACTGATGGAATCCAACACATATGCAACTACTAGGCAGGCTCTCTTAATTCGTATGGAGTCCCATTTCTTGTTAGCAATAATCTCTATTCTTTGTGTTTACCTTGTGGAATGACTTCAATGCATGTAAGCCAGCTTTCACAAGCCCTTTTCTCTAAAAACTTCTTGATCCGATTTGCTTACCCGTTGCTCGAAGTAGATCGTTCCTATATCAATTTTTTTTGTTATTAGGCAGATTTCTGATAATTTTAAATGAATATTCAACTCATTTCGGTTTAAATCGTAAATTTATTTATGCCATCATGTTTATTAATATCTCTATTAGGTCCATTTGTTTTAGAGATATGTGGTAGTTTTAAAATTTGGGTCAACTGTAATATTCAGAAAAAAGAAACCCTCTCATCTGCTATTCAGAATGTTATTAACCAGTACCATATTCTCTCTATTCATATAAATTTTGTAATTCATTTTTAATTATGAGCCCTCTATAGAAACATTCGTGAACGTATCTTTCTTTTTTGTAAAAAAAAAACCAATTTACTGAAAATTAACACAAGATAAAATCCGATTACCGATTAATGCAAAATTTAAATATCGTAAAATAAATTTCATATACAGTCGAGAGCTATAAAGGCGTTCGAAAATTGCATATTATTTCATTAAATAAGCATAATGAAGCTCTCCCTCGACTATAAGGATTTTTTTTTTATCATTTTCAGCCATGAAATTCGCCACACAACATTCACATTTGCCAGCAAGCTCCATGCCTACCTATTAAATGATTACAAAGTTAATTTGGCCAGAACAAATAGATACAATGGCACCACTTCTAAGGGAAGTTGTAGGGACTATATGAGTAGTAAGCAATCCGCGCACAGTCAATCCCCAAAGCCTATTGCAGCACGTCCAAATTGGCTATTAACGACCCACTGATAATTTTGCATAAAAAAATGTTCATTTAAAATTACAGCTAATTAATGGTGAAATTTTATGGGGACGCCTAGACGCAATTATCTTTTTTCACCGATATTTTTGGCGACACGAGAACGATATGTCAGGGGTTGTGATGGCTTGCCATGCAGGAGTACGTACAACAAAATCAATATTTATTGTATATGACGAGATAGCACCCTATTTGCACTCAATTATCTTTTAATTAAGTGCATGACGTTCCACAGGGATACGAGATGTGAATTTATTTATACTCCTTCTATTGGGTATAAAAAGTTACGCTGGACTGGATAGATGCATTCAAGCTAGAGTAAGGGATTAGTTGTTTCGAACATGAACGGGAAATGTTGTTTATTGACTAAGATATTCAAAATTTGCCCTCTTTAGCTAAGCTTTAAAATATATTAATATATTGATACGTATATCATCGGTTTTTTTAAGATTGTTAGTTGAGAATATCGAACTGATCATTTCTTCGATTTAGCGATGGATTTATCTCATGATATCCCAATGATCTACGTGCGTGTAACAGTGTTGTAGATAAGGGGAACACCCCCTTGAGTTCCCATACAATCGCTTCTGTTGTTCATATTTCGAGTATGAGAAAAACAAGGTCTACGAGTATAAAGCACGATTCACACAAAACAGTGATGACACAGTGCCGTGACTGGCCCGTGATTCCACTGACGACATCGGGAATATTCTTCTACGAATTTTGAAGGGGATATGCCCATGATTCAAGAATAGAAGGTTACGCAACGCGCAGGTCCGTTATTCAGCCACCGAACGAGAGAAAAAGCTCGTGACGTCACAGTTTCAATTTTTCATACGAGCGCGTGTATTTTGTACGAAGTATCATATTTTTTGAAAGAAAAATTGCTTTCAAATCTGCAGTTTTATTTTAATTTTGATGAAATATTTTATTTTGGACCTCCACAACAAGGGGAAGGTTACTGTCTGTAGGGCATTTTGAAAATCCACCCCATCCACCTTTATAGCCCCGCCCCCTTAAAGTAAATTTACATTTTTACATACGATTTTATTCGTATCTTGACGAAATTTTGTATAATGCACCTCCAAGATTAGTGGAAGGTTAATGTTCACATAAGATTTCAAAAAACCACCCTCATCCCCTTTCCCAACCCCTAAAACGAAATCTGTAAATTTATCTACAGTTTTATTCCGATCTGAATGAAATTTAGTGTATGAGACCTTACAGGCAAGGAGAACGTGACTGTCTACTTAAGATTTCGGAAAACCACCCCCCCCCCCCCTCACTTCTAAAAGTAAATCGGCAAATATATCTGCAGTTTTATTCCGATCTTGATGAAACTTCGCATATTTGATCTTCATGGGTAGATAAAGGTGACTATGTCTACATAGGATTTCGGAAAACCACCCCCATCCCTCTTCTAATTCCTAAAAGGAAATCTGTGAATTTATCTACAGTTTTATTCCGATTTTAATGAAATTTTGTATATTAGACCTTCAAGGCTGGGAGAAAGAACGGAATAAAACTGTAGATAAATTTGCAGATTTCCTTTTAGGGGTGGGAAGGCAGATGGGGTTGGTTTTTGAAAATCTATGAAGACACTCACCTTCCTCTAGCCTTGAAGCTCTAATATTCAAAGTTTCATCAAGATCGGAATAAAACTGTAGGCGCATTTCGAGATTTAGCGGTGAAGGGGGAAGGGGGTGGTTTTCCGAAATTCGATGTAGGCAGTTCCCTAGCGTTGAAGGTCTAATATGCGATATTTCATTAAGATCAAAATGAAACTGTAGAAACATTTGCAGATACCTTTTTGGTGGTGAGAATGGGGATGGGGGTGGTTCTTTGAAAATATATGTAGACATTCACCTCCCCCTAGCCTTGAAAGGTCTAATATGAAAAGTTTCACCAAGATCGGACTATAACTGCAGGAAAATTCGCAGATTTCCTTTTAGGGGTGAAAAGGGGGATTGGGGTGGTTTTCCAAAATCCTATTTAGACAGCAACTTTCCCCCAGTCTTGAAGATCTAATATAAAAAATTTCATCAAAATCGGAATAAAATCGCAGATAAATTTGCAGATCGATTTGGGATGAGATCGGGAATGTGTGTGTGTGTGTGTGGGGGGGGGGGGGGGGGGGGGGGGGAAGGTCCGAAATCCTATGTAGACAGTCACCTTCCCCCAACCATGAAGGACAAATATACAAAATTTCATCTAGATCAGAATAACACTGTGGATAAATTCGCTGATTTCCCTTTAGGGGTAAGAAGGTGGATGAGGGAGGTTTTTTTTAAAACCTAGGTAGAAACTCACCTTCCTCTAGTGTTTAAGGTCTAATATACAAAGTTTCATCACAATCGGAATAAAACTGCAGATACACTTGCTAATTTTGTTTTAGGGGTGAGAAGGGAGTTGTGGGTAGTTTTCCTAAGGCTGATGTAGACAGTCACCTTTCCCTGGAAGGTCTCAAATACAAAATTTCATGAAGATCGGAATAAAACTGTAGCTAAATTCGCAGATTGCCTTTTAGGGGTGGGAAGGGGGATAAGGGTAGTTTTTTGAAATCTTATGTAAACATTTACTTTCCCTTAGTTGTGGAGGCCAAATACTCAAAATTTCACGAAAATCGGATTAAAACTGTAGATTTGTAAGCGAATTCTCTATAAAAAGTATCTGATTTCCTAACAAATTCACGGAAAGCTTTCGAAAAGTAAAACTGTGACGTCATGCGCAGAGAGAACGAAAAAGTTGCACACTTCTTTGCGTAACCTTCTATTCTTGAACCATGGGATATGCCCGACGATTGACCGCGAAGTGCAAACAGTGCACTCAGATTTCTTTGGGACAATATTTTTAGATTTACTCGGTCGTGTTTTCAGACCGTGAAATTTTTTCCATGATGAATGGCGAAAAGCTTATTGAGTTGGTACGCGTTTGAGGACGAACATTATGGCCGCAGTAATGAACAGAGATTCCACAGATGCTAAAGAAAGTGATGAAGTACTAGTCGAAAATGAAGAAATATTTGCTATTGTCAAAAGTATGAGTTTAACATGGCTATGAACCAACAACCGTTTGCTGACCCAAGTGCCGCCAAAATGTGTTCTACCCCAACGTGCCAGTATGAACAACCTTCTCCTTCAGAAACCTATCAGTCTACTTCGAGGGATAACCACCAATCAAGATCATCTATTAGACAAAATAAAGAGAATATAGCAAACAGCACAATGCAAGAGTTTTACCAAAATTTGTCTTCATAATATTCAAGAATTTCAAAAAATACTAACATTTCTCTCTTTCTCTGGATCCTGTCAACCCCTTGTGGAGCATAGGGCATTAACCACGCCGGGGGGCAAAGACCTCTTCCATAGTCCTCCGCGTGGGCGCCCCCTGGAACGGCTAACCAAGCCAACCGAGTTTTGCACTGCAAAACATTTGGTAGAGGCACATAACGATGATCATCCTGAATGGCCAATAACACCAGTGCGTCTCAGGAAATAGGCGAACGGTGGAGTTACAACACAGTTGTGAGAATACCAACACGTCACACCCAGCTGAAAGATCATCAAAAGAACCCGCAATTAGAAACACCATTGGAGAGCTACCTCTGCGCTATATAAAAAATAGCTCCCGGCGACTCTTAGGACACCTAAGGAAGCAACCCTTCCCCTGAGATTGGGTATGTGGGCTTGTAACCTGCGTACCTGAAATAAATTTACACTCGAAACATTAAACGAGCCTCGGATACCACTAACATTTACTTTTTGATTATTTGTTTGTAAATGTTTGTCAGAATACAGTTTTTTTTTGAGTGCTTATATCAAATTGAAAACTCTTATCTCAAACAAACAGCGAGCATTTCCTTTGGTGAGATAGCTTTCTCCAGTGTATATTAAGCTTTTACAGATGAACTTCTTCTATCTTGCTCAACAGTGAGTTGAATCAGAAAATATCGTCGGAATGAAATACGGTATGGTTACGGTGAGGGCACGTTTGCGCTGTCACGGTCAAGCATCGGGCAGATGTGAATAAGTCCCTTCAGAATTCATGAAAGAATATTTTCGACCTCGTCGGTGGAATCACGGCACTGTGGCGTCACGCTTGTAACGGACGGTTTGGTGGGCATCCAGAGATGCCTGTGGGGATGGATGCTAAAGTCGCACGATGACCGTGAAGGTCAGGCAGTGCCATCTGGCGAAGAAATAGGCACCTCAACGAGCTAAGCAGCCGTCTATGCTTGCTGTAGCTCAGTTCGGGAGTGTGTGTGTGAGGGGGGGGGGGGGTTCGCCACTCGTTGCCTCTGTCCTTTATGTATTAATAAATCATAGGTCTGGGGAACACAGCACAAACAGGGGAGGTAAAAATGGGGAGTAATAAAAAATGGGGCGAAAAAGATGGAATGGTTGACGGACGGATAGGATGCTCTCGCATTAGGGTCCAGGTGTAATAGGACCCTCCGCCTCTAGTTTCGTACCACCGACAGATCATTACTCATCAGGTGCTGCCATCGATTTGCCGGTAGAAGTATCACAACCAGACCAGAATATGGTTCATTACACGGTCGTGTGTGAATCAGCCTTTAGTTGGCAGCTACTCCCTATCCATGGGAGCGGTGTCAACGGCTATTGAAGAAGGGAACCTCATCTGAACTGGTTGAGAGCGGGGGTTCCGCAGTCTAGTTGGTCAGCATCAGCTGCCTGGTATCCACGGAAGCGGTTACAGGCACTCTTTCCTCCATGGCGTCATCATGTTGTTCACATGAATCCGTTTTGTCGACTTTCGCCGTCCTTCCATTGGACCCCCACTTCATTAGATGCAGTGGGACCTTGCCAAAGCGATATGACAGAGTAAACTTGCTCTCCCTAACTGTCTCTAGATAGATGCTCGGTCAATCCCTAAAATAACTTGGAGTTCCTCTTCTCCCAAACCGCTCGAATTACCCTTCCTGTCACCCTTTGGTAAGAAGCCCGTTGATGACTTTATTTGCACTACTTTGTGAGCTTTTCGGGAGGTATGTGCTACAATACTGTGGCAAGGTCATTTCCGTTGTTTTTGCTGCAGCAGTGGTCGGAATTCGATGTGTTAGTTAGTTACATGCCTACAGTTCGTCGTCATCCCCTGTGGCGAGGGATAGAAAATTAGGTGCCTCTATTGGGCTCTCCCACAGCGATCTGGGAGTCAGGTGCGTGGGTGCAGCTAGTGGTCCACGTCATGAGGGGCGCCATTACTGGCAGGACGTGACGTCCTGGTCAATGCCGGATAGGTAGGAGTTCAGTCGTGAGCACCAGGCTGACCGAAGTTGGGCGAGTGTCGTTCTTGTTGCTCTCGGAAGTCTTTCCTCTTCCGGAGATATCGTTGGTGGTATGGACGAGAGAACTGGATTTGGACCTAAACCTGCAATTGACCGAAGAACCTCCTCCTGATGTATCGCCGCGATGGCTGACCTGTGTGCGCCGCTATTAGAAGGCATCCTTTTGTACCTCTGGACATCCCTTTCAAGATCTCTCAAGTCACGCCTAACTTGTCTGAGCGGCGGCGGCGTCTTGTCCATGAGGTTGGAGTTTGGGTTATCACTTCAGTAGCAACCCCCCTGGTATTGCTTAGCAAGGAGCTGGTTGTGGTCTCTTTAAGGCTTCATCCTGGTTTCCTGATGTAGATGGTCCTGGGGTGGCATCAGGAGACAGCCAGTGACTGTAGGGAGAGTGGCATTTTGGCACACTTGAATCTTTTTCCACTGTGTGTTACATAGATTCTGTGACCACACAAGAGCCGCATAGTTGGCCACTGATCCTCCGACTGCTTTATACGTGACCAGTAGCGTTTCTTTGTTCTTGCCCAAAGCCAATGCTTTGAATATCTTGATGATGATGTGGCCATGCTGTCTAGCGTTACTCCTAGCATTTTAGGATAATTTATGTTAGGAATTGGATGATTTCCAATCGAGATTCTATGCTGCATCTTAACTTAATTCGGCTAGGTGCGGTAAATAGGGTTGCCGAGAATTTAGATGCCGAGACGGCTAGGTTCTTGGTTATGAAGAACGAGTTGAGTTCTTTAAGATAACCGTTGCTGTGTTCGCATATATCCGTCATGTTGTTCTCTGTTTCCAGAATGGAGCAGTCATCAGTATAGGAGCTGATATAGATTCCTTCAGGTGGTGTTCAGAGTCGTGATAAGTAGAGATTGAACAAAGTAGGAGATAGAACTCCTCCTTGAGGTACACCTTGTTTAATCTTCCTAAGCTTCGATTTGCTGCTACTGAATTCGATTTAGGATTGCCTGCCAGCAAGATAATTAGCAATCCATTCCACTATTTGCCTCGGAAGCGATGAACAGTTGATGTCGGACAGAAGTGCTGAATGGCTGACAGTGTCGAAGGCCTTCGACAGATCAAGCGGCATCAGTATTGTTCTTTGACATGGATGAGCCTGGTTAAGACCATTATGGATGCGGGATGTAATGACATCCAAGGCCGTGGTCGTACTGTACATGCTTCGGAAGCCATGCTGGTGATCCGCTAGCTAGATGTGAGCCGAAAGAACAGGGTGGATTAGTGCTTCAAGCGTTTTGGCAGCTGGTGACAAGAGAGTTGTTGGAAGATATGATTTGCCGAATGTCGCTTTCTTCCCAGGTTTTAGTATTGGAATGACCCTCCCTTTTTTCCAGATTTCAGGAACAATCAGCGAGGAGATGGATAGATTGAAAGTAGTCGTGAGATAGCTGATGGCTGGCAGATTGAGATGTTTGAGCATAGTCATTGAAATGACATCTGGTTCCAATGCGCAGTGGGTAGGGCCACTTATTGCATTTTCACCGAACCGAATGGCGGCGTTCTCTTTCAGTTTTAGTGAATTGGAAAGGGCACGAACAGTCGACCATAACTTGCTCAAGCCTGTGGTTAGGTTGCAGTTATTCAGATGGGTACTCCATTTTAACCTCCTGTGTTCGGGTACTTGTTTAGGGATCTTGCAGTTTATCTCGTGGATTCTGGGGTCGTCCGGATTTACGCTCCTGATACTGTCTCTCTAGTCTACCAATCTGGCGGCAGTGGTTGATAAGTTTTGCCCAATTTTCGGAATCCGTCCTGCTGAACTTCGCAGCCGCTTTGTTCGGGACTTTCCTTATGTTGGATTCGGCTGTACGAACGTCGGTTGATGTCGGCAGAGCGAGGAATTTAGCGTTGGTATAGGAAATGAAGCCGTTCCAATCAGCCTTATTGGGGTTGACCAACGTGCGGTGTTCGGCAGAAATGATATTTGTTGGTTTGTCAAGCCTTATCACAATTGGTAAGAGATCTGAAGATAGTGTAAGGACCGGCTTCCATTGTGTTTCATTTATGAGGCTAGCATTGGCAAACCGTGATATCTGGAGAACTGGAACATGTACCGGCGATGCGAGTGGGGGTGTCGTCGTTTAGAGTACAGAAATTGGAGGGGTCAAGTCGTTCAGCTATTGAGATTCCTCTGGCGTCTTTGTTGAGGTTGGAGTGCCAGAGTTGATGATGAGCATTAAAGATGGTTGATATTTACATGGTATCTAGAAGGACAGCTGGATACCGGTGGAATGTATACGTTATAAACTTCAATATCAATATTACCCGATTTTATGGCGATGGCCTGCACTTCCATGGTGTTATCATTACTAATAAAATCAATTTCCCGGTTTTGCACAGAATGGTGAATAATGAAGGCAAGCCCTTCTCCAGCGTTGGTCAACCTGTCTTTCCTGACAATAGCGTAGTTGCCATGCGTGTTGAGGGGCGAGTTGGGGTGTAGTTTCGTCTCCTGTGTGGCTCCAACTTGGATGCGATAAATGATGCGAGTTCGTCGATTTTGTTCTGCAACCCATTGCAGTTGAGTTGGACCAGTGAGAGCGTATTGAAAATGGCAGTCGGTGGTGCAGGCGTAAGATCGTGTTGAGAAATCCTATATGAACTGTTAGCAGGAGTTATCGTAGATGGCTGTAAACCTGTCTGAGCGCTCGATGGTGTTGGATGTTGGGGCGTGTTAGACGAGGTTGTTGCTTGATGTCCTCTGTTCCTACACTGACTGGCAGTAAAGGAGGAATTCCAGTGCCTGTGATGGTTGAATCCAGATCAGTATCTTAGGTGGCACCACTGATTGCAGCAATTGCATCTCACCGTAGTCGCGTTTGGGTGCAGCACTCTGTCGCATTTTCAGCAGATCGACGATCCGGGGTTTCTCTCAATGCCGGCGCGAAGAAGAAGCACTGTGAGCAGTTGCGCCGAGATGTATTGCTCCCAGTGAACATAAAAAAAGACGATACGAGGCATGTATTAGGTGTACAGCTTTGCTTCCGCCGTTTTTTCCAGGAATTAAAAGCTTAATTGTCAAAAAGTACTTACAGATATATTATTCAAAGTACTGTCCATCACTAGCGACAACTTTCGCCCATTTCTCCGGCAATTTATGGATTCCATCTCGGAAAAAGGAGGCGTATTTCGACGTGATCCATGATTGGATCCATTTTTCGACTTCCTTGTACGAACGAAAATTCTGATCAGCCAGGCCGTGCGCCATGAAACGAAACAGATGGTAGTCGGAAGGAGCGATGTCTGGGGAGTACGGCAGGTGGGGCAAGATTTTCCATTTCAGGGTTTCCGAGTGTGTCTTGACCACTTTTGCTACGTGTGGCCGAGAATTGTCTTGCTGGAGGAAGACTTTGTCGTGTCTCTCTTGGTACTCTGGTCGTTTCTCCTTTAATGCTCGACTTAAACGCATCAATTGCGTTCGGTACCGATCTCCTGTGATAGTTTCGTTCGGTTTCAGTATCTCGTAGTATATCACACCGAGCTGGTCCCACCAAATGCAAAGCATAACCTTGGCGCCGTGAATATTCGGTTTTGTCGTCGACGTTGAGGCATGTCCGGGCATTCCCCATGACTTTCTGCGCTTGGGATTATCGTAACGGACCCATTTTTCGTCGCCGGTTACGATGCAATGTAGAAATTCCTTCCGATTCTGCTTTTGAAGCAGTTGTTCGCATGCAAATAATCGCCGTTCAATATCTCTCAGTGGCGTTTCGAGATGGCTTGCTGAGTCACTCCCAGTGATTCAGCTAATTTTTCTTGCGTTTGACACGAATCTGCATCGAGCAGTGCTTCCAATTTGTCGTCTTTGAAAATTTTTTCTCTCCCACCACCATGCTTGTCCTCGACATTGAAATCGCCACTTTTAAAACGTTGAAACCACTCATGACATGTTCTGTCACTCAGAGCAATCTCACCGTAAGTATCTGAGAGCATTCGATGAACCTCAGCTGCAGTTTTTTCAAATGGAAGCAGAAGATCAAATCTTCCCGCAAACGACGAGAACTTGGCTCGAAAGCAGACATTTTGAATCGCGAATCTTATTGAAAATGCGAAGAACTTTTACTAATGCGGGGATGTCGATACGTTCACAGACGTCCAAACTCACTTTGTGACACTTTTGAACTAAGTATTTTGACCAGTCCTCACCGATGCCGCCGTCTGTCGAAAAACAGCGGAAGCAAAGTTGTACACGTAATAAAATAACATACAAACCTACTTTCCTTTTTGCATTGAAGGGGTTTGACAGCTCTTGACCGTTATAAAACGGGTCGTTCCGGTGCGTAGAACCGGCTGCCGTAGGAATGTCTTCTAGCTCAAGCGCTTTTTTTCGGATATTTTGATCGTAGTAGTAGTAGATTTGTATGCTGATGTGGTTTTCATGTTCTCAACTTATATTTCACATATAGAAACAAATTACCAAATATATCCCCAACCTCACCCTCATCCGTATCCTCATTTTTTCATTATAAGATTTCTCCATCCTCGCCCGCATCCCCGAGCCCAAACTATTTTCTATCCACATCCTCATCCGCTAAACAATATCCCTTGTATCCCTAGTTTGCACTGTTCTGGTCATGCGTCGGGCAGATGTGAATAGGTCTCTTCAAAAATCATGAAAACATATTTTCGACCTCGTCGGTGGAATCATGGGCCGGTCACGGCACTGCGGCGTCACGGTCGTGTGTGAATCGACCTTTAGTTGGCAGCTTCTCCCTATCCATGGGAGCGGTGTAAACGGCTATTGAAGAAGGCACTCTTTGACGTCATCTGAACTGGATGAGAGCGGGGGTTCCGCAGCCAAATTAGTCAGCATCAGCTGCTGCCTGGTATCCACGGAAGCGGCTACAGGTACTCTGTCCTCAATAGCGTCATCATGTTGTTCACATGCGTCCATTTTGTCGACTTTCACCGTCCTTCCACTGGTCCCCCACTTCATTAGATGCAGTGGCACCTTGCCAAAGCGATATGACAGAGTAAACTTGCTCTTCCTAACTGTCTAGATAGATGATCGGACAACCCCTTAAATCATATGGAGTCCCTCCTCTCCCAAACCTCTCGAATGACTCCCCCTCCCACCCTTTGGTAAGAAGTCCGTTGTTGACTTTATTTGCACTACTTTGTGAGCTTTTCGGGAAGTAAGTGCTACAATACTGTGGCGAGGTCATCTCCATCGCCACCAGCAGTGAGGCCCCCTCCCATGGTTTTAGTAAACTCGCTGTGGTAACAAGCCACTCTGTCGTTTCTTTATTGTCACACTCAATGCCCAAGTTTGAAAAGACGTTATCTTAAGGTTTTTCTTTTTACTTCATGCCAGTCCACCTTTTGATCTGAGACGTCAGGCCTGACATCAGTCCGGCTATTATCAGTCCAACTATGAGACATGCTATCAGTCAAATCATCTTCAGAACTTATGGAAAACGGATAGTCCAACTGATAGCTAAGTTTGTTAGGTTTGACAACTGAACTCATAGCCGGACTGATGACGGGTCTGATAGCTGGACTGGCATGACGTCTAAGCACTACTTAATGAACTAGAATCTTAAAATATAACAACCAAAACTCAATTCCAGTTGATAACTTAATTTCTTAGCAAGATGGGCTGGGCTGGTAAATGAGTAGACAAAGATGAAGACATAATTCGTGCGGATTATGTACCCTGACCTTATATATTTTATTTAGCACGAGTTTCCCTTTTCGTGTCCATCGTCTACTGACTATTACTTTGCAAAGTTGAAAAGTAAATCAGCCGTTCCAATATACTCGTATACGGCTCATTCCAATTCAACCGTTAAATTCCTTAATTGGTATGAGTAATTCCAATCCTCAACAGCCAATTATTCGAACAATTTAAAAAAGCAACAGCACTCTCGGAATCCCGTCGCTACCCCATTGGCATTCACTCCACCCGTCGTCGTTGTCTCTCAATTAACGTTGTCATGTCTACTCGACAGAAAACGAAGTTCAGACAGGCAAAATTTAGCGGAATTTGCCCGATGGTATTCCCGAAGGAGAAGCGGGAACTAAATACGAGTAGCACTAGGACACATTTAACTCAACACGAGCAGTGCCGCTTGTTCAGGGAGAGCGTAGAATTATATTGGAGACTAGTCCAGTCAGCCATCTGGTATCCGTTGTGGTATGGAGAACATGCTACAAACTCCTAACCGCATACCCTCTGAATTTATTTGCCGATTCAATTCCACCGATTTACATTTCAATCGACAGAAGTCCTCGAACCGTAAGAGTTTGTGTTAGACCTCGGCGCTTAAATTTATGCGAGGCAACCAGTTAGCAATGTCAGGAATAAAAAATTCTAATGAGAGTGTATTCACCATCGAGCTCCTATTGATGTCCTTGTTATCAATATTAAGTATCGGCATTAAGTATCGGCGCGTTGGAACGAAATTCCGGACTTGTGAAGTATGAAACAGGATTATTTGGACGCGGGACTTTTTCCGAGTAGATATAGGTAGATATAGATAGCAGATAGTTACTATATTTCACTGTCTGCTTATTCGCTTTAAGTTAAAGGACATTTTTCTTCCTTTACCATAATGGCGTAGTAAATTCAGACTGGTCATAGCTTTTCCTGATATCCTTTGACATCCTTTTGCTTCGTCGAAATTATTTGATTTAATTTTCTTCTGCTGCATTCCATTCAGGATGGAATTTCTAGAATCCAGGCGAATTCCTCGGGGACGGGCAACATTTAACGAATCTCAGTGATGGCTCAGAACAAATTAAAGCGAGAATGCAGCATAATTTAAATGAAACACCTGCCGGAATCCAATCGTAAATTCCCATCTCTATTGTTTTCATTTTTGTGTTGAGTCATAACATTTGTATATTATTGTTTTGTCGCCTGGTACCAAGTCCTGTTGCTATTCAAGATATTCGGATGGGTACTTGAATGCTGCGACTGGAAGACAGAGGACATACACCGCCATTGGGTTCGTACAGGCTTGTCTGACACTGACGGTCCCCGGAGGCAAACACCCGACGTTCCCCTCTTGTCGCCAAAGATAGACTCCACTCGGTCGCATTAATATGGAATGAAAGGCATACATAGCGTCGTCAGTTCGCTCCGAGCTATCTGCCAACATATGTCTTTCGAACGGTCTAAGGACATGTTAGCTTAGCATTGGAACTCCTAACCAAACACTCGCCGCCCAAACGCAAGCCAACCCAACCCATTGACCATTATGTTATGCTTGTCCGTTAAAAACTGACACCATCTCCCATTCTATACAAGGGACGTCGACTGGCTGGCTAAAATGACTTTCTAACAACAATAGGGTCCATTGTTACTCTTAATGAAATACCGCCCTCAGCTTGGGTTATCTCAATCCTCCGTAAATTTGAGTGAATTGTGAAGCCCGTACCTTTGCTCCGTCGGTCCTCCTCTCACCATCCGGGATGCGGTTCGTGTTTATGCTAAGGACATCATGGTGTATGTTGTCCCCGTTGTCCCTGTTGAATGTTTTTTGTTTGGGGCATTATGAAGGCGAAGATGTTTGTTCCTCATTAATTGCTTGCCATTGCACAACCCCAGCTTGTATCATTTACATTTAAATCGAAGCTCTTATGTGATACGTTGTAACTTTTTGTTAAGATTAATTTTCACGTTTTGTCTGCTGAATCGTTAGGAGGATTATTTTTATGCAAGAGTTATTTTTTTGCTGGTTTTGATTCTGAGATTTAATACCGGGTCGGGTGATTATGTACGGGATCCATGGGGTATTGACAGAATATTATTATTTCATTGTGTATTTGGAGCTGTTGATGTTTACATGGTGTGCGACATGAGGAGGATTTTCATTATTTTTAACTGATTTTTGAAGAAAAAATCAGTTATTCGACCCTCCTTCAATAACGAGTTCCGACCCCGGAGTTGGTTTTCTTTACGGTTCATGACCCCAGGAATCGATTGGCATCATTAGATTTTTTAGTGTCCTTTATATACATATATATATATCCGCAAAATGTTGTGGACACGATAACAGTCGAACGGAAGTTTCCAGTTGATAGATGTCAGTGGGGAGCCGGCTGCTATTGAAATCCAGCACTATCGATAAAGCGGTTAACAAGTTACAGCTATATAACGTCGAAAGTATCTGAGCCTAATAACTTCATAACGGAAGAAGCTACCTAAACCAAACTTGCCCAGTGAGTAGACGTTGACAAGAACTAGCCTATTATTGAGTTTTAGCAAAAATCCACCAAGCGGCTAAAAAGTTACATCTATATAACGGCATAATTTTATTAACAAAATAACTACATAACGGAAGAAGCTAGCTCGGCGAAACCTACCCAGCTGGTGGATATTAATGAGGACTCAACTTTTATCTGATTTCAGAAAAATGCATTGAACGGTTCAAAAGTTACAGCCATATAACGGCAAAATTTTTTAAGCAAAATAACTCTATAATGCAAGAAGCTAGTTGAGTGAAACTTTTCTAATTTGTGCGCAAACGTCAAGACTGGGTTCCTACTTAATTTCAGTGACATCAATGAGTCAGTTGCAGAATTACAGGTATATAACCGCAAAATTTTGGGAACACAATTAATTTACAACGGAAAAAGCTAGTTGAGTGAAACTTGTCTAACTGATGAAAATTAGTGAGGAATAGCTTCCGCTGCAGTTTCAGGAAAAAGTTTTAGCTGTTTTGGTTTAGAACCTGTCTTACTAACATGCAAGAAACTGACCAAGGAGAAAATTCCAAACAAGATGGTCTCTTCGTTCAAGGTGACCATTCCACATGATCTGCAAATGCCATACAAGGCGTCTTTCTGGCCTCCGTGAATTCTTTTAAAGAAATTCACTAAACTAAATTTTCAACGACAACGCGTACCAACGACTCCAAAATAATGCAAAAAATGTACAGTAAGAATCAGAGCCTAAATAATTCTTCTTCTTCACTTTCTCTATATTATCAAAATGTGCGAGGGTTACCCACCAAGCTCCAAATTTTAAATGTTTCTGACCTAACATCTTTTCATGACATTAACTGTTTGACCGAAACATGGTTAAATCCATCTATCAGCAGTAGATCTTCCGTTGTGATAGAAACTTCGAAATACTTGGACTGACAAATGGTGGTGGATCTCTAGTTGCTACCCAGAACTACATTGAATGTTCTTTTTTGACATGGATATGTCTTATAGCTGGGGGTCATCCTAAAAATTTATCCGTCACACGAAATGTCTGTTTTTCTACTCGGGGGTCAGAAGAGGAAACAAGCCCATTGAACATTTTTCTTTTCTGGCTGTGCATGTCGTTTGAGTGAAGTGGACATTGTGCATGGCTGTTGCTTGTAGATCCGCGCGGGCGCCGCGCTTGCGGGGATCCTGTGTGTACATGTTGGTATGTTGATTTGATAGCGATAAAGGTTGACGTTGTGGACGGCAAGAAATAACATAGTGTACGGGTGAACGGGCGGACTTTCAATGACCTTCAATTTCCGCCAATTCCCATTCATCATTTAATAAAATAGCCCGTGTTGTACTATCTGAATCACTAGGGTTCCAGAAAAGGTAGCAAGTAGTCAGTTCGACTAACATTTGGACATGCGCAGACGCAATTTGAGAGTGTGTACATTACATAGTTCCCGCCCCCCGAAGATAGAGAGCGAGAACCATCGCGGATGAAGTTCATTCTATCCAAATCGGGTGATCCAGCAACTGTGGTTGTGCATTTGCAATGGCGGCGATTTGAGGTCTGACTGGCCCACAATGTGGGCCCCCACCACACGTGCAATAAACATATCATAAAACAAAATGGCGGATTCGTACTGCGCGAGTTAAAATCTCCCAAGCCCCGGAATAGAGAAATATGCGTCGCAGGATGTTATAGTTCCGGACAGCTCATCGTGACATGATGTACATTCAGAGGTCTGCAGAAGATCCAATGCCCCCCTCCCCCCTTCTGCAAAAATTTTTCTTGTGCATTCTCTTTGTGCGTGTGTTGGAATGTTTTGTTTACTTTTGTTAGTTTCCCTTTCTGTTTGCCGGACACAATCGCATAGAGTCGCACGCGTTACTTGAGAAACGGATTGTGTGTGCCGGACCCGGACTGTTGATTAAAGGGGCGGGATGAGACGGATAGTGTGGGAGCGATTTTTCAATAGATACACAAACACAATACACGTCCGATTGGGAAAAGATGGTGGGAAGCGTGATTGCGATTAGCAGAAACGTACTCAGTGAAATGTCGATAGGCTGCAGTCTGCAAACTGTACCGAACACGGGTAGATGGAACAGGGTGCACGAGAGGAGGTGAATATTGCACACACGCGATGCGAAGGAAAACGAAACGATCCCGCGAGAGAAAGGAGCCCAAGCGGACAGGACAAAGCAAAGTAGAATTTATGACGAGTATCTACACTGCCACCAGATACATCGGTACATGGATATGTCTTATGCCTACCGAAAGCGTGGGACGTGTTTTTTCGAATGATTTCATTCAGTTTAACTATACTGGGATCTTTATAAAACTTACGTCAATATCTTCAACACAACAGGTTCCACGCAGTCGGTAGTCATAGACATATACATGTTCCGATGTATCTGCATGCAGTGTAGATACTTTGTACCTTTCTCATTTTTTCCTCTAGCCTTTCTCAACCTTATGATTGTGTTACCGTTAATATTCCTACTTCCACCTCCACATCGCTTGTGGTTGTTTGTGTCTATGTCCCCTGTAATTCCACATTTGCTGTTTATGATAGTCTCTTTGATCACTTATCTGATACTGTTAATATTTCATTTCCTAATTCCTGTTGTATAATCTGTGGTGATTTCAATCTTCCCAATGTTAGATGGCCTGATAGCCCAGGTCTCCTTTGACTTCTTCTTCCATGTCAAGGTCGCTCACATCCTTCATGGAATTCTGTAACCTTATACAGTTCCACTTAACTCTGAACTTTATGGATCGTGCTCTCGATCTTGTGTTAAATAATCTTACCTTTTCTTTTCTGTCGTCTTCTTTTCCTACTCCTGCTTATATCCCTTGTGATCCTTACCATCCAGCTATTGCTCATGAGATCAACATTAAACTGTCACCCTCTCTCTCAGAGACTTATCATTCTAGACTTAACTTTAGGAAAGCTAATTACGTTTCTATTAATGAAAGGCTGAGTCAAATCAATTGGTATTTCATTCTGAAGGATCTTAACTGTGAGAATGCTGTGACAACTTTCTACACTATCCTATACAACATCTTCTACAAGTTTATTCCATTACCTAACTATAAACCCCGGAAGGGTCCAGTTTGGTTTACTCCGCTAATACACAAATTGATCCGCAAAAAGAAGCGTGTCCAGACTCGTCCTAAACGTTTCAGACGCCAATCCGACAGTATAGCGTTTAAAGATTTACCTATACGAAAGGTATTCATTTCATGAAACTTAAAATGAAACTGAAGATAAATTTATAAAGTAAAATCAATCGAACAGTTAAAAAGTTTCCTTATCGGAAAATATCGCCGCAAATATCGAAATAGAAAATTCTGCAGCTGCACTTGGTACTACAACTGCAGTTAAGTATCCCACCCATATCTTAATTTTATTATACTCGTACATAAACTCATAAATGATCCCGAATTAGCCCATATCAAAAATCAGTTCCTCTGGCTTCACTGCGCCAGGTGTCTTTTCAACTGTTTCATTCAACGTGATTGTTTGATTCCTCTACTGACTTATCTCGAATTAGATTTTGTCTATATACCCCAATAAGGTTAATCATCATTGTGGCGCAACGACCGATCGTCAAACCTTGGTAGTCTAGATAGTTTACCTTCCGGTTTTTCGGCCAAAAGACCGCGTCCTCCAATTTCGAAAGCCCAGTAGTTGTTCTGTGTCTGCAGAGCCTTCCCATCGAGGTCTAGATCTTCCTCTGAGCCTTGCTCTGCTTATGCTACCTTGTAAAACAGGCTCAGGCATTCGGCTGTCGTCCGTGCATGCTGCCCATTGCAGTTGTGATTTGATGATTTTCGAAACTTCCAGATCATCGTAAAGGCTTCAACAGCTCAAGGTTATACCGGATTCGCCATCCAGTGCGGCCACTCCGAATATTCTTCCAAAGGTCTTCTGTAGTAGTCTGGATGGCGCAGAGGCCAGCACGTTCGCCTCCTGTTCACGGGGCCCTGGTTAGTAGTCTTTTCGATAAAAGGGGATTTACATGCCTGACTATGAAGTCGGGGGCGAGCGGTAGCGCAGTGTGTTGAGGCGTTAGTCTCATGTTTGACTACCGGCGTTTCAGGTTCGAATACCGTCCATGACGACGTTCGTGGCCATGGATGTGCAGGAGGTGTATGCTGGCAACTGCATTCTCCGAAACCAGTTTATGCCAACGCTTTGCCCCACAAGGGGTTAGGGCAATTGAGTAGTATGAAGTCAGATAGCTGTTATTGTAAATGAGACCATATTTAGGGTAAATAACTCGGTTGAGCGTGTCTCAATGTACACCGTCAGGATCTTGTAAATGAGATGATCCTAAGTTTTTTCGAGACCTTGTTCCTAATGGAACTTGTTATGAACCATATTCTGGTAGCGCTGCTTCCACGGGCAGATCAAAGGCAGCACCTGATGAATACTGGTCAGCCGGTGGTACAAGACCAGAGGATGAAGGTCCTATTACACCCGGACCCCGATGCAACGCGAGGGCATTTGAGCCGTCCGCCAACCATTCCATCTTTATCGCCCCATTTTTGCCTTCCCTGTTTGTGTTGTCTTCTCCAGGAATATGAATTTTTTGTTAATACAAGACTGGGGCAACGATCGGCGAAAACCCCACCCACGTCTCCCGAATTGAGCTACAGCAAGCATAGGCCGCTGCTTAGCTCGTTGAGGGGACTTTTTTCTCCGCCAGATGGCACGGAACGACCTTCATGCCCATTATGGTACCTTAGGCTTCGTCTCCACGGGCATTTTTAGATGCCCACCAAACCGCCCATTACATGTTTGGCGCTCAACGTGGAGCCCATTCTGGTAAAGAACAGGACTAAAAAGGACCTTATCGGGTTCTTTTTAGTCCTTCCACCGATATGCATCTCCACAAGCACATTAAGGTCACTCAATCTAAGTCTTAGGACTTAACCATTTTTACTTAACATATTTTCCCCTATAGGGGGTACTTGACGGAAAAATACTAGGTTAGGTACCTACCTATAGCGTAGTTTATCCTTTTAGTTTCAGTTACACAAGGCAATCCTGGTGTTGTGTTTGTATTTTGTGGTTTACCCACGTACCTAAGGCCTCCATAAATGCTTCGAATTGCCGGCATTTGGAGCATCTTCGGTGTCCGGACAAAGCCCGGAAGAGCCATGGATACCTTTCTGTTGCCAGGATAGTCTTTTCACTTCCATTAATATTTTTGTGAACATTACTGATTTCATTTCTATGTATTATTGAGATGCTCAATAGTTTTTAGAGATCATGAGTGAATTATTGCAAGGAATTCAGTGTTGAGTCTCTGCTATCCTCCTGATTCGCTGAAATCTGTTGATCATCTCAATAATGGAGAAATGTAGTAGTTTTTCCCCTCTACAATGGTTGCCGGTTGACTCCGGTGCCCAGTTCGCTTTTTTCTTTCTTTTTCTTTTTAGCAGCACACTCTGTTCTCAGCTTCTTTTTCTTGGCAGGCCTCGAAGTAGAAGCTACCTTGTAATGAACCATCTGCAATGATGTCCATTTTGGGCGACACATTGACATCTACGAGTACGTGCACGTTATTCAAGAATTCAGTTTCGTGTTGCTCCCGTAAAATTATGTCAGACCAATATGAGAAAATTGGTAACGATGAAAGTATGATGATACATCACTGAAGTGATTATAATGTATAAAGGTGTGTCGCAAACAGCATATTTTTAAAACTGGAGCGTTGGTTTTTTTTCTCCATCGTTTTTTTTTTAACCAATAGTCCAATGACAAATTTCATGGGAATGCCTTTACATTCTTCGACATGTTAATATGTTTGCTTTTAAGTTGAATTAAGTTTCAATAAATGATTCAGAAATGGTTCACCGCCATCGGCAAATCACTAAAGGAGAGGAGTGTTTCAGCTGGATATGGCGCTCTCTTCCATAAGGCTGATACCACAATCATTGAAGGCGTCACGCTCCTTTTTAATGTCTCATGAGGTTGCCCACAAGAAGGAGTCCTATCTCCTTTCCTATGATGGATATTGGTTGATGGCTTGCTGAGGAAACTCGCAACGTAGGCTTCCCAGTTTAGGGCTATGCTAATGATTTATATGATTAAAGGAAAGCTCAAGGAGGTTCTACCATACATCCTTGAATGAGCTCTTTACATTGTACAGGAAACGTGTAATGACTATGGACTTCGAGTCAATCCATCCAAGGCATTATCAATAAGAAGAAATCTTAAACAAATCAGACGCCACAAAATGAACAACTCTCCCCTTCCCATGGGAAATCATTCAAAATACCGGGGCGTCACTCTCGATAGTAAACTGTTCCGACAAGAACATCTCAGCAGGGTGGTGCTGGATAAGGGGAAACGTAAGCAATCAAGTCCTCAATAGTCTTTTACAAGGCTATCGTGAGACCTACATTAGAATATGTTCCAGTAGTCTGGTGAAAAACAGTATCTACTGCTGCTGGTAAAACCATCTGGGCATGGTTCACAGATTTGCATGCCTAATGGTGACAGGGGTATTCGCTCGTGTCCATTTACCGCTCTTGAGGGAGTGCTCAGCCTGCAGGCGACACACCTCTATTTTAAAGCAGAAGCTAAAAGGACAATCGCGAAACTGGTGTTATGCGACGCTAATGTAAAGCAAATTCAGTACAGCTTAGTTGGTTCAATTACAGCATTGTCACAAGAACGTCATCTGATCACCTTGCGAAGGAAATATTAAGCAAAGATTTATTTATATTTTATTTAACAGAGAGCACTGGAAAGAGATCAATATATCGACGCGAAAAAAAAACGCATAAATCTGACCACGTTTTCTTATGATGATGCCCACAGCTCCGGCGAATTTCCGCCGCGAATTATCTGGCATCGGTGTGACGTTCACTATATGCCAATCTCCTCTACCCACCATAAAGTAGTTTACAGACGCTTCCAAAACCAATGAAAGTACCGGGGCAGGCTTCGTGGGCCCCAACCATCGTATCTTCATACCCATGGGTAAGTTCGCCACTGTCTTCCAGGCGGAAGTGCATGCCATCGAGGCATGTGCTGAGCTATGCCTGAAGACAAGCTTTCTGGTTCCTGTTAACCCCTTGTGTAGCATAGGGCACATAGGGACTTTCCACCACGTCCTGTTCATCGCCATCGCTCAGTCCACGACTTGCCTATTGAGGCACCCTCTCTCTCTTAACTGAATTTCTCCAGGTTTTACGAAATTTTACAGACCAGAACTCTATTCTGAGCTTAGCTTGTTGAAACACTTGATATACATATAGGTCTTATCAGTGGTGAAAATGGACATGAGCAAAGTTAACAAAAAATATAAGGGAAAATTTTGTTATTGATGTGCATATTATACTCGCATTGTTGCTTTTAACCTCAAACATGTTGCCGAAAATTTGGCTTTAAGACACAAATAAGATAATAGTTTGACCAGTTTTTGTGCTAAAAAAGTGACAATTGCTTACTAACAAAAATGTTATTCCCAAATATATACGGGAACATACTCGCAGCTGTGGATACAACGCTGCGAAAACAGTTCCATATTTCAAAATCCATTTGATTGCAAAATTGAGAAGCTTCCGTCTAACCTTCAATAGGTAATATATTGACCACGCCCATAAACAGCATTTTGAAATTTGCTATCCGGTCTGCTGAGTCTAAAATTTGAAAAATCTGACTCTTTTCAGAAAAAGTTTGCTGACCCCTGCACTAGACGACCACTGAAGGCATTTTGAGTCCTTTGGTGTGGAAAAAGGACATTTTTGGCAATGAAGTCATATCTAGATAAGATGGGTATCATATGATTAGGATTGTTGAGGCCAATGTGCTAGACTACTGCTGAAGGTATTTTGAGTCTTTTGGTGTGAAGAAGGACATTTTTGGCAATGAGGTGATATCATGGTTAGATGGGTATCATATGACTGGGGGTGTTGAGGCGAATATACTTGACTACTGTTGAAGGTATTTTTGATTTCTTTGGCATGCAGGAAAGGTCATTCTTTGCAATAAAGTTAATAGACAGAGTGGGCATCATATAACAGGGTGTTGAGGAGAATATACTGGAGTACTATTGAAGGCATTTCGAGTACTTTGGTGTGCAGAAAAGAAAATTCTTAGCAATGAAGGGATATAAAGGCAAAGTGGATATCATATTACCGGCGGGGTTGTTGCGAATGTGAATGCTAGACTTCTCTTGATGGAACTCTGGGTCAATAGGAGATGAACTGTCCTACCCTTGGAGATGCTTAACCATTCATGTTAAGACAATATTGCAAATTGTAAGTTTGCATAAAAAATATTGAAAATAAATTGTTTGAATAATTATAGAGAATAGAGTCAGCGACGAGCACACCCCCCTCCATCTCCCTCCCCCCTTCCCCTCCTCCCTCCTCTCCTACAAATCATTATCCTTTTGAAAATGGTTAACTCCAATTCGCTCTACGGAAAACAATATGCAAACATGTTGTACTCGTAGTACTAGTATATAGTACAAGAGACCTGTTATGTGCATTTTTTGTATAGATAATATCAAAATGACCAAATCTAAATGAATGTACTACTATTAAATACAATATTACGTGATTATTACGAAATTTGGAGATATTATTGCACATGGTGTTGATTATCGTCGGCCATCAATATTTTCGACCTCGGATGAGTTTGAGAAATGCAGGGGTGTGCTAACTGTAACTATAGAATATACTAAAATATTATTAACCTATTTTGAGAAGATATCAAAATTCCATAATTTTTTTGTTTTCTGTGCTAGTTGAAAGCCATCTTCCTGTATGTTTTCATATTTCTATGTGTAACGGTCTCGAAATGGTAAGGGGGTGGGACAAATTACAATATGATCTCATATTTTCCCCTCTGCCTCTTTTCCCCTTTCTTCGAATTTAATGAAGTCGCCAAAAATGGAATGTACTCGGTAGTACCTTTCTCATGATTCCCCACTTGCCCATATCAAATGAAAAAAATGTTGTCCTTAATTTCCCTTCTATGGGAACCTCCCCTTAAAGCAGCAACCCACCTACCTCTCCCCTTAAACTTCTCTCCCCTACCACTCCTATAACACCAATCTCCACCCTTTCAGAACTCCAATTCACTTTACGAAAAACAATAAACAATATTCAAGTATGCAGTACTAGTATGTAGCCGGTTATGTGCATTTTTTGTATGAATGGCATCAAAATCTCAAAATTTAAATGAATGTACTATTATTAAATATTATGTGGTTACTATGAAACTTGGAGGTATTATTGCCTATGATGTTGGTTATCATTGGCCATCAATATTTTTGACCTCAGGTGCGCGGAAGGGGTGCAGGGGTGTGCTAACTGCAACTATAGAAATGTACTATTATTAACCTTTTGTGATGAAATTTAAAAATTCTAGAAATCTAGGTTTTCTACGCTAGTAAAATGGCGCTTTTCTGTAAATTTTTATATTTCTAAGTATAACGGTCTCGAAATGCAAGGGGGGGTGGACAAACTCGGATGACATATTTTCCCCTCTCCCCCTTTTCCCGTTTCTTCAAATTTGAAAAAAATTCGAAAAATGGAATGTAATTGACGGTACCTTTCTTATGATACCCCACTTGCCTGTACCAAACGAAAAAAAAATTTCGACCTTCATTTCCCCTCTATGGGGACCTCCCCTTAAAGTTGACCTATTACGACGATTCGCTTTCTCCGGTGAATTATGGTAATTCTACATATTCCTAGAAAATTTCATGTATGTTGCTTCAGCCGTTCGTGAGATATTCCATGGACAGACGGACAGACGGACAGACAGACATTTGACCGATTTCATAAGGGTTTTGTTTTTACTACAAAACCCTAAAAACCGCCTTTTTGATTTTAAGAAAATATTTTTAATTTGATAATATTAAATATAAAAATCATCTCCATACGTGACATGGAGAGGTTTAGAGAAACGCCTCAAAAATTGGAATATGTTTCCTTGAGAAATAATTTTTTTGGGTTTGCGGTGTATATTGACAAATGTAATAGAAATTTGTTTTACAGGTAATTGAATTAGCTTTAATTTGAGATACATTGAACGTCTGTAGAAACACTTAGAAAATAGCAAAACAATTTTCAGTTTGTACAAAACCAATGAAAGCATTTCTCAATATCTCCTAAAATAAATATTCTTTTGAAAAGTTTACTTTCGCTATCTTCAAAAACTTTGAATTCACTTATCAGCCCTGTTTGTTCTAATACAGTTCTAAGGTGGCAACAGCAAATGAAATCCTATATGAGTCAAAGAATGGATTGTAACATGTCGCACGCCCCTCCCTTATTTAAAAGTCGAATACTAGCCATTCCAAAACATTTGGTTCTCGGGTCCCACCCTGTATAAAAAGTAATGATATATTGACCGTTTCCACTTAGTTTTTTTTTTTAAATAAGGTTTTATGTTCATATTCCTTCGGGCCAAAAAGACACTCTTTACCAAATTTCCGCTAATTTAATTCGTCTTTTGTCCAAATCAATTTTGGTTGGCAATCAATGCTCTCACTATTCCATATCTTCACAAGTTGTAAAATAGTAATCGTGTCATTGGAGTATTCTATTAATTTTAACGTCGTATCAGGCATTGAGCTTATATCAACAATACAATTTCAAATTAATTGCTTAGCCGCTCCAAAATAAACTCCCTCTCGTCCCTTTTTGTACACATAAATAATATAAAACGCGAGTATTATGCATTATTCGGTGCCATTAATCATTAAATGACTTCCTAATTTATTCATATCCGATTGTCAAAGCACGATAAAATGACCGTATAGATTTTATTAGATGTCATAACACTGAATTGTTATGTTAGATTTTTCTTCCATCTGAATTTAAATTAAAAAATAATAGTTCCACAAAATTGGCCCCACACGCACACACCCTTAACTCACTTACAAATACTAACCACGATTTCCGTTGAATGACCATTGTCTTTATAGACTATAGATGGTGTCCTTAAATTGGGGCGAATGGGCTTCTTCGTTTTCAGTGAAAATAATCGCTAGCTAGGGTTGTTATCACTAGACACTTTTATATTTATTGTTATTTGTCTTTTATTTGGTTCACTGTTGGTTGGCATTTTTATGCCCTTCTGATGGGCCCATTTCATTTGGTGGCTAGTTACAAGACCTCCTTGTGCTCCTTCTAAGCTGGTTTTGTTCTGCCATAAACATTAGCAGGAATCGTAAAATGAAACACATAGATAGACAGATACCAGCAGTTAAATTTAAGTGGCAATTCTTAGTTTTGTGTTTGGTTTAAAAATTTTGTACACGCGACACCAGAAGAATGATAATAGCATTTGAAGATTTTTATTTCAACTGGACAGATATATGAGGGGTTATGGTTGTATAATACTCGTATAAATAGATTGTCATCCAATTTGAAAAAAAATATTTACTGCACAATTAGTGCTTTTTGCCATTTCGATACTTCGGTACAACAGAATACTGCTGTTACCCTTTTCAGTATCTCATCACAATCATTCTACTTGATCAATCATCAGTAGGCTTGAAACTCAGTTATTGGATGCGTTTCGATGGCGAACTTGGTACTATGTACTACGAGTACTACTCATTTGGCCTAGCCCTTAGTGGGGCAGACCGCGTCAGTTGTTCCATGTGGCTTAGCTGACGTTTTGTTGGAATAAGCCAGTTTCGGACGATGCATGTTGCCAGCATGTGCCTCCTGTTCCCATTTACGCGCCCACCTGCGACAAGTCAGGAGATAATGTGGCTTACATATTATTACGCCCACACCATAGGGGGTAGACAACACAATCATCCATTTTCACGAACGCCGTGAACGGAATTCGAACCCGTAACGACCGTAGTCAAACATGAGACTGACAGCTGTACGTACTAAGCTACAAGTCGCTGCCCGGTCGGCGAACTTGGTAGGATTAGAGAAAATGACAGCGAGTAACAGAGATGCAAAGTATATAGGTAGTATATCTGTAAGTGAAAGAGAGAGTGTCGTTGTATCTGACAGCCCCCGCAGGGGACATCCAATGAGTCGAAAGGCTTCTGAAGTTTTGGGTGTGGTGAACCCACGGACCTGATGCTACGCAAGAAGGTGATGAGGGTGTTTTCACCAGCATAGGGTAAAGGATCTTTGGCGCTGATCCCTATGCCAGCCTTTGAAGACTGACGACCCACGGACCTTAGTTATGAAGTTATTGGGAGCCGAGTGGTGGTCTCGCTAGTGGTTTCTGTCGTTATGATGTCAGTTTCGGGGAGTGGGGCTCCCGCAGAATGAACTACGCAAGGGGGCTATATCGGCTGAAAAGTACTCGAAAGATTCCTATTCTGCGTGTTAACTTGAAACGACGTATCTAAGTTTTGAGGTAAATGGGTTATTGTGTTTGGGCCTGGATTTTCTTTATTTTTAATCGAAATTCTTCAATTTTTCAAAGATGGTATATGTAATATAGGTAACATATTTGCAGTAATAAAACATGTTGGTATGTTATGTTTGTGTTATGTTTGTTGAATGTCATATCTACGAAAATTAATTTAAACGTTATTTCGTCTTAAAAATCTGTACATACGTCATTATACCCTAGACTTATAGTATAGGATATATTGTTTTTGTCACGACGAAAATATGTAACTCCTTAAAGGAGGCTCCGGAGGTATAGCAATGTATATATAAATGATCAGGGTCACCTCCTGATTCGATTTAGCCATGTCTGTCTGTCTGTCTGTCTGTCCTTTCGCACGATAACTTTCGATAGAATGAATAATAATAATAAATAAGGACAGGCTAAGGTACCCAAAGGTGGGCACTGCGACCATGAGATCTATTGTGCCTTATAGCCTTAAACTAATCCAAAAGACTCTCAATCAGCCTGATGAAGGCCAGTAGGTCCTTTGTAGGAGCGCTCTTAACGACCGCGGAGCTCACGATGGAATCTCCAAGAAACAAGAACCTCGAACGAGCAACCGCCGGGCATTCGCAGAGAAGGTGTTTGGTTGACTCAGTGTCCTCCAGGCAAAGTCTGCATTCCGTTTCAGTAGCCAGACCCATTTTGTTGAGGTGATATCTTACCCAGTGGTGTCCCGTGAGGTAACCAACGATTAACCTCAGGTCCGCTCTGCCCAGGCGGCTAGTTTCTTTGATACCGTATGGGTTTATAAGATCTTTCGACTGACGAAGACCAGTGAGATCATTCCAGTGACGCAACCTTTCATTTGCGGACCATTGCTTAACCAGCTGTCTGGTTGTAGCCCAGCTCAGACCACAGTACGGATCAGGCCCGATAAATTTCACAGATGAGCTCTGCCTAGCGAGTTCATCCGCAGCTTCGTTACCTTGAATGCCCTGATGGCCTGGTACCCAACATAGAGTTACCCGATTGGTGTTTGTGAGACACTGAAGGGTATCAAAACACTCTTTCACTAATTTTGAAGAAAATTTGTATGAAGAAAGAGCCTTAATAGCTGCCTGGCTGTCCGTGCAGATAGCAATGTTTGCGCCATTAAGTTTCTTGTGCAGAATTTCTCTGGCGCAGGTCTCAATGGCATAGATCTCTGCTTGAAATATGCTGGGCCAGACGCCCATGGCGATTGAAATCCTGGTGCTCGGTCCAAAGACCCCAACACCAACTCCCTGTAGAATGAAGCTAGAGCCTTGAAATTTTGATCAAATGTTGGAAATATGATCTAGTTGGACGGTATTGAAATTGGGCATGATCAGGCCAAGAGAACGCCTACCTCCCCTACATATGTGAAATAATTAAATGTATCTTTAACTCCCGATTAAAAAATCATGAAAAGCTCTAGCTTTGGTATATTGCTAATGAAGGTAATTTTATGCTCTCCTGTGAAAATAAAATCGATAACTTTTGATAGATTGAAGCCAGTGACTTGAAATTTTGGTCAAATGTTTGAAGTGAGATTGAGTTAGTTGACATTAAAGATGGGTAAGATCCGACCTAAGGAACCCCTACCTCCCCTAGAAATGAAACTTAAAATAAGCGATAACTTACGACAAAATAAAGCTTGCGACTTGAAATTTTGGTCAAATGTTTGTAGTAGGATCCAGTTGGCTAATATTGAAAATACGTAAAATCCGACCAACGAAACCCCTACTTCCCCTACAAATGAAACTTCAAATAAGCGATAGCTTTCGATAGAGTGAAGATAGAGACTTGAAATTTTGTTTAAATATTTGTAGGGTGATCTAATTAGTTGGTGGCAATGATGGGCAAGATCCGACCCAAGGAACCCCTACCTCCCCTACAAGTGAAACTTCAAATAAGCAGTAAATTTCGATAGAATGAAGCTAGCGACTTGAAAAATTCGACAAATGTTTGTAGAATGGGTTAGTTAATTAATTGATTTTGAGAATGGTCAAGATCCTATTGAATGAGTGCCAACCTCCCCTAAAAGCTGCGAAAATGTTTTTCTTCTTTCAGTGATTAGACAAACTGTTGTAAGGATGTTAAAAGTGACCTTTACTCAAAAAACGGCCAAAAGGGTAGATACGTCGCGTCGTTTCAAGTTAACACGGCAGATTGGAGCAATCTTATAGGTGCCAATGACGCGGAAAAGTTACTGGGGCTGCTCCAGGCGCTGATTCCCAGATTGAGGACACTGCTTTTGGGTCTTTCCAAGCACCGACTCTAATATAGGCGCGAATTTGGTGGAAAGGGAGGGAATACTGATTCCTATACTGCTTTGAAGCCTGACAGCTCCACGGACCCAGTCGATTCGCTTACTTGTACCGAAATATGGCGCCGGCCTGTGGTGGGAAAAGAAGCACTATCGCCATCTGAGGAGAGTGCTTACTAGTACGTGAGAAACAGAAACACTCTCGAGAATGACTACTAGTAGAAGAGGAACGGAAGCACTTTCAACTCTTTTGCGGATAGTGGGCTTAGCTGAGCCCGGGAATGCACTTCATAATTCAGCGAGATATTCCGTAAGGTAATCGAACGTTGAGATCGGCTGTTGAGAAGTCAGTAGCAAATATTGAACCATAGGGATTGGTGTGCCCGCAGTACCAAGGTACTGACGCATCAAAGTGTTGGCCTCATGGGGTCTGTAGTTGTTGTTAAGTCGGCTAAGCTAGGTCGCAGCCTATAAGGTAACGTTCTGAGGAAAGTGTATTTTCCAAAGTAAACATCCTTCTGACTTCGGTCGGAGAAATGCCGTCCCAAAATGGGGGAGGGGTAAAGCTTCGAGCTAGGTACTCCCCAAGGCAGTGAATGTAGACGCACCCTGGCATGTATCTGACAGCATTTTTAAAGAAGAAGTAGAGCGGAAAAATTCGTATTCGATTCCCCAGTCTACGATATCTAAACAAATACATCTATCGGCCTCTCTGACTCTTTCGCTCTAGTACAATTACTAGGGGACAGAGGTATTGAAAATTGATCGGTTGTCACTCTGTTTATGTGAATATGTGAGTCGAACACGTCTCTCTTTCACTTACGGATACACAAAGCCTTAGGCGCCGTTTAAAAGCTGCGGTTTAATAAACGGTTTCAGCAGCGGCACATAAAGGGCTACGGGAGATTTGCATTCAATGCAAATTTACAACCGCGGCGTCTGCCGCTGTGACCCATTATGTGACGTTACTTAACCGCTTGTTAAACCACAGCTTATAAACGGCGCCTTACCAACTTCCCCTATGGTTTGGGGCGTAAGAATAGTGCCACGACCTTTCCCGGCATATCGTGGAAGGCTCATAAAAAAGGACAGGATGTGCATGTCAGCCAGTTGCATCATCCGAAATCTCTTAGATGCTAACGAAACATCAACTATGCCTCGCATAAGGACTGGCTCACTGGTTACAACATTCGGCTATCATAATGAAAAGATTGGTTTCTTGAATGTACATAGACTCTCCTGGACAATAATTCAGAAGGTCCGCAGAACGCACGATTTCTTCAATTAGAGAGCGAATTTCAGCGATATAAATTAAACATCTTAGGATTTAGTGAGATAAAATTGTGGAACATCGCAGAATTTTTCTCTCCAATGCGTAGCACTGTAATTTTTTACTCCGGTAAAGCTACCAGTAGTGGTCGTGAGTCAGGTGTATGGTTCCTTTTAACCAGAAAGAACCTGTCTCTTATTCTGGGATCTGGTCTCCCTCCAACAGAATCATGACCGCCAGGTTCCGGACTAAATGAGAAATATCACAATTATACGAGGGTAAAGTAAAAAGTTCTCGGCCTGACAATGAAGGGCTGCGGTTTTCAGTTAAAAAATTATTTAATTTTTCAACATAATCTCCCTTGAATTCAACACGCTTGGTCCAGAGTTTCGGCAACATCAGTATTCCTTCCCGGAAGTGAGAGTCTGGAAGGCTGTGAAAATATTCTTTTTTTTTGGTAGAAATATTCACTATCCAGCTTTTATTCCATATAGTTTATTTATTCTCATACAACGTTTCACCAATTCACGGCATCTACAGGTATATAAGTATTGAATTTTATTAGTAGAAATCGTGAACTTAGTGTTGTTATCTATATATATATATACCGATTAAGGAAAAGGTGTGAAAATATTCATCTACGGCCCTCTCAACTTCTTCATTGGATGCGAAGCGCTTCCCAGAAACAAATTTCTTCAAGTTTGGGAACAGATGGAAATCTGAGAGTGCCAAATCAGGAGAATAGGGGGGATGGCCGAGCAAATCGTACCCCAAATTCCGCAGTTTTCCCATCGCCAACGTACACTTGTGTAAAGGTGCATTGTCCTGGTGAAAGAAGATTTTTTTTCTTCTTCAAGCCAGGCCTCTTCTCGCGAATTTTGGCATCCAGCTGGTCAAGAAGTTTGGAGTAATATTCGCCTGTTATTGTTCTACCTTTTTCAAGGTAACCAATCTTCCCAATGCTCAACTTTCTGTTTGTATGAACTCGCCATTACCTAGCACCAGACGTTATTATGATAGACTAAGCCTTGATCCTTTACCGAATTCACTTTATACTTTCAAACGCCTGCTGTTACTTAAAGTTACATTAGGTGTGTTTTTTGCGTAATCGTGTAGGGTCCCTACCCTGGTTGCACAAAAAAACGCTCTAGGGTAGCATATAGGTTAAATTACGAATCGTCAAGTTGTCTACCCTGATGTCAAGTGGTACGCCTCATATGTGGTGAAAATAAATTACAATTTCGAATGAAATATCCGTTTTGATTATCGGATCGTTTATTTATATCTACGGCGGACGTTTATAAACTCGGCGTACCGCTCTAACTTAACAAACATCATTCAAACAAGTTATTTATTAGTGACAGCCACAAGTGCAACTTTATCCAAATGGGTCGCGGGTTCGATCCCCAGCAAAGTCTTTTTTTTTTCTATTGATATTTTTAGTAATCCTATTGAAAATATATTATTTAATAAATGGGCCTATCAGTGAAAGCCGTAATATTAGTTTATCAATGAACTTGGCTGATTGACAAAAACAAAAGCGTGCCAACATCAACATATTAGATTCCACACGACACTAAGGCCATATACATTATGTGTCATACCTGTGGAAGTTATTGGGGGCTATCGAGTGTGGGGTGGCCACTATACTAAGCTATCCTGGTTAATGTCGTTGGTGTAACGCGTGTGTCATTTTACCCTACACCCGGTAAATTCCCAAAAAAACACACCCCTATTGTATGAATTAAATGAATGAGTTAGCATTGAATTAATTATTTGTAATTTATGTTTTTCTTTTTGCTTATACCTTTGAAACTTCCGTTAATATTTTATCTTTTTTTTTAATTTTTTTTTCTCTTTGTCTTAATTCCTTTTTTTCTATACTTACTTTACTTTTTCTTATTTTGTAATAGTGTATTATTTGGATCTTACCCTGTTCAGTAAATGAAATAAATAAATGAATAAATTGCGTCAATATTCATTGCTACAGTTGGAATATTTATTTTTATTTTCATCCACATAAACGGTCATAATGTCGAGTTGTGACTGTGTTTCGTAGTATCTTTTCTTTTTATATATCCGACTTTCAGAACATCCTCATATTTTTAGTTATGATCACGTTCTCATTTAGTATTAATTAGAATTTAATCAAATTTTGATATAATTTTATTCATGTTTCGAACAACTTTTCTGAATTTTATTGAATAATTTGAACCAAAAATAACAAAGTTATGGACTGATGTCCGCGTAAGGCCCTAACTAGAGTTCTCCAAGTGCGGGACGTGTAGCGATTACTATTTTGATCCGAAATCAAAAAGGTTTAATTTTACATTATTAACTTATTTTTTAAGAATATGAACCTCAATAGGTCAAAACAATGGAAATAAAAAATTTTGCAGGTATTGGAAAAAATTATTTAAATTTTAACCATTTTTGTTCACTAATTGTAAAATACAAAAAAAAAAAACACCCCTAAAAATACGATATCAGCCCAAATATTGCTTCATGCTCTTTGTAATTTTATAAAGAATCATACTTTCAATTTTCATGACTATTGGTTCACTACTTTTTGAGTTAGACTTCCCGCAAATACGAAAAAAATCATTTTGAGAAAAACCAAAATAATCCCCTATGTTGATGCTTCTAATACCTTCTATACCGTCATTTGAAAACAAAGATGCAAATGTGGGGTTCCGCTACAAGGCTACGTAAGTATATAACGCTTGTACCTGAGTTAGTTCTGTGCCCTACCTGCTGTGCCCTCGAGCCTGTAGACTCTACCCGATGAGCGCTCGGTTCTATGCTCATAAAATCTAAACGAATGATTTTTTTTTTTTTACAGGGATGATGGGATCAGGCGCTTTCTTCATTGTGTCAGTGAAATCCAAAGCTGTTATCATCATTTCCCTGGGAGGGAAAAGGGAAAGGGTTAGGTAAACACGCATACAAATCAAAATAAAATTCAAGATACGACAAATGGAACAACGATTGGATTTTACGATTTATTAACATATACCTAGACCCCATACATATTAGTAGGGTAAGAAATTAGTAGGCGCCAAAGACACAGACATAATGTACAAAATTAAAACATTGAAGCTAAATTCAACACTTGTTTTGCCTCCCAGACAGCGTAGAAACGCTGGTATGAGGGAATGCGAAATAAGTATTTTCAATCATTTATAGTAAAATTGATTCAATTAACGCGGTTGACGCTAATTAAACTGTAGTTGTTGAATGCAAGTTAAACTGGTGTTTATTTTTAAGTTAAGTAAATAACTGATTAGACTGTAAGTGTCGCTTTAATTTTCTTTTAAAAGTTTCGTACGATGTTAGAGTACGAAGCTCCGAAGGTAGAGAATTAAAAAGTATTATTGATGATCGAATTGGGTCGGTTAGAATTCTATTAGTATTAGCTGAAGGTGTTCTGAAGTTTCCAGCATTTCGAGTACTATAGCTATGAACTTCTCTGTTCAACGTTAGAGAAATTGATGTTTTCGTTCTGTTATTAACAATTTTCCAAATTGTTTTAATTTTTTCAAGAACTATGATTTTTTCTAACGGAAGTTTGGTGGTTAATTCATAGATTTCTGTAGTAGGAGTCATTGGGTGCAAGTTGTGGGTAGCTTTAACAGCTTTATTGATCATTCTACTGACAGTTGAAATATTTCTAGCCGAAGTCTGACTCCAGTTTAATATTCCATAATTCACTATAGACATAATATGGGCATGAAAAATCATATTTTTAAGCTGAGTTTTAAGGTACTTTCTTCGTCTAAGCAAGGCAATTAATGGGCATAATTTAGATTTGATTTGATTTATATGATCATTCCAAGTAAGCTTCTCATCGATAATAAGGCCTAGATATTTGATCTTATTCACTCTTTCAATGGATTGGTTACCAAACTTTATATTCAATTCAATATCGGCTTTGTTTTTTTGTTTAAAAAGCATTTGGGGGGGGGGGGGGGCAAAAACTCCTCTTCCATAGTCCTCCGCGTGGGCGCCCCCTGGAACGGCAGTGGTCACTGACCATTGCCAACCAACGTCAAGCCGCCAGTGATGGCGGTGCGATGATTTGGTTGAGGTACCCCTGTGGTGTGGGGTGTGAAAAAAAATACCACGGCCTTTCCCTTTGAGGGCCTGTCGTTAAAACCGACAATCAAAGGACAGGATGTGTATGCCAGCAACTTGCACTATCCGAAATCTTTATATGCTAACGAAACGTCAACTATGCCTCGGATAAGGACTGACTCAACGGTTACGACTTTTGGCTATCGTACAATGACAAAGATTGGATTCTGGAATGTGCGTACTCTCCTGGACAATGGATCAGAAGGTCCCCAGAACGCACGATTTCTTCAATTAGAGAGTGAATTTCTGAGGTACAAATTAAATATCTTAGGAGTTAGTGAGATAAGATGGTGGAACAGCGGAGAATTCATCTCTCCAACGGGCAGCACTGTAATGTTGTACTCCGGTAAAGCTACCGGTAGTCGTCGTGAGTCAGGTGTGGGGCTCCTTTTAACCAGAGCCGCGCGAAACTGTCTCTTATCCTGGGAACCGGTCTCTGACAGGGTCTTGACCGCCAGGTTCCGGACCAAAATGAGGAACATCTCAATAATACAATGTTATGCCCCTACTGAACCCGACAATGTCTTGGCAAAAGACTCCTTCTACGAAGAACTAAACGCCGTTCAGAGCAGAACACCTAAAGGTGACATTATAATGGCTATGGGTGATTTGAATGCGAAAGTTGGCGCCGATAACTATGGGCTCAGACATGTGATGGGGAGACACGGTCTTGGTGATCGTAATGACAACGGTGAAAGATTTGTAGAGTTCTGCAACTTTCACAGTCTCTTCATCGGTGGTACTATGTTTGAGCATAAGGACCACCACAAAATCAGTTGGTCCTCTGTTGATCGGCGCAGAACACAAAATCAGATCGACCATTTTGCCATTAGTAAAAGATTCAAGAGTTGCCTCCTGGACGTGCGAAACAAGAAGGGTGCTGATATTGGGATGGGAAGAGACCATTATCTTATTTATGATCGCTAATGTTCGATTGCGTATTGCAGCCGTGCGCCGCCCTAGCGACGAAAGATCCAGGCCCCGCAAATTCAACACCGCTCGACTAAAAAATCCAGCTGTCTTACAACAATATAATGACCATCTTGCGCAAAAAGCGGCTGAGATAACTAGTCACCCAGATAGTGACATAAACGAAAACTGGGATGCCATAAAAAATGCGTACATTGATAGCGCAAATACCATCCTTGGCCCAAACCCGGATTGCCGGAATAAGCCCTGGATGTCCGACGCTTCATGGCAGCGGATTGTTGAAAGAAAGGAGCTGAAAGTTCGTTTGGCTGCAGCATCAGACGACAATCGAAGCAGCATCGAACTCCTTTACCGTCAGAAAGCTCGAGAAGTTCAGCGTAGTGTGCGACGCGATAAAAGAGTTTATGCCAATTCTCTTTTAGCGTCAGCAGAAGAAGCGGCTAGAAGTAACAACTTAAACGCCATATACGGTGTCATCAAGGAGTTTACAGGTGGTCGTAACTCCTGCCAACATCTGGTGAAAGATAGTGATGGAAAGCTACTTATCTTGGAAGAAGATCAAATGAGGCGGTGGAAAGAACACTTCGCCGCGGTCTTGAACCGTGTAACCTCTGGTGAAGTTCTCCCTCATATAGATAATTTAGCTAACCATCAAAATGTGCGTATACGGTCCACTGCCCCGACTAAAGAGGAAATAGTCACTGCAATTATTGCACTAAAACGAGGAAAGGCCGCCGGACTTGACGGTATCCCTGCCGAACTTTATCAAGCAGCGCCAAGCGTAACTGCCGATTTGCTGCACCCACTTGTTGATAAAGCGTGGAATACAGAGACCTTTCCCACTGAGTGGAAGGAAGGTTTGATCATCAAACTTCCAAAGAAGGGTAGCCTCACAGACTGTAATAATTGGAGAGGCATTTGTGTGCTTCCTGCCGTTGCCAAGATAATAGCTAAAATCGTCCTGGAAAGACTAAAGGCCCACTTAGAAAGCACAATTGATGAAGAGCAGGCTGGCTTTCGATCCGGATTCTCCTGTGTCGATCACATTAACACCTTGCGAATCATCATCGAGCAATGCGCTGAATACGATTCTCCGCTTCACTTGCTTTTCATCGATTTCGAAAAGGCTTTCGATAGTGTGAACCGGGATTCTATATGGGCGGCCTTGCGCAGGAGAGGCATCCCTGAGAAGCTTGTGGCTATTATTAAGGCAACCTATGACGGCGCGAAATGTCGCGTTCTGCATAAAGGTAAGGTGTCGGGGGACTTTGAGATTCGCAGTGGAGTTCGGCAGGGGTGCATCCTCTCACCGATCCTATTCCTCATTGTGATCGGCGATGTGTTGCATGCAGCCCTATCCGGACTCGACAGAGGAATTCAATGGACTTTGACATCTTATCTACAACATCTTGACTACGCTGACGACATATGCCTACTCTCCCACAAAATCATGGATCTGTCCGCAATGGCGTTAGATCTCGAGAGGGAGGCAAGCAAGGTTGGGCTAAAGATTAATACCAACAAGACCAAGGTTCTTAGCCCGCCGTTGCGAAAAAGAAATCCGACACCTATTGCCATCAATATTAATGGGCAGCCTGTGGAGAAGGTGGACAACTTCGTCTACCTGGGTAGCATTGTTGCCGAAAATGGTGGTACGGAGCAGGACATCGCTCGTCGTATCAACCAGGCTAAATGCGCATACGGCATGCTGTCCAAAATCTGGCAGAGCAGTTATCTCAGCATCAAGACCAAGCTGGGCCTGTTTCGCTCCCTGGTACTATCAGTGCTTTTGTATGGGAGCAGTACATGGAAAGTTTCCGTAGGAGTTACCAGAAAGCTGCAAGTTTTCGTCAACTCATGTCTTCGTCGAATTTTAAGAATTTTCTGGCCCGAAACAATATCAAATGAAGAGCTAAGTCGGCGTACGGGTCAGATGCCAATCGACGAATTGATACGCAGGCGAAAATGGCAGTGGATAGGTCATACATTGCGGAAGAGTGATAACTGCATTGCTATGCATGCCATGAAATGGAACCCCATTTCCAACCAAGGCCGACCAAGAGGGGGTCCTCGAATCACATGGCGTCGATCTGTGGCAAAGGAGTGTCAGGTACTGGGTAAGTCTTTTGGGGAGTTGCGCCCCATTGCCCAGAACAGAGTACGATGGCGCGCAGGAGTAGTTGACGCGCTATGCCCCGCTTGGGGTTAAGGCAAAGTAGTATATATCGTGTCTTATTAATATTTATATTTAGTTTGTTCCCATGTAGCCACTGTTGATAGATTTTCATATCATTATTAATCATTTCTTCCGCATCACTTTGCCCGAAATGGGAATAAAGTAGTAGTGTATCATCTGCATAGGTGACATATTTAGCAGAGAGACCAGAATTGCTAAGATTATTAACGTATAGAAGATACAATGTAGGGCCCAAGATAGAACCCTGGGGGACTCCTGAATTGAGCAAAATTTTCTCACTAATCTCATTTTTGAACTCAGTGACAATTAGCCTGTCTTTCAAGTAGTTCATAATAAGGTTGCCAGCGACTCCTCTGATGCCAAGTTCATGTAGCACTTCTGACATAACTGAATGATTTACCGTGTCAAAAGCTTTGCTCAAGTCTATAAAGATGCCAGTAACATATTTTGATTTATCGAGCTCAGAGTTTATGAAATGAAGGGCATCAGTAAGCGCTGACGTGGTGTTGCTTTCAGCTAGGAAGCCATATTGATGTTTATCAAATCCACATGTTTCGTTAATGAATCTAACAATTCTTGAATTTACCACCTTTTCGAATATTTTGCTGAAAACGCTGGTAAGCGCGATGGGCCTATAGTTGGATGGATCGTTGGGGTTGCCATTTTTGTATATCGGCTTAATTTTAGAGATTTTCAGCGCATCCGGGAATGTGCCTTCACAAAGGTGTTTATTGATAATTTGACACAGAAATGGTGAGATAGTATTACACACTAATTGAAGATTACTGGATTTGATGCCGTCAAAGCCAGCAGATACGTTACGTAGGGATTTAATTATACTTGATACTTCCTCTACACTAGTTGGTTCGAAGAATATAGTGTGTTCATTTGAAATGTTGGAAACTCTTCTGCAATTCTGCGGTGAGCTGATTTGTTGCGATCGTTCTTCGACTTTTGCGAAAAACATATTTTATTTATGTCACTGGCTGAAAGATTGCTCTCAATTTCCTTACTACGACTTCTGTCGGCTGATAATTCTTTGTTAATGATTTGCCATAGTTTTCTGCTGTTCCCAGAGGCATTCTCGTATTGTTTATTTATAGAGTTTGACTTAGCTTGATGTACAGTTTAGAAGCTTTGTTTTTGAGGAAGTTATAGGCTGCTTGTTTGCTTTCACTAGTTGGGTCTTGTTTGTGTTTTTTGTAGGCAATGTTCTTCTTTTTGATTGTGTCAATTATTTCAAAATTAATCCATGACTGATTTCGAGTGCGGACTTTTTTCAAAGTCGTGCATTCATTTTTAGTCATTTTGACAATATCAATTATTTGAGGAAAGTCTACTGAATTTTCGTTCAAACTACTTGTCCTATCTCTCAATTTATCTACAAAGGAAACTTTGTCAAGCACTTTTAAGTTAATAGCTTCCATTCGTTTCTTTGTCAAGTTAAGTTCTTTAATATGTAATAAGGCAACTTTGTGGTCTAATCCTGCCTGTTCTAATAGTTTCCAATTGAAATTGTGTGAAGAGGTTTCCATTGAGGTCACGATATGATCAATTAGGGTGGCTGAAGTGGTCGTGACCCTAATTGGTTCATTGTCGTTGATAACATTCATATTGTTCATAGAAAGCATTTCAAGGTATTCAATGCAGGCATTATTATTTTTATCCAGGATGTCTATGTTCGTATCTGCCAATATAGTTAAATTACTATATTGATGATACAAATCATCTAAGTATTCTATGAAATCGTTTACATTCTCAAAAGGAGCCCTGTAATACGTTCCTATTCTAATTGGCACATTTGATGTAGATAACTCCAAGACTATCGTGTTATATTGCGGTGAGTTTAAAATTACCTTAAACTGAATGTTGTTTTTAACGTACACAACAGAGCCGCCCCCTGTTGTGTCCCTACAGTTGAAGGTTGCGGTACAACCGTTCAAATTGAAAAACTCAGATTCGTTGGTATATATCCAAGTTTCATTTATGACTATTATGTCGGAGTTTTCTAATTCGATTGCCATGATTTCGATTTCGGAAAGTTTGTTGCGAATACTTCTTGCATTTGCATAGAAAATTTTAAGAGTTTGTTGTTTCATTGCGAGGATGAGGAAGAGTAATTGATCCTATTAATTGCAACATTCGTGGCATACATATACTCAGGGCAATCTTTGCTGTCCGCACTATGACCACAGTCAGATCTATTTTTATTAAAGCAATTCGAACATTTTTTAAACTAGATTGACACTCCTGTACTCGATGGTTGCCTGCGCATTTTGGGCATACATCATGGGAACCATTACAGTACTTAGATATATGACCATATTTTTGGAACTTAAAGCATCTATTAACATCGATTACCTCAGTGCAGTAATGGCTGTCGTAGTCAATGTTAATATACTTATCGACCATTCTGTAGTAGAGGTCACCTGATACCTGGAAAGTAGCTGTATGCCTGTCCTCTTTGTTTCTATATCGTTTATAGTGCAGATGTTCTAATTCAATTTCCGGGCTAATCCCATAATTTAGAGATATTATTTCCTGCTTAAGCTCCTCAACCGTATATTTTTTATTTAATCCATATATTGCCAATTTAGGAAGTCGACCCTTAGTACTTTCTATTTTATGTTGTAGTTGCTTCCTAATTTGGCTTTCAACCCTTCTAGGAGTCTTTTGCAGTTCGTTTTATTGTCACTTTTTAACAACACCCCACCATCTCTCAAAGTTCTTGAGTATGTAATGGGAGTACGAGCTTCGCGGGGTTTGAAACTTTCCTTCACAGTAGACATCGTGATGTCACTGCTCTGAACACTCTTCGGCTTTATTACAACCCCCCCGTTGAACGCTTTGGTCTTGTTCGCGTTTCGCTCTCCAGGGTTTGAAACCTTAGCATATGACTTAGGACCCTGGCTTACTGTTATAGAAGAGGATGTCTTATTGACATCTATCTTCTTAATGGCGGTTGTGACTTTCTCGTCGATACATTTCAACTGTCGATGTATTATTGTCTCTACTTTGCTGTCGACTTGGGTGGTGATATCGACTAGCTGATCAACAAGGGACTCATTTTTGATGTATTTGGTCCACTTATTCCGATCGTTATCGCAGAGCCACAGACAACCTCGCTTAGTGCTTAAGGTCTGCATTGCCCCGTACTCATTAGCCGAGAATTTAATGCAGCCTAAGTGGAACCATTTATGACAAAAGCCGTCGCAAAGGAGAGCCTCTTGTTCATTGCTCACATCTTCTTTCCACTTTGGGCAGATGTTTGCCCCCGACTTGTCAACCACTTGAGCACTAATTTGATTTGTAGTCATGATTCAGATATTTTGCAAATCGAAAATTTCTTGCAAATTTACCGTTACCGACAGTTGAAAGCGACCAAGAAAGAATTTTATAAATTAAGCCGAAACTTACAGTTTTTCGCACAGATTTTAATTTCACCGATAGTTGGCACTTTAGGCTTGTGAAAAACACTATAATTATTAATTAAACACCAGATTTGCACTAAACAACTTAAATAAAATTTAGACAATTGTCAAAAGTAATTCTTTGTTAGGCGCTTGTAAAAATGTGAATTTCGCTTAGCAATTTTGGCAGCGTATTCTTAAATTATTAAGCTAAGCAAAAAAATTTGGATTTTTTGAACTTCTAATGTGGTTTCCCCCCTTAAATTTGAAAGTATTTTTTTTTACTATAAAAATATTCCGAATTTCATTTTCCTCTATTTTTGTGTTGTGCCTCTTTCCTCCCGGCAGGAAATATGTATTTTATATAAATGACATGAAAAAATTTAATGATGCCATTCTATTCCTGGTGTCATGAAACGTTAAGAAAAGCAGCTCCGAGGTCGAAACTCGTTACCGAGGGAGGGTCGAATAACTGATTTTCTTTCAAAAACCAATTAAAAAGAACTACTCGTATAGGAAAAAACAGTATTTGTACGAGAACAGTGTTCATGTGGCTTAAATTATAGCATCAGAACGTTTGATGTGTTTTTGCCTTAAAATATGAATATTATTCATATAATTTGCAATTACGAAAATACATTGACATACAAAGATTTGGCTCATGTACTCCACCTCTGCGCTTCTTTCTACATGCAATTCCACCATTATTTTTTTTTCTATTCACAACATATCGAGTATGACTTTGTTGTGAGTTTACGAGAGACGAATTGACATTTTATTGTACCAATAAATTCGTTATCAACAAATATTGTTAGCGACGACCGATATTAGGCGTATAGAAAAGAAAAAGGACGATGTGAGATGCCGAAAATCTGCAGTGTATTCCCTTTTTGGTTAACAGCTTAAAGCACGCAACAGTCATTCCAGCGATTTTTATCGGTAGAAGTCAGCCTATCTTCAGAGTACTTTAATGGGTCGACGACATCCACGTGTTAGCTATGTCAGATTCACTGAAATGTCAATAGTACGATTATGTGATTTAAGTCCAAACCCTAATCGAACCAGGGGAATGTTAACATTTTCTGAAGCCAAGTTATGGCAATAGTGAAATTGTTGACTAAGATTCAATAAACAGAGATTTGGTGTTGATTGCAACGTTATTGTTTGACAAATGCTTGACACGCTAGCGATTGAGACATGATGCCCAGGTAAAACTGATTTGAAATCTAAACCAAACTGGGGCATAAACATCTGTTATTTGGAAATGGTTGTTCGAGCTGTAGAAAGGAGACTTTCTTATAGCACGATGACTGGTCTTTGCCGTCTGCTCTGAACAGTATTTTGAAACGGTTCTTGCGATGGTGGTAATCTACTGAGAGTATGAAACATGTACGTGTTTGGAACACATTTTTTTTTTCACAGCCTTCATTTTTTTTCCTCGTTTGTCATGCAATTTGTGTCGGCTTTTTGCAATATTTTTTTTTCATTGAATACTTTTTCCTATCAGCTGGTGCTTCCTCGGTTGGGGTATGACTGAAAATCACAACAAATTATTTGACAGCCCGGGGAACATTGTTGTGGTGTGTGTAATATATGTATCTCAGTGTGTAAACGGGTACCAAAAATTTTGGCTTATTTCTGTTCTTTATATAATCTTCATATTCTCAGCCAAAATGCCTTTGTCGCCTAATTTGATCAACACTATGAAATTTCATATATGAACTTTTTATTGCACATACAGACAATGTCTGTCTGAAACTAGGTGAAAACACCGGCTCTATTCATTTCTTCACATTAAAATTGATGTGCTAACTTTTTTATGGGCAATCGTAAAAAAATCTTAATACTCTTCATAATAGCTCCCCCTATCGAACTATCCTTTGGCCCACAAATCCTACCGACGAGCATCGATGCTCGTAAAATCATGACATGAGGATTTTGGCCAAGATAGCACTCATGATCTCTCCTCGCCCTTCCATTTTTTCCCGAATCCTTAAAAAGTCAACTGTATTGGAACATTCGTCCGCAGATAACTATATGTCTAAATATTGGACTGGCTCATCCCAAGACAAATCCCCTTTTTTCTTCCAGAAAATCGGTAAACTTTATCATACTCGTCGTGCTTATCCTGCTCGTCTTGCAAAGCAGAAAATAATATTCCGGCGATATGAGAGAAGCGAAAAGAAAAAAAAAGCACTTGAAATCCGATAGCGCCATCAAAATCGGAAATCGGTCCCCACGGAGCCTGTTGATATCCTTCCGAATATTTCGGAATAGCAGTCAGTCCGGGGACACCCCGGGTTTTGTGTGTAACTTGTTATCGCATTTGTATTTAGTTCTCATCCTGCCGATAGGGAAAAAATAGGCCGAACGAAAAGGGAATTTAGGCCAGTAATCGGAATATAGATAGCTGTTGCTGCTGTGCAAAACACACCTCCCTGAATCAATGTATAGTTGACTATATCCAATCCAGCCGCCCCGAAACGATTTCCATTTGATTTCTAATAAATACCACTCGCCCTCCGATATCTGTGAAATACAACAAGAGAGGCCAGGATATCTCCTATATTAGCTGCGATAAAGTGGGGATAGAAAAAAGGGCACATACAAGCACAGATACAAATTTCATTTGGTGCCACTTTGATGCCACTTTGTGTGGAGAGTCACGTAGTAGGCTTCAGCTTAAGTCGGTCAAGATTAGATACGTTAATCGGTTCCATGCAGCAAATAATAAATTCCTGGCTACGGAAATCTGACCGAAATCCCGAAAAATTGAAACTAAAGATCGAATTCATACAATCCCTGACATAAAATCATAGAGAAAGACACCGCGGTGTTTGTTAAAAGGTGTTGCCGAGTTCTTCTGTTAAACCGTTTATTAGTAGGTTGGAAAAGAGACGTTACGTAACTATAGTAATCTGTAAAATATTTTCGTTTCCAGGAAGAGTCAATTTTGCTTAACTAAGGGCCAATTTCTCAACGTTTAGTTAAAGTTTATTCTATCGCTAAGCGCCACCTACCGTACATTTAAAAATTTATCGGACGATAATTCCAAACAGCTGATACGAGCTGCTGAGATTTTGACAGCTAGAACTATTTACGTTTGGTCTTTCAAATAAGACAGTTAAACTGATCATAAAGAAAAGAGTCCTCGAAATTTATTCGATGGAAAAAGGATTAAAATTAGACCGGTTTGGTCCTAACATTCCAACACTTTTTTTTTTTAAAGAAACCGGCTCATGACAAAAAGAAAAAAACGCTTAAAGACCAACTCATTAACGACCGACCGGATACTCATTCAATACCGGCCGGGTACTCATTAAAACCGACTCCGTAAAAAAACCGGCAGATGGTAAAAAATACATGGTCTTCAAAAACCGACATATTAAGAATTGAGTCTTCAGAAACCGACCGGGTACACATTTAAAACCCACTCATTAAAACCCGACCGGGTATGAGTATTGAGTTAAAAGCCGACTTATTAAGAACCGTCTCATGACTAAAAAAAAACGAGTATTGTACGGGTTTGGGTATTACAGTACAGGACGAAATTATTAAAAAGAAGATTTCGGCTTTTGATTTGAGTATGATTGAAAGATGAAATTGAATTGAAATAAATAAAATAAATAAATAACTGGCGCAACAGTCCAATTTGAACCACGGCCTCGAGATGAGTTAGCATCATCTCATTTTCTAGATCGTGACGGTTTTTTGTGCAGAGGTATGTGATCAGCAACACGCTCAACCGAGTTATTTACCCCATAATGGGTACTCATTTAACAGCTGAGTGGGCTCATAGTCCGACACGTAAATCCCCGGAATCGAACCGGGGCCCAGTGCGTTGAAGGCGAACGTGCTAACCGTTGCGCCATCCGGACTACAATTGAATTGAAATAATTATGAATAATAATTTAAAAGATGTGAATGTGTATCTATGTATCAGTTGACCTGTTATAAAAATTTGCATTTTGTTTTTGCATAGCGATCAAGACTCACGTATTTTAAATAATAGAGGTGTTAGAGCTATATTCTAGGTTAACATTGCACTGTTTCTTTGAAGAAGATCAAGATTTTAAGAGAACAGTAGATAATGATAAGGAAGAAGCCCGAGTAGATACACAGGTTTTGAAAGAACAGAATATCAGGAGTAGGTCTGCAAGTCAGCGCGTAGATTATGTATTGTATTTGATTTAATAGGTCGTAGGAAATTTACTTTCAATCTTGCTGGATGAAACTATCAGGGAATTTTTTTAGGGTGCTGGTTGCAGATCTAAAGTCAAAGTTACAAAAGCTTGATTCATTTTGATTTGTGGTGCATTTGCCTTTTTGAAATAACTAGTAAAACTGGTTCCGATTTCACAGTTCCTATGAGAGGTATATGAAATAGTGAGCTGATTTCAATCAAATTTAGAAATGTTATTTGACGGTAAATATTATTGAATAATGTGAAATTTGGTAAAGATATAAAAAAGTTTTTCTAACAAAAACTTGCCTCTGGAAAGGTCGTTTCTATGATAGCTATATCATAGAGCAATCCAATTTTAACCAAATTCGGAAATGTGATTTGGCGAATAATACCATTGAGAGTGTGAAATTTAACAAAGTTATCTTAAGAAATAAAAAAAAAAATTCTCACAAAGACGTACTTTTGGACCAGTCATTCCTATGGCAGCTATTTGACATAGTGGTCCGATTTTGTTGGTTCCGACATATATACAGCGTGCACGAAAGAATGCTTAGTGCGAAAATTGAGCTCCATAACTTTAAAATTGAGAGACTAGTTTGCACAGAACCAGACAGACAGACGGACAAAGCTTAATCGACTCACCTCGTCATACTGACCAAGAATATATATATAGGTACTTTATATAGTCGGAGATGCTTCCGTTTGTGCGTTGAAAGCTTCATGACTAAGTTAATATACCCTATCACATTCGTGAAGGGTATAAACATGATTGGATATAGAATGGCAACACTTTTTTTTAAAGAAAAACACGTTCAATCTTGCTGAAAGAAACTAGTAGAGGGTTGCTTGGGTCGCTGATAGTGAATCTGAAGTCAAAATTGCAAAACATCAAAAACTAAATTGAGATCAAGAATGGCAACACTTTAAAAAAATTAATATATGTACATATATTTTATATAAAATATAAATGCTGGGACACCACGAGAGCCCGGACTCCCACTTTTACTAATGAAGTAATGCCTACGATCATAAAATATCCTTAACTTAATCTTAAAGGTATGTGAATTATGGTGTCACTTTGAAATTAGTAGTGAAACTTGTTCCGATTTCACTGTTCCTATGAGAAGTATATGCAATAGTGGGCGATTTCAACCAAATTTAAAAACGTGGTTTGGCAGTCAATATGATTGAGTAATATGAAATTTGGTAAATATTTTCAGAAATAAAAAAGTTTTTTTTTTTAACAAAAACTTACTTTTGGAACGATCGTTCCTATGGCAGCTCTATGATTGAGTAGTCCAATTTTAACCAAATTCGGAAATATGATTTGACTAAAGATACTATTGATAAGTGAGAGCTTTGAAAAAGATATCAGTAGAAATAATAAAGTTTTTCCCACAAAGACGAATTTCTGGACTGATCGTTCCTATGGCAGCTAAATGACGTGGTGGTCCGATTTCGTTGGTTCCGACATATGTATAGCGTGCAATAGAAGGAAGGCTTTGTACAAAATTCAAGCTCGATAGCTTTGAAGCTGAGGGACTAGTTTCATGACAAAATTAATATACCCTATCACATCCGTGAAGGGTATAAAAATAATTAACTTCCATCCATGCATGAATATAATGGAAGTACGAGTACGTACTATCGAAACGGAAAGAAAATAAAACAACGTAAAAGACTGGCTAAAATGTAAATGCAGCTCCATCCAAATTTGAATCGGTTTCATCAGTTTCGTAAATACGGAGTACCTAGTTTCTTAGTTTCTTGAACCAATTCGGTTGTCGGACTCTGAGTAGGTTCACATGATCGACAACATGAGCAGCTCATGTCATGACTAATGGTAGCTGTTTGAATTCGCTCGTCGCAGTCCCGTGGCGTTCAATCCACTCTGGATCTTTGTCCTTCAAAAGTACTCCAGAGCATTCGTCACATCAACCCAATTCATATCATATCCATCTTGCCTAGATATCACTTAATTGCCAAGAATGTCTTTTTTTCTCACCAAAGGATTCAAAGTAGTAGTAGTTAGTAAACCGGATGGCGCAACGGTTGGCACGTTCGCCTTCTACGCACTGGGCCCCGGTTCGATTCCTACTAAATGCAGTAGTTTTCGATAAAAAAAGGGGACTAAGTGTCGGACTATGAGTCCACTCAGCTGTTAAATAAGTACCCATAAGCTGCGCCTAGCAATACAAACTTTTATGCCGAAGAAGAAAAAGTCAATCTTTACATCACACACATGTCATACACATTAGTAGCGAATGGTGCTGCGTGTCTATTCCGAACACACACACGCATGCAATACAGGTACTTATTATTTAATCTTTCTACCTTTACAGCACAACAGTCTTCCCTTACTTTTCAAATAAACAATATAATATTAACTTATAATACCCCTCTAACAACTCTACTATTCAAAATATGTGAATCTCGACCGTCATGCTAAGACGAAATACGTATACGTATACTAACTTTTCCAACTGGTGAACTGATTATCATGTACATGTACCTACATTAAAGATATGAATCTTTAATATTAGTCATAATTATTTCAAATCAATTTAATCTTATAGTATATCTTCAGTCTTTAACGAGCCGGTTTTTAATGAGTACCCGGTCGATTTTTGGCGAGTTGGCTTTTAATGAGTACCCGGTCGGGTTTTAATGAGTCGGTTTTTGAAGACTCAGCTGACTTTTTTGCATTTTCACATTTTGAGCGTTCCATACTCTTAGGTTTAGTTTAGTGTCCAGTTTAACCAGACATTGAGAAAACGGCCCTATGAAATGAGAATTAACCATTGGAAAATCATAAACCTCATGAATGCTGAACTAATGTAATAATAGCATAATTTTGTGACAATTCCAGATATGAACAAGAAATAGAGAGCAATGAATCTGAAAGTTTTAAGGCTACGGCGAATCTTTTTAATAAAACTAATATTGCTTAATTCATCTTCGCCCATATATCATGCATGTAGGATGTAGGTACAAACATCCATCGTTGTAGCCAAGTAATGGCGTCATTACTTATTGACTATTGATTATCCAACTTTATAGTTTACAACCAATAACATTTTGACTACACTCGCATAAAAAAGTGAGGCATTTCTATATAAATCTAGAATTCTTCAAACATTGTGTTTTGTTTGCCGGTGAAACGACTGAACGATATAGGTTACTGAAATATTCACAACTCAATAAAGTCATGTGCACACAAAGAATCCAGGGTAAAGATAATATTTCGAAAGGATCCTCGAACGAAGAAAAGAAAAAAAAAAGTTTTCTGACTATGAGCAACGAGTGAAATACTTAAGGATACAATTTCGGGAAGGGTTATAGCTGCTGTAGGAAGACTTGAAAAATTGAGGATTCGAGGTTAAACTTAACTTAGATCCATTCATATTTTATAGACTCATGTTTGTTGAAGATATAAAAATTGGGAAATTGTTGATGCAAGAGATTTACTATCGACTTTTGCTATTTAGTTGAATGTTAAGTATTGTCGGATTGAATATTGAACGAAATTTGTGGTGAAAATTTGAAGTCAATTTTGCACTAAAACCATGCAGCATTCGGCGCATAACATGCACTTTGATCCAGATATGCACATCGAATTATTTTGGAAACAATTTTCGCCAGCTAGAATACTACCAGGGCCGCCGAGAGGTAGTCCGGGCCTGGGGACAACAATTCCGAGCCCCAGTACTAAAGCATTAGAATAAAAAAAAAAATAAAATAAAATAAGGCCCATATACCTTGGGATTTCATACATTTTGGGCCCCCTTATATCGAGTGGCTTTTTTTGGAACTGCACATTTTTGGGGCCCCAGAAGGCAACTCAATATTTGTAAATGTTAGAATGCCGCTGTCATGACATATATTGAAATACATTATGTGAGTAATTTTACAAGAACTTTTTGTACTTAGGTTTTAAGAAAATGCTCGTCAAGGGTGGAACCCATCGGGCTTTCCAACAAAAAGCACGAAAGTATAATAGTTTCTGTACGAAGTGAGAAATTGCAACATAAGAACAAATATGGTCTTTCATAGGTAAGTGCTTAGTTAAACATTTCCCGATAATGCCTTTCGCTTTTCAGTCAAAAGTCTCTGCGATTTTCATTCGGAAAGTGCGTTTTCGTCAAATTCGCCGACTTTGCATAAATTGGCGGGAGACATGCCGTCTTGAGAACCGTCAACTTGACAACGATTGGCCACATCTGTTTTCCAGAGTGGGAAGAGCACACGGGCGTAGTTGGAAATGTGCTTTTTTAAGGGGACCGGCTATATTTTATTGTGATATTGTGTGTAAATGCAGAATATATGAAAATAAAAATAAATGACAGTAGTCGTAACATACTGATGTTGCTTCTTTTTTTCACAAGTTTCCATTCGACGAAATGAGAAGATCAGCCAGGTTGAGCAAATTAAACCTTAAAAATTTTGCCATACGGAAAGCTTCCGTGATTTGTTCGGATCATTTCCGTCAGGAAAATATATTTAAATTACCTAAACGAGCAGTACTGAGGGAAGATGCGCTCCCGGAGCTGAAACTATTTCGTGATCACGTGCCCGATATAGTGATTAGCTTGCCAGCAAACCCAACTCCATCGACAAGAGCTGGGGATCGATCGTACGAATCGAATCCTGTTTGGGAGACTCATGCTGTAAGCGATTTCAATCCATCAATGGTAAAAATCTTAAGATTGTTTAAGACTTGATTTTTCCTTTTGATTTATAATGATATTGTATTTAGGTTCCTATGAATACTGATGTGTCAACAGAAAGTGCATGCCAAATAGAAGTTCCCTCTGCAACAGTAATGGTAAGTACTTCAAATTTCACAAATTTTCACACACATTTTGCATAAATAAATAAAAACAAGACTGCACTCAATAATATTTTTTGTAATAAACAAAAACTTTTCAGACATATGTTGATATTCCGACCAGCGAGCTGAGCTAAATGAGGTTTTGGTCCATCTGAAAGAATGATAAGGACGATCCAAAAGTGTACACAGCACTACACAAATTAAATTAAATTTGTTTATGTGTCGACAAGAAATCTTTCATTTTCAGGTGACTGCCAATTACTTTAGTGGAACGCCGTACGGTTGGAATCTTGGTGAAGGCGCTGATGCCGAACGCTATTCTAATCCATAAATAGTAAATATTTATTTTTTATTTTTGTTCTAATGATTTTGTTTTCAGGTTTCAATGTCGTCTGATGGTCTGTACCAAAAAGTTGTTAAATTGAATATATTTTTGAAATAAAAAAGAGTACTTGAACATACATTTCAATAAGTATAATCTGCGTTCTGTTTCAGGTTTAAACGTGCCATACACGCTCGGATCGATCGGCCGATCCGTCGCCCGAAATCGATATAGGCCGACGGATCGGCCTGTGTGGAAATTGTACCGATCGGCCAATCAATTTCTATCTGCCGATAATTTAGTGTGATTTTCGTGCGACCTGTCGGTGACTATCGATTGGATAGTGCGTGTGATTATCGCACGTGAATGTGAAATTTCCAAATTCTTAAGCCGCATTTTCCAAGCTGCGGAGTTCCACTGCGTCTTGCTAAATAGACTACTTTCATCCTTGTTTTGCAGCCTGGAAAACAAGGATGAAAGTAGTCTATTTTGCAAGACACAGCGGAACCCCGCAGCTTAGAAAATGCGGTTTTAAATGATGAAATTTGAAGGATCCTAATGATTTAAATGACTCTGCGATTGAAATATCAAATATGTAGTATGTATAGGTACATATATGCAAATACCACACAAATCCCAATAGTTAACAAAAATCAATCTAGGTTGTATTGGGAGTGAATCATAACCTAATTTTGAATTGTCATTCGTTATCGCATCGCACAAAAATTGTACAGTGTGTGTGCAGTGGAGATAGGCAGATATTTGTGGCGATTCATTGGCCGATCGATCTCATGGCAGATCGCACAGTATATGGCTAATTAAACAAAATTCGTCAACGTAAATTGAACCTTTTAAATAAGCGTCGCCACTAATTTCATTGAAAATTCAAAATTTACCCGCCAATTATGTGCCACTGCGCTAACAAACCACCTACGCTATTGTGATTTACGCTAGTGTTGGTATCTGATGCACACTACCATGAAACGGTTTGAAAAATTTGGTTTGGTTTAACTGAGTTTCAGTGCAAAATACTTTGTGCGTATGCACAACGAATGCTGCAACGTAATTTCTTCTAAACAGTGGTTCGCAACAATATTCGTAAGGCGTTATTCATGAAGATTCGTTTATTTAAAAAAAAATAAATGAATTTTGTTTTCAAAAGATACATTTTGTTTTAAGCGTATAATCTAAAACATATTTATTTCGTAGCATTTTTTTTCCATCGAAAATTTTTAAATGTTGGCTTAGCAATCGCTCTAGTTGAACAAAATTTATGCATCATTTATTTTCGATATTATTGGCCTTCATATTATTATTCGCTAATAATTGCAAATTTTCCGTAAGGAACAATTAACACCATTAAACTTAAGATTATTATAACTACGACTGTTTCCATGAAATCGTCATAAAACGGTATGTATGTATGTGGCTCAAAAATTGCAGAATAAAATTATGTTTGTGAAAAAGGTGTTTTATTCCACAATTCGAAGCAATTTGTTTTGGGAATGAGAGTACGGCAAAGATACATTAGGATTAACAACGATGGTTTTAATTTTAAATGTTGCTATTTAATTCTGAAAGAATATCTTTGAAAATCGAACAAGTTGCCATTTGGATTTATCGAATAATTATCAACAATTTTACTACGTTATCAAAATGGTCTTACATGTACCTGTTTAATTCAACAAAAGGAAACTGTTAAAATTACTACGAATATACTTAAAATTAAAAAAGCACATCATGTTAATTCCTTAAAGAAAAGTGTTGATGTACAACTCAAGTATTATTACTATGGTGGCAGTTAATTCATAAAGAAACCTCTATGGCGCTATTTCAGTAAAAGTATTCACGTTTTTGTTGATTTCATAGTGGTTTGTTTCTACGGCTCCTTAGCATGTACTCGACTTACAGGGTTATCCATTTTCTCTTTCGGAAAGTAAACTTAAATTAAACACAGTAAATATTTGAATTTCGATGGAATTTTTATTTCATAATAAAGGTTGGATTATGCCATTATACGTGGAGTACAATATCTGTCAAATGTCTCCCACGGGACCGCTCGCAGGATTCGATCCTTTTGAGGTAATTTTCGATTACCTTTTCACACATTTCGGGCAATAATTCGGCTATAACTCGACGGGTTTCGTCCTTCAATTGACCAATCGTCGTGAGATTGTTCGCATAAACACGGTCCTTCGTATAGCCCCACAAAAAGAAATCTAACGGCGTTAAATCGCAAGACCTTGCTGGCCAAGCCACATCGTCGAATCTCGAAATTACGCGTCCTGGGAATTTCTCGCGCAATAAAGCCAAATTTTGTCGCGTGGTGTGGCATGTGGCCCCGTCTTGTTGAAACCACATATTGTCGAGATCCATATCTTCAATTTCCGACCAAAAAAAGTCATGAATCATGGCGCCATAGCGCTGGCCATTTACTGTAACGGCGGTTCCTTCATCGTTTTCGAAGAAAAACGGCCCAATGACGCCACCGGCCCACAATGCACACCAAACAGTCACTTTTTGCGGGTACAACGGTTTCTCAGCGGTCACTTGCGGTTGCTCACTGCCCCAGATGCGACAATTTTGTTTGTTTACATAGCCGCCGAGCGCAAAATGGGCCTCATTGCTAAAGAAGATTTTCTTCGAAAAATCGGCATCGGTAGCCTGCTGTTCGAGGACCCAATCTGAGTACTCACGACGCAATCTGTGATCAGTCGGCTTTAATTCTTGCATGAGCTGGACTTTATAAGGATGGAGATGAAGATCCAAATGCAAAATGCGCCACAATGTGCCGTAAGATAGGCCTAAATGCTGGGATCGGCGCGGAATCGACAAATTCGGGTCTTCGGCCACACTTTCACTCACAGTGGCGATGTTTTCGGTCGAACGTCAAAACGATGATGCACAGGTGTAGAAATGTCTGTCACCGATCCAGTTTCTTCAAATTTTTTCACTGTGTAGGCAATTGTGCGCTCATTGGGACGATTATGTCGACCATAATCTGTGCGTAATGCATGAAACGTGGCCACCGCAGATTCACCATTTTGGTAGAATAATTTAATAATTTTAACGCGTTGTTCAGTCGTAAAACGTTCCATCTTGTAAAATGGCAAACCTTCAACTAAACCAATACCAGTTTGGAATACACTGACATTTGACGGATGTCGAATGGCAGGGCTTTACTTTCCGAAACACGAAATGGATAACCCTTTATTATTGGTGCGAAATGGAAACCGGAGTATTGAACGAAAGCTCAATCGCCGCTAATCTGCCTCTAACTACAAACTTTATTCGATCGCATATGGATCGGGCACTGGGATTCTTTGAATAGATTCTTTTGCATGTTTGACTGTCGGCGTTTCGGGTTCGAATCCCGTCCACGACGACGTTCGTGGCCATGAATGTGCAGGAGGTGCATGCTGGCAACTGCATTCTCCGAAACCAGATTATGACAACGAAACGTCAACTGGGCCACATGGAACAGTTGACGCGCTATGCCCCACAAGGGGTTAGGGCAATTAAGTAGAGTCCCATGTGTCTCGGCTTATTGTGAATTGTCTCCGAGTCGAGGCAGGTGGGATTCAGGTGAGACGCAAAAGAATCAGATTTAAAAAAAGGTAATTTTCGTGATTCAATTTGCGGCATCTACATCATGAATATATAATATATCTACATTAATTCAACATAAAATGATTATCCTACAGTGCCAATACGAATGCCCATTTTCGATGCTCCTTTAAACAATCCCAAAACTAAATTCTAGTCACCCTCTTAATTTCATACAGGTAAGAACATTTACTACAACTTTATCGCCGTAAAACATGTCCGACAAGAAGTTATGATTTTGCTAACTTGTTGGCCTTCCAAGTTCGACTGTTTCCCATGCTCCCATCTTTCCTGTCTCTCTTAACCATTTTCAAAGTTACTTAAGATACTTTGCGCCACCAACCGAAAATGTTGATATCGCCAATATTACAGGATGGCTAAGAACTCCTTGAACAACAAAACTCGAGACTCGCCGGTACGGAGGATACGTGTTGTCATTTACAGAACGTGAAAATTACGGGAAACTTACTTCTGAACAGGAATATGCAACATATGTACGTATACCAGACCAGTAACGACAACAGCATCGCAGCAGTAGTAAGAGCAACAGCCAACAGGACATGTTTCCGGTGAAGTTCCATAGGTCGTCAGGACCCATGTTAGTTCGGACAAAGTTCGTCCGGTGTGTGGTTATGAATGCTTTATGAAATTATATGGCAGCATAAAAGACTTTAAGTTAATTAACTCGTGGCGGCAAGTTATAGGAAGTGCCTTAAGTTTTTAAATAGCAGACAACTTGTCCCAAACGGTTTCGAGGAAAAGTTAAGCTGTTGTTACCGCTCCTTGTGTTTTTGTTTCATATTTCAAATGTCCCCTTTGTTTGGACGGTTTTAGCATGTACGAGTAATGTGTTGTTTGGTTAGTTTTCCGTCAAAAGGACGACGCCGACGGGGCCAAAGGTGGAGTTTGCCAAAATAAATATTCAGTGTAAAGTTTTGAGAAGCAGGTAATCAACACCTCAGAATTTTCGGAGGAGTCGAAGAGAGTGTTTAGTTTCTGATTGGAAATTTGTTGAGCGTTAGCGATAATAATTATTGAAATTTAAAGCCTGCAAACGTTCAAAATGTAGTTTGAAAGGATTTTTTATTGTTTCGATTGAGTGCTTGATAAGTATTAGCAGGTGCGTTGGTTTCGTTTTGGTTTGAAGCATGCAGCGGCGTAACTACCGCTAGTTTTATAAATAGTACTAATTTTTAATAATAGAGTGGAGTGGATCATTGCCTCTCCAAGTCAACAATGACTTGGCGTAGCTACCCACTACCACGAAAAATTAATCAGCACAAAGCCAATTCTTTACCCGTCTTCTGGTTTCGTCTGCACAATAGATCCTACTCTTCACGAGCTGCCTTAATCTTTCGGAGAAGCAGCTCGACCAGACCAGGTTGCAATCCGACTTAAATCGGAATAGTTACGTCCTTATGTACAATGTATACAATATACACTGGATATCGTTTATAACGATATATAGGCTGTTAAGACGAAAATGTCAGGTCATAAAGCTCTTGTAATGTATTTTTGCATGGATGTAGCGACCACCGATATAGCAACTGATCGGTCTGAAAGACTCCATTCCGGGACGGATAAGCAAAGCGATCGGATATAGACACGGTTGCCTCTCAGAACTCTTACAATCCCTATCTGAAAGTATTTTTTTAAAACCGCTGCACACAATCGCCCATCACTAGCAGTTGGAAGCCATTACCATCTGGGCGGATAGCGTATAGTCGCGATGATAGCTTTCTGAAAATGACTCGCAATTACGTAATTTTTTGACAGCAACTATCACCAACCGCTATCACGCAGATACACGATGACAACTGCCAGTAATGTGTCATTGTGTGTAGCAGGCATTAGAAAATTAATTTCGTTCCCCGCGCTCTTCTAAATACTCGTAGCTGAAACCATAATATCCCACATCGAAGAAGTTCACATAAATCAGCCTTCAAAAAACCTTCAAAAATTTGGAAGAGAAAAAAATTCTTGGAAGAAAAAATCCACTAGTATAGTCTGGCTGAATAACGAAATGAAAAGCTGTTATTATGTTGGCGCTGCGAGTAGGAAAAAGATACTTGTGACGCGGAGAAAATGCAGCAAACACGAGCTGTTATGTTTGAGCATCACACTATGGCACAATGTATCGCACCCGCCAACGATAAAGGAGCACATTCGCTTGCAAGAATAACTGAAAATATTCGTACATAGAAAATAACTGACGAGAATCTGTAGGAAAAACTGACGATAATATCGGTCGAGTACGATTATATTTTTTTCTGTAAGAAATTCGTTAGTCTATAGATTCTCGTCAGCACTTGAGATTATCGTCAGCTTTTCTTACAAGTCCGGATGGCGCAACGGTTAGCACGTTCGCCTTCAACGCACTGGGCCCCGGTTCGATTCCGGGGATTTACGTGTCGGACTATGAGCCCACTCAGCTGTTAAATGAGTACCCATTATGGGGTAAATAACTCGGTTGAGCGTGTTGCTGATCACATACCTCTGCACAAAAAACCGTCACGATCTAGAAAATGAGATGATGCTAACTCATCTCGAGGCCGTGGTTCAAATTGGACTGTTGCGCCAGTTATTTATTTATTTATTTTCTTACAAGAATCTCGTCCTACCTGAATTTCTTCTGTTGTTCCTGTAAGTGAATCGGTTCTAAGACTATCATCAGTTTTTCTTATAAAAATATTTTTAGTTTAGGTGCGTTTTGCCACCTTGCATCGACTCCAGACAACTATCAAAAAGATACATACAAATAGTACTCCGTATTCTCTGGCTTGATCGTTACTCGCGAACAATATGCGACGATCATGTGTCTAGCGAAACGCACCTTTAGGCGAAATTCACACACACGACACCGCGCTGCACGACTGCTTAAAATTTCAGTCGAGATACACAGCATCAAATGGGCGGATTCACACTCATCGCTCAGCATGCGATACGATCGACTATGCTTGGCTATTGTGCGTGGCTGCGTCGGAGCTGAAAATGTAGCTAATCTGAATATCGCCTAAAACTGTAAGTGAATAAGCTAAGCTGTTAAGGCTACTCGTAGCAACGCTTCCATTGTTTATCGCAGCTGTAATGGACGGTTTGGTGGGCATCCGAAAATGCCCGTGAAGACAGAGATTAAGGTGGCATAATAACAGTGTATATCGGACCGTGCCATCTGGCGTGGGCGGAGTTTTCGCCGTTCGTTGTCCCTCTCCTTAATTACTTAATAAAAATTCATAGGGGTAAGATAGTACAAACATGGGAGGCAAAAATGTGGAATAATAAAAAAGTGGGGCGATAAGGATGGAATAATTGGCGGACGGCGTAGATGCCCTCGCGCCCGCATCGGGTCTGGGTGTAATGGGACTTTCGGCCTCTAGTTTCGTACTACCGACAGATCACTACTCTTCAGGTGCTACCTTCGATCTGTCCGTGGAAGCAGCACTACCAGACCAGAATATGGTTCATTACGTCCCAAGTGTGAGAGTCGAGTTCAGAACGTGCAAACGCAGCAGAAATCCCGGTGGGTATATCGGTAGGCGAAAATTGAAAATTATAGCCCCCGCATGGGCCGTACGGAATTGTATGAAGAAGGTATTTAAAAAACAGGCCAGTGAGGTGGCAAGTATTTAACCTACCGGAAGTGCCCCCAATGTCCAAGTAGCCTCCGTGCTTACCTATGCTAAGTTGGTCCCCTACATTCCCATCACAAATAAAAAAAATCAGCGACATCCGGTTAGTATACTTATTTGATTTTACGGTTGGATCATTTTCCTAAGAAATAATTTTCCAATTTGATTTCAACATTTAAATTAAATTTTTGTGTTTGCTTGTTCGACCGGGACTCGGTCTTCGGTCGTTGTGCTTCAGAATCCATCGCACCACCGCATATGCCATCGTGGCTAATGTAGAATCCCAGCAAAAAGTGTGGCTAACAAAGTAGGGTAGACACCTGGTTAACCAAAACATGAAAATCGTAGCCCCGGCATGGATGATATGAAATGTTGAGGATAGGGTAATAAAAAAATGCATCAATGTTACTAAAGTAGGCTACTACCGTATTTACCTTTCCTAAGTTGGTCCCCTAAATACCCACAAAAAAAAAAAAAAAATCGGCAATAGCCGGTTAGTATTCCTATTTGATTTTACGGTTGGATAGTTCTCCTAAGGACTTTTTTACAACATTTAAATTAAATTTTAGTGTTTTATGTCCGACCGGGACTCGAACTTGCGTCGTTGTTCTTCAGAACTCATCGCGCTACCACATACGCGTCATCGAGACTAATATAGAAAGGCTTCAAATAATGCTTTATAAGCAACACTGTCCTAGCATAAAAAGTGGTTAATTAAGTTGGGTACGCACCTGGGTTACCTAAATCATGAACATCGTAGACCCCGAATAGCTATCTACGTTGGGTATGTACCTAGGTTACCTAAATCATGAAAATTGTAGCCCCCGTACCATGGTGATAGCTCAAATTTTATAGATCTCTATGGGTTGAGTAAAATTGGTGGATACGCCAGGATGGCTATTTAACATTGCAATTTTGGGTAGTGCGCGTTACTGGGGGTACGGTTCTTTGCTGGGATGGCTTCCAAATAATGTTTTAAATGCGAACTCAGCAAAAGGACTGGATGCCTACATTAGGTGGGTACATCGGTACGCGAAAATTTAAAATTATTGCCCCCGCATTGGCAGTGCAGAATTGTTAAGTTAAAAAAGTCCCCGTGCTTGTCGAAGCTATAAAGAAAACATAAAAGAACTACGATTGGGGTAAACCCCAATCATGCAATACTCTAGATGAATTTGAACCTGGTTTTTGAATCTAACTGATATTGTTAATTAAGTGTTAAGTACAAAATTTCAGCCCGATAAATTGTATACGTACTGAGTAAATAGGCTTAACGTATTTCATGAAATAGTGCAGTTTGTATGGGGGTAGAAGGAGGGTGAGGATTACAATAAATTTTATAATGTAGGTTACAATTATCATAAAAGTGATATATTCAAAATTTCAAAGCAATATGTTTTAGAGTTTCTGAGAAAATCTGATTATTGTAAATTATCAAAAATGTGTCATTTTGTATGGGAGGGGGTAGACGGAGTAAGGATAATCGATTACTTCTTTTTGAATCTAACTGATATTGTTAATTAAGTGTTAAGTACAAAATTTCAGCCCGATAAATTGTATAGGTAATGAGTAAATTGGCTTAACGTATTTCATGAAATAGTGCAGTTTGTATGGGAGGGGGTAGAAGGAGGGTGAGGATTACAATAAATTTTATAATGTAGGTTACGATTATCATAAAAGTGATATATTCAAAATTTCAAAGCAAGATGTTTTATAGTTTCTGAGAAAATCTGATTATTGTAAATTATCAAAAATGTGTCATTTTGTATGGGAGGGGGTAGACGGAGTAAGGGTAATCGATTAATTTTTTTGAATCTAACTGATATTGTTAATTTAGTGTTAAGTACAAAATTTCAGCCCGATAAATTGTATACGTACTGAGTAAATTGGCTTAACGTATTTCATGAAATAGTGCAGTTTGTATGGGAGGGGGTAGAAGGAGGGTGAGGATTACAATAAGTTTTATAACATAGGTTACAATTATCATAAAAGTGATATATTAAAAATTTCAAAGCAATATGTTTTATAGTTTCTGAGAAAATCTGATTATTGTAAATTTTCAGAAATGTGTCATTTTGTATGGGAGGGGGTAGAAGGGGTGGAGCGATTTAGCCCGTTCACGAACTTAGCCTTCATTTTTTGTCAAAAATAACGTGTGCAAAATTTGAACTTCATAGCTCAACGCGTTCTCGAGCTAGAAAGGTCACGGACGGACGGACGGACGGACGGACAGACGGACATCCGGTTTTGAGATATTCGAGTGATAATATGAACTTCTGAATCATTCATTTTTTTCTGCGAGCCTTATTTCTTAGCGTTACAAACTTTGTGGCAAACTTATAATACTCTCAGATTTCATCTAGAGTATAAAAATGCGGCTGCTTACATTGGGTGGCTACATGGGTAGGCGAAAATAACAAATATCATACCCCCGCATGGGCGGTACGGAATTGTATGAAGGCAATTGAAGAACATCAGGGTCGTTCAAAAAAGGAGCAGGAAGGTTGTATTTCCTACCAGCAGTTACCGGCAATGTTACTAAACAAGTAGCCCCCGTGTTTACCATGGCTAAAGTCGCGATTCTGAATACAATACATACATACATACATTCTCATTGTAGTCCGGATGGCGCAACGGTTAGCACGTTCGCCTTCAACGCACTGGGCCCCGGTTCGATTCCGGGGATTTACGTGTCGGATTATGAGCCCACTCAGCTGTTAAATGAGTACCCATTATGGGGTGTATAACTCGGTTGAGCGTGTTGCTGATCACATACCTCTGCCCAAAAACCGTCACGATCTAGAAAATGAGATGATGCTAACTCATCTCGAGGCCGTGGTTCAAATTGGACTGTTGCGCCAGTTATTTATTTATTTTTATACATTCTCATTATTTCTTGCGTTCGGTGGCCGTGGTCGTTCCGTCACCGCCCTACGATACTAATCTAGTGCTCGGAGTTCAAATCTCGGCGGGACCAAAAACTCCCTGTGGGTATTAACAGAACCCTCACAGTGCTCCGAGCTTGTCAATATAAAAAACGGCGCGGATAGGGGGTGCATGCTAGCAACTGCACATCGAAACGTCAACAAGGCAAAGATATGCTGGAAATGTTGACGCGCCCATGCCCCTGGAGGGGTCAAGGCAACTAACGACAACATTATTTCTTACACGAGCACATATGTAGTACGATGATGATACGACTACTGTGGAAATTTGAATTAACAGATTCGTTTTCATACAAAATTGAAGAATTTTCGGAAAAATTCATAAGGAGCCGCCCATCCTACGTGGCTGATTAGCTAAATTCGAAATACCCTGCGTCTTTATTCACTAAATGTGTAAACCAATCTACTGGGGGTACGATTTTTTTCTGGGAAATGTTGTAGCTTAGGTCTCTTGCAGCTTCAATGCAAGAAAAGTAAAGCATAGTTTATCATACATACAAAAGGCAGTAAATAATTTGTTTGTGTTAAAAAAAGTCCGAGCCCTTTCTGAAAGACCGGGCCCGGCAGAATCACTCCCTCTCTCATCAGGCCTGGAAGTGACCGCACCTTTTCTGTTTTCTTTTCATTTCGCGTAGCCATATCGTCCCGATCACACATCCCTTTAATTCAATACTTCCACTATGACATATTCCATATTTGAAAAGAAAACACGGTATGTGAATGCAGTGGACCATGAAAACGGACGATAGAGTTCACGGAAATGATGGGTAATACTTACGTGACAAAATTTGATAATCATACAACCGAATAGAAAAAATGTGGACGTTGCAGGAACCATTGAATGTCACTCAGAGAAGATAATCGAAGAAATCGTTCGTGCGAATGGTACAGTTCAGATCTTTAACAAAGACAAAACCCACTCTAATAAGAAAGAAAGGAAATCCTCGGTTGAAAAAAGTAAAGGCTATTCCACTAACTGCTACTCAGTCGATGTGTCTCAATAGGGATTGAACGACGAAAGGGTATAGTGCGTTGGATTTGAAGTCAACCGCAATATCCTTTGGAGCAAAATAAATAAGAGAGCGAATAAACGATTCTATGGAGACAAGGGTCTATTTTCCCTCTTCCTAAGGGTGTGACTGTATTTTTTTATATTTCTTGCCGAAAAAGAGGGGCGAAACACATCCGACTGAAATATTTTAAACACTTTAAATGGTGCTATCATAATACTACATTTAATGGATATTTTTATAGATTAACTTAATAGTAAACTCTAACATTTCAAATTGAATATTTATACATTCGGGAACGGGGAATATTTGATGTTTCAACTACCAGTCGATGCAGCAACAGATTACGTTTCAAAATAAGAAATTGAATCATTCACTTTACACTTCTTCAGGGCAAGGCATTTTTTCAGACAGCAAATGTAATGGTTTTTCTAACCCAGATTTAACTCTCTTCCATCACGACTTGCCCTCCTCCTTGCCCTGAGGCCGCCTGTCATGGTTTCGTTTACAAAAAAAGTGTATACAATTCGAGGTTTAAGGAGCTCAACACTTGGGATTTAAGTCACTTTGCAATCCTTTCGCATTCTCGAAATGTCCTCCTACCATATAATGCTTGCAGGAAAAAAATGAGAGTACACATAAAAAACAATCTCAGGGTTGAATGGTATCTCGCTTAGCGCACAGTGGAGAATGAAGAAAAATACGAGTCCTTGTTGTGGATGCAGAGCAGCATTAAAGGCGATACCACGCCATGGAAATGGGTATGCATGAGTGTGCGAAGAAAGATCTTTTTTCCGCTTCGGTTTGAGCATTACGGTTGGTAGTGTCGCCCGCCACCATCTGAACGCCTTTGTAATGAAATTTACTTAAAAGCTTTTTGAACATCACTTAAATCCGCGAGCTTAGCGAATCTATTTCCAAATTCATTATGTCACCCGGTATTTTATCGGAATAGCTGGGTGTGTAAAGGATTCGGCGGGTTCGGAGAATAGGTCACAGGTTGAAGGGTTCTTGTTGCCTTGTTGCTAGATTTTTCTGTTACGCGGTCGGTTCGTATAGCTTATCCCTCCGACATTAACTACTTTTTCCAGACAGCAAGTATGGTTCGCCAATGTAGGTTTTCCTATTTCTTCAGATTGGATTCGGTTTTTCTTAACTGGTGTAAATTTTATGTTTGATGGCGTTTTCCAGTAGTCGAATCTTAATTTATGACTTGATACCCGAACATGTTCTTATGTAAAAGATTTACATGTTATTATATTTTATAGGATGGGAAACATTCTTAAAGTACTGATTTGGGATACTGAAAAGCTAACAATATTATAAGGTAACCAAACAAATGAATGGTGATGTCAAGTTACGAATCCTAAATACTGATTTTTAACATAAATACTAGGGACGCCGGCCGGTTGCTCAGTGTGTTGAGTGTCAAACAGTGCTTCGTTTCATCAACAAATCAACTACTATGTATTTTTCTCCGAGTTTAAAAATTTCCAACATTTAAGAGAACATGTTGGCTGTTCAGCATGTAAAAATTACGCCTCAAGATTTTTCTTTCTTTTTTTTTACTAATATTATGGTCTAAAGCTGAAAAAGGATTGTTCATTACTGTTTTTCCCCTTTCACTACCTTTTCCCTGTTTTTGAGTGTAATTGTAATTTTTATGCGTATTACGTAATATATATAATATATAATACGTATTTGTCAAAACAAGCAATAAGTTTCAGTAAAATCGTCAACTTTTTCAGCTCTACCGAACAAATACACTCTGCGACATAAAAAAAACAACAATTAAAATATAATAAAAAAATTAAATAAACAAACCCTAAAAAAGATTTCTTTTGAATAAAAAAACTTTTGAGTATGGTTACAAATAAACGATGCAAGTTGGCAGTTTCTTGTTTCCACAGTAATCTTTTATTATTTTTCATTCTTAAATTTCTGATGTCTAGTATAGGAGACGAATGAACTTAAAACGAGTCCGAAGCGTATATACCCTCGACCTGTGCAAGCCTAGTGGTAACAACATCAAAATTTTAAAGAGGCAACAACCATATTATTGAAAAGTATGGTTCTTAAATAGTCCGTTCTATGCAAAGTTACTATTCTGACATATTTGAGAAAACATATGCAGGGGTAGGTAAGTGCTCCTTTTATTCGATCATGTTCATTTTCAATACCTACCAACTGGCTCTTTTACAAAATTTTGGCCAAAATTTCAAGACGCTAGCTTCATTCTATCAAAAGTTACCACAGTTAAAAGAATATTTAATTTCTTTTTGGCATTTGTAGGGAAGGTAGGCCCATATTACTACGTCAACTGGTTCATCGATTTCAGTTTTTTTAAGAGAGTATGAAATGTAATGTCGAGTCATGTACCACAGTTAGAGTTTTTTTTTGCGTTTTTTTCGATCGGGAGATATACGTAGATAAAAGATAATAATAAAATAAATAAATACAGGCTAAGATAGACATGGTATACACTGCGACCAAGAGATTTATTGTGCCATAGCCTTCACTAATCCAAAAGACCTTCGATCAACCTGATGAAGCCCAATAAGTCCTTTGTAGGAGCACTCTTAATGAGAGCGGCGCTCACTATTGAATCTCCTAGAAACGTAAACCTGGAGGGAGCGATCGCTGGGCATTCACAGATAAGTTACTTGGTGGACTCAATGTCCTCCAGGCAATGCCGCCATTCCGGCTCAGTGGACAGACCCATTTTATTTAAGTGATATCTCACCCAATGGTGTCCCGTGAGGTAAGCGACGACTAACGTCAGGTCCGCTCTTTCCAGGCGGCTAGCTTCTTTGCGACTGGTCGTTGCATTGAAGCTGTCCTGGGAGATTATTCCAGTACCGCAACCTTTCGTCCACGGACCATATCCTCACCATCGCCCTGGCTGAGGCCCAACTCAGACCGCAGAAGGGTTCAGGCCCGCGAAATATTTCTCTGATGAGCCTTATCTACAAGTTCGTCTGCAGCTTCGTTGCCATGGATGCCCCGATGCCCAGGTATCCAACATAGAGTGACCAGGTTTTTGCTTGCGAGACACTGTAGGGTATCAAAACATTCTTTCACTAGTTTCGATGGGAACTTGTGTGTGGAAAGAGCCTTAATCGTTGCCTGACTGGCAGAGCAGATAGCAACGTTAGCGCCAGTAAGCTTCTTTTGGAGAATTACTCTGGCACAGGTCTCAATGGCATAGATCTCAGCTTGGAGAACGCTGGGCAAAATTCCATAGCGATTGATTGCCGTCCAAAAATCCCAGCACCAACTCCCTGTCCCGTATTTGACCCATCGGTAAACCACATGATACACCTGGGATCAGGACAAAAAATATACGTGACCATTTAAACAAAGGGTTCAATGAAACTAAAACATTGAAGTAAATAAAATCTTTTATTTGCACTTCTTCTCCATTCACAGAGGAACATAAAAAACAATCTAGCCGAAGGTATGATACCCTTCAGGGGCAGACGGACAAAGCTTAATCGACTCGTCTCATCATAGTGACCAAGAATATATACAGTTTATATGGTCTGAGATACTTCCTTTTATGCGTTGCCAACTTCATGACAAATTAGATGATTTTTATGTTGTTATTGCCGGAATCGATGCAATTTACCTCCAGGGTAAAACAAAATCGCAACAAGTTCATGACAAATTTAATATACCCCATCACATCCGTGAAGGGAAGGGTATAAAAACTACATGTTACTCGAAATGGCTTTTACACACTTCTTCGATCGTTCAGGCCATTCATCAATCGGTGCACGCACCACTTTTTGGGGAATATGTAGAAGCGGCTGTTTTTATCAAATCGTGCTTAAGCGACTCGATATTTATATGAGGTTTGTTGCAGGCCCTCTCCTCTAAGTAGTTCCACATGCGGTAGTCCAACAGATTGAGATCGGGACTTCCAGAAGGCGAATAATTCGCTGCTTTGCTTTTCACTCCCTGTTTACAAAAATGAAGCCGGGTGACATCGTCGTATGCAACGGCCCACCAAACCGTGACTGAAGCAGGATGGTGGCCTCTTTGGACCCTTCGAATTTTTTCGGCAGCTTCCCGAGAACTGTGAGTGTAAACTCTGTCATTTTGATGGTTGAATTTTTCTTCTACCATGAAAATTTTTATCAATGGAGAGGGTTCGCCTGTGTCCTCCATTCGCGTAACGCTGAAGTAACGACTTCGCTCTTGCCGCTCGTATCTTTTTCAAAGATGATGTCTGCAGCTGTCCTGTGGTTCTTCTGTAAGTCCCAAGTTTCAGGTAATGTCTGATAATGCGAGATGTCGCTCTTTTTGTATTTTCATCTCCCGGGCCATGATTTTCTGTTTTCGGACAGGGTTTTGACGCATTCGCGCAACTACGGCTTTCACAGCTGCTGGCGTTCTCGAGGTGTCTGGGTGTAATGGGCCTCTGGTTTCGTACCACCGACAGGTCACTACTCATCATGTGCTGCCTTCGATCTTTCTGTGGAAGAAGCACTACCAGGATATGGTTCATTACAGGTGGTTCATTACATGATCACTTGATCTGAAGCTGTCAGAAACACTCAAATTTAAACTCACCACACATTGGCTTCGAGCAGGCTTTCAACAATGTGAACTGGGATTCTATATGGGCGGCTTAGCGCAATTGTAATGAACCAAAGTTTGTGGCGTGATCGGTACGTTTGGTTTCAAATATTTTTCGCAAAAATATTTGTTTTGGTTTTTCCAAAATAAATGTATTTGTGAAAAAATTGTTTTAAATCCCAAATTTAGCGGTTGCGCACACCTTAAGTTGGAGTCTCCACAATCCTTGTCACACAGACACTGGTGGACGGCTAGGTGTGTGGACAGAGAAACTGACTGGCATTTTTTTTACTCGAGGAGTTGATTTTTACACGGCGGCGACGAGAAAAACTGGTTTTTTGGGCATCCGAGAAGTTTTGTCCGGTGCTGGAAACGGGAGTGGAATTTTATGCGATCGTGCTTGCGCAGTGTGTACGAGGAGGCGGCAATTTCTTTTCCGTTCGTCCAAGTTATGAATATTGATGGTGAAAAAACGATGGCACCGGCATGCCGCAACCACTCAATCAACAAAAGTATTGTTCCTCACGGAATGGCAGTTCGGCTTAGGCGACCACTATTTAGAACGCCAAGGAACGGGATAAGCTAAGTGCCGTGTGAATGTGTGAATAGATTGGTGTGTGCTGTTTTGTGTTTATTTGTCCAGCTATTTGTTTATATATTTATTTATTTGTCTGATTATGTTTTGTGACTGCCTGTTTGAGTGAATTGTTGTTGTGGAGCGAATGTCTGTGCGGGTGTGAATGGATCGCTGTGTGAACGAGGTGAATGTGAGAGAATTGCGAGTGATTTGTCCTTGTTACTTTTGTGAATGTTGTGTGAACGATGTGTGAAAAGTTTTCTTAAAGGTTACCAGAAAGCTGCAAGTTTTGGTTAACTCGTGTCTTCGTCGAGTTTTAAGAATTTTCTGGAACGAAACAATATCATATAAAGAGCTGAGTCGGCTTACGGGTCAGATGCCAATCGACAAACTGCTATACAGGCAAAAATGACAGTGGATAGGTCACACATTGCGAAACGGTGATAAATGGATTGCTGGACATGACATGAAGTGGGACCCCACTCCCAATGATGGCTGAAGAAGGGGTTGTCCCAGGAAGTCTTGGCCGACGATTTGTGAGAAAAGAGTGTTAAGGTACCATTAGACGATTCGTAGGACCTACAAATTTTCGTAGATTTCTGCGATTTTGCTGCTACAAATTGTCTACGAATCGTGTAATGTGAAAATTTCTTAGCTACAAATGTTTGGAGAAAGAGTTTGTAGACGATTTGTAGATGACCGTCTACAAACGTTTGAAGGTGATAAATGCGGCTCGTGTGATGGCAAATGTATTTTATATTTCTAGGTTAATTGACATCCGTAGATAGATTTGGAGTTTGTAGATGTATGAAATTTTACATATACGAACTACAACCGTTTGTAGATGTGTCAATTCTGATATTTGATGTTATGGTCGCCGTCGCACTTGTAATTTCCCCCAGGCAAACTGCTATACTTTTCCACACATCTTCCTTTGGAAGTTTATATTCAGGACATCCGGTGTCCCAGATAACCGAACTTTCCTGAATTAATTTGATTAAGTTTGAGGTATCCTCATCGGACCAGCCCCCTTCAACTTTTTTCGTATACGACGTTTTCGATGTTTTCGGAATTTTGACTTTCGACTTTGGTTGAATATGGATTTCTTCCAAATGCGCGTCGTTTCCACCGGGCCCGTCACCAAAATTATCCATTTTGTCTGCAATACAGACAAAAATTACCGTACCAACTGCACAACTGCATCTCGCAAAGCCACGATATAAAAAAATTAATACTAAACACCACACACACGGATGACAATATTCTACACGATAAATACTTACAAAAATTGTTTTGAAATCACGTAATATGCACCACGATAACACACGACTCCATGTGACTGTGACTTGAAATCAACAAACTGCCTGCAAACTAAATAATTATCCTACAAATCGTCTAATGGTTGAATATATTTCCTACAAACGGTTGTAGACGAAATATGCACAATATGGTTTGTAGAAGTGTTTGTAGGTCTACAAACTACTACAAATCTACGAATCGTATAATAATAAAATTTTACGCCTACAAACGTGCTACAAGCATTTGCAGTTCGGAGGCAGTTTGAAGGGTTTGTAGATCTACAAACGTTTGTAGATCCTACGAATCGTCTAATGCTACCTTAAGTCATGCGGAAAAATGCGTCCCATTGCCCAGAACCGAGTTAGATGGCGCACAGAAAAAGTTGATGCGTTATGTCCCAACAGGGCTTAAGCAAAGTAGTATACATAGATTTTCGTGATCGAATTGATCTGGTCCCTAGTTTGAACCCAATATTAATATTTTTTTGTTAAAAACTTAGTTATTTTAAGGTTACATGCAAAAAAAAAGTATAATTTTTTGAGCAGTTTCGTGCGGTATTCCTGGAATGAACACCTCCGCGGACAGTAGCTCCGCGCGGTGAGGCGTCAGTCTCATGTCAGGCCACGGTCGTTACGGGTTCAAGTCCCGTCCACGGCGTTCATGGCCATGGATGTTTGTGTTATTTTCACCCTGTGGTACGGGGCGTAATAATAAGCCACAATATCTCCCGACCTGTCGCAGGTAGGCGGTTAAATAAGAACAAGAGGTGAATGCTAGCAACGTGCATCGTCCGAAACTGGGAACACTTGAAATAGTTGACTCTCTATGCCCCACTGGGGGTTAGGGCTAATGTTGTTTTTACACGCTAGACCGTCCAACCGTTAGACCGTCCATTAGACCGCGCATTATACCGTCCATTAGTTTCACCACCCACTATCGAACTCGAGCACGAACCTGGTACAAATGTCCTCTGAATAGCTCAAGACATACACCTCACTTAAACGTGAAGAAAACGGGTTCACTTGTATTATTATTATCATTATAAAAACCAGATAGCTGCCGTGATACGTGGTCTAATGGACGGTCTAATCAACCGTCGAATGCGCGGTCTCATGGACGGTCTAATGCGCTGTCTAATACGAGTAGACGGTTTAAAGCGTGGTCTAATGGACCGTCTTATATGTGTTTTAATGGATGGTCTAATGCGTGGTCTAACGCGAGTAGTTGGTCTAGCTTGTAAAAACAACATAATGAGTACAGGTACACTTCCGCGGAGGAATGATGACGAAACTGAACAGAAGCAATTAAAATAATAAAAGTATTTACCGGGATTTTTTTCTGAGCGGAAACATCCATCCGCTATCCCATACTATAAATAAGGAATAAGATGAAACATATTTTAATCATCCTTTTCTAACTATTAAGTCTTTTGGAATTAAATTGTAAAATTCATCGATGTTACATCTTTGATCCTGGTACTTCGTCACATTTCAACAAACTTCTTAGATTGTTTATCATTTCCATTTACGAAAGAAACACACAACCACATTCAAAGGACGACGAAATACGAACAACTTTAAATACATGTGACCTCAAAAACCAAACAAATGATGCTAATCCTATTTACTATCTATGCTCCTAGCAGTAAGGACGTACGAGTAGCCATGTTGCGGTTGGGATGCATTACTTCAAACACTCTTCTCGAGTGAGGCATGAAGTGTAATAGTTTACGGCAAATGCAAAAGGATTTAACCTCTGTACTTCTTCTGTACTCGTGAAATGTCCAAAGTGGCAGTTCGGAGACAAGTTTGGAAATTAAAGAGTACGAACTAAAATAACTTGATAGTCAAAATTGATTGGATACGATTAATAAACTTGAATTGATGGGACTTTTCCAACTTGAAAATGTCCCGTACTTAACGTCAACTATTCCCTTGACCTTTCGTTGGTATAAACGGACAATGTACTTAGCGCATATTGCGATAAAACGGGAAAGGTTGTAGCTTAAATTGGGTTCAAGTTCAAGCTAGATCAATTCGATCACGGAAATTATGGTACGATGAGCTTAAATTTTATGTATCTGAGAGACTCAGATTGAGTGAACTGGTCAGATCGGGTACTCTGGCCGTAAACCTTATATGCATATAACTCGTACTCCTCACATCGCAGAGGGAAGACAATATAAACAAATATGGTCACGGCGAGACTCGAAGCAGCGAAGCCTCAACGCACTGAACAATAAATAAATCGTCCCCCAAATTTTCATTACTCCCTGGGGTGAATGGCAGAAAAAATTTCGAATCAAGTGACAAATCTTTCTTGTAAAGAAGAAGAAGAAAGAAGTTTAATGCCTTTGTCCTCCGACGAATCATTAGAGCGATTCATTAAAACTTATGTCGAAGTATGTACAATACAATGAATTAAGAGCTGTGAGAAATATTGAGAATTCCCGAGCTCTGCAAATTTGGTACGCTACTAAAACTACTGCAGTGGATGATGCCCGTTTTGCCGGAACAAGATTGAATGCTGAAAGTCGCAGCAGTGGCAGCAGCAACAAAGACAACTTGCAGATCTGCTTTTGTCGCGGCCGCTGCGTTCAATCTAGGTTGCGTAAGGGAAATGCATGCTTTCTAATTTGATATTTCGCTGCCGCTGTTGCATTCTGCGTTCAATCTCGTTCGGGCATTAGGCTTAATTTTCATTGGCCGCAGGAGCTGGATGATGCGGTTCATCTCGTGCTCCAACCATCTACTTTGTTGTTGGTCGAAAATATGGTTTGGTCATGCGACTCATCCGGTTCGTGCGGCAATGTAAATTGAGCCATAGACATGCTTATTTGTGGATAAGCAACGAAAATCTAAAAAAATATCCTGGAGGACTCAAAAACCGAAAACGAGTTCTGAGAGCTCGTTCAAGAAAGCTCAAAGCCACACGGTGTGGGAAACGGTCGAAGCAGCAATTTCAGGACCAAACTTCATTAATTATGGTCCTGAAATTGCTGGAGGGAGGACTTACTGAATATTGTATGTATTTGGTTGTACAAAATATATTTATTTTGATATTATTTATAAGAACAAATCCTTCTTTGCTTTAGTGTATGACCTAAATTTAAATTGAAATAACACCGACCAGCAGCATGGATATACCTATACTTGCATAATTGGGGGGAATTTGAGCCGGTGAGATAGCAATGGAACTTGTTCTTGTCTCTGAAGCATTGACTCTCGTCCAAGTTAATTTTATCATTTAATTACGGTCACGACTCTGACACCACTCGCATGAACGCTTTCGTCATGACACATCGTTTAAGTATGCACGGCAAAGTATTTATCATTGGACAAAGTGCCCGTACATAGTGCCTTATTCGGACGTGTGTACAAAGGACAAATTAATTTTCCAACTTGTTGACAGGTCCCGGCAATGACAGAGTGGATCCTGTCCAGTCTGTTGACTTTTTCATACATGTAATGTAATGTTAACTACTTGAGGTAGGACTATGGGTACGACTGTGCTGTATTGAGGAACTTTTATTTAAATATTTGTTTGGATATTTAAATATAACGTCCCCAATGAAAACACTTTCAAAGGACGTGTCCAACTTCAAATATTGCATTTGCGGATAGAAACTCGATTGCCAAAAGGAAGTACTCTTCTATAAATAATAATCTTTCTACCAATTTGTTACGTCGAATTGTTTTTCAAGGAAAATTTTCTCAAACCATTACATATTTATTTATCTATCAATTCAATTATGAATGCCTATGCCTAAATTCTCCGTATGGTATGAACGTGAGAGAAAGGATCTAATATCTTAAACCTCCAAGGCCTATGCACGCTGGATCCATCAACAATAGGTACCCAGGAGCATTAATGTCTAACGCTCATGGAACGGCTCAGATACGGGATCGCCTCTTAGCTTAATACTTACTGCAATAAGGCGTACGCCCTCTGAACAAACCCGGGGCCGAATACACAGCACGGCAGTCTAGGAAACAAATTAGTTTGCAGCGAGATCAATGAAAAAATCGCACACAATTTTCAAAAGCGCTAATCCATCTGGACACAAGCAATTTGGAGTTGGATTCTCATCGTCAACAAACACCTCAGACTCTCATGGGTGGGTCAACATCTCAACCATTTCTATGCTTTGTTGAGGTTTCGATTGCATATCTACTTTTTGGAAGTGCAGTTGCTAGCATGCACCTCCTATCCGAACCGTCTTTATACTGACAAGCTCGGAGCACTGTGGGAGTTCTATTGATAGCCACAGGCAGTGTTTTTTTTTATCGCGCCGAGATTTGAACTCCGAGCTCTAGTATTATCGTATATTAGTATCGTAGAGCGGTGACCGAACGACCACGGCCACCTACTGGAAACATCGTTCGACTCACTTCCAACAACCGACGCGACGCCCAGATACTTTTGAGATATTTTAATGCGAAAGTTGAGAACAATAGTGGGCACAGGAACCACAGGAGGACATAGCCTCCACCAGGAATGCAATGATAACGAACGAATAATCGACTTCGCGTGCAGTAGGAACCTTGTAGTAAGCTCAATATGCTTGCTGCACCAAAACATCCAAAAACAAACCTGGAAATCTGCCGATACGCGCACCGTCAACCAGATTGTTGACGTCGTCATTGCAGGAGATGGGGTTCCAGTGTGATGGATGCCCGATCATGCCCAAGAGCAAACTGCGATTCTGACCATCACTTGGTTAAGACAACCTATCGATGCAGGATTTCTTCAGTGAACCAATTAAGAGTCAGCCCTTCTAAAATCTTTACGGTCGACGAGTTCTTAAGCGATGCTACGCCACCACATATGTACATCCGCCCTTGAGGAAAAACTATCGCCTATGCTACATAACATTGGCAACACAGGTTTGTACGCGTTTTGGGAGGAACTAAAAAATACTATCAACTAAGTTGCAGGGACATAAAACCCGTCGCTTGCGAATTGGCTGATTTGAAAAAGAATGCCAAAAATCGCTAGACTCAAAAAACTAAGTATAGAGACTGTATATTCAACGTCAACCTAGAGCCAAGAGAGAGAAATATGACGATCTGCGGCGATTATAAAATTGTATAAGTAGACGTAGGAAACGAAAATTCTTTGACGAACTGAACATTAAAAAAAAAAAACTAGCTACTAAGAAGACCAGACTAGAAGCGTACAGATAAGTAAACACGATCAAGAATGACTATCAGCCAAGTACTAGCCTGTGCAAGAATAAGGATGGGAGCATCATCACCGACACCGATAGCATCAACAAACGATGGGCGTCCTATTTTGAAAAGCTTCTTAATTCTACATCTAACGTTTCCATTCAAGAAGCCCCAATCGATAACGGCATTATAGATCAATCGGGGATTGTGTATTGGATACAGACTCCCCGACAATAGATAAAGTTGATCTGGCCCTGAAGTCACTCAACATAAATAAAACACGGGACTGAGACGAGATTCCAACTGAACTGCCAAGATTTGGTGGAATGGGAATATTGAATACCATACATAAATTAATTCAGCGAATCTGGGGGGACGAGATGATCCCAGAAGATTGGCGCAGTAGTATTAGTTATCCCATTCACAATAAGGGAGATTAATTGCGTTGCGAGTATTACTGAGGCATTTCACTAGTCTGTACGTGCGCATCCGGTACAACTATGGGCTGAATGAACTGTACGTCGAAATGAAATGTTTCGAGAACCGAACTACAACGTCTTTAATGAACAGAGTATGTACAGTGAAAACTCTCTTGGGCGGACACTCACCGTCAGCCAGTTTTTGTCCGCCCAAGATAGGTGTCCGCTCAATAGGGGGGATGTGGATGTTTTTTTTTTTTTGTATTTCAATGATGCCAAATATACAAATTTTGAATATTTATTATATGTTTGCGTTTAAGAAACAAAAAGAAACATTGATAATTCACGTTATTCATTAGACATGTACGTATGTAACTATCATAAAATAAATATTGTACACGCATATTTCAAAAATGTAAAAAAATACAAAAATTATTATGGAACAACCTGGAAGAAATCTGAAATTGACGATTGGCGAAGTTTTTGTTGATTTTCTTTTAATAATCTATCTTTCATATGACTTTCCAAATTTTTAAGGTGCTCAAAAGCGATGAAGTCATCTTTGCAAAATCGTTTCAAATGACTAATATGAATCAACGCTGTTCGTACTGAATCTACCTCTTGGTATTCTTCTGTTGTAATTTCTGGGTCACTATCATTACTATCATGAATTTCTTCGACAACCTCAATATCGCCATAATCAATTTCTGGATTTAAAAAATTTGTATCTATCGTCAGAAATTCGTCACAATTCGTAGAACATTCACCAAAACATCCAGGGAGTTGCAATATCGAAGCCAACGTTGCCAGGGGCAAGTCGTCCTCAGCGTCGAAATCAGGTGGTTCAATATCGGAGTTTTTGTTAAAGCCCGCTTTTTTGAAGCAGTTTTTTAAGACCTCTGGTTGAACATTAATCTAGGCCGCTTGGATAAAATGAATGGCCTCCAAGACATTTAATGATGTCATTGTTAAACACGTCTCGATATTTGCCAAACTATGTTTGACAAGATGGCTGCGATAGTGGACTTTAAAGTTTCGGATAACACCTTGGTCTAAAGGCTGGCAAACTGATGTAGTGTTACTGGGAAGGAATATAATTTTTATATGTTCGAGTCGTAAGTCACGGGGGTGGGACGTGGCGTTGTCTAAGAACAATATTATTTTTCTGTTTTGCTGGCCAATCCTGCGATCAAAGTCCATGAGCCACTCCGCCATTATTTCGCGTGTCATCCACGCCTTTTTGTTTGGCTGCCAATCTATTGGAAGCAGTTTAATATCAACAGACTGAAATGCTCTGGGACGTGGGGCTTTTCCAATAACCAGTGGCTTCTCTTTTTCTCCTGCCATATTTACGCAAAAAAGGACTGTAAGTCTGTCTTTTTAAAATATTCCACCGTGACACGTTTCATTCTTGAGTGCAAATGTTTTGTTCGGCAAAGCTCTAAAGAACAGACCCGTCTCATCGGCATTAAAGATGTCATTCGGACTGTAGCCTATCAGCATTGATGGCAGCTTCTCCAAAAATTGCTCCACGTCCAAAGGGTTTACTGCGGCCGTTTCGCCAGTCACACACCGAAAAGTAATGTTGTGCCTCTTACGCCACCTTTGCAACCATCCATTAGATGCCGCAAAATCATGAATCCCGATTTTGTCAGCAATTTCCTTAGCCTTTGCTTGGATGATTGGCCCAGATACGGGAATTTTCTGATTTCTCACTTTCGAAAACCACTCAAAGCACATGGAATCAATTTTGTTACCATCTGTATTTAGAAAGCTTCTTTTTCGATTGATGTTTCCACCGGCCATCCAGCTTGAACGGATTTCCTCTTTTTGGCGAACGATGAGTGCAGCTTGTGTTTTTCCAATTTTAAACCTTTAAATTCAAAAATGCTCACTCGTGATTTTGTTTATAATAACGTCTTTTAATACATTACCTATTTGCTAATTCACGCACCGGTAGATTTTCTTTCTCACTTGCATTAATAATTTCCATTTTTTCTTTGTGATAACTTTTGAACTTGTTTTCGAAAACCTGACTGAAACAAGATAAACGAACACAGCACAAATACCATATACGGGAAATCCTCCATTTTATTCCTAATATGGTATGTACATTCCAAATTTTGTCCGTTCAAGAGGAGTCCGTGTCCGGCCAAGAGGGGCAATACCAAATTTTGTCCGTTCAAGAGGAGTCCGTGTCCGGCCAAGAGGGGTATTTTGACCGATTTCATGGAAATGTGTTGTCCGCGTCCGGGTTAGAGGGGGTCCGCCCAAGAGGGGTTCCTTTGTATGGAAAAGTCATTCTAAAAGCTGCGTTTTGAAAAAATGTCCGCCCAAGAGGGGTGTCCGCTCAAGAGGGGTGTCCGCGAGGCGAGTTTTCACTGTACAACGAATGGACGAAAACTGCGTGCCTAAACAAATATTTAAAGGACGCATCAGCGGAGCTGGGCTGCGAGTAAGACCCAGAGCTGTTGAGAAGACTCAGTACATGCTGACGCCGACCAACTACTAGGTTTCCAAAACTGAAGTACGCGGTAACTTGATCGAGATAATTGGCGGACAATGATCCATAAGGCCAAACCCAGACGCCGGCCTGTAGTGCCACGATAATCAATAAGGCGGGTATCTCTTGCAGAAAATGGTTTCAAAATAGCAAATTATACTGGAAAACGGAAAGCCCACTGCCGGAAGAAGGAAAACAACACAAATATTCAGCTGAAAAGCATAAAGCTCCAATAGTACGCTTGGCTAACAGCCACAGTCGGAGTTCATTATATTCACCTTTCAGAATCTACCCCCAGAGATTCAGAAATCAGTTTGACAAGAGGAGAAACGCTTGTGGCTTGCGAAGCTTACTAGCTAACTACTTTAGGTCAAACGGACTGCAGAATCTGTTCGGCAGCGAAAAAAGAGTACGCCTGTAGTACGATAGGAAGTACTGATCATGCCTTCTTGAATTGATCGCTAGAATAGGCCTTGCTGCATAGGAATGTAATCTTCCCGCACATTCGCTCATAAAAAATGTCGGGTTGTTCAGGATACTGTTACATAAATTCGGTCCATTTAATCGCCTTCTACGACACATCGGGAAAAGCTTCCTATCACAAGGGCAAGAATTTATAATTTCAATTATAAATTGATAATGGATTTTAAAAAATTGGAAACGAAAAATTGGAACTGACAATGAAAAATTTAAATCGAACATAGGAAATGGGGAATTTTCTATGTTCAATTTAAATTTTTCATTGTCAGTTCCACATTTTCGTTTCCAATTTTTAAAAATCCATTATCAATTTATAATTTAAATATTGTGATTTTTCATGTTTTTTTTTGTAATTCCTCGTTTTACATTCTCAAATTGTTCTTTTCCAATTCCTACCTCCTATTTTCCGTATCTTACTCCCATATTCCATTTCAAATTTTCGTTTGTCATTTTCCCTTAAAATTTCTTTCATTTTTAAATTTTCATTTTCGAACTTCCATTTCCCGTTTCCACTTCCTTTTTCAAATTTTTTAACCTCTATTTCCCATTTCCGATTTTGCGTTCCACTACGGATTCCTGGTGTTGATAGACTGTTTAAAGTCGAACATACACCATCCGGAACTCCTGTCCGGGAAAACTGATCAGGCTCGGCCTTGAGGAATTCCGGATCCTGTATGGCCGTTTTAGGCCGCCTTGAAGCGGCCGGATGTACAATTGAAAATTGATCTTATCACCAGAGATTCGAAGTACCATTCTATTTATCTACTGAATTGAATTTTACTTTCCATGGGCAAGTTTCAGATACATTGGTCTATTGAAAAAAACTCCATTGAAAATTCATTCTGGTCACGCGGCCGGATAGGCCGCCGGACAGGCCGCCTTGAGGCCGCTGAACAGGCCTTTCAGGCGGCCGGATGCATAATTGAAAACCGATATTATCGCTATAGAATCAAAGTATATCTATCTATTGGATTGAATTGTACGGCATTTTACTTTCCATGGCCAAGTTTCAGATACATCGGTCTATTGAAATTAACTCCAGTGAAAATTCATTCCGGTCAGGTGGCCGGACAGGCGGCCAGGAGGTTATTGCAATGTATCCTCAAGGCTACCTGTCCGGCCGTGTGACCACAATGAATTTTTGCAGGAGTATATTTTGATGTAGTAATGTATCTGAAACTTGGCCATGGAAAGTAAAATGTCGTACAATTCAATCCAATAGATATGTAGATACTTTGATTCTATGGCGATAAGATCGATTTTCAATTATACATGCGACCGCCTGAAAGGCCTGTCCGGCGGCCTCAAGGCGGCCTGAAGCAGCCATACACGATTCGGAATTCGTCAAGGCTGGCCCTGATCAGTTTTTCCAGCAGGATCGTGTATGGTCGGCTTAAGCTATACCGCAGGAATACACAGAGGCTTTTCGCTCAATTCAAGTCAATTTTTAATAGAATGAAGCTAGCGACTTGAAATTTTGGTTAAACGTTTATAGTAGGATATAGTTGACAGGTAGTGGAAATGGGAGAGAACCGACCCAAGGAACCCCTACCTCCCCTTTAAATGAGACTACAAATAAGCAATTACTTCCGATAGAATGATGCTAGCGATTTGAAGTTTTTGCCAAATCTTTGTAGTAGGATCTAGTTAGTTGATTTTGAGAATGGGCAAGATTCTACTGAATGAACACCCACCTCCCGTATAAATCTTATTGCTAATATACATACGAGTATATAACACCCGAATGGATGAACGATGAAGCTTCTCATTGGATCCACACACACAGTTCAAACTGACTTTTAATGCATGTGATCGTCGCCAATTCGTACTTTTGGTATCAGCACTAGGTCTGTACAAGTTAAGGTTATATACGCTTCGGACTCCGGACTGTCTGATTTTGATTCATATTGATAGTGATGGAAACAATATGCAGATAAATGGACGACGAAACTCGTCCCTTAAGCACCCCGCATTGTTTAGTGTCTTCCTTGGCAAATATTAAAAACCGACAGCAGTTTGCAACTTTCCCAAATTTTCTAGAAATATTTGACACTGGGTAAATGTGACTTAACATTCTGTAAAAAAAAAACTCAGTAAAAATTTCAACATACCATCTAAAAGTAAAACATTCGGTAAAGCAATTTCGTTTTTATATATTTTTTTCTCGCAACTAACTAATGTACAATACATACGAACTGAAGTCAAAGTTGAATCGAAATTCAACTTTTCAACAGCCTTCCCAGATTCATCGAAGTAGATAGAAAAATATGGTTGTACATTATACGAGTACGTTCACGTCCGTTTTGCAGTATACAAGGACTCGGAAAGCAAAAAACTTGTTTTCGTTTCGTTACAATCTTTCCAATGGATTTATGGCCGAGGAAGTAACAAAGTTTACCCAAAGAGCTTTTTTCGCAATTGGTTACTTTTTGGTTTCGATAATTTGAATTGACAAATAGCCAAACTGCAAAAGTGAAGTGCATATACGAGTACGTTAGTATATGTCAACCTTCAAAATACGAGTACTCTGTCATTTGGAAATTTTCATGCAGTCGACGTGAGTCATACGTTGCAATCGATAGCATATGGTTTCGTAATTAACATTTCAATGTAATCGTCTATATATAAAATAATACTATATATAATACAAAAAAAACAACAACAAATAATTGAGCCTAACCAATTGTAACACATTATTTCACGGACCAGGCGGCCAAGGCCCGACGTCGGGCTGTCGCGCCACGATGATGATGATGATGATGATGATTTCACGGACACTTCTCAATCAGAATAATAATTATCTATTTTCAGTGGAGAAAATTTTCTTTAAATATAACTTGTCAATAACATATGAAGAAAACCTTGGCTATTTTCCAACTGGTAGTTAAATAAATTAAAATCAATCTTTTCCTTATACTCGTACTACAAGTTTTTTATTTTTCGGCATACGATCGTTTCGAAAGCAACGTGCTTCCTTCATCAGTGCTTGCCTAATTCCAAGCTAGTTTTATCGGGCTTAGCGTAGGGGAGTATGGAGTAAAAAGGTGCAACAATAAACCGACAGAGTTTATAAAATAATTCGGCTATTTTTATACCCACAAATGTGACTGGGTATATCAACTTTGTCATGAAGCTGGCAACGCACAGAAGGAAGCACCTCCGACCATATAAGCTATGTATTATATATTCTTGGTCAGTATGACGAGATGGGTCGATTAAAATTTGTCCGTCTGTCTGATTTAATAATAATCAATAATTATTAAGCACACTTACCCCAGATCCGCTGTGGCCACCGCTGAACCGGAGTAGCTATAATAACTAATTATTATAAATTCAAAAATAAGAAAAACTAAGAAATTCAACAACAAATGAAACCGGAATATAGAGGGCTACGCCCGCAATTCGATGGTTTTGTAGCATGCGCTTATTTTGGTATCTAAATATTGGCTCCCTGCTCTTCTTGGTACAACTCAGCTGAATAAAAACACCATAATTAAATGTCTTTTCCATGATATAGTATCTTACATGCCAGTTCACAAAAAGACTTCATCTGTCACCTCTCAAAATAATAGTTTTAATACGAGAAGCTGTAGATAGATATGTATGTATACGAGATAAACTGTCCTACTCTTGCTTAACCATCCATGTTAAGACGACATTGCAAATTACAAACTTGTGTAAGGGCCTCGAAATTCAGGGCGGCTGGGACAAATTACGGTCTAATATTTTTTCCTCCTCCACAGTTCCCCTTTCTACAAATCTCAAGAAAATGCCAAAAATGGAATGTAGTCAACATTACCTTTCTCACGACACCCCACTTGGCTATACCAGTGGATAAAAAAAATTGACCTTAATTTCGCCTCTATGTGGACCCCCTCCCCCCCCCCCCCTCCCCCTTAAAGTTTGCCAATTACAACACAGTGCTTTCTCCAGCAAATTATAGCATTTCTACACATTCTCGCCGAATTATGTGTGTAGCTTCAGCCGCTCGTAAGATATTCTATGAACAGACGGACAGACAGATATTTGACCGATTTTGTAAGATTTACAAAACCCTAAAAAAATAAATTGTGTGAATAATTATTGTTAGGATCACGGCTTCAACCAATCTTCACGCTTCCAAAGTTGGTTCATTAAATAACTGCAATTTGCAAAACGAAAAACAACATGCAAGTAGTACTCGCATATCTATGCGTGAGGCCGGTAGGTGTATTTTTTGTATGGATAGTGTCAAAATGCATAACTTTAAGTCAATGTACTATTATTAAATATCATGTCATTATAATGAAACTAAGAAGGATTATTGTTTATGATGTTGGTTATCATTAATCATCAATATTTTTGACCTAGGGTGTGCTTGAGGGGTGCAGGGGTGTGCTAACTGCAACTATAGAAATGTACTATTATTAACCTTTTTGGATGAGATTTAAAAATTATAATATTTTTAGTTTTCTGTGCTAGTAAAATGCCGCTTTTTTGTAAATTTTCATATGTCTAGCTATAACGGTCTCGAAATGCAAGGGGGGGGGGGGGGGACAAACTCGGACCACATATTTTCCCCTCTCCATCTTCTCTCCTTTCTTCAAATCTGAAAAAAATTCAAGAAATGGAATGTACTCGACCAATGTAAATTTGGACCTTCATTTCCCCTCTATGGGGACCCCCCTTAAAGTTGACCTATTACGACGCATCGCTTTCTCCAGAGAATTATAGTATTTCTACATATTTCCACCAAATTTCAGGCATGTAGCTTCAGCGGTTCGAGAGATATTTCATGGACAGACAGACAGACAGACAGACGGACGCATGACCGATTTCATAAGGGTTTTGTTTTTATACAAAACCCTAAAAAAATGAGAAAAAATAAAGCCAAATGCAAGCAAATAAGAAAAAAAAACCGAATTTAACTCGACTCGGAAGCCTGGCGGCAACACTAATGTTTTGTGGGAGCCGCAATTCACTCTACAGCACAGCTGACAATCTGAATTAGTGGATTAATAATTATAGCTAGTAGAATAATTTTTAATAAAAATAATTATAGAATTTTTTTTTATATTTAATTTACTTATATTATTAATATTTCTTTATTTACCTTTTAGTAGATTGAAACCGTATTTGATGTTCACATTGGATCGAAACACAGTGACAATCATCGATGGCCGCAATCTCATTGCCAAATTTAACCCGCAATAGGGCCAAAATTACAAGTTACTCAATAGGCACATAAGAACATCGTGCAGACTTTTGACTGGTCTACAGCTTATTGAGCCTTTAGGAGAATTCATAACAAGTACCATGGAAGCGGCAGACACAAAAGGAGCAATCCATCCACCTCAGATCGGAGCCCCGATGTTGAATCTAGCGCCTGCCTCCGTAATTCCGTTGCCATCTGTGATCACGAACACAATCGCGAGTGACATGCAGCCTCTTAGAAGCCGGCATTCGGCATAGATGCTACTTTTTCTTCCCGCAACACGGCACGATAAAAATGTTTGTTTAACAAACTCCAAATACGGATAGGTGTATTCCGTTCCGAGAACTTCTGAATTGTAATTTACTAGTTGACCAGAACGCGTCGGGAGCCGTCCTTTTCAGTTTTAAGACGATTTTTCACGAATCGCGCGTCTCGGCGGCACCGTCTGGAGATGGCCATCAATATCATCCACATTCAATGCAACCGTCACAGCGATGTCTAGTCCCGATGTAATGAACCACCTGTAACGAACCATATTATGGTCTGGTAGTGCTGCTCCTACCAGCAGATCGAAGCAGCACCTGATGAGTAGTGATCTGTTGGTGGTACGAAACCAGAGACCGAGGGTCCCATTACACCCGGACCCAGGTGCGACCGTGTGGGAGTCTGATCTGTCCGTCAACCAACTTATTTCTTCGCCAGATGGCACTGCCCGACCTTCACGGTCATAATGCAACCTTAGGCTCCGTCCCCACGGGCATCTTCGGAATTTTTGTAAATATGTAACGGACGGTTTGGTGGGCATCCGAAGATGCCCGTGGGGACGGAGCCTAAGGTTGTATTATGACCGTGAAGGTCGGGCAGTGTCATCTGGCGAAGAAATAAGCCCCTCAACGAGCTAAGCAGCGGCCTATGCTTGCTGTAGCTCAGTTCGGGAGATGTGGGCTGGGTTTTCGCCGCTCGTTGCCCCTGTCTTTTACGTATTAACAAAAATTCATAGACCTGGGGAAAACAACACAAGCAAGGGAGGTAAAAATGGGGAATAAAAAAAAATAGTCTATAAGGATGGAATGGTTGACGGACAGATCAGACTCCCACACGGTCGCACCTGGGTCCGGGTGTAATGGGACCCTCGGTCTCTGGTTTCGTACCACCAACAGATCACTACTCATCAGGTGCTGCTTCGATCTGCTGGTAGGAGCAGCACTACCAGACCATAATATGGTTTGTTACAGGTGGCTCATTACACCGACCCAATCGGTTTTTTTCTTCAAGTCCTTGTCTCCAAAACCTCACCGATGGCGTTGGCAGGTGATGAGCAACACTCCAGTTGTAGTATCAATATACTTCCGACGGCACTGCGAAAAACTCTCAAATCAAAGCAAAAACCTCTGCCGTTCTTCGTAGTGGGTGACCTCGTACTCTCAAAAATCCGGCCGATGGCGATGGCCGGTGACAAGCAATTCCTTTTTTTCACGTCTTGTTGACGGCTGCCCATGCGCTTCACCAGTTACTCATCCAACATGAAGTTGCCGCCGAGTCACTGGTGAGCGCGAAATTGTTTTTAAAAAAGGTCGTTGTTACAAAGTCGAAGATGCAACTGAAAATTGAAGTTAATCAAAATCAACCTTTATCGGATTTGGTAACACGTTCTCGAAGATTCTATGACATACTCTTTGTGGAGTTGGTTTGAGCACGGAGCGTTAACCCTAGTTTACTCGATCTTTTACTTTTTACGCCCTACATGCATTAAAATCTCCTTCAAAATCTTTATTTTCAATTTCTTAATGGCAACACAAAAATTTCTCTTGATTCATTCTCAGCCAAAACTTCAACCATCAGTCTCTTGAGGTGACATCGACATCCACTTCGTTTTCGTTCTACCAACTTAGAATGAGTAATGATTGTCTCGAATGTCTTTATTTGATAAATAAATTAGTTGTAAGACTAGTAGTTATGAATTCATTTCTCTAGATAATTTTGTTGTTTTGAAGTGTGTTTTTTTGACTCATAAATTTGTTGATTTTATTTCCAAAATTACTTATTTGATTTGGAAATTAAGTTATTTAACTCGAAAAATTATTTCTTTGTTTTAAATATTTATTTATAATATTTCGTTCAGAATTTTTTTTTTATTTGAAAATTTTTTTGTTTTGGAAATTTATTTATTTGATCCGGAAACTTATTTATTTGATTCGGAAATTTACTTATTTTATTCAGAAAGTTATCTATTTCATGCGGAAAATTGTCTATTTGACCCGGAAATTTGTCTATTTTATTCGGAAATTTGTCCATTGGATCCGGAAAGTTATCTATTTGATACGGAAAATTGTCTATTTGTTCCGGTTATTCATTTATTTTATCCGGAAAGTTATCTTTTTAATACGGAGAGTTAGTCAAATTGAAAATTGTCTATTTGATCCGGAAATTTATCTATTTGTTTCGAAATTGTTTTTATTTGATCTGGAAATGCTATATATTGTTTGCCTGTTTGTTGTAAAGAAAAGCATCTACATATTTATTATTATTTACTTTTAAATAATACACATTATGTTCCGTGATTTTTATACCCTAGACTTTATAAGTTTAGGGTATATTGCTTTTGTCACGACGAAATATGCAACACCTTAAAGGAGGCTCCGAAGGTATAGCAATGTATTTATATAAGTGATCAGCTCCTGATTTGATTTATTCAAGTCTGTCCGTCTGTCTGTCTGTCTCTCTGTATGTCTGTCTATCTCTCTGTATGTCTGTCTGTCTGTCTGCCTGCCCATCGCACGATAACTTTTGACAGAATAAAGCCAGACTTGAAATTTTCGGCAAATGTTTGTAGTATGATCTTGTTGGTTGGTTTTGAAAATGGGCATGATCCGGCCAAGGGAACGCCTGCCTCCCCTACATATTCAAAATAATTAAATGCATCTATAACTCCCGATTGAATAAATGTGAGAAGCTGGAACTTTGGAAGATGACTTGAAATGGTTATTTCATACTTTCCTGTGAAAATGAGATTGGTCAGTTTGAAAATAACGGTACTTTTCTTACAAAGAGCCCCGCATTACCTTACTTTTCGGAGTTATTGTCTATAACTATTGAACCAATTGACGTACGGAGCTGTAAGTACGTAAACTTCAGATGAAAAGCTAATTGAGTTATAGTAAGATGAACATAGTCAGGCCAAAGGAACGCCTACCTTCCATTCAAATGGCAAAAATTGAAATATAATTATGCTACGATCACTTTCTACAGGATAGAGCTAGCGAGTTGAAATCTTGGTTGGATGTTGATAGTAAGATCTAGTTAGGTGTTACTGAAAATGTGCAAGATTCGACCCAAGCAACCCCTACCTCCCCTACAAATGAATTTTCAAATAAGCGATAACTTTTGATAGAATGAAGCTAACAACTTGAAATTTTGGCCAAACGTTTGAAGTAGGACTTAGTTGGTATTAAAGATGGGAACCCCTACCTTCCCAACAAATGGAACTTAAAATAAGCGATATTTTTTGATAAAATGAAGCTAGTGACTTGAAATTTTGGTCAAATGTTTGTATTAAGATCCAGTTGGCTGATATTGAAAATACGTAAAGACCGACCGACGAAATCTGTGCTTCCCCTACAAATGAAACTTCAAATAGCTATTGACTTGAAATGTTTGCACTTGGGTCAAGTTGGATGTTATTGAAAATGCGCAAGATCCGACAAACGAAAGTTCAAGCTTCCCTACGAGTGACCCTTCAAATAAGCGATAACTATCGAATGAAGCTAGTGACTTGAAAAATTCGACAAATATTTGTAGTGTGGGTTAGACAGTTAATTTTGAAAATAGTCAAGATCCTTCTGAATAAGTGCCAAGGGAGGCTGGCCATATAGGAAAAACATAAAAGAACTACGATTGGGGTAAACCCCAATCATGCAATACTCTAGATGAATTTGAACCTGGTTAAAGCCAATAAATAATTTTGGTTGCAATAGTTTCTGAGAAAATCTGATTATTGTAAATTATCAAAAATGTGTCATTTTGTATGGGAGGGGGTAGACGGAGTAAGGGTAATCGATTACTTTTTTTGAATCTAACTGATATTGTTAATTAAGTGTTAAGTACAAAATTTCAGCCCGATAAATTGTATAGGTAATTGGCTTAACGTATTTCATGAAATAGTGCAGTTTGTATGGGAGAGGGTAGAAGGAGGGTGAGGATTACAATAAATTTTATAATGTAGGTTACAATTATCATAAAAGTGATATATTCAAAATTTCAAAGCAAGATGTTTTATAGTTTCTGAGAAAATCTGATTATTGTAAATTATCAAAAATGTGTCATTTTGTATGGGAGGGGGTAGACGGAGTAAGGGTAATCGATTAATTTTTTTGAATCTAACTGATATTGTTAATTAAGTGTTAAGTACAAAATTTCAGCCCGATAAATTGTATACGTACTGAGTAAATTGGCTTAACGTATTTCATGAAATAGTGCAGTTTGTATGGGACGGGATAGAAGGAGGGTGAGGATTACAATAAGTTTTATAACATAGGTTACAATTATCATAAAAGTGATATATTAAAAATTTCAAAGCAAGATGTTTTATAGTTTCTGAGAAAATCTGATTATTGTAAATTTTCAAAAATGTGTCATTTTGTATGGGAGGGGGTAGAAGGGGTGGAGCGATTTAGCCCGTTCACGAACTTAGCCTTTATTTTTTGTCAAAAATAACGTGTGCAAAATTTGAACTTCATAGCTCAACGCGTTCTCGAGCTAGAGAGGTCACGGACGGACGGACGGACAGACGGACAGACGGACAGACGGACAGACGGACAGACGGACATCCGGTTTTGAGATATTCGAGTGATAATATGAACTTCTGTATCATTCATTTTTTTCTGCGAGCCTTATTTCTTAGCGTTACAAACTTTGTGGCAAACTTATAATACTCTCAGATTTCATCTAGAGTATAAACATTTTTCATGAGTAGGTACTTTTGGTATCAGCATTAGGCCTGTAGAAGTCTAGGCTATGGCCTGGAGTCCGAAGTAAAGCTTCGGTCAGGTTAAAACTGGCTTTCTGGCTTTTCCTTTATCAGAGGTCACCCCCTCCCCCCGTTTCAGGTCTAACTCTCCTAAGCTACAGCAAGCCGCGTCGCTCAGCTTGCCGAGGAACTTCAATTTTGACAGCTCTTAACTTTAACGGCTGTGCCGATCAGACCCTTTACGGTCATATGAGCTCCGTCCCCATGGACACCTTTGAGTGTCTTTCATGGTTCATTACAATATAGTAAAGTAAACTTAAATTAAACACAGTAAATATTTGAATTTCGATGGAATTTTTATTTCATAATAAAGTTTGGATTATGCCATTATACGTGGAATACAATATCTGTCAAATGTCCCCCACGGGACCGCTTGCAGGACTCGATCCTTTTGAGGTAATTTTCGATTACCTTTTCACACATTTCGGGCCATAACTCGGCTATAATTCGACGGATTTCGTCCTTCAATTGACCAACCGTCGTGGGATTGTTCGCATAAACACGGTCCTTCGCATAGCCCCACAAAAAGAAATCTAACGGCGTTAAATCGCAAGACCTTGCTGCCCAAGCCACATCGCCGAATCTCGAAATTACACGTCCTGGGAATTTCTCGCGCAATAAAGCCGAATTTTGTCGCGTGGTGTGGCATGTGGCCCCGTCTTGTTGAAACCACATATTGTCGAGATCCATATCTTCAATTTCCGCCCAAAAAAAGCCATGAATCATGGCGCAATAGCTCTGGCCATTGACTGTAACGGCGTCTCCTTCATCGTTTTTGAAGAAAAACGGCCCAATGACGCCGCCGGCCCACAATGCACACCAAACAGTCACTTTTTGCGGGTACAACGGTTTCTCAGCGGTCACTTGCGGTTGCTCACTGCCCCAGATGCGACAATTTCGTTTGTTTACATAGCCGCCGAGGGCAAAATGGGCCTCATTGCTAAAGAAGATTTTCTTCGAAAAATCGGCATCGGTGGCCTGCTGTTCGAGGACCCAATCTGAGTACTCACGACGCAATCTGTGATCAGTCAGCTTTAATTCTTGCGTGAGCTGGACTTTATAAGGATGGAGATGAAGGTCCAAAAGCAAAATGCGCCACAATGTGCCGTAAGATAGGCCTAAATGCTGGGATCGGCGCGGAGTCGACAAATTCGGGTCTTCCGCCACACTTTCACTCACAGTGGCGATGTTTTCGGTCGAACGAACAAAACGATGATGCACAGGTGTAGAAATGTCTGTCACCGATCCAGTTTCTTCAAATTTTTTCACTGTGTAGGCAATTGTGCGCTCATTGGGACGATTATGTCGACCATAATCTGCGCGTTATGCACGAAACGTGGCCACCGCAGATTCACCATTTTGGTAGAATAATTTAATAATTTTAACGCGTTGTTCAGTCGTAAAACGTTCCATCTTGTAAAATGGAAAACCTTCAACTAAACCAATACCAGTTTGGAATACACTGACATTTGACAGATGTCGAATGCAGTGTTGCCAAAATCTTATCATCAAAACGGCTAAATTTAGCCGGTAAAGCCGGAAATATTTTTCTAAAAACGGCTAAAAACCCGGCCGGAAAAATTTCCTATTTGGAAACGGCTAAAAAACGGCTGGAGAAGTAGCCCCACCGAAAACACCTAATTCCATGTTTTAAAAGTAAAGTTTAAAACCAATAATATTTAAATATAATATATTTCAAAAGAAACAAGCTAGGGTATCATACCTTCGTTGTGTTTTGTGGTGGATTTGCCTTTTTGAAAGTAGTAGTAAAACTTGTTCCGATTTCACTGTTCCTATAAGAGGTATATGAAATAGTGGGCCGATTTCAACAAAATTTAGGAACGTGGCTAAGCAGTCAATACGATTGAATAATATGCAATTTCGTAAAGATATCTTCAGAAATAAAAAAAAGTTTTTCTGACAAAAATTTGCTTTTGGGACGGTCGTTCCTATGACAGCTATATGATAGAGTAGTCCGATTTTAACCAAATTCTGAAATATGATTTTAATAAAGATACTATTGATTATTGTGAATTTTGAAAACAATATCTTTAGAAATAAAAAAGTTTTTCTCACAAAGACGAATTTTTGGACGGGTCGTTCCTATGGCAGCTATATGACGTAGTGGTTCGATTCCGTTGGTTCCGACATATATACTGCGTGCAAAAGAAAGAAGGCTCTGTACAAAATTTCAGCTCGATAGCCTTAAAACTGAGGGACTAGTTTGCATAGAAACAGAAGGACAGACGGACGGACAGACAGACGGACAAAGCTTAATTGACTCGTCTCATTATACTGACCAAGAATATATAAAGTTTATATGGTCGGAGATGCTTCCTTCTGTGCGTTGCAGACTTCATGACAAAGTTAATATACCCTATCACATCCGTGAAGGGTATAAAAACGTGAATTGTCCGAACATGCATAAAGAATAACCTTGGGCAGGAAAATCGGCCGTGGAAAATTAAATCCGGCTAAAAATCCGGCTGGCCGGTTTTTGATTTTTGTGCCGGCTAAAAAAAGTGATTTCCGGCTAAATTTAGCCGGAAAACTGCTAAATTGGCAACGCTGGTCGAATGGCAGGGCTTTACTTTCCGAAACACGAAATGGATAACCCTATATTTTTTAATCCACGTATAAAATAATATTTTATTTGCTGGAACTTGTTGCCCTTCTCGACAAGAACATATAGAAAAGACTAGTTATTTGAGCCTCCTACGATTTCATATTAAATCATTCCACGTTAATTCTTGTGGTTCCCAATTGTAGCATCATTCGAACTTTTATAAATCCACGGGCTAATCGTGACAGAAGCCTCATAAAATTACACAATACATTGCCTCCACTTTAAACTTTAATCCAAATTTACTCTAGAACTGCACGAAATTGGAGCTTAACTATTTAGTTGAGGATGCTTGACCATTTATCGTCCTTGGACCGACCGGACCCGGGTACAGCACACAACTATAAATTATTGTGGGTTATTAGACGAACAATAATAGAAGCCAACTTTTGAAAAGCAGTTACACAGTATAGTGTAGTGGAAAAGTTCAAAGTGAAAAGCAAAAGTTGTAAATTACTCACGATGACCAGCATTATTTTTGACTTCAGGCTAATGAAGGGATTATTGTACGTAGTCGAGAGGACATCGCTTACTTTGCGGTGGGTGATGCAGCTAATTAGGTTGGTGCAGTTAATTGTAGGGAAACGATGTTTTCAATTTAAAAGAAAAGTTACAAAATTAAATTTTCGGCCTTTTTAGCAAGAGAGCCGACTAGAAAAATTTGCATCTATTTGTTAGCGGGATGAAATACGTATACGCTTGTAAATGCATTATATTTAACGGAAAGGCACCCGTACCGTACCCAAACAATGTCACTTCCGATACGGAATGCACTTTGAAAAAATTATACCAAATTAAAATTTTGTATCCAGTAATCTATGGCTGTCTGTCAAAAAAAATCCACTAATAGGGGCTGACAACATTCAATCATAATCTAAATAATTTCTTTTGTTTTAGTTTCTTAGCTGAGAATTAAAAAAATCAAATTGCTGTCAACTGTTTATATGCAATGAATCTTTAATAACGACTGAATCGTTCTCATCTAAAAGCAAAAATTTAAGAAAATTTTAACATTATAAAATTATTATATAAAATATTATATCGGTCACCGCTCTACGATACTAATCTAGAGCTCGAGGATCAAATCTCGGCGGGATCAAAACCTGCCTGTGAGTACTAATAGAACTCTCACAGTGCTCCGAGCTTGTCAGTATAAAGACGGCGCGGATAGGAGGTGCATGCTAGTAACTGCACTTCCGAAAAGTAGATATGCTATTGAAACGTCAACAAGGCATTGAAATGCTAGAGATGTTGACGCGCCCATGCCCCTGGAGGGGTCAAGGCAATTAGAGAGAACTTTGAAAGCTGCTCAAATTCGATAAACTCATTTGCGAAATGATAGCGTTACAAAATTTGCCGTTTAATTTTGTTGAAGGAATTGGTTTTCGACGACTAGTGCATGCCATGGAACCGCGATACAATCTACGCGGCCGTCAATTTTTCACGACGAATATAACTGAAGAAATCTACCCGAAGGTCGTAGGTAAAATAAAAGATTTACTTAAAAGTGTTCAACACTTATCTTTTACAACGGATATATGGTCTGAGCCTAGTGCGGGCGTTTCACTTTTGAGTTTAACGTGTCATGGAATCACAATGAATTTTCGAAGGATTTCGTTTATGTTGACGTGCGAAACATTGGAAGGCCGTCACACAGGTGAAATAATAGCTGAAAAATTTGATTCCATGCTAAAATTTTGGGAGATACGAGCTGCTTTGGGATCTCAAATATATATCACCGAATTAATTGGAAAGTGTAAACATGTAGCAGGACACTTTAAACATTCAGTTATTGCAGAAGACCAATTGAATAAAATACAAAAAGATATCCTAAATCAGGCCCCTCTTGCTGTTATACAAGATTGTCCAACAAGGTATGTGTACCGTATTTTTCTGATCATTGCAGTATTTTTATATTTGATTTTACTTAATGTATTTAAAGATGGAACTCTTCACTAAATATGATGGAACCGTTTCTACAAATAAAGGATGCCCTGGCCTTATATTCCAACAAAAATACGCATGTTCAACAATTAACTCCGCAAGAATGGATTGATATCGAGCAATGTGTAAAAATATTGAAGCCGTTTGAGGAAATAACAAAAACACTTATGTAGCATTTCGGAAACAACTATCGCTTCTGTCATCCCACTTACACATGTCTTGAAAACATCTTTACAAGAAGAAGAAATTAGAACAACTAATCTTATTTTCAAAGAAGTTATTAAGACACTAACTTCCGAAATTATTGCTAGATTTGGTGATTCGCTTAACGATAACTTGTTTGTCCTTGCTACCTATCTCGACCCTAGATTCAAATTAAAATTCTTTAACGAAATCTTAAAAGATAAAGTTGAAGGTGAGATTTTGTTATTAGTTAAAAGCATTCAGGAAGCCAGTGCAACTGATGAAAGCCCTGAAAGAAAAAAGTCTCGATTAAATGATAATACAGCTCAGTCTACTACGTCCACAAGTACCCAACAGATTCGGTGTTATGAAAAACCTACCATTATCAATTTACTGGCAAACGCTCTTGATTCAAGTGAAGAAGAATCCGTTCCAGAGTTTAATGAAGTTTTGGACAAATGTGCCATTTACAAATCTATATTAAATGAATACAATAGAAGTAAAAAGATAAATGTTGACGAAGATCCCCTTCACTGGTGGAAAAATGCTACTAAATTTGAAATGCTTTATTGTATCGTGAGAAAGTATCTGTCTGCTCCACCTAGCAGTTTACCGAGCGAGCAGCTTTTTAGTGGAGCTGGGTTAATATACGATGAGTTAAGAAACCGTTTGGAAGGGGAAAAGGCTTGTAGATTGCTGTTCTTAAAATACAATCTACCATTACTAGATTTTAATTATTGATTTAAAATTTACTTTCGATGACAAACAAAACTTATAAATTTCCATTTTTTTATACATACTTGAACATGTGGTTAATTAACGAATTTAAACTTTATTTACAGTGAAAAAAATGAATATTTTAGAATTTAAACTTCACTTTCGGTAATGAAAAGAATTAAACATTGCCATTTAATTACATTATTATTTATTAAAGAATTTAAAATACTTGAACATTTAACTAATTTAAGAATTTAAACTTTATTTCTTGCGATAAAAATAGTCATTTATTCATTAAATGTATGTGCATATTTTTGATCTATTTTCGGTGGGAATAAGAATTAAAAATTACCATTAATTTTCAATGATTATTTCTCGTATATGTATATTATATACGTTTATTAAAATACATGTTACTGAGTATGTAATTAATTTTGAAATTTAGGCTTTATTCTCAGTGAAAAAAAAGAATTAATTTGGGAATCTAAACTTTACTTTTTGTGTTTAAAAAAAAATTAATTTCATTGGATATTTGTTACTACATTTGATATACTTGAGCATAACTAATTTAAGAAATAAACTTTATATTTGGTGATAAAACAAGCAAAATTGTCATTTAATATATTATGTATACGACTACTTGAACATGTAACGCTTTAGTTATATGCGAGTACTTATTTTTCCATCTGCTGCTTATTTTATGAATACTTCATAACAAATCCTCATCCTCATCCGTATCCTCATTTTTTCATTATCAAATATCCTCATATCCGCATCCTCGAACTCAAACAATTTTTCTTCCTCATCCTCATCCGCTAAACAATATCCCTTACATCCCTAGTCATAAGTAACTTTACCCACCACCGCTTCGTTCATTTTGTTTGTGTTTTTCTTTTTGTTAATTGACAATATTTGGTTCGATTACCTCCCGAACGGCGGTGTTTCCTTGAATGATTTTTTTGTCGTCACTAGGTTGATACGCTAATATAATGAAACTTTTCATTTAAACAATCAGTGTTTTCCTTCGGGATACCCCGATGTCCTTTCAGGTTGGCTGAAATGAGGTGAAAGGCCTCATATCTGGGTTCGCAATGGGAGGCCCCTATAACTTTTTCTGCTTCGGTCGAGGGGGCCTCAAGGTCGGTTTTTTTTAGTGTATTTTTCAGCGGGTTAAGAAGGCCGGGGCCCATCGCCATCTGGGCCCTGGAGCACAAAAAGATGGCACCTGCGCTGGCTGACGCCACACTTCCTCGATAAAAAAAAAATCCCCACATTTCAACCCCCTTGATTGTGATGTCTTCCCCAGGCCTGTGATTCCCTTTAAATATGTATGGACAGGGGCAACGAGCGGCGAAAACCCCGCCCACATCTCCCGAACTGAGCTGCAGGAAGCACAGGCCGCCGCTTAGCTCGTTGAGGAGCCACTTTTGGCAGCTGTCCACTTTGGCAGCTGTCACTTCTGCACTTTAAGGGTCGAATATGGCTCCGTCCCCAATGACACCTGCGGGTGTCTCCATCGTCCTTTACAACGTAATGTTGAATGGATTCCAGTTTTGGCATTTTCCTTAAATTTTAAGAGCAGTGAGGGAGGAAAATATGATATCGTAATTTGTCAAACCTTCTTGAATTTCGAGACCGTTACAACAAACAAAGTGAAAATAATGGAATTTGGATATGATTTGTATAAGGCTGGTCGCTGACTCCACTTTATATAATTATTCAAACGATTTTTTTTTATGTCAGTTTGCAATTTGCAATGTCATCTTGACATGCATGGTTAAACATCTTGAAGCATATTGCAATTCATTTCGTATACATACACATCTGTCTGCAGTACAGCTTCCCGCTTTAAAAATATTACTTTGAGAGGTGAGCGATGCATACATTCCGGTTTCATCTTCATATTTGGATTCATAAACCCTTCTGAATAATTGACAAGGATTCAAACCCAAGGTATTAATTAAAGAAGCAATACACATTACTGGGAACTTTAACAGCCAGACGCATAGACGAATAGACATTAGTGAAACGCATTTCTAAATGGTTTTGTTGACTGCTTAGCAATGATACACTAAACTTTTATTCTTAAAGAAGAATAGCCATTTGGTCTAATTCATACGGGTTTGTTTTTTTTTTCTTCTATAAAACCATAAAAATATATTACAGATAATGAAATTATTCTCGAAAGAGTATTAGTTTTTCTTTATTTTGTTCTCTGATTTTTTTGCACATAGAATCCTACATGCTGTAGTTGCAAGTTTTCGAACACCTAGGAAAATAATAACTAGAACTAAGAAAGCATAAAACATCAAATCATAACAATTTGATTTGATTGTACCAATGTCAATTACAGGTGATCGTAAATGAGCCGGATTCGGATCTTTGAGAATATACTCAATCCACCATACAGCAGTATCTAGTGGTTTCATCGGTCTGTTGCGAAATCGAAAGGATGCCAATTTCATGACGTCGGCGTATGTTGGATCCTCTAGAATATTTCGAATTGCAGGTTCAAGGTTTTCGGCTGTCATTGTCTGGTAGTCTACTTTGGTTGCCACACCAGCTGACAGGAGTCCGTTAGCATTCTGCGATAAAATTCCAATTGACAAATTACCAAAATACCAAATTAAATCAATTATATTACCGAATGCTGATCCATAAAGACTGGAACTGCTACGATGGGAACACCATGCCAGTACGCCTCATGAGAACTTAGACCACCACAATGTGAAACGAACGCTTTAAGTTTGGGATGTGCTGTGAAAACAAAAGAATATAAGATTCATCACTCCAATATGATTAGACACGACCTACCTAAAATATCATTTTGTGGTAACCATTTCTTGACTAGCAGATTTGGAACCTTCCCTTCCGAAGGATCTATGTCGAATTTCCACAAAAAGTTGTATTCGGGAAACTTTTTGATAACTCCAATTAACATTTTCTGTTTTTCCTCGTTGAACATGCCACTGTTAACATTTGTGCCAAAGGATATCAACACAGTACCTTTCTTAGACTTTTTTAGGAAAAGCTCCAGCTCATCAGAAATTGGTTTGGGATCAGAGATTTGCAGACCGCCTACTTGAATTACACTTGGAGGTAATGGTGCCGGATAGTCCGTAGCCGGATGAGTGTTGAGCAGGGTCAAAACTGCTCTCTGTGCCAAGTCAAATGTACATGGCATATTTTTAATTTCAAACATTTCCGAAACTAGCTTGTTAAATTTCGGTTGAAAAATAAACCGTCGATAACTAGCACAAAAGAAAAGTTGGATAGTTAATTACAAGTAAGAACATGAACATTTATTCATTTTACAATAATTCGTATAACGTGGTGGCGACATTCTCTAATCGTTGGCTAAGTGTCATTTCAACCGTAAATGGGAATCCTGGCCGAGGAATATATCCTGGATACTGGTGACCCCCAAATACTTCGGCAGCTGATGTGGAGTATTTATATGGCGAGACGCTGATCATTGCCGGGTAATTAAATTTATGCAAGAATCCCACCAGGCATCCGTGTATGGTGAAGTCATTTATGACCAAATCAAATTTGAAATTGTCTGGATACGCCAGTAGTGTTTGGAAACCTTTCGTTTGGATCTTGACGGTACAAAATTTATAGAAAAAGTCATATAAATAGAATATTTCATCGAAAACTGTGGATTCGACGAACACATCCAAATTAGCATCGCCAGTATCGTAGACTAGACTGTAAATTTCCTCCATATCAAGGATGTAGGCATTTTTGATGGGACTCTTGGCTTTATCCACGGAGAGTACGGTCAGATTATGGCCTCGGGCTGCGAGAGCTTCGACAAGTTTGAAATTCCTGAAAATAGAAGTAGAATTGTTACTGTGGTGGAAATTTGAATAAATTCAAACACAAAAATTTGTATTTCATGGAAAGACTAACGACCCAATAAAAGCCTAAATCGGGTAGGAACATCGGAAGGCGAAAATTAGAAATTATAGCCCATGGACGGTACGAAATTGTATGAAGAGAGTAGTTATAATTTTACTGACCAAGTAGTACCCGTGATAGCCGTGGCTAGGGTGGCACCCTAAATAGATACCTCGCTCGATGGCCGTATGCTATTAGTCACCGTTCTTCGATGCTACATTCAGAGCAACGGAGGGTTGATTCTCGGCGCGAACAAAAAGTAGATAATAATAGAACTCCCACAGCACTCCGAACTTGTTAGTATAAAGATGGCGCGGATAGGAGGTGCATGCTAGCAACTGCAACATCCGAAAAAAAATTATGCGATCGTTTCGACCAAGGTCAACAAGGTATGGTAATGCAAGAGATGTTAACGCGGCCATGCCGCTGGAGGGGTCAAGGCAACAAACAACAACAAATATGCTACTATTTAACCTACACGGTATAGGTCTTCACCTCCCAGCATGTCTACATGCTCATATGTGTACGGTAGGAGCATGCATGCGCGCACAATTTTATCCGCACGAACACGATCCATCCCTAGTGGATCTCTGTGCGCTTACAACTTTGTGCGTGCAATTTGGTCTGGACGAGATTCTATGCGTATGCATCACGTACACATATGAGTATTCGTGCGCGCACAGCATTCGTGAGCGCACAGCGTTCGTGTGCGTACGAATGCTCATATGTATACGAAGCTATAAAATTTTCTGGCCCGAAACAATATCAAATGAAAAGCTAAGTGGGTGTACTGGTCAGATGGCAATCGACGAATTGATACGCATCAAATTCTACATCCAATGCATTGCTCAAAGTTGGAATTCGGTTTAGTAGTATTGTCAAAACCGATAGTCGAAGAACGTCACCTTTCGAGGCTTTGGAGGAAAATCGCACTATATCGCTTTTCAAGCTCACATTTCTTTGAAACTGATGCTACAAATGGAAAATTCATTAGGCAAAAGCTGAAGATATTTCTATTTCAAGTTTAACTAGCACAATACTTTTCAAATCGGCCTGTTTTTAGTATAGTTGTGAGCGAAAATGCAGAAATGTTCTTTCAGCGATTTGAGCCTTAATAGTTTTATCTCGATAAATATATCAGCTAAAAGTTTTTGTTTAGCCTCAATTCGTAGATATTTTGAAATTGTTTATAAAAGTTTTGCTGAAAGTATTGGGCTAGTTAAACTAGAAATAGAAATGTCTTCAACTTTTGTCTAATAAGTTTTTCCATTTGTAGCATCGGTTTCAGATGTATGGGAGCTTGCAAGACGAAATAGTGTGATTTTCCTCCAAAGCCTCAAAGGTGACGTTTTTCGATTATCGGTTTTCGCTATACTACTACGCCGATTTAGAACTTTGAGAAATGTATTGGATGTATAATTTTACGCTATTTAATTTAAATTTCATTAAGTTACAAACAAAGTTTTTTGCCGGGCGACGGCACCAGCGGTCGAAACCGGCGAATCACGCTTTTTGGGCCCCCTTCGAGGGGGAAATCATTCTTAAAAACTCTTTTTTCCATTAAGTTTTTCGATCCGAGGCACCGTTAACAAATTATGAGGAGAATATTAAAAAATGGACTCAAATTTTTCAGTTTTTCGCCCGCACAGCCGCTCTGCCGCGGGGTCCAAGATGGCTCCATCTCTTAAAATGAATCTCTATGGGGACCACCAACAATCCAAATGGCATTTCTCTATCATATTTTGCAAGGTGGCGTCCATTTAGGTCGCTTAGCGTCCCAACTAACTAGGGTTAAGGCAAAGTAGTATAATAAAAAGTCGTAGAATTTATCGACTCTGCAGAAACACTGATTTCAAGAAAAGGCATGTGAGTGCAATTGATAGGTCCATGGTAGGAGCTAGGCACCACCTAGTTCCGATGTTTTTTTTTACTAAAGCTATACTTTTAAACCAGTAAACGTCAATAATGAAATGCAGCTTCAATCAGATTTCATTTTGTTGTGCCACTGCAATTCGATTTATACCAATCTTTGTTAATTTCCTTTACCCCTTCAGGGTCATGGACGTCAACATCTCTTGCATTTCTATGCTTGTTGGCGTTTCGGTAGCATATTCACTTTTTGGACATGCAATTACTAGCATGCACCTCTTAACCGCGACGTCTTTATACTGAATCTAATTAATAATCTCGAAATACATATTAACAATTATACAATACAATATTATGTAAATTAAGCACTTTACAATGATGCGGTAGCGCTTATCAGTAAAGCTACAAAATAATAGCCCCGTTTGATACAATCGGACAAAGTTACAAAATGAATCGAACGGCCTGGATCTGTGCCGAACGAGCTGAGCGTTTGGCGAATTCCAGGCTCCGCTCAGTATAGAAAGATATAGTGGCGAATTGCGAGAAAAGTTGACGTTCAACCAATTCACTTTCAACTCTGATTTAAATGTGATCACACACGAAACCTGGATCAAAGGTCGATCTGTAGTTTTGAATGAAAATTGATCTTTGTCCGAATAAATATTCGGTTCGTCATTCTAGTCTCGTAGTAGTAAACACGCACTTAAATTCAAGTGACCATGTTGCATGATGTAACGAATCAAGTGAAAATTTAGATTAGATGCGAGTATATTAAATTATAAACTTATAATATAGACTCTGATATTTTATTATATGCACTTATTGTTTACCATAATCCATGACTTGGTGATGGAACCCCAGCTAAATACAATATGTTGGCTCCATTAGTATTTGCAAAAAATAATGAGAAAAGTACCCAACACACTTTCTGAACACCCAACACCATCCTCGTTTATGAAGTAGAGAGACAAACGTTCTACAGTAAACTGAAGTACGAGTATATTAAGAATAATACTTTTCATTGAAAAGTGCATCAAATTGAGCTTTTAGATTAACAAGTTATATTGCATAACTCTTAACCCTCCGTATACAAGGTGGCGTCTGACAGACCCCGACCTTCGAAAATATGCTACTATTACTAAACTATGTACTTCCGGTCTTTTACTCAATAGCTGGAAATATAATTTCTCTTCCAAAGGATACTATTTAATCCGTTTTATACCGGACACTAGGTTGATTACACGCCTTTAAATTGCAATAATCAACAATCTCCATGCAGAAAAAAAAGTATAAACTATGTAGGGGCAGAACGATCTCAATTCGCGTTTGTTTCAAATGTTTTACGTGTGTTGACCGACATTATAAGCAAACACCAATACCAAACTGCACAAAAATGCATGACCGCAAGGTAGCTGAAGCAATGCTGCTATCTCGACAGAAAATTTTGTGGAAAAATGGAGATTCCCCTAAAAATGTCTGGTCTATAGCTGCCCAGATAATGCGGAGCTCGGTTAATCTAGGGTCGGATAACCGGGAGTCTACTGTACTTTCATTCATTGTCAAATAAACGCTATACAAACGAGGAGTCCCATCCATTTTTTAGTGAATTCGATTTGCCATTAATGCTTGAATGGTAGTTTCATGTCAAATTCAGAAAAATTAAGATGTGAGGACATTTTAGGTGCGTTTTTTGAACAACGGGTTAGGCTAAAGTTAACTCATGGAGCAAAAAAACGATCCAAGGCAGCCGTCCAGGCTAATCTTTTAAATGTCATATCATGCAAATCAGAGTAGTCTAATTGGCCTTAAAAACTGACCGTAGCGACAAGCAATTATGAATATGGCCGTCTGGAACTTTTAGTCATCTTGTATACGGAGGGTTAAATAAAACACATTGGTCTATACTACAACGAGAAAATGTACTTCGCAATTGTACTTACCTTAATCAGTGGGCAAGTGACGTAAAACAGTTTCGACTTGTGTCGGGTTTTTGAAAATCATCTTCAAGTTAATATTATACATCTCACTTACACGCCTAGTCATTGTCTAGGAAATGACTATAAATTAATCTGATAGCTAGATAGTAACAAAAGTTTGCTGCCATGAGCTCCAATGTAGTTTAATTATAGATACATATGCGCAAATAATAAAATAAAAGCTACAACATAAAAATAAACAAAATGAAAAGAGATTTTCGGAAAAATATCCCTATATACAATTGTAAATAAAAACAACACAATAAGTTGCGATTATCATCGATACTTTTGGTACTATGCAAATACACACGACCGATATGCGAAAAGCCGTGGGTTTCACTTACAGATAACCAAGAAAGTTACGTGCCAAATTTATCTTGTGCATCTTTTGTGTTCATTATGCTTGTTCTTTCCAGGGCATTGGTCTCATCATGCCAATTCTGAAAATAAAATAAAACAAGCTAGCATTCGGCCCTTCATACCTTCGGCAAGGGTATCATGCCTTCTTTGTGACTTATGGTCCATTTGCCACTTTGAAATTAGTAGTAGAACTTGTTCCGATTTCACTGTTCCTATGAGAGGTATATGAAATAGTGAACCGATTTCAGTCAAATTTAGGAACATGGTTTGGCAGTTAATATAATTGAATAATATGAATTTTAGTAAAGATATCTTTTGAAACAAAAAAGTTTTTCTGACAAAAACGAATTTTTTAACCGATCGTTCCTACGGCAGCTATATGACGTAGTGGTCCGATTTCATTGGTTCCGACATATTTACAATAAAAAGAAGTCTTTGTACAAAATTTCAGCTGGATAGCTTTAGAACTGAGGGACTAGTTTACATACAACCGGACAGACAGACGGCCAGACGGACAAAGCTTAATCGACTCGTCTCGTCATACCGACCAAGAATATATATAGTTTATATGGTCGGAGATGCTTCTTTCTGTGCGTTGCAAACTTCATGACAAAGTTAATATACCCTATCACATCCGTGAAGGGTATAATAAATAACTGGCGCAACAGTCCAATTTGAATTAGGGCCTCGAGATGAGTTAGCATCACCTCATTTTCTAGATCGTGACGGTATGTCTTGTGCAGAGGTGTGTGATCAGCAACACGCTCAACCGAGCTATTTACCCCATAAATGGGTACTCGTTCACATCTGAGTGGGCTTATATATTATATAGGTAGTTCGACACGTTAATCCCCTTTTTTATCGAAAACTACCGCATTCAGTAGGAAATGACCCGGGTCCCAGTGCGTAGAAGGTGAACGCGCTAACCGTTGCGCCATCCGGAATACCAGTTCCGAAAATACCTACCGATATTTGCAAAGTTTCGTTTCCGTTTTTCTTCATGCCCAATAAAGTGCTGTTTTCCTGCACTTGCACTAGCATCAAAACGGCATCGATGCAAAGACCGTCACCGGGAGGTGTTTATGTACCCCCGTTGATAAGTAAAAATCGACGGAAAAAAATAAAGGAACTTTGAAACTTGGCGCGGTTGATGGCTAGCACTAGGAGTATATATTGGGGGGCAAAATACCTTTTCCATAGTCCTCCTCGTGGGTGCCCCGTCGTAACGGCAGTGTGTCAAATTGCTGACGGCCAAGTCTTAGCGATAAGACATTTGGAAAAAGATAGATAGCTGTAGCCTGAATGGCTGACCAACACGTAAGCGTCTCAGGTTTAGTAGGATGGAATGATTTGTGTAGTTGGACCTGTAACACCAACACGTTTATTAATCCATTTGAAGCAGATATCTCCGAGGCCATCCCCTGAATATGGTTAAGCGATGTGCTGACAACTCGTCCTTATAAAAGCCAGCCCACGTCAAAAAACCTAGACCAAACCTTTGGATTGGACGGATCAACAACGACGACAACACAAACGACTAACGGATTATTCTTTTGGATCCTGGAATGTACGCTTCCTGAATAAAACCGGGGGCCGAAAAAACCCTCCTTCAACATGTCGAAAAGTACAAACTGAGCATTACTGCAGTCCAGGAAACAAATTGGCTTGGCAGCGAAATCAAAAGCAAGAAATCGCACATAATCCTTACAAGTGGCAAACCATCGGGACACAAGGAGTTTGAAGTAGCATTTATAGTGAACAATCACCTCAAGTCGCATATTACTGACTTCAAACCCATAAATGAATGGCTGCGTGCGATTCGCATTAAGACTCGATACTTCAATCTCTGACTCGTCAATGTGCACGCCCCCACTGAAGTTAAAGAAGACGCAGTAAAAGACGAGTTCTACGCCCGCTTTGAGACTCTCTTCGACTCACTTCCAACAAACGACGACAAACTGCTGCTGGGAGACTTTCACGCGAAAGTTAAAAATGAAAGTTGGCACCGGGTGACCACTGGAGGAAACAGTCTCCATGAAGAATGTAGCGAGAACGGCCAGCGACTTATCGACTTAACCTGCAGTAGGAATCTGGTCGTAAGCTCTACGTGTTTCCCGCAACGACACATTCACAAGCAGACCTGGAAATCCTCAGACGCACATACCGTCAACCAAATTGATCACGCCCTCATTTGCAAGAGATGGAAGTCTAGTGTAATAGATGTCCGCTCCTATCGACGAGCAAGCTGCGACTCAGATCATCATTTGGTGAAGACGACCTATGGATGTATAATTTCCTAAGTGCACCATTCGAGAATCGGTCCTTTCAAAGTCTTTGCGGTTGATAATCTCCTGAGCGATGCAACGACCAGATTCAACGAACACATCCGAGAAGCCAAAAACTCCAAACGAAATCAGAGCCGAACAATTCGATCGTCAGTCGCCGCGCACATCATCGAAAAAGGACATACCGTTACCCGCGAAAATTTGGAGATAATTCGACACATCAACAAGCCGTACACACTGGATCAATGGGAAAGCCTCGAAATCATGCGCGAAAATCCGGAGGAATTATTAAACACGGACCAAGGAAATTGCACTTCGAAATTAATTAAACTCGCCGCGAATAGATGTAGGGAAGCAGGTAGTAAAGAACCCTAAACTGGTGGCATATGACCCCTCACTTTTAGGACACAGGTATAATTTTTTTTAAAGTTTATGGTTCTCGACTACCTGCAACGTTAATGTTAAGTTTCTTAAATTGATTTGTAATTTTGCCATTAGGTTTTGTAGCTTGTATACTGAGGGAGGGAGTAAGTTGCTCCCGAAATACAATTACAAAAAATAAATCTTGTAGTTTAGGGAAAAGCAACGTTTTTTCACTTACTTGAATCACAACTGCAAACATCGGACGGTACAGATTATAAATTTGGAAAATTAAAAAAAAATGCGAAGTACTGTATATAAATAATTGATTTTATAAAAATAACAACATAACAAATTAAATTAATATTAATTATTTAATGTTCAAGGTTTTGTGTGATTCTTTACAAAGCAATCGTTATCAATGTACAATATAATGCTTTGCCACATTTTCGGCACTTTAAACGAGATTGGCTCTTGCATTCACGGCGAGCACACCGCCTTTTCGCCCATTTGACGGGTCATCGCCCCAAATGCCCGAATCCTTGATGGTTGAACTTGTGTTGGTTCCACTCCACGTTCAGTTCTGTTCATATCCTTGTTGAATTTTAAAGGGCAATTGTGTGGAAGACGGGGTTCTCGAGCTTTGCCAATGCCATTCTGTTTCTGACCAATGCTCCTCAGATAATGCAGGACTGGAATACCGGTGAACAGATTATCAAAGAAAAACGACTAGCTCAATCCGTTTATATTCTCAGGCAACTCGTGGATTATCTGAAGCAAACGTGCAACGCATTTTCCGTAATTTTTTTTGTAAATCGGGATTAAGTCTTGGACTAGTTCCTTGATAGACTTCAAAGGAGACCAAATATCATTCAGGTGTGTTCAAACACCAGACTTTGTAGCCAAACCGGACTGGTTTTCCTTGCGTGAATTGCTTACATGAATGACGACCAAAATAACGCACCATCGATTCGTCATTGGATAAATCCTGCTCAGGAGAGAAATTCTTTTTAAAATTGGCGTTGAGTTTATCAGTCAATGGTCGCAACTTCCACGTTTTATTATGGGGACTGATTGCAGTTTTTGCAGCAAAATTGATGCACCGCTCGATGAGAAGAAACCGATCACGGAGCATTGCTTGAGCGATCATTGCGTTATGCAAGTTGGCATCTCGAGACTTAAATTTTTGCTTATCGTACATTGAGGCGTATCCAGAAACAAACATAATTACCAGGAGAACTTTAACCTCCTGCGGTATAATATTCGGATTCTTGGCTGTTATCGATACACCATAATTATTGCTTTTAGCATTGATCATTTTCAAATTTCGTCATCAAAATTTTTTTCAAATAGCTCATAAGCTCTTGCTGAGCAGTCCAAGAAACACAGATCTGGGAAAATCGGCTTCGTGCCGTGCAATTTAGCAGATGTCCACTTGTGTTTCTGCTTCAATGTTGGCAGTTCAGTCAGGACATCTATTTTCGGACCATAACAACCAACATCAGCCCATGGCGGGCGTTGTCGGAGTAGATGAATGGCGCTCTTCTTCAACTTGCATTTCCGTGAGTCAATCTGTTTGTGGGTTCTCTGCGCCAACCTCGTAGAGGACATCATTGTCGCCCGATCGACCAACGAATTCCACTTCAAATTGTAGTTGTTTATGATGCAAATCGATGATCTTACCGCCTTCGTTTTCGTCACAAAACTCTTCGGGGTTGAATGAAAATTGCGGCTTGTTCTCCGTCTTCAATGGCTTTATCGCCAATCAGACTCTGCAAATAATCCACCGCCTAGTGTAATTTCATGCTTCAAAAGGGAAAAGAAAACACGCAATTTTCAAAGATCACGAAAATGTCGCCTATAATGTGAAACTGTGATAATGCCATATGGCATCAGCAAATTTAAAACAAAATCTGTTCTCACAAATGTGCACAATGTTTTTTTTTTATTTGTGAATTTCATGCGATTGATGCTACTATATATTGCACTTTTAGAATATTTAATGGTTCGAGGCAAAACACTTTTTAAAATATGGAAAAAATGAACTTACATTTCTCTGTGCGACATATTTTCACTTATTTTTTTTTTTTAATTTTCAAACTTATAAAATAATAAAAATAAAAATTATAATAAAATAAACGAAACAAGTAAAAGTGATGCCATATGGCACACTAGCAGGGAATGGATTAACAAGGATTCAAACTCAAAGTATTGTATTAATTAAAGAATCCATATGCATTAATGAGATCTTTACCAGCCAGAAGGATAGACGAACAGACACTTGGTCTATTTCATACGGGTTTTTTTTTCTATAAAACCATGAAAATATATTACAGATAATATTACAAAATGATACTCGCAAAAGTATTAGTTTTTCTTTACTTTGTTCTCTGATTTTTTAGCACATAAAATCCTACATGCTGTAGTTGCAAGTTTCCGAACACCTAGGAAAATAATAACTAGAACTACGAAAGCATAAAACATCAAATCATAACAATTTGATTTGATTGTGCCAATGTCAATTACAGGTGATCGTAAATGGGCCGGATTCGGATCTTTGAGAATATACTCAATCCACCATACAGCAGTATCTAGTGGTTTCATCGGTCTGTTGCGAAACCGAAAGGATGCCAATTTCATGACGGCAGCGTATGTTGGATCCTCTAGAATATTTCGAATTGCAGATTCAAAGTTTTCGGCTGTCATTTTCGGGAAGTCTACTTTGGTTGCCACACCAGCTGACAGGAGTCCGTTAGCATTCTGCGATAAAATTCTACTTGACAAGATAGTTTACCAAATTAAATCAATTATATTACCGAATGCTGATCCGCAAAGACTGGAACTGCTACGATGGGAACGCCATACCAGTAAGCCTCATGAGTACTTAGAGCACCACAATGTGAAACGAACGCTTTTAGTTTAGGATGTGCTGTGAAAACAAAAAGGCATAAGATTCATCTCTCCAGTATGAAAATACACGACTTACCTAAAATATCACTTTGTGGTAACCATTTCTTGACTAGCAGATTTGGGACCTTCCCTTCCGAAGGATCTATGTCGAATTTCCACAAAAAGTTGTATTCGGGAAACTTTTTGATAACTCCAATTAAAATTTTTAGTTTTTCCTCGTTGAACATGCCACTGTTAACATTTGTGCCAAAGGATATCAACACAGTACCTTTCTTAGACTTTTTTAGGAAAAGCTCCAGCTCATCAGAAATTGGTTTGGGATCAGAGATTTGCAGACCGCCTACTTGAATTACACTTGGAGGTAATGGTGCCGGATAGTCCGTAGCCGGATGAGTGTTGAGCAGGGTCAAAACTGCTCTCTGTGCCAAGTCAAAGGTACATGGCATATTTTTAATTTCAAACATTTCCGAAACAAGCTTGTTAAATTTCGGTTGAAAAATAAACCGTCGATAACTAGCACAAAAGAAAAGTTGGATAGTTAATTACAAGTAAGAACATGAACATTTATGCATTTACAATAATTCGTATAACGTGCTGGCGACATTCTCTAATCGTTGGCTAAGTGACATCTCAACCGTAAATGGGAATCCTGGCCGAGGAATATATCCTGGATACTGGTGACCCCCAAATACTTCGGCAACTGATGTGTCGTATTTATATGGCGAGACGTTGATCATTGTCGGGTAATTAAATTTATGCAAGAATCCCACCAGGCATCCGAGTATGGTGAAGTCATTTATGACCAAATCAAATTTGAAATTGTCTGGATATGCCAATAGTGTTTGGAAACCTTTCGTTTGATTCTTGACGGTACAAAATTTATAGAAAAAGTCGTATAAATAAAATATTTCATCGAAAACTGTGGATTCGACGAACACATCCAAATTAGCAGCGCCAGTATCGTAGACTAGACTGTAAATTTCCTCAATATCAAGGATGTAGGCATTTTTGATGGGACTCTTGGCTTTATCCACGGAGAGTACGGTCAGATTATGGCCTCGGGCTGCAAGAGCTTCGACCAGTTTGAAATTCCTGAAATAGAAGTAGAATTGTTACAGTGGTGGAAATTTGAATAGATTCACCCACAAAAAGTTATATTCTATGGAAAGAGTAATGGCCAAGCAAGCCCGAATGCTTACATTGGGTAGGTACATTGGTAGGGGAAAATTTAATATTATAGCCCCGGATGGCCTGTACGGAATTGTATGAAGAGAGTAGTTTAAAAAATGCAATCAAGGCGGTAAGTATTTAAGCTGCTAGTATTGCCCTCCCAAAGTTTCTAACCAAGTAGCCCCCGTGATTGCCGTGGCTAAGGTGGTACCCTATATAGACACCTCGCTCGATGGCCGTATGCTCTCGGTCACCGCTCTACGATGCTACATTCAGAGAAACGGAGGTTTGATAATCGGTGCGAATTAAAACTGGCTGTGGGTGCTAATATAACTCCCACAGCTATAGGCGCAGATTTAGGGGGGGGGGGGGGGGGGGGGGGGGGGCAACGCTATTTCAATATTTCAGGCACAAATAGCAAAAACCGATTGTTACTCAACTTCTTCGTGCAAACAATTACACACTTGTTTAGGTATGACATGTAGGAAAGGAGTGAAGGAGTTTCTATGGACATACATACCTATATATATGACCTATGCGGATTGTACCAATGAATTGACAGCCTTCAATCCCCCGGGTCATGGGAACCCGTGTGATATTGCACGGTCGGGACAGTACAACTCTAGACTTGACGAATTAATCGGTTCTAAATTGGTTCGCCTCAATCGTGAAAACATTTTGATTGACTGCATGACACTATGACACTATACATTCGTATCAATATCGAATATTTGCTTGCCTTAAATTTGAACACATACTTGCGTCCATTTGATCCAAATGGATCCGCTCTAGACAATTCTGATCCAAATTCCGGGGTCACACACTGCGGAAAAGATACATCGCAGGCCAGACTTATATAACAAGTCAAGTTCGATGACGAACTCAGTTTTTTACTTACCCGGTTTAATTTCACGCACCGGCGGCCGTTGGATTGAAAAAGTTTTCCATAAATACCTTGGTGGCCGTCAGCAAAAACGATTTCATTGTTGCTGTTTAACAGTGATTACATGAAACATGATATGACCTTGTTCAGTTCGGATTTTGCGGGTATTTGTCGTAGGGGTCGGCATCTGGCTCGCGGATTTTGGGCGAATCAAATATCCAAATTGGATCGCGGAGCCATCAACTTGAACCTCATACACTGCGAATATTTGTTCGCACCGGGACCAATTTGGCTTTTGGATGCAAGTGTGTGTCCATCTAAAAACCTGGACTCTTTTAGCTAGGGCCATGGGGCCGTTCTGTTCGTGGAACCATAAGCCGTTAATTTTTTAAATGCAAGAGATACGTTAATTGTTATTTCCTCCAAGGATAAATCGTTTTATTGTGAGCATACTACTATTTGCTTAACCCCTAGTGGGGCATAGCGCGTCAACAATTCCTTCGCTGATTTCGTGCTGATTTTCGAACCTTAAACTCAACCAAGAACTTCATCTGGCCATGCCACTATTGGCCTTATTTACATGACTATATCGATTCGCCTTATATGAAATTATATGACATCATATGTGTGGTGTCACATAATTCCACAAAAAAATTGGATTTGACCATTATATATGAGATACTATAATTCAAGCCTTAAGCAAACTTCAGAGTAATAAATCCTCGCACAATTTCCGAACAAAAACCTTAAGACTTTTCTAGTGTGAGGTTTGCTGCATTCCCTAATATATGGCGTTCGGTTGGTGGGGAGTATGCAAGTTTACAAGCAACGATTTTGTCTCTGCTTCCTTCAGCGGGAAAATTCGTCATAAGTGAACTGGCCAAATGCATTGATTTTGACCAATTCATCTGTACGAATTGTTGGCGCGTCGGATCAGTCACAACATCGCAGCCGATAATCACTACAATAGAGACACTTTTCCGACAAATCAGGGAGGGCGACTGCAACGAACTAGTAGAGACACTTTCCGACGGGTCGGGGGGACTGCAACGAGCTATACATGCATGCCTAAAGGATGTGAGACTCCATTTAACGCCGCATGTCCTTGGCATGTTACATGCCGACGGTATTGCTTTGTAGGTGAGGCAGCAGGCGACTGTTTGACAACTCGGCTCCTGATGAATTTGAAGTCCAGCTTTGAGTTGTTGTGGGCGGCGGCATTGCTTTGGTCAATGTTCCGCATGAGGACTTCATCTCCCGGTTGGAATTCAACTTGTCGCAGGCTCAGGTTGTAGTGGCGCGAGTATTTTTGAAACGTCGCTGCAGATGGTCTTTTACCTGCTGTTTAAGGGCTACCATTTTGTCATTTTTGACCATAATGGGTTGATTCCCCCTGAGTAGGTGAACGTAATGCTCCGTTACGTTCCTGACGTGAGACGTGCGCCTTAAATTGTTGCCCATGTCCGTCACGATTGATTCAAGTACAGACGTGGAGCACTCTGCTCTCGAGCCAACTGGTCAAAATCTCCGCGGTGTCGAGATTGGCTCGACGAAGGTGGACTTAGATAGATGGTCGACTAAGACGATTGCGCCTATATTACCTGATTTGGATCGAGAGAACGGTCCCAGTAGATCCATGTACAAACGTTGGAATATGCGATTGGAAACGAAGTGCTTTCCGATAGGGGGCCGGAGACATGGTTGCCATGATATCGTGTTGTACGATAGGCGAATGAAAGTGAGTGATATTGCTGAGGCTGTGGGGATATCGGAAGAAAAGGGTGCGAAACATCTTGCACAAAGAATTAGAGATGCGAAAGCTCTACGCAAGATGGATGCCGCATTTGCTGAATGCCGATCAAAAGCAAATGCGCAAACGATTTTCGCAGCAATCTTTGCACCGATTCAATCGGGATCCAACCGATTTTGTGCGGCGATTTGTCACCATGGATGAGACTTGGGTCCACGACTCACGCCAGAAACGAAGCAGCAGTCGAAGCAGTGGGTGGAAGCCGGTGGTTCAGCACCAAAGAAAGCGAAGTCGAACGCGTCTGCCGGAAAGGTCATGGCCAGCGTGTTTTGGGATGCGAAAGGGATCCTGTTAATTGATTACCTTGAAAAAAACAATAACAGGCAAGTACTACTCCAAACTTCTTGACCAGCTGGATGCCAAAATGCACGAGAAGAGGCCTGGTTTGAAAAAATAAAATCACCATTCACCAGGACAACGCACCTGTACACAAGTGTGCGTTGGCGATGGGAAAACTGCGGGATTTGGGGTACGATTTGCTCCACCATCCCCCGTATTCTCCTGTTTGGCACCCTCAGACTTCCATCTGTTCCCAAACTTGGAAAAAAATTTTCTGGGAAGCGCTTCGCATGCAATGAAGAAGTTGAGAGGGCCGTAGATGAATATTTTCACAGACTTCCAGACTCTCACTTCCGGGAAGGAATACTGATATTGCAGAAAGGCTGCACCAAGTGTGTTGAAGTCAACGGAGATTATGTAGAAAAATAAAATTATTTTGAACTGAAAATTGCAGTCTTTCATTCTCAAGCCGAGAACTTTTCACGTTACCCTCGTACTTATCATACATACCAAATTTGGCTGAGGTCGGACCCGGAAAAATATGCAAACGCAAAGCACAGCAAACGTCGGACTATATACTCGTCCATTAATATATTAAACTGGGCAAAAAAGTATGGTATGCTGGATGGGTTGAATGTTTAGGAAGTGTCGGTGCAGGTTCCGATTGAATAATTCAAGATTACAATTGCTGGAACAATTAGTTGTTGGAAGGCTGATCAATATTCGTATAGTTCGGTATAAGAAAAAGTCGTAGAATTTATCGATTCGGCAGAAACAATGATTTCAAGAATATGCAGGTGAGTGCGCTTAATAAGTCCGTGGTAGGAGCTAGGCACCACCTAGTTCCAATTTTTTTTTCTAGACTAAAACTATACTATTAAACCAGTAAACGTCAATAATGAAATGCAACTCCAATCAGATTTAATTTTGTGGCACCCCTGCATTCGATTTATACTAATCTTTGTTAATTACATTGACCCCTCCAGGGTCAAGGGCGCGTCAACATTTCTATGCCATGCTGATATTGTGATAGCATACCTATCTACGTTTCGGACGTGACGTCTATCCGCTACATCTTCATACTCAATCTTTATTGATCTGGAAATACGTGTCTACAATTTGAGGACTCAGTTTATGTAAATTAAGCACTTCAAAATAATGCAGCAGCGCTTGTCAGTAATGCTTCAAAATAATAGTTCCGTTCGATGCAATCGAACAAAGACCCAAAATGAATTGATCGGCCAGGATCTATGCTGAGCAAATTCAGCGTGCAGGCGAATTGCGGGCTCCGCTCAGCATAGAAATATACAGTGGCAAATTGTGAGAAAAGTTGACGTTTAACCAATTCACTTTCAACTTTGATACAGATGTGATCCCATATGAAACCTGGATCAAGGGCCGGTCAGTAGTTTAGTAGCAGGGCTATATTACTATGTCCATTATTTGGTCTGCCATTCTAGTCGTAGTAGTAGTAAACACACGCACGCAAATTCAAGTGACCATGTCGCAACCGATGTAGCGAATTTAAATGAAATTGAGATTAAATGCAAGTACAATATATTAAATAATAAAAAACCAGCTATAATAAAGCTTCAATGACAATCATGACATTGAACTTGAACTAGGAAAAATCTCATCATTGTTACTACTTAGACTCTGATATTAAAATACATTATATGCAGTTAATGTTTACCATAATCCATGACTTGGTGATGGAACCTCAGCTAAATACAATATGTTGGCTCCATAGGTATTTCCAAAATATAATGAGAAAAGTATCCAACACACTTTCTGAACACCCAACACCATCCTCGTTTATGAAGTCGAGAGACAAACGTTCTACAGTAAACTGAAGTACGAGTATATTAAGAATCATACTGAAAGGTGCATCAAATTGAGCTTTTAGATTAACAAGTTTTTTTTTTTTTTTTTTTACAGGGATGAGGGATCAGAATTTTCTTTGGCGCTATCTTTCATATAATTCAGTCTTAATTAGAAAGCTTCCATCATCATTTCCCAGGGAAGGGAAGAGGGAGAGACACATATGTTATTTAGGATAGAAGTTAGTATAGACGCCAAAGTAACTGACACAAAAACATTGAAACACAAAAAAATAATGAAATTATAAATTAAAACTCGTTTTGCATCCCAGGCAGTGTAGATACACTGGTATTAAGGGATGCAAAAAAAGATATTTAAATTCATGAAAAATATAATTAATTTATTAATTAACGCGTCAACGCGGTAACTAAAACTTGTTGGTAAATGCAATTTTCGTGGTGTTTTTAAGTTACGTTAAAGGATTGTAATTGATTTGTAAGTGTTTTTTAAATTTTCGTTTTAGTGATTCGTAAGATGTTAGAGAACGAATTTCCAGGGGCAAAGCATTAAAGATCGTTATTGACGATCTAATCGGATCTCTCAATATTCTGTTCGTATACGCAGATGGTGTTCTGTAATTTCCAGCGTTTCTCGTACTGTAGCTATGAACCTCTCTATTTAGTGTCAAAGAAATGGATGTCTTGTTTTTCTTGTTCACAATTTTCCAAATTGTCTTCACTTTCTCCTGAACAATATTTTTTTCTAGTGGTAATTTGCCAGCTAATCGATAGACTTCTACAGTGGGGGTTCTATAATCGAGATTATGAACCGCTTTAACAGCTTTGTTGAGAATTCTTCCAATTCCTGAAATATTTCTCGCAGAGGTTTGGCTCCAGATCAAGATACCGTACGTTAGAATAGGCATCAAATGAGCATAAACCAGTCCGAAGCGTATATACCCTAGACTTGTACAGACCTAGTGGTGATACCAAAAGTACCAATTGGTATCGACCATATGCATTAAAAGTGAGTTTCCCATATGGCCAGTTTATAGGGGAGGTTGCAGCAATCATTCAGGAGGATCTTGACTTTTATCAAAATCAATTAACTAACCCATTCTACAAATATTTGTCGAATTTTTCAAGTCGCTAGCTTCATTCTATCGAAAGTTATTGCTTATTTGAATTTTCACTTGTAGGGGAGGTAGAGGTTCCTTGGGTCGGATCTTGCTCATCATTGCCACCAACAAATAAGATCATGCTACAAACATTTAAACAAAATTTCAAGTCTCTAGCTTCACTCCATCGAAAGTTATCGCTTATTAGAAATGATTTGTAGGGGAAGTAGGGATTTCGTTGGTCGGATTTTACGTATTTTCAATATTAGCCAACTGGATCCTATTACAAACATTTGACTAAAATTTTAAGTCGCTAGCATTATTTTGTCGTAAGCTATTGCTTACTTTAAGTTTCATTTCTAGGGGAGGTAGGGGATTCTTAGGTCGGATCTAACCCATCTTGAATACCAACCAAGAAGATCCTACTAACAACATTTTGTCAAATTTTCAACTCGCTAGTGTCATTCTATCGAAAGTTATCGTAATTAAACCAATATTTAATTTTTTTAAATTTGTAGGGGAGGTAGGCGTTCCTTTTATCCGATTATGCCCAACTTACTAAAACTTAAGCATCTTCTTACCCCAGGGTTACATGCCAAAAATCAGGTGTCTACGTCAATTGGTTCAAGAGTTATAAACAAAAAACCCGAAAAGTAGGGTAGTAGGGGGCTCTTTGTAAGGAAATTACCGTTCGTTTTCCACTGATTGATTTAATTTTTCCAGGGAAGTAGAAGATTATCCTCGCGAGCAATCTACCAAAGCTAGAGCTTTTCATGTTTATTTAATCGGGGGTTATATAGATACATTTAATTATTTTACATATATAGGGGAGGTAGGTATTCCCTTGGCCTGATCATGCCCATTTTCAATACCAACCAACTCGATTATACTTCCAACATTTGGCCAAAATTGCAAGTCACTAGCTTCATTCTATCGAAAGTTATCGTGCGAACGGACAGACAGACGGACTGACAGACAGACATGGCTTAATCGAATCAGGAGGTGACCCTGATCATTTATATATATACATTGCTATACCTCCGGAGCCTCCTTTAAGGTATTACATATTTCCGTCGTGACAAAAACAATATACCCTATACTAAAAGTCTAGGGTATAAAAATCATGTTTTTAAGTTGGATATTCAAGTATCTTTTTCGTCTCAGCAATGCAACTATTTGGCAGATTTTTGCTTTCATTTGATTAATATGATCATTCCAAGTAAGTTTATCATCGAAGGCAAGACCTACTAATAGGTTGGTTGCCGATTTTGATGTTTAATTCGATGTCTATTTTATTTATTTGCTTGAAGAGCATAAACTGTTATGTATTAATGTTCTTGCAAATGTACAAGTGCGAATCATTTTCATTCGCACTTGTACATTTGCAAGAACATTAATACATAAAGTAAAATTGCCAGGGAACAAATATAGTAAATAGTAATAGTATAGTAATAGAAGTAAAATCACGCCTTCACGGCTTATACAAACAGAATTCTCACACTTTCGTGGTCGTCTTGCACATGGATAGCTGCAAAGATGCAAGACCTGATGAGTTCTACTAACCATACGAAACCACTAAGCTCGGAGAAATTAATTCAGAGGGAATTTGAGAATAAAAAATAGTTGGTCCCGTTGCGGGGCGCGAGCCGCAGAGACCGTGTTTCGAGTAGCAAAAAATGCCCGGTGCGTTACCGAGCTAAGCTACAGACGCATACTAAGTTGGTGTGCAGAATGAAACCAAGTGTCACAAACAATTCCAATTTAAATTGAAAATGATTCGCACTTGTACATTTGCAAGAACATTAATACATAAAACGAGAAATATCTCCACTTCTCACCCTCTCTCCACCCCTCTAGTGAGTTAATATAAGTGCTTCACACCATCTAGACCTCCACGGTCGAGTTCTCAAGTAAAAATCACGCCTTCACGGCTTATACAAACAGAATTCTCACACTTTCGTGGTCGTCTTGCACATGGATAGCTGCAAAGATGCAAGACCTGATGAGTGCTACTAACCATACGAAACCACTAAGCTCGGAGAAATTAATTCAGAGGGAATTTGAGAATAAAAAATAGTTGGTCCCGTTGCGGGGCGCGAGCCGCAGAGACCGTGTTTCGAGTAGCAAAAAATGCCCGGTGCGTTACCGAGCTAAGCTACAGACGCACACTAAGTTGGTGTGCAGAATGAAACCAAGTGTCACAAACAATTCCAATTTAAAGCATAAACTGTGTTTTTTCGATGTTTATTACAAGTTTATTTCCTAGGAGCCATTGTTGGTAGAGTTTCAGATCATTATTTATCATTTTTTCTGCATCGTTTTTTCCAAGATGGGAGTAAAGCAGGAGTTTGTCATCTGCATATGTAACATATTTAGCCCGAAGGCCGGCGTTACATAAGTTATTTACGTACAGTAGGTATAATGTAGGGCCTAGGATAGAACCTTGAGGTACTCCTGAATTTAACACCTTTGTATCGCTTGTATCGCTGTTAAATTCTGTTATTATAGGTCTATCTTTTAGGTAGTTTTGAATCAGGGTGTTAGCAACACGTCTTATGCCAAGTTCATTCAATGTCTCCGAAAGCATTACATGATTAACTGTGTCGAAAGCTTTACTCAAGTCTATGAAAATTGCCGTAACGTATTTTGATTTATCCAACTCGGAGTTTATAAAATGTAATGCATCAATTAGTGCCGCAGTTGTGTTGCTTTCTGCTTGGAATCCGTACTGTTGTTTGTCGAAACCAATAGTCTCATTGATAAAACGTACAATTCTGGTATTAACAACTTTTTCAAATATTTTGCTAAATACACTGATTAATGCAATAGGCCTGTAATTTGATGGATCGTTAGAATCTCCTTTTTTAAATACTGGTTTAATTTTTGCAGTTTTCAAAACATTTGGAAATGTTCCTTCACAGAGGTGTTTATTGATAATTTGGCTTATAAGCGGTGAGATTTCATCGTTGACCAGTTGTAGGTCACTGATTTTTATTTGATCGTAACCAGCTGATACATTACGCAGGTTTTTTATGATACCGGATACTTCCTCAGAGCTAGTAGGTTCTAAGAATATAGTCTTGGTATTTGTGATGTTAGGGCATCTTATATTCGTTGATGGGCTACTTTATTGCAATCTTTCTTCAGTTGTAGCGAAAAATAGATTAACATCATTAGCTGAAAGGCTGCTTCCGGTTTCATCCCTGCGTCCTGCATTGGCTGTCAATTCGTTATTAATTATTTGCCATAATTTTCTGCTATTTCCAGATGCATTGGCGTATTGTCTATTTAGAGAGTTTAATTTAGATTGATGTATGAGTTTTGCAATGGACAATGGATTCAACGAGGAACCAGAGCCAGAAGAGAAAAATATGACGAGCTACGGCGAATATCGAATAGAATAATTAGACGTAAGAAACGTAAATACTTTGACGAGCAGTTGCTGAACATAAACGAAAACTTAGCTAATAGGAACACCAGACAAGCGTACAAACTAGTAAATACAATTAAGAACGGCTACCAACCCAGGACTAGCCTTTGTAAGGACAAGGATGGAAACATCATCAGCGACACCGATGGTATTAACAAACGATGGGCCTCTTATTTTGAAGAGCTTCTAAACCGACCATCTAACATCCCCACACAGGAAGCTCTCGATGATATTGTTGATCTAGGCCTACCCATTCAACCCCCGACAGTAGAGGAAGTTGATCTCGCGTTGCGGTCACTAAAACGAAATAAAGCGCCGGGCGCTGACGAGATCCCAGCTGAACTGCTAAGATTCGGTGGAACGAGTCTAGTTGATGCCATACATCAATTGCTCCTGCGAGTATGGGAGAACGAGGAGATCCCAGACGATTGGCGCAGAAGCATCATCTGTCCAATTCATAAAAAGGGAGATAAATTGCGGTGTGAGAATTACAGGGGCATCTCACTAGTTTGTACGTCCTATAAAATTTTGACGAAAATTCTGGAAAATAGAATAAAACCGTACGCAGAACGAGTCATTGGCGAATATCAAAGCGGTTTCAGACCTGGTCGCTCCACAACCGATCAGCTCTTCTCAGTCAAACTGATACTCCAGAGGTGCTGGGAATACAACGTAAACGTATACCAAATCTTTGTCGACTTCAAGCAGGCATACGACAGTATCGATCGTGGAGTACTGTACAACATCATGCTGCAATTTGGTATACCGGCAAAATTAGTGCGACTGACAAAGATGACGATGACCAACTCCGTCTCACAAGTCAGGATCCAGAATAGACTTACTGATCTATTTGAAACACGCACTGGTTTGAAACAGGGCGATGGACTGGCACCGACGCTCTTCAACCTAGCACTGGAATACGTTATTCGGGTCATGAATATGGACAACAGCAAGACGCTGCTCATCAAGTCGACACAATTAGCAGCGTACGCCGACGACATCAACATCATGTCCCGAAGATTGGCTGACGCAGAAGAACTTCTGCATACGCTCGATACCGCTGCAAAGGAAGTTGGATTACGTATTAACGAGGGTAAAACTAAAATAATGATGCAATCGGTGACAAGGACACCCGCACAACCGAGCATCAACGTGGGGGACCTCAACATTGAGTTCGTGAAAAAATTCATCTACCTGGGTTGCAACCTGTCAAGGGACGCCAACGAAACTGACGAAATCAAGCGACGGGTACAGTTAGCTAATAAGACTTTTTTCTCGGTTCTCCCCATAATGAAATCGAAACATGTGCACAGAAACACGAAGCTCCGCGTGTACAAAACCATTATACGACCAGTGCTATGCTATGGCTGCGAAGCATGGACCCTAACTCAAGCCTCCGAAAACATGCTAGACACTTTCGAACGTAAGGTTCTACGGCGAATTTTCGGGGCTGTTTGCGATCGAGATGGTTGGCGCATCCGGTACAACCATGAGTTGTATGAAATGTACGATGAGCTGCAAGTCTCGAAAATCGTCAAACTACAACGACTTCAATGGGCAGGGCATGTACAAAGAATGGACGATGATCGCATGCCTAAGAGAGTAATGAATGCAGAACGAGTCGACGGAGCGAGACTGCGAGGACGACCGAGATCTCGTTGGGAGAGCTCAGTAGGTGTGGACGCCGCGCAGCAGCTGGGCTCCCAAAATTGGAGGACGCGGTCACGTGACCGAGATAATTGGAGGACAATGATCCAGGCGGCCAAGGCCCGACGTCGGGCTGTCGCGCCACGATGATGATGAGTTTTGCAGCTTTGCTTTTGAGATATTTATAAGAAGCAACTTTGGTTTCATTACTAGGATCAAGTTTGTGTTTTTTGTAGGCAATATTTTTTTTTTTAATATTTGAATTATTTCAAAGGAAATCCAAGATTGATGCCTAGTACGGATTTTCTTCAGCGTCGTCGATTCCTCTTTTGTTGATTTGACGACATTACATTGCATAACTCTCAAATCAAACTACTACAACGAACGAATGTACTTCGCAATTGTACTTACCTTAATCAATGGGCAAGTGACGTAAGACCGTTTCGATTTGTATAGGGTTTTTGAAAGTCATCTTCCAGTTATATTATTCATCTGACTTACACGCCTAGTCATTGTCTAGGAAATGACTATACATTAATCTGATAGCTAGATAGTAACAAAAGTTTGCTGCCAAGAGCTCCAATGTAGTTTAATTTTTGGTTTTGCACATACTATCATTATAAAATAAAAGGTTGAAATTTTTGTCCATGTTTGTTCTTACAGGTTTTTAATCAAGTAAAAAATTAAGTAAAAAATTAGGGTGTTCCTTATACTGTAAGTTTTTATTTTTGTATAGCATACAATTGTTTCGAAGACCACGTGCCTCCTTTTTCAGTGCTGAAACCTAATTAAGATCTACTACATCGATCTACAACTATTTATATGGTTATTCTTAATCTTCTAATTACAATTTAATTACTTTTTATTTATTTTTTACCTGTTTGCAAACCTTTTTTATCAAACTAGATGCACAATTACCTTCGTCGTGATTCAACGTTACCTGGTTTCCTGCTTTTATGATACACATGCTTTCAGCTGCATCCAACAGATGTGTTTTTCGAACTCGCTTTATGACGTCGACATTTTCGATTGTTATGGTATGCCCCTTTTCGACCATATGCCTTGCTACCATGGATTTTATGTTCCGCGGATCGTCGCTTTTTCGCTTTATGTATTCTCTCATGTGTTCCTCGAACCTCGTAGTTACCAATCTTTTAGTTTGACCAATATATACTTTTTCACATTCCGGACAGCTGACCTTATAGATTCCGCTCATTTCTTCCTTCTTCAGTTTGTCTTTTGTGGAACCCAGCTTAGTCCTCAATTGCTGAATCGTGCTTGTACTTACGACTTCGATGTTTTGCTTTGCTAAAATATTTCGTATTTTGTCCGTTGACTTTGAGTAAGTTATGCTCGCTCTTATAGGTTTGTTCTCCTTTTGTTGTTGTGCAAAGAGCGTGGTAAGTTGATCCCTTTTCATTCGGTTTTGTTTCTTCTGCAATATCCTGTCTATTTCGCTATTTTTATATCCATTCTTTCCCGCTGTGTCTTTTATGTATTTTAGTTCCTCGTTGAACCGTTTCTCTGATAACGGTGTTGTGATCAGTCTATGTAGCATGCTATGGTAAGCCGCCATTTTTTGTGCGTATGTGTGATTTGATGTCCTCGGAGAACAAACCTATAAGAGCGAGCATAACTTACTCAAAGTCAACGGACAAAATACGAAATATTTTAGCAAAGCAAAACATCGAAGTCGTAAGTACAAGCACGATTCAGCAATTGAGGACTAAGCTGGGTTCCACAAAAGACAAACTGAAGAAGGAAGAAATGAGCGGAATCTATAAGGTCAGCTGTCCGGAATGTGAAAAAGTATATATTGGTCAAACTAAAAGATTGGTAACTACGAGGTTCGAGGAACACATGAGAGAATACATAAAGCGAAAAAGCGACGATCCGCGGAACATAAAATCCATGGTAGCAAGGCATATGGTCGAAAAGGGGCATACCATAACATTCGAAAATGTCGACGTCATAAAGCGAGTTCGAAAAACACATCTGTTGGATGCAGCTGAAAGCATGTGTATCATAAAAGCAGGAAACCAGGTAACGTTGAATCACGACAAAGGTAATTGTGCATCTAGTTTGATAAAAAAGGTTTGCAAACAGGTAAAAAATAAATAAAAAGTAATTAAATTGTAATTAGAAGATTAAGAATAACCATATAAATAGTTGTAGATCTTAATTAGGTTTCAGCACTGAAGAAGGAGGCACGTGGTCTTCGAAACAATTGTATGCTATACAAAAATAAAAACTTACAGTATACTTATTTTTACTTAATTTTTTACTTGATAAAATAAAAGTTAGAAAATATACATCAACAAAACAAAGAGACATTTTCGGAAAAATACTCCTACATCCAATTAAACATATAAATAAAAACAAGCTAGCCGAAGCTAGCTAGCGAAATAAACGCCAGTCGTCTGCTTGGGTGTTCCAAAGTGAAGAAAAGCCGACAAAAGTCATCCGCTCTCGAAGTGTCTCCGAAAAGATGGTCGCGATATTTGTCTCAAAAGCAGGTCATGTAGCAACAATTCCTCTGCAAGATCAAAGAACAGTTACTGCCGATTGGTATACAACCATTTGTTTGCCAGAAGTCATCGCTGAGCTTTGAAAAACCAACCCCAAATGACGAATCATCCTCCACCAAGATAATGAAAGTTCCCAAACAGATCGCAAGACAATCGAATTTTTAAAGCAACAAAACGTCGAATTGTTAGACTATCCTCCGCACAATTCCAACCTAAGCCCCAACGATTTCTTTACATTTCCAAAAATTAAGAACAAATTGCTTGGTCAAAGGTTCCAGTCGCCAGAAGAAGCAATTGACGCCTTCAAAAATGCAATTTTGACTGTACCAACAAACGAGTGGAATAACTGCTTCCAGAGTTGGCTCGAACGAATGCAAAGTGCATTAATCTTCGTGGGAAATACTTTGAAAAACAATAAAGTCTTTCAAAACTATATTTTTGTTTTAATTCAGCCCTATATGCAAAACTTAAAAGGCAACCCTCGTACCCTGACAAGACCGAACTCGTTCTCTTCACCAGAAGACGTGCAACCTCATTTTGAGGTTCCATCATCGGTAGGCCAGAAACTGGCTTTCACTGATTGAACTAAGTTCCGGGGTCTTATTCTTGACAGGAAGTGGACGTGGAAGCCTAACAGCTTTGAGCGGGTGAACAAGGTCATAACTGCGCTCTACTCAAGCAGGAAGGCAATTAGTAAGAACTGGGGTCTGCAACGCAAAGTGATGTATTGGCTATTTAAAGCGGCTGTCCGGCTAATTTTACGGCACGGTATATGTGTGTGGTGGGCGGCACTTAGAGTGGCGTCTTATTGTAACTTGTTAAGTAAGGTGCGAAGACTAGCAGTTATTGCCAAAACGGGGGCTTTTAGAACAACTCCGTAAGCCAGCTTAGATATGCTGCTAGACTTGCTCCCATCCGAAATTTTTGGCGGCCAACTGGCAGGGAACACGGTGCTGGGCCTACGCGAAACAGGCGTGCGTCGAGTACTGGCCAATGATCTATTCTAGGCAACCTGGATCCCCCTTTGGATAATGATTACACTAGCCCTAAACTCATTTTTGAGCCTATGGGCTGAAAAAGCACCCTTCATCTTCTTTTTTCTTCATTTTAAGTTTTTTAAGTCACTGATTTAATTAAAGGATTTCATAAAAATTTAAGCACTTATTTATTGCAAGAAATTACTACTCAAAAATCGCTCATGTCCACAGAATAAAACCATAAAGTATAAAGGCACTCACTCACGGCAAAGAAGCACAAAAAGCTGAAGCAACAGCCAGTGGGATGTTTTTGAAGAACTGCGTTTTGATAAATACGCCGTTAGGAAAGAGAAATGTGCCCTCGAAAAGTGTTGTTGTATACAAACAGCGTATGCATGAAAGGGTTAAAAGTGAGTTCTTTATACGGCCAGCCTGAACTGTGTGTGTGGATCCATTGAGAAGTTTCATTAATCATCCATTTTTATGTGTATATTTGAAATAACGGCCATAGAGGAGGTTGGGGGTCATTCAGCAGGATCGTGCCCATTCTCAAAATCAATTAATTAACCCACTACGAATATTCGCCGAATTTTTCATGTGCCTAGCATCATTGTATCGAAAGTTATCGCTTATTTGAATTTTCATTTGTAGCGGCGATAGGAGTTTCTTGGGTCGAATCTTACCCATTTTCAACATCGACGAACTAGATCCTACTATAAATATTTGACCAAAATTTCAAGTAGCAAGCTTCATTCTATCAAAAGTTATCGCTTATTTGAAGTTTCATTTGTAGGGGAGGTGAAGGTTCCTTGGCTCGGATCTTGCCCCTTTTCAATTATAACCAACTAGATGCTTCTGCAAACGTTCGACCAAAACTCTGAGTCGCTAGCTTCATTCAATCGAAAGTTATCGCTTATTTGAAATTTCATTTGTTGAGCAGGTAGGGGTTTCTTGGGTCGAATCTTGCCCATTTGCAAAACCAACCAACTATTGTACAATAGATCCCACTGCAAACATTTTTCCAAAATTTCAAGTCTGTAGCTTTATTCTATCGAAAGTTATGGTGCGAACGGGCAGATAGATGGACAGACAGATGGACAGACAGATATGGCTAAATCGAATCAGGAGGTGACCCTGATCATTTAAATATATACATTGCCACACGGAGACTCCTTTAAGGTGTTACATATTTTCGTCGTACCAAAAACATACCTTATACTTTATAAAGCCTAGGGTATAATGAGATGCGGGAAGGCACAATCTTGTATGGTTGAGTCATGAATACACCCCACCATCTAATCTTGGAGAGTTTAAATAGCTCTGGGCAATTTTTTAATGTTATCTTGGTTATCAGTGGTCAGATTCTTTTTTTAAATTCATTTAAAATTTAGTTCTTTGCAAGTCATCAAACAAGTCAAGTCAGAATGGAGATACTTTTTGGACGAATGTGGTTACTGCTCGGTTGTTTGGCGGTTGTCAACGGGGCTAATATTTTGTATCTGGCCGGCATCGCATCTCCAAGCCATGGCATTTGGTAAATAAGTTGAATTGAATAACGTAAATATTTCTAACATTCTACAGCAAAATGGAAATGTTGATATTGTGCTATTATTGAGACCGGTTTCGTTCAAAAGTGTTGGCTTTCATTTCGTTGATCTGCAAGTGTTCTTATAGCGGTGGTTATACTGAAGCTGTGATAAGCGATAAAGGTGCGTTTTACTAGGCACACGATCGTCGCACATTATTCGCGATTAACGATCAACCCATAGAGCACTATTTGTATGTCGCTTGCGATCGACGCAAAGTGGTGCCTAGCAAAACGCACCTTAAGGGTAACGATACTAACGAAGGGCAGAAATGTGAACTTGCTTTTTAACAGACCGGTTTGCTTGAGCAGAGCATTTATTCATAATTTTGTTCAAACCAAAGATAGGAGCTATCCTCAGCGATGATCTAATCATCGTTTATTGCGGTTTCAAAATAAATATGCCCTTACCTGCACTAACCCCGGACACACACTGTCGAACTTGAACATGTGGCAAGTGTCTTCCGAATGGCTTAAGACACACACACTATTCACACAAATCCGAAGAAAATGCTCCACTTGTAGAATGTTCGAGTTCGTGTTAGACAGTGTGTGGCCGGAGAAGTGGTACATTATTGTGGCTTTAAAAGCCTCCGTACACAAGTTGACTAGAAGCGAATGGTACTCTAATTCGAATTAGCTGCGGCTCGAGGGCATGCGACCTGCTTAAGCGAGAGAAAAACCGAGCTCGACTAGCATGACTTGCTGAATAGAGTTGATAATTAATTGTCCTTATCTAAGAGAGATACGCGATTATTAATGGTCCGACTTAAACTCTCATGTGATAATGTGTGAACCAATTCATGCATTATCGGTATCACACTATGTGATACTGATAACATATGAATTGGCTTTTCGGTGTAAACAAAAAAAAACGTTTTTTTTTACTATAAAAACTGCGAGTGCCGGCACTTGTGTAAGATCCGTACAAAATTTAGTCAAGGAAAAAAAATACAAGATCAGTTTTTTTCTATATGATGGCCATTTATACTCATAATATAATGCATGTAATAATTGGGGACATCCTCACGAAGCGGTCCGGAGCTTCATCAATCACAGCATGGTTCATCGTCAAGGGCACATCTTCTCAAGACGATTTCCTGAACGAACACTAAATCAGACGCAGCACAAATGGCTATTCTTGCAAATACGTCATTAACGGCATATTCTTATGCCTGCTACAGATAATGGCCCATCGCGCTGGTGACTTTGATGGCCGCCATCACATACCAAATGTCAATTTGAATATTTTCAAATGTTGTCCGTCCATACAATGGTCTTCGATGGGTCATTGAAATTGAAAGCTGTCGCTCGGTGCGTCACGGCAACTATAATCAAACGGATCGCGTACGACAGAAGGTCGATGATAGTATAATAGCATTGCGATAATTGTGTAGTGGTCTGTCAACTTAAATCAGCTGTTCAAAGTTGTGTACGCGATGGGCCATCGCGAGGAGGAAAATGGCTCTCGAAGCCATTTGTAGCCATCCAATGGCCCATCGCTGTTGGCAGAAATGGCGGTTACGCGGCATCGGCCACTGAACGCCATCCGCCCGTCCACACAGTGGCGATGGCCCCGAATGGCCGGGGCTGGGCCATTGTCTGTAGCAGGCTTTAGGAGATGGCGCAATCGGCTTGCTACAACAAACAAAAATACCCAAGCAATAAAACACGGTCTCAACGAATATAATGTCAAAGGCTCAACCTCACGAGACAATGGTATCGCTAGCCGACAATTTAACCTTATCTGAACAAATAACAAGCAGTTTTACTTCGTATAAATTCACTCAGGTTCCATCACAATTCCTAACTCATTAACACTCAGTAAGTCTACTTACCAAATCTTCGAAGTGAAGTTTCCATCCATGGGAGAGCAAAGAAAGCATCACTAGTGGTGGCACCCTGATCTTCTCGGTCTTCCTAGCCTTGCTCCCTCGATGCCTCCTTTCAATATTTTATTAGAGATGGGGTTATCGTTCGTTCGATGTATCATACATGCCCCGCCCATTGAAGTCGTTGCAGCTTGACGATTTTTGAATGTTCCAGCTCACCGTATAGATCGTACAACTCATGGTTGTATCGGATTCGCCATACATTTCGATCGCAAAATGCTTCCAGAATTCGCCGAAGGACCCTCCGTTCAAACGTGTTTAGCATGTTTTCGCATGCTTGAGTAAGGATCCACGTTTTACAGCCATAGGGAAGCACACGTCGTATGATGGTTTTGAATATGCGGAGCTTTGTATTACTGTGCATATGGTTCAATTTCATTATCGGAAGCACCGAGAAAAATGTCTTATTTGCTAACTGTCCTTTGACACTACACAGGTATATGAAGTTGTTTACGAATTCGATGCAGAAGTCCCCGATGTTGATGGTCGGTTGTGATGGCGTCCTTATTATTTTCGTTTTATCCTCGTTAATGCGTAATCTCACTTCATTAGCAGCCATGTCAAGATTATGCAGTAGCTCTTCAGCGTCAGGCAGTTTTCGAGACATAATGTTAATGTCGCCTCCGTCCGCTATCAATTGCGTCGACTTGAAAAGTAATGTGTCGCTGGTATCGGTATTCATCATCCGGATGGCGTATTTAAGTGCCAGATTGAAGAGCGTCGGAGCCAGTCTATCGCCCTGCTTCAAAATAGTAAGAGTCTTAAATGGGTCAGTCAGCCTGTTTTGGATTCTGACCTATGAAACGGAGTCAGTCATCGTCATCTTTGTTTGTCATATTAGTTTTGACGGTATACCAAATTGCAGCATAATATTTATACAGTACACTGTGATCGATACTGTCGTAAGCCTGCTTAAGATCGACAAAGATTTGGTACACGTTGACGTTGTATTCCCAACACTTTGCCACAATTTGCTTGACAGTGTAAAGCTGATCGGCGAGGTCTAAAGCCGCTTTAATATTCGCCAATGATTCGCTCAGCGTACGGTTTATTCTGTTTTCCAAAAATTTCGTCACTATTTTGTGGGACGTGTAGACTAGTGAAATGTCCCTGGAATTCTCGAACCGCAATTTATCTCCCTTTTTATAAATTGGACATATGATGCTCCTGCGCCAATCTTCTGGGATCATCTCATCCTCCCATGTTCGCAGAAGTAGTTGGTATATGACATTTAATAGACCCGTTCGACTGGATCTTAATAGTTCAACTGGGATCTCGTCTGCACCCGGCGCTTTGATTAGTTTGAGTGACTTCAATGCGAGATCAACTTCTTTTGCTGTCGGGGCTATGATCGATGATGTTGTCATCGATTAAGGCTTGGAAAATTTGATGCACTGAAGAAATTCTACACCTATAGGTTGTCTCAACCAATTGATGGTCAGAATCGCAGTTTGCTCCTCGAAATGATCGGAGCTCCATCACACTGGGAGCCCATCTCTTGCATCTGAGGACGTGGTCAGTCTGGTTGACGGCGCCTGTATATACAGATTTCCAGGTTTGCTTATGAATGCTTCAATCTGGAAGCACGTTGAGCTTACAAGAAGATTTCTGGTGCATACTAAGTCAACTAGTCGCTGGCCATTATCAATACATTCCTCGTGGAGGCTGTGTCCTCCTGGGATTCGTTGATGCCAACACTCGCTTGTATAGCCCGAGGGGCGACCGGTAGCGCAGTGTGTTGAGGCATCAGTCTCATGTTTGACTACCGGCGTTTCGGGTTCGAATCCCGTCCACGATGACGTTCGTGGCCATGGATGTGCAGGAGATGCATGCTGGCAACTGCATTTTCTGAAAGCAATTTATGCCAACGAAACGTCAACTGGGCCACATGGAACAGTTGACGCGCTATGCCCCATTATGGGTTAGGGCAATTGAGTATAGCCCGAGTAGCGTATTCCAGTGCTAGGTTGAAGAGCGTCGGCGCCATTCGATCAATAGTATAGACTACACAAGAAAGCTCACTCTATACAACTTTAGCCTCCGCCGGTAGATTTGTATGTATTGATTCTCTTGTGTATCTATACTGTGTAGTTTACGCTATTTGTCAATGCATACAAATCTACTGGCAGAGGGGAAAGTTCTATGGAGTTATCATCAATACTCTTTGCCCGTACCGAGCGATATGATGTTTACACATCAAAGAATTCATACTTGTACACATACTCATTTTTGCCTTTCTCATCTTAGAATATATTTATATTTTAATTTTCTCAATCCTATTTATTTTTAAAAATCCTCACAATGTTTTGGAATTTATTCATTTAGTTATCGTTCAGTGATTCTGAGATGAAAAAATAAATAAATAAATAAATAAATAAATAAATAAATAAATAAATAAATAAATAAATAAATAAATAAATAAATAAATAAATAAATAAATAAATAAATAAATAAATAAATAAATAAATAAATAAATAAATAAATAAATAAATAAATAAATAAATAAATAAATAAATAAATAAATAAATAAATAAATAAATAAATAAATAAATAAATAAATAAATAAATAAATAAATAAATAAATAAATAAATAAATAAATAAATAAATAAATAAATAAATAAATAAATAAATAAATAAATAAATAAATAAATAAATAAATAAATAAATAAATAAATAAATAAATAAATAAATAAGTAAATAAATAAATAAATAAATAAATAAATAAATAAATATGTTGATACAAGTCCACCGACTTTTATTGGAATAACGTGCTGCTGGTTGAAGTTGCTTTCGCTCTCCAAATTACTTTTTTGGCCAATCATTATTTATCCATAATGTGATTTTTATCAGGAACTACAAACTCGTCGAAGCGCTTTCCGAAAGAGGACATAACATCACGGTGCTTTCCACGGAGTTTCCGAAAATTCAAATGAAAAATACCCACATCCTGCGTATGGAGGAAATATATGGAAAATTAATGGCAAGCGCGGAGCTTGAACAGTTCATGGAAAACTCTCCATTCGATGAAGTTTTGATGATGTACGGTATAATTAAGCAGATGTGTATTTTTTTTAAAGACTCTGCTGAATTTAGTACATTATTTAACTACCCGGATAATTTTAAATTTGATTTGGTTATAAATGATTTCACCTACCACGGCTGCCTTGTAGGATTCCTGCATAAATTCAACTATCCTCCATTAATTAATGTTTCACCGTACAAATATTCTACTGCGCATGCGGAAATGTTTGGCGGTCATCAATACGCCGGGTATATACCACGGCCAGGTCTTGCATATAGTGTGAACATGAATTTAATGCAACGCCTGCAAAACGTGGCTGTTACTGTTTTTGAACTGTTGTAAGTATCTTTTTTATTTAATCATGGAGGAAGGGAGGAGGACCATATCACGATTCAATTTACTTCTAGCTATCGGAGATTTGTCTTCCAACCTAGTTTCAACAAATTAATGGCAAAAATATTCGAGACCGAAAATATGCCCAGTTCATTCGAATTAACTCAACGTGCATCACTGACGCTACTTAACACACATCCTGCTGTTGATTATCCTGCACCATTGCCACCAAGCGTAATTGAAGTTGGAGGTTTGCAGATTGGCGATCCAAAACCGCTTCCGGTAGAATTAAATGATTTTATCGAGCAATCCAAAAAGGGAGCGGTATTAATATGCTTTGGGACCAATGTAAACAGTGAAGTCTTCGGCGATGAGAAACAGAGCATTATAATTGAAGTTGCCAAAAAATTTCCCGACTACCACTTTCTCTGGAAATTCGAGAAAGACCCATCGGAAGGAAAGGTGCCGAATTTACTAGTGAAGAAATGGTTGCCACAGAATGATATTTTAGGTACGATTCCCAGTAAATTTATTTCTAAAAAACAGATTGAATCGATTTACTTACGACTTACTTGAACAGCTCATCATAAGATCAAGGCATTTGTTTCACATGGCGGCGGACTTAGTACCCACGAAGCAACATGGCACGGTGTTCCAGTCGTAGCTGTACCATTCTTCATGGATCAACATTCGGTAATATGGTTTTGGAAAAATGTTTGAATTTATTTTATTTCATTTATTATTATTTTTATTACAGAATACAAAGACACTGCTCTCTGCTGGAGTGGCGAGTTTCGTAGATGTGGCTAATATTTCGACGACGAGTTTAGAAGCCGGAGTTCGGGCTGTACTGGAAGATGTGTCCTATGCAAATCGTATGAAATTGTTGTCGTTCCGCTTCAAAACTCGTCCAATGAAATCTATGGACACGGCCGTTTGGTGGATTGAATACATTCTAAAGGATCCCAGTGCTTCACATCTGCGATCTCCAGTCATTGATTTGGGTTCATTTAAATCAAATTGTTACGATCTGATCCTTTATGGAATCGTTTTAGTAGTTGTAATGTCTATATTTATCTGTAAATTGTGTTCTTTCGTTTGCAAGTCTCTTGGATTCAGCAAATCAAAGAAAAAGGTGAAAGTAAACTAATACGAGCATATACATGATCACAAATAATGAGACGTTTTATTATAGTGACGTTTAGGTGTTTACCAGAATATCCCACCCTTTCATCTTCTTTCATCTCCATTGTGGCGCGACAGCACGACTTCGGGTCTTGGCCGTCCTCCAATTATCTCGATAAAGTCGCCGGGTCCTTCAATTGCGGAAGCCCAACAATTGTTCGGCGTCTTCCCAATGAACTCTCGGTCCTCGTCGCAGCCTTGCTCCGCTGATGCGTCCTTTAATATTCGCTTAGGCATGCGGTTATACAATACATGCCCTGCTCATTGTATCGTTGTAGTTTGACGATTCTCTAAGCTTCCACCTCATCGTACAATTCGTACAACTCATGGTTGTACATGCGTCATCCATTTGGGTCACAAACAGTTCTGAAAATTCGCCGAAGGAGCTATTGTTTAAATGTGTTTAGCGTGTTTCCGGAAACTTGCTATTCTACGGCTGCAAAGCCTGGACCCTAGGGTTCCGCAGCGATAGGATAGCACAAGTCGTATGATGGTTTTGTACTCATATATCCAGAACTTCGTATTTCTCTACACGTTCTTCGATTTCATTATTGGAAGCACCGAGAAAAAGTTTTATTTGTTAGCTGTATCCGTCCTTTGATTTTGTCTATTTCGTTGATGCCTTTTGACAGGTATGTGAATTCGTCTACGAGTTCGATGCTGAGCTCCGCGAAGTTGACGTTCGGTTTTGCTGGCATCCTTCTTCTTGGTTACAGCATTACTTTCGTTTCCTCTTCGTTAATGCGTAGTCCAACTGCTTTTGCAGCCGAGTCAACATTATATAGAAGCTCTTCTGCGGCTGGCAGGTTTCGAGACATGATGTTAATGTCGTCTGGGTACATTATCAATTGCGTGGATTTCAGGAGTTAGGTGCCTCTAGTGTCCGCATTTCATTGTCTTTGCTATGATATTAAAGTTCGGCAGAATGTGTGGATAGTATAGCTAGTACTTCGCACAACCACAATTTGGGTGTAGGTGGGTATATAGGGTAATACAAAATACGTTAACAGCTTCATGACAATACATCAACTATGCATTCATAGAACAGTATCAGTGGATTGGTAGTAACAGTTTAAAAGGAACTCTTAATACTTCATTGCTCGTACCTACAATTCTAGGTCGCGGTTAAACTTGAGGCATGAAGCCGAGCGGAAAGCTTAAACGAGATTGAAGATTCTCCCCTGGGTTGCGTCTGTTGGATTTAGTTCATACCCACGAATTTATACAGACATCAAAGGCGGGTACGAGTTCTCACGCGCGTCCAAAAGTCCTTAGACCTATAAGTCTATCCTCTACACTACTTAAAATGCTAGCAAAACTTATCGATTTTCATTTTATCTAAGTCACAACCTTTCTTTTGGAAGAGCAAATCCAAGGCATTATTTTACCTATTGATGGACGACCCGCTCTGTAAACTTTCAAAGTATTCACCTTATGTTAACATCGAGGTTTATTTGTACCGAGCTAAGCGCCTACTCCGCATGGAGAGATGTGAGCAGAGGTACCCTGCAAAGGGGCGTCTTTGCCATTTCTATGGATTGTTAGCATAAATAGTTTTACTACTAGACCTGGAGAAGTTGAAGTGTAAAGTGATTGCCTGGAGTGAATGACGTTGGCATTGCCATCTCGGGATATTTCCTAGTTCACTCAGTGAGGTTTCACTGAATGTGCCCTCTCCCTGCTAATTAATTGGGCCGCAAATAATGAAGTTAGTGTCAATCCCAATAAGCAGAAACTTGTTGTTTTATTTTCAAAGAAGCATGCAAAGCACCTGTTGAACCTCCTATGGTGAGTGAAAGATTAGTCTTTACTGATAGGTCGAAATTTCTTCGTGCAATCTTCGACAGGGAGCTCAGCTGGAAGGCTAACATCCAGGAGTGCGTGAACTAATTTTAAAATTGATATTTACTGCTGTAAGTTATTGGCTGAAATTGGGGCCTGTAGCTTGTGCTGTGTCAGTTTACTCGTATGTTCTTTGCAGATTTCTGGGTATGGCATTTAGGTCTGGTGGGCTGCATTTAATACAACGGTATATCGCAGTCTACTGGGAAATGTATAAAGCCAGCAAGCGTCATTATCACTGGGGCTCTTAGGACGGCTCCAAACGACGCTCTTGATGCGTTGCTAAACCTGCTCCTTCTTGATATCTTAGTCGAAAAGATGGTTATGTGCCCGGCCGTCCATCTTCGCAAAACAGGCCACTGGGCCACACTATGTATATACTGGTCATTCGATAATTCCGAACAATCGAGGCATCCCTACCACCACGGACTATATTACACCAAAATATATTTTTGATTGGGGTTTTAATTGCCGGATTCCACTACGGACCGGATCCACTGGCTGGTGGACCGATCTTCAATGTCAGAATGGTTTTGTACTATATCTACACTACACAGATAGACCTAATAATGAGGCGGTTGTTGGAGCCGCCGTCTACTCCGATCGCCTGAAGATTCACTTGTCTATAAGTCTCCCAGACTTTTGCTGCATTTTTAGGTGGAGCTTTCAGCGATCAAGGAAGCTATGGCTTGGTTAGTTCGTCACTTTATATCGGGGACAGAATTCATCATTTATTCGGATAGCCAGGCCACGGTAAGGGGCCTAAAGTCTTTTTTCCCCATATCAAGGGTTGGATTGGATAAGTGCACTTCCCTCTCGGAAATGGGTAGCTTTTCTAATATCAAGCTATGTTGAATTCTAGGTCATAGCGGCTTTGCCGGTAATCTCAGAACTGATGAGCTCGCTCGACTGGAGATATCGGAGGCGCTATCTCAAAGTCAGTGGAATATTGGTATCCCCCTTGATTATTGCAAGCTTGCTATCAAATGGTCCACGATTAGTAAGGCTACCTCAAGCTGGTAAAATAATTGCACGTGTCGAGTAACGAAGATGATGTGGCCTAGTCTTGATTTATATCGTTCCATGAGTTTGATGTCGCTGAATATGAGTCATAAAGGTGTGGTCGTGAGTGACATATCTCAACACCGTGTACTTATAGATGTAATGTAGGAGCTATGGCAAGGAGGAGAAGGAGAGCACTTCTTCACTTTTCATCCACTCTGTGAGTGTCTGGCATTGGCATGTCTGAGAATCACAATGCTTGGGGTACAGTCCTTTGCCGACTTGCGAGACCTGGTGACTGTGGATGTTTGTCCGCTAAATTGCTGTATTGTTGACTCTGGCTGCTTTAATTGATAGGATAGACGGGAATTTCCTTGATTAGTTTAGTTTGGTACATTCTACTCGATGTATTGTAGAATTACTCATCATCATTCGCAAGATGAAAATTTTCATCGCCCAAAATCAAACTACAATAAAGGTTTTATTTTGATCCCACGTCACTGAAAATTTAGAGTTGAAAAAAAAAAACAGACCCCACATTGGACGCTAAAAGTTTTCAGTCTTTTAGACTGTTGACAATATTCTAAAAGTCTGAACGCAATATGATGTACGAATGCAATTATTTCTATGATTAGTAGGTGCACTTATCTATGTGCAGCATTGTGCTGTACGCGTAGGGATTATTTTGGGTGCGGGTGCTGTTTCAGTGCTTGCAGACGGAGAGTCGTCATCATCAGTATTACTTTGTTATTGAGCACGTCAGCTGTTCACACTGGAGCAAATATGTTCGTGTGTTTGTGTTCAGTGGTTTTCATGAAGCATGATGCTGTATGATAATGACGATAGCAGATAACGGTAGTTGAAGGACATGAGGAGGCTGGATGGCGGTACTAGGGCTTTTTTTCGGAATTGGGAAAGAGGTCTAGCCGGGACCTGTGCCACCCAGCCAAAAGCATGTTGGTCAGTAAGTAATTGTTTTTTTTTTGTTATTAAAGTGACGGCAGTGACGGAGGCTTAACCAAGCCGTGGTTCGCATCAAGTTTAAGACATTTTTCATCCGATGTAAATGAAAATTCCCACCTGACTAATGTCGCCGGAAACATATTAAATACATTTGAGCGGAAGGTCCTTCGGCGAATATCGGGAGCAGTTTCCGACCGAAATGACGCATCCGGTACAACCATGAGCTCCACTAGCAGTATAGTAAGCTAAAAGTTTCTAGAATCATAAATCTACAACGACTTTAATAGGCAAGATGGATACAGATACCACGAACGTCGTCGTGGACGGGAATCGAACCCGAAACGCCGGTAGTCAAACATGAGACTGGTGCCTCACCACACTGCGCTACCGGTCGCCCCATAGCATGTTGTCAAATGCATTCTCCAAAACTGGTTTATGCTAACGTAACCTCAACTGAGCCACATGGAACAGAAAATAATCAAAATATGGTCGAAAAAGCCTGAAAATATTTAGCGCCTAAGACTGGGGTCAGTATAATTTTTTCTAGTGAATGTGGCCGAAATGGGTAATCGATTAGGCGCGGGACCATTAGTGGCAAGCCACAAAATCCGAAGGAGTATTAGAACTTACCTTAAGACATTTCTAGAAAGTAACGTATTGCTTAATTTGTCAAGTGATTTTGGTGCCCCTACATCAGAGGTTGGCAAACTTCGGCCCGCGGGCCAAATCCGGCCCGCCTCCAGTTTTCATCCGGCCCGTGAGTTAATAATGTTTTTCATATGGAAAAATCAAATAGTTTATAAAGCAATTCTTGTCACCACAACGTAATGTGTTTGAGTTGAATTTACATCAATTGATTTGCTACATTTTAGACTCGATTGGAATAATCATCCAAATAGTAATCCCTGCCCACACAATCTAATCACAAGATCTTATTGAGGCTAGTTAGAAAGTGTTTCGGGATCCTCGAATTTTCAGTGAACCCTAACCTGCTCATTGGAAGTTTGGTTCACTTGCTTTTTTTCTGGGTACTGGCTGAGGTTCGCGCCACTCACGGTATATAGTATACTTATCCACTAAGGTCGGAGAAAATAAAATAGAGGGAGTTTGGGAGAAAAAAGCATTTGTCCCATAAAGGCACGAACTTCAGTCGACCGTGTTTTGAGTGGCCACATAATTGCATGATGCGTTGTCAAACCGCCGGTATACAGAGTGGAACCAAAACAACTGAGCTTCCAATTTCTAATGAAACATAATTCGTACCTGCACTTTGGAAATTGGAGTATACATACCAACCAGGTAACTCTATACTAATTGCAGGGTGATGCATTTAAAAATTTCGCTAACGCAAATCCGGTGACGAAATCGATGCGTGTGTCTAGTGATTAAATGTATCTAAACTCGCATCGATTTTGTTAATTCCAGATGGTATTTATGGTATAAAATAGTAATAAAACCGTTTCTATTTCGAAAACTTTAGCTAGATGGATTGCAGACAGTTTTAGTAATTTGTTTCTGCTATAAATTTAATATTAAAAAAAACGAAAGTGTTCCCTAAAATAAACGATATTATTTGAGTATCGGTCATCAAATTTTCATGAAGTTTATTGAATCGTACTGCCTGGTTTATAGTTGCGTTTCTTCTTACAAGACGGATAGTCGGATAGTGCAATTCAGTTCAATAACAACAACACGTTGACTTGAAACATCAATGGTGGTGGAATATTTCGTCACCCTATATACGGAGGGCTAAACAGGGTTAGCATATTTTCAATTTGTCTATGAATATTGGCCTGTAGAGATTCACATTTTACTGCCAAACATTGCAATGGAAATCAATACGCTCAAGTTAATTTCCATCTTAGGCAGCACGATTTTAGGTTTTTTTGGTGACGCCGAAAAAAGATTTGGTTATTATATTTAAGGCGGAAATCCATTCAAAATTTAACCTCAATCACAAGAATGCAAAAAATAAGTAAATTACTTGAATTCTCTCTCATTTCGGCACGAAAAATTAATAAGTTTTTTTTCTTTTATATCTAATAGTTACATTGGTCATAATTTCGATTCAATTTCGTCTACATCTAGTTACATCAAAATGCTATAAACATCTTTGTTTCGTTGCTTCGAATTGATGAAATCGATACAGATTTGCGGCAACTTATTCAACAGATACACATATCGATTTCGTCATTGTCTTTGTGTTTAACCACTGCCATCTTTACTCTCAGGCCGGAGTGTCAGCTGATTGTCAAAGCACTAACGACATGACAAGCAGTCAACCAAGTGTGAACTCGCGCGGTCGCCCGGTAAAATTTCGCGATATTTGTGCGTAAAAGTGAGTTTAGTGTCGGGATTTTAAGTGAAAATAAAAGAAGTGGCTATCAGTGCCGTGTGAAAGTGGAAAAAAACGTGAAGTGCCGGGAAATATCGAGTAAAATCGTATATTGAAAAGTGCGAGGTTAGGAAAGTGCGACACGGGAAATTTAGGATTTTTCCGGCAATTTGGCTAGTGTGAATGGTCCAGCACTGCCTTAGGTCGAATCCTCGGGCCGGTGAGTTCAGCGGAAACTCCCGGTAGTGCCCCAAAAAGTGAATTCAAAGTGGTTGTCAAATGACAACATTACTGGTGATTTCCGGCTTTTTCATCGGAATTTATAGGGTAAGTATACATTTTTTGTTGTGCTAAAATTTGAGTGGATTGCTGCGCCCCAAAATACGGGTCTTGAACGCGTTGTTGACGAGCCAGACGAAAGTTTCACTGCAGCTGACAGGACTAGATGCCTGGCGGTGAAACTTTCGTCCGGTTCGTCAACATTGTGGTCAAAATCCGCATTTTGGGGCGCATCAATCCACTAAAATATTAGCACAACAAAAAAACGTATACTTACCCTATGAATTCCGATGAAAAGGCCGGAAATCACCTGTAATTTTGTCATTTGACAACCACTTTGAATTCACTTTTTGGAGCACTTCCGGATGTTTCCGCTGAACTCACCGGCCCAAGGATTCGTCCCATGGTAGTGCTGCACCATTCACACTAGCCAAATTGCCGGAAAATTAACGAAAAATGCGAAATTTTCCGTGTCGCACTTTCATAACCACACTCATGTCTCGCGCACTTTCAAGCAGTTCATTTTGGTCGGAAGTTCGTGGCACCTTGCGTTTTTTTCACTTTTAAATATCAGTGATAAGCACTACTTTCAATTGCACTTAAAATCGCGACACTAAAATCACTTTTACGCACGAAAATCGCCAGATTCCAAGAGGTCGACTGTACGCGTTCTTCACTTTGTTTACATATGGTTCACTGCTTGTCATGACGTCATTACTTTGACACTCCGGCCTGAGAATAAAGATGGCGGTGGTTTAACAAATATGGCTATGGACTTAGGCTGCTGCCGCGCAGGGTCATCGTGGTATGTGCTGATGAAATGAGACTGAATTTTCTTGATAGGCTGTCTTCATCTACGAAATTTTGCCAAAACTATGGTTAGGGGATGGTCTGATAACCAAAGCCAAGAGCAATGGACCGCGATCTCAACTTGTCACGTCTCACTGATCCAGTTGTGTCAAAAGTAAACATTATTCCTTCTTCAATTTCATCGATTTTGACTAGATATCAGCGCTCAATATCCTTACCCTATCAAACTATATGTCGAAGGTCCTGAGATGGGAACCTTTGTTTGTTTTGTTGTTATCTTTTTACCTCTAATAGATTATCGATATATTCAAAAACGAATGGCTGTGAAAATCAACATGAGCGAATTTAAGAGAAATTACATAATTATTCGCCTTAAACTCTCGAGCATATTGCCAAAATCTAGCATTTAAAACCCAAATAAGGCCATTTGCTGTGCCAAAAAAAATTGCAGCTACATATGTACTAACGAAAACGTAATTTTCAAATATGTCCCTGAGGTTGCAGTGTTGAAAACAAAACAGTTCCATATCTCAAAATTTATTTTACTGCAATGAGAAGTTTCCATCTGACCTTTATGGGCAATAGGTTGACCACACCGATAAGCATTTGCATTTTGAATTTCTTATCCGGCCCGCTAAGCCTAAAATTTAAAAAATCTGGCCCTTTGTAGAAAAAGTTTGCTAACCCCTGCCCTACATAATAGCACCCTGTTCAAATGCACAGCCTTCGCATATGGTATGGGTCTGACTACTTAATAGTCAGGAAAAGGGAAAAATAGACTTAAATTTACACAATAAAAACAATGCAATTAAGTAATCGCTCCCATATTTTTATAGTAATGAATAAATCTTCAAAAAACGCAATCACAGTGAGAATTTAAGAAACTCTTCGTCTCAAATTATGTACAATATATTCTATATAGCATAGATTTTCACTATGACCTTGTTTTTGAAGATTTTATTTAATTTGAATAATTTTAATTTCTGAAGTCAGTTTCATGTACGAGTATTGAAAGATTTCAGATGGCATACATTGTATCTTAGCGCCGGTACTCATCTTGTATCAATATCCTAACCAGTGCCCACGATTAGGTGCATTTTCAAATAGAGCGGTGCCACAAATAAACATGCATAGGGATCACATTCAATTGTAAAATCAATTGAATCAACAACGGAGGTCAGGCTGGGGATAATGTTCAACAACGAAAGCCGTTTACAAATGCCTGTTTATGCCGAAAATAGTTTTCCAATTGACATTTCAGAAATACAGCAGTACATGCTCGCTCATTGTCTTGATGGGGCAAGATAACTTAAGGGAGCTTATCCTTCGTATTGTAACACAGACATACAACTCTACTCCAAGGTGTACAATACTACAAATTTACGGCACCATGCATATACAAGTATATGTACTTACAATTGTTTATATTTTGTTTGGAATCATGTTCCTTGCCATTTGATTCCTCGTAGCATAGACCACCTTAGAGTCGTCCTTTCTTTCATGCCTATGCTAACTGCTCGAAGAACAATAGCCATTTTCTCGAAGGTAACTAATTCTACAATGTCTGAGGATGTTTGAACTTATCAAAGATTTAGTATAGGTACCCTTTGTTCCACATTAGGCGTTTTAGGTGGTATCAAGGTTTTGTCCTTCCCTGAAAACATGACAAGAATTCGATAAAATGAATCTAGAGTACATTCCGTGATTCTTTGAACATAAAAATCACAGAGACGTCGTTGAGATGGGTTGTCATTCTGTTTGGATGCAATTGCTTTAAAACCAGTATTCATTGATAAAAGTATCTCATAGAAGTGAGATGAGGAAGGTATCATTATAAGAGTTGACTATCTCCTAGTGGGGTATAGCGTATCCACTGCACAAGAGGCTTAGTTGACGTTTCGATAGCATATAACTGGTTTCAGATGATGCATGTTGCAAGCATACACATCCTGCCCATTTAGGAAAGATTGTGGCCAATTTCTACGCCGTTACCACAGGACGTAGTCAACACAAACTATCATACCAACGGAACCAGTATATAGAACATTAAACTGATCCCACGGCGCACCGGACTACCGGCCTTTCTTAGGAAGGTATCAATGCAGGTCACTGGAATGTTGATATTAACAGCTTTAAACGTGCGAATTCGAAAAATCTATACATTTTTTTTCCTTTTTGCATTTATAGAAATCCCAATTTTCTACATCATTTAAATTTGATAATGGCTACCCTGGTACCGACGATACCTAACCGAACGAAATCCACTACTGGTCGTTTCAGATGCCACGGAACGAAAGGATAATAATAGGCCTCCCGTCATCCATTCCAAATGGACGGTTAATTCTGGATAAAATCATTAAAAATTCCTGAAATGATTTCTTGTTTGTTTTTAATTTCGTTACCAATTCCGGACGATTACGTGGTCTAGTCTGTTTGTGGACTGCCGCACCGACTAAAAGTTTGCCAAATGAACAAACCCTCATACACACATACACCCACCTAAATTATGCAACAGCAATTTGATTTCAACTATTTGATAGTTGATTAGCTATTGCAAATCGTACTGAGCCGGCCATATCCTAGCATTGCCGTTCGGGCGCGTGGTCGTACACGAATGACGAACCATTGAAATTTCTGGGCAAATTAAAATTTAACAAGCAAATCGCCAAAGTACACAAATTACGAAATCATGATTTACTAAAAAAATAAAGAGGGTGAAATCAAAACAAACACATCGAACGTAATGGAATTTGTAATGATGGAGAATGATATTGTCGTAATTATTTTTCCAGCTGGCAAAAGTGGAGTAAAATACAATGTTTGAGGAGTGGTTATTACTCATGCTTTTTGACCAATAATTGGTGAGAAATTCTTCTAGGAATGCGTGTGGAAAAGGGTAACAAAAGGATTGCGGAGGTAAATGGAATTGGCCAGCAGGAGAATCGTGTTAATGCCCTCATTTTGGCGATTACTGGATCTGGAATAACTGCCCAACTGACAATTAACCTCTTATAAGACACTTCTGGAGTCTTAAAGAGTGGGCATGAAGAGTTCAACTCTTATAATTTTAAACTACGCCGAAGTTCGTCCCTAACCATGGTCGTGAAAGGAGGAGGGAATGATAATCCTAGCCCCACTGGCTGAGTTACAGTTAAGCGTTTCAGGTTATTAGGTTGGCATGGATCACGTTGTCAACATAGTTGTATGAACTCGTGCACGTTATGAACCACCTGAAGCAGTTATCACCGAGGCCACCCCATACGCTTTAGCGCTGGCCCGGAAAGACATCCTTGTATGAACCACCCCATGCCAAAAAACCTATAAAAAAGCCTCGGATTGCACGGATCAACAACGCCGACCACGAAAACATTTAACTGATTATTCTTTCGGATCCTGGAATGTACACTCCCTGAACCGACGGGGCACCGAGAAGGCCCTCCTACAACAGGTCGAGAAATGCAAACTGTGCACCACTGCAGTCCAGCAAACAAATTGGCTTGGTAGCCAAGTCAACGACAAGAAATCGTATAGTAGACAATTATCGAAAGCGGTAAACCATCTGGACACAAGGAATTTGGAGTTGCATTAATCGTGGACAATCGTTTCAAACCGCACATTATTGACTTCAAATTCAAACCCATCAATGAATTAAGACTCGATTTTTGAACATCTGGCTCATCAACGATCACGCTCCCACCGAAATGAAAGAAATAGCAGTGAAAGACGAGTTTTCCGACCGCCTGGAGACATTGTACGACTCAATTCCACCAAACGACGTCAAAGTACTGCTGCGAGATTTCAGTGCGAAAGTTCGGAACGAGAGCTTGCATCGAGGAACCACAGAATGACGCAGCCTCCACAAGGAATGCAATGACATCGGTCAACGACTAATCAACTTCGCATGCAGTAGCAACTTTGTCGTAAGCTCAAAATGCTTTCCGCACCGATGCATTCATAAAACCAGATCGAAGTTGGTACTCTAGACTTGTACAGACCTAGTGGTGATACCAAAAGTACCAATTGGCAACAACTATATGCATTAAAAGTGAGTTTTCTATATGGCCAGTTTATAGGGGTGGTTCGCACTTATTCAGGAGGATTTTGACCATTCTCAAAATCAATTAACTAACCAAATATTTGTCGAATTTTTCAAGTCGCAAGTTTCATTTTATTGAAAGTTATTGGCTATTTGAAGTCTCACTTGTAGGGGAGGTTGAACTTTCTTTAGTCGTATCTTGCGCATTTTTAACTAGATCCCAGTTCAAATATTTGACCAAAATTTCAAGTCACTAGCTTTATTTTGTCGAAAGTAAACGCTTATTTAAAGTTTCATTTGTGGAGGAAGTAGGGGATTCGTAGGTCGGATTTTACGTATTTTCAATATCAGCCAGAAAAATCCTACTAACAAACATTTGATCAAAATTTCAAGTCCTAAGCTTTATTTTATCGTAAGTTATAAGCGATAACTTACGAAATTTTATCGTAAGTTATAAGCGATAACTTACGATAAAATAAAGCTAGTTTCATTTGTAGGGGAGGTAGGGGTTCCTTGGGTCGGATCTCGCCCATCATTGTCACCAGCCAATTAGATAACGCTACAAATATTCAAACAAAATTTAATTTCCCTAGCTTTATTCTATCGAAAGTTATCGCTTATTGGAAGGGGAAGGAGGGGTTTCGTAGGTTCGATTTTATGTATTTTCAATACCAGCCAGCTGAATCCTACTAGAAACATTTGGCCAAAATTTCAAGTAGCTATCTTCACTTTATCGTAAGTTATAGCTTAGTTTAAATTTCACTTGTAGGGGAGGTAGGGGTTTCTTGGGTCAGATCTGGCCTATTTTTAATACCAACTAACTAAATCCTACTTTAAACATTTGACCAAAATTTCAAGTTTCTGGCTTCATCTTACAAAAGTTATCGCTTATTTTAATTTTCATTTGTAGGGGAGGTAGGGGTAGCTTGGGTCCAATCTTGCGCATTTTCAATATCAACTAACTAGATCTTTACTAACAATATTCCACCAATTTTTTAACCCGCTAGTGTCATTTTATCGAAAGTTATCACAATTAAACGAATATTTAATTTTTTCAAATTTGTAGGGGAGGTAAGCGTTCCTTTGACCTGATTATGCCCAACTTACTAAAACTCAAGCAGCTTCTCACCTAAGGGTTACGTGCCAAAAATCAGGTGTTTTCGTCAATTGGTTCAAGAGTTATAGACAAAAAACTTGAAAAGCAGATTAGAACAGGGCTCTTTGTGAGAAAATTACCGTTAGTTTCCAACTGATCAATTTTATTTTTCCAGGAGAGTATAGGATTACCCTCGCGAGTAATCTACCTAAGCTAGAGCTTTTCATGTTCCTCTAGTCGGAAGTTATAGATACATTTAATTATTTTACATATTTCAAAAATAAAAAATTTCAAAGCTCTAGCTTCATTCTATCGAAAGTAATCGTGCGAACGGACAGACAGACAGACAGACATACAGACATACGTGGCTAAATCATTACATTACTATATTACATTAGTATAGATACCTCCGAAGCCTCCTTTAAGGTGTTATTGTACATATTTTCGTCGAGAATGCGAGGACGACCGAGAGCTCGTTGGGATAGCTCAATGTATCCAGATGCTGAACAAATACTGGGTTTCCAAGACCGGACGACGCGGCCACGTGATTGAGATAACTGGAGGACACCGATCCAGGCGGCCAAGGCTCGACGTCGCGTCGTGCTGTCGCGCCGCGATGATGTTTAAAAAGTTCTGTCAAGGAGGCCGCAGAGAAGGCCGTGGGACACAAAGCCAGGCGAACGCGAAATGACTGGTTCGACGAAGAATGCCGAAAGTCACTTGACGCAAAGAACGAAGCTTATAGACATTGCGTCCAACATTCAGCTAGAGCGCCGGTAGATTTGTATGATTCTCTTGTGTATCTTTTTTGTATAGTCTATACTATCTGCAATACATACAAATCTACTGACGGAGGCGAACTTTCTATAGAGTTATCACTCTTGTGCAGTCTATACTATTTGGCCGTATGCTGGACGAGCTTTTGGCTCTTTTCATGGTCAAGCAGAGAGATACTGGAAAATTACTTGGAGTACACTGTTGATGTGTATCACTTCTTTGTTGATTTTAAGCAAGCAAACGACAGTATCGATTGTGGTATACTTTTTAATACGAGAATCATGTAGCAATTTGGTATACTAGTAAATCTAGTACGCTTAACGTAGATGATAATGACCAACCCCGTCTCACAGGATAGGATCCAAAACAGACTGGCTGATCTCATTGAAACCCGTACTGGAATGAAGCAGAATGGCGCCACACCATCCGGGTAATGAATGCGGACACCAGCGACACGCTGCTCTTTAAGTCAACCAAACTGATAACGTACACAGACGACATCAACTTCATGTCCCAAAACCTGACCGCCGCAAATAAACTTTTAAATAATTTCAAACCAGCAAATGCACCACAAATCAAAACGAAGGTATACCTTTGGCAAGCAAGCCGGAGGCTGGCTTTTTACACCCTAGTTTTTTCTCTTTTTTGACCCCAGATTTGGAGTCAGCGACCACCCAATTTTTCTTTTTAGACCCCAGATTCGAGTCAGCCCCATCGGGTGAGTATTTCCCATAAAAACGTATCATTTCGTACGACGGGTGCCTTATTTAAACTAGCTCTTTTGACTCCCTTGGCGCTTTTGACTCTTTTGGCTCTTTTGGCTCTTTTGAGTCTTTTTAAACGACGGGCGGCAAACTAGCTTTTTTTAGTCATTTGGCTCTTTTGACTCGTTTCACACATTTTCAACCATATTGTACGACTCGATTTTGTATCGTTCTTCAATGATATTAGACTGTATGTATTACAGCAGCTGGAAATTTGAATTTGCTCTGATTTTAGCTGTAGTGGAAGTGTAAACTATGTTTTTTTTTGGTTTTATCTAAAGTTGAGCTTGAGATGATACATATTTAAGACGATTAATTTTGTTTTAGAATGTTGGGATTGTTTTATATATTTGGGAAAACTTGATGTGTGATGCGACGTAAGTAAATGAATATTGACTGCGTTCATAAAAAGCCATCGGTAAGTCAGCACTAAGAAGCGGTTAGTGCTGCATGAAAATTCCTCCTAGAAACACTTGCGCTGAGCTAAGCGCTGACACTAAGCGTTTTTACTTTTTGTTAGCGTAAAATTTTCTCGTTTTTCTTGCTCAGCGCGTAATTTGACACTTGCGGTTGTGTCGGTTTTGTTGTGTATGGTCGATGATCGTGTTTTTAAAGTAATTGTTAACCTTATTGTGGGAAAGAAAGTTGTTAATCATATCTTGTGTGTTACCTAGGACTCAGCAAAGCAAGAAATTTCGATTTTTCTGTCAAATGTCGAACTGAACATGGCATTTGACAAATGAGACAGACGGCATGCCGTTTCTAAAACACGAAAATAATCACAATGTGTTGGTCAGCAATTGTGAAGCGCTGAGTAAGCGCTGAGTAAGCGCTGATTCAGCGAGTTCTTTTTATGGACGCAGCCATTGACTTGCTTGCAGTCATCATGGGTTGTTGCATATACGTATAGTATATATAGGAGTATACACAATGCGTGCGTACTGTATGGAGATGATTATGAATGGATTTATATGTGATTGGCTTGGTAGATAGATGATAGTTTTCTATTGTATAATTCTTCCAGGTGGCCAAGGCCCGACGTCGGGCTGTCGCGCCACGATGATGATGATTGTATAATTCTGCATCAATATGTTGAATTTCCTGTTGTTGCTTCATGAATGAAATCCATTTTTAATTTGCGTTAAAAGCATCTTTTTTTTTAATTTTTGTTAAACGTCCTTATACTTATTTTAAGTTTTTTGAAAACATTTGATGGATTTTATGACGATTAACTAAAATCTTCTAAATCTATTGGGTTATTCCGTGTCCCCAAGCATGGATACATTCTTTTTTTTCTTCTGTCCTTCCCTCGCGTTTGAATGCTCTAAGTGGACCAGGACCAGGGTGCTTTGGCTCAAAACTCACGACCTCCGCTGCTCTAGCCGGGACCGGTGCTACCGAGCCAAATCATCCTGGTCAATACAAAAACAAAATCTTTTTGCAGTGACGGCAGGTCGGCAAAGCCGTGGTTCTCTAAACCACTTGAACATAGAGATCTAGAACTAGGGTACTTTGGCTCAAAATTCACGACCATCCGAAGGTTTTGCTGGAACTTGTGCTACTAAGCCACAAGCACCCTGGTAAAAAAAAAATGTTGTAGTGACGGCAGCTCGAAAAAGTCGTGGTTCGCAACATAGATAATTCATTATCCCAATTCCATTAAATTTTTATTTACATTATTCGTTATCAATACAAAAATGGATGAACGTGTACCCATTTTCCAATATTATGTACTCGTATGCATTCGCCAAAGTCACGTCAGCCCATAGCACTTTTAAAAGGCGTACATTAATTTATTTTATTGTGGTATAAAACTCAAAAGTGCAAAATTATGAAACACTCCACGGTGCTTAAATTAGCTAGTGCTACTCCTTCTAATTTTCATTTATTTTTCTAGTTAACTAATTCCAAATCCGTAAAAATTTACAGCTCCCGTAAAGCATTATGCCACTTACCGCCTGATGCTTTAATTGAGGGAAAATCGAATAAGATTCCAAGTGTATAGTCTGACTGACCCTAAACTTTTTCCTGTGTATAAAATTTAGCACATTACTTACATAGCATTCAACAGTCTGCCGTGGGTCATGGGCTATGCTTCTCCCCCCGTTTATCTATTTGAAAAAAAAAAACAGAAAAAAACGGAAGGACAAAATGTCCTGGCGGTTGAAAGCAAACAAGAAAAAAGAAAAGAAATAGTTAAAAAAATTTCAGAAAAAAGAAATGCAAAACGGAAGAAACTGTTCCGAGTTCATTGTTATAGTCGTACTTGAAATCCTCCCCTGTTGTTTCTATTTGACTGTTGTCCTCATTTCATTCATTGTTGGTGTATTTTGCCATCTTCAAGAAGACTTTGGCTTGCTATCATTTAAAAAAGGTTCTGCATTGCCGTCGGCCATACAATCTCTAATTGCTATTTTACGCGTGAAATTGGAAAAAATAAAAAGTAACTGCTGCTGAGCTACTTCCTATTCAGTTTTATGCTGGCACACCCGGTTAACGTCATCCAACCGCCATGACACCCCAGAGCTTGTCGTTGTCCATTGACGCCACATTGCCCTGCCTGCCTTTTGTCAAGATGGCGTCTTGGCACTGTGTAGCCGTTGGTGTCTAAAGGAATCATCCTTTTTGTTCTTTTCATTGTGAGAACTTGAAATTCTTTTCTTTCAGACTTTCTTTTTTTTTTTCGTCCCACTCCATTCATGTCTGTTTTTCTTACGGGGGATTTTCCACTTCCCTCTTTGTTGTTGTTTTTTTCTCTTTTGCTTGTCTCCCGACTTTTTGTTTTTCAGATTTTTTTCTATCCCACGATGCTGTTGAATTATATCCCGTCGTGCCTTCGGAGAATCCAAGAAAAGTTTAGTTTTCTAAAAGTACGGATCGAGAATGAAGCTGCCTGCTATTTTCCCTTTGTGCCCCGCCATTCCAACTGTTTTCAATGGCTTATTACTTAAGTTGAGTTAATATTTTTGTTTTGATTTCACGTCCCTTTGAGCCGTGGAAGAGGGAAATATTTTCCCTCTCATTAAATCCCAATTTATGGAATCGAGAAAAAAATATTTAATAGCCAAATGGCCAACACAATAATATTCATAAGGGATTTTTGTCATTTGCAGGAACTTCTATTATGTTGATATTTTCGCGAAGGATTTTATTTGTTGCCAAATGGTTTAATTACATGGTGGCTGGAGTGGTATAATTACTTTTGCTTGCCAGGATAAAAGAACAATGAATGGTATTTTACTTGATAAGGTTTGATCAGAAATGAAGTGCGATAATAGCAGCTCTGTGTAAAAAAAAATCCCCGTGCACTGCTCAATTTCGGACTGAGTCACGAGTGTAGTAGGCAGTCGAAAGGAGTGGATTCGGGGGCCTCAAGAGTGTTAAGTGTTATGTTATTTGCCGTAGTCCTCCAGGGGATGGACGCGTTAACTCTAGCAGAGCATTGCCTTCCCTGAAAAAAATATTATTTATAACATTAAGGTGAGAAAACTCATTAGAAGGCTCATTTTCACTGATTTTTTTTTTTGGTGGGAAGAATTAATTAGAATTCAATCAAATTTTGACATTGTTTTATTCTTATTTCAAAGAACTTTTGATAAATTTTTTGAATAATTTAAGCCAAAAATAACAAAGTTACGCACTGATGTCCGCTGAAGGCCGCAACTTGAGTTGTCCAATTGCGGGACGTGTAGCGATTCCAATTTTGATCCGAAATCAAAACGGTTTTGATTTTACATTATTAACTTATTTTCTAAGGTATTATATCGGCCGCTCCACACAACTGTTGTCACTGAGACGCAATATATTTGAACTGCAGTGGGTGTCATTACAGGTCATTTTCTGGTGGGAGAGCATTCAAGACAACTCCGCCGTCTACCTTCTAATGACTTTTGCAAGAGCTGCGATGACGTGGATGAGGAGGAGGACACTTTTCATTTGCTCTGCGCCTGTCCAGCGCTGAGTAGGAGTAGAAGGTTACTTCTAGGTGCCTATGTTTTTTACGAATTAAGCGATCTACCAAGCGTTAACATCAATCAGCTACATAAAGTCTTACTGCGCTCCGGTTGGTTCGCTGCATAGGACGGTTGGTTGCAGCTTTCCAGTTGTGACACAACGGACCCGCTTGCGGTCTATGTGTGAGTGATGTGAAAGTCACGGCAGCCCCTCTACATACTTACCTACCTTCCTTATCCTGACCGCCTTTCCTGTCTTTAGAAAAGAGAAGGATCTTAATGAATGATCGCGAGACTCTTTCGGAATTGCAGCCGCCGTTACCAGTCCAACCCTCTAACCAACATGAACTGGATTGCATGGTTAACACGCTGACCGGTGTAATTAAGGCGGCGGTATCCTCATCGTGTCCTGTCAGTTAACAAACAGGAAAGAAGAAGCCACTATGGTGGAACGGTAAGTTATCCGAGCTTAGGACTACATTTAGGAAGGCCTTTAATAAGGCAAAAGCTTCTAGGCGGGAGTCTGACTGACAATCCTATAAAAGGCAACTTAGCCTTTTCAAGAAAGAGTTGAGGGGAGCTAAACGTAACTCGTGGAAGAGCTTCTGCGAATGCGTGGAGGGTTCTAGCGAAGCCTCTAGACTCCGTAAAACTCTGTCGACGAACCCACCTCTGCCTACTTTTCTGCAGAGGCAGGATGGCTCATGGGCATCGTAAAGTAAAGAATCCATTGAACTTTTGCTTGACACGCACTTTCCTGGCAGCACGGTGGCTAGCCCTGCTGGAGCATCACATTCTTGCCATCCGACAGCATGTGATGTTGCGCCCATTCTGTCGAAAGAAAAGATTCTGTGGGCGATCGGCAGTTTCGAATCGTTTAAATCCGCCGGACTCGACGGCATTATATCTGCGGACTTACAGAACTCATTGGATATTGTTTATCCTTCGGTGAGATCATCCTAACCATGTCTCACACTGGGCTGTGTTCCGCGCATCTGGACGAAAGTTTTAGTTGTATTCATTCCGTAAGCTGGGCGTACCTCACACGCGCAAGCTAATGACCTTCGTCCTATCAGCCTTTCTTCAACCTTACTTAAACTATTGGAGCGGCCAATCGATGTCCATCTTCGAAATACCATTCCGCCTCGGTTAATATCTTCATCGCAACATGCCTACTGGAAAGGTAGATCAGTGGACACTGCTCTGCACTCTCTAGTTAGTTGTGTTGAGAAATCCCTTGAATACAAGGAATACACCATGGTTGAGTTTTTAGACATCGAGGGAGCGTTCAATAATATTAAACCTAGTGCGATCATCGAAGCGCTCTAAAAATACTCAATTGCCCTAACCCCTTGTAGGGCATAGCGCGTCAACTGTTCCATGTGGCCCAGTTGACGTTTCGTATGCATAAATTGGTTTCAGAGAATGCAGTTGCCAGCATGCACCTCCTGCACATCCATGACCACGAACGTCGTCGTGGACGGGATTCGAACCCGAAACGCCGGTAGTCAAACATGAGACTGATGCCTCAACACACTGCGCTACCGGTCGCTCTTAAAAATGCAGGTTGAGGACTCGCTGTGCAAACTCATTAGTCTCCTGTTAACATCTAGGATTATAAGTACCACTATGGGTACTTCATCCGTCAGTAGATATGTATGTAGGGGTACCCCACAAGGGGGCATATTGTCCCCTCTTCTTTGGAACCTGGCGGTCAATGGACTGCTTTTGAGATTGGAAGAGCTTGGTTTCAGTGTGACGGCTTACGCTGACTTGCCATTGCTGTTTTCGAAAGATTCCCGGGAGTCCTTAGTTGATGCAGAATGCTCTATGCATACTCATCGAATGGGTAGGCCACTGTGACCTTGGTGTCAACCCTGACAAGACCGAACTTGTGCTCTTTACCAGAAGACAGGAGCTGCCTCCTGTTGAGCCTCCATCATTGGATGGCAAGAAACTGGCCTTCAGTGATAGAGCTAAGTTCCTGGGTCTTATCTTTGATAGGAAATTGACGTGGAAGCCCAACATCCTTGAGCTGGTGAATAAAGCCACTACTGCGCTCTATTCGTGCAGGAGGGCGGTTGGTAAGAACTGGGGCCTGCAACCGAAAGTGGTATACTGGCTATATACAGCGGTTGTGCGGCCAATTCTACTTCACGTCATTTGTGTTTGGTGGGCGGCACTAAGAGTGGCGTCCTATTGTCGCCTGTTAAGTTTAAGTAAAGTGTAAAGACTAGCAGCGATTGCCACGACAGGGGCCTTTAGAACAACTCCGTTAGCCAGCTTGAACACGCTGCTACACTTGCTCCCGCTTGACATATTTGGCGAACAGCTGGCGGGGAATACGGCCCTGCGTCTTCGAGAAACAGGCCAATGGCGTGCTTCGAGTACTGGCCACGCGGCTATCCTGTGCAACCTGGATCTCCCTACGGTGACTGATTACACGTCTCCTAAACACGTTTTCGGTAGGAATTATACCAGCTTGATTCCGTCGAGAAGCCTATGGGCTGACAATGTACCCCTTATCTCCAACTCCTTGACTATCTACACGGATGGCTCTAAGACCGAGAATGGAGTTGGGATTGGTATACACTCGGATGAACTGGGAATTAACTTATCTTACCGTCTTCCCGACTTTTGTAGTGTCCTGCAGGCCGAGGTTTCGGCGACCTCGGAAGCACTGACCTGGTTAAGGAATCTTGTCGTGACTGCATAAGACATTACTATCTATACAGACAGTCAGGCTGCGATTCGCTCGCTTAACTCGGTTCTCACTACATTCGAAAACTATTCTGAAGTGCCGCTCGGCCCTCATGGAGATGAGTTACTTTTTCAACATTACCCTCTCCTGGATACCGAGTCACAGTGGCCTTGCGGGCAACTGCAGGGCGGACGATCTTGCGCACGAGGGGACAACCGGTGTCGTCGATGGGCACCGCAATGACATTAGAATGCCAATTGCATCATGCAAAGTGGCAATTAAGTCTGTGGCAGTGGATAGGGCCAATACTAGATGGCTCAATAGTCGCACTTCCCAAACGACGAGAATGATTTGGCAGAAATTCGACTCTAGCGGCTCTGCCTCTTTGCTGGCACTGAATAGAAAGCACATTAGTAGAGTGGTGGGGACTATCACAGGGCACTGCCCCATTGGTGAGCTCGCATAGAGGCTCCGTCTTCCTCATCATGACTACTGCAGAAGTTGTGAGGATAAGGATGAGGAAGAGAGTGTCTTGCATCTTCTATGCCGCTGTCCGGCACTGACCATCAGGAGGAAGAAATTCCTGGGCTCCTGGTTCTACTTTGACATGGAGGACCTCATGGATATGAGTGTGATACAACTCAATCGCTACATTTCCAGCACAGGCTGGTTCAGAGCCTAGGTTCCTTAGAGAGGTGTTCTGTTACTGGTGGTATCACAATGGACCCATGAGAGGTCTAAGTGTGCTGTGTTGTATCATGGCAGCCCCTTAACATAACCTAACCTAATAAATGAATGTTTTCTCTATAAAATATGTTGCGGGCTTTTAAGCTCGTCACTATCCAACAACATTGTTTTTAGACAATCCTCCCATAGCATTCGTAGTGCTGAAGTCTTCAATTCCCCAACAGCTAAATTTCTCATCATCATCATCGTGGCGCGACAGCCCGACGTCGGGCCTTGGCCGCCTGGTAAATAAATTTCTACGTGCATGAATTTCTATCTACTTAATCTACTTAACAAAATTCCTTTAGCCCCATCCAAAAAAAATCATTCCGGCGTCCCTGTCGTAGATTCGGAGTACAAAAAATCAGCAGGTCCTTCTATGATTGAAGTGGATTTTGTTATCGATTAGTAAATTTAATACATAAGCATTATCAGTGTATCCTCCTCTTACTTTATTAAAACTGAATATTTTTCCTGCACCTAAAAAAGAAAATTAGGATGCCCGAAGTTTACAACTAAAATTAAAAGCCGAGATTAACATTACAATCAACGCAATTCATTCAAAAGTGTGCAGCATGTGCAAACTTTTGAATTTATGGAAACGATGGAAAGAAATAAACTCCATGTCATTTCCATTCTGATCATTTCAGGACGGGATAGCTTTAAACTATGAACGTTGGAAAATCCTCTATGGTACACACTCTTACGGATAACAGAAAGATAAATATAAAATGCAGACCAGAAAGGACCATATCTCTAAGCCAATTTCTGAACGGAATTATTCAATAAATTACCATAATCCCACTTTAAAAACATATTTTCGTGGCTGAAACTAGTTGTACACCACTATCCTGGCGTGTGTAGTAGGACGGTTTCGCCATCCAGCACAGTTTCCGTACCGCATTGCCGCAACATAACATTCTCGCATACAAACGAACGTTATATTGCAGAATATGCAAAATACAAAAAATAATAGATAGACTCAAAAATACAGCCGTTGTTGCGTTTCTTCGAACTATGTATGTCAGACTCCCGTACTCGTATATGGGTTGCGGTAATATTTAGCGAAAATCTAGCTGATTTACAGCGAGAAAAAAAATTCAGGAAGGATTTCATTTGCATATTAAATTCACTGTTTTTTGGGAATTATTCGATAGGATAGTTCTTCAACAAAGTATGCTTTACTTTTGGAAATTGTATTGGTTGCGCAAGCTTTAATTTGTTGAATTATCTCATTTCAAATATACTTTTTCAACTATAGGACAAATCATTTAAATGGCAGAAACATGAAAACTTTAGTAATTGTGGAGGGCAAAGGACCTCTTCCATAGTCCTCCTCGTAGGCGCCCTCTGGAACGGCTAACCAAGCCAACCAAGTTTTGCAGTTTAAAACATTTGGTAGAGGCACATAACGATGATCATCCTGAATGGCCAATAACACCAGTGCGTCCCAGGAAGTAGCCGAATAGTAGGGCTGCAAGATAGTTGTAAGAACACCAACACGTCACACCCAGCTGAAAGATCATCATAAGAACGCGCAATCAAAAACACCATTGGAGAGCTACTTCTGCGCTGTATACAAAATAGCTCCCGGCCACTCTTAGGGCACTCAAAGAAGCAACCCCTCCCCTAAGATTGGGAATGTGGGCTTGTCACCACCGTACCTGAAATCAATTTACACTCGAAACATTAAACGAGCCACGGATTGATTCACCGGAAACGACTTTTGGCTACAAACAACGGACCACGATCGGTTCCTGGAACGTTCAAACGATGTGGGGTGAGTGCAATAGTGTGAGGCTCACTGAAGTCAAGGGGGAGATGACCGCACGATATACTCATCATCATCGTGGCGCGACGGCCCGACGTCGGGCCTTGGCCGCCTGGATCATTGTCCTCCAATTATCTCGGTCACGTGACCGCGTCCTCCAATTTTGGGAGCCCAGCAGCTGCGCGGCGTCCACACCTACTGAGCTCTCCCAACGAGATCTCGGTCGTCCTCGCAGTCTCGCTCCGTCGACTCGTTCTGCATTCATTACTCTCTTAGGCATGCGATCATCGTCCATTCTTTGTACATGCCCTGCCCATTGAAGTCGTTGTAGTTTGACGATTTTCGAGACTTGCAGCTCATCGTACATTTCATACAACTCATGGTTGTACCGGATGCGCCATCCATCTCGATCCCAAACAGCCCCGAAAATTCGCCGTAGAACCTTACGTTCGAAAGTGTCTAGAATGATTTCGGAGGCTTGAGTTAGGGTCCATGCTTCGCAGCCATAGCATAGCACTGGTCGTATAATGGTTTTGTACACGCGGAGCTTCGTGTTTCTGTGCACATGTTTCGATTTCATTATGGGGAGAACCGAGAAAAAAGTCTTATTAGCTAACTGTATCCGTCGCTTGATTTCGTCAGTTTCGTTGGCGTCTCTTGACAGGTTGCAACCCAGGTAGATGAAGTTGTTCACGAACTCGATGTTGAGGTCCCCCACGTTGATGCTCGGTTGTGCAGGTGTCCTTGTCACCGATTGCATCATTATTTTAGTTTTACCCTCGTTAATACGTAATCCAACTTCCTTTGCAGCGGTATCGAGCGTATGCAGAAGTTCTTCTGCGTCAGCCAATCTTCGGGACATGATGTTGATGTCGTCGGCGTACGCTGCTAATTGTGTCGACTTGATGAGCAGCGTCTTGCTGTTGTCCATATTCATGGCCCGAATAACGTATTCCAGTGCTAGGTTGAAGAGCGTCGGTGCCAGTCCATCGCCCTGTTTCAAACCAGTGCGTGTTTCAAATAGATCAGTAAGTCTATTCTGGATCCTGACTTGTGAGACGGAGTTGGTCATCGTCATCTTTGTCAGTCGCACTAATTTTGCTGGTATACCAAATTGCAGCATGATGTTGTACAGTACTCCACGATCGATACTGTCGTATGCCTGCTTGAAGTCGACAAAGATTTGGTATACGTTTACGTTGTATTCCCAGCACCTCTGGAGTATCAGTTTGACTAAGAAGAGCTGATCGGTTGTGGAACGACCAGGTCTGAAACCGCTTTGATATTCGCCAATGACTCGTTCTGCGTACGGTTTTATTCTATTTTCCAGAATTTTCGTCAAAATTTTATAGGACGTACAAACTAGTGAGATGCCCCTGTAATTCTCACACCGCAATTTATCTCCCTTTTTATGGATTGGACAGATGATGCTTCTGCGCCAATCGTCTGGGATCTCCTCGTTCTCCCATACTCGCAGGAGTAATTGATGTATGGCATCAACTAGACTCGTTCCACCGAATCTTAGCAGTTCAGCTGGGATCTCGTCAGCGCCCGGCGCTTTATTTCGTTTTAGTGACCGCAACGCGAGATCAACTTCCTCTACTGTCGGGGGTTGAATGGGTGGGCCTAGATCAACAATATCATCGAGAGCTTCCTGTGTGGGGATGTTAGATGGTCGGTTTAGAAGCTCTTCAAAATAAGAGGCCCATCGTTTGTTAATACCATCGGTGTCGCTGATGATGTTTCCATCCTTGTCCTTACAAAGGCTAGTCCTGGGTTGGTAGCCGTTCTTAATTGTATTTACTAGTTTGTACGCTTGTCTGGTGTTCCTATTAGCTAAGTTTTCGTTTATGTTCAGCAACTGCTCGTCAAAGTATTTACGTTTCTTACGTCTAATTATTCTATTCGATATTCGCCGTAGCTCGTCATATTTTTCTCTTCTGGCTCTGGTTCCTCGTTGAATCCATTGTCTGTAGGCCTCGTTTTTCGCGTCAAGTGAATTTTTGCATTCTTCGTCGAACCAGTCATTTCGCGCTCGCCAGGCTTTATATCCCACGACCTTCTCTGCGACATCCTTGATGGTACCCTTGAGTTCTTCCCAGAACCCATGGACGCCTGTGTTGCTGATGTTGTGTAGGATAGGTGATAGTTTTTCCTCAAGGGCGGTAGTATACGCCACCGCTGTAGCATCACTCAAGAGTTTATCAACCGCAAAGATTTTGGGAGGGCTGATTCTTGACTGGTGCACTGAGGAAATTCTACATCTGTAGGTCGTCTTTACCAAGTGATGATCTCGATATACTAGGCTGAGCGAAACAAGATGGCCTGGATCGGGAACGACTTTATCACCAAGCTCCCAAACAGTACTGCTCTACTCTGGAAATGAAGACGATACGTCACCTCGTCTGGTAGGCGTCGGAATCCTGTTGACTAGGGAGGCACGCCTATCTCTAATTGACTGGAAGCCCATCTTCGACCGTATCATCACAGCCAGATTCAAATCTAGGGTTAGAAATATCACAATAATTCGGTTCTACGCCCTGACTGAACTAGCGGATCAACCAGCTAAGGTCGCCTTCTATCAACGGCTTGGCGACACTTTTGACAAGGCTCTCAAATGTGACATAAAAATATTCACGAGGGATCCCAACGTTAAAGTTGGGTTTGACAATGTAGGGTTAGAACACTTAATTGGCAATCGTGGACTAGGAAACAGGAACAATAATGGCGAGATGTTCGTGGAGTTTTGCAACTCTCATCAACTCGTCATTGACGGTACCCTGTTCTAGCACAAACGCTTGCACTTAACAACCTGGACCTCTTCGGATGGCAGAATAGAAAACCAGATTGACCTTATAGCCGTCTCCAAGACATGAAGGAATTGTCTCTTGGACGTCAGGTCGAAGCGATGTGGTAATGTTGGCAGCGACCACCAACTTGTTATCGCAAAAATGCGCTTACGAACGGCAGCGTTCCAGCGCCCTCAGAATGCACGAATCTTGCCACATTTTAATTTGTAAATCTTTAAGACGCAATTGTTGGCGTGCATTCACAATCCTAAAGAAAGACCAAGCTATTTTTCGTTTTATCACCACAGATAGTATTAATAATGAGTAGCACGAATTAATGTATTGTACAATGCCTTACTCATTTTCCCTAACGCCTGATGGGGCGTAGCGACTATTCTATGTGGCTTAGGTCAAGTTTCGTGGGCATAAACCAATTTCGTACGATGCACGTTGCTAGCATGCACCTCCTGCTCCCATTTAGCAGCCTACCTGCGACAAGTCGGGAGATGTTGTGACTTATTATTAAGCCCTATATCACAGGGGGAAGACTACACAAACATCCATTGCCAGGATTGTCGTGGACGGGACTTGAACCCGTAACGACAGTAGTTAGACATGTGACTGACGCCTCTACGCACTGATCTACCGTTCGCCCCTAATAAGTAACCAGTCTAATAAGAATCTTAATAACGAGGTGGGCTGCACTTGTCTGCTCCGCTCCGGTTTCCTTGCTCAATATCACAGCTGTCAAAATGAGTACCCATTTGAAATTACGTTAAATAACTTTCGTTCCTTACATCTATTTATTCTATTCGATAATTGCCGTTGCTCCTCATATTTTTCTCTCTCGACTCTAGTTGGACGTTGGTTACATTAACCGCTTTCGTTTCACTGAATTTCGGTTTCACAAAAGAGAACGCCACGGATCTGCGACGAATCAATCCAAACAGTCAACATACAAATACGTCGCCGTGGAATGGGCAAATTACGGATTCAGCATACATTTTATTTAGGGGAAACATGTTGACGTTAATTGGCTTTCAACTTTGATCCGATGGGATATCATACGAGACCTAGATTAAAACAGGTCTGTTGTTTTGTCTGAAAATGGTCCGAGATCCGGTGAATCGAAAGCGGCTATCATCAGTAAGCTTCGTTCCTTGCGTCCAGTAATTTTTGGCATTCTCCGTCGAACCAGCCATTTTGGGGGGCAAAAACTCCTCTTCCATAGTCCTCCGCGTGGGCGCCCCCTGGAACGGCGGTGGTCACAGACCATTGCCAACCAACGTCAAGCCGCCAGTGATGGCGGTGCGATGATTTGGTTAAGGTACCCCTGTGGTGTGGGGTGTGAAAAAAATACCACGGCCTTTCCCTTTGAGGGCCTGTCGTTAAAACCGACAATCAAAGGACAGGATGTGTATGCCAGCAACTTGCACTATCCGAAATCTTTATATGCTAACGAAACGTCAACTATGCCTCGGATAAGGACTGACTCAACGGTTACGACTTTTGGCTATCGTACAATGACAAAGATTGGATTCTGGAATGTGCGTACTCTCCTGGACAATGGATCAGAAGGTCCCCAGAACGCACGATTTCTTCAATTAGAGAGTGAATTTCTGAGGTACAAATTAAATATCTTAGGAGTTAGTGAGATAAGATGGTGGAACAGCGGAGAATTCATCTCTCCAACGGGCAGCACTGTAATGTTATACTCCGGTAAAGCTACCGGTAGTCGTCGTGAGTCAGGTGTGGGGCTCCTTTTAACCAGAGCCGCGCGAAACTGTCTCTTATCCTGGGAACCGGTCTCTGACAGGGTCTTGACCGCCAGGTTCCGGACCAAAATGAGGAACATCTCAATAATACAATGTTATGCCCCTACTGAACCCGACAATGTCTTGGCAAAAGACTCCTTCTACGAAGAACTAAACGCCGTTCAGAGCAGAACACCTAAAGGTGACATTATAATGGTTATGGGTGATTTGAATGCGAAAGTTGGCGCTGATAACTATGGGCTCAGACATGTGATGGGGAGACACGGTCTTGGTGATCGTAATGACAACGGTGAAAGATTTGTAGAGTTCTGCAACTTTCACAGTCTCTTCATCGGTGGTACTATGTTTGAGCATAAGGACCACCACAAAATCAGTTGGTCATCTGTTGATCGGCGCAGAACACAAAATCAGATCGACCATTTTGCCATTTGTAAAAGTTTCAAGAGTTGCCTCCTGGACGTGCGAAACAAGAAGGGTGCCGATATTGGGATGGGAAGAGACCATTATCTTATGATCGCTAATGTTCGATTGCGTATTGCAGCCGTGCGCCGCCCCAGCGACGAAAGATCCAGGCCCCGCAAATTCAACACCGCTCGACTAAAAAATCCAGCTGTCTTACAACAATATAATGACCATCTTGCGCAAAAAGCGGCTGAGATAACTAGTCACCCAGATAGTGACATAAACGAAAACTGGGATGCCATAAAAAATGCGTACATTGATAGCGCAAATACCATCCTTGGCCCAAACCCGGATTGCCGGAATAAGCCCTGGATGTCCGACGCTTCATGGCAGCGGATTGTTGAAAGAAAGGAGCTGAAAGTTCGTTTGGCTGCAGCATCAGACGACAATCGAAGCAGCATCGAACTCCTTTACCGTCAGAAAGCTCGAGAAGTTCAGCGTAGTGTGCGACGCGATAAAAGAGTTTATGCCAATTCTCTTTTAGCGTCAGCTGAAGAAGCAGCAAGAAGTAACAACTTAAATGCCGTATACGGTGTCATCAAGGAGTTTACAGGTGGTCGTAACTCCTGCCAACATCCGGTGAAAGATAGTGATGGAAAGCTACTTATCTTGGAAGAAGATCAAATGAGGCGGTGGAAAGAACACTTCGCCGCGGTCTTGAACCGTGCAACCTCTGGTGAAGTTCCCCCTCATATAGATAATTTAGCTAACCATCAAAATGTGCGTATACGGTCCACTGCCCCGACTAAAGAGGAAATAGTCACTGCAATTATTGCACTAAAACGAGGAAAGGCCGCCGGACTTGACGGCATCCCTGCCGAACTTTATCAAGCAGCGCCAAGCGTAACTGCCGATTTGCTGCACCCACTTGTTGATAAAGCGTGGAATACAGAGACCTTTCCCACTGAGTGGAAGGAAGGTTTGATCATCAAACTTCCAAAGAAGGGTAGCCTCACAGACTGTAATAATTGGAGAGGCATTTGTGTGCTTCCTGCCGTTGCCAAGATAATAGCTAAAATCGTCCTGGAAAGACTAAAGGCCCACTTAGAAAGCACAATTGATGAAGAGCAGGCTGGCTTTCGATCCGGATTCTCCTGTGTCGATCACATTAACACCTTGCGAATCATCATCGAGCAATGCGCTGAATACGATTCTCCGCTTCACTTGCTTTTCATCGATTTCGAAAAGGCTTTCGATAGTGTGAACCGGGATTCTAAATGGGCGGCCTTGCGCAGGAGAGGCATCCCTGAGAAGCTTGTGGCTATTATTAAGGCAACCTATGACGGCGCGAAATGTCGCGTTCTGCATAAAGGTAAGGTGTCGGGGGACTTTGAGATTCGCAGTGGAGTTCGGCAGGGGTGCATCCTCTCACCGATCCTATTCCTCATTGTGATCGGCGATGTGTTGCATGCAGCCCTATCCGGACTGGACAGAGGAATTCAATGGACTTTGACATCTTATCTACAACATCTTGACTACGCTGACGACATATGCCTACTCTCCCACAAAATCATGGATCTGTCCGCAATGGCGTTAGATCTCGAGAGGGAGGCAAGCAAGGTTGGGCTAAAGATTAATACCAACAAGACCAAGGTTCTTAGCCCGCCGTTGCGAAAAAGAAATCCGACACCTATTGCCATCAATATTAATGGGCAGCCTGTGGAGAAGGTGGACAACTTCGTCTACCTAGGTAGCATTGTTGCCGAAAATGGTGGTACGGAGCAGGACATCGCTCGTCGTATCAACCAGGCTAAACGCGCATACGGCATGCTGTCCAAAATCTGGCAGGGCAGTTATCTCAGCATTAAGACCAAGCTGGGTCTGTTTCGCTCCCTGGTACTATCAGTGCTTTTGTATGGGAGCAGTACATGGAAAGTTTCCGTAGGAGTTACCAGAAAGCTGCAAGTTTTCGTCAACTCATGTCTTCGTCGAATTTTAAGAATTTTCTGGCCCGAAACAATATCAAATGAAGAGCTAAGTCGGCGTACGGGTCAGATGCCAATCGACGAATTGATACGCAGGCGAAAATGGCAGTGGATAGGTCACACATTGCGGAAGAGTGATAACTGCATTGCTATGCATGCCATGAAATGGAACCCCATTTCCAACCAAGGCCGACCAAGAGGGGGTCCTCGAATCACATGGCGTCGATCTGTGGCAAAGGAGTGTCAGGCACTGGGTAAGTCTTTTGGGGAGTTGCGCCCCATTGCCCAGAACAGAGTACGATGGCGCGCAGGAGTAGTTGACGCGCTATGCCCCGCTAGGGGTTAAGGCAAAGTAGTAGAGCTTTATTTCGCACGACTTTCTACGCGACTTCAGTACTTTTTAGTTTTGCCCAGAATGATGTTGTACCCGGATGTTATGTAGCATAGGTGTTGGTTTTTTTTCAAGGGCGGCTGTATAAGCTTGTGCCGTATCACTCAAGGGTTTGTCGACCGCAAACATTTTGGGAGGCCATATTCTCGACTGTTGCACTAAAGAAATCGATTCGATGGGTTGCTCCGCGAAATGATTGGACATCCATCACACTAGAAACCCATCTATTGCATATAAAGACGGTGGCCAATCTGGTTGACGGTGCGTGTATTTGGTTACACTCAGGTTTATTTAAGAATGTTTCGATGTGGCAGAGCTTACGACAAGGTTCCCACGGCATGAAAAGTTGATTTGTCGTTAACCGTTCTTATTGCTTTCCTTGCGGGGGCTGTGTCCTCATGTGGTTCCTCGATCGCGCTCGGGGGCCGTGGTCGTTCGGTCACCGCTCTAGGATACTAATCTAGGGCTCGGAGTTCAAATCTCGGCGCGATGAAAACTGCATGTGTGTACTAATAGAACTCCCTCAGTGCTCCGAGCTTGTCAGTATAAAGATGGCGCGGAGAGGAGGTGCATGCTAGCAACTGCAGTTCCGAAAAGTAAATTTGCTATCAAAACGTCAACCAGGCATAGAAATCCTAGAGATGTTGACGCACCCATGCCCCTAGAGGGGTCAAGGCAATTAACAGCTTTCGCACTGAAATCTCGAAGCAGTACTTTGACGTTGTTTGTTGGAAGTGGGTCCATAGTCCCAGATGGTTGTAAAACTCGTCTTTCACTGCTTCTTTCTTCACTTTGGTGGGGGCGTGCACGTTGATGAGCCAGGGGATGAAAAATCGATTCTGAATGCGAATCGCACACAACCTTTCATTGACGTGTTTGAAGTCAATGGCGATTTTTCACGATGAATGCAACTCTAAGCTCCTTGTGTCCAGATGGTTTCCCGCTTTTGAAAACAGTGTGCGACTTCTTGTCGTTTACCTCGTTGCCAAGCCAATTTGTCTCCTGGGTTGCAGTGATGCTCAATTTATATTTTTCGGCGTATTGTAGGAGGGCCTTCCCCTGATTTGTTCAGGGAGCGTACATTTCAGGATCCAAAAAAATTATCAGTTAAACGTTTGTGTGGTCGTCGTTGTTGATCCGTTCAATCCAAAAACTTCTTGACATGGAGTAGTTTTAACCAGGATGGGTTGTCGATGCAGCACTAAACTATATTCAGGGGTGGCCTCGGGGATAGCGGCTTCAAGCGCTTCTTAACGTGCCAGAGCTCTCATGGTGCGATCGGTAGCGCAGTGTGTTGAGGCATCAGTCTCATGTTTGACTACCGGCGTTTGGGGTTCGAATCACGTCCGCGACAACGTTCGTGGCCATGGATGTGCTGGAGGTGCATGCTGGCAACTGCATTCTCTGAAACCAATTTATGCCAACGAAACGCCAACTGAGCCACATGGAGCAGTTGACGCGTTATGCCCCAGAGGGGGTTAGGGCAATTGAAAGAATGACCTGAGGCGCTTAGGTGTAGCACCGTCAATCAGGCTAGCCTTCGCCTCCCCCCCCCCCCTCCCCCGCTTCTTTCACAGCCATTGCTTGGGACGGGCTTCGGCAGAGTGTGTTACTATTACCTTAACTAACTGGAAGCCTTATTTCAATTGAAAAATTGCACTTAACCACTTAATTATATTTTTCGACACAGACTTTATGACCATTGCGCTACGGAATTCCGCACACAAAACAACGATTGAAACTAACAAAATTCTGAAAAATGATAAGGATCTGTATGCCACCCCCGCCACGTAAAATGTTGAAAAGTTTACACATGGCAATAATGCGGAAGATACACCTCACCATGGTACACATATGCTGCTACGTATATATGTACTTTTGAATAATACAGCAACAGCCAAGTCCTAGGAAGCATACAAACAGCAGTTGTATGCTTCCTAGGACTTGCGCCTGGTTTTGGCCTGTTCTTGTGATGTTCCCAAAATATTTGCAAAAATGATTTGGTTTTTATTTTGCGTATCCTATGCATCTGCATCGTATAAGAAGGGTCTGACTATTGTTGGCATTCACTTTTCTGGACACAATTGATATTAAAATGATTATACGGGTATGCAGGAATATCAAGGACAATAATAATGTTCATGCAAAACTGACGTTATGACTAAATGGATTTATTATTTTAAAATTGACAAAGTGTGGAATTAACTTATGCAAGTATGAACTTGTTGATTTTATGATATTCAGCCCGATTTGGGGCAAATTGGAATATGAAAGTACGCCAACATTAGGCCCGTTTCATTCATTCGGAAACAGATCCAGATTGAAAAGAATGGCCTGGAGCAACTTAATGTCGAATTCATACAGCCCCTTACAATCATCTGTATCGCCGCGGTGGGGATGGTGAGGACTTAGTATACAAATGTACAAAGCAAATTACCGAGAAACAAGTGGCGATCAACTTTTGAAAATTGACTTTTAACTCTGATCCAGATGTGATCCGATACGATCTAGATCCGGTGAAAGAAACACGGCTAAAGCATTTCGATGTGGTGGGTGTGTGAATAATAGGCGCGATCGTTGCCCCCTCAATCTAGAAATTGAGTGTCTTTCCGCCCCATAGTCGGCGCCTGTGGCGCTCAGGATTGAACCCCTGCGCTCTAGGTGTTTTTGCAACGGCCAAGAGCTACCAAACCCCTTCAATGCAAGAAGGATGTGTGTCTATGTTTTACATGCTTGTATTCATTTTTTGTGTTTATTGGGAGCAACACATCTCGGCGCAACTGCGCTCAACACTACAATCCTTCATTTACTACCAGTTTTTGCAGAAATCGAGGACTACAAGCAGGGAGCTCGTCAAACATGCCTCACCTTCCTACACCAGTGAGCACCCATACGAGCTTTCAGTCAACCCTAATGACCCCTGCGAATAGACCCAGTAGGATTCCCCAACTAAGCAACCTTACGTCTGCACCACCAATCGCCATTTTCGATACGCTCTCACTCGTCCAAATAAATTGCAGCGGGTTGCAAAATAAAATCGCCGAACTCGCCTCATTCATGGTCAGACATCTCATTCAAGTTGAAGCCATCCAGGAGACGAAACTACCTTCCAATTCGTCCCTCCGCTCCTCATGGAGATTACGTAATTATCTGGAAAGACAGGTTGACCAACGCTGGAGGAGGGCTTGCCTTCATCATTCACTATTCCGTTCATAACCGGGAAATCGCTGTCACTAACAACACCATCACCATGGAAGTTGTAATGGTTATTTTTTTTTAAATAATTTCGCGCTCACCAGTCACTCGGCGGCAACTTCATGTTTGATGAGTGGCTGGTGACGCGCATGGACAGCCGTCAAATCGGGAGTGGTTAATAACCCGGCAACAAGATCGGTCGGGTTTGTGCGTGTGGACGCAAGAAAATTGGAGTTGCGAATCACCCGCCAACAACATCGGCCAGGGTTTGTGCGCGCCGACGCAAAAATATAAAGAAAAATCGAGAGTTGCATATCACCCGCCAATGTCATCGGCTGGTTTTTTTTTTGGGTCATCCAGACGTCGGGAATATTTGCATTTTTCTTCACTCGCTGTCCGTGTCGGAAAAGATATCTGCCGTGTCAATAGAGACTGCCGTAAATCCCGCCGGCGCCTATGCCGAGGTTTTGAATTTTGTCTCGCGAAAAGCATCGCTCTTTGACGACAGTTTTTGACAAGCGGCCATGTCTAATTGAAAGTTCGTGACGCGCCCCGATAACATTTAGAACCGTCGATGTCGTCTTTTTTATATCCATGGGGTCTGATTGAATTTGATTCCCTTGATGGAGTACCACAAATTTGGCTTGTGCGGTGTATTTGCGGTATCATTGGAGTTCGTGTCTAGCTACCAATGCACTTGCTCGTCCAATACAGATGTTGGTGGCCCAACCGATGTGCATGCTCCGCACAATAATGTGACGTCTAACGCATTTCTACCAGCGACCGTCTAGGATTTTCTGCGTGTGTGTGTGCAGTTGGCGGAGCTGCCCAACTCAGGCTACTAACGACGGAATATGTGTGTTGTTGGAGAATCAAGTGCAGATTTCGAGACTATTGTGTTGGAGTGCTCAATGTGTTAAATGGGACAGAGACCATTTTTTTCGAGAACAGGATTTTTTTTTGTTGTACTGACTTGCTTCCGATGTTGTCACCCAAATGATGTCGCTATCGTATATTTTTTTCTACCACTACTTTTAGTCGTTTCTTAGATTCCAATTTTCTTTCTTTTCTTTTTTGCTTGCTAGAAATGTGTTTCAGTTGCTCCAGCGTCTGCGGTGGCCATCGTCAACTCTGGGGTAAGTGGATTTAACCTTTATTTATTATTAATTAATTTTTTCCATACGAATTTTTGATTTTTGTTACAATTCATTTTTCTTTCCACACCATAGCTTTGATGTACATTTTTGATATGTATTTTTTTCCGATTTTTTGAGTTGTTTTTCGGGGGTTTCTTCTTTTATTTGAATAAATAGTTGTATAATGGTTTGAATTTTAAAAAGCGGCTTTTCCTTTGAGGAACCCTCTAATCATCCCGATCAGGTTGTTGACGAGATGAGGTGAAGGCCTCATCTCTTGTTCCGCTTTGGGAGGTCCCAACATTTTTGCCGGCCATGGGCCCTCATTGGTTGGGTTTATTATATATGGGTTAAGAGGCCAAGAGTCCGCAACATCAGGGCCCGGAGCGTATAGCATGATCCGGTCGACGGCCATTGCTTGCATTTTTTCTTCACTAGTTTTCCTGAGTCGTGGGACTCAATTTTTTTCTTTGTCGTGATCGTCTACCCCCAAGGCACATGATACATGTTATCATTGTAATGGCTGGGGCAACGAGCGGGCAAAAACCTCGCCCACATCTCCCGAACTGAGCTGGAACAAGCATGTGCCGCCGCTCAGCTCGTTGAGGAGCATTCGCTTTTAGCGTAGTCGGACCTTCACGGTCTTCTCGGTAAACTTCCGGCTCCGTCCCCAAAACACCATCTGGTGACCACCATTCTCATTACAAAGTGCAAGCCATCACCATAAAATCAGGCAATGTCGATATTGAAATTTACAAAATATATTTTTCACCAGTACCCAGGTGTCCCTCAGGTTACCATATAAATATAAACAGTTTTCTGACTGGTCAACACCGTTTCCTGCTTGGTGGCTTTAACGCTCACCATGAACTTTTGCACCCACATCTTAACAACGACGCCGGAAGTATCTCAATTGCAGACCAACTTGGCGCTTAAGATTTCTGTACACTAAATGACGACACGCCCACCCGTATTGCACTCCAGCACTCCAGAAATTACGATTGCCAGAGCTAGCCTCATAAATGAAACTCAATGGGAGCCGGTCTTTACACTATCACCGGACCATTTACCAATCGTGATAAGGCTTGACAAACCGACAGATGTCGTATCTGTCGAACATCGCACTTTGGTTAACCACAACAAGGCTGACTGGAATAGCTTCACCCAATATACTAGTGCTAAATTCCTCGCCCTACCAACTCCTACCGACGTACGTAAGACCGAATAAGGCCAATATCAGGAAAGTGCTTAAGAAAGCGGCTGCGAAACTTACTCCTGCAGAACGCATTCAGAAAATTCGGCCCAACTTTCCTACCTCAGCCGCCAGACTGGCAGACGAGAGAGACAACATCAGAAGCGCAAACCCAGACGATCCCAGAATTCACGAAATTAACTGTGCAATTTAAAGACTTGTACCCGAACATAAGGGGTTAAAATGGAGTACGTATCTTATTGATTGCAACCTGACCACAGGTATAAGCAAACTATGGTCGACAGTCCGTGCCCTCTCTAATCCACCGAAACATCCTCGGTAGCCTTATTTACCACCTGGACGAAGGAAGTTAAGATGCAACGTGGGATCTCAATTGGCAATCAGCCTATTCCGACCCTGACCCATCTTAAAATTCTAAGAGTAATCCTAGACAGCATCGCCACGTCATCCCCGCATGCTTCAACTGTGTGCGACAAGATGCGTGGTAGGAATAGAATCCTTAAAGCCTTGGCTGGTAGCACCTGGGGCAAGGATAAAAAACCCTATTGGTCACATATAAAGCAGTCGGAAGGTCAGTAGCCAAATATGCAGCTCCTGTGTGGTCACAGAATCTCTGCGATACACAATGGAATAATATTCAGGCTTACCAAAACGCTGCTCTTCGTACTGTGACTGGATGTCTCCGGTCTCCTGTCATCCCAGGAGCATCTGCATCGGGAAACTAGGATGATCCCTCTAAGGGACCATAACAATCTTCTTGCGAAACAATACCTGGTGGGTTGTTACCGGAGGGAACACCCCAACACCGACCTCATGGGTAAGATACCGCCACGAAGACATGTCTGGCGTGATCTGAGAGACCTCGAAACAGATGTCCACAGGTGCAAAACGGTTCTCTTTGACAACAACGCATACAGATCAGCCATCGCAGGAATACATCATGAGGAGGTACAAACATCAATTGCAGGACTAGGTTTAAACGTAGTTCTCTCGGCACAACGACCAGCCACATCTCCCGAAGAGAGAACTTCCAAAAACATCGAGAACGACACTTGCCAAACTTCGGCCGGTCTGGTTTTCGTGTTTTAACTCCTACATATCTCGCATTGACAGGGATGTCAGAAACACATGCCCCGCCTGCAATGCTACACCTCACGATGTGAACCACATTTTCAATTGCCCAGCTGCACCCACACACCTGAGCCTCAGGTCGCTGTGGGAGAACCCCGTAGAGGCAGCTATTTTCTGTCCCTTAACACCAAGGAAGACGACGAACAATAACAGCATGTAACACACTCACACAACGGACTTCATCATTGCTACAACAACAATATCAACTCGAAAGAGTCATTTCACACTTTTTAGTAAAAATAACTTCGATCAGTTGAAAATAAAGAACGGTACAATCCTTACAAAAATCCCCGTCCTGCCCTACTATTCACGCTTTTCGTCTTTAACTCTTCGACCAATTGATGTCTCCCCTATAAAGTTGTGGTGAAAAGAGCTCGTTTTCCACTACATAAACATCGCTCAATCCGATCCGACCTTTAGCTTTCAAGACAGTTAGTTACTTTGGCAACGGGTTGGCGGCCAGAAGCTCAACGAATTAGCCGACAGACTTGTATTTTGACCCTTCATTTTGATACTCTCTCGATTAATAAGGGCACATAATTCATCGTCAACGACTCGTATAATAAATCAGCATGCTTTTTGAATATTTTTTTATTGTAACTTAACTTTCCTCTCTACATTAAAATTAAAAAGACGACAGGTCCGTTTGAATAGATAATAAATAAAACAGCTTAAACTTATCACTATCACTAAACAAAAAATAAAAATGTCAAATGAATGAATTTCCCAGAACGACATATGCAGCACTGGCGACCGCAAATGCTCGGGATCAGGATGACGTAAAATATATTCAATCCACCACATTGCCGTGTCCATTGGCGGTTGGGGCCGATCTCTAAAACGCGATGATCTAATTCGCATTCGTTTGCTGTACGAACTGTTTTCCAATACTGACCGGATAGCGTTTTCTAACTTTTCTAGGGTTAGTGCATGAACGTCTAATGTCACCGAAACTCCAGCTGCAGCTGATTTTCGCGAATTCTACCAAACAAAAATTTTCCTTGGTTATAATGTCTGCGATATTAACAGTACCCAACCAATTTACCTGGATTTGATCTAGGAAAAACGGTATTGTAACCATCGGCACTCCATGCCAGGTGGCCTCATTTGTACTTAAACCGCCTCCATGGGAAATAAATAGCTTCAGTTTTGGGTGAGCTGTAATAAATAATGTTCAAATTTCTTGAAATAAATGTAGAGCGTTTAGAGTAGATTCGAAAGAAAACCGACCAAGTATATCATTCTGCGGAAGCCATTTCGTCACCAGCAAATTCGGAACCCGACCTTCTGATATGTCCTTTTCGAATTTCCAGATAAAATTCATATTTGGAAAATTCTTCGCCGCTTCCATAACTATTCGTTGTTTTTCATCAGTGAACATGGCTGTATCAACAAAGGTTCCAAAACTAATCAAAACTACTCCATCTTTTGCCGACAAAATAAAGTGTTCCAAATCAGCAGGTAAAGGTTTCGGTTCGTCAACTTCCAATCCGCCCACTTGGATAATGTTCGGACCGAATGAAATTGCTGAATCTATAGCAGGATGCAAATTCAGCAAGGCCACTGTTGTCCTTTGTTCAAGGCTCTGAAGAGATGGGAGTGGATATTTGTAAAAGGCCGCTGCTAACTTATCGCGTTTGGGAATGAAAGTGTAGTATCTATATCTGTAATAAGTATAAGAGTCAGTATGTGTCGAAATAAGAGTCAAAATTTATGAAATTGAATAAAGTATTTTATAATATTTGTAGTTAAGTAGACGAAATACTTACATGTAATCTAAAACGATGTAATACATATTTTCCAATTTTTCAAGAAACGTCATATCTCTCTCAAATGTCATACTTGGGATTGGCATATAAGATGGAAAATAGTGGGAGCCCAAAATATCCGAGATTTCAGGTGAGTATTTATATGCTGAAATTCCTACCAATGGAGGGTTTCCAAATTTCAGTAGAAGTCCAAGAAGGCATGGTCCAGCGTTTATATCATGAACAACCAAATCCACTTTAAAATCATCGGGATAATTTTGTACGGCTGAAAAACCTTCGGACATAAGGCTACCTTCACAGGTGATGTATAAGTATTCGTATGTCATTTTGATCAATTCATAATGACTCGCCGTAATGACGTCAGATATTTTGAATGACATTTTTTTCTGCATGTGTATCATAATTTTCTCCAAGTGGATATAATGCACGTTTTCGGGAGCAGTCTCCGGGTTAACAACAGACAAAACTGTAACATTATGACCGCGATCGGCTAATTTGTTAATGATTTTTTCATTCCTGAAACAAATTTGTTGGTAATGCTCATGTGAACGATCTTTTCTTTTGAATTTCTTGTGGCTCACTATGATATCTTCAATAATCATGCTTGTGTATAGGTACATGTTCATAAATGTATGTACTCGTATGATAAAAGTAGAAATTAATGCCGGGTTTCCACCAAAGAGACAGTTTTGAAAAACACGGACAAAAACTGAACAAAAACACCAATGTTTTGTAAAAACTGCACAGTTTTTAAAACATTTGTGTCTCTAGAAACTGTTTTAGGAAACAAAACACTTTTCCATCGCGAATGGGAAAATGTTTTTGTTTTCTAAAACAGATAAGACATGTGTTCTTGTTTTTTGTCTGGTTGGTTGAAACACGGACTTTGGTTTTCTGCGACAGTACCCAAGTACACAGTCAGTTATCAGTTGTCATTTTGAGAACTGACCCAATATCTCCAGTCTGTTCAATTGAAACTGTTGGCCTGGGTGATATTTATATGACTTACTCATTTGATTCTAAATAGACTATCATATTTTATATTTGTGCTCACAGTGTAACTAGGCAATATCAATATCTCTCCTTCACTCTATCTCATATAATATATTTAACGGGTTATATGTAACAAGCTTGTAATGTAATGAACAGTCAATAAAGCAGTTGGAAATCAGAACTCAGAAACACAACATGGCGCAGCCGGTTTAGCGAACAAACGCTGAATAAAAAGTCAAGTGAGGAACAAATTAAAATAAAATAAGTGATTTAAGTTCCGTGATTCTATATTAAAAGAAACTATTTAGAAACATAATAATAAAAATATAATAACATACTGAATATTGAACTTTAAAACCAACTCCGTGAAAATAACTGTTTCCAATAGTGCCTAATAGCCGTAAACCGAAATGGAATATAACAGACCCGAGCCGTTATCCATGGAAGGCAATCTTGCCGAAAATTTCAAAATCTTTTTGAAAGATTTCGAAATTTACCTGGAGGCAACTGAGATTGATTCGAAATCCGATAAGTGCAAAAAGGCTAATTTTTTGAACTTTATTGGAACCGAAGCCCGACAAAAATATTATACTTGGGATATTGCGACAGATGATACTGCCAAAGAATAGAGATTATTGCTAACAAGAAATGGGACTCTATACGAATTAAGAGTGCCTGCCTAGTAGTTGCATATGTGTTGGATTCCATCAGTACACGAAGGGGTAATGCGGAATAGCAAGTATGTTACTCATACGATGAAACGTACTAGGCAGTTGGAATTTGAAGAGCTTTTTAAAATGTTGCCGTCCCTATCCCTCTAAAGGCAACTTTCATTTGATTATTTGCTTATCAATTGGCAATGCGCTTTTGCTTAAATCGTATGAAGTGCCACCCCCCTGATACTGCAACTTTAATTGATGTGCAGGATGCGTTTAAAACATATTGCAATCCTAAAAAGAACACAATCTACGAAAGAATGAAATTTTACAAACGAGTACAGAAAGCTGGTGAGCCATTCGATAATTTTCAAAAGGATCTGCGAGCGCTGGCTGAAGGTTGCGAATTTGGAGCAGAGAAAGACAACATGATTAGGGATTTCATCATACTGGGACTTAAAGACAAAAGTCTTGGAGACAAACTCATGAGCACTTCGGACCTAACTCTGAATTCTGGGATAAATGCATGTCGAATCACTGAATTGGAACTGTTTCAACATAACAAAAAGAAATTAAGTTTCAATAACAATTTTCAATTTAAAAACAAATTTAATGATTTTTAATCTGATTCTAGATCGCCAGAAATAATAAAATGTGGTCAGTGTTTAAGAGAGCATCCGCGAAGGAGATGTCTGGCATTTGGAAAAATTTGTAGGTTATGCAAGAAGGCCAACCACTTTTATAAGGCATGTAGACACTTTGAAGGAAGAATAAAAGATACGAATCAAATTGCGGTAAACAGTCCGGATAGTGATAGCAGTGATGAATGCTCAGGCTCAGGTATCAATGCTATGAAAACCTTGTATATAGATAGCCTCGAAGATAATTTGAAGTGTGCTAAGTCAAGAAATCAATCACAATGGTTCGAAAGTTTGAAATTTGGTAATGTGAAAATAAACTTTAAATTGGACACAGGGTCAGAGGTTAATGTTTTACCGTTGAAGCATTTACAGAGAATTAATCAGAATGTCGTAATGACTCCTGTGAATATAGTAGATAGAAGCTTACGGTGGGAGTAAATTAAAACCACTCGGTTCAGTAAATCTTAGCTGCAAATATAAAAATCTTGACTTAGTACAAAACTTCTTAGTTATCGAAACTTTATCGTCTCCAATTTTGGGTCTTCAAAGTTGTCGGGATTTCGGATTGATTAAGAGAGCTGATAGTATAATAGCTCTGGAGAAGAGTAAATTCATTGAAGAAAATACAGACGTTTTTACAGGGTTAGGGTGGTTTCCAACTAATTATCAATTGAAAATTATTACTGATGTTAGTCCCACTGTTAAAGCTGCCAGGCGCATACCATTGTCTTGGGTGAAAAATCATTTAAAACAGTTAGAAAAATTAAGTATTATTGAAGCCGTGGAACACCCTAAAAGTTGGGTTAGCAATATCGTAGTAGTGGAAAACGGAATGGTGAAATTAGGCTTTGCCTTGATCCGCAAGACCTAAATAAAGTTTTGATCAAAGAAAATTTTTTAATTCCTAAATTGGAAGAGTTATCCGCGAAACTAGCTGGGGCAAAATATTTCACGGTTTTGGATCTCAAGCAGGGATTTTGGCAAATAAAATTGGATGCGGAATCTAGTGATATTTGTGCTTTTCGCACCCCTTTGGCTGCTACAAATTTAAAAGACTTCCGTTTGGTCTGAATGTCGCTCCTGAAGTTTTTCAGAGATATGTTTCAAATCATTTCAACGATTTGCCGAATACTATTTCTTATATTGACGACCTCTTGGTATGTGGAAGAACTCAGGCGGAACATGACCAAAACTTGGAAAAGGTATTACAACGGGCAAGAAAACTCAATATTAAATTTAATCCAGAAAAGTTACAGTATAAGGTGAATAGTGTTAAATATGTTGGGCAAATATTTTCCGCTGATGGAATGAGGCCCGATCCTAATAGGATAAAGTCTATAATAAATATGCCTCCACCTTTAGATAAAAAAGGTTTGCAGTCATTTATGGGAACGATTTTTTTTTTGAGAAGCTTTACTCCTAATTTATCTGCTGCAAGTGGAAACTTACGAGATTTACTTAAAAAGGGAAAAGAGTTTTTATGGACTAATGTACATGTAAAAGAATTCGAAAAACTGAAGTCATTAATAAGTAAAACACCTACATTGCAAAATTTTGATGAAAATAAAAATATTATTATTCAATGTGATGCTTCGCAATCAGGTATAGGAGCTTGTCTTCTTCAAGACAGTGGCCCAATATGCTATGTCTCACGTAGCTTAAGCCCAACTGAAAAAAACTACGCCCAAATTGAAAAAGAATTGCTCGCGATAACATTCACGTGTAGAAAATTTCACTTTTATATTTATGGAAAAACGGTGAAAGTCCAAACTGATCATAAGCCTCTAATATCTATTTTTAAACGAGATTTAAGTAAAGTACTTATGTATATATGCGACTAGATTGCAAAGAATGCGTATGTCACTACTAAAGTATTCTCTTAATGTTCAATTTGTTGTTTGAGTCAACCATAGAAGAAGAGGATTTTAATGAAGTTGTCCACTCAATCAATGTCAGTGACAAAAGAAAATCTTTGATACAATTGGCTACCCAAAATGATTTAGAGCTAGTCGCACTTAAAGAATTGTGTCAAAATGGATGGCCGACTAGTGTGAATAAGATATCGGAAAATTTGAGAGTATTTTATAAAAATAAGGGAGAAATATATGTAGATGATGGGATTTTATTTTTCGGCGATAGGGTTATAATACCAAGGGAAATGCGAAAGGAGATCCTTATGCTTTTACATGGAGCGCACTTAGGCGTGGACAAAACAATAAATCGGGCAAAGGAGTTAATTTATTAGCCCAAAATTAATCGCGATATAGAAAATATGATACAAAGTTGTTCAATATGTCAGAAGTATCAAAATAAAATTTCTAAAGAGCCTATTATGTTTCACAATATTCCCTCATTTCGTTTTATGAAATTAGGTATGGATATAATGTAGTATGAAGCCCAAAATTATTTAATTGTGGGGGATTATTTTTCAAAATGGATTGAAATCTTAGAACTAAAGACAAAAACTATAAATGAAATAATAAACTACTTGAAGAAATTATTTGCCACACATGGTATACCAAATGAGATAGTTTGTGATAACAATCCTTTCAATTCATTTCAATTCGCAACATCCGCCGAAAAATATGATTTTAAAATTAATTTTTCTAGTCCCTATTATCCGAAGTCACATGGATTTGCTGGAAAATGTGTGGGAATCGCAAAAAAATTGTTGAAAAAATCTTTGGAAAGTGGTACTGACCTAAACCTTGCGCTTCTGGAGTTTCGTAATACCCCAATTTCAAGCCTTGGTGCATCTCCAGCACAAAATCTTTTTTTCTAGACAGTGTCGAACTTTACTTCCTACGCATATTAGTAAATTAGAACCATTCATCGTGCATAATATTCCAGAGAAAATCAAAATAAGACAGGAAAAAACTAGAAACTATTACAATCAAACGTCTAGAAGTCGACCAGATTTTGAAATTGGTCAAAATATTACATTCCGAAATCCCGATGACTTATGGCATCCTGGAAGAATAGTTGGTATATGCAATGAACCTAGATCATATATGGTACAACATTATGAAGGGGGTGTATATACAATAGAAGAAATAAAGAATTTATTAATGCAAGAAAAACTCTTAATGAAAGTAGCCTGGAAACGAAGGTAACAAATCAAATCCCTGAGCATTCATCATCATTACCACCAAACCGTATTGAAATCCTGGGATCAAATGAAGATAAACCGAATAAAAACAATTGTCAATATTACGTTACCAAAGCCGGCCGGATTGTTAAACCTACAAAACCGTTTCAAATCAATATGTGACTTAAACACTGATACTAAAAAAAAATCATTTTTATTATGTAATCTAAAATATATATACTCGCATATCCTATGTTAAATTAAATTCTTATACTTTTTTATTATTCGATTGAAGTGAAATTTGAATTCAAACTAAAAAAAATTTTATTATTTCATGGATACTATGAAATGGAGGAGAGATGTTGGCCTGGGTGATATTTATATGACTTACTCATTGGATTCTAAATAGACTGTATCATATATTTGTGCTCACAGTGTAACTAGGCAATATCAATATCTCTCCTTCACTCTATCTCTTATAATATATTTAACGGGTTATATGTAACAAGCTTGTAATGTAATGAACAGTCAATAAAGCAGTTGGAAATCAGAACTCAGAAACACAACAGAAACAGTTTGTTTACATAAAACAGAACTGTTTTCAAAAAACTAAACTTATTTCTGTTTTTGCTTTTGAAGACAAAACCATTTTTCTAAAGAATTTCATGCAGTCATTATGTCGTCCTTTAACGAACATTTTTAATACATCATTGTCTACAGGTGTTTTCCTTGATGAATGGAAGGTCTATTTTATTACTCCTGTTCATAAGAAGGGCCCGAAACGTCATATATAGGTAGACAATTATAGTCCTACTCGTATTGCCAAATTATCGGCTATCCCGAAGCTTTTTGAATTGATTGCTAAAAAGAAAATAGATGTTTTGATCAGCGAATTGATATCGCCATGTCAGCATGGCTTCCTTAAAGGTAGATCAACTACAACAAATTTAGTTTCCTTTACTAAATTTGTTGCTGATTCTATGGAAGAGGGAATGCAGGTTGACGTGGTGTATACCGATTTTTCGAAGGCTTCCGATAAAGTTGATCACAACATATTACTTCGTAAATTAGAAAATTTGGGTATACAGTCGACTTTTCTTCCTACTTAACTGATAGGACTCAGTTTGTGAAGTTAAACGGCTGCACATCGCGCTCTATGATAAGATGTACATCGGGAGTACCACAAGTAAGTCATTTAGGGTCGATATTCTTTTTAGTCTTTGTAAATGATATCATCCAAAATTTCGAATACGTGCGGGTGTGGCAGTTCGCGAATGATATGAAAATTGGCAACGTAAGAGACTGTTTTAAAATGCAATGCGATTTAGAGAAATTGCAGGATTGGTGCCGCGATAATAATTTAGATTTAAATGTTAGTAAATGTAAAGTTTTGAGCGCGTTTAGATTAAAAAATCCTCTCTTTTATGACTACTCCATAGCAGGTAGTATTCTTGAAAGAGTCTGTGAGATATCCGACCTTGGTGTAATTTTTGATCAGAAGCTTTCATTTCGACCACATATTGATTACATTTTGTCAAAAGCGAATAGCATGTAAGGGTTTGTTAAACGTAACGCGCGTGAATTTAATGATCATTATACTTTGAAGATTCTATATTCTTCATTTGTTCGTTCGAGTCTTGAGTATTGCTCAATTGTGTGGAATCCTTTCTATAATGTTCATGTCAAACGTATAGAGAGAATTCAACATAATTTTACTCGTTTCGCAATTTACCAAATTGGCTGGCGTTTCAAGCCTGAATATGGTACTCGTTGTTCCTTACTGGGTTTGCAAACGTTAGCTTATAAAAGGACTTTCCTGAACGCAATGTTTATAAGAGACTTGCTTTGCTCTCACGTTTTGTGTGAAGATATTAAAAATTACTTTGTAGTTAGAAATAACTCATACGATTTGCGACGTAACAATCTTTTTACTCAGCCTTATGATAGAGTGAATTAAGGTCTTAATGAACCGATTACGCGATCTGTTATCCTATATAGCAGCTTGAAGGATATAGTTGATTTTCACTCAATTAACAAACTTATTTTTAAAAGAGAATATTTTAATAAATTTCCAGTCTAATTTAACAAACTCCTAGGATTCGCACTCGATGGATTGATTAGTCACTTACGTTGAGTAAGTAAAGTGATGCTGAGAAGCCCAGTCCCGGGATGAAAGTTTCTGTGATGCCCAAAAAAACCGTTTTTCAAAACTATCTCGTTGGTGAAAACACGGCATTAGTGGTGGTAAGAAGTACACACCAATAATTGCTAAACAAATTCTTGATTCAAATTTTTTAACATGCATACTGGATTTTTACTCACCAGAAATGATGGCTGGGCGGTGGATATGATAAAATCGCTAAAATGTTTGCACAATTTACATAAAATACTGGGCAAAGAATAAACAGTATAACAATTGGAAACACACGCGACATGTCAACTATAATCCGCTCCAAGCTAAATAGAAAGCTGCATTGGTTACTTACTTACTTACTGTTCCTAACGAACTAATAAAATGCTATACTTGTTGCTTGCCAATCGTGCTAAAGCTTATCTTGAGAGAATGGTACAATGGTTCTCTCTATCGAATGGTGTACAGATTAAATTTTCAAACTGCGTCACCCACCGAAATTTTCGATGTTCTCATACTCGTATATGGCGAATCATTGAATTGGACAATTTCACTGAGATTTATTTAACAAATGCAAAATTTGTGCAACAGTGGCGGTCCACGACTCGTGAAGCCACGGGGGCATTAAATTTACATATGTAATTTCCAAAAAAAAGAAAAGACACCTATCGCAAGCCATGCTGGTGGTTTACTAGCTGGAGGGGGCCGCAAGGACACGCAGAATTAGTGATTCGAGCGTTTTAAAAGTGATAAAAGTGTGATTGGACGATAGGATTCGACGAATGTCGCTTTTTACAAGGTTGATTGGGATCACTATTCCTTTCTTCCAGAGTTCCGGAATGAGCAACGATGTAATGGATAGATTAAATGTAGCAGTGATAAGGTGCGTTTAGATTTAGCGAAACCACTCGCGAAACTGATGCGCTAGGCGAAATTGCGCGTAGTGTAAACGTGTTCCTCACCCGAAACTGTCACACTGGCCATGGGTGGATGTCGGGTGAGTTTCCTCGCGCGACAGTTTCGCGAGTGGTTTCGCTAAATCTAAACGCACCTACAAATTCGATAGCTAGTACGTCGAGGTGTCTGAGCATTGCCATTGAGATTCCAATAGGGTCCAAGGCTTTCGAGTTATTCACCTTCCTTAGCCGGCTATTACACTATGAAAGTTCTTTTACAAATATCTTTTATAAAAGACAGTTTCAAAAAAGTCTTATAGTGTAATAGCCGCCTGAGAAAAGATTTGCGACATGAGCGTTGCTTGTTTCAAGTACTTTTCTTACAAGCTTGCTTGCCCCTTTGGCATCTAATCTCATTCATAAAAGTTCTTTTGAAATATCTTGCTTCAAAGATATTTGTAAAAGAACTTTTATAGTGTAATAGCCGCCTTAGAGCTGCAACCAATTCGTCTATGGTGCAGACAGATATGTTGTCTGCGATTCGGTTGTGGATCCTCCTACGGATTATGCGCTTAAGTCTGTCTGGTGGTGGCTGTTCAATACTGGTCGCGGTCCTGAAAGCATGACCGGTTAAGGAAATGACAGTGAGCAACAGAGATGGCAAAGCATTGTGTAAGTGAAAGAGAGACGCATTTAACTGATACAGTCGCACATTCGACGCACACGAAAGAGCAGAATGACAACCAACCAATTTTCGTTAGGCCTGTTTCTTAGTAATTGCAGTAGAGAGAAAAAGACAGAGAGGCCGGTAGACGTATTTGTTTAGAAATCATAGGCTGGGGAAACGAACCAACAAATTTTTCCGGTATATTTCCCATCTAAAGACCCTCTCAGATAAGCGACACTCTCTCTTCAACTTACGAATATACAATACTTCACATCTCTGTTACTCACTGTCAAATTGTCTGATCCTGTAAGTTTCCCAGAACGCGGCCAATGTTAAATGAAACGACTTGCGCGGTGAGTAGGGTCCTCAACTGAATTGCCTCCAAACTGAATGGCGACATTCCCTTTTTGTTTGGTGGATTATAAAGGGCATGGACTGTCGACCATAGTTTGCTCACACCCGTAGTTATGTTGCAGTTATTTAGATGAGTACTCGATTTTAACCTCCCTGAATTCAGCTACCCAGTCAGACAAGAATTGAAACTTGATCGATCCTGGATCGAAGACTGTCTACTAAGGAATTGATGACTTTATCGATGACACGTCGGAGACATTTGTATGGGTATGGCCGCTTTTGCGATACCGAAAATGATGACAGGAATCGATCCAAAATTGATGACGGTAGTCGATGTAGAATCGATGACAGGATTCGGTGTGGAATCGACGCTGAGATCGAATTAGGATTGATGACTGTAGCCAACGAGGAATCGACACTGAGATCGGATTCGGATCGATGGCTGTATAAATGTGTAAAATCTATTTAAGTCTGATATACAATTCGTCCAGAAACTAAAAGTGTCGTGAAATCTCTTTTTGTATTGATTTCACGGCACTTTTAATTTAATGGCGGACTGTATTCCAGGCTTATAAAAAAAACTACATATTCCGTATTCCATAATATGAAAACATGGGTCGCCAAATGCCAGATACTCAATTGCCCTAACCCCTTGTGGGGCATAGCGCATCAACTGTACCATGTGGCCCAGTTGACGTTTCGTTGGCATGAACTGGTTTCGGAGAATGCAGTTGCCAGCATGCACCTCCTGCACATCCATGGCCACGAACGTCGTTGTGGACGGGATTTGAACCCGAAACGCCGGTAGTCAAACATGAGATTGATGCCTCAACACACTGCGCTACCGGTCGCTCCTAATGCCAGATACTTTCAAATGAATGCAAACTTCAGGTTAATTGATTACCAGAATCGATATATAATCGAAAACATTTGAATTTTTCGAGCTTCGGAGGCAAACCGATGAATGGAATTGCTATAGGATCGAAGACTTTTCGATTCCACTGGAATCGGAGACAAATGGCTTGCTGGGTACTTGTCTATGAATTTCGCGGTTTATTTGGTGAATTCTAAGATCGTTGGGCTTTACGCTTCTGATGCTCCTCTGTCAACCTGGCGGCTGAGGTAGGAAAGTTAGGCCGAATTTCAGGAATACGTTCTGCAGGAATGAATTTCGCAGCCGCTTTATTTTGGGCCTTCGTGAAGTCGGATTCGGCCTTGCGTACGTCGATAAGAGTCGGCCGTCTGCTTTATTGTGGTTGATAAAAGTGCAATGTTCACCAGATACGACATTTGTCAGTTTAGCAAGCCTTATCTCGATTGGCAAATGGTCCGATGACAGCGTAAGGGTCAGCTCGCATTGAGCTTCATAGATGTAGCAATGGCAATACGTGTCGCGTGGCTAGACAGATGTGGCCCAAAGTGGATCCCAAACGATCCTCTGGTCTACTGATGCTAAACGGAAATCATCTTAGAACTATCGTGGGGGTTTTAACTGGACATTTCTAAATCGGGGAACATGCCAGGAGATTTCAGATTCCGCACTATGATTTCTGCAGGAGCTATTTTACATAAATGGGAACGAGGCAGAGGAGGAAAGTACGTTTCACGTTCTGAACACCTGCCATAGCTGCAGCTATGGCGAGCTGTAAGAAACGCTATTTTCACATATGACATGATAATATCGTTATCTGACCATGGTTATATATCAATCATAATGACCGTTGGATGATTCGGCTGTGCTACTTAGGTAATAAAAATCAAAACAGTCCAATCTGGACCATAGCTTCCAGATGAGTTAGCATCAAATCATTTTCTAGATCGCGACTGTGTGTTTTGTGCAGAGGTGTGTGATCAACAACATGCTCAACCGAGCTATTTACCCCATAAATGGGTACTCATTCTATAGCTGAGTGGGCTCATAGTCCAATACGTAAATCCCCTTATCGAACCAGGGCTTAGTGCATAGAAGGCGAACGTGCTTGGGTGCGACCTTTTTAAATTTGTATTGTTTTCCGTCCACGACTCTTGACTTATAGTCGGAAGTTTGAAATCTCTGGTCACAATAAAGTTGACGTTAGGATAGATGTTCAGGCGGCCAGGGTACGACGTCGGGCTGTTGCACCACGATGATGACGAGGATAGATATTTATACTTTAGAACATTTAAAATCAAAAAACAGATTCGAATCATTCATATCTGGATCATGAATGAATAAAACGGCATGGATCTCAAAAATCAGTTCATACATTCAAAATCTAACAGTTGGTAGTACTTACTAAAATAAGAAGAAGACAATGTTAAAGAAGTGGGAGTTGTCAGTTATCCAGGTTCAATCCAATTGAATTGAATGAAATGCGTTTTCTGTGCACGTATCTTGTTTACGACATGTTAATTTTTCAAATATACAATTCACAATTTAATAGATACCTATACAGCACACGCATCTCTTTAAATTCCACCTATGACAGCCAATTTCCGTTCGAGAACTGTCAGATAGATATCAGGGCGACAACCTTGCGGATGTAATGGCACGACCCAGCAGCACAAATCCAACAATATCGAACAACAGACCTGGATCAAAGACCGGTCTGCCCATTTGTATGGAGATCCTATGAGATATGGGCGAATCGAATGCACCGAATATAATTATCAGAACCACCACATGGATGACGGAGCAAAAAATATTTCTGATCACCGCTAACGCTCTTCTCTCTTGATTTCTCCATGACTTTCATTATAAAGTGTGTGACAACGAGAGTGGCGTTCATCATTCGCAGACTGCATAGCCGAGCAGTTGAGAAACCGCTTACGAGCAGTGTGTGACTCTGGGTAACTTCTGAACACACCCAATGTCAACTGATTTATGTTTCTGTTCAGCTCTACATATTTTCAAACTATCCATTTATGGGTAGACATTTCACCAACACCTCATGAATTTCAGATATTTTACGATGAGAAATTGTCCTGAGTAAACAGTAAAAGCAAATACAAGAAGTGGCAGACACAGACACATCCATTTGATCCATTCAAAAAAATTCACCGTGATAACATCGATGTGTTGTAAGAGAAAATTGAAATTTTTTTTTTTTAATTTTCTTTTACAACCCACTGCCGTTGCCACGCAAATAATTGGATTACTTGGATAAAAAACAAAAACTTTCTAATCTCACGTCAACGTGTTTTTGCCCCCAATACATGAAGTGAGGGGCAATACTTGGATCAGGGTGTGATTAAACATTTTAAATTTCACTATCGGTCCAGTTTTGGTTATTTGATATTTTAAAAAAGAATGCGTGGTTGTCTTGGAAAAAATAAATATATGGTGTGGCTGTGGATGGTGTCCGGTTACAAGAGCGTACACTGCCGATATTTACTGTGACTATCATGCAATTGTTTCTCTTTGTGTAATAATAATCGTCATATCTAGTTAATGTTCAACATTTATTGTAACTTAGCCTTCTTATCTCCATTAAAAATAAAAATACGACAGGTCCGTTTGAATAGATAATAAATAAAACAGCTTAAACTGATCACTATCACTAAACAAAAAATAAAAATGTCATATGAATGAATTTCCCAGAACGGCGTATGCAATACTGTTGACCGCAAATGTTCGGGATCGGGATGACGTAAAATATATTCAATCCACCATATTGCGGTTTCCATTGGCGGTTGGGGCCGATCTCTAAAACGCGATGATCTAATTCGCATTCGTTCTCTGTACGAACTGTTTTTCAATACTGACCGGATAGCGTTATCTAATTTTTCTAGGGTTAGTGCATGAACGTCCAATGTCACCGAAACTCCAGCTGCAGCTGATTTTCGTGAATTCTACCAAATGAAAATTGTCCTTGGTTATAATATCTGCGATATTAAAAGTAAGCAACTAATTTACCTGGATTTGGTCTAGGAAAAACGGTATTGTAACCATCGGCACTCCATGCCAGGTGGCCTCATTTGTACTTAAACCGCCTCCGTGGGAAATGAATAGCTTGAGTTTTGGGTGAGCTGTAATACATAATGTTCAAATTTCATGAAATATTGTAGTTGAAGTACGTGTATATTTTTTTTTAAAGGAAACCGACCAAGTATATCATTCTGCGGAAGCCATTTGGTCACCATAAGATTCGGAATCCGACCTTCCGATATGTCCTTTTCAAATTTCCAGATAAAATTTAGATTTGGAAAGTTCTTTACCATCTCTATGACTATTCGCTGATTTTCAGCGGAGAACATTTCTGTGTCAACATTGGTTCCGAAACTAATCAAAACTACTCCGTCTTTTGCCGACAAAATAAAATGTTCCAAATCAGCATTTAAAGGTTTCGGTTCGTCAACTTCCAATCCGCCCACTTGGATAACGTTCGGACCGAACGAAATTGCTGAATCTATCGCAGGATGCAAATTGAATAAGGTCACTGTGGTTCTTTGTTCAAGGCTCTGAAGAGATGGGAGTGGATATTTGTAAAAGGTCCTCGCTAGCTTTTCGCGTTTGGGAATGAGAATATAGTGCCTATATCTGCAATAATTGTGGGAGTCAGTATGTTACAAAATCCGAATTTAAATTTATGTAGTAATTTTTATAAAGGACAAAATACTTACATGTAATCTATAACGATGTAATACATATTCTCTAATCTCTGAAAAAATGTCATATCTCCTTCAAATGTCATACTTGGGATTGGCATATAAGATGCGAAATAGTGAGAGCCCAAAATCTCCGATATTTCAGGTGTGTATTTATATGCTGAAATTCCAACTAGCGGAGGATTCCGAAATTTCTGTAGAAGTCCAAGAAGACATGGTCCAGCGTTTATATCATGAATTACCAAATCCACTTTGAAATCATCGGGATAATTTTGTACAGCTGAAAATCCTTCGGACATGAGGCTTCCTTCACAGGTGATGTACAAATATTCGTATAACATTTCAATCAATCTACTATGAGTTGCCGTAGTGAGATCACATAATTTAAATGAAAATTTTTGCTGCATAAGTTCCATGATTTTGTCTAAGTGGATATAATGGACATTTTTGGGTGCGCTCTTTGGCTTAACGACAGACAAAACTGTAACATTATGACCGCGATCGGCTAATTTATTTATGATTTTCTCATTCCTGAAAGAAATTAGAACGTAGTTGTAACATCACTTACATTTTTATAGAGTTCTAACAAAAATTCAAATCATCATCACAAAATTTACATTTGAATTTCTTTTAAGGCGCGATCGGCACACACGATCGCGCACAACCATGGCCTTCCAACTTCTATGAAATTGATAATTCGATGGAAGTTGGGTCGCGGTTGTGCGCGACCCTGTGTGGCGACCATTAGATCTATCGAATATTGCAGAACAAAATATATGTATTTACTGTTGACTGAAATTTTTGAATTAAATACTTCGATTTAAGCCCAAGATTGCAGGCTCATGTACTCGTATAAACAGCCAAGGTGGAAAATTTTACAGTGTGTACTTTTGTTTTGTATAGGTTTGTGTTTTTTTGGGGTGCTAAATACGAATCCGGGGTTTCCCAACAAAAATTCGGCTGGGAAATTTTTTTATTGACCAAAATAACGTTTTTCTGCTAACCTTCGGAAGATTATTTTAACATAACTATTTGGCACAATCTCGGTCCTATTGACCCGATTTTACCCGCAACGGGTGCAAGCACCGAGTTGCTGGGCTCGGACGCATTCGGCTGATGTTCCGCCGATATCCTGACGTATAAAATTTTTAATGGAGGTTGCTAAGCACATTCCGCACCATTGGACAAGTATGTAAAATAATATACTTCCGCATTGTGCCGATAATGCTGTGCGGTAGGTTCAGCTTGTCAAGGGAAGTCAGAAGTGCCTTAGGTACTATACCGGTAGCCGACAATATTACAGGCACTGTCTGCACATGGTCAAGATGCCAAAGCAGTTTGATTTCTTGAGCCAGTGCACTATAGTTTGCCCTCTTCTCCGCATACTTTCTCTCGATATTGCTATTATGGGGGATAGCAATATCGAGTATGTATGCGGAGCGACTCGTCTTGTCGACTAGGAGTACATCGGGTTTGTTGTGGGCGACAGAGTGATCAGTGATAATCTGGCGATCCCAGTACATTTTGAAGCGAGTGCTGTCAAGCACTGCTTGTGGAGTGTTCTGGTGGATCGGAAGTGTCTCACTGATCAGCTGATGCTTGTATGCAAGATGTTGATGGATTACCTTGCATACCGCATTGTGTCTATCTATGTACTCTGCCGGTACCATTGCAGAACAGCTAGAGATGAGATGGTCTAGTGTTTCCAGCACCGAACCACACATTCTGCATCGGTCATCGTCCACCCGTTGCTTGCATATATGTTTAAGATATGCACGGGTGGGGACCACGCCATCCTGAATGGCAATCATAGACACTTCTGTTTCGGCATAGAGATACCCTGCACGAAGCCATCTGTTCGACAGGTGAAGATCGACAAATGGCTGTCACAGGCAGCACACGTGTTTACCATGCATTGCCTTCCATTCGTCGATTTGCACTTGGTCGGACTCCACCAAACTTAAAGGAGCAAATGACTGATCCTTCAAGTTAAGCGGAGTAAAACCGTCGTCTGCCTTGCAGACAGCGTCATGCAGAGGACTCGATGTTGTTTTGCCGTAAAAATAAGCGCGAAGTGAGTCGATCTGCCTATGGTGTTGACCTGCAATGTCGACTTAACCTCTACCTCCAATGTCTCGGGGTAAACACATTCGGTCCACTGCCGATTTTGGATGTAACATTCGGAATTTGGTCATTGTTACACGAACCCGCCGTTGGATTGCCTCCAGGTCGGTAGCAGACCATGGCACAATCCCGAATGAATAGGTCAGTGAAGGAATGACATAGAGGTTAATCGCGCTTATTTTGTTTCTTCCGACAAGTTCGTTTTGAGAACCAGTTTCAACCTGCGCATAAACTCCACCAGCAGTCCCTCTCTCAAGTCAACCACGCGGGCATGCGCGCCCTGCAGAATTCTTAGGTACATACTTATAAAAGTCTGCCTCCGACATTGCACCTATGTGGATATCGTCCAAGGTGAAGCCGGGATGCGGTTCGTGAACGCCTTTACGAATGGCACGGATTTTGCATTTGTCCAATTCAAAATCCATTCGAATGTCACGACTGAAGTTCTCTGTGATCCGCAGCAGACTTTTAAGATCTTTATCGCTTCCCGAGTATAGTTTGATGTCATCCAGATACATTAAGTGAGTGAGCTTAACTATTATTAACATAACTATTTTTATTGTTTTGAATAAAATATTTTTTTTCTGTATTTTTATTAATTTATTGGCTTTTGGAGTATCAAATACGAATCTTAGGTTTGCCATCAAAAGTTTTGACGAAGTAACTCTTTTCAGAATAAAATAACGAAATAAAATTTGTTCGGTTTTGTTTTTTGTACTTTTTCGGTTTTCTCTTAATATCTCCCAAAGTGTACGTCGTAAAGAAGAAATTACTCTTAGGCCGCAATTACACGATAATATTTATACCATAATATCCATTTTTAGGGTTTTGTAGTAAAAACAAAACCCTTATGAAATCGGTCATGCGTCCGTCTGTCTCTCGATGAAATATCTCAGGAACCGCCGAAGCTACATGCATGAAATTTGGTGGAAATATGTAGAAGTGCTAGAATTATCTGGAGAAAGCGATGCGTCGTTATAGGTCAAGTTAAAGGGGGGGGGGGAGGTTTTTTTTTTTAATTCGAAGAAACGGGAAAAGAGGAAGAGAGGAAAATATGTGATCTAACTTTGCCCCCCCCCCTGCATTTCGAGACCGTTATACTATTTATTGTTATTATATACTCTGGGGGATAGCCGAAGCAGACCACTAAAGTTTGGGTCCCTTTTCGCCCCCTCCCGGTCATCAGTGGCTTCCAGATGTCGACTGATAATTGTCGACCTCTTTCTTCATCACTGAGTCCCGTGTTATTGCAAGCATTTGTTTGAAGCTGAGTTCACTCATGGCTTCTACACTTACCGTGTGCCTGCCTGTGATCCTCAACCTCGTGCTAGCCAGTGCTGGACATTCGCACACAATGTGTGCTGCCGTCTCGGCCTCCTCCAGGCATAGCCTGCAAACGTCATCTTCCCCGATTTTCATCTTGGCCAGATGAGCCTTAAAATTACCATGCCCTGTGACCAAGGCAGTTATCCAGCTTAGGGTACTCCGTTTATAACTAAGTACCTTTCTCGCTTCCCTGCCTAAAGGGCTGGTCATTGCATTCCGAGCTTGTTTGCAAGTGACTAGCTCCTGCCATCTTTGTTGATGCATGGAGTCCATCCACTTCCCAACCTTCGCTCCAATCATGCCGCTCCCCAGAGCAACTCTGGGTTCTGGGCCAATGAAAGTTGCCGCAGATCCCTGTTTTGCTAAGGCATCCGCCGCCTCATTTCCTGTTGTACCTATGTGTCCTTTTACCCACATCAGCGTAACCGTTATACTAAGAAATATGAAAATTTACAGAAAAGCGGCATTTCGCTAGCATAGAAAACCAAAAATAATAGAATTTTAAAATCTCATCCAAAAAGGTTAATAATAGTACATTTCTATAGTTGCAGTTAGCACACCCCTCAAGCACATCCGAAGTCAAAAATATTGATGGCCAATGATAACCAACATCATAGGCAATAATATCTCCGAGATTCATTACAATCACTTAATACTTAATAATAGTACATTCATTTAAAGTTATGCATTTTGACACTTTCCATACAAAAAATACACCTACCGGCTTCATGCATAGGTGCGAGTACTGTTTGCATGTTGTTTTTCGTAGTGCGAATTGCAGTTATTTAATAAACCAATTTTGGAACGGTAAAGATTGCTCGGGCAATGCACTCATTTACAACTGAGTGATCGATATGGCAGTCAGCGAGAAAAACGATTGTTCGCATACATACACTTCTAAATAATTAGTGTTAGTGTCACTACCCACTGTCGATCTCGAACTCGAACACGAACCTGGTACAAGTGGATTGGTTTTTATATCTGAAGTGTGTGTGTGTCAGAGGACATTTGTACCAGTGTCTTATGTTTAGTTCGATATTGACAGTGGGTGGTGAAACTTACACAAATATTGCCGAATGATTTCTTTTAAATAAAAATTAAACTTTAAAATAAAGACTATGTAATAAGGAGAAAGATTGCTAAATTTTAAATTTACTGTTTACGTCAAAAAAGGAAATGTATGTATTTATTGCAAAATACACCAAAAATTATTTTGATTTTCTTTCCGTGAGTGAACTTGTTCCTCTTCCCCATTTTTGCTATTTTTAGGAAACTATTGGTGGTTCATATAGCAAATTAAAGATAGTCAAATTAAGTATCTAAGAAATTATTTGTAATAGGTTTCTTCATTGAATGACTACTTTTCATATGTGAGCGTGGCAAATTTTTTTTGATTTCTTAACAAATTTTGATGACTTGCTTCTCGGTACGTTCTCGACTTATTGAGCTGATTTTAGTATCAAATTTGAGCAAATTTAGTGCACTTAGAAAATATGTTATTGCATTTTTCCACAGATTGTATACTTTTGGAAATATGTATGTATGAGTGAAAAACCAAAATAAAGGCGATATTTTAGTCAATATTTCCATTTCCCAGCTGAATTTTTGGTGACAAATCTTCGATTCGTGTTCAGCAATAAAAAATACATAAATGCACACAAAAACCAAAAGTACAGCAAAACTTCCAATCTCAAAACCCTACGATACTGAAGTATTTGTTTACTCACCATAAATGATGGCTAGGCGGTGGAAAGGATAAAAGCACTAAAATGTTTGCACAATTCACATAAAATATTGAATGAAGAATGAACAGTGTAACTATAGAAAACACACGCGTCATATCAACTGTCTTGAATCTGAAGCTGAATGGCGAGTTACTTCGTTTACCGTCCGTAAACTAATGAAGTATGTACTGACTGATATCGTGTAGCAAACAATCATGAGTGATTGTTGCTCGGATTTCTCTCGCTCAAAGCGTGGAGATAAGACCAAAGATTAGACATTACTAAGATACTGCACTTCATACAAATTAACGCAGGCAAATAAACATCGCGGTGCCAATAATTCAAACGTAAATCGCCTTGAGAAAGAGAGAGAGAGATGACAACACTTCAATAATGATAACTACCTATTACCTACTACCGTTTCATTGAATGAGTAACGCTTGTTAGTTGGTATTACCCCTTTGTGCACGCACAATTGGAGCCAAACATATGCAACTACTAGGCACTGGTGTTAGTTTGTAGAAGTGCGGTATCTTTCTAATGTCCAATCTTTAATTAGACTTTCAGACTTGGATTATGCGTGACAATAGAAAAGATGATACTCACATGAGCAACTACATTTAGTGTCATTTTCTGCTGCGTTTTTAAGGTATGCTAAGCTGTAATTTCAAAATAACTTATCACATGATGCTATAACTCGTTTTATAGTTTTTCGTATACTCATGCAAATCACTCCGTGATATAACAAATGAAACCGGAATATAGAGGGCTACGCCCGCAATTCGAGGGTTTTGTAGCAAGCGCTTATTTTGGCATGTAAATACTGGCTCCCTGTTCTTCTTGGTACCCCTCAGCTGAATAAAAACACCATAATTAAATGTTTTACCCATGATATAGTATCTTACATGCCAATTCACAAAAAGACTGCATCTGTCACCTCTCAAAGTAATAGTTTTAATACGAGAAGCTGTAGATAGATATGTATGTATACGAGATAAACTGTCCCACTCTTCGAGATGCTTAACCATTCATATTGTATTAAGACGACATTGCAAATTGCAAACTTGTGTAACGGCTTCGAAATTCAGGGCGGCTGGGACAAATTACGGTCTAATATTTTTTCCTCCTCCACTGTTCCCCTTTCTACAAATCTCAAGAAAATGCCAAAAATGGAATGTACTCAACATTACCTTTCTCACGACACCCCACTTGGCTATACTAGTGGATAAAAAAAATTTACCTTAATTTCGCTTCTATGTGGACCATAACTGCAATTCGCACTACGAAAAACAACATGTAAGTAGTACACGCATATCTATGCGTGAGCCCGGTAGGTGTGTTTTTTGTATGGATAGTGTCAAAATGCATAACTTTAAGTCAATGTACTATTATTAAATATCATGTCATTGTAATGAAACTTAGAGGTATTATTGCCTATGATGTTGATTATCATTGGCCATCAATATTTTTGACCTAGGGTGTGCTTGAGGGGTGCAGGGGTGTGCTAACTGCAACTATAGAAATGTACTATTATTAACCTTTTTGGATGAGATTTAAAAATTCTATTATTTTTGGTTTTCTATGCTAGTAAAATGCCGCTTTTCTGTAAATTTTCATATGTCTAGCTATAACGGTCTCGAAATGCAAGGGGGGGGGACAAACTCGGACCACATATTTTCCCCTCTCCCTCTTTTCCCGTTTCTTCAAATTTGAAAAAACTTCCAGAAATGGAATGTACTCAACGGTACCTTTCTTACGATACCCCATTTGTCTATACCAAACGAAAAAAAAATTTCGACCTTCATTTCCCCTCTATGGCGACCCCCCCTTAAAGTTGACCTATTACGACGCATCGCTTTCTCCAGAGAATTATAGTATTTCTACATATTTCCACCAAATTTCAGGCATGTAGCTTCAGCGGTTCGTGAGATATTTCATGGATAGACGGACAGACAGACGGACAGACGGACGCATGACCGATTTCATAAGGGTTTTGTTTTTATACAAAACCCTAAAAAGGAAACCGTCCCTAAAAACAAAATAATAATTACCCAATCTCTATCCGGACGCACGCATGTATGAATTCTCTAAATTTGGCAGTATTACAGAGATTGGAACACTTGCTAAACTGGTTTAGAAAGAACCAGAAGGAAGCTTCGTTTCGGCCTGGTGCGTATATACCCTGGAGTTGTACAGACCTAGTGGTGATACCAAAAGTACCAATTGGCAACGACCATTTGCATTAAATAGAGTTTCCTATATGACCAGTTAGTTTATAGGGGAGGTTGGCACTCATAGAACAGGATTTTAAAAATTGTCAAAATCAATTAACAAACCCATTATACAAACATTTGTCGAATTTTTTAAATCGCTAGCTTCATTCTATCTAAAGTTGCTTATTTGAAGTCTCACTTGTAGGAGTAGGTTTTTTTTGTCGAACCTTGCGCATTTTTAATAACAACCAACAAGATCCCAGTACAAACATTTGACCAAAATTTCAAGTCATTAGCTTCATTTTATCGAAATTTATCGCTTAGTTGAAGTTTCATTTGTAGGAGAGGTAGGGGTTCCGTCGGTTAGATTTTGCCCATCATTGCCACCAGTTAGATCATGCTATGAACATTTAAGTAAAATGTCAAATCTCTAGCTTCATTCTATCGAAAGTTATCGCTTATTTGAAGTTTCATTTGTAGGGTACTGCTTTGGTTGGTCGGATTTTACGTATTTTCAATATCAGTCAGCTGAATCCTACTACAAATATGTAACCAAAATTTCAAGTCGCTAGCTTTATTTTGTCCTAAGTTATCGCTTATTTTAAGTTCCATTTGTAGGAGAGGTAGGGGTTCCCTGGGTCGGATCTGGCCTAACTTTAATACCAACTAACTCAATCTTACTTTAAAAATTTGACCAAAATATCAAGTTGCTGGCTTCATTCTATCAAAAGTTATCGTTTATTTGAAGTTTCATTTGTAGGGGAGGTAGGAATTCCTTGGGTCGGATCTTGTTCATTTTCAACACCAAGTAGATCTTATTAGCAATATTCTGCTAAATTTTCAACTTGCTAGTGTCATTCTGTCGAAAGGTATCATAATTAAAGAAATACTTAATTTTTTGAAATTTGTAGGGGAGGTAGGCGTTCCTTTGATTTGATTATGCGCAACTTACTAAAACTTAAGCAGCTTCTCACCTCAGGGTTACATGCCAAATATCAGGTGTCTACGTCAATTGGTTCAACAGTTATAGACACAAAACTTGAATAGTAGGGTAGCACGGGGCTCTTTGTAAGAAAATTACCGTTAGTTTTCAACTGATCGATTTTATTTTTCCTTAAGATTATGAGTTTACCCTCACGAACAATCTACTAAAGCTAGAGCTTTTCATGTTTATTTAATCGGGAGTTATAGATACATTTAACTATTTTACATTTGTATGGGAGGTGGGCGTTTTCTTGGCCTGACCATGCCCATTTTCAATACCAACCAACTTGATCATACTGCCAACACTTGACCAAAATTTCAAAGCTCCAGCTTCATTGTGTAGAAACTTATCTTGCGAACGGCAGACAGACGGACAGACAGACAGACAGACAGACAGACAGACAGACGGACGGACAGACATGGCTAAATCGAATCAGGAGGCGACCCTGATCATTTATATTTGCATGTTCATTGCTAGACCTCCGTAGCCTCCTTTAAGATGTTACATATTTTCGTCGTGACAAAAACAATATACCCTATACTATACGGGGGCGACCGGTAGCGCAGTGTGATGAGGCATCAGTCTCATGTTTGACTACCGGCGTTTCGGGTTCGAATCCCGTCCACGACGATGTTCGTGGCCATGGATGTGCAGGAGGTGCATGCTGGCAACTGCATTCTCCGAAACAAATTTATGCCAACGAAACGTTAACTGGGCCCTATGGAACAGTTGATGGGCTAGGCCCCACTAGGGGTTAGGCCAATTGAGTATAGTCCCGCGGCTAGAACAATGGTCATAATGCCTTTCATCCAGGCCTTCATAATGAGCGCATTGATGTCTTCATAGTGACATGGTTAGCATAGTGTACATGCATCAATAGATACATATGTATAAATTGATTATGCAAATTAAACTATAGTATATTGAATATGAGGATATCTTAAGTATATGTATTTTAAAGATAAGGATGAGTATATGGTAGATTCTCCGAAGCTAGTTTATGCCAACGAAACGTCAACTGGGCTACAAGGAAGAGTTGGCGCGCTATGTCCTACAATGCGTTAGGGCAATTGATTGAGTAGATTAAGGAAGATGTAATCGATAGAGCTGTAAATTCTAAACGAACCATTGTTGTTAATTGCCTTGACTCCTCGAGGGACATGAGCTCGTCAACATCTAGCATTTCTATGCCTTCTTGACGTTTCGATAGCATATCTACTTTCCGCAAGTGCAGTTGCTAGTATGCATCTGCTATCCGCGCCGACTTTATACTGGCAAGTTCGGAGCACAGACAGTGACAGTTCTATTTGTACCCGCGGACAGTTTTTTGATCGCGCCGAGATTTGAACTCCGGGCTCCAGATTAGTATCATAGAGCGGTGACTGAACGACAACCGAACCCCGGCTATAGCGAACACTCGGCTATAACGAACAACTCAACAAATCCCGTTTCAAATCTCAAAATATGCGTACATTCGTGTTCGGTTATAACGAACCCGGCTATAACGAACCCGGCTATAACGAACACTCGGCGTTAACGAACCAATTCCAAGTCTTTAGCACTTGTTTCTGTTCGGATATAACGAACTATCGACATGGATTGAGGCAAACTGTGTGGATTTTTTATCATTTCCTAAGTTCGAAGACTTTCTTGTGGTCAGCTATAACGAACTATCGTATCGTGAACGTATCAAGTCCAACTCGGTGAATTTGTAACGGTTTTACGTTTCAAAGAATTTTTCATATGCGTAGTTGTGTTTAAAATTCGAAATTCATATTGAATCAGTTCGAAGAGAAAATGTATCTCATTAAAAGATAAAATCGACATAATTCGGAAATTAGAAAGTGGCTGTGCCAACGCACAAATTTGTAGGGAATACGGTCTTACAAAGTCGACTGTTTCAACCATTTGGTCGAATAGAAAAAACTATCTGAAAGCTCAAACTGAAGCCACGCTCACTGCAAAAAAGTTACGCCCACCGGAGCAAGGAAGTCGATCAAGCCCTTTTGAAGTGGTTTTCAATCAAACGAAGCGGGAAATTTCAAACAATTGGAAAATAGTGTCAATGGAGAATCTGGGGATTCTTTTGAGTGTTCCAGAAGCTGGGTCGATCGCTTTAAGAAGCGTCACAATGTTTGCAGTGGTAAAATAACGAAAGTGCTTCCGTTTCGAAAGAAGCCACTGACAATTGGATTGAAAATGTTTGGCCAGGTATGTTGTATAATTCGTATGCGCCTCATTTTTATTTATCTATTGTACAATATTTAATACGCCGTTTCAAGGTCGCTATTATTAGACACAATAAATAAATGCAAAAATGCAAAAACACATATCGTCTAAGTTCAATTCAGCTTACAAATTTTAGTAATACTAATTAGGTATACGGAGATGTTATTTAAATAAAGACATCTTTAATGGCGATGAAACTGGCCTCTTCTTTCGAATGTTGCCAGATAAAACCCTAAAGTTTAAAGGGGAAAGTTGTTCTGGGGGGGGGGGGGGGGGGGGGGCAACATTCGAAGGAGAGGATTACAGTTTGGGTATGCGCCAATCTTGACGGAACCGAAAAGAAACAGCTTCTGGTTATTGGAAAATCCAAGTCACCGAGATGTTTCAAAAATAAATCGCATCTTCCTGTTAGCTATGAAGCTAATCGAAAAGCGTGGATGACCGGAACAAACTTCCAAAAGCTTCTCCAGGCGTGGGATGAAGAATTGGCGAAAAAAACAAAAACAAACTTGGTGATCGATAAATTGTCCAGCTCATCCCAGAGAGCAAAGCCAATGGATCAGGGTATAAAAATGTATTATTTTTCATTTTCCTTACTAACAATCTGTTCAATAACAGGCGTCATCCGATGTTTGAAACCACGCTATCGGAGGCAATTATTGCTGAAATTTATAGACGCCCTCGACAAGAAAATGGAACTGAAAATCACTTTGTTGGATGCCATTGTAATGGTTAATGCTGCGTGGAGGAAAGAATCACAAGAAACAATATCGAATTGCTTCCGACACGCTGGTTTTACAATGGATCCAGAGTTTACAGAAGAAGACGACCTTCCACTTTCGACATTAATTGCAACTCGAGAAGAAAGGGAAGAAATGTACTCTCTTTCACATTGGGCGGAGGAGAATGCGATTTCAGATTTCGTCTCTAGTGATCTCAATGATTACGATCAAATTGAATACGACCTGCTAACAACGGAGTCCACCGATGAGATGGAAATAATGCAGTCAATAATATCTCCACCAGATTCGGATAGCGGCGACGAAGACATAAATGAGGATTGTAATATTGTTCCTTCAACCAACGAAGCACTATCTGCCCTGAAGACGTTGCAAACGTACACACAATTCCATTATCCTGAGAAAGAGAATTTATTGACTGCAGTTGATAAATTAGGAGACATGTTAATCGACGATTTATTGAAGAAAAGACGGACCCAAAAGCAAATTACCGATTTTTTCGCATAATTTTCTTTTTATACTCTAGATGAAATCTGAGAGTATTATAAGTTTGCCACAAAGTTTGTAACGCTAAGAAATAAGGCTCGCAGAAAAAAATGAATGATACAGAAGTTCATATTATCACTCGAATATCTCAAAACCGGATGTCCGTCTGTCCGTCTGTCCGTCTGTTCGTCTGTCCGTCTGTCCGTCTGTCCGTCTGTCCGTCTGTCCGTCTGTCCGTCCGTCCGTCCGTGACCTCTCTAGCTCGAGAACGCGTTGAGCTATGAAGTTCAAATTTTGCACACGTTATTTTTGACAAAAAATGAAGGCTAAGTTCGTGAACGGGCTAAATCGCTCCACCCCTTCTAACTCCTCCCATACAAAATGACACATTTTTGATAATTTACAATAATCAGATTTTCTCAGAAACTATAAAACATCTTGCTTTGAAAATTTGAATATATCACTTTTATGATAATTGTAACCTATGTTATAAAACTTATTGTAATCCCCACCCTCCTTCTACCCCCTCCCACACAAACTGCACTATTTCATGAATTACGTTAAGCCAATTTACTCATTACCTATACAATTTATCGGGCTGAAATTTTGTACTTAACACTTAATTAACAATATCAGTTAGATTCAAAAAAAGTAATCGATTACCCTTACTCCGTCTACCCCCTCCCATACAAAATGACACATTTATGATAATTTACAATAATCTGATTTTCTCAGAAACTATAAAACATCTTGCTTTGAAATTTTGAATATATCACTTTTATGATAATTTTAACCTACATTATAAAATGTATTGTAATCCCCACCCTCCTTCTACCCCCTCCCACACAAACTGCACTATTTCATGAAATACGTTAAGCCAATTTACTCATTACCTATACAATTTATCGGGCTGAAATTTTGTACTTAACACTTAATTAACAATATCAGTTAGATTCAAAAAAAGTAATCGATTACCCTTACTCCGTCTACCCCCTCCCATACAAAATGACACATTTTTGATAATTTACAATAATCTGATTTTCTCAGAAACTATAAAACGTATTGCTTTGAAATTTTGAATATATCACTTTTATGATAATTGTAACCTATGTTATAAAACTTATTGTAATCCCCACCCTCCTTCTACCCCCTCCCACACAAACTGCACTATTTCATGAATTACGTTAAGCCAATTTACTCATTACCTATACAATTTATCGGGCTGAAATTTTGTACTTAACACTTAGTTAACAATATCAGTTAGATTCAAAAAAAGTAATCGATTACCCTTACTCCGTCTACCCCCTCCCATACAAAATGACACATTTATGATAATTTACAATAATCTGATTTTCTCAGAAACTATAAAACATCTTGCTTTGAAATTTTGAATATATCACTTTTATGATAATTGTAATCTACATTATAAAATTTATTGTAATCCTCACCCTCCTTCTACCCCCTCCCATACAAACTGCACTATTTCATGAAATACGTCTTAACGTCTTAACGACTTACGTCTTACGTCTTAACGATGCATCCGAGATTGCAACCAAAATTATTTATTGGCTTTAACCAGGTTCAAATTCATCTAGAGTATTGCATGATTGGGGTTTACCCCAATCGTAGTTCTTTTATGTTTTTTGTCGAACCTTGCGCATTTTTAATAACAACCAACAAGATCCCAGTACAAACATTTGACCAAAATTTCAAGTCATTAGCTTCATTTTATCGAAATTTATCGCTTAGTTGAAGTTTCATTTGTAGGAGAGGTAGGGGTTCCGTCGGTTAGATTTTGCCCATCATTGCCACCAGTTAGATCATGCTATGAACATTTAAGTAAAATGTCAAATCTCTAGCTTCATTCTATCGAAAGTTATCGCTTATTTGAAGTTTCATTTGTAGGGTACTGCTTTGGTTGGTCGGATTTTACGTATTTTCAATATCAGTCAGCTGAATCCTACTACAAATATGTAACAAAAATTTCAAGTCGCTAGCTTTATTTTGTCCTAAGTTATCGCTTATTTTAAGTTCCATTTGTAGGAGAGGTAGGGGTTCCCTGGGTCGGATCTGGCCTAACTTTAATACCAACTAACTCAATCTTACTTTAAAAATTTGACCAAAATATCAAGTTGCTGGCTTCATTCTATCAAAAGTTATCGTTTATTTGAAGTTTCATTTGTAGGGGAGGTAGGAATTCCTTGGGTCGGATCTTGTTCATTTTCAACACCAAGTAGATCTTATTAGCAATATTCTGCTAAATTTTCAACTTGCTAGTGTCATTCTGTCGAAAGGTATCATAATTAAATAAATACTTAATTTTTTGAAATTTGTAGGGGAGGTAGGCGTTCCTTTGATTTGATTATGCGCAACTTACTAAAACTTAAGCAGCTTCTCACCTCAGGGTTACATGCCAAAAATCAGGTGTCTACGTCAATTGGTTCAACAGTTATAGACACAAAACTTGAATAGTAGGGTAGTACGGGGCTCTTTGTAAGAAAATTACCGTTAGTTTTCAACTGATCGATTTTATTTTTCCTTAAGATTATGAGTTTACCCACACGAACAATCTCCTAAAGCTCGAGCTTTTCATGTTTATTTAATCGGGAGTTATAGATACATTTAATTATTTTACATTTGTATGGGGGGTAGGCGTTTTCTTGGCCTGACCATGCCCATTTTCAATACCAACCAACTTGATCATACTGCCAACACTTGACCAAAATTTCAAAGCTCTAGCTTCATTGTGTAGAAACTTATCTTGCGAACGGCAGACAGACGGACGGACAGACATGGCTAAATCGAATCAGGAGGCGACCCTGATCATTTATATATGTATGTTCATTGCTAGACCTCCGTAGCCTCCTTTAAGATGTTACATATTTTCGTCGTGACAAAAACAATATACCCTATACTATACGGGGGCGACCGGTAGCGCAGTGTGATGAGGCATCAGTCTCATGTTTGACTACCGGCGTTTCGGGTTCGAATCCCGTCCACGACGATGTTCGTGGCCATGGATGTGCAGGAGGTGCATGCTGGCAACTGCATTCTTCGAAACAAATTTATGCCAACGAAACGTTAACTGGGCCCTATGGAACAGTTGATGCGCTAGGCCCCACTAGGGGTTAGGCCAATTGAGTATAGTCCCGCGGCTAGAACAATGGTCATAATGCCTTTCATCCAGGCCTTCATAATGAGCGCATTGATGTTTTCATAGTGATATGGTTAGCATAGTGTACATGCATCAATAGATTCATATGTATTTGAACCTTGTACCGATGCACAACATGTTACGGAATCGTGGCATCGCGAATCTGAAAAGAAAGAAATAATGTAAACATAGTATTGGATACTTCATTAGTTAGGATTATTTATGGCGGAATGTTAGGGTTGGCGGTATAATTTGAGGTTTAGCTTACCTTTGTAACGACCACGAATTGAGGGATAACGACGGCTCGCGATTACGTCCTGTGTTTGGCGACTTGGATCTGCAATAAATAGGAAGAAACCACAAAGTACCACATCACAAGGAATGAATTGATGATAACACTTATCTAATGTTGTCGTGGCACAGCTTCGTCGTCGTCGTCAAGGTCACGGAATTCGAACACAAAACCAACCGACACTTGGTCCGATTGAAAATTGCGCGGAACACACACATTGTACCCGTTGGAAGCGAGGCGTTTACAAGCACATTTCGTCGACAAACTACCTTAATCCGAGCCAAAAAAAAAGAAGAAATCGCGGAAATATTATGACACGAAAAAAAAAAGAGCCATGACGTGGACGGGACTTGAACCCATGACCCCAATGGAATGCTGAGCGATTAGACGACTGAGCCATCGAGTCGTCCGGAGGAAGAGTACAGAAATGCCATGGGGATCGGTCACCTGGCCGAATAATGTCATTTATAGTGCATTTATGCAGCTGATCTTGACCTAGCATAACAAACTGTGGTGAATTTATACGTCGACAACGGCTTATTGGTGACGTAAGGCAGTATCTGGTCGATGACCGTGGTAACTTTCCATGGCGGCAACGGCTATAGGAACGTGACCGTTAACAAGAGGACATAAAAACCCCGGGAAAACAATGGGAACCCTCTTTTGTTCGATTGTCGTCTGATTGGAAAGGTGGGTTCCTTTATCCTTAGTACGGGTAGTTTTCCGGATAAAAACTAACTCTTTTGTTCGATTGTCGTCTGATTGGAAAGGTGTTGGCGGATTCTGGTGATTTTCTACAACGGAGATATACGGCAGATTTACGGATGAGAACGGAAGCTAAGACGGAGAAAAGAGATTGTGCGAAGATTCTGGTGGTCTCAGTGGTACAGTGATTGCGGAAAGTGTGCGAGTCAACGATCGACGAGAAGAGTGAATTCGACGGTAGAGTAGGAAATAGTTTCCGCCAACGTAAGTAGGCTGTAGTTATAGTTTAGAATTAAGTTAACATAAGTTTAGTGATAAGTAACGTTAAATATCGGCCGGTCGTAGTGTTTGCATTTAGAGTTAAAGATTAAAATTTGAAGTGAAATTAATAGTGAATATAAGTATTATAACGTGGAAACAGTGTTATTCTATTTTTGCCCGATTCCGTATATTCGCGTTAGTCCCGCAATATTTCCAGATTCGCGTCGCAATTCCGTTGTCGGTGGTCCGGTGTGAAATTGATTTCCACAACTCGTGCTTGTTGTGGGAAATAAAAGAAAATAAAATACACCAGGGCGGTTCAAGAAATTTCAAGTACGTGGCGCCCACGGCCCTTCTTCACGGGTTGGCCGGACAACCGTTCAAACTATCGACAACGGGGTAATAAACAGATGTGTCATAAATTGATTATGCAAATTAAACTATAGTATATTGAATATGAGGATATCTTAAGTATATGTATTTTAAAGATAAGGATGAGTATATGGTAGATTCTCCGAAGCTAGTTTATGCCAACGAAACGTCAACGGGGCTACAAGAAAGAGTTATCGCGCTATGTCCCACAATGCGTTAGGGCAATTGATTGAGTCGATTAAGGAAGATGTAATCGATAGAGCTGTAAATTCTAAACGAACCATTGTTGTTAATTGCCTTGACTCCTCGAGGGACATGAGCTCGTCAACATCTAGCATTTCTATGCCTTCTTGACGTTTCGATAGCATATCTACTTTCCGCAAGTGCAGTTGCTAGTATGCATCCCCTATCCGCGCCGACTTTATACTGACAAGTTCGGAGCACAGACAGTGACAGTTCTATTTGTACCCGCGGACAGTTTTTTGATCGCGCCGAGATTTGAACTCCGGGCTCCAGATTAGTATCATAGAGCGGTGACTGAACGACCACCGAACCCCGGCTATAGCGAACACTCGGCTATAACGAACAACTCAACAAATCCCGTTTCAAATCTCAAAATATGCGTACATTCGTGTTCGGTTATAACGAACCCGGCTATAACGAACACTCGGCGTTAACGAACCAATTCCAAGTCTTTAGCACTTGTTTCTGTTCGGATATAACGAACTATCGACATGGATTGAGGCAAACTGTGTGGATTTTTTATCATTTCCTAAGTTCGAAGACTTCCTTGTGGTCAGCTATAACGAACTATCGTATCGTGAACGTATCAAGTCCAACTCAGTGAATTTGTAACGGTTTTACGTTTCAAAGAATTTTTCATATGCGTAGTTGTGTTTAAAATTCGAAATTCATATTGAATCTGTTCGAAGAGAAAATGTATCTCATTAAAAGATAAAATCGACATAATTCGGAAATTAGAAAGTGGCTGTGCCAACGCACAAATTTGTAGGGAATACGGTCTTACAAAGTCGACTGTTTCAACCATTTGGTCGAATAGAAAAAACTATCTGAAAGCTCAAACTGAAGCCACGCTCACTGCAAAAAAGTTACGCCCACCGGAGCAAGGAAGTCGATCAAGCCCTTTTGAAGTGGTTTTCAATCAAACGAAGCGGGAAATTTCAAACAATTGGAAAATAGTGTCAATGGAGAATCTGGGGATTCTTTTGAGTGTTCCAGAAGCTGGGTCGATCGCTTTAAGAAGCGTCACAATGTTTGCAGTGGTAAAATAACGAAAGTGCTTCCGTTTCGAAAGAAGCCACTGACAATTGGATTGAAAATGTTTGGCCAGATATGTTGTATAATTCGTATGCGCCTCATTTTTATTTATCTATTGTACAATATTTAATACGCCGTTTCAAGGTCGCTATTATTAGACACAATAAATAAATGCAAAAATGCAAAAACACATATCGTCTAAGTTCAATTCAGCTTACAAATTTTAGTAATACTAATTAGGTATACGGAGATGTTATTTAAATAAAGACATCTTTAATGGCGATGAAACTGGCCTCTTCTTTCGAATGTTGCCAGATAAAACCCTAAAGTTTAAAGGGGAAAGTTGTTCTGGGGGGGGGGGCAACATTCGAAGGAGAGGATTACAGTTTGGGTATGCGCCAATCTTGACGGAACCGAAAAGAAACAGCTTCTGGTTATTGGAAAATCCAAGTCACCGAGATGTTTCAAAAATAAATCGCATCTTCCTGTTAGCTATGAAGCTAATCGAAAAGCGTGGATGACCGGAACAAACTTCCAAAAGCTTCTCCAGGCGTGGGATGAAGAATTGGCGAAAAAACAAAAACAAACTTGGTGATCGATAAATTGTCCAGCTCATCCCAGAGAGCAAAGCCAATGGATCAGGGTATAAAAATGTATTATTTTTCATTTTCCTTACTAACAATCTGTTCAATAACAGGCATCATCCGATGTTTGAAACCACGCTATCGGAGGCAATTATTGCTGAAATTTATAGACGCCCTCGACAAGAAAATGGAACTGAAAATCACTTTGTTGGATGCCATTGTAATGGTTAATGCTGCGTGGAGGAAAGAATCACAAGAAACAATATCGAATTGCTTCCGACACGCTGGTTTTACAATGGATCCAGAGTTTACAGAAGAAGACGACCTTCCACTTTCGACATTAATTGCAACTCGAGAAGAAAGGGAAGAAATGTACTCTCTTTCACATTGGGCGGAGGAGAATGCGATTTCAGATTTCGTCTCTAGTGATCTCAATGATTACGATCAAATTGAATACGACCTGCTAACAACGGAGTCCACCGATGAGATGGAAATAATGCAGTCAATAATATCTCCACAAGATTCGGATAGCGGCGACGAAGACATAAATGAGGATTGTAATATTGTTCCTTCAACCAACGAAGCACTATCTGCCCTGAAGACGTTGCAAACGTACACACAATTCCATTATCCTGAGAAAGAGAATTTATTGACTGCAGTTGATAAATTAGGAGACATGTTAATCGACGATTTATTGAAGAAAAGACGGACCCAAAAGCAAATTACCGATTTTTTCGCATAATTTTCTTTTTATACTCTAGATGAAATCTGAGAGTATTATAAGTTTGCCACAAAGTTTGTAACGCTAAGAAATAAGGCTCGCAGAAAAAAATGAATGATACAGAAGTTCATATTATCACTCGAATATCTCAAAACCGGATGTCCGTCTGTCCGTCTGTCCGTCTGTCCGTCTGTCCGTCTGTCCGTCTGTCCGTCTGTCCGTCTGTCCGTCCGTCCGTCCGTGACCTCTCTAGCTCGAGAACGCGTTGAGCTATGAAGTTCAAATTTTGCACACGTTATTTTTGACAAAAAATGAAGGCTAAGTTCGTGAACGGGCTAAATCGCTCCACCCCTTCTAACTCCTCCCATACAAAATGACACATTTTTGAAAATTTACAATAATCAGATTTTCTCAGAAACTATAAAACATCTTGCTTTGAAATTTTTAATATATCACTTTTATGATAATTGTAACCTATGTTATAAAACTTATTGTAATCCTCACCCTCCTTCTACCCCCTCCCATACAAACTGCACTATTTCATGAAATACGTTAAGCCAATTTACTCAGTACGTATACAATTTATCGGGCTGAAATTTTGTACTTAACACTTAATTAACAATATCAGTTAGATTCAAAAAAATTTATCGATTACCCTTACTCCGTCTACCCCCTCCCATACAAAATGACACATTTTTGATAATTTACAATAATCAGATTTTCTCAGAAACTATAAAACATCTTGCTTTGAAATTTTGAATATATCACTTTTATGATAATTGTAACCTACATTATAAAATTTATTGTAATCCTCACCCTCCTTCTACCCCCTCCCATACAAACTGCACTATTTCATGAAATACGTTAAGCCTATTTACTCAGTACGTATACAATTTATCGGGCTGAAATTTTGTACTTAACACTTAATTAACAATATCAGTTAGAATCAAAAAAATTAATCGATTACCCTTACTCCGTCTACCCCCTCCCATACAAAATGACACATTTTTGATAATTTACAATAATCAGATTTTCTCAGAAACTATAAAACATCTTGCTTTGAAATTTTGAATATATCACTTTTATGATAATTGTAACCTACATTATCAAATTTATTGTAATCCTCACCCTCCTTCTACCCCCTCCCATACAAACTGCACTATTTCATGAAATACGTTAAGCCAATTTACTCAGTACGTATACAATTTATCGGGCTGAAATTTTGTACTTAACACTTAATTAACAATATCAGTTAGATTCAAAAAAATTTATCGATTACCCTTACTCCGTCTACCCCCTCCCATACAAAATGACACATTTTTGATAATTTACAATAATCAGATTTTCTCAGAAACTATAAAACATCTTGCTTGAAATTTTGAATATATCACTTTTATGATAATTGTAACCTACATTATAAAATTTATTGTAATCCTCACCCTCCTTCTACCCCCTCCCATACAAACTGCACTATTTCATGAAATACGTTAAGCCTATTTACTCAGTACGTATACAATTTATCGGGCTGAAATTTTGTACTTAACACTTAATTAACAATATCAGTTAGAATCAAAAAAATTAATCGATTACCCTTACTCCGTCTACCCCCTCCCATACAAAATGACACATTTTTGATAATTTACAATAATCAGATTTTCTCAGAAACTATAAAACATCTTGCTTTGAAATTTTGAATATATCACTTTTATGATAATTGTAACCTACATTATCAAATTTATTGTAATCCTCACCCTCCTTCTACCCCCTCCCATACAAACTGCACTATTTCATGAAATACGTTAAGCCAATTTACTCAGTACGTATACAATTTATCGGGCTGAAATTTTGTACTTAACACTTAATTAACAATATCAGTTAGATTCAAAAAAATTAATCGATTACCCTTACTCCGTCTACCCCCTCCCATACAAAATGACACATTTTTGATAATTTACAATAATCAGATTTTCTCAGAAACTATAAAACATCTTGCTTTGAAATTTTGAATATATCACTTTTATGATAATTGTAACCTACATTATCAAATTTATTGTAATCCTCACCCTCCTTCTACCCCCTCCCATACAAACTGCACTATTTCATGAAATACGTTAAGCCTATTTACTCAGTACGTATACAATTTATCGGGCTGAAATTTTGTACTTAACACTTAATTAACAATATCAGTTAGAATCAAAAAAATTAATCGATTACCCTTACTCCGTCTACCCCCTCCCATACAAAATGACACATTTTTGATAATTTACAATAATCAGATTTTCTCAGAAACTATAAAACATCTTGCTTTGAAATTTTGAATATATCACTTTTATGATAATTGTAACCTACATTATCAAATTTATTGTAATCCTCACCCTCCTTCTACCCCCTCCCATACAAACTGCACTATTTCATGAAATACGTTAAGCCAATTTACTCAGTACGTATACAATTTATCGGGCTGAAATTTTGTACTTAACACTTAATTAACAATATCAGTTAGATTCAAAAAAATTTATCGATTACCCTTACTCCGTCTACCCCCTCCCATACAAAATGACACATTTTTGATAATTTACAATAATCAGATTTTCTCAGAAACTATAAAACATCTTGCTTGAAATTTTGAATATATCACTTTTATGATAATTGTAACCTACATTATAAAATTTATTGTAATCCTCACCCTCCTTCTACCCCCTCCCATACAAACTGCACTATTTCATGAAATACGTTAAGCCTATTTACTCAGTACGTATACAATTTATCGGGCTGAAATTTTGTACTTAACACTTAATTAACAATATCAGTTAGATTCAAAAAAATTAATCGATTACCCTTACTCCGTCTACCCCCTCCCATACAAAATGACACATTTTTGATAATTTACAATAATCAGATTTTCTCAGAAACTATAAAACATCTTGCTTTGAAATTTTGAATATATCACTTTTATGATAATTGTAACCTACATTATCAAATTTATTGTAATCCTCACCCTCCTTCTACCCCCTCCCATACAAACTGCACTATTTCATGAAATACGTTAAGCCTATTTACTCAGTACGTATACAATTTATCGGGCTGAAATTTTGTACTTAACACTTAATTAACAATATCAGTTAGATTCAAAAAAAATAGTCGATTACCCTTACTCCGTCTACCCCCTCCCATACAAAATGACACATTTTTGATAATTTACAATAATCAGATTTTCTCAGAAACTATAAAACATCTTGCTTGAAATTTTGAATATATCACTTTTATGATAATTGTAACCTACATTATAAAATTTATTGTAATCCTCACCCTCCTTCTACCCCCTCCCATACAAACTGCACTATTTCATGAAATACGTTAAGCCTATTTACTCAGTACGTATACAATTTATCGGGCTGAAATTTTGTACTTAACACTTAATTAACAATATCAGTTAGATTCAAAAAAATTAATCGATTACCCTTACTCCGTCTACCCCCTCCCATACAAAATGACACATTTTTGATAATTTACAATAATCAGATTTTCTCAGAAACTATAAAACATCTTGCTTTGAAATTTTGAATATATCACTTTTATGATAATTGTAACCTACATTATCAAATTTATTGTAATCCTCACCCTCCTTCTACCCCCTCCCATACAAACTGCACTATTTCATGAAATACGTTAAGCCTATTTACTCAGTACGTATACAATTTATCGGGCTGAAATTTTGTACTTAACACTTAATTAACAATATCAGTTAGAATCAAAAAAATTAATCGATTACCCTTACTCCGTCTACCCCCTCCCATACAAAATGACACATTTTTGATAATTTACAATAATCAGATTTTCTCAGAAACTATAAAACATCTTGCTTTGAAATTTTGAATATATCACTTTTATGATAATTGTAACCTACATTATCAAATTTATTGTAATCCTCACCCTCCTTCTACCCCCTCCCATACAAACTGCACTATTTCATGAAATACGTTAAGCCAATTTACTCAGTACGTATACAATTTATCGGGCTGAAATTTTGTACTTAACACTTAATTAACAATATCAGTTAGATTCAAAAAAATTTATCGATTACCCTTACTCCGTCTACCCCCTCCCATACAAAATGACACATTTTTGATAATTTACAATAATCAGATTTTCTCAGAAACTATAAAACATCTTGCTTGAAATTTTGAATATATCACTTTTATGATAATTGTAACCTACATTATAAAATTTATTGTAATCCTCACCCTCCTTCTACCCCCTCCCATACAAACTGCACTATTTCATGAAATACGTTAAGCCTATTTACTCAGTACGTATACAATTTATCGGGCTGAAATTTTGTACTTAACACTTAATTAACAATATCAGTTAGATTCAAAAAAATTAATCGATTACCCTTACTCCGTCTACCCCCTCCCATACAAAATGACACATTTTTGATAATTTACAATAATCAGATTTTCTCAGAAACTATAAAACATCTTGCTTTGAAATTTTGAATATATCACTTTTATGATAATTGTAACCTACATTATCAAATTTATTGTAATCCTCACCCTCCTTCTACCCCCTCCCATACAAACTGCACTATTTCATGAAATACGTTAAGCCTATTTACTCAGTACGTATACAATTTATCGGGCTGAAATTTTGTACTTAACACTTAATTAACAATATCAGTTAGAATCAAAAAAATTAATCGATTACCCTTACTCCGTCTACCCCCTCCCATACAAAATGACACATTTTTGATAATTTACAATAATCAGATTTTCTCAGAAACTATAAAACATCTTGCTTTGAAATTTTGAATATATCACTTTTATGATAATTGTAACCTACATTATCAAATTTATTGTAATCCTCACCCTCCTTCTACCCCCTCCCATACAAACTGCACTATTTCATGAAATACGTTAAGCCAATTTACTCAGTACGTATACAATTTATCGGGCTGAAATTTTGTACTTAACACTTAATTAACAATATCAGTTAGATTCAAAAAAATTAATCGATTACCCTTACTCCGTCTACCCCCTCCCATACAAAATGACACATTTTTGATAATTTACAATAATCAGATTTTCTCAGAAACTATAAAACATCTTGCTTTGAAATTTTGAATATATCACTTTTATGATAATTGTAACCTACATTATCAAATTTATTGTAATCCTCACCCTCCTTCTACCCCCTCCCATACAAACTGCACTATTTCATGAAATACGTTAAGCCTATTTACTCAGTACGTATACAATTTATCGGGCTGAAATTTTGTACTTAACACTTAATTAACAATATCAGTTAGAATCAAAAAAATTAATCGATTACCCTTACTCCGTCTACCCCCTCCCATACAAAATGACACATTTTTGATAATTTACAATAATCAGATTTTCTCAGAAACTATAAAACATCTTGCTTTGAAATTTTGAATATATCACTTTTATGATAATTGTAACCTACATTATCAAATTTATTGTAATCCTCACCCTCCTTCTACCCCCTCCCATACAAACTGCACTATTTCATGAAATACGTTAAGCCAATTTACTCAGTACGTATACAATTTATCGGGCTGAAATTTTGTACTTAACACTTAATTAACAATATCAGTTAGATTCAAAAAAATTTATCGATTACCCTTACTCCGTCTACCCCCTCCCATACAAAATGACACATTTTTGATAATTTACAATAATCAGATTTTCTCAGAAACTATAAAACATCTTGCTTGAAATTTTGAATATATCACTTTTATGATAATTGTAACCTACATTATAAAATTTATTGTAATCCTCACCCTCCTTCTACCCCCTCCCATACAAACTGCACTATTTCATGAAATACGTTAAGCCTATTTACTCAGTACGTATACAATTTATCGGGCTGAAATTTTGTACTTAACACTTAATTAACAATATCAGTTAGATTCAAAAAAATTAATCGATTACCCTTACTCCGTCTACCCCCTCCCATACAAAATGACACATTTTTGATAATTTACAATAATCAGATTTTCTCAGAAACTATAAAACATCTTGCTTTGAAATTTTGAATATATCACTTTTATGATAATTGTAACCTACATTATCAAATTTATTGTAATCCTCACCCTCCTTCTACCCCCTCCCATACAAACTGCACTATTTCATGAAATACGTTAAGCCAATTTACTCAGTACGTATACAATTTATCGGGCTGAAATTTTGTACTTAACACTTAATTAACAATATCAGTTAGATTCAAAAAAATTTATCGATTACCCTTACTCCGTCTACCCCCTCCCATACAAAATGACACATTTTTGATAATTTACAATAATCAGATTTTCTCAGAAACTATAAAACATCTTGCTTGAAATTTTGAATATATCACTTTTATGATAATTGTAACCTACATTATAAAATTTATTGTAATCCTCACCCTCCTTCTACCCCCTCCCATACAAACTGCACTATTTCATGAAATACGTTAAGCCTATTTACTCAGTACGTATACAATTTATCGGGCTGAAATTTTGTACTTAACACTTAATTAACAATATCAGTTAGATTCAAAAAAATTAATCGATTACCCTTACTCCGTCTACCCCCTCCCATACAAAATGACACATTTTTGATAATTTACAATAATCAGATTTTCTCAGAAACTATAAAACATCTTGCTTTGAAATTTTGAATATATCACTTTTATGATAATTGTAACCTACATTATCAAATTTATTGTAATCCTCACCCTCCTTCTACCCCCTCCCATACAAACTGCACTATTTCATGAAATACGTTAAGCCTATTTACTCAGTACGTATACAATTTATCGGGCTGAAATTTTGTACTTAACACTTAATTAACAATATCAGTTAGAATCAAAAAAATTAATCGATTACCCTTACTCCGTCTACCCCCTCCCATACAAAATGACACATTTTTGATAATTTACAATAATCAGATTTTCTCAGAAACTATAAAACATCTTGCTTTGAAATTTTGAATATATCACTTTTATGATAATTGTAACCTACATTATCAAATTTATTGTAATCCTCACCCTCCTTCTACCCCCTCCCATACAAACTGCACTATTTCATGAAATACGTTAAGCCAATTTACTCAGTACGTATACAATTTATCGGGCTGAAATTTTGTACTTAACACTTAATTAACAATATCAGTTAGATTCAAAAAAATTTATCGATTACCCTTACTCCGTCTACCCCCTCCCATACAAAATGACACATTTTTGATAATTTACAATAATCAGATTTTCTCAGAAACTATAAAACATCTTGCTTGAAATTTTGAATATATCACTTTTATGATAATTGTAACCTACATTATAAAATTTATTGTAATCCTCACCCTCCTTCTACCCCCTCCCATACAAACTGCACTATTTCATGAAATACGTTAAGCCTATTTACTCAGTACGTATACAATTTATCGGGCTGAAATTTTGTACTTAACACTTAATTAACAATATCAGTTAGATTCAAAAAAATTAATCGATTACCCTTACTCCGTCTACCCCCTCCCATACAAAATGACACATTTTTGATAATTTACAATAATCAGATTTTCTCAGAAACTATAAAACATCTTGCTTTGAAATTTTGAATATATCACTTTTATGATAATTGTAACCTACATTATCAAATTTATTGTAATCCTCACCCTCCTTCTACCCCCTCCCATACAAACTGCACTATTTCATGAAATACGTTAAGCCTATTTACTCAGTACGTATACAATTTATCGGGCTGAAATTTTGTACTTAACACTTAATTAACAATATCAGTTAGAATCAAAAAAATTAATCGATTACCCTTACTCCGTCTACCCCCTCCCATACAAAATGACACATTTTTGATAATTTACAATAATCAGATTTTCTCAGAAACTATAAAACATCTTGCTTTGAAATTTTGAATATATCACTTTTATGATAATTGTAACCTACATTATCAAATTTATTGTAATCCTCACCCTCCTTCTACCCCCTCCCATACAAACTGCACTATTTCATGAAATACGTTAAGCCAATTTACTCAGTACGTATACAATTTATCGGGCTGAAATTTTGTACTTAACACTTAATTAACAATATCAGTTAGATTCAAAAAAATTAATCGATTACCCTTACTCCGTCTACCCCCTCCCATACAAAATGACACATTTTTGATAATTTACAATAATCAGATTTTCTCAGAAACTATAAAACATCTTGCTTTGAAATTTTGAATATATCACTTTTATGATAATTGTAACCTACATTATCAAATTTATTGTAATCCTCACCCTCCTTCTACCCCCTCCCATACAAACTGCACTATTTCATGAAATACGTTAAGCCTATTTACTCAGTACGTATACAATTTATCGGGCTGAAATTTTGTACTTAACACTTAATTAACAATATCAGTTAGAATCAAAAAAATTAATCGATTACCCTTACTCCGTCTACCCCCTCCCATACAAAATGACACATTTTTGATAATTTACAATAATCAGATTTTCTCAGAAACTATAAAACATCTTGCTTTGAAATTTTGAATATATCACTTTTATGATAATTGTAACCTACATTATCAAATTTATTGTAATCCTCACCCTCCTTCTACCCCCTCCCATACAAACTGCACTATTTCATGAAATACGTTAAGCCAATTTACTCAGTACGTATACAATTTATCGGGCTGAAATTTTGTACTTAACACTTAATTAACAATATCAGTTAGATTCAAAAAAATTTATCGATTACCCTTACTCCGTCTACCCCCTCCCATACAAAATGACACATTTTTGATAATTTACAATAATCAGATTTTCTCAGAAACTATAAAACATCTTGCTTGAAATTTTGAATATATCACTTTTATGATAATTGTAACCTACATTATAAAATTTATTGTAATCCTCACCCTCCTTCTACCCCCTCCCATACAAACTGCACTATTTCATGAAATACGTTAAGCCTATTTACTCAGTACGTATACAATTTATCGGGCTGAAATTTTGTACTTAACACTTAATTAACAATATCAGTTAGATTCAAAAAAATTAATCGATTACCCTTACTCCGTCTACCCCCTCCCATACAAAATGACACATTTTTGATAATTTACAATAATCAGATTTTCTCAGAAACTATAAAACATCTTGCTTTGAAATTTTGAATATATCACTTTTATGATAATTGTAACCTACATTATCAAATTTATTGTAATCCTCACCCTCCTTCTACCCCCTCCCATACAAACTGCACTATTTCATGAAATACGTTAAGCCTATTTACTCAGTACGTATACAATTTATCGGGCTGAAATTTTGTACTTAACACTTAATTAACAATATCAGTTAGATTCAAAAAAAATAGTCGATTACCCTTACTCCGTCTACCCCCTCCTATACAATATGACACATTTTACCAACGTTGCTCTCTAGCTTGATATCGCTTTGAGCTAATACAAAATGTTGTCTTTTGACAATAAGCTGATTTTCTCGAAAAGTGTTACAGCTATTAGTCTGAAATTTGGAATGTATATAGGTATATACTCTAGATGAAATCTGAGAGGTGATGGGATCAACAAAGTCTTAACGATGCATCCGAGATTGCAACCAAAATTTGTTGCGAACCACGGCTTTTGTCGAGCCGCCGTCACTGCAACAAGAATATTTTTTTTAACCAGGATGCTTTTGGCTCGGTGGCTCAGGTCCCGGCTAGACCAACGGAGGTCGTGGGTTTTGAGCCAAAGCACCCTGATCCTAGATCAGCCACCGTAGAAAAACATAAATTGCACATGGGAATTAGGAAGAGGGAAGGGGTGTGTCCATCCTTCGGGACACGGAAGAACCCAACGTAAGAAAAAAATTAATTATTCATTTTTTCTAGTTTATATTACTAATTAAAAATATAAAAAAAAAATTCCATATAAAAACAAGAAAAAAAAATAGTCTGCCGAAAGTCCAAATGAAAATATCAATTTACGAATTCAATAATCGAACAATGTAAAATATTAAATTCAAATATGTTTTTTTCCCAGTGAATTATTTTAAAAAAAAACAACAGAGAATAAATACAATAGTACTTACAGTGTATGTTCCACCGATGAGCGATCGATCGTTCTTCAGTTGGAATTCACTACTAATTATAGCTATAAATTCAAATTTAACAAAAATTTAACTACTGATAGCCAAAGAAACGATTATCTAAAGAAATTGATAATGTAGCATCTAAACAAAGCAAACTGGGCTTGAGATCGATGACTTTCCCGGAAATCGCTCAGAATTTTGTGCACTCTTCAGAACTTCCCGTTTCGAGCATTCGTTTTGTTCAATTTAATTCTTTATACGCTTCACACAAAGTCAAAAAAGGTAGCAATTGTATAACATTTTTGGATTTAGTTCACCATGAATGAAAGAAAGATCTTCACTAAAACCGACAAATCAACAATTTTGCAGCATATAGATAAATCTGTTTGTAACAAGTAATTTCTTTCGCAATGCTATTTCCTTTACAACTTTATCATGTTCTTTGTCGTCACAGTCTCGTTTATTCTTTCATCCGCAAATGTCTCAGGTAAAATCGGTTTTCACTTTTTTACTTTTTTCGCAAACTAAACAAACTTTCTTTATTTCGTCCACAATGTTGTCCACACAAGAACAATCTTCAATCACTCAAATACCACCGACTTTTTTTTTCGAAAACCGAAAATCCAACCAACCAAAAACTACACCAAATTTCTTCTCTCAATCGAACCGACTTCCTCGGCGAACCCAATCAATCTCCCCGTTTCCAACTCACGAACCCAAAAAAAAAAAACCAAATTCGCAAAAAAAACAAAAATCCCAAGGACCGCTTGTCGTTCACACAAAAAAATGTCAACGACCCCACTCACCAAAGTAACTGCCTCCCATCCCACAGTACCACCGTCATGAGCAACCAACTATGCAGAACTATGTTGTATAGACATGACGTCATCTATGCAAAACAGTACTGCATACGAAGATCGATGACTGTCCGCTTACACGGACTCATCACCCGCATCAAAAATTCCCTCTGTGTATCGTTATGTTACACGACAAAGAGACAATTGCCTCTAATGCAGCATAAACGATACACAGACACGATCTCAGCATATGGCTCTCAGCTATAGCGTCCCGATAGCAAAGCATTCGTACTTTGATACGACCTTGCAGCATATCTTGCAATCGGGAACGCTAGCCGGTCAACGGAATGTCATCAGCTGGACGGCAATACTGTGAAATGGAATAGCAGTCACAACAAATCTCAGTGGTTCGCAACATTCGTGGGGACGACTCCGACCCAAGAGAGAGAGTTTCATAAAGCCGGGCTAAATAGAGGACAAGAAAGAAATACCCAAAATGGTCAATGACGAATATCGTCAGCTTGGAAGACTCCTATGAGTTTTCCTTCATTGTTTTCCAATTCATAGGAGACCTGACCGACCTTACGGCGTACCGTTGCGCCAATAAATTTCGGGGCAAGTTTAGCGGCGAAACGGTCCACGGCTCGGCTAAGAGTATGATTGGAGACGAAGACTTTCTGACCGGGGTTGAACGTCTTTGGCCGGCTGCGAAGATTGTAAATGCGTGCAGCTCGGGCATACGCTTCAGCCAATTTCTCCTTTACCCGATCATGCGCTAGCCGCAATCTGTCGCTGTTGTATTGAAGACATACCTCTCCATCTTCAAATGCTTGTAATGATCTCAAGAGGCTATAGTCTTCACCATTCTGAACACGATGATATCCGAACATCAGGAAATGTGGTGAAAATCCGGTCGAATCATGCACGACATTACGGAATGCACTGCATGATTCGCTCAAATGTTCATCCCAATTCCGATGATCGGATCCCACATATGCTCGAATCGCGGCTAGCGTTGATTGATTGGTTCGTTCCGAAGCATTCGACTGAGGAGAGTACAAAGGGGTAAAAATGTGTGTAACACCATACTCCTTCAGAAATCCTTCGAATGCTACGGAGACGAACTGTTTCCCATTATCGGAGTGGAGAAACTCTGGAACACCAAAGGTCAGAAAGACTTCGTCTCTCAGGTAGTTAATGATCACTTCAGCGGTGGCCTTGGATATGGCTTTAAGCCATACGAATTTGCTGTAGTGATCAAGAACTACGAAGATGTGGGTATTGCCTTTCTTGGAACGAGGGTAAGGGCCCATGAAGTCCACAAAAAGTCGTTGCATAGGCCGATCAGTCTCTCGGGGTGCTCCCATCGGAGGTCTCATGCGGTAATTCGGCGGTTTGACCATTTTACAGGTTTCGCAGCTATTAATGTACTCAGCTACGTCCGATCGCAGCTTGGGCCAGTAATAGTATCGCTGTAGCACTTCGACCGTTTTCCGAATACCACAATGAGACCCTCGAGGGTCATCGTGAGCACGACTGATCAGGCTAGGCCTGCAGACTTCAGGGACCCACAACTTAGCGCGGGGAATATCTGTTGTCTCCCCAGGTGAACCTCGCTCGATATAAACGCGATCATCCCGGATATAGAGGTTTTCAAATTTTTCGGGGTTGCTTTGTACCTGAATAACGAGTTTTTTATATTCAGGATCCTGGAAAGCTGAATCGGGGATGATCTCATCTATATGCGAATGCTCGGGGAGGCAACAGATATTGCCTGCATGCGCTCTTGAAAGTGCGTCCGGGACCACATTCTGCGTACCCTTTCGATGCTCGACGGTGAAGTTAAATGACTGCAGTTTCAGGCTCCATCGTGCTAGTTTACCACACAAGTCTTGTTGGCTCATTAACCACTTCAGACTTGCGTGGTCGGTAATGATAGTGAACGGCAGCCCTTCGATATATGCCCGAAATCTTTTAACACTTTGCACCGCAGCTAAGCATTCCAGTTCGGTAACGCTATAGTTGCGCTGCGCAGCATTCAACTTTATGGACATATAAGCGATGGGATGCTCACCACCATTATCGTCCTTCTGGAACAAAACACTTCCAACTCCAGTACAACTGGCATCACACTGAATATAGAAGTGCTTTGTAAAGTCGGGATTGACTAGCACGGGAGCGGAAACTAGCAGTTGTTTCACTCGCTCGAAGGAATCACTGGCTGCTGCTGTCCATTTGAAGGAACGTTTACCTTTTAGCAAATCCGTCAGGGGTGCAGTAACGGATGAGAAATTCGGGATGAAACGTCGATACCATCCTGCCATTCCCATAAACCGTCTCACGTCTTTTGCACTTTTGGGCTCTGGGTATGCGATGATACCGGAGACCTTGTCAGGGTCAGTCATAAGGACACCATCACTAACCACATAGCCAAGATATCTGATTTCTTTTTGGATAAACTTGCTTTTCTCTACGTTGACGGTTAGACCGGCCTCCTTGAGCAAATTTGCAACCCTCGACAGGAGTTCCAAATGTTCCTCAAAGGTGGAACTAGTGACAAGCAAGTCATCCAAATAGACAAATACCTTGTCTTGTAGCTCATGAGGTATAACCTTATGCATGAGCCTGCACATGGTCTGCGGCGCATTACAGAGACCAAAAGGCATTACCGTGAAATGGTATAAGGGCCTGCCAGGTACGGTAAACGCAGTCTTCTCCCGAGATTCCACGTCCAACGGAATCTGCCAGAAAGCGTCCTTCAAATCCACAGCCGAGATGAATTTTGTGGATTGCATCCTTGCCAGCAATCCCTCGATGAGCGGCAATGGATACGCATCTTTGATGGTAACCTCATTTAACCGCCGAGCATCGAGACACAGACGCACTTTCCCAGGTTTCCTCACCAGTGTCACTGGAGAGCTCCAGGCGCTATGACTCTCCTCAATTACCCCCAGGGACAACATACGATCGAGTTCGTCATACATCAGTTTTTGAACCACCGGCGATACAGCATAATGCCTTTGCTTAACGGGTTTAGAGCTACCAGTATCAATATGGTGACTTACAAAACTGGTCTTACCTAAGCCATTTTCATTGTAGGAGGGAAACTGACGTTTGACGAAGTCGAGTCGCTGTTGGTCAACTGGAGATAATTGAAGGGAATTATCTGAAACATCGACATGTACCTGTTCGACAGCGGCTACCTGCATTGGCACGATTCTAAACAAGTCCCAAAAATCCATTCCTAAATACAATGGATTTGTGAGACTTGGGACGACTAGTAGTTTTAGAGATTTCGTCCTGTCCTTAAATCGCACCAATGCACGTATGTATCCCAACACAGAAGCCTTCTGACCTGAAGCGGTTCTAACATCAGCTTGCATCGTGTGTAGATGCAAACCAAGTTCATCTATTAGGTCTAAGGCTCCTGCACCCAGGATACTCACGCTGGCACCACTGTCAAGTAAGCCTTTGATCTTCCGACCTTGCAAGACAATCTCAGCAAATGGCCGATTATCTTTGTCGGAAGATATGATGGAGGCGGTGCATGCCTGCTTCAGGAGACGCCTGTCTTTAAAATATCTCCAGGATCGAGAAAACCGTTTGTTGTGTCCTTTTAATGTTGGAGGGAGCGCAGCTCCGGATCCACGTTCGTTGCCACGTCTGTTGTTGTTGGTCGTCTCCAGACTTGTTGAGGGGGAATGTGAGAGCTCCCCGTAGGTCGCACATTCCCTCTCCCATTTCCCGACCTACTACAACATCGGGAACATTTGGGTTTAACTGTTCCTGCCAAGCCACATCCAAAGCAAAACACATGTTGGACCGGCAGGGGACAATCCATGTAAGCATGCCCCATGTCCTTGCAATTCCAGCAAAGTCGGAACTGATTGCTGGGAAATGGTTCCCCAGGGGCTGGTGATGACGTGGGCAAGGCAACAGCTTGTACTTCCAATTCAGAGCTGCACTCCTCCATATTTAATTCCTGTACACTTAAACGACCTTGAGTGGGTTGCCTGAGTGCTTCCATTCTGGAGAGGTTCCATGTTTCTTCGACTGCGATACAATGACGTATCAATTGTCGAGCTGTATTGAACGTAAGTCCCGCCAAGTGATCACGCATACGACGGTTTATGTTTCGCAGCACGATACACTGCATATCCGTGTCACATAGAGGAACTTTAAGCTCGCAATTGAGAGCATCAATTGCATCGCAGAAGTCCCTTATACTTTCACCGGACCGTTGAACACGGGCATCAATGGCACGGCGAATGTCGACGTCAGACTTGTAGGTCCCGAACCTCTCCAGAAACTCGTCTTGAAATTCCCTCCAGAGTAAACAATGTCTCTGAGATCGGAATCGCCAGTACCAGTCGACAGCCGATCCCTTCAAAAGAAAATGGATATCCATGGCGATGACATCATCAGACATGGCGTAACTTTTGGCCAATGAGTTTACGCGAAACACGAATTGTTGGGCAGTGAGGCCATTGGACGACCCATCGAAATAAAACCCCCATTTCGACATACCTACAACGTCTCGTTGAGGCAAGGCACTTAAAGTGCTGGAAAATGGACGAGAGACACTGGGCGTGTCCTCAAGATGTAAATTGGGGGACAATTGACCTGCTTGGTCGTTATTCGCCATGATAGCAAGAAAATATTGAATTAAAAGAAATAGAAAAGAGAAAAGATTTTTAGGAAAAGAATAGAATGAAAATAAAATGAGTATTAAAAAAAAAAAAAAAAATAAAAATATAATTACCAACCGAAATGATGCGCAAGAAAATTATCTTTTGAGTACGTTTAAAATCATGAAGTATTGGGTTCTTCCATGACCTCCAGATGAAAACACAATATTAGGACGGGAAAAGAAAGGTTGAAATTTGAACGAGGGAAAAAAAAAGAAAAGAGGTAGGATTTGCGTCGTGCTGTAGAATTGCAGTCCCTCGCTGATACTAAATCTACAAAGTTAACAAACTCAACGGACTTAACCGGATATAGAACAAGAAGGACTGCAAGATTCCACAAACGCAGATGGTCAACTATCGAGTTGCTTCCTAATTCGCGAATGGCCAACTTTCGGCTTTATCCCATCCGGGGGATATAGGAGCAATCTCGATAGTCGAAACCATCCTACGACGAGACCCTCCTCCTGTTAAAGACACAGTGTTGGACGCCATTGTTGCAATGACGACTTCCCGACGCGTGGCTCGCACCTCCGGACCACTCACTTTCACTCGAAGCTAACCAGCAAATCCTTAATCAAACAATGGCAAAGCCATCGGAATAAAAAGCTCATAACTTGGGCGCCATATGTTGCGAACCACGGCTTTTGTCGAGCCGCCGTCACTGCAACAAGAATATTTTTTTTAACCAGGATGCTTTTGGCTCGGTGGCTCAGGTCCCGGCTAGACCAACGGAGGTCGTGGGTTTTGAGCCAAAGCACCCTGATCCTAGATCAGCCACCGTAGAAAAACATAAATTGCACATGGGAATTAGGAAGAGGGAAGGGGTGTGTCCATCCTTCGGGACACGGAAGAACCCAACGTAAGAAAAAAATTAATTATTCATTTTTTCTAGTTTATATTACTAATTAAAAATATAAAAAAAAAATTCCATATAAAAACAAGAAAAAAAAATAGTCTGCCGAAAGTCCAAATGAAAATATCAATTTACGAATTCAATAATCGAACAATGTAAAATATTAAATTCAAATATGTTTTTTTCCCAGTGAATTATTTTAAAAAAAACAACAGAGAATAAATACAATAGTACTTACAGTGTATGTTCCACCGATGAGCGATCGATCGTTCTTCAGTTGGAATTCACTACTAATTATAGCTATAAATTCAAATTTAACAAAAATTTAACTACTGATAGCCAAAGAAACGATTATCTAAAGAAATTGATAATGTAGCATCTAAACAAAGCAAACTGGGCTTGAGATCGATGACTTTCCCGGAAATCGCTCAGAATTTTGTGCACTCTTCAGAACTTCCCGTTTCGAGCATTCGTTTTGTTCAATTTAATTCTTTATACGCTTCACACAAAGTCAAAAAAGGTAGCAATTGTATAACATTTTTGGATTTAGTTCACCATGAATGAAAGAAAGATCTTCACTAAAACCGACAAATCAACAATTTTGCAGCATATAGATAAATCTGTTTGTAACAAGTAATTTCTTTCGCAATGCTATTTCCTTTACAACTTTATCATGTTCTTTGTCGTCACAGTCTCGTTTATTCTTTCATCCGCAAATGTCTCAGGTAAAATCGGTTTTCACTTTTTTACTTTTTTCGCAAACTAAACAAACTTTCTTTATTTCGTCCACAATGTTGTCCACACAAGAACAATCTTCAATCACTCAAATACCACCGACTTTTTTTTTCGAAAACCGAAAATCCAACCAACCAAAAACTACACCAAATTTCTTCTCTCAATCGAACCGACTTCCTCGGCGAACCCAATCAATCTCCCCGTTTCCAACTCACGAACCCAAAAAAAAAAAACCAAATTCGCAAAAAAAACAAAAATCCCAAGGACCGCTTGTCGTTCTCACAAAAAAATGTCAACGACCCCACTCACCAAAGTAACTGCCTCCCATCCCACAGTACCACCGTCATGAGCAACCAACTATGCAGAACTATGTTGTATAGACATGACGTCATCTATGCAAAACAGTACTGCATACGAAGATCGATGACTGTCCGCTTACACGGACTCATCACCCGCATCAAAAATTCCCTCTGTGTATCGTTATGTTACACGACAAAGAGACAATTGCCTCTAATGCAGCATAAACGATACACAGACACGATCTCAGCATATGGCTCTCAGCTATAGCGTCCCGATAGCAAAGCATTCGTACTTTGATACGACCTTGCAGCATATCTTGCAATCGGGAACGCTAGCCGGTCAACGGAATGTCATCAGCTGGACGGCAATACTGTGAAATGGAATAGCAGTCACAACAAATCTCAGTGGTTCGCAACAAATTATTTATTGGCTTTAACCAGGTTCAAATTCATCTAGAGTATTGCATGATTGGGGTTTACCCCAATCGTAGTTCTTTTATGTTTTTCTTATAATATATACACGTATGTATGTAGCTGAATTCGCAAAATTAAACAGAAGACTGTTAAATATATAATAAAACGTAGCTTTATTAATATTTTTTTTTCAACGATCGGTTATAACGAACCTCGGATATAACGAACAATTTTGAAAGTCCCCTGGAGGTTCGTTATATCCGAGTTTCACTGTATTTGTATTCAAGGCTCTTACAAATGTGCTAATGCGATTTTCTTTTTGTGAAAATTGGAATTGGTGCCTTGGTTTCATTCTGCTTATGAACTATATTTTCTGCTACTATTCCATATCAGATAATCCTCTCAGCTCCGTTCATTGCATTTCCTCTAAACTTGGGTTAAAAATATCAATATGAAAGCGAACTAGTATTGTTCACAATTTAAATATCAAACTATCATACCTGAAATTCCATGTGCAAAAATGTCATTAAACCTTTCTTTGGATACCTATGGATGAACCTAAAAAAAGCAATCCTGTTTCCCAACGGCAATAAAACGACATTTCCAACTAGCATGCATTTTCGCATTTCAATTTGGTCACACTTGTTGTTCGCCGCGATAAGAACATCTGAAATGAACCTACAGGATATTTTCGTCACAATCTGTTGGGAAAGCGAAGAAAAAATCACCTACCCTTTTGCCTTTACATCGATTCCTGCTCGTTACAGTATACGAAAGGCTAGCCAACTTGTTTGGGTTCCCTACATGTCGGTTGCTTTATATAATTCGATGGATCTGCTCGGTGTAACTTGAACCGCAACAATAGTGCCTAGCATTCCACCGTTGTATATTCGTAGATTTGGAATCCAACCAAACCTCCTGTGACCACACCGTTGCCGTAAAATAGTACATAAAACTGCAACTTCACAGGACTGTTTTCCATTTTGTGCGATGTGGTTTTCGGGAATGAATTCCACCGTGATCCCGAAAATAGAAGATAAGACCACTGAGGCGGCAAATAGTAGTGAGGAATCCTGTGAAATTCATGCTTATGCCGTGTAGATCCAGAAAGAATGGCATTGGTACCAGGACAAAATTCGAAGATTTTAATACTGCTACAGTATTTCAGGGTTGTTGATATTTACGAAAAATGGTGAGAAAGAAAATGATTTCGATGGAGAGCGTATTAGAAATTGCACAGGAACATTTCACTGAATCGAAACACGGAGCAGAGCCGGCAGATAATGTGGGTATATTGGGTAGCAATTCCCACTCGAAAAATTTCAACTGGGTAAAATACCCACTCGAAATTTAGATGACATTTTTATAAAAAATACATCCAATAATATGTATTGGAAAAAAAACCAGAATGATCTGGAAATCATTTTAATCAATAGATACATCTAAACTGAATTTGCCCAGAACATGAGTTTAACTTTTGACAGGCGAAACTCCGAGAAATTTCGGCACATTTTTAATATTCTCCTTAAAACTTCTAAACAGTGCCTCAGACCTCATATGACTCCGGGTGTTAATGCGAATGCACTAGACTACTGATGATGATATTTTGATCCCTTGGGTCAGAAAATAGGCACATTCTTGCATTCAGATATGGGTATCTGATGAATAGGGGTGGTAAGGACAACATTTTTCAAAGTAAATCATGGAAAACGTGAAACAGATATAGTGGATCAAAATTAAAATGTATTATATTTGCATAGGACGGGCCTAGAGTGCCGATGAACATCATCGCTCTTTTTGTGTCACTTATTTTTATTTTCCAGACGAGTAATACGCATATAATCCCTGAAAACATTTATGGAAAATTATGCAATTTTTCTATGACCGGTTTGTTAATAAAGAAATCGATAGGGCGGTTTGAGCAAAAGTGTCAGGATTTTATTATTTTATGGTATCGTTTAAGAGCATTTCAAAATTACTAAGATTTTTGATAGCCTGAAAATGTTACGCAGAAAGCGGGTGAAATACAATTTCTGTGTAATAGAATGATATAAAAGCAGTTAGGCGTATTTTAAATGTTTCTTCTTCTTCCTCCTTGCACTTCCATACCACTCTGCGGCTTCTCGTTGCTCTGCCGGTGGTGTTGGCACTTAAATGCTTCTCGAGATGGTAGATTTAAAAAAAAATTCCATTTCATTTTTATTCAAACGGCCTAATGGGTCCGCACAGTTTTTAAAACGTTAAAACATTTTGCGATCGATCAGACCGCAGACATATTACGATATTTTTGTTAATTTTTATAAAAAAGCGCTTTGACAAAGAAAGGCTGTTCAGTGGCCGGGATATGTTTCTGCGACTTGTAAAAAGAAGAATTGAGCAGGCTTCAAAATTGAGGGAATTTGCAGACTTTTCTTAAGAAAATACGAATGGATTCGAGGGCTTATTCGGAACCATGAAATAAGGCATAGAGAAATTGTACATTGATATATATTATCGGTTTGAAACCGAATGTGTGCATGCATGCTGATTTTGGTTCGGGTTACTGCCATTGCACCCAAAGAGAGGTGAACATTTATGTTTAGGTAATATTGAAGGTTGTTACACAAACATGAACACTCGCTTCTCTCGCTCTGGGTGCAAAAGCCTCTTGCGTGGGCTCCGCTCGCTCCGAACTTAAGGGATCAAAACTCTCAGTATCGCACAAACATGAACACTCGAATTTTTACGAATAATTCTCCCCCTGGGGGAGGCCCAAAAAAAGCGTGTTCACCGGTTTCGACCGCTGATGCGAAGCGCGTCTCATCAGACGCCTCTTCTTCACGCATCGCACCAGTGGGAGAGGCGTGACCGGGAACAACCAAGTCGATGTTGTATCGCCCTATATAGACCGGCCAACACGACATGGGTACGAATCTCGCAGCAATGCAAATTGCAACATGCAGCTTTCCCATGCGAAACTCTGTATATGTTCTGGCTAGGCGTCAGTGACCACATTACACGAAAAGTATTTTAGGCAGCGGCCATCGACATCCATACAACATGTATGGCGCTTAAAAAAAGAAAAATTAACACTCGCTTTGCTCGCTCCAGGTGCTGCAGTCTCTTTCGTCCAAGAGCGTCAACCCGCACAACGGTCAACACGCACAATTTCGACTTAAGCGAAAGTATGCATATGCTTTAATTCGGATGCCGACTTTCGCTATTTTTGTTTCGATGCCCCGGCTTATTCCAGAATTCATGCGAGTTATTTGACACAGGGATCAAATAACCGGAGTTTGTTTTTCTAGTCGTCGACAACTGACGTTCACAGTAAAGTGTGTATGTCCAATTCGTCATTGCCAGCAATTCATAATTCGCGGAATGATAATTCGGGCACAACGTGTGTCCAAGGTATAAATCATACTGGAATTTTAGATGTATATTCTCATACGGCTGAAAAACTAGATTTAGTGCCGATTTCTCAATGTTCGGTCAAAAACAGCTGGTTCCTGCTGCTGAAATTTTGACAGCTACTTTAGCACACCTAAAAATGAACAATAAAATTTGCTATAAAAAACAAATTCCAATCGCACTGTAAGTTTTGCAATGCACGAGCAACTGATTAACTTGTTTTTATAAATACTATTTTATATATCATAAATAAATATGGTTACAGTTATATTTCTTATTTTTACTCGTGTTCCCATGTCTATGATTTTTGTTGCGGAATCCAACCCTCTTTCACCCACCTTTACCCAGATCGGCTCCTCACTCTTATCGGGAAGGATCTGAACCCCCCCCCCCCCCCCCGGACAGGAAAATTTAAATTCAATTTGGATCTGTTGATTAAAGAAAAAAAGAACATTCCGGGTTGATCCGGCAACGCACAGTGGTTCGCATCTTTGACCTGTAGTGTATTTTAAAATGAGACAATTCCGCACGCCTCTGACGTGGACTCTACGGATTAAGGGGCTGCTTCCATCAGTAAAAAAAACCCAAGAACGCTCGCTTCATTCGGTTTTTTTGCGCTTCAGCGGTAAAGCCACTATTAGCCAAGACGCGAATCACGATGCATCCCGTGTGCGTTGCTGGGTAAATCGTGGGGAAGATGCGTCCCATTGCCCAAAACCGAGCACGACGGCAGGAGCATTTGACGCGCCATACCTCACTAGGAGTTTAGTGAAAATATTATTGTATTATACCTAAAGTTCTTGTAAATATAACTTAATTGAAACTTTGATACAATACAATGACAACACTGTTTCCTGACATACCTATCGTAATGTGGCAGTACAGCCCTTTTTTTCGTAGTGTCATTTCTTTACTCACTGCTACAATTCAACCATTGAAAAGAGTCCGAGATAAAAGGATAAAAAGGCTTAATTCGTGAAAATTTAATTTTCGGACTTTTGCTTTTCGACTTCCCGACGCCGCATAGTTGTGTTTTCTAATATAGAGTTGCGTTTGCAAGAAATGAATACACCTATTCTGTACAAGGAACTGTCACGGTCGCTTGGGGGCCATCCGCTGGAGTGCTGAAATAACATTGCAATAATGATAGGCGGCAAAACGAAGAATTAACCTTCTTTAGGGTGGCTCTTCGTTGTGGCAGTGATATGCTTAAGCCTACAAAAAAAAACTGCTTTCATCTATGTGAACCTTTTTTACCTTGATTTCCTCATTTAGTATAGGAATAAAGGAATTATGAAACTTCTGGAGATAGCCAAGCAGGAAATTATGGCGTTTATCTTGAATGATGAGCTACCCTTCGTATATGGTAATGCTTATTACAAAGAACTAATCCGATTATAGCCGACAGAAATTTGCCAACATGTATCTGAACTGATACTGTTGTGTCGGGTCCTGATTGTATGTAGAGACACTATTTTTAGGCCTCATGTGCTGAACTCTGTTAGAGGAGTCTGCTTCCGTAATCATAATAATTCATCTCATTGTACCGAGTTAAATTAAATGAAAATAATTTAATTCTTCCGTTTATTCTGCGGAACGTTGCATGGCACCACAATGGTGAGATGGACTTACGATTTACCTCCCCTTTTTCGCCGGTCGACAACCAAATAGTTCACAATACGTTCAAGAACGCTATTGCCGTAATATTGTCCATTCTATTCCAGGATTACTTTTTGACACAATGTACAAGCCATTTTCAATGCTTACCAAAATAGTGCGGTGTAAGCAAGTGCTGTTGTTGGCAACTAGTTTCATCCCTTTTGGTATGTTCAATTGTCCATCTCGGAGAATTGTAGCGATTCCCAGTTCCAATGTCGTTGTTGCTGACGCCAATAATGTTGGTATGGCCAGTTCATACGTTTCGTAGCAAAAGTAGCGAAATGAACCGACCAACTGTCCCAACCCTCTGACCAGCCAAGTTATTGTGTATCGCCTTCGTTGTATGTCGTCTGCTGGAACTCGAATTATAGGAAGAGCCCATTTAAAGGAATTGCTATCGCAGTGCATTCTGTGAAAAGATAGGAAGTTCATTCAGTCGGAAGCTGGAAAGACTGTTTGAACGCATACAGTAAAACATAAAAGAAAAGATAGTCTCTCGGTCGAGATGCAGTACTCGTATATATTTAGAGCTTTGCATTTGCGAAATATATTATACACCAAGACCAAGACGTGTACCCTGATTGATGAAAGCTAGGGACTCGTTTATTTTCGGGAAGGACAACGATAATTGCCGAACGATACTTGGAACGAATTTTAGGGATCGTATGAATTAAAAGAAGAAGGAAACTGGATAGGATACTAACTTTAAAAATAAAAAATAACTTGCACCGATCATTGCACCAACACCTCGAGACGAGTAAGCATAATTATCTAATTTAATAAACCATAACGGTGTACCTGGTGGTTATCAGCAACACATTCAACCAAATTATTTACTCCAAATGGTACTCATTTGACAACTAAGTGGGCTCAAAGTCCGACATGTAAATCCACTTTTATCGAAAAGACTGCTGCGGTCTCAGTAAACTTCGAACCAGGAACCCAGTGCATAGAAGGTAAACGTGCTAGTCGCTGCGCCATCTAAGCTAAACGGATTGGTTTAAGGTGTGAGTTCCAAGGCCGCGACTGAGCAACTTGCGTTTGCGACTGTGAAAAAAAAACTGTCATAACGGAGCATTATTCATTTGTATTTTATGTGGAAGGACAGCCCTTCATTTACAGCCTGCATTCGTCAGTCGCCTAAACTTGAAAATACGTACGAATACTGCTCCGTTATGATAGTTTTTTTTCACAGTTGCCAACGCAAGCCGCTCAGTCGTGGCCTAAAGGTATTTTTTACGATTAATCGTATTTTTTCGGTTAATCGATTGATCGATTTTTTTTTCGATTAATCGGAATAATCGATTATCATACGATTAATCGATTAATCGCACAGGGCTAACTGTCACTCAGTGTCGATTAAAGTTAAAAACGATACTGAGTAAATATGACACAAAAGTGGCGATAATGTTCATCAGCACTTTAGGCCCGTCCCTTAGATTAGATTAGATTGTGAGAGGGACTGCGGGCGCCAAAAGGCCCACTAGCACCGAAGCCAAATGGTCTATTGTGCTATAGCCCCAGGTCTGGCAACAGGCTTAGGCCTGTCGATCAAATTTGATCGCGCTGATGAATTTGCTTAGAATGGTGAGCGGCATCGAAGCAATGTCGTCTGCTTCAGGGAAGTCGATGCCGAAGTGTACTAGGCGACGTTGGGCCAGTGCCTCACATTCGCAAAGAACGTGCAGTGACGTTTCATCATCGGCCTCGCAGAAACGACAGCTAGCGTCCGATACTATGCCCATGATCTTTAAATGATCCCTTAGGCAAGAATGTCCAGTTAGAAGGCCACAAATACTTCTAACCCTGCTGCGGTTCATTTTTAAAAGTTCAAATGTCCTGCTGCTCGAGTAACCAGATATGAACATCTTGGCTTGCCTCAGGCCTGGAAGATAGTCCCAATGGACGGTGGCCTCAGTACGCTCCCAGTCTCTGATGCATTTACTGACGGAACTTAGAGGAATCCCGCAGAAGGGCTCAGGTCCACAAAAGGGCGTGTCCGACGCCATCCTGGCCAACTCATCAGCCTGTTCATTCCCAGAAATCCCGACGTGGCCAGGAACCCAGTATACCGTTACCATGTTCGAGGAGCCAACTTTTTGTAATGTATTCTGGCAGCTGCACACTAACTTTAACGAGACAGACCAGTTGGTTAGCGCATGTATGGCTGCCTGGCTGTCAGTAAATATAGCTATATTCTTGCTACGGAATTCGGCTTTCAGGCAGAGCTCCGCACATGACTCGATGGCATGAACTTCTGCCTGGAATACTGTAGCGAACTTACCCATTGGTATAGAAATACCCTGGTTAGGGCCCACTATTCCAGCACCTGTACCATTAACCGTCTTTGATCCATCCGTGAACCACTTGATGGTATCTGGAAGAAGAGTAGAATGATCCTCCAACCAGTTTTCTCTGCTCCAGATTATAGTGTTGAAGAGCTTGTTGCTGGATGGTTCTTTCACCAGATGGTCCGATGGCATACAGGTTATGCAGCTCTCACTGAGCCAACTTTCCTGTTCCGGATTCAGCTTAGTGAGGGCATCGCAAGCCTTCAATCTGAAGATCGTCAGCTTTGCTTGTGCTATTACATGAACGTGCAATGGTGGAAAGTCTAGCAGTACCTCAAGTGCCGCAGAAGGGCAGGAGTGAATGACTCCGGTAGATATGAGACAAGCAAGTCTCTGAATCTTACCTAGGGTAGATCTGCCAGTTACTGTATTGGCTCTCTTCCACCATACAACTGCACCTAGCATGGGTCTAACGATCGCTTTGTAAATTCAAAGGATGATAGAGGGTTTCATTTCCCACGTCTTGCCTACATATTGTCTGTATATCCACAGAGCTTTAGTGGCTTTGTCTGATACTACTTTCAGATGCTCTGACCAGAGTAGTTTTTTGTCAAGAGTGACCCCCAAGTACTTGGTGTTGTCTGCCAAGGGTATGGGTAGATTGTACATTAGGGGGCATATGATTTGTCTGAGGTATCTTTTCTTAGTAAACGGGACCGCAACTGCCTTGGAGGGGTTCACTCGAAGGCCATTTGCGTTGCACCATTCCTGTACTATGCATAGTGCTGATTGAAGAATGTCTGATAAAACCTCCTCGAACTTGCCCCTAACCAAGATCACCAGATCAGCGGCGTATCCTTGCGTAGAGAAGCCCTGTGATGTAAGTTCCCAAAGCAAACTGTCCACCACTATACACCACAGGAGTGGCGAAAGGACACCTCCTTGTGGACACCCACGAGTGACACTAGCCACAAGGGAGCAGTCTCCAATCGTAGTGGTGACTCTTCTCGATGAGAGCATTTGTCCCACCCATTTAGAGGTAGTCACGTCCGCTCCCTTGGCCCTTAAAGCACTGTCGATAGCAGTGAACGAAGTATTGTCAAAGGCACCCTCAATGTCGAGGAAGGCGCATAAGGCAGTTTCTTTCGCCTCCATTGCCGATTCAATCTCACTCACCAGTTGATGTAGAGCTGTCTCGGTGGATTTTCCTGATTGATAGGCAAACTGTCTATCGTGTAGTGGATTCCTCTTGAGGAGAGTTTGACGTATATGTTCGTCAAGGATTTTTTCCATCGCTTTCAGCATGAACGATGTTAAGCTGATTGGCCTATACGATTTAGGGTCATCCTTTGGGCGATTGCCCAACTTAGGGATGAAGACTACCTTCGCTGGTCTCCTGGCGACAGGAATGTATCCCAGTGCGAAGCTTCCCCTGAAAATATTCATGAGGTATGGAGTCAATGCTTCCTGCCCCTTTTGGAGAAGGGCGGGGAATATTCCGTCGGTACTAGGGGATTTGAATGGGCTAAATGAGTCGATGGCCCATTTGACTTTATCAGGAGTGAAGATGGTTTTTGCAGCTCTTCAAGCAGCCGGACGTGCCCTGTGTAGACGACCCGTGATAGGAGGGGCGATATTCCCTCCTAAGATCGGACATCCAGGGAAATGCGTACTCAGCAAAAGTTTACCAGTATCCTCGGCATCAGATGTACTTCCACCGTCCGTTCTTTTAAGAGTACTTATCTGATCAGTGCCCTTTTTAGCCAAAATCCGATGTAGTCTTGCAGCCTTGTTAGTGCTATCAACATCCTGACAAAATTTGGACCACGAGTGTTTTTTGGCAGACCTGATCTTTTTGTTATATTCCGAAAGTGAGGTTCGATATGCCTCCCACTCACCGGATCTTTTTGCTCTGTTAAAGAGCCTTCTAGTGGTTTTTCTTAAGCGAGAGAGTTCAGAATTCCACCAGGTTACTTCTCTAATATCCTTGATGGTTTTCAGGGGACAGTTTTCTTCATAGGAGGCGACAATTTCACTGGTCACGCTGTTCACAAGACTGTCCAGGCTTTGCCATCCCGAAACTGTCCTATCAATCATCGTTAGTCTTTCCTGTAAAGACGAGTCATAGTTAGACCAATTCGTTTGATGTGGAATTCGTCTAACACAAGGTTTTGATGCGTGCGCATCAAGATCAAATCGAATGTGGTTATGATCAGATAATGACGGTTCATCCGACACATGCCACTTCTGTATCCAGCTGGCCGCCAGATGGCTACCAAGTACATTTAAATTTTGATCTATTTGTTTTCAATTTCTTAAGGATTTTGACCTAATTGCCCCGCTTCTTAAGATATTCATATGTACCAGGCAAATGCAAGAATGTCCTTTTTCCTGACCAAATGACTCAAAATATCATCGGCAGTAATCAAGTGCATTCGCCTTATCTACCCACATTGCCTACGTATCACTTCATTTCCAAGAATGTTCTTTTTCCCTTACTAAAGGACCCAAAATGCCATAAGCCCTGGCCATAGTACTCAAAATGCCTTTAACAATGTTTCAGTGCATTGGTCCCATCACCCCAAGGCAGGAGATCTTCCAGGTTTAATTTCTGTTTCATTTTACGATACGAGAGTCCTTTTGCCCTCACACACACATGCAGTAGGACCAATATATTATCGTGTGTAAAACTTGAAAAATAAATAACTGGCGCAACAGTCAAATTTGAACCATGGCCTCGAGATGCGTTAGCATCATCTCATTTTCTAGATCGTGACTGTATTGTACAGAGGTGTGTGATCAGCAACACGCTCGACCGGGTTATTTACGCCATAAATGGGTACTCATTTAACAGCTGAGTGGGCTCATAGTCCGACACGTTAATCAATTTTTTTTCGAAAACTACCTCATGCTACATCGTTTATATGCGCAATGAGTTTGCCTAAGTGTCACCATACACAATCGAACTCCAACTCAAGCTCGAACACAAACCTGGCACAAATGTCCTCTGAATACCTCAAGCCACACAAACTTCACACACACATGAAAACGGGTCCTATTGTACCATGTTCGAGTTCAAATTGGAGTTCGACAGTGTATGGTAACACTAAGTTACACTTCACCCGGATAATTGCAAAAGAACCCGTCTTAAGGCGCAGCCAGAGGCACTGGCAAATTTTCCATATTCGTGCCATATTACTATGCTAATCTAGTACGTTCCATATTTTTCTATGCTGTCATATTTTCAAATGTGAAAAAGTACAATAATATGCCTTTTTTGGATACAAAATATATGGCAGTATAGAAAAAATATGGGACATACTAGATTAGTATAGAAATATGGCAAGTTTATTTTCGTATTATTATACTAGTAGACACCTTCATAGTCTTCATTTTCATCTATTCGATACTTAAATTTGTTTAAATCTCCCTTCTTGAAGAAACATCTCAAATCAGATGGCATAATGATGATGCATCTAAAATATGATGGGTTGTCATCGCCAACAACAACCAAACCTAGCAGGACTAGCGAGACAATGAAGGGTTGCTGATGAATCCTTTCAATTGTAACGTGCTTGGAATTTGTAATGGATGAAATACGCTTTTCCACTATTTTCAGTCAGAGGGAGCTATTATGTGATCTATTGGACTTGAATGAATATTATTCTGATTAAAATTTTAATTAAATCGTTTTGTAAGATGAATAGGTTCCAAAATACAGGTACATGGAATTACACTAGACTGTAAATATGATTAAAATTATTCGGTATTTGTTTTTGTGGATTATAAACGAATTAATATTATGAGTATAATAAAAAAAAATTAAATAAAAAAATATCAGTATCATTGATTAGTCTGTGAGATTTTCACCAACTGCAAATACTTACCGCAATTTTAAGTTTTCTAGAATACTTACCTACTACTCAATTGCCCTAACCCCTCATGGGGCATAGCGCATCAACTGTTCCGTGTGGCCCAGTTGACGTTTCGATGACATAAACTGGTTTCGGAGGATGCAGTTGCCAGCATGCACCTCCTGCACATCCATGGCCGAAACGCAGGTAGTCAAACACGAGACTGATGCCTCAACACACTGCTCTACCGGTCGCCCCAAATTAGCAATTTAGGGTAGCGTACACGAAAACGGGGCATGTTTTTACTGGGAGTGTGTCTTGGTTTAGTTAGCATTCAAACGTCAACTCAAATTTCAAGAGAAAACTTAAATCCTTAGTACATGTACAATCGGACAAATTTTCTTTATGCAGCAAAATTTTCTTGTATGTTTACTATTCCATATATTGTACTACAATTACACAAAACGAACATTTTATTGACATGAAATGAATTTTATGTGCTTCCCAAACTGTGACTGCCCGAAAACTTCGACACCCGCGCCGCCTGCATTTCAAAGCACTGACTACTTAACAGAGCAGCATTCTTGCACTGGCGTTTAATGCAGAGCAGCTCAGATCAAATTGTTAGTATAATTGTGTGGTCTTAACCTGCTCTGCTCTATATGGGTGTTGAAAAGAACGCGCCTATTATGTATCTGTTTGGGTATCGTGCTAGTAAGTTGTTGCGAACCACAGCAATTCGCTTCGCCTGCTGGTACTGCATTTCTATTGACACCAATATCAATACACGGTGACGTTATACGTAAATGTTCTATCGCCAACGTTCTACTGCCAGCTGATTAGAAGTCCCGGCACGATAGTGCAACGATGCTCCGTACGTCAGCTGATCGTTGCACTATGTAGCTATGTGTGTTTGTTGTGATGTTACATACAATATCCATTTGCACGACCATTGAGATGAGGATGAAGTGGCCGTCTCTAAAGGTCGCCAGACATGAACGAGCACAACCACGACCGGACCTCCATCGAACCATGAATTTCATACAACGTGCAGAAAAAAAATTCTCCTCATTTCCACCGTTCTATGAAATTGATGGTTCGTTCGGTCGTGGTTGTGCTCCTTCATGTGTGGCGATGTTAAGCATGACGATTGTTGAACGATCGGTGCTAGCGATTTTGATGCTAGCGCCTCTGCTTAAACATAACAACGCGATGACGATGGTTGCATTGTTTTAGAAAGGGGGCAGGGACTGATAGGAGATGGTTGCAATAACCTCAGGGACACAGGGTAAATTCAGCGGAATGGGTGAGGTGACCGTTGAGGATTGGCTGGGATTCGGGAGACCGTGGAGGACGGTGGATGTGGGAGCCGTTGAAGTTTAGACGGAGGACCGTAATTTTTTGGGGGTTTTACTACTAATACTATTTTGCCTTAACCCCTAGTGGGGCATAGCGCGTCAATTACTCCTGCGCGCCATCGTACTCTGTTCTGGGCAATGGGGCGCAACTCCCCACAAGACTTACCCAGTACCTGACACTCCTTTGCCACAGATCGACGCCATGTGATTCGAGGAACCCTTTTGGTCGGCCTTGGTTGGAAATGGGGTTCCACTTCATGGCATGCAAAGCAATGCAGTTATCACTCTTCCGCAATGTGTGACCTATCCACTGCCATTTTCGCCTGCGTATCAATTCGTCGATTGGCATCTGACCCGTACGCCGACTTAGCTCTTCATTTGATATTGTTTCGGGCCAGAAAATTCTTAAAATTCGACGAAGACATGAGTTGACGAAAACTTGCAGCTTCCTGGTAACTCCTACGGAAACTTTCTATGTACTGCTCCCATACAAAAGCACTGACAGTACCAGGGAGCGAAACAGGTCCAGCTTGGTCTTGATGCTGAGATAACTGCTCTGCCAGATTTTGGATAGCATGCCGTGCGCATTTAGCCTGGTTGATACGACGAGCGATGTCATGCTCCGTACCACCATTTTCGGCAATAATGATACCCAGGTAGACGACCTTCTCCACAGGCTGCCCATTAATATTGATGGCAATAGATGTCGGATTTCTTTTTCGCAACGGCGGGCTAAGAACCTTGGTTTTGTTGGTATTAATCGTTAGCCCAACCTTGCTTGACTCCCTCTCGACATCTAACGCCATTGCGGACTGATCCATGATTTTGTGAGCGAGTAGGCATATGTCATCAGCGTAGTCAAAATGTTGTAGATAAGATGTCAAAGTCCACTGAATTCCTTTGTCGAGTCCGGATAGGGCTGCATGCAACACGTCGCCGATCACTATGAGGAATAAGATCGGTGAGAGGATGCACCCCTGCCGAACTCCACTGCGAATCTCAAAGTCCCCCGACACCTTACCCTTATACAGAACGCGACATTTCGGGCCGTCATAGGTTGCCTTAATAATAGCCACAAGCTTCGTAGGGATGAAGAATATAGAATCCCGGTTCACACTATCAAAAGCCTTTTCGAAATCGATGAAAAGCAAGTGAAGCGGAGAATCGTATTCAACGTATTACTCGATGATGATTCGCAAGGTGTTAATGTAATCGACACAGGAGAATCCGGATCAAAAACCAGCCTGCTCTTCATCAATAGTGCTTTCTAAGTGGGTCTTTAGTCTTTCCAGGACGATTTTAGCTATTATCTTGGCAACGGCAGGAAGCACACAAATGCCTCTCCAATTATTACAATCTGTGAGGCTACCCTTTTTTGGAAGTTTGATGATCAAACCTTCCTTCCACTCAGTGGGAAAGGTCTCTGTATTCCACGCTTTATCAACAAGTGGGTGCAGCAAATCGGCAGTTACGCTTGGCGCTGCTTGATAAAGTTCGGCAGGGATGCCGTCAAGTCCGGCGGCCTTTCCTCGTTTTAGTGCAATAATTGCAGTGACTATTTCCTCTTTAGTCGGGGCAGTGGACCGTATACGCACATTTTGATGGTTAGCTAAATTATCTATATGAGGGGGAACTTCACCAGAGGTTACACGGTTCAAGACCGCGGCGAAGTGTTCTTTCCACCGCCTCATTTGATCTTCTTCCAAGATAAGTAGCTTTCCATCACTATCCTTCACCGGATGTTGGCAGGAGTTGCGGACACCTGTAAACTCCTTGATGACACCGTATACCGCGTCTAAGTTATTACTCCTTGCAGCTTCTTCTGCTAAGACTAAAAGAGAATTCGCATACTTCTTTATCGCGTCGCACACTACGCTGAACTTCTCGAGCTTTCTGACGGTCAAGCAGTTCGATGCTGCTTCGATTGTCATTTGATACTTTAGCCAAACGAACTTTCAGCTCCTTTCATTCAACAATCCACTGCCATGAAGCGTCGGACATCCAGGGCTTATTCCGGCAATCCGTGTTTGTTCCAAGGATGGTATCTGCGCTATCAATGTACGCATTTTTTATGGCATCCCAGTTTTCATTTATGTCACTATCTGGGTGATTAGTTATCTCAGCAGCTTTTTACGCAAGATGGTCATTATATTGTTGTAAGACAGCTGGATTTTTTAATCGAGCGGTGTTGAATTTGAGGTACCTGGAACTCTCGTCACTAGGGCGACGCACGGCTGCAATACGCAATCGAACATTAGCGATCATAAGATAGTAGTCTCTTTCCAGCCCAATATCGGCACCCTTCTTGTTTCGCACGTCCAGGAGGCAACTCTTGAATCTTTTACTAATGACAAAATGGTCGATCTGATTTTGTGTTCTGCGCCGATCAGCAGAGGACCAGCTGATTTTGTGGTGGTCCTTATGCTCAAACATATTGTAGTACCACCGATGAAGAGACTGTGAAAGTTGCAGAACTCTACAAATCTTTCACCGTTGTCATTACGATCACCAAGACCGTGTCTCCCCATCAAATGCCTGAGGCCATAGTTATCAGCGCCAACTTTAGCATTTAAATCACCCATAACCATTATAATGTCACCTTTAGGTGTTCTGCTCTGAACGGCGTTTAGTTCTTCGTAGAAGGAGTCTTTTGCCAAGACATTTGTCGGAGCATAACATTGTTTTAATGAGATTTTCCTCATTTTGGTCCGGAATCTGGCGGTCAAGACTCTGTCAGAGACCGGCTCCCAGGATAAGAGACAGTTTCGCGCGGCTCTGGTTAAAAGGAGCCCCACACCTGACTCACGACGACTACCGGTAGCTTTACCGGAGTATAACATTACAGTGCTGCCCGTTGGAGAGATGAATTCTCCGCTGTTCCACCATCTTATCTCACTAACTCCTAAGATATTTAATTTGTACCTCAGAAATTCACTCTCTAATTGAAGAAATCGTGCGTTCTGGGGACCTTCTGATCCATTGTCCAGGAGAGTACGCACATTCCAGAATCCAATCTTTGTCATTATACGATAGCCAAAAGTTGTAAACGTTGAGTCGGTCCTTATCCGAGGCATACTTGACGTTTCATTAGCATATAAAGATTTCGGATGGTGCAAGTTGCTGGCATACACATCCTGTCTTTTGATTGTCGGTTTTAACGACAGGCCCTCAAAGGGAAAGGCCGTGGTATTATTTTTACACCCCACACCACACGGGGAGGATTTACCTCAACCAAATCATCGCACTGCCATCACTGGCGGCTTGACGTTGGTTAGCAATGGTCAGTGACCACTGCGTTCCTGGGCGCGCCCACGCGGAGGACTATGGAAGAGGAATTTTTGCCCCCCAAGTTATACTTCCTGCGTGAGTATTTGACCCCAACAAATAGTTGAAATTCAAGTTATTTTTTTTTTTTTATGTTTATACCAAAGCTTAGGGGGTAACCCTTTGATGCGAGAGCACAGCGTTGGCGGTAAGGGATTAAGTAGTGGGGAGATGGGTTGAGTTTGAATAAGGTGACGGTGTACATTCCGTTTAAATTTTTGTAGGTCATAGTTGCGGGGGAAAACAAAAGATGGTAGATCGTTCCACATTCGTGTTGTCCTAGATACAAACGAGTCATGGAATTTGGCGGTGCGACTATTGCTGAGTTCTAGAAGATGAGGATGGGCACGACTGGCTAGTCGGGTGTTACGTAAAGGAAAAGTACGCTCAGGAATGAGGTTGGCTATTTCATCAGAGCAACAGCGGTTGTAGTAGCGATAGAAGAGTGAAAGACAGCCGACACTTCGATGGTGTTCAAGCAGTTCGATTTTAGATGTTATGGGTTCCTCGCCAATAAGCTTGAAGGCTTTCCGTTGAACTTTGTCTAACGCGGATAATGCGGTTCTACCTGCGCCTGGCCGTATGTGGGAATTAAATTCAAGTCTCGGTCTTATATGAGCCTTGTAAATTTGAGCCAGATCAGATGGTGAAAAGTATCTTTTACAGCGATTCAGAAAGCCCAGACACTTCATTGCGTTTTTTGCAACGCAAAAAATGTGGTCGGACCAATTTAGTTTACTGGAGATGTTAATACCTAGTATGTTCAGTATGGGCGAATCAGGAATGCTGACCCCATCGACAAGAATGGGTTGGGCGGCAGGTGGAGCACATCGCTTATTGGAAAGTAGACAACATTGAGTTTTTGAGGCGTTAAACTCTACTCGATTCGCTTTCCCCCATGCAATAATTTTTGAAATATCTTCATTTAGTGAGTCAAACATGCGATCTCTGTTGATAGATGTTGAATTTCGGCGAGAGTCAGCTACAGAGTTGAAAGGGTAAGTGTAGTCAAGGGTGCTATCGTCTGCAAAGCTATGGATTGAGTTGGAAGTCACGCTGAGAAGATCGTCGATGAGAGAGTTTGGCGTTGGTCGCGAGTTAATTGACTTGATGTAGAAGCAGTAACGACCGATCGTGGTGGACAACAATGGATGAATTAATGGACTGTTCTCTATTAATTTCTATTTTTTTTTCAATTTTTTTTTTAAATACATTTCTTTTCCGGTCACGGCGAGCAATTGTTCTTCCTACGTTGGAAACAATTGTAAGTTTAGCTTTCTTATTCTCTCAATTCATTTTCCAATTTGTATAGTACATAGATTGAATAGGAATTTTTTTTATTCAACTATTTTTTCTTAATTGTTTTTTTATAATTCTTGATAACATTTTTAAAGTTTTCTTTATCATTATTGTGCTTTTCCACTAAATGTGTGTCTTTCCGAGAATAGAAAATTTATAATGAATAGCTAATTCTTTTCATTCCATTGGTTTCTTCCGTGTCCCGAAAGATGGACACATTCCTTTCCTCCTCCCAATTCTTCCCTCATTTGATCTGTGTTTCATGGCTTTACAAGGACCAGGATGCCCTGACTTAAAGCCTACGCCATTTCATTCAATCTAGCCGGGTCATATGCAACCGATTGAGATGACATTCTGGTCATAAAATATTCTTGTTGCAATGACGGCGGATCGACAAAGCCGTGGTTTGCAACAAAGGTAGGGAACTTTTTGTATAAAGTAAATAAAACACTTTTATTTAAGACAACCACTTAAATTTTTATTGCAATTTTTGACGAGAAAAATATGCATTTATTGCTTATAAGGCTCTATAATAATTAGATTCATATAGATATAATGTTTAATTAATAAACATTTTCGTGGCAATGTCGCCAAAAAATTGTTTTTTTTTTTTAATATTCTTCTTTTGTAATTTGTTACTTTTTTCAAAGGATTTTTGAAATACTTTTTTTTCGCGATATATAATCTTACGTAAATCTATGTATATGTATAATATATTTGGTAATTTATAATATCGGGTAATGCGTACATATACTACATATAATGACTGGCTTCCTATCTTTTTTTTTGTCTATATAATGGATAAACATTATGTATATATACCTATATATGAGTGTGTATATAATGGTTGAGACTCATTTACACCGACAGCATGCTGTGAGTATAATTTTTTGGAATTCACCCATCATTAAATTCTATTGCTACTTGAATTTGTTAGTAAAATCTCTAAAACAGTTATAAATATCATATTGTATTATTGTGTATAATGCGATTTAAAGTAAAAGTTTAGCCACTACTTTTACAATTCTTCTATTTACTTGAAATTCTATTTTTGTCTGATGTTCTATTTAAATACTATGTGGAAAGAATGTAAAATGTTTTCAAATATTGTTTGTTTTTGTAATTTGCTTTTACGTATATAATTTGGAATATGCGTGAAAGTCTCGCATTTACCAGTTTGTTGAATTTTATTTTTATTGTGGAAAGTTTGATTTAGTTTTTGTTCTATTATACGTTTCCTTTGAGTTGAATGACTGTCCAGTTAAATGTTGTGTTCTTGCCAGTCTTTTTATGTTTTATTTATTTACTTTTTACTACATGCAATAGCAAGGTTTCTGTTCTCTGTCTAATAAAAATTAAAAGATTTTGTTTCTAAATATATATATGTATATGTATATGTATGTATGTATATGTATATGTATTTTATATAATTTCATTATTTTATTTTAATTGTATTTTATTCGTAAAATTCTATACAAATATTAATAAAAATATATATTTTCATTTCTTTTCAATTTTAGGTGATTTCATATAATTTTCTTTTTCTTTTTAAATAATGTTGTAAAAATTTTAATAGCAAATTAAGTGTTCTACTGGAATTGGTCTTCTTATTGGAATATAATTTTAATTACAATTTTTAATCTATATTTTTTTTCGTTTACTAAAAGCTAAAGCATTACTACGATAATGCAATTTCTTGATATTCACTTTTCAGCTGTCCTTTCCATTTCAGTACGTGTTGGCGAGCTTATATCATCATTTATCATATATAATAAATTTTGGAAATATATTATTTTGGGTAACATTGTGATTTTGAATTTAATTTAATTTTCTTTGGGTTTATTTTAATATATTTCAAAATGTTTATTGCTTTTGTTTTCACTCGATTATTAGGGTAAATTATATTGAGTCTATTGAGACATCTTTGGGTTCCCTAAGAAAATAAAAATGTGTCTTTTTTGATAGGGATTCATTGGAATATTTTTTTCTATCTCAATCCAAAGCAAAATTAATTGCTTTTATTATAGTAAATACCACTGTTACTTTTGATCTGATATGGAAATAGAAATCATAAAATCTTCTATCATAAACATTGAATAATAACTCATTTATTATATCCCAACTACAACAAAACTAAAATCTCGATTACAATATACTTGTTTTGACAAATGTATGATTTCGTTGTTTCTTCTAAATTCGAATAATTTCAAGATTATTTTTGTTGTTGGTTTTTCGTTTTAACTGTTTCGACTAAAAACGAAGGGATTTTATTTTTCAAGTTTGATAATAATATTATAGTTATCCAACTATTCAATTATTTGAAGTGTGTTGTTTGCATATGATTTGGACAAAATGTATATTGTTCTCATCTGTTTGTTAAGTTACTATTTCAACGTCCGGTTTTGGTGGTTTTTGAACAAGTTAATTGCCATAGTTTTAAGAAAAATTGACTACTTTTTGATTTTTACGAGTATATTACATAGACTAGAATTTGAAATGTATACGAGCTATTGCTGGAAATTGAAATTTCAAAATTAATAGATATTATTGGCTGAAAAGTTGTCTTTTGTTAATGGACATTTGATGCACATTAAAAAAAAATATTCCAAATTAGATAAATTCGAAATATTTACAATGACTTTTAAATTTTCAATTAACGAAGTTAAAATAATACCGAGAATAAATTAAAATTATTTAAATTGAATAATGATAGTTAGGTATGTATATTTAATTGTTGTGAGCTCCGATTCGAATTTGTTCAGAATTGAATACCAGTCCACTATTATTTGATTTTGGATAATTAACAACCAACCAATCACTCGAAAGCCTAAAACTTAATATTTCAATAATGTGAATGACTGTCTTTTTCACCTGAAAATAGTGTCAGCATTTTCAATTGCACTCAGATTGTAAAGACGATGCTGTAATGAACGACTTTTCTGGTCGTCTAGGTATTTGGATTGTTGGTTGGTATAAGTGGTGGCTGAAGCACAACTTGCCAGAGCCCAATTAGCGCAAATGCGCCGTTCTGTAACCACAAACCTCGGCAAAATCGGTTATAAGATGGTTGGGCTAACAGGGGATGGAAGGACGTCTAGATCCAACCGGAGGAGTTCAGGAACCATAGCAGCTCCCCGATCTTCACCCCCGGTACATCCCCCAGACGACGAGAAAAGCCTTCGCAGAGGAAGTGAGTGAGGGTTTCCTTTTCGTCCTCATTTCCACAGCTGCGGCAGTGCGGATTATAAGGGATGCCAAGTCTAATTGCATGTTCTCCGATAGGCCAATGTCCTGTAATTACCGCCGTGAGCCTGGCGACATCCCTACGGGACTTGGTTAATAGTTCAGATGTTTTCCTACTGTCATAGGAGGGCCAAATCTTCCTTGATACGGCGCAGGTGGGCAGATTCTGCCATTTGGAATCCGCAACATTGAGGTAGTAAGAGGAGATCTTGCTCTTAACAGTCTTCAGCGGAATACAAACAGATTCCGCATGAGAACTTTCTAAAACGGCCCCCCTCCTGGCCAGCTCGTTGGCTTTTTCGTTTCCCTCAATGTCTCTATGACCAGGCACCCAGAGCAGGGTGATATTGAGCCGTCTGCCAAGGCGAGTTAACTCTTCCCCACACCGCTCGACCAGTTTGGAGGAAGTACTAACCGAGTTCAGTGCCATGATAGCGGCCTGGCTGTCTGAGCAAATGGCGATGTTCTGGTTATCTGGTATATCACTGAGAGTGAGAAACGCCTTCATAATTGCGAGAGTTTCCGCCTGGAAAATGCTGGCATAGTCCGGGAGGCGATAACTCTCCGAGATATCCAGTACTTCAGAAAGGATTCCTGCACCGACGCCGCAGTCCATTTTCGACCCGTCGGTGAAAACCGTGATGTCAAAGTCCTTCACCACCTTGTCCGTCCTCCATTCGGCCCTGGTGGGGAATTTGGCAGAGAAGCTTCTGTCAAACCTCAGTTTGGACACAGTGTCTGTCTGTTTTTATGTTGACCACATCTCGTGGCAACTGGTTGAGGATGTTGCTATGGCCGTACGGCTTGGCAGTCCAGGCTCCCGAGTCTCTGAGCCTGACTGCACTGCCCGCCGCCAGCTGTAATGAACGAATTCTGATATACGTCTGACATTTCGGCATTTGTCAGACTGGATTCCACAAGAGCATTTATTTCGCCATAATTCAAAATATTTAGTGTATTTCGAATTGTTTCGAGATAAATGCGCTTGTTCTGTAGTCAAATTCCAAAATGTCAGATGTGTGTCAGATATGAACCGGCAGGGCACCGAAATAATGCATGCGAAATTGTGCATGCACTATTTCGATATGCACTATTTCGGAGGGGCTTGTGTCAATACGGAACGCGTGCTCGGGATTGTTTTGGCACAGTGGGGGATTGGGACAGCGTTTTTGGCGGGAACTGGGATTATAGGGTTGTGGTGTTGACAAATAAGAAAGGATGTGGAGATTGTGCCGGGAATCGTCGTGATTGATTGCTTCTAGAGATTGGAATTGCTCAAGATTGCTTCGCGTCGTGGATTTTAGTGGAGAGTGATAAAAACAATATTTTCGGCCGTCAGTTTTGTATTTATATCACGGAGTTTTAAGGTGGGCGGATCCGAGAGATCGCGTTCGCGGAGTGACGTCAGGACCATTTAAGTCCACTTCTTGAATTTGGAGCTATGCCAAACAGCGCATTGTCTCGACCCGCGAATATTTACAAGTCGTCGGAGAAGCGTCGCGAGCGGTGATAGTTAGGACGATTGTCAATGACGAAAGGAATTTTTCCGTTTTTGTGACGTTATGATAGCGACAGCGTTCGCGAGTTCGGAAAGTGAGGGTCGAGGTGTGTGTGTGAGGGTGTATGTGTGTGGGGGTGTATGAATGCGAGAAGGGGGTGCTTTTCGGCTCAACGGCGGCGCTGATAAGAGTCATCTCACGGACAGCGGGTGAGTTAGTTTTTGTTTTGTGTCGTTTCTCGAGGCTCCTAATGTAGAGCTTCTCCCCTCTCTCCCTTTTCGGCTAGTTTAGGTCGGGGTCTAGGAATTCGAGGCGCGACCTAGACATGGTTGGGAGGGACGCGAGCGCCAGAGCCGCAACATCTTGGCTCTCCGCGGTTCGCGGAAGTTCCAGAGGTGATGATCGACATCCCTCTCGGTGTAGTTGTTATTGTGATTTTCTGCTGTGAAACTTCGTCCAGCATGTTATTTTCTTTTTCTCGATATTTTTCTCGGTCCAAGTGTCGTGTTGTCTCGGGCAGACCCGTGACATTTAAAGTGTCAACGGGTAGGGCCTGAGATGGTCGTGTACCCACCCCATCACTCTCGTCACTGAGCAAGCCAGCCAGCACGCGTCATTTGACCAACTTAGGTAGGAAGTTTTGACATTTTGATGTTTGACAGGCCTTCACGGCAGCGTCAATTACTTCCACTCCTGCAACCGTTACAAGGTCTATTGGCGGAAGATGCAGGATCACGTTTAGCGCTTCCCTCGGGCAAGTTTTCATGGTACCTGTAGTGCCAAGACAAGCCGTCCTTTGCACCCTGCCAAGTTTTGTTATGTTATATCCTTTAGCAAGTGCTGGCCACCAAACTAACGACCCATATGAGAGAATCGGATGGACTACTGCTGTGTACATCCAGAGGACCATATTTGGCTTAAGGCCCCATCTTTTTCCGAAGGTTTTCTTACAGGCGTAGAAAGCGATGCAGGCTTTCTTCACCCGCTCTTCAATATTTAACTTCCAGCTGAGCTTCCTATCTAAAATGACACCTAGATACTTTGCGCTGGGTGATAGTTGGAGTAACTGACCGTTTAGTTTAGGGAGGGTAAAATGCGGTACTTTTATTTTAGTTGTAAATAGCTTCAGTTCAGTCTTGCCTGCATTAAAGCCCAGTCCACAGCTTGTGGCCCAGGCGCTCACCATATCCAGAGCCCTTTCCATGGATTGATTTATCACGGAGAGGCACATTCCTGACACTACTATTGCCACATCATCTGCGTACGCGACCACTTTAATCCCTTCGCTGTCAAGCCTTGTTAGGATTTTGTTGATAACCACTAGCCATAGTAATGGAGAGATGACGCCACGCCACCATCTGCGGATTCCTGCCTCTACTCCCAAATCTGATAGGGCGTCGTGAATTGATTCGATGCTGACGTTGTTGAAAGCACCCTCTATGTCGAGGAAAGCTGATAATGTATATTGCTTATACTGAAGGCTCTGCTCAATGGCACGCACCACCTCATGGAGAGCCGTTTCTGTGGATCTACCTCTGATGTAGGCGTGCTGTGACTTCGAGAGCGGTGAGCTTTCCAGGAATTGTCGGATGTGGAAGTCTAGGGTACGCTCAAGCGTTTTGAGTACGAAGGAGGATAAGCTGATCGGCCTGAAATCCTTCGCACCTTTATGTCCTCTCTTCTTCCCTACCTTTGGTATGAATACGACTCGAACTCGTCGCCACGACTGGGGGACGTGGTTGAGTCGTAGACAGCTTCTAAAAAACACCAGCAGCCTGGGAACTACTAAATTTTGTATTTCTTGCAGCATAATGGGCAGTATGCCGTCTGACCCGGGAGATTTGAAGGGGGAGAAGCTGTTAATTGCCCAGGGTATTCTTTCCTCTGTGATAATGGATTGCACAAATTCACTCTACGCGCATTCCGCATCATTCGGTTCTGGGCTCTCTGTACAGGTTTCTTTGCAGCCTGGAAAGTGTGTGTTTAGAAGGAGCTCAAGGGATTCAGAACTGGATTCCGTCCAAGTGTCATCCGTTTTTTCACTAAGGACGGATTGGAGTGCTCCTTGGACAGGATGTTGCTGATCCTTGCTGTGTTCTTGATATTAACGAAAGATTGGCAGAAGTCCTCCCACGTTTGGGCTTTAGCCGCTCTGATGGCTTTTTTGTATATTTTTAGGCAGTCCTTAAAGAGCTGCCAGAACCTATGCTTGTTGCAAATATTAAAGATCTCCCTAGTCAGTTTCCTGAGCATTGAGAGGTCCTCGTTCCACCATGGGGGAAGAGTTTTCTTACTTCTTTTCGCCGGACATGAGATTTAGAAAGCTACTTTCATAGCTTTCTTAAAATATTCAATCTCCTTGTCCAGCTCCTCCACGGAGTCTATTGAGGGATTAGGTATATCACAGAGTTTCGATGTAAAGATCTGTCTGAACCTCACCCACTCGATCCTCTTGGGGTTTCTGTAAGGCTTTGGAGTCTCCCTTGAAACATTTAGATTGAAAAGTTGTGGTCCGAAAAGGATCTCAACTCGGATACTCTCCATTTTTCAACCTTAAAGATATGGTTGTCGGTCATGAGTGTGATATCTAGGACCTCTTCCCACCCCTCGTTGTTTACAGAGCAATTGTCAAATATTTTTCTTAACCCAACTTAAGTTGCCAGCCGAGGATGCACTCTGTAGTGCACTCTAAGGGCGAAGAAAAAGGAAAATTTCGACAAATGTTTATAAATCCATGAGACAGAGGGTGGTTTGTTCTATTTTTAGCTATTTGGGTATGTTTTGTTATCTGGTGCTGTTGAGCCTGGCAATTGATTTGGTTGTACATTTTCAAGACGATATTTGTCGGAACTGGTTGATAAAACATGTAGATTGGTGTTTTGTGTTTTAGTTTGCAAAATCAGATTACAAAAATCTAATATTTTAGGTCGCGTAGACGTGGATTGATATTTGATGAAATTTTGAACCTGTTGGAACTTTCCGAAAACGACGAAAGATTTCAAGATCATCATTCCACCGTTAGAAACTGCTGACCAAGACACGGATGTAGATTCTGATGCATATGATATAGATGTAGCGGGAAATGCTGCGAGATTGCCGCGTCGAATTTTGAATGCTAAAGCGCAAATAGCTGATGAAGAAGAGGGTGATTCTTTTGTGGCCAAACGTCAGCCCACGTCCAAAAGGCAAAAGAGTGCATAACTAAAATGGAGTAGAACTATGCCCACGTTCGACTTACCACCTTTCGAATCAAACTCGGACGCTATGGAAGCAGCACTAAGAAAGAAAATTAAGCATCCAGTGGATGCGTCTCTCACGTTTTTAAGCGAAGACCTAATAGGAACAATTTTCGCAGCATCAAACCTATACGCGCACCAAAAAGGAAACCATTCCTTTTGTCTCGATGAAGATCACTGCAAAGTTTTCGTTGGGATTCTGCTGTTCAGTGGTTACCATACATTTTGCTCATGCCGAATGTATTGGAATAGTGACAAGGATTGTGTTTGCGCGATCAGAAGAGGTATCCCTGAGAAGTTTGTGGCAATTATTAAGGCCACCTACGACGGCGCGAGATGTCGCGTACTCCATAAGAGTAAGTTGTCGGTGGGCTTTGAAGTTCAAAGCTGAGTTTAGCAAGGTTGCATCCTCTCACCGATCCTATTCGTCTCAATGGACCTTGATGTCTCACTTACAACACCTAAATTATGCTGACGATATATGCCTACCCTCCCACAAAATTATGGATCTCAGTGAAATGGCTTTGGATCTGGAGAGGGAGGCAAGCAAGGTTGAGCTAGAGATCAACACTAACAAGACCAAAGCCTGGCTGGAAATCCGATTCACCCCATTGGTTTTAATGGATAGCCAGTAGAACAGGTGGACGAATTTGTCTACTTAGCAGCATTGTTGCCGTTGATGGTTGTACTGAGCAGGATTTCGCTCGTCGCAACAACCAGGCTAAATTCGCTTTCGACCTATTGTCCAAACTCTGGCAAAGCAATTATCTCAATGTTAAAACCAAACTGGGCCTGTTCCGCTCCCTGGTTCTGTCTGTGTTGCTATATGGAAGTAGTACATGGTACCGCAACAGTTATCAGAAAATTGCAGGCTTTCGTCAATTCCTGTCTTCGTCGAATCTTAAGAATTTTCTGGCCCGAAACAATTTTAAATGAAGAACTTAGTCGGTGAACGGGTCAGATGCTTCTCAAGAAATTGATTGGCAGGCGAAATTGGCAGTGGATTGTTCACACGTTGCGTAAGGGCGATAAGTGCATTGCTGCTGGACGCGCTATGCGATGGAACCCCTTTTCCCAAAGAGGCCGGCGAAGGGGTCGTCCTAGAATCTCATGGTGCAGATCAGTGGACGATGAGTGAAATTACTGGGGAAATCTTGGGGTGAGAAACGTAATATGGCCGGAAATCTAACACGATGGCCCGTAGGTGTAATAGACGCGCTATGCCCCACAAGGGGTTAAGGCAATTTATTAGTAGAAGTGGATATTTGGCAGTCGTATCTCCCGGTCACCTCTTACTCACTCCATTTCGCTCTCGTTGAGAACTTTGTTACGAGGTGCTTGTCAAAGTCTACTTCGGTCACGATATTATCTGTTAGCAACATGTCTCGAACTCCGACAGGTAGAGACTCCAGTATATTACTATGTCCATATGGTTTGCACGTCCAACATCCAGACTCCCTTAATCTGACAGCGCTGCACGTTGAATTTTATTTGTAGGTCTAAAGGGAGTAGACCTCGGCTGATATTTACTGGGTCCGCTGGACATGAACGCATAGCTCCCGGGACGCTGATGGCGCTGTAGTAAGAATCAAAATTAGAGACATGAATCTGTTCAATATTTTGAGAAAAAATATTCTCTACAGAAAAAAACATGGCGCTGTAGTAAGAATCATAATTAGAAACATGAAGTTTTACAACATTTTTGGAAAAACAAATATTCAATTCTGCGACGAGTGGAAATTTCACACTGAGCTTGCAGCTGCACCCAAATAATACATACCATAACCATTTCGATTTAAAATGATAATTAAATTTCGGAGTTTTGGAATTGTTATAATGTATGAACTGGTCTGGATTAATGTCACCTCCAAAAGACAAAAATAGTGCAGTCATCCCGGCTTCCAAATACCATGACAAATTCTCTTGATATCAATGAGAGTTGCATCAATCTATTTATGGTTATGGTTTCATAATTAACGTATCAATTTGTTTAAGCTAAACAATGGATGTGGGATATATAATAAACGAAAATCTACCTCTAAGCCTTTAACCTTGTCAAAAATAACAAACAAATTTAATTTTAACGTAAAAAAATCGATATGAGAAACCCTCGGTTAATTTGATATTAATATTTCAAGCAATTCTTGGTTATTTTATTTTTTATTTTTTGACAGTCAGTCTGCTGAAAACACAATTTAGATTTATCGCAGTCTACGATTGTTAAAAAATGGCCAAGAATTTGTTGAACCTCTTACTTGCGGGCAGAGATGAGCTTAACCAAATTAATATGAAAATTGCGAAACTATAAGCTATCGATTGATATGTCCTTCCATCGACTGTAAGAGAATTTTCCAATCAAATGCTGACTACGCTAGAACGTGCAATAAAGAATGGAAAAAAAGAAAATCTTAAATAATTTTTATTTTTGTTAATTAAATAAATACTTTCGGGTCATTTTATGGTTACTTTGTAATATATTTTTTCTGTTTTTTTTGCTTTCTCTGACTTCTTTTTTTTTTCATTTCCATTCCACCTAAATTTATATGTATTTTCATTTAAATTACACATTACATGTAGTATATTATATTAATGTTAGTATTGTCATGTTGATATGTATCTAACTTTTCTTTCTGGGAGAAAATCTTTGCCAATGGTTTTGTAACAAAGTCCATGAAATGTAAAATGTTAGTAAATAGTTGTGTGGAAGTTAAAAAAAAATACTATCATATATTATTTTGGAAAAATTATAAACGGCTCGAAGGGATCAGAAGAGAGAAGGCTTCGAACCGCGAAAACTCCAAGTAACAGATAATTTAAAATTAAAATTTCTTATACGCATTGATTGGTTTCAGAATCAATCAATGTTTAATGCATAGGTACTCTTAATTTCCCAATTACAATAAGCATAACTTATTTCCTAAAAAAAAGAAAAAAAAATATTCATCTACCTTGGAAATTTAAAATTTAATTCATCATTAATTTAAACAATTACAATTTTGAACAACATTACAAACTATTTCCGTTACGACACTTTCAATGCGAAAGCGTAATTAAACTGAAAAAAAGCGTATAAAATGAAAATGCATATGTTAAAATAAAAGTGAAAATTTGAATGACAAATAGACATGCACGAGTATGTAACTATGAATGTATCGATAAATTATTTGTCACCTCATATCGGGTTATAAATCTTTTTTGATTATTTACGTTTCACAAAATGCCCATGAAATTATTACATACTATGTGTATAGTTTATTGTAGCCGGAAATGCAACGGCTCTGTACAAAATATCCCAATCATAATTTTGCGGTTTTAGGGGTTTTCAGGGCCAGTGCAATTATTGTTATTATTATTGATAAAATGGAGAGAAAAATGTTTGAAACTATTTATGTAATACGCGTAAAACTTTTTGCATATATACACAGTTTGTTCGTTTAATTGAACTAGGATAATTAATTGCTATTAATTAGGTTTTAAATAGCAAATGCATTTATTTGAGTTCAAATATTGTTTCGGGGTAAATTATGATTTTTTTGTGTATATTTTTTTTTTCTGGATTATGTACACTCGTAGATTCATCAATAAGCTTGTAAATTTATGCATTATTCTACTTGTGTTTTCACTCATGCATACACAATATTAAATTATCTCACCAAATTGCAGTATGCACCCGAAATTCGAAGTAGCGTAATTCATTGCAATGAAACTGAAAATGATACCAAAACGCTTGCTTGTCTTTTTGTTTCGGTAGAACAATAGATTGGATCATACAGGCCAATAAGGACACGAAAAGACCGATGTTTATTGACACTTTAAACCTATCTTAGAAGACCACATTGGCTAGGTTTCCCTGCGCAATAGGATCCTTTTGTCCTGACCGAAGGACTCAAAATGTCTTCAGCCGTACTCCAGGACATTCCTTTCATCGGTTTGGTTTCTGATTCACTTCATGATCAAGAGAGTCCTTTTGTCCTGCTGCACACCTGCAGTGGGAGCAGGATATCACCGTGTGGTGCTTATAATAACCCAAGGAAGATTTATATAAAATTTGGTCGAAATCCGGCCACGGGAAATGCATGAAGGGGCGATTTTTGTAAAGACTTAGGCGAGAAACTTTGTTCTCAACGCGACACATTACACCGTTAGTCGAGTCGACACGGAACAAACAGACAAACACAGGGCATGCAACGGACAACATGCCCGTCCAATATATTAATATATGGGACGAACCTGGACTTTAAAAATTTTCCTTTTATAGCCTTAAGGCCCCCACTCAATACGTAATTATCTCAAGATAACCACGTGTGAAAATCTCAATTGGCCAGACACCTACAACTTGATCGTACGATTGACTTAAGATCGTTATCTGAAAGCTCTAGTGTATGGCTTAACCCTAGAATACTAGCACCAGGTTAGATTGACGTGCTCGCTCACACAACAGCGTGCATGTGCAAGTCTGCGAGTCCGGGTGACCACTCACTCTAGCAGTGCTTTCCCCAGTTAGTTGTTGAACGTCGCTGTGAGTGTCAATATTCTGTCTCCAATCTAATACGGTAAGCTCAGCAATTTTCTAGAAGGTACTTCGCCTATTTGTTGGCAGTGTGCAAAAAACACCATCCAGCGCGGCAACACAACCCGGCAGTATGTGTAACTAGAGAAAGAAGAGAATGACCAAAGTCGATATGCAAAAAAAAACCTAAATGCGGTGAACATTCGGTTAAAAACTGCCGTAATTTTTGGAGTTTACTTATTTGACTAGTTTTGGACAGTATTTTGTTGTAGGCACCATACAATGAGTAATAATAAATAATTCTGGAGTGCCACATGTAGTTTTTAATTTGACCGTTATTTATTTTGTGTAAGCTGGGCAACTCAGTATTGCATGTACTGAGTACGAAGGTATGATTTACAGGCAAATATTATGAACACGTCAGAATGACATATTGTTAGTGCATGCTGGCAACAGCATTCTCCGAAACTATTCTATTCTATTCTCTATTCTAGGGTTAAATCAAATTTTGGTCAGATCAGGCTGCCATGAGCGGACTTGGGATCTGCTCATGAGATTTTCTATCAGTCTTTCGCCCAGCTTTTTTGGAAAAAGTTATGCAGTCCCTTCTATTGTTACCAAGAAAGGGCAAGTGAAGGGAGAAGAAAAAAAAACTTGCATCAATGAAGTACTCAAAGGACTGAAAGAAGATGACAAGTTTAACGGCATCGGAGTAAACGTAACTTACAAATTACGGCGCATGGATATTACTCGATAAAATATTAATGTATGGGCTCAAAAGAAAGCTCCGAGAAGAACTGACATTACTGGATTAGTATTCAAAGAGCCACCATCAAAAGTACCACTCAGTGAAGCAGCGGTTCCAGGAAGTTGTTATGAAATGACCACAACCACCAGATATTCATCAGCCGTGCAATCTGAAATGGGCTACATTTTTTTATTTTAAAATAAAATAAATAACTGGCGCAACAGTCCAATTTGAACCACGGCCTCGAGATGAGTTAGCATCATCTCATTTTCTAGATCGTGACGGTTTTTGTGCAGAGGTATGTGATCAGCAACACGCTCAACCGAGTTATTTACCCCGTAATGGGTACTCATTTAACAGCTGAGTGGGCTCATAGTCCGACACGTAAATCCCCGGAATCGAACCGGGGCCCAGTGCGTTGAAGGCGAACGTGCTAACCGTTGCGCCATCCGGACTATTTATTTTGCATTCCATTAAAATAAATGTGATGACGAAGATTGGGTTGAGTTGCAGTCCAGGCTTGGAAGTCCGAAACAGATTGATTAGGAAAAAAAAGTCGTGTAGTTTTGAAATTTGGCATAATTTTTGGGGACAATCCCCTGAATATGTTCTCAAAAGTCCCCGATGACAGAGGGTCCGAAAGTGCAGGGGAGATGGGGTTGGAGGTCACTTTTCCTTCTCGATTTTCTTGAAAACTAAAGATTCTATAAAAAAATGGCTCAAGGCCGAATCAAAAAATAAAATTTCCTACAAAATGATAAATCACACTCTCGACTATGAAATGGTATATTATACTCTAGTAGACCATAAAATAGTATAGGGCAAACTGATTTTCTCACAAGGAAAAACGGCACAATAACTCTCGATTGAATATAGTAGCGACATAAAAATTTGGTCAAATATTCCGATTGAGATCTAGTTGGTTAGTACCGAAAAAAGATGTGATCTGACTAAAGGTACGCCTACCTTCCCTACAGATATTATTCTTGCAAACATGCCAATAACGTCTCAACAAATATAAGTAGGCTGGTTAAAGTCGAGTAAAATACGGCTTAGGACGTTATTTTACATCTTTGTAAAAATTAATTCAATCGGATGAAAACCAAAGCTAATTTCCCCAAAACTACCCTACTTTTTATATATTTTTTTAGTCTATTCATCGAATGAAAAACCGGAAGGAAAATCATGCAATTTTAAAATTTGGCACAATCTATGTGCAGAGTCTTTTGAGTTTATTATATGCTACAAAGTCCCCGTTGATAAAGAGTCCGGAAGCGTAGCATAAAGGAGGTCAAAAGTAAATTTTTTACAGTTTTCTTTGAATATTTTATTTTTCATTGTAGATATAACTATAGAAACAGGAAAAAACTGTGTAGTACTGAAATTTTGCAAAATTAATGAGGCCCCAATCTCAATATATGCTACGAAGTCAATTTTGAAGTTTTCTTTGAATATTAACATTCACGGATAACTTTGCATGGAAAGAAGCCTTGGTTTGGTTTTCATCCGATTGAACTCATCTTTACAGGAGGTTATAGTAAGGATCTAAACAGTCCTTCACCTGAATTTTACCTGTCTATTTTAATTAGGCGAATGTGATTGGTTTGTTTGAAAAATAATATTTGCAGGGAAAGTAGGCGTAGCTTTAGTCAAATTGTACTTTTTTGCGGTACCAACCAACTAAACCTCAATTGGAGTATTTGACAAGATTTTCATGTCGGTAACTGTATTTTATCGTGCCGTTTTAATTGTGAGAAAATCAATATACCCTATACTATTTCATGGTCTAGAGCAGGGGTTAGCAGCCAGCGGTCCACGAGCCGCATGCGACCCTCTATGACATTTTTTGCGGCCCGCGAGGGAATAACCTGATATGTACTTTAAGTTTGGATCTGCAAAACGCGAACAAGGTTTGAGTGCGGTCTTGTGGGATTGAGAATTATGTGAAGTCCATAATAGAACATGAAAAAAAGAGGATGCATTTGCTCACAGTTGTAATACATAACCTCAAATAGCACTTGATGGGTTACTCATGGAAAGTCTGGCCTGTCTACCGGTGCTTCCTGTCTATTGCTTACGGGTGCAGAAATTAATGGAAACAACGCGAAAATGGAAGCAAGTCAACTTACATGCTCAATGTTCAGTCTTTGTGTTGCAGTAGGCAATAGTCCAACAAAAAAGAAAAAAGCAGACCGTTGGGCGTTGCTAAAGCGGTCATAGATATAATCAAAAGAAAGGAACAATAGACGCACTTGACGTCATTCGGTTCAGGGTACTCGTGCAAGTGTAAATGTAAAAAAGCAGAAAATTGGGATAAATGGATGTTACGAAACCGATGGCAGATGTCATCACTCGAAAATCGACCCTACTCAAGTGCATTCTTCATTCGAATTGTATTTGATTCAGGACACTGCAATAAATGTCTGTGCTAAAAGGCATAACCAAAATTCCGTTGTCAACATTTCTCTGAAGATGAGAATCGAGAATTTAGACTAGCGAATCGACTTGTTGACTCGACTAGGATAGGTTCTTCCGCCGATGCGTCAAGTCTCGCTGTGTTCTTCAAACCTGTCCTGACCTGACCTGTCTTTTTCAGATGGAGCCTGTGAAAACGCCAGTGGTGCTAAAGAAGAATGAATGCTTGGGCATTACCGAGTACGTAGCCTCGATTAAAACCGGCGAAGTCAGTCGATTTATCGATAAAAGCAGATTGGAACAATAGATCGGCTCCAGCTCTCTAGAACCAGGGCGATAACATAATAGCCCGATTGTTGAAGTCTGTATGTTGTGTTTGATTGTTAAAGTGTTTGTAGCTCTTCTTTGGAACAGGTTCATTTGTCATATAAATTAACTTAACCCACACTCCCTAGACAAAAATCACGAGAGAAATTATGATTCGAAAATTTTGCATTTTACTCTATTTATAGAAAGTATACATATTTTTTGGAACCTAACCAAAACATCGTAAACCGTATTTTTAATTTTTCAAATTGGCAAAATTTTGAGCGGCGCTTCCCATATTTTCCATTTTAAGAATTTTGGTTTGCAACGAAATTTCGGTAGACTTTTTGGTGCACTGACACTTAAATGAGTATCCTGAATAAAATTCCATTCGAATCTAGAATGAGAAAATGTTTTGATCTTCGTCCTTTTTGGCATTGTTTATGATGTCTGCAGGATGATGTGACATGCCATGTAACTATGATTATATTTTCAATTTTCAAAATTGCTTGCCTGGCGTAACATTAACAACAGAATTTGGGTCTGATATAATATTTCACATAATATTGCACTGATATAATATTTCATGCTTTTTTTTTACTGTACGACCTGCCTAAAGATACTTCTTTTGAAATTGGCCCACTGTGCTAAAAAGGTTATTGGGATATTACATTTGTTATTTTTGGTTTCTTAATCGAACAATCGGAGTCCGAAGCGTATATACCCTAGACTTGTACAGACCTAGTGGTGATACCAAAAGTACCAATTGGTAAATACCATATGCATCAAAAGCGAATTTCCTATATGGCCAGTTTATAGGGGAGGTTGCCACACATTCAGGAGGACCTTGGTCATTCTACAATAAAAATCAATTAACTAACCCGTTCTACAAATAATTGTCGAATTTTTCAAGTCGCTAGCTTCATTCTATCGAAATTTATTCCTTATTTAAAGTCTCACTTGTAGGGGAGGTAGATGTTTCGTTTGGTGAATCTTGTGCATTTTTAATAACAACCAACTAGATCCCAGTACAAATATTTAACCAAAATGCTTAATTTTATCGAAAATTATCGCTTATTTGTTGTTTCATTTGTAGGGGAGGTAGAGGTTCCTTGGGTCGGATCTTGCCCATCATTGCCACCAACCAATTAGATCACCCTACAAACATTTAAAAACAAATTTAGGTCTCTAGCTTCACTTTATCGAAAGTTATGGCTTATTTGAAGTTTCATTTGTAGGGGAAGCAGGGGTTTCATTGGGCGGATTTTACTTATTTTCAATATTAGCCAACTGGATCCTACTACAAACATTTGACCAAAATTTCAAGTCGCTAGCTTTATTTTGTCGTAATTTATCGCTTATTTAAAGTTTCATTTGTAGGGGAGGTAGGGGTAGCTTGGGTCGGATCTTGCCCATTTTCAATGTCAACCAACTAGATTTTACTATCAACGTTCTGCCAAATTTTCAACTCACTAGTGATATTCTGACGAAAGTAAAGTTCTGAAAAGTAATATTTAATTTTTTTAATTTTGTAGGGGAGGTAGGCGTTCCTTTGATCTGATTATGCCCAACTTACTAAAACCCGAGCAGGATTACATGCCAAAAATCAGATGTCTACGTCAATTGGTTCAATAGTTATAGACAAAAAACTTGAGAAGTAGGGTAGTGCGGGGCTCTTTGTAAGAAAATTACCGTTAGTTTTCAACTGATCGATTTTATTTTTCCCGGGGAGTATAACATTACCCTCACGAGCAATCTGCCAAAGCTAGAGATTTTCAGGTTTATTTAATCGGGAGTTATAAGTACATTTAATTATTTTACATATGTAGGGGAGGTAGGCGTTCTCTTGGCCTGATTATGTCCATTTTCAATACCAACTAACTAGATCATACTTCCAATATCTGACCAAAATTGCAAGGCTCTAACTTCATTCTATCGAAAGTTATCGTGCGAACGGATAGACAGACGGACGGACAGACAGACATGGCTAAATCGAATCAGGAGGTGACCCTGATCATTTATATATACATTGCTATACCCCCGGAGCATCGTTTAAGGTGTTACATATTTCCGTCGTGACAAAAACAATATATGTACCCTATACTAAAAGTCTAGGGTATAAAAATGAGATAGCACTATTCACTTACCTTAATGTACAAATCCATCAAAGTCACGCCACTATCTTGTGGTGAAATCCTCGTAGGAAATTTAAGATCTTCAAAACTCTGACTTGTAGCCGTACCTTAAAATAGCGAGTAGCCTTTCTTTTGCACTAATTGCTAGGCGCATTCGTGCATTTGTTTTTGAAATAAACGCACTGATTAAATTTAAGAATCCACTGAATTTGTAATCACTCATTAGTAAAGAGTTAAACAAGTCGCCCTTATGTGCATGCCATAACTCACGCACCAAACTCATGTGGAAGTGAGTTCCCCTTTTCTAAAGCCAATTCATTCAATATCACATCCAGGATTTCAGTTACACGTTTCTTCCGCAAAATACGACCAATTCACGACACAGTGACAGTTACCCCCCGTTACCATGAGCGAACTAATGGCTAATCTAAAGGCTAAAGGACTGACGGCTGATCTTAAGACCGGACTGATGGCTGGTCTTAAGACTGACGGGAAAACTGTGAGTGTGTGGCCACTTGAAATCTTCGTCAGATCTGAACGCAAGATTGTGAGTGATCTGGGACTACAGATTTTTCCATCAGTCCTTGATCTTAAGATAATCACATAAGTGAGTGGGCTCCTAGCCATCAGATTTGCAATATAGTATTAGTACACAGTAGCGGATCTAGAAACCGAGTTTGGAGGAGGCTTGTTGCCTGAAGAGCTTTGGGGTCCTCATGAGGTATGCTTCTTTTGAAAGCACGGACTCATTCCTTATTGGAGATAAGTATGCGCATAGTGAATGTGCAAAACCATGAACCAAGGTTATTTTAGGTAAAAGGGCTAATATACATACACCGCACGCTTAGAATGCAATAGGTTTCGTTCTGTTGCTACCAGGAACTCATCACCCGACATTAGCTAAGTATTTTTGTATGAAACATATTAATTTTTGTCTTCACCACAATTTTTATTTTAATAAAAATCGTAGTGAAGACAAAAAATAATTGGGCTTAATATAAAAAGGTAGAGAGAAAATAACAATTCACTCCTTCTTGTCCTCTCACCGTAGCTTCTATAGCATTCACTACAAGGGATGCGAAACCTCATGGAGTGCTCCCCAACTATGCAGTGATGATTCCCACAGCAGCTCTGATGTATTGCTTTTTCAGTGACAACATTTTAGCTTTCGGCTAGAATCCAATCTGGGCCATAGGTCCACGGTTTGGTTGAAATGTATATTTTAAAGTTTGGAGTAAGCTTGGAAGCTGCAACAGGTTTATAAATATTTTGACAAATTTGGGCAGCATCACTTGTTTTAGCCCATCTGACCCACCCACCACCAGACAACTATCCGAAACATAACTACAAAATAGTTTCGCTTTGTCAGCAAAACTAGGCTCGGCCAATGAAGCAAAGGAGGTTCTACTGGAGGTATCCTATACTTCCTTCAGGAGGCTCTGTTGGAGGTATCCTATACTTTGTAATGAACCATATTCTGGTCTGGTTGTGCTGCTCCCACCGGCAGATCGAAGCAGCACCTGATGAGTAGTGATCTGTTAGTGGTACGAAACCAGAGGCCGAGGGTCCCTTTACACCCGGACCCAAATTCGACCACGTGGGTGTTTGATTCGTCCGCAAACCATTCCATCCTTATCGATTTTTTTTTCCCATTTTTACCTCCCATGTTTGTGTTGTCTTCCCCAGGCCTATGAATTTTTATTAATACGTAAAGGACAGGGGCAACGAGCGGCGAAAACCCCGCCCACATCTCCCGAACTGAGCTTCACCAAACATAGGCCGCTGCTTAGCTCGTTGAGGGGCCTTTTTCTTCGCCAGATGGCACGGCCCGACCTTCACGGTCACTATGCTACTAGGCTCCGTCCCCACGGGCATCTTTGGATGCCCACCAAACCGTCCGTTACATATTTGGTGTCCAACGTGGGGCCCATTTCTGGTACAGAACAGGACTAAAAAGATCCCATCGGGTTCTTGTTAGTCGTTCCACCGATTTGCATCCCCACAAGCACATTAAGGCTACTTGCTCTAAGTCTTAGGACTTAGCCACTTTACTTCACGTATTTTCCCTTCAAGTAGCTGTGCTTTCCTCTGTAGCACCCCCATCGTTCCTATAGAGTAGTTTTTCCTTTTAGATTCAGTTTAACGCGGCATTCCTGGCTTTGTGTTTGTCTTTTGTGGTTTAGCCACGTATTTAAGGCCTCCATAAATGCTTTGAATTGCCGGCATTTGGAGCATCTTCGATGACCGGACGAAGCGCGGAGGAGCCCTGGATACCTTTTTGTTTGTCAGGATTGTCCTTCTAAGTAACTTTAAAAAAGTTTCTTTACACAGTATTGCATTTTTCTATTGTTCATGCGCTCAGCAGCTTACAGAGTTTATGAGTGAATTATGGCAAGAAAAGCCGTGTTGCGCCTCTGCTGGCCTCAGAATTCTTTGTAACCTGTTAATCATCTGAATAATTGAGAAATGTAGTATTTTTTTTTTTGGTTTGCTAACTTTTCCCCTCGACAATGGTTGTCGGCTGACTACGGTACCCAGCTCGCTTTCGTTTTTTTCTATTTCTAGCAGCACACTTTGTCCTCAGCTTCTTCTTCTTGGCAGGCCTCGAAGTAGAAGCTGCCCTGTAATGAATCACCTGTAACGAACCATATTATGGTCTGGTTGTGCTACTCGCACCAGCAGATCGAAGCAGCACCTGATGAGTAGTGATCTGTTGGTGGTACGAAACCAGAGGCCGAGGGTCCCATTACACCCGGACCCAGGTGCGACCGTGTGGGCGTCTGATCCGTCCGTTAACCATTCCATCCTTATCGACTATTTTTTTTATACCCCATTTATACCTCCCCTTTTTGTGTTGTCTTCCCAAGGCCTATGAATTTTTGTTAATACGTAAAAGACAGGGGCAACGAGCGGCAAAAACCCCGCCCACATCTCCCGAACTGAGCTACAGCAAGCGTAGGCCATTGCTTAGCTCGTTGAGGGGCCTTTTTCTTGGTCAGATGGCACGGTCCCACATCCACGGTAATATGCTACCTTAGGCTCCGTCCCCACGGGCATCTTCTGATGCCCACCAAACCGTCCATTACCTATTTAAAACCAGGCCGAAGCGTATATACCCTAGACTTGTACAGACCTAGTGGTGATACCAAAAGTACCAATTGGTAAGGACCATATGAATTAAAAGTGAGTTTCCTATATGACCAGTTTGTAGAAGAGGTTGGCAATCATTCAGGAGGATCTTGACCATTATCAAAATCAATTAACTAACCCATTCTACAAATATTTGTCGAATTTTTCAAGTCGCTATTTTCATTCTATCGAAAGTTATTGCTTATTTGAAGTTTCACTTGTAGGGGAGGTAGGGGTTCCTTGGGTCGGATCTTGCTCATCATTGCCACCAACAAATAAGATCATGCTACAAACATTTAAACAAAATTTCAAGTCTCTAGCTTCACTTTATCGAAAGTTATCGCTTAGTTGAAGTTTCATTTGTAGGAGAAGTCGGGGTTTCGTTGGTCGGATTTTACGTATTTTTAATATGAGCCAACAGGATCCTATTGCAAACATTTGACCAAAATTTTAAGTCGCTAGCATTATTTAGTCGTAAGCTATCGCTTATTTTAAGTTTCATTTCTAGGGGAGGTAGGAGTTCCTTGGGTCGGATCTAACCCATCTTGAGTACCAACTAACCCAATCTCACTTCAAACATTTGACTAAAACTTCAAGTTGCTGGCTTGATTCTGTCAAAAGTTATCGCTTATTTGAAGTTGCATTTGTATCAATCAAGTGTCTACATCAATTGGTTCAAGAGTTATAGAGAAAAACCCGAAAAGTAGGGTAGTACGGGGCTCTTTGTAAGAAAATTACCGTTAGTTTTCAACTGATCGATTTTATTTTTCCAGGAGATTAAAAGATCATCCTCGCGAGGAATTTACCAAAGCTGGAGCTTTTCATGTTTATTTAATCGGGAGTTGTAGATACATTTAATTATTTTACATATGTAGGGGAGGTAGGCATTCTCTTGGCCTGATCACGCCCGTTTTCAATACCAACCAACTAGATCATACTTCCAATATTCGAACGAAATTTTAAGGCTCTAGCTTCATTCTATCGGAAGTTATCGTGCGAACGGACAGACAGACGGACAGACGGACAGACAGACAGACAGACAGACATGGCTAAATCGAATCAGGAACTGATCCTGATCATTTATATATACACAATGCTATACCTCCGGAGCCTCCTTTAAGGTGTTACATATGTATTTCCGTTGTGACAAAAACCATATACCCTATACTAAAAGTCTAGGGTATAAAAATAGTCGATAAGGATGGAATGGTTAACGGACGGATCAGACGCCCACACGGTGGGTCCGGGTGTAATGGGACCCTCGGCCTCTTGTTTCGTACCACCAACAGATCACTACTCATCAGGTGCTGCTTCGATCTGCTGGTGGGAGCAGCACTACCAGACCATAATATGGTTCGTTACGGGTGGTTCATTACAACTTCCTTCAGGAGGCTCTACTGTAGCTATCCTATACTTCCTTATAAAGAGAACAAGCTCTGTTTTGATTGAATTATACTTTACCCCATAGTTATCAGCCCAAATGATTTTAAGTGTACTAAATAGTTTAAAATCAGTATAAAGCGATCCTCACACCGGCGCGACAAAAATCGCAGCGACAAAATTCGCGGCGTATTCGCAACGGAAATTCGTGGCGATTTTTAGATGTTCACACCGAGGCGACAAAAAATCGCCGCAGAAAAAATCGCATTCAGTATTCGTTGTGTATTTTGTCGTGTAACTGAGTCTGCAGCGAATTTTGACGCCACACCGCCACGGCAAAATTCACAATCGGAAACATTAGCATGAACTCCTAAGAGGAAGAAACTGTTTTGCTTGTAGCAGTGGCTAAGGTTGAAGAAATGCAAAGGTAAATTGAATTCCTTTAACAATGGATAACGCCGTCAGGAAAAATTCTGCCTTCTTAGGGAAAGAAGACTATGGGTGCATGGCATAAGTTTCAATGCATCCGTTGCTTACTGCTTTGCTCGGAAAAAGCGGAAACTTGAAATAAAAAATAATAATTGGTACTTACTACATTTTGCTCCAAGCTCGTCGGCAATATCTTTCCAGATTTTATCTTTTTTCGTATGTTTTTTTTAATTTTTTTTTCTCATGATCTCAATCAGTTTTTCGATATCTCTAGCCATATCGAATAAACAACTACTTGTGAAGTAAACAAGAAGGTATCGACGAAAATCAAATCACACTCAGCGATTTTTTGTCGTCGCGACAAAATCGCTGCACAAAGTGGCGAAATTTCGCGTCGGTGTGGGCACCTTCGTACAATGCTGTGGTCAGATTTTTGTCGCGGCGAAAATTTACGTCGCGAATCCGCTGGGCGATTTTTTGTCGCGCCGGTGTGAGGATCGCTTAATGCATGGCGTCAAATCGTTGCCGAAATGGTTTGTTGTGGGCAATGTGTTGCAATAGCAATGTTATTCGTATAAGCACATGCCTTGCAGCCCAACGCATTAATCTTTTAAAGCAATCTGCCTACAACTAATTTCCAGAAAAAAGCAAAGCGCACTCACTCACTTTATTCAGAAGAGGAATGCGGAGTGCTTAGAAACCTGCCCTTGTCGGGTGTCTCTTGTTTTCGCTGTAATTTTTATAAATCATTTTCCAGTATTTCCTCGAATATTTCAAAGTCAAGTTCAACGTACCAAACATTTTGAAGGGGGCCCGGGCCCCTATGGCCCCCTCTGGATCCACCACTGTTAGTACGGTATTGTAACAATTCCACACCATTTTACATACTATTAATATTGAAGGTGTTAACAAGCATCTTATGACCAAAACAATCAATCCAGTTGCCAATCGTTTTTCTTGCCAAAATACGAGTATGTATGTCCCGACACGGTGCTCATTCTTCAAGCTAAAATGAAAAACCTGTAGCTGTCCTAGCATGACTGCCAGGACATTTATTTTTATTTTCAATTTCTCCATTTCTCCATTTTCAACTACAAATTGTATCATTAAACTGCATTGGCGGTAAATAACAACTTCCCAACATATATCACAACTTTCTTGGATTTGTCTGCTTCGACTTGGTACTATATGGTATCTTCGTCTTCTGCTGCAATGCAGACTCCAAGACGAATAAATTCCCTCATCTTGTTTACAACCACCACTTGTACGGTATACGGTTCTGTTGTAAGAACCTCAAGTATCGAAAAATATTCTGTATTGCACTTAAGAACAAGAATACCAGTAAATTGTTCATGTTGTGCATGTTACAAAAATCTTCTTTTGTACCAAGGAGCAAGGATATTTCCGTGTTCTTCATTTTGCATCGGGATGCATGTATAGTCGAATTGTATGAGTTTTGATTGTGTCTTGGGTGGAAAGGACCAATTGTTTCGTTTCGACTACGATAATTTCTCTGCTGGGACGGGAGACAGAAATTCATTTCCGAATAGTACATTGTTACAAGGGTAGTACTACTTTGTGGTGTAGTAAGGAGGGAGTTTTTATCATTTCCAAGTGCCCCATGAAAGAAGATCAGCCCTTCCAGTGGAATGATGATGCACTCTATGGAGCGTTTTTGCTGACGTCGGAAGAACATCGAATTTTCATTTTCTTTGAATCAGAACAGCAAATATGTATGTAGTTATAGGCTCAGTAAAAATATTATACGAATGATTCAAAAAAAAAAAAATGTACGTGTAATCAATTCATTTGTTCTGTGAACGCAATAGTAAGTTTCGATTGGCAGATATGGTGTGAAACACGACCATTTTTTCTTAGGGTCAAGGGTACTTCGCTGTTCTGTTACAAGGCATACCAGCGATTAAGCACTTAAGGACGTCTCGGCAGAAGCTTCCTCCATCAGTGGTCTACCTAGTACTAGGGCTTTGGGAGAACCGGCTTTAGGCCGAGTTCAGAGATTGCGGGAGCCCTCACGGTTTACAAATATACATTGAATTTAAATGGAACAAACCACTTAAGAAGCCACGGTTTGTTAAGTGGCAAGATTACATTTGAACGACATTATTGTTGTTCATCCCCACAAGTAATGCTGCCTTGACCCAATTGTGCCTTTGCCCTTTGTACTGAGAACTGTACTAGATCATATGAGTCTGACGACTCTTCTCGATAAATTGACAGATCTGGCCAGGCTTAATTGAGGAGATGCCTTCGGCTAAAGGGACTGTTATGCCAAAGTATTCAGTGCGTCAAGGGGCAAGATCTTCGCACTCGCAAAGGATGTCATGAGAGGTCCCATAATCTACCTCGTAAAAGCGATAGCTAGCATCTGAAACAAACACGCATGGTTTTAAGATAATTCAAAAGACGAGAGAGTCCTGTTAAAATTTCACAAATTATTGTGACTCTGCTCTTGCCCAACCAAAGCAATTCGTTGGTAGCCCAAGATGAGTAGTTTAACTTTTCTCAGGCTTGGAAGGGCCTCTCATTGCGATGTGACAAGTGCACTTATTTGGATTCTGCGGTAGGAGAAAGGCATTCCACAGAAAGGTTCTGGGCCATAGAAGGGGAGTGCAGAGGCTCGCTTTGTTAGTCTATCTGCTAGCTCATTGACTCCGATCACCGCCATCTGTACTCTCAGGCCGGAGTGTCAAAGCAATGACGTCATGACAATCAGTGAACCATATGTAAACAAAGTGAAGAACGCGTGCAGTCGACCTCTTGAAATTTGGCGATTTTCGTGCGTAAAAGTGATTTTAGTGTCGCGATTTTATTTTAAGTGCAATTGAAAGTAGTGCTTGCCACTGGTATTTGAAAGTGAAAAAAAACGCAAGGTGCCGCGAACTACCGACCAAAATTAACTGCTCGAAAGAGCGCGAGACATGAATGGGGTTATGAAAGTGCGACACGAAAAATTTCGCATTTTTCGTTAATGTTCCGGCAATTTGGCTAGTGTGAATGGTGCGGCACTACCTTGGGACGAATCCTCGGGCCGGTGAGTTCAGCGGAAACTCCCGGAAGTGCCCCGAAAAGTGAATTCAATATGGATGTCAAATGACAACATTACAGGCGATTTCCAGCCTTTTCATCGGAATTCATAGGGTCAGTAGGTATACGTTTTTTGTTGTGCTAAACTTTTAGTGGATTGATGCGCCCCAAAATGCGGGTCTTGATCGCGTTGTTGGCAAGCCAGACGAAAGTTTCACTGCAACTGACAGGACTAGATGTCTGGCGGTGAAATTTTTGTCCGGTTCGTCAACATTGTGGTCGAAATCTGCATTTTAGGGCGCATCAATCCACTAAAATTTTAGCACAAAAAAAAACCTATACTTAACCTCTGAATTTCGATGAAAAGGCCGGAAATCACCATTAATGTTGTTATTTGACAACCCCTTTGAATTCACTTTTTGGGGCACTTCTGGGCGTTTTCGCTGAACTGACCGGCCCGAGGATTCGTCCTAGGGTAGTGCTGCACCATTCACACTAGCCAAATTGCCGGAAAATAAACGAAAAATGCGAAATTTCCCGTGTCACACTTTCCTAGCCTTGCACTTTTCAACATACCATTTTGCTCGATAGTTCCCGGCACTTCACGTTTTTCTCACTTACAATTAGACACGGCACTGATAGCGACTAATTTCATTTGCACTTGATATTCCGACACTAAACTCACTTTTACGCACAAATATCCCGAAATTTTACCGGGCGACCACATGCGTTCACATTTGGTTGACTGCTTGTCATGTCGTTAGTGCTTTGACAATCTGCTGACACTCCGGCCTGAGAGTAAAGATGGCGGTGCTCCGATGCCCGAGTGACCAGCGAATCAGCGAAGTAGGACTTTGTTCGTTTAACAGATTTGGATAGGACAGCAATAGCATAGAATTGACAGTGCTCTCATAGCTGCCAAACCGTCATCAGTAATTCTTAACACAAACACCGATGGCGTGTGTTTCCGCTTGGAACACGCACGGAGTTTTACCCATTGATATGAAGGCTCGTTGCTCACGGTCGATAATGCCTGTGCTAGAACCCTCTTCTGTTCTGGAGCAGTCTGTAAAGAATTTGATTGTGGTATTTCAGAGAGAGTTGCAGCCGACAGTCCATCTTTCTTCACCCCACATGATTGAAAGGAATGGTTGAATTGAAGCGTTTTAACAAGGTAGTCGGTTGATATGCTAGGTACATTGTCACTTTTCAACCAGCATAGTTGGTTTGACTTTAATTTGATCTCTATCTTGCAGGCCCTGAGTCTGACCATTCCTATTCTTGGTCCTGCTTAAATGTGTGTATGTATGGGTAGTATGAGTTGAGATTGGCTTAAGTATGCTGAAATATGGTACATTTAATTAATTTTGAAAAATTACAAAATATGTTTCGACTTGGAAAGATTTTGGAATAAGAGAAATTCAATTTGAACATTGAATTTCATACAGAAAGGAAAGGTCAATCAAAAATCAAAGTCCAGTTTGGAAATAATTCTACAGAGACTTTACTGTACCTACTTATTTCGAAATGACACAATTTGCAAATTCAATTATTTGCTTTAAAGGAAAAGTTTGCATTTCGAATGGTTATACTATTTATAATCAAGAGTCGTTAAAAAAAAAACGTTTTGTGTTGTAACTATGAGCATACTGACATCATAGTGTTGAATCTACTCTCTTAACGATTAAAGTTCTTCTGCAGTAGAGTGCGAAACGTCTACCTCTTTTGTGTACCGCAAATTGTTGAAGACCCTTACTCTATCCACTCCCACAGATCCCTGTTACTGCTCAACAACAATCACAACACTTCAACATTTTTTCCTAGTACCACTCACCCTTCTTTGGCTCACCCTCAAAACGGCGACATTCCACTGAGTATAAAATAACAGATAACAAATCTTTCAATATCCAGTTATTCGATTTCTTTATAGATCAGCGATGGCTTATAGACAATCGAATGTGCGCCATCCCATCAAGGACCAAGAATTGAACATTACTCCACGATGGACCCAATTGAGAGACGGGAACGGAAGGAGGTGATTTCGACACGGAGGGTTTCACATCTGTCAGTTGAAGCAATGGCGAAAAAGTACAGTGGCTGTATATTGTGTATTGGATCCTCGTTTTCTTTCGCCGTTCAAAGACAATCTATCTAATTTCAGGATGCCTGGATCCTTGGGAGTTGGGGGCATGTATCATGATATGGCACGCTGTAGGACAACAAGCTTCGTCCTTTTTGGAATTGGGCATGATACTGCTGAAAAATGTGTGGAGTCTGCTAGTGTATGTGGATATAGAATTTTTGTTATGTTCGTGCGGAGTATCGCGATGGATGCCAGTCGACTGGGAGCGGAGTAGAAGGAACTCAATCTGGGAAGAAAATCGAAAACAATTTTATGCTTGCATTCTGGGAAATAATGTTATAAATAATGTTTGTTGCCATCATGATTAAGTTGTTTTTGGGTTTGCGTTTTCAAACACTTTATATTTTGGTTTTATGTGTGCGAAACGTTGTAATCTGTGTTCTTGGAATGTATAAAAGAAGGATGCGATAGGATTCCTCCGGCATACAATGTGATTATGCTGTCATAATAGGATTATATAATCAATTGATTGACGACTAATCTATTAAGATAAGGGGGTTTAAATAAGAATAAACTTCGGCGAAAAGTGGGGCACATCCAGTGGCTGATCCAGATCGGTTCTTTCGGAAATAGTTCGTATATAGAGCATACTCATAAGAGGAATTTTGGAATATTTGATGAAATATTCAATAATATATTTATGATTTAGGAAAATGACAGCGAACGCAAAAGATAAACGAGATGGGTCGATTTCTTTGCGCTACTGGGTCCTTTTCGTTTTTGATCCATGGTTTTTCTCGTTCGTAGTTGCATGCTTCTCTTAAAAAGGAATGCGTCAACATTTAACAGGCATATGTCTCTTGACGATCAAAAGTTGAAGAAGAACCTGATTTTGTAGTATAGTCCATGGTTTCCCGCATTCATAATTGCATGTCTCTTTTCAATAAGGCATACATCCACCGTTTTAACAGATGTATACCTCTGGACGACCTAACTTTGAATAAGTGTGAACGCACAGTGTGTGCTCTCTGGGTGACAAAAGTTAGATTTCTAGATCCATGACTGTGATACTGGCCAGTCATCTACAGGTTCTGGATACACTGCTATTCTGAGCAACCTAAATATCATGAAAACTACTGACTACACATTCAGCAAAATTGACATCACTTATTAAACTTCAATAAATTTCATATAAAACGGTTTTTCCCGATTGCAAAGTTCACTGTAAGTTCAATGATACAACTATCCAAACTTTGAAGAAATTTAAAAATAGGTTTTTCACCGAAAATTCAAACATAATATGGTAACGGTACTTTGAACTGACAATTCTGCCAAGTTGATAAAAGTTATCCCATTAAGTAAGCTTTCGAACGGCAAGTAAGGATTAAGGGCTTAGATTTGAAAATTTGCGAATTTTCCATATTTATGGGGAAAAATGTGGTCTTGATGTACAATAGAACAAATCAACTACTACTACGTCGATCTTGTATTACTAGAGACGCAATAACTAAAAAAATATATATTGCAATAGTAATATACAAATGTATATTATTATTAATATATTAGGGGTATTCCCGATTAGGTACAAATGGTCTTCCAACGTAGCAATTACAAAATTACGAAGCAAATTTGCACATTACAAAAACAAATAACACTAAGTAGCTTTTGCTACACCTTGACAATTTAGTTATAGCTAAAAACGTATAGCTTCTATGTAATCCTGTCAAATTTGCAAAACAATTAGTTGATTGGATTTAAAGCGATTTATTTCAGAAGTGAAATTGTGGCAATGGACGCATTTCAATTAAAAAAGAATATTAAAAGAGAAAAACTGAACAAAAAGTGTACGGAGTAAGAAGTGAAGCTAATATTAAGTTATTTGCAAAAGTCAACAGAAATAGAGGTGAGAAAAATGGTGCACAAAAAGTGTTTTATTAATCCGACAATTTACTTCTTGCATAGTCACCAACGGCACAAATGTACTAAAACTCAATTGCCCTAACCCCCTGTGGGGCATAGCGCGTCAACTGTTCCATGTGGTCCAGTTGACGTTTCGACGGCATAAATTGGTTACGGAGAATGCAGTTGCCAGCATGCACCTCCTGCACATCCATGGCCACGAACGTCGTCGTGGACGGGATTCGAACCCGAAACGCCGGTAGTCAAACATGAGACTGATGCCTCAACACACTGCGCTACCGGTCGCCCCAAATGTACTAAAAGAAGTTAATTGAAACAAACACGCATAGACGCTTCATGGGATCTACTTCGATGGAAGGTTCGATATATGAAGAATGGTTGGAAAAAAGCAAACGTTTGGCGAAAATCGACAGTTGCTGGATTACTTGAGTGCGACACAGGAACATCCAGTGTAGAGGGCACGCAAATGCTTTTAAAATTTGCTCAAAATCTGTCAAATAATTTCAATTTTCAGGCAAAATACTACAAATGTGTCCCCATTATTATTAGCTGAACGAGATTTTTGGGGAAAAGGCTGGTGGACAGGGTGGTTTCCAAGTGTACGACAGTGGCTCAACTAATTCAACTGAAAAATCAATTGTTGACCTGACTGACATATCCAACATACAAGCTGAGGAGACGTTTGAGTTTGTTGTTGAGGAAGTTAGTGCAAATCAAACCAGCGATTCACAATCGCCACCGCAGTCATCAAATGAGAAACCTACCACGCCGATTTCCAAAAAAGCTACGGAGTTTGCCAAAAAAATGAAAACAAATGCGCCGAAATCCTCCATTTCCCAACTCGCGGCTTTTCAAGCGGAGCGTACTGCAATGCTTAAAGCAAAATTGGAGTTGGAAAAAGAAAAACACAAGTACGAAGTGGAACTAAATCAGAAAAAGTTTCAGTTAGAAGAAGAAAAGACAAAGATGAAACTAGAGTTAAGGAAAAGAGATATGGATTTTAAAATAGCGGAAAGCCAAAAAGAGGAACGATTGAAAATTCTAGAAATGGAAAAAGATAAGCGCTTAAAAAAATATGAAATTGAAATGAAATACAAATATAAATAATTATATCTTATAATGAAATAATACATTTAATTAAACATTAAAGAATATATGGCCTGCATCTTTATTTCCCCGTGACTGCTTGATGGAGCTACCTCAGAATCAATGCCTTCTTCAGCACATTATGGCTGAGTGATCTCTAAATCTGACATTTGACATTGAAAGTGTAATGAATCAAATTTTGTGGCGTGACCGGTACATTTGATTCGAAGTATTTTTCGCAAAAATATTTATTTTTGGCTTTTCCGAAATAAATATATTTGTGAAAAATTGTTTCAAATTTTAAATTTAGCGGTCGCGCACACCTTAAGTTGCGAGCCCGACAATCTATCCCACACACACAGGTGGGTTGTGGACAGTTGGGTTTTGCAACAGGGAGAGGACGGCGTTTTTTTCGAAACGAGAGTGAAGGTTTGAAGGAGTCGAATTTCGCCCGGCGGAGGAGAAGGCGATTTTTGGCGCCGAGCCACCTTGCTGTGATTGTTTTTGCCGGCAATTGGATGTTGGAAGTAGAGTTTTTCTTGCCGCGGTCGAGTTGGTGAAGTTTTGATGTGCCCGCGGCTGAAAAGGAGAAGCCGAGCTAAGTTTGTGAGATCAGAGTGCTCACACACGGTAAAATGATGACCACCCGCTTTTGTGCCGTTAAAGTGGACGAGACCAATATTCAAAACAAAAAAAAACCAGTCCGAAGCGTATATACCCTAGACTTGTACAGACCTAGTGGTGATACCAAAAGTACCAATTGGTAACGACCATATGCATGAAAAGTGAGTTTTCTATATGACCAGCTTATAGGGGAGGTTGGCAATCATTCAGGAGGATCTTGACCATTATTAAAATCAATTAACTAACCCATTCTACAAATATTTATCGAATTTTTCAAGTCACTAGCTTCATTCTATCGAAAGTTATTGCTTATTTGAAGTTTCACTTATAGGGGAGGTAGGGGTTCCTTGGGTCGGATCTTGCTCATTATTGCCACCAACAAATAAGATCATGCAACAAACATTTAAACAAAATTTCATGTCTCTAGCTTCACTCTATCGAAAGTTATCGCTTATTTGAAGTTTCATTTGCAGGGGAAGTAGGGGTTTCGGAGGTCGGATTTTACGTATTTTCAATATTAGCCAACTGGATTTTATTACAAACATTTGACCAAAATTTTAAGCCGCTAGCATTATTTTATCATAAGTTATCGCTTATTTTAAATTTCATTTCTAGGGGAGGCAGGGGTTCCTTAGGTAGGATCTAACTCATCTTGAATACCAACTAACCCAATCTCAATTCAAACATTTGACCAAAACTTCAAGTCGCTGGCTTGATTCTGTCAAAAGTTATCGCTTATTTGAAGTTGCATTTGTAGGGGAGGTAGGGGTTGCTTGGGTCGGATCTTGCCCATTTTCAATACCAACTAAGTAGATTTTACTAACAACATTCCACCAAATTTTCAACTTGCTAGTGTCATTCTATCGAAAGTTATCGTAATTAAAATAATATTTAATTTTTTGAAATTTTGTAGGGGAGGTAGGCGTTCCTTTGATCTGATTACGCCCAACTTACTAGAACTCAAGCAACTTCCCACCCCAGGGTTACATGCCAAAAATCAGGTGTCTACGTCAATTGGTTCAAGAGTTATAGATAAAAAACCCGAAAAGTAGGGTAGTACGGGGCTCTTTGCAAGAAAATTACCGTTAGTTTTCAACTGATCGACTTGATTTTTGCAGGAGAGTAAAAGATTATCCTCGCGAGTAATCTACTAAAGTTAGAGCTTTTCATGCTTGTTTAATCGGGAGTTATTAAATAATACATTTAACTATTGTACATATGTAGGGGAGGTAGGCGTTCTCTTAGCCTGATCATGCCCATTTTCAATACCAACCAACTAGATCATGCTTCCAACATCTGACCAAAATTTCAAGGCTCTAGCTTCATTCTATCGAAAGTTATCGTGCGAACGGACAGACAGACGGACAGACGGACAGACGGACAGACAGACAGACAGACAGACAGACAGACAGACAGGCAGACAGACATGGCTAAATCGAATCAGGAGGTGACACTGAGCATTTATATATATATACATTGCTATACCTCCGGAGCCTCCTTTAAGGTGTTACATATTTCCGTCGTGACAAAAACAATATACCCTATACTATAAGTCTAGGGTACAAAAAAAGGAAGAAAATTGTGCAAATTGGAAAGGAACGGTTCGGCCAAGAACCGTAGAACAACGAAGTTCTACGGGACAGCTAAGTGGCTTGTGTTGTGATTGTAGTGTAAACGTTGGTATGATCGGTGCGTTTAAATGTATTGGTGTTTATTTGTTAATTTATTTGTTTGGCGAGAGTGTTTTGAATGTGGTTTGACTGCCTGTTTTGGTGTGAAGGTTTTGAACGTCGTATGATAGTGTGAATGTGTAAGACGAACGAGATGAGTAAGTGAATGTGTGAATGTTGTGTGAATATGTTGATGAATAATTGTTATTGTTACTCGTAAGTTAGTGATTTGTTAATTTATTTATTTATAATATTATATATTTGTATATATTTATTTGTTTGTCTGATTGTGGATTGTGACTGTCAGTATGATGTTGCGAATGCGTAGCGAATGTGACGGAATTATTTTTATGAGTGTCAGGTGTGAATCGGAAGATGTGAATGTCCTTTATACTTATAATTATGTGAATGTATTAGGGTATGAATGTGTTTATGAACGATTTTGATTGTGTCATGGATTTGTTTATTTATTGTGTCATTTATGTATTATTTATGTTTATGTATTTATTTATTTGTTGATATATTCTCCACTGTAACACAACGCTTCAAGCTGTTAGCGAAGGGGATTACGGAGCGTAGCTACTGCTGTTATTACATTCATGTGAAAATTGCCCAAGTGCATAGAAATCGTGTTTTCAGGATTTTTGGCAAGGTCTTAGCAGAAATTTAGTCTGTTCGCATGTTCACTCGTGGTATTGATGCATAGGCGGTGAATGTGTTTATTAACTTAGATTTTTCAAGAATGGCTAAAACTTATTTTATTTGCCGACTTCGCAAGCTTGCATGGAATCAAATCATTTAGACATTCATGTCGCGGCAACTACTGGCGGCACTATGACTCAGCAACGCCAGCTTAAGTTTTAGTGAATTACAGTATTTGTTTTGGGAGGTCCCCACACGTTTTCCTTGTCGGCCATGGGACCTCATGGTAGGGTGGGTGAAGAAGGCCGAGGGTCCAATAAGACCCGGACCCAGTTGCGTGCGAGAGAGCACCTGAGCCATCTGACAACCATTCCATCCTTATCGCCCTTTTTTTTCTGTCCAATTTTGTTTGCCCATTTGTTTGTGTTGTTTTCCCCAGGCCTATGAATTTTATAAATACGTAAGGACAGGGGCAACGAGCGGCGAAAACCCCGCCCACGTCTCCCGAACTGAGCTACAGCAAGCAATGGCCGCTGCTTAGCTCGTTGAGGGGCCTATTTCTTCGCCAGATGGCAAGGCCCGACCTACACGGTCAACATGCCACCTTAGGCTCCGTCCCCACGGGCATCTCCGAATGCCCACCAGACCGTCCATTACAATAGCTGACATCATCGCCAATGAAAATGTTATGCAGAATACAGCAAACGAGAAACCAGTCGCAACATAACTTATGGTTTTCTTTGTTGTTAAGAGGCATACTTAGCTGCTTGTGGCTTCTAAATCGCTCCTTCAAGAGTCCGAAACAATGTTCTATTCTTACACGGTATTGGCTATGTCGTAAATTAAAAGCAATGCGGGCATTTCTGTCGAGTTTTTTGGCATTGCTTCTGTGTGGAGTAACTATCGTTTCAGACAAAGGGTATGCCGAATCTCCTGCTAACCATTGCTAAAATACTGCTCATTACTTTTAAAAATCGAGCTGTTTAGATAAATCGAGCTTCATGCCAGCTGCCATTGTTTCCAACAACGACATGTCGAATTCTGCGCTTACAGTCGCAAACCACTTGTGCCTTTATCGAATATATGTGTTTTATAGAGAAGTACGACGTATGGTCCGTAACTGGGGATTCTGCCAATTTTATCTCTGTGCCATCCACATAACCAAAACAAAATGGTAACTCGTGAAAAGTAGCCGCTGCTATTTGCAAACGCGCCGTCTCACTCGGCCAATAAATATAAGTTGATAGTAGACTTAAAATTGCGTTGAATACTCTCCTAGTTATTCTTGATATGGTTCCTCCATCTCCTACGCCAAAAATAGAACTGATCTTTCTGAACGCCGCGCTTTCTCCCGACGAACCAAGCCGGAATAGCACAATTGTCAATTGTAACTCAATTGTAAATTGCTTGAAAGAATGAGCCTTGTTGAACTCGTCGTAGCTTTTAATTAGATTCACCAATTTTCCGAATTGTTCTCTGTAAAATCTGAGCATTTACCGAAATCGAGCATCGTCCATCGATGTGAGAACATCATTGCGCCAAGTTTCTGATTTTGGAACATCACTAGAAATTCCTCGAGGGCACATCATAGCAATAAACAGATTTTCATCTAATTCGTCCAAAACTTCCTCAACCGCTTCATCGTCACTTTTCAATTCTGCGTATAATTTGGTAAACATGTTAAATACTTTGTGAACTACAGTCTAACCCGCTTAATATCATTCTAATTGTTCAAGATGAAATACAAAGTATCTACACTGCATGCAGATACATCGGAACATGGATATGTCTATGACTACCGACTGCGTGGATCCCAGTATAGTTATACTGGATGAAATCATTCGAAAAAACACGTCCCACGCTTTCGGTAGGCATAAGACATATCCATCTACCGATGTATCTGGTGGCAGTGTAGATACTCGTCATAAATTCTGCTATGCTTTGTCCTGCCCGCTCGGGCTCCTTTCTCTCGCGGGATCGTTTCGTTTTCGTTTGCATCGCGTGTGTGCAATATTCACCTCGTCTCTTGCACCCTGTTCTATCTACCCGTTCGGTACAGTTTGCAGACTGCAGCCTATCGACATTTCTCTGAGTAAGTTTCTGCTAATCGCAAACACGCTTCCCACCATCTTTTCCCAATCGGACGTGTATTGTGTTTGTGTATCTATTGCAAAATCGCTCCCACACTATCCGCCTCATCCCGCCCCTTTAATCAACAGTCCGGGCCCCGTACACACAATACGTTTCTCAAGTAACGCGTGCGACTCTATGCGATTGTGTCCAGCAAACAGAAAGGGAAACTAACAAAAGTAAACAAAACATTCCAACACACGCACAAAGAGAATGCACAAGAAAAATTTTGGAATTTTTGCAGAAGGGGGGGCATTTGATCTTCTGCAGACATCTGAATGTACATCATGTCACGATAAGCTGCCCGGAACTATAACATCCTGCGACGAATATTTTACTATTTCGGGGCTTGGGAGATTTTAACTCGCGCAGTACGAATCCGCCATTTTGTTTTATGATATGTTTATTGCACGTGTGGTGGGAGCCCACATTGTGGACCAGTCAGACCTCAAATCGCCGCCATTGCAAATGCACAAACACAGTCGCTGGATCACCCGATTTGGCTCGAATGAACTTCATCCGCTCTCGCTCATCTTCGGGGGGTGGGAACTATGTACACTCTCTCAAATTGCGTCTGCGCATGTCCAAATGTTAGTCGAACTGACTACTTGCTACTTTTTCTGGGACCCTAGTGATTCAGATAGTACAACACGGGCTATTTTATTAAATGATGAATGGGAATTGGCGGAAATTGAAGGTCATTGAAAGTCCTTGGACGTCCTTGACTTAAATAATGAGTAAAAATGGAATTTCATTCATTGTGACCTCAGATTGGGTCTATGCATGTGCATGTCGGAAGTGCACAATTTGTTCAATGAAATGGTGAGAATGAGAATGATATGAATGAATAAGAGGAGGAGGTCCGCTGCCCTGAGCGAAATTTCGCATACATTCAGAGACCATAAATTGCGTGTGAGCATGTCGAGCGAGGAAAGCAGACGACTTCTTGCGACGTGTTCTGGAGGCCTGGTCAAGTTAGGTAGTACGGAGCGTACTCTATATTTTTGAGGATTTTGAATGTATGGTATGGTGTGTATGCAGGAGTTTTGATTATGGCGTCGCGTTGACTGAGAACCTGGGACAGAGAGCACAGAGAGCGCCTGTTCACCCGTACACTATGTTATTTCTTGCCGTCCACAACGTCAACCTTTATCACTATCAAATCAACATCCCAACATGTACACACAGGATCCCCGCAGGCGCGCCGCCCGCGCGGATCCACAAGCAACAGCCATGCACAATGACCACTTCACTCAAACGACATGCACAACCAGAAAAGAAAAATTTTCAATGGGCTTGTTTCCTCTTCTGACCCCCGAGTAGAAAAACGGACATTTCGTGTGACGGACAGATTTTTAGGATGACCCCCAGCTATAAGACATATCCATGTCAAAAGTGATAATAACCGGGTGGTGACTATAACCGAGTTTGTTTAATGTCACGAAAAATGACTTAAAGCGAACGAGTGCTATTTATTAAGCGAGGTGATATTATCGATCACAAAATGTATTGTTTTTATGTTGAATGGCAATTGGTTTTTAATTTTGTGTGATATAAAGCGAAGTGTGATATTATGTGAGGTGATATTAACTGGGTTCGACTGTATTTCATACATACCTTCTAAATAAATATATAATTTCCTCAGCAACGTTTTCTATTAAATTATTAACAATTTGTGCTTTCGCGCTGATTTTCGACATTTTTATTGAATACAACATTCCCTACAAACAAACTAAATTATTCCTCCAGAAATCAGCCCGTTGCTTGGCTTGCTGTTGGCAAAAGTGTTTTAAAGCTTAATAAAAAAAAAAGTTCGCTCACGATTCGTTGGAAATATTTACAATTTTCCTCTTTTGCAATTTAATTTGCACCTAATCGGGAATACCACTATTATATTTCAAAAGTATTTAATATTAAAAAAATAGACAGCTTCTTGATGTAAAAAAATGCATAGCAAAATAGGCAATTTTTGGTATAATAAATGTTAGAATATTATACGATCGACTCTCGATAATTACATTCTCCATAAATTGGATTTCTCGATAAATTTAAATTCTCTTCAAGGATTCTTGGTAAACTGAAAAAAATTAACGAAAAAAATGTTAATATTTCTCGTACAAGGTACATACATTTATGTACATGCAGCACTCAGTTTGGGTTGCATCAGTTCCAGGGAGTATGTGCATTTTATCACGCATGATGCAAAATCTCCAATTCGAATAAAAAGAAGAATGAATTTCAAATGCATACAAAATGTATAATATAATAATTACTTGTTTATTCACGTTATTTAAAACTTTCAATAATTTGGCAAATTTTCGGTGTCCCTTGGATTTCAAATTATAGAGAAATGCCCTACTAAACGAGCCAGCGATTTCAACAGGGACGCTAGATCATTGAATACTTTAAGAGCATCGACATACTCTGACTGAAAGATTTTAGTTACTTTATCGACATTTTAAAATTGGAGAAAGAATTGATGAAGAAAATGAATGATCACAATAATATTTTCTTTATTCTAATGAAAAGCAGTTATCGAAAATTGAAAAAAAAAAAACCTTAATTTTACGAAAGAGATAAAAGAGGAATACCTTGAGAAACAAAATCGGCCGTCAAAAATTAAATATGACTAAAAATCCGGCAGGCGATTTTTATTTTTTGCCGGCTAAAAAAAAATTGATTCCGGCTAATGTGGGATTAAACAAAAAGACCGATCATAGTTCGGGAAGTTGACTTCAATTGCGTTCACGAACTACAGGAACTTGTCCGCAATGTCGTCATTAGCAACGTAATAGGTAGAATGCAAAGTAGAGGTATGTAAGCTGTCACTACGCCTAATGAACGATGAAGGTCTGACTGTGTATTTGTCATGACATATGCATTTATCCAAGAAGAGGACATAATATTTTATGTGTAAAATATAAAAAATTGTAAGTATTGGTCAAAGACCGGTCTGCCAATTTGTATGGAGATCCTACGAGATCGGGGCGAATCGAATACACCTATTGAAACAGCAAAAATAAAAATTGTTACTTGGAGTTATCGCGTGTTTTTTTTTTTTTTTTGTTAATACGTTTGAGTTGAGGGATTGAAATCTTAATAATGATTTTGTTTGGAATAAATCCATTAGTTCAGCATAATATCTGATGCCTAACATTAAAAATACATACGGATGTACTTTAATACTCATATATACAGTTCTACAATGCGAGAATATACATGTTCATCTAAAAATGCTTTAATATATACTCTTTTTTGAATACCATTTACCAATATTCTGAATACAATTTTTATGTCAATATTTTGATTATAATTTCATGAAAGAACTTTCATACGAATATTCTACTGACAATAATATTCTCTGTAGGTAATCTACTCTCTTACATACTAAGTATTCGTTGCATAAGTTTACCTAATCGTCTATGTAAATATGTATAATAAATAAATGTAAATATTATTTATACATGCTTGTTTGTATCTAAATATCTAACTTTGGAGTTATGGCTTTCCATGGTTTCGATTTGGTATAAATAAAATAAAATAAATAAATACTGGTGTATATAATAAATAAATTAATAAACATAATAAATAAATAGTTAATAACTAGGCTGGATATATAACCAATAATACAATGAATTGATAAAATATGATCTATACGTTGCTATTTGTAAGAATGGCACTAGCACCATGCCATCAGTATCAAAAATACTTTAGATGGAATACTGCTAGTTTGATTATACCGAAAGAGATCACATTAGGCGCGTTCTTTTGTACACCAGTCCAGGTTACTTCGGGTTACTAACACGCAACTATAACAATGCGCTAACATGAATTAACCTGGATAGCTCTATGGGTTAATAAACCTGCACTGGATAGATATGTGAAGAGAAGGCGCTTGCATCGCTAAATGGTGAATTTATTATGGAAAATTAAAAATTTTCGTAGTTTTTAATACCAAGTTAATTAGTACAAATATCGTAGATATTTTTCCGGATATCATCCATATTTTTAATCTCGCGAGTTTAATAAAAAATGATGAAAAACTAAATTGACGACAGAGGTCCATTGCACTTTCACACTTAACCGAGTAGTTAACCCGGACCGTTTTTTGCACGGCGCTTAACTTTCACCGGAATCAACCCCACACTGGAGTACAAAAGAACGCGCCTATTCCGACGTAAAACTCGTTTTTCAAGCGTATCTTTTCATGCCTTTTGCTTTTCGTTGGCGGTTGTACGTTTCAATTTTTTATCTCCCAGAGATGCTTTCCTCTTGGTACCTAAGAAACTGCTCAACTGTTTATAGTAAACAGCCAAAGTAGAAAAACATACTCCCGGAAAAGGGTCTTAATATCATGGTTCGGTATTAGCCTTAACTATAATGGTCTTAAGATGCCTATCAGAAGATTGGGTATGAATATAAAATATGGCGATCTTTAGTTAAATTTATTTGAATAAAGGAGTCTTCCGCATAAAATTCTGTCCATATCATCTATTAGCTTAAGAATTAGGCAGAAAATAAATGAAAATTTTGGTAGAGTTTTTATTTTTGGTACCATTATATTTTTGGGGTTGCTGAACACGAATCTGAGGTTTTCTAACAAAAATTTTCCCGAGGAATGTCTTCTTTTTGTCAAAAAGTTCAAAAAAAATTGCCCTTTTCCTTTAATTATATCATATATACGAGTACATATAGCATACAGTACTCCACCTAACGAATAGTTGAGTGCATCTTTAGTTTATTCGACAATAGGCGCGTTTCTTTCGTTCAGACAAATATCCAGATTGAAAAGAACGATCTAGATAAACTTACGGGCGAATTCATACAGCGGTGGGGGAATTGCGGACTTTATATACAGATGCACAGAGCGCGTTTCGGAGAAACTAACAGCCGCTAACAACTAACTGACTTTCAACTCTGATCCAAATGTGGTCCAATACGTGAACTGGATCATCGACGGTGCAGCATTTTTCATCACTTATCAAATTTATAGTAGAACCTGCATATAACGTCGTCGTCGGGACAATGGAAAAAAGCTTAGATCAAAATTGAAATTGTAAGATATGGGTATAAATCTTTCTTTAATCCACATTGTATCGAACAAAATGTTATATCAATCGACGTTATATCGAGCTTCGACTGTATTCTGGTTTCCACATAACCGGATTAGAGTCAGCATCCAATAGTCTGGATAATAATTATTGTAGAGTTCTACTGTAATATACTTCGTATGATGTAGCGGCCAGATGTGAAACAGTTCTTCCCGTCGCGCCGCCGTGGTTTGTGGAGCGGTGGCGCTCCAAATAAACCGCGGGCTGTTGTAGCGACTTTAACAATTAAGTTCCGCTTTCCATGAGCAGCTGTTGTCGCGACTTTAACAATTAAATGCCGCTTTCCATGGGCAGTTTTTGACAGCCGCGGTTGGCGGTTTTATTATGTAGTTTTTTATTGCGCAACAACAAAATACGCAGGAAACCGTGGCTGTCAAAAACCGCCCATGGAAAGCGTCACTTAGTTATAGCAGAAGATCAATCCTAAAATCGCTCATTATTAAAAAGTTTTTGCGCAAATGTTGACATATCCGCTTTCTTGCTTGTTAGTAATTGTGCACTGTTCGTGTTCATGTTCATCTAATGAGATGAAAATGTATTCAAATTTAGTTTGGCACTATGTCGCTGTGTTTTATTTAAATCTTGATCTTGATTAAAAGATGGAACTTCGGTTTCGGAAAACATCCTCTACTTACATACATGCTATGTTAATTGCCTTGACCTCTCCAGGGGCATGAGCGCGCCAACATCTCTAGCATTTCTATGCCTTGTTGACGTTTCAATAGTATGTCTACTTTTCGGAAGTGCAGTTGCTAGCATGCACCTCCTATCCGCGCCGTCTTTTATACTGACAAGCTCGGGGCACTGTGACAGTTCTATTAGTACCCACAGGCAGTTTTTGATCGCGCCAAGATGTGAACTCCGAGCTCTAGATTAGTATCATAGAGCGGTAACCGAACGACCACGGCCACCGAGCGCGGCATGCTATGAGCGATTGCGATTCAACGTCAGCACTGTTCATGCATGGGAAAATTAAGTTCCTGAAGACACTTTTGAAGAATCCAAACGTTATTGAAATATGAAGATGGTTGCTGTAGCTGGCGAGATTTTCCTTGTCTCACTGTACGGCTATAGGAGGAAGAATGTCCCTTCGCTAAACCACCTAACGTACATTTCGTACAAGAAGTAAGTCTTTAGGAACAATACAAACTTTGCTGCTTTATCACCATCAGCAACTGCGGCAAAACAGCGCTGTATGAGAGAACATCATCAGGCTCAGCAATAGTTGGTGGTTGAAAAAGCTCCTTAAGAGAAGGGATGGATAAGTACAAATTATGGCCTTGCGCCTGTGATTACTCTGCTATCCCCTACTATGATGAATTTTGTGTCCTACAAATGCACAAAGAACTGCCAACGATATTGTGGTTGAATAAGGCATGGCTTTATTGCTCCAACGTGTGCTTCGATTGGGCAACCTTTTAGTTTCGATTCTAGTGGCGATTTTTGTCATTCGCGTCAAGTTTTTATACTCTAGATGAAATCTGAGAGTATTATAAGTTTGCCACAAAGTTTGTAACGCTAAGAAATAAGGCTCGCAGAAAAAAATGAATGATACAGAAGTTCATATTATCACTCGAATATCTCAAAACCGGATGTCCGTCTGTCCGTCTGTCCGTCTGTCCGTCCGTCCGTCCGTGACCTCTCTAGCTCGAGAACGCGTTGAGCTATGAAGTTCAAATTTTGCACACGTTATTTTTGACAAAAAATGAAGGCTAAGTTCGTGAACGGGCTAAATCGCTCCACCCCTTCTACCCCCTCCCATACAAAATGACACATTTTTGAAAATTTACAATAATCAGATTTTCTCAGAAACTATAAAACATATTGCTTTGAAATTTTTAATATATCACTTTTATGATAATTGTAACCTATGTTATAAGACTTATTGTAATCCTCACCCTCCTTCTACCCCCTCCCATACAAACTGCACTATTTCATGAAATACGTTAAGCCAATTTACTCAGTACGTATACAATTTATCGGGCTGAAATTTTGTACTTAACACTTAATTAACAATATCAGTTAGATTCGAAAAAATTAATCGATTACCCTTACTCCGTCTACCCCCTCCCATACAAAATGACACATTTATGATAATTTACAATAATCTGATTTTCTCAGAAACTATAAAACATCTTGCTTTGAAATTTTGAATATATCACTTTTATGATAATTTTAACCTACATTATAAAATGTATTGTAATCCCCACCCTCCTTCTACCCCCTCCCACACAAACTGCACTATTTCATGAAATACGTTAAGCCAATTTACTCATTACCTATACAATTTATCGGGCTGAAATTTTGTACTTAACACTTAATTAACAATATCAGTTAGATTCAAAAAAAGTAATCGATTACCCTTACTCCGTCTACCCCCTCCCATACAAAATGACACATTTTTGATAATTTACAATAATCTGATTTTCTCAGAAACTATAAAACGTATTGCTTTGAAATTTTGAATATATCACTTTTATGATAATTGTAACCTATGTTATAAAACTTATTGTAATCCCCACCCTCCTTCTACCCCCTCCCACACAAACTGCACTATTTCATGAATTACGTTAAGCCAATTTACTCATTACCTATACAATTTATCGGGCTGAAATTTTGTACTTAACACTTAGTTAACAATATCAGTTAGATTCAAAAAAAGTAATCGATTACCCTTACTCCGTCTACCCCCTCCCATACAAAATGACACATTTATGATAATTTACAATAATCTGATTTTCTCAGAAACTATAAAACATCTTGCTTTGAAATTTTGAATATATCACTTTTATGATAATTGTAATCTACATTATAAAATTTATTGTAATCCTCACCCTCCTTCTACCCCCTCCCATACAAACTGCACTATTTCATGAAATACGTCTTAACGTCTTAACGACTTACGTCTTACGTCTTAACGATGCATCCGAGATTGCAACCAAAATTATTTATTGGCTTTAACCAGGTTCAAATTCATCTAGAGTATTGCATGATTGGGGTTTACCCCAATCGTAGTTCTTTTATGTTTTATTTTTATTTTTATGTTTGGTATATTGATGGCATGGAAAAATTGCAAAATTTGCAAATACCCTTGCGTGGGCTCCGCTCGTTACGCTTGCTTCACGCTTAAGGGATCACAACCCTCAGTATCGCATAAACATGAAGGCTCGCTCTGCGTGCAACAGCGTTGTGATCGGTTTTAAACATACCAAACATTCAGTATAAATCATTAAAAAAAAAAAACAAAAAAAAAAATAAGAAGAAAAAAATTAAGATTAAAAACATAATTTTTTTTTGCAAATTTGAGAGTCTTAAGTAGCGTTTACACATGCCAGTAGACCGTGCTAGTACGTACATTTTACAGGTATTGCAAGTGCCTTGCAAGTAACTAGCAAGCTGTCACTCGCATATGTGTAAACACCCGTGTCTGTGAACTGCCAGGCCAGTAAACCCGTACGGCGCCTTGCAAGTAGCTGGCCTCCCGAGCCAATTGATTTCCTACTGGCATTTCAGTAGAGACTTGCGAACATATGTTTCTTGTCATTAGTAGATTTGCCGACAAGTCTACTGGCATGCCGGTGCACTGGCAAATGTAAACGAGCCATAAGAGTAACGCGAGCGATAAGTGACAAAAAATTCGAGTGAAAAGTGATTTTTTCACCCAGAGCCCCGGAAACTAAAAATATCCCCGGGCCGGAGAAGCATTATCATTAAATACAAGGACCCAATGGAAGAGGAACAGACGGTAGAATCGCAGAGTATATGTATATTTTTAAAATATCTATAATTAACAAAAGACGGAAAACCGTCCCGTAACGTGCATGTACACATAATCGATATGCAAAAAGCCGTCACCGAATGATGTTGACGGTCACCTTTATTGTTTGTGATATCTTCATGGAATACAAAAGTCAAGATTTGCGAAAAATGCGTAGTTTTTGCTTTACAGCTTCGTAGTTACCGTTTTTAGAATTTTTTGATCTCAGCCCCTATTTTTTGCGACACCATCGCGGCTTAACCGGTGATCAGAGAAAAAAGGTTCTTACGGAAAAATGTAGGAAATGTATCCTCTTTAATTTTATAATAGCTTTAAAGTAAAATGCTTAGTTTCGGAGTAATTTTGGAAAAACGAAAAAAAAAAATTACTTTTTCATACTATTTTAACGAAAAGTAGTCCGGATGGCGCAACGGTTAGCACGTTCGCCTTCAACGCACTGGGCCCCGGTTCGATTCCGGGGATTTACGTGTCGGAATATGAGCCCACTCAGCTGTTAAATGAGTACCCATTATGGGGTAAATAACTCGGTTGAGCGTGTTGCTGACCACATACCTCTGCAAAAAAACCGTCACGATCTAGAAAATGAGATGATGCTAACTCATCTCGAGGCCGTGGTTCAAAATTGGACTGTTGCGCCAGTTATTTATTTATTTATTTTAACGAAAAGATGAAACATATATCCCCGGAAAAGTTTGGTTGGGAAACCTCAGATTCATGTCCAGCGACCTCAAAAACATAAAGGTACCAAAAATCAAAACCCCACCAAAAATTTTCTTGATTTGCCTTTTTTGAGGCCGTAATGCTTAGACTATATTGGAAAGACATCTTTTGTGAAATGTTGGCTCGTGTGTTTGATACACATTAACGTTTAGCCGATTATTATTTAATGTTACATTCCACTTTAATTTTTTTTTTATCGTAATCAAATATAATGATTGGAAACACGATATTAATTTATATTCATATTTATTCATGATTAAAAGTTAAATTTATTAACGAAAGAATTTATTGAACCGAAAAAGTGTATAGTTTGCTCAAAAGATTCATTAAAATTTGATAATATAATATTCAATTTCGGTGAAACTGAAAGAGAAACCTCAAGACACCCTAAGGCTATTATAGTTAAGGCTATTGATATTGACTAAACTACTGCCACACTATGTTTTCTTTATTATGTTTATATTTATGTATATTAAACTCGTATCATGTCATTTAGTAAAAAAACCTACGCCACAGTGAACACAATTTAAAATGGTTAGTACCATTAGGAGCCACTGTTAGTAAGCAAAATGCTTACCACATGCCTTTTTAACCCTCGGTTGAACCAATGTTTCCGTTGTCATATAAGGTACTCATGGGGCTGGCCGACCCCTTTGTATTTCTGAACATTTACTCATTTGTCCTAGACACTAGTGGGGCATAGCGCGTCAACTATTCCATGGGGCTTAGCTGACATTTCCTTGGCATAAACAAGTTTCGGACGATGCACGTAGCCAGCATGCACCTTCTGTTCCCATTTAGCCGCCTACCTGCGACAAGTCGGGAGATGTTGTGGCTTATTATTACGAATCGCACCACAGGGAAAAAAAGTAAAAATATTCATGGCTACGAATGCTGTGGATGTGACTTGAACCCGTAACGACCGTACCCAAACATCAGACTGACGCCACTACGCACTGAGCTACCGATCGCTCCAGATAGATAGATAGATAGGTATTAGATTCCTTTTCTACGGATATTTATCCCTTTGGTAGTATGTTACCGAAACATTTATACACTCATACATACATTCATGGGTGGAAAATTAAGAAAACAATATTATTGTATAATTATCGCTATTTTTCACTTACGAATTGAAAAAAATTAAAGAAAAGAAATATGAAACAGAACTTTAGTAAATTTATGGGTTTTTGAATGCTAGTTATATGAACACACCGGGTTTACATATTTACCATAAAAGAAATGTATTTTTCAGCGCATCTTTTAATTTTAAAATCTAAATAAACGAAGTAAAAAGCCGTGTTTTTCTTTCACCCAAACAAAGGCTCATTCTCATACAAAACGACTGACGGGTCTATGATCAAGGTCTCGTATTTGTTCACATCCGGTTCAGAGTTGAAAATGAATTGATTGAACGACAATTTCTTTCTCAGGAATTCACTCCTATACCTTTCTAGACTGAGCCCGCAATTCGCTTTCATGCGGCGAATTATCCGTATGGTAGCTGTTTGTGTTCGTTCGTCACTGATCCAAGCCAATCCGAGATTATCTCTGTCCGGTTATCTCGAACACGGCTATTGATACCTTTTGCTTATTAGGCGTACAAATGCTAGGCAATATTTCTGGCGAGATATGAGATTGCAATCACTACTCGTAAAGTGTGAGTCTTAAAACTAGCTTATCAAGCGCGCGTAATACCATGCGACTCGAGTTGTGCCTAGTCAAGCCTGTGCATTTCAAGGATTCAATGGTTGGTTTTAAATTAAGGGAACTTTGCACTCCCCTTGCGTGGGCTTCGCGCAACTTTGTTTTTGGAATCGGGGTGGCGAGACGAGTCTTTTGAAAAGGTTTCAAGTAATTTGGGACCAAAGGGTGAGCAGGGCTTACTTGATCTGGAGGGGAATACGGTCAATGAGTACACCTAGAAAGTCTTGCAAGAGTATTTTCTATTTTATCTTTCTGAATAGAAGGTTGCGATTTAGTCACAGTGGTACATCAATACAGAGGTGGCCGTTGCCAATAGCAGTTTACACATCATTTGGATCGTCTGCTTCGTCTTCCTCAGTTTCTACTCCTACGTTTTAATTCGGCATAGTAAAAAAATATATGAGCAAAAAAGATCGAAACTGAAGTCGTACCTCTCACTGGTGTTCTCACACTTGCCATGGCAACCTGTGCAGTAAGAGGCGCATAGGACTTTTGAAGCTTTGCAATAGCATCGACTCACTTCTGCGCAGCCTACTTTGCAGGAGCAGGTAACAAGCTCCCGCACAACATCCCAAATGTGTTTCTTGTCCGTTCCATATGGCGTTCACCTAACACTAGCTCCCCGGATCCATCCCCATATTGATGAACACGGAACTTGGGAGTTTCATTGCACTGGCCCCAGATATGGCACGCCTGATATGCTGCGCGAAGTGTGTGCTGACGAAGCGCTACCTGAGTTGGTGGCAGTTTCTAAAGAGTCTTCGTTTTCGTGTACCATATCGACTTATTTGTCACCAAATAAATGCACCACAAATTTTTCCAGGACTTTGCGAATTTCGTCACTGACCGATGGAGAGGGCAATGATATGCATAGAAATACATTTTTTGCATCTGTCATGTTCTTCCGTAATTTCATAGCAGTTGCTTTCTCTTCGCCCAGCCACTCATATGTGGCAACGCCATAAATGGGAAGAAGTCTCATAGCCCTTCCAGTTCCAAACAAAATCCACAACTCTTGAAGTACACATGATCTCATGATGAAAACATAAAAGAACTACGATTGAGGTAAACCCCAATCATGCAATACTCTAGATGAATTTGAACCTGGTTTTGAATCTAACTGATATTGTTAATTAAGTGTTAAGTACAAAATTTCAGCCCGATAAATTGTATAGGTAATGAGTAAATTGGCTTAACGTATTTCATGAAATAGTGCAGTTTGTATGGGAGGGGGTAGAAGGAGGGTGAGGATTACAATAAATTTTATAATGTCGGTTACAATTATCATAAAAGTGATATATTCAAAATTTCAAAGCAAGATGTTTTATAGTTTCTGAGAAAATCTGATTATTGTAAATTATCAAAAATGTGTCATTTTGTATGGGAGGGGGTAGACGGAGTAAGGGTAATCGATTAATTTCTTTGAATCTAACTGATATTGTTAATTAAGTGTTATGTCAAAATTTCAGCCCGATAAATTGTATACGTACTGAGTAAATTGGCTTAACGTATTTCATGAAATAGTGCAGTTTGTATGGGAGGGGGTAGAAGGAGGGTGAGGATTACAATAAGTTTTATAACATAGGTTACAATTATCATAAAAGTGATATATTCAAAATTTCAAAGCAATATGTTTTATAGTTTCTGAGAAAATCTGATTATTGTAAATTTTCAAAAATGTGTCATTTTGTATGGGAGGGGGTAGAAGGGGTGGAGCGATTTAGCCCGTTCACGAACTTAGCCTTCATTTTTTGTCAAAAATAACGTGTGCAAAATTTGAACTTCATAGCTCAACGCGTTCTCGAGCTAGAGAGGTCACGGACGGACGGACGGACAGACGGACAGACGGACAGACGGACGGACGGACAGACGGACAGACGGACAGACGGACAGACGGACATCCGGTTTTGAGATATTCGAGTGATAATATGAACTTCTGTATCATTCATTTTTTTCTGCGAGCATTATTTCTTAGCGTTACAAACTTTGTGGCAAACTTATAATACTCTCAGATTTCATCTAGAGTATAAAAATGGCAACAAGGCAATTACAACGACGTCGGAGTCCACCGTGCAGAGAAGGACGCATTTAGCTCCGTGGATCGCCGTATCTTTAGTATTTGCCATAATTCTTCCATCGACTTCCTCATCGGAAGAACACAAAGCACCTTTGAGGTCCGTTGCGCAAAACTCCATACACTTAACTACCTATAAATCAACAAGAGATTTTTCATAAATTCGCAGTTTTTACAGTACAAATGTGAACCTTGTGGAAACTTTAATTTTACCCTTCGGCCCGAAATGACTTGAAACTTTTCAAAAGGCTCGTCTCGTCACCCCGATTCCAAGAACATTTACATTTGGTTCACTCTTTCCTAGTACACAGACGACAAACAACAAATAACATGCAAATGCATGCCCTCCCTATTCTGTGAATGAAAGGCGCGGGACAAAAAGGGGGCCCAATGGCCAAAACATGGGTATGATCGAGTTGGGCGTGGTTTCTTTCAGCTTCCCATGACCGAGATATGTCGAAAACATATCTCGTTTGGGACTTTTAAACTATTTGAGTTTTTCGAAATCTGGCGGCCGTCTTGCAAAAATGTGGAGTCTTTTGTCAAAATATATTGTAGTCCGGATGGCGCAACGTTTAGCACGTTCGCCTTCTACGCACTGGGCCCCGGTTCGATTCCTACTGAACGCGGGAGTTTTCGATAAAAAGGGGGATTTACGTGTCGGACTATAAGCCCACTCAACTGCTAAATTAGTACCCATTCATAAGGTTTAATAGCTTGGTTGAGCGTGTTGCTGATCACACACTTCATACAAGACGTCACGATCTAGAAAATGAAATGATGCTAACTCACCTCGAGGCCATGGTTCAAATTGGACTGTTGCGCCAGTTATTTATTTATTTTGTCAAAATATGGATCGAATCGAGATGGGGATAGTTTTTTTCGACAAAAACCTCGTTTGGGACTTTTAAGCCTATTTCTGTTTTTTTTTTCAAAATTTGGCTTCCATTTTGCAAAAAAAAATGGATACCAGGCCAAAATATGGGTCGGTTCAAGTTATGGGTGGTTTCAACTCATCATGGCCGAAATATGTAGAAAAGATACCTCCTTAGGCACTTTATGACCAATTTATATTTTTCAATTTGGCAGCAATTTTGAAAAATGGGCCTAAAAACCGAATTCCGTCGAGAAAAAAATCGATCACACCCGACGAATTTTTTTCTTATAGTCCCTGGAAACTTTATATGTTCCAAGTTTTAAAGCGCTACCCAAAAGTGAAGCATTTGAGTGGTTTTTGCGTTGTACCGAACATACTACCAAGCAGTAATTCACTCAAAAATCAACGCTGCTAAAACCTGCAATGGTATAAAGTTCTGCGAGTTTGTGTGAAAATTGAGTAGAACGTTAGTCCAAACAGCAGAAGTCGTGATTACAGTAATGGACGTTGCTCGCATCCATAAAACAGCAGAGGTTGAGCGAAAATTATCACGCGCTTCTCTAGTGGTGAAATACGTACTTACCCGCCTATTCCCACAGCCCCAACTATCAACCCCGCAGAAAAAGCCGTCTCGAAAATTAAAAATTCGGCGAGGAGAATTCCGGGTAAAGTGAAGAGTGAGACAAATTTAGTAGAAGTGATGAACCGCAACGATTACTTCTACCGATTGCACAAATTCATTTATTTGGGTTTGTTTTTGAAATCGCAACTCGTACAGCAGATACCTCGCTTTAGCTAGAGCCAGGAAATGGATCAGGGTTTCCTTCTCCGCCTCATCTTTGTTGCTACGTCAGTGTGCACTGTTCAGAATACTCCATCTGGTCAGGTGCTCCTCCTGCGTCCAATCGTTGTAATTGGAAAACTTTTAGGGATAGAGACAGTGTTTTGGATCTGCAATATTACGAATTCTGTTGATATTGAGGCGTTTAAATCTAACTTTGCCGTAAAACTTGAGCTTCAAGGTTTAATTTGACAAAAACCCGTGAGAACTAGCAAAAATTTCTTGTTTTTTTTTTGAAAAGCTGTATCTTAAAAATTAAGATAGCTCTTAGCAATTTTAGGCTCAAATTTTCTAAAGTTTTGTTGACTTTAAAAATGCTTACTGCTTCCTTACAAAAAACTGAGGATTTCAAGGACTTTCGGAAACATATGTAGATTCATAATAATTCCGCAACCATATTCAACATATCAAACAATCAGTACTCTCCCATTTGACGCGAGGGAACCCCCTTTCAGACGACAACTTTAAAGGGCTACTTCCGAATGCTCTTTGATTTCGCCGAATTCGGTGACAATGTAGATGACTGCTATATGTCTATATCTTAATATGATTATTTGCGGTTTCCATGGTATATTATATAAAATAGTAATTAATAAACGTTAACCTAAGTGTGGCAGTAGTTTGTAAAAAATCACAGAAATATAAAATTTAATTTAAATAAAATAAATTTAAGTTTATTGAATTTTTTAAGTTGTATCTACTTACCAGCTTCTTATGCATGTACTATGAAATCCACTAAAAAAGTGTGTTCGGGTACAAGTTTATATTAAAATCACTACTTATTATGATGACTAGATAAAAAAGTATCTGATAATCTGGCTTATTGCATTGAGTATCTTTTAAATGACAAGTTGAACAACTGCAAAAATGAAAAGATAAGTACAGGGTTCTTTTATATTGCTTTTATGTCTAAGTGATGATTGATGGAAGCAAAATTGCAAAAATTCAAGATATAAAAAAATACAGGCGGGACAAGAAAAAAGTCTTGCTTATTTTCGAAATTATGTAGAACATAATATTGCCCTGCCAATTTACAGCGACTCCACTTAACACTTTGCAAAATTTGTAAATGTCATATGTGTATTTACGGATTTGGTCATATCGCATTCTCTCCGCTAAATACATTATTTATAATAAAGTACTATTTTAACAACGATGCAGCAAAAAAGCGCAAAGCAGAATAAACCTACTTAACGCAGCTGAAAACTCTCTTATTCATTAAAATATTAATTATACATATTTCATGATGCACATCCTAGTGCCTACTTGTCATAAGTACTGATCTTTAGGATTTCTTAATGGTCTTCAGGTTCTTTCGCTCTAAACACATTACGGTTCGATTCGATTGAATCAATATCATCCTGAAATATTCGTGAAATAATACGTCAATTAAAAATACTCGCACTAAACTAGATGCACGTCCTACTTACTGATATACGAGTACGTTTAAAAGTGCTAAGAGTACAATAGTCTACGGTTGCAATAATGCTGGGTTACAAGAGTTCGATTTAAGCACTACCTACATATATCGCAATTTAATATCTGTGTCAAGTGGAACGCTCTATTTATGTACGAGTATATCACGAGTAGTTGCAATTTTCTAAAAATATCGTTTAAATTTAAATATGCGTGATTGAAACAGTTGGTAAGATACGAACAAGTACCGCAGGCTTTTTCCTTGAAACGATTTCAAACAAAAAATTTACTCTCGCACATTCCCATGTCTTATTCTTTCATATCGCACTAAAAACCTTCCATCAATCATCTCTAGCTGAACGTATCCTACTTAATCCCTCTAAGAGCTAAGGGAATAAAACAACCTTCTGACTGAACGCGAACAGATTCTGGAATCAATCTGTCGGTTTTCAATTCAGGAGCTACGTTACCACAATGTCTTCGTCGTTGTCATCACTGCTGGGTAGGGAATCTCTATCCTTGATGCATGCCGATTCCAAATGTTTGTTCAGATATGACTTCAATGCAAATGTCTTGTGACATCGTTGGCACTCGAAATTTTTATCTGACGAATGCGTTTGCATGTGGGCACGAAGGTTTGATCGATCCGCGAACGGTTTATTGCAATGAACGCAAACATAAGGCTTTTCTCCCGTGTGCGAACGAAGATGTCCTTGCAGGAGCCAGGGTCTTGAAAAGAGTTTTCCACAAATGCCACAGCTATGAGCCAGCTTATGTGTAAGCAGATGCATTGCCAATGCCGGCATAGATACATACGCCTTCCCGCAAGTGTTGCACTTCTTGGCTGATTGTGAGTCGAGGCTTCGATGTGTCTGTTTGTGGCGCGAGAGGTTACTGGAAGTTGCATATTGACGACCACAATCGGAGCACTTGTAAGATCCTTTTCGAGATTTCGGTGGTCGCGTATTGCCGTTTTTCTCCTCATGCGGTTTTCCATTTTTCGTCCTACCGTCGGCTATATAAACTTTCTCCTTTTTAATTTTCGCCAATTCAGGATTCCAAAGGTCGTCGTGCGACAAACGATTGATACGCTTAATCGATCTGTCTGACGATGATGATGAGGACAGATGGTCAATTTCAACGTCGGATGAATGTCCGGACGTGGGCGGCGTCAGCGGTGAGCAATGGTCGACGCTGTTCTCATAAGAATGAAAAGGCTCACTTTTGAGGTAAACCGTTGATTTGGTCTCGCTCTCTTTGCTTATGCTATGATTACTTGCGATGGAGGACGCGGCATTCATCGCCGATTTCGTTGAATTCGTTATCTCTTGCATAACACGAGTGGAATTGGTCGACACACTGCTATACGAACTAGATTCTTCCTGTTGCTGAAGAATCGTTACGACGCACGGGGCTGGTAGAGGTGGAAGGCTTTGCGATAGCGACAAAAGGTCATGGGCTGCCTCTGTTTCCTCGACGCTTCGTTCACGAAAGACACTTGCGGCAGAAGAGGAGGAGGTGGAGTTGGGCGCTGTTATTGCTGATAATGCGGATGCCAACGACACCGACAATGATGCTGTCGACGATATCACTGGTGTCGTCGAACATGAAATTTCCTCCATTTTTTCGCGCTTCTCTGAATAATTTGCAGGCGGAGCATAAAAAATCACTTGTTCCGAAATTCCTTCCGATTTTAATGTTTTTCGTGTCGACTTCAATAGCGGCAGTAGAGGTGGCGGCGAGGACGATAGCAGAGGGGTTGTAGGAAGTAAGTTTGATTCTATTGTTGTTATTGGATTGCCCGTGGCACTTATTATTGAAGCTGGTGTTGCTGGCACTGTTGATTCCATCGCCATCGATATAATTCCATGTCCTCGTCCTGTCCCGGAGCCTAGCGATACAATGGCATCTGTGGTGTGAGTTAAAGTCGGGACTGTTGATATTGTAGTCGCTGAATGATTTCGCGTGTCGGCCATTGTTTCGTCGACGCGTAATGAACAGCATTCTGGAATGAATAGAAATGCAGTGTGAATGAAAATGATAAAAAAAAACACAACAGAAAATCGAAAGATTCGAAATGCTTATGCATGCTTCAATTAATTTTCAATAGATACAATTACTTCCAATTGACATCATTTTAGCAGTACATTCATATATATATGTACACTTCAGTAACACACACAAAAAAGTACTAGGACAATGCCTTCAATACGTTAGTACATACATAAATTCGGCACTAACAGAAAGACAAAGCGACAGCAGGTACCTAAAAAACTTTAAATTTAACCAATGAAAATCGTTACTGACAGAAATACGCAGAAACTTTTGCAGGCTGTAGGATGTCCAGGACTTGACAGTTGACACTACAAGCAAATGACACAAAAAGTTGGGATGGTGATCGGTATTTTGACCCGTGCATTGCAGAGATTGAAGAATTGAGTCTTAATGCGAATCGCACACAGCCGTTCGTTTATGGGTTTGAAGTCAATAATGTGCGGCTTGAGGTGATTGTTCAGTATAATCAACGCCATCTAGATAGACAGGCCTGCGCTCAGCTGGTCGTTACGTCATTATTTCCTTTGCCAAGGCCATGCCAAGGCAGTGACTGCACACGACGATGTTCCCGGCACGACATATGTTTACAGTTGGAATTGCGCCAGACGGCATTTTAGTCCTCTAAAAACATACTTTCTGGACACTTGTACCAATTTGGTCGAAGCCGCAGCCCCGGGTTTCAGTCGCAGAGCATCGTGGAACAGTTCACTCTTGACAAAATACATCTTTTGACCGCACGACACACTTTCATCGCGCACGTCTTTGTTTTCTCGGATGATGATGATGAAATTTAACTAACAAAGAAACACTCAACGCGGAAAACGAAAACTAATCACGGAACGCACAAATACCGGGGACTCGCCGCCATCAGTCGCCGACCACTGGATTGTGGATACGATGGCGTCATCAAAGGAAATAATTGCGTCAAAACCAGCTGAGCGCAGGCCTGTCTATATAGATAGCATTGGTATAATGCTACTCCAAACTCCTTGCGGCCCAATGGTTTGCCACTTCTAAAAATTGTGTTCGATTTCTTGTCATTGATCTCGCTGCCAAGCCATTATGTTACGTACCAGAACTGCAGTAATGCTCAATTTGTACTTTTCGACCTGTTGAAGGAAGGCCTTCTCGGCCCCCGGTTTGTTCAGAGAGCGTACATTCCAGGATCCGAGAGAATAATCCTTGAGTCGTTTGCGTGGTTGTCGTTGTTGATCCGTCCAATCCGTGGCTTTTGTTCCAAGTTTCTTGACATGGACTGGTTTTGCAAGGACGAGTTGTCAGCACGTCGCTTAACCCCATTCAGGGGATGGCCTCGGAAGATAGCTGTTTCAGATTGTTTAATAAACGTGCTGGAGTTCACAGAACTATGTTGCGGGTCGACCTACATAAATCATTCCGTCTTACTAAACCTGAGACGCTTAGGTGTTGGTCAGCCATTCAAGCTACAGTTATCTGCCTTTTTACAAACTGTCTTATCGCTAAGACTTGGCCGTCAGCAGTTTGACACACTGCCTTTACCAAGGGGCACCCACAAAGAGGACTAAGGAAAAGGTCTTTTGCCCAACAAAATAGCTTGACTAGAAAAAAAAGCGTAGTTCTGAAAATTGACACAATTGTTTGGGGACAGTCTCCTGAAAGTATGCTCCAAAGTCCCTGATGATAGAGAGTCCAGCAGTGTAGGAGAAAGGGTGTCAAGTTTCTTTTTTCAGACCGGGAGGATAAACATACCCCATTAGGATTACGTGGGTGCCCGGCCAAAGAGGTGTCGTAGGCAAAAAGAAGGCTGATGAGCTGGCAGGGAGTGGTTCGGGAGCCAAGAGCAACCCACCGACATCTACGCCACGGTCGCTTGCGAATATCACAAACCAAATAGATGTGGCCATCTCATATGGACTACACTGCAATCCGAATGGACAGAACGGATAGCAGGGTTGCCAGAACCTCAGTGATATCATCCGATCTGACCAAGAGCAATTTGCTGCTCAAGCTTAACAAAAATAGGCTGAGAACGACGGTAGGTCCACTCACAGGACGGACCTCCAGCAACTTATGCAGAAGATATAAGATAGAAGAGGACACCATCGGAGATACTCTCTACAGGAGAGGACATTTTTTCCTAAATTACAAAAACTTCCAGTTGTTAAGTGCTTTCAGGATCTAGCAGAGGTGGCCATTATGACGTCTCGTGACTCAGTTGATTAAATTTAGCGGAGCAGTTACCGATTAGAAAATTTCCAGGTGGTACAAATTTGGAATAAAGCTTCTTAATTAAGCCTCTATTGATTTCGGAAAAAAATCGCAGACTGCCTCCCTGGCATACTCACTCAATCGCCCTAACCCCTTGTGGGGCATAGCGCGTCAACTGTTCCATGCGGCCCAGTTGACGTTTCGTTGGCATAAATTGGTTTCAGAGAATGCAGTTGCCAGCATGCATCTCCTGGACATCCATGGCCACGAACGTCGTCGTGGACGGGATTCGAACCCGAAACGCCGGCATGCACTCTGTAGTATTCGGATGCCATCAATTGTCTATATACGAGCATTGGCTCCAAGCAGTTTCCACATCTCGTTTCGGTTGCTAAACTACACTTAAACCGCATGATATGCATTTTGTGTTCGGTCTATTTGTAAGATCCTTGTAGTCTTCTATAAAACCTAAGTGGGTACTATACAAAAAGGAAAAACACGCTTAAATAAAGTCAAGGAGAAGCCATCAAAATATCATATCTAATATTGAATACATACATTAAAACAGGAGCTTATTCTGATACCATGTCCACTATCTCAAACTCGATATTCGTATTAATAACAGACACACTATTGTCCCAGATGACAAATCCCGTCTACTTTTCTCCGCGATAAGTTGGAGCTTGACTTTCTTGCAAAATCTATTACGACTGCCATTTAGGCAAGGGCACAGACGTTACAAACGGCATTGTGATGTGAACCCCGACATGTGCAACTGCATTTTAATATTCGCCAAAGTTATAAAGCCAATAAAAGGAAACACACAAAACTTAATCTTCTTTCTCCAAACTTGCAACTCCTTCGGCTAATCTGGAAGACAAAAATTTCAAATGCAGAAACGCTACTTTGCCGTATACATATAACGAATAGTTTTCAAGATGGCAGTGGCTATAACGCGATAGATCTGAAGGAAACTGGCGGCGCTCTTTCTTGTCGCAGGGTATCAATTCGCAGTGCAAAGATTTTGCATTTATGAGAAGCCAAAGAAAATCCTCCTCTTCTGACAATTCTGCCACTGTCGACCCTGCTATGTGTTGCAAACACAATGCAATTGTCGCTGTGCTACGACTCACAACTTGAACTTTTGTTGGCGTCATGCGGGTAGGACATTTTCTTGAAACGTTTCAAAAATCTCCCCCCTCAAAAAATTTCGTAGCCAGCGACGTTAGCTGCTGTAGCTGTAGTAGTACTCCTTGCGAAAAACCAGGAGACTTAAACTTTTTGGAACGGATAAAGAATGGAGGAACGTATGGCAAGGATTTTCATAAGAAATGTTAATATAGTGCTAACTGTAATCTTATGAAAGCAGCCAAGTGCAATGATAACATGCTGCAGAAGAAAATGGCGATGAGGATGTAGAAATGCAACAGTTGATACGGAAACTTTTCAATTATGTGAAAAAGATGTTAATGATGCACTTGTGCGGTGCGAAGAACCTTGCATACCGCGTCATGACAAGGGACTTGGAAGGTCTGTTAAATCACAAATGGGGATTTAAAAAAAAAATAAAGTTTGTGAATTCAAATAATAATTCTACCTTACCGGATCGAATTTACAATATTGCAATCAGCCAGAGTATGCCAAGGAGCTACATAGGGGAATATGCAGTTCCATTAAGTAAGCAAGTCTGTAATGAACGGGCTAGTGGACATTCAAAGATGCCCGCGAGGACGGAACCTAAGTTTGCCATAATTGACCGTGAAGGTCAGGCAGTGCCATCTGGCAAAGAAGTAGGCCCTTAACGAGTTAAGCAGCGGCCTATGCTTACTGTAGCTCAGTTCGGGAGACGTGGGCGGGGTTGTCGCCGCTCGTTGCCTTACTCCGTACATATTAAAAGGAATTCACATGACTGGGATAGACAACACAAACAGGGGAATAAAAAAAATGGGGCGATAAGGTTGGAATGCTTGGCGACCGGCTCAGATGCCCTCGGTCTCTAATCGAGGTCTGAGTCCAGAGTGTAATGGGACCCTCAGCCGCTGGTTTCGTACCATAGGCAGTTCACAACTCCGACCTCTTTCCCCGTGCCTATGTACACGACGAATGCAACGAAGTCCAACCGATGTGGTATGTACTGGTATCTGAAAATTAATGTGTAGAGTCAGGGTGAAGATACACGATTATCTGCGCCTGGTAGCTAGATAAATAGACAATGTCAAGTAGAATTGTGAGCAAATATGTGTCACAAACTGCCTTAAATGCAAATATATGGCTGCAAATCATTGAAATCGCCCGAAAAATAACTGAAGAATCGCAAAATGAAACATAGGCAACTTCTCTGCAAGTGGTGCCACCCTGCCAACATTTCTTAATATTAAGGCGTTTGTATATAAAATACTATACAATGTTCATGCTAAGTGTTATCGCGGGATTATAATATGCAAGGTGGAGTCGCGTAACCTCCGGACTTTAGCTGTTTTTTGTTTGTTTGTTGACAGATACAATAATTAATCGGAAAGCTGAATCTCATGCCTAAATGACAACTGCAGAATCCATATCGAACCTGACAGGTTTCGCCGAAAGAAGAAATTAAAGAAAATTCCATACTACCACTTTCCACATCGTACGTAATTAACTTTCAAGAAGCACGATTCTGTAATTTTAAGGATGTTCCATAAAAACTTGACACATATTCCATCCTCAGTATGGCCAACCATAAAAATAAATTAAAGAACTCTATTCTATCGGAAAGAACTTTATGCACAAGTATATAGAATACGTTACTGCAGATCGAGTCCCTTATATCGTTAATTTTTTTTTTCTCTACACTCAAATATGTTGAGAAAGGACGCACAATTTAATAGTCAAGCCCCTAGGTCCTTTCGGGTCTTCTCACAATTCAAAGCGTTACTCCCAATTCGCATGGTATGCACAAAGGACATACCGTCATAAAACCTGAAACTGAAAAGAATTACGGGGCAACTGGTTGGTCCTACCATCGAAAACTAGCTACAGTTTTCATCAACAACATAGATGACTCTTTCCTTTTTCACCACATCTTCCTCTTCGTCTTGGACCGAAGGAACTTAACTTGCTTTTTTTATGATGGCATCTGCATGTATATAGTGTAGTCCTTCCAATCTTCGTCAAACGGAATAGGGAAACAGTTGGTGTATGAGCGTATTTTGCAAGTAAAACGTACGTGTATAGTATCAGTATGTTAAACTGGCAAAAAAGGGAGATCATAATTCAAACGCTACACTTGAATAGAATCCCATTGCCTCGACTACGCCGAACCTAGAATAAAACGCGGTTTTGTTAGTGTGCGCACACATACTTGGAATAAACTAAGAGGGTAAGCAATATATACGACTGTGTTTGTGTTCTGTGTTTGTCGACAACTTAATTTTAGTCGACCACAAAAAAAAAAACAATCCGTTCGGGATGCGTTTGTAGCGTCTCTGAGCTTTAGTCCGAAGAAATTGTAGGATAATACCCGAGTTGAGTAGTAGTGTTGATTATGCTTACTTCAAACTCTTGTAGGCTGCTTTCTCTTCAGTTACCTTTACTTTACATCCACATAATTCCATTGCGCTCTTTATCGCAGAACAAGATGGACACCTTTTTCTTTACGCTGATTGTCCTTTTTGGAACTATTATGTAATATACTATGGTGTTGATATCGCAAATCTAGAGTAGAATGATTTCAAGGTAATAAATTCTAGCAATCTCGTTACATTATTTAAGTAGCCAGCGGTCGTTTGTAATGAACCACCTCTAATGAACCATATTATGATCTGGTAGTGTTGCTTCCACCGGCAGATCTACGGCAGCACCTGATGAGTAGGGATCTGTCGGTGGTGCGAAACCAGAGGGTCCCATTTCGACCCTGATGCGAACGCGAGAAAATCTGCGCCGTCCGCCAACCATTCCATCCTTTTCGCCTCATTTTCTATCATTCCCCATTTTTACCTCCCTTGTTTGTGTTGTTTTCCCCAGGTCTATGAATTTTTGCTAATACGTAAAGGACAGGGGCAACGATCGGCGAAAACCCCGACCACATCTCCGTCATTATGCTACCTTAGGCTCCGTCCCCACGGGTATCTTCGGATGACCACCAAACAGTCCGATACATATTTGGCGCCCAACATGGGGCCCGATTCTGGTCAAGAACAGGACTGAAGAGGACCTCATTGGGTTCCTTTTTGGTCCTTCCACCGTTATGCATCCCCACAAGCACATTAAAGCTACTTGCTCTAAGTCTTCGGACTTAGCCATCTTTATTTCACGTATTTTCCCTCCAAATAGCTGTGCTTTCCTCTGTAGTACCCCCATCCTTCCTATAGAGTAGTTTTTCCTTTTAGATTCAGTTTAAGAAGGTAGTCCTGGCTTTGTGTTCGTCTTTTGTGGTTTTGCCACGTATTTAAGTCCTCTATAAATGCTTTGAATTGCCGGCATTTGGAGCTTCTTCGGTGACCGGACGAAAAACGGAGGACCCTGGATACCTTTTTGTTTGCCAGGATTGCCCTTCTAAGTAACTTAAAAAATTCTTCACACAGTATTGCATTTTTCTATTGTTCATGTGCTCAGCAGCTTACAGCGTTTATGAGTGAATTACGGCAAGGAATGCAGTGTTGCGCCTCCGCTGGCCTCAGAATTGTTTGTAACCTGTTGATCATCTGAATAATTGGGAAATGTAGTATTTTTTTTTTGCTTTGCTAATTTTTCCCCTCTAAAATGGTTGTCGGCTGACTCCGGTACCAAGCTCGCTTTTGTTTTTTCTTCTTCTATTTCTAGCAGCACACTTTGTCCTCAGCTTCTTCTTCTTGGCAGGCTTCGAAGTAGAAGCTGCGCTGTAATGAACCACCTGTAATGAACCATATTATGATCTGGTAGTGCTGCTTCCACCGGCAGATCTATGGCAGCACCTGATGAGTAGTGATCTGTCGGTGGTACGAAACCAGAGGCCGAGGGTCCCATTACGCCTGGACCCTGATGCGAACGCGAAGAAATCTGCGCCGTCTGCCAACCATTCCATCCATTTTTTATCATTCCCCATTTTTACCTCCCTTGTTTGTGTTGTTTTCCCCAAGCCAATGAATTTTGGTTAATACGTAAAGGACAGGGGCATTGAGCGGCGAAAACCCCGCCCACATCTCCCGAACTGAGCCACAGCAAGCATAGGCCGCTGCTTAGCTCGTTGAGGGGCCTTTTTCTTCGTTAGATGGCTCGGCGCGACCTTCACGGCCATTATGCTACCTTAGGCTCCGTCCCCACGGGTATCTTCGGATGCCCACCAAACCGTCCGATACACATTGTTTGCCGGTTGGCATGGTAGGGATAACCACCGGAAGACTTATCAATTACCCCTTCGTGGCATACCTTTCAAAACTATCGAATTGCACACCTGGGATCAAGAAGATCTCAATATGTTTTCACCAAGAGAAGCAGATACATAACGGTATACCCAGAGAGGCATAGTGCGTCATATGTTCCTTCGTGTCATCGTACTCGGTTCTGAGCAATGGGACGCATATGTCTCCACCATCTACCCAGCAATGCACACTCTTCGGCCACAGATTGACGCTATGATTTTCTAGAGCCCTTGCTCGGCCTTCATTCATTTCATGGCACTCAGCAATGCAGATATCACATTTCTGCAGTGTTTCTATCTACCTATCCTATTTTTGCTTGCGTATCAGTTAGTCGATTGGTATTTACCGCGCTCGATGGCCGTGGTCGTTCGGTCACCGCTCTATGATACTAATCTAGAGCTCGGAGTTCAAGTCTCGGCGCCAACAAAAACTGCCTGTGAGTACCAATAGAACTCTCATAGTGCTCCGAGCTTGTCAGCATAAGGACGGCGCGGATAGGAGGTGCATGCTAGCAACTGCACTTCCGAAAAAGTAGATATGCTATCGAAAGGTTAACAAGGCATATAAATGCTAGAGATATTGACACATCCATGCCCCTCAAGTGGTCAAGGCAATTAACATTAACAACTCAGCTCTTCATTTGATATTTGTTTAAGCTAAAAAAATTGTAAAATCAATTGTCCAAATAATTGCTTCTATAATTGTAAATTATTGTAACGTGCAAATACGAATTTGCAAACATGACAAAAATAACCAATCAATACCTTGTACTTGTACTTTGTACTCATACTTATTAATTCTTGTTAACTGATCAATACCTTTGAACTTATTGTCAGCATTCTATTTTACTAAAGTCAATAACCATCAATAGCAACGTAAGTGATATTTGTAAATATAAAGAAATCAATCATGTTCAATAAACACATTACATTATTATAACGTATACAGCTTGTATCGTTTATTGTTGTTTTGTCATACTGCAATCTCTTTTCGAAGGTTTGCAAAGGATCCACAGAGATAGGTAATAATTTAAGAATTATTATCAAGCGATCCCTAATACATTTTTTGGTCCGTCGAGCCATCCACAGGTCGCTGAATACATTTTTTCGTGGACTTGGAATCATTTTTGGTTCATCGATAGCCAAGCGAGTAGTGGAGAATATTCATTGGGAACATTTGGAGATACCTGCACTTGGAGCTGGACTTAGAGTTTGTGGATTTGGAGACACTACCAGTACTTGTGGAAGTCAGTGCTCATCTTTGGATTTGTGTAGCAGCTCGAATATATTGGCGGAGTTCTCGTCTCGTCGTTTGGATTTCGTGTAGCAGCTCGAATATATTGGCGGAGTTCTCGTCTCATCGGTTGGATTTCGTGTAGCAGCTAGCACATATTGGCGGAGTTCTTGGCTCATCGTTTGGATTTTGGCAGCTGGTACACATTGTTGGAATTCTTGTCTCATCCTCATCCTGCGGATTTCGTCAACTAGTACAGTGGATTTGCGGAAGCAACGTTCCGGAGCTTACATCATTGGTCTTCTTGGCCACTGCGTTGCGGAAGTAGGATTTTGATTGACGACTTCGAAGCGATCAGCATTGTTGTTGGTGGCACACCTCCATCTTGACAAGGCTCATCTATACCTTCAGCCTTTTGGACTTGAACGTGGGGGACGAATTACCGTGCGTGAAGTAAACGAAAATGACGTACAACCCAGGACAAATTCAAAAACTCAACCTGGAGGGAGTTAAAAAGGTAATTGATAACTTTAAAAAAGATGGTGCAAAGAGGCATATTTCCGCTGAGTATTTTGAAGTTCGTATTGAGCGAATTCAAGATGCGTGGAAAAAGTGCGAAGTATCACACCTTGCGACACATCAGCATTGGGCTCACAACTCTCAATTGTTGAACGAATACTTATTGGAATATGAGGAGACTGAGAACCAGTATGTAGAGTACTACACACTGTTTAAGCAAAAGCTAAAAGTATTTTTAGGGGGTATTACTAACGTTGTTGTAGATAGGGTACAACAGCCACCCAACGATTCCTTAAAATTAGAGAGAATAAAAATTCCCACTTTTGATGGGAAGTATGGAAAGTGGTTCTCGTTTAAGGATCTTTATAAAAACATGGTGCACGACAATGTGCAAATAACCAATGTGCAGAAATTGCAATACTTGAGAAGTTCCCTCAAAGAAGATGCATTGAAAGTTATTGAACATTTGTCAATCACGGAGTCCAATTACATGCATGCATGGAAATTGCTGACAGACCGATTCGACAACAATCGTGCGATCGCCCAGGAAAGTTTAAACACTTTTGGGAGATTGGTATTTGTAAACCCGATGATCGCACTGGTCTGAAGCGAATGTTGGATACAACCAACCAGCTTCTGACTACTTTTGAGACACTCAAAGTCGATTCTTTCGATTTATTGGCGGTCTTTATTTTAAACAATAAACTAGATCCCGAGTCTCGAAAGGAATGGCAGAAACATATTGGGGCATCAAATGAAGTGCCCAAGCTAACACAATTTCTTAAATTTATTTGAGAGAAATTTACCATTCTGGAAGCATTGAATGCTTCTCAGACCCAAAGCAGCAAAGCAAAGGCAATTGCAGCAAACATCGCTAGCACGAAAAAGCAAACCTGTCCAAAATGCAAGGACAATCATAAGCTTTTCGAGTGTTCCAATTTTAACAAACTTCCATTGGAAGATAAAAGAGGGTTTGTTAAAGAAAAAGGGTTATGCTTTAATTGCCTAAGCAAAGACCATAAAGTCTATGAATGCAAGTCGAAAAAACGATGCAAAAAGTGCGATAAACGGCACAATACAAGTTTGCATATCGGTAATGAAACTAGTGCAAATAAAATAGAAGAAAAAAAGTTCACCAATCGTAAGGAATATGCCGATTCAAAGGTAACTCAATGTAATCACAGTAACAAAAAATCGTGTAATATTCTGCTGGCAACAGCAATTCTTAAGGTGAAGAATTATTGTGGTGATTTTGTGGAATTGAGAGCTCTTATAGATCAAGGGTCTCAAAATTCTTTCATAACAGAAGAAGCTGTTAAAATATTGGGATTGAATAGATCAGATGGTAGATTTGTGGTATCTGGTATCGGTGAGTCAACAAAGGTCACAAGAGGCCGAATTGACCTCGAAATTCGGGAAAAATGGGCCAATAAAACATTTAATGTGATGGCATTGGTGTTGGGTAAAATAGTGAGTCCCTTGCCAAACACGCCAGTAGACGTTAGCAGTGAGCTAAACGTATCTAAGATCGACTTGGCTGATCCTAATTTCGAGATCCCTTCTAAAATTGATATCCTCCTAGGTGCTGATATCTATGGCTATTTAGTATTAACCGGTCTACGCCGTGGTACTCCAACCGCACAGAAGACAAGAATTGGGTGGATACTTTCTGGGCCTACATCAACTTGTGATACTAGCAAAATTGTAAGTTTGGTGAGCAACACTGAACTTAACAATCAAATTCGTCAGTTTTGGGAACAAGAAGAATTGCCGTCATCTAAGATTTTAACTGAAGAAGAGAGCCAAGCTGAAGAACACTACCTACGAAACACTGTTCGCAGCGAAAATGGTAATTTCATTGTGCGGCTTCCATTTAAGGAAGAGCCACGAGTAACTCTTGCTCCATCCGTTGTAGATGCGATTATTAGGTACGATCGACTTGAGAAAAGTTTGATGAAAAACCCAGAACTTCAAAAACACTATAATAAGTGTTTGAATGAATATCTCGTATTGGGTCATATGGAGGAGGTGCCCGCCGAGGAAATACATTGCAAGCCATCCTATTACATGCCACATCATGCAGTAATAAAGGAACATAGCACAACTACTAAGGTTCGCGCCGTTTTCGATGCATCGCATAAAACTTCTTCGGGAAAGGCGTTGAATGACATTCTTTTGGTTGGTCCGACAATCCAAGACTCCATAGTAAACATTTTACTTAGATGGAGAACACATAAAATTGCTGTAAAGGCTGACATCGAGAAGATGTACAGGCAGATTATCGTCGATTCAAGAGACACGGATTTCCAACGAATTGTATGGCGTCCATTTGAATCATCTCCTATCAAGCATTACCGCTTGAAAACCTTAACTTTTGGTACATCCTGTGCTCCATTTATGGCGACAAGGACTTTGAAGCAATTGGCTTGTAATGAGCAATCCAAATACACCAAGTATACAAAATATTTGGAAGAGGATTTCTATGTAGATGATCTTCTGACAGGAACCGATACTGTAGAGGAGGCTACCGAGCTACAAAGAAAATTAGTGGAGTTATTGAAAATGGGAGGTTTCAACCTAAGGGAATGGATTTCCAATAACGAGGAAATGATGTCACAAATTCCTATGGAAGAACGTGGAACCTGCAACCCATTAAACATTCAGTTACCGGACACGGTAAAGGCCCTCGGTTTAGAATGGCATCCGTTGAACGATTTCTTCCAATTCACTATAGCTACTCCAACCACTATGGCTGTTAGTCCAACTAAGAGATCAGTAACATCCAATATTGCAAAATTATTTGATCCTTTAGGATGGCTGCAGCCTACCATTGTGATTGGAAAAATTTTCATACAGGAACTATGGTTGTCTAAGCTTGATTGGGATGACAAACTTACAGAAGATCAACAAGTGAGATGGGATCAGTTCTCGAAATCATTAAAAACTTTAGAAAAAATTCGAGTACCTAGGTGGATTGGATCCTCAAAGGAGGATTTAATCCAATTACACGGCTTCGCGGATGCTTCTGAAAAAGCTATGGCTGCTGTGGTTTATGCGAGAACGTTAAATGGTCCTGTACCACAAGTTTATTTGCTTGCAGCAAAAACAAAAGTGGCGCCGTTAAGATCACAGTCGATTCCAAGACTGGAATTGTGTGCTGCATTAATGCTCGTTAAACTGATGCAGCAGGTACGAGAAGCTTTGATTGGAAAAAATATTGAACTAATCCATTACTGGTCGGATTCAACAGTGGTCCTTGATTGGATTGCTGGTCACCCATCTCGCTGGAAGACGTACATTGCGAATAGAGTCAGTGAGATTCAGGCGTACACTAATGTCACACAGTGGAGCCATGTTCAATCAAACGATAATCCTGCCGACATTGCTTCTAGGGGAATTTATCCTTCCCAGCTTATGAATAATATTCTATGGTGGAACGGCCCTGACTTCTTGCGTCAATGGGTAATAGATATGGCACCAAGAAATAGTATCGTTGAACAAGATATTTCGGTATCAGCGGCAGAAATTCAAACTGACGCCGAAATACTCACCCGGTTTTCTAGTTATACTAAACTTTTAAGAGTTGTTGCTTATTGCAAACGATTTGGCCAGAAAAACCGACCATCCTTCTTGACAAGTGATGAATTGAAACATGCATTGTATACATGTGTAAAAATCTCGCAAATGCTGTATTTTCGAGAAGAAATACACAGTCTCAGGAAAAACAAAATATTGAAAGGATCATCTAAATTGATACAACTTTCTCCGTTTCTTGATTCTGAGGGGATCCTCAGGGTGGGCGGGCGTCTACAGAAAGCAGATCTTCCCCTTGGGAAAAAACATCCTATAATAATTTCGTCAGAATGTAATTTAGCGAAACTGATAGTAGCCCACCTCCACTTTAAGACTTTACATGGCTCGAATCAAGTAGTCGTTTCGGCAACGAGACAAGAATTCTGGATTTTACGCGTTCAGAACTTAGTGAAATCATGCATTCATAAATGTGTCACCAGCTTCCGCAACAATGCGCGCACAACACAACAATTAATGGCATCACTCCCAAAAGTCAGAGTAACACCAACCCGTCCATTTTTATCTTCAGGACTGGACTTCGCAGGACCATTAACTGTTAAATGGTCCAGTGGTAGAGGCGCGAAAACAATGAAGGCTTATATTGCGCTATTTGTATGCCTTTCAACTAAAGCGATACATCTAGAGTTGGTAAGTGATCTTACATCAACTGCATGTATAGCTGCAATTAAAAGATTTGTTTCAAGGAGAGGCTTATGCAAAGACATGTATACAGACTGTGGAACAAACTTTGTTGGTGCAAACAAGGAATTAAAAAGGGAATTCGATTTGATGATGCGCGAAGCTCAGGAATATATAGCCAACGATGGCATTAATTGGCACTTTAATCCTCCATACAGCCCGCTTTTTGGTGGCTTATGGGAGGCAGGTGTTAAGTCTGTAAAAAGGCACCTTACTAGCACTATTGGGGACACAAAATTAAATGTGGAAGAGATGTATACTTTGCTGGCCCAAATTGAAGCCTGCCTCAACAGTCGTCCATTGGCACCCGTTAGTAACGATATCAATGATGATGAAGCGTTGACTCCGGGACATTTTTTAATAGGTGAATCACTCACAGCTGTTCCTGAAACTATGCCAGATAAAGGCCATTTACGAAATAAATGGAAATTGGTACAGCGCCTATCTGCAGATTTTTGGGAAAGGTGGCACAAAGAGTATTTAACAAAGCTTCAAAAGCGCCCCAAGTGGTTGAAACAACATCAAAATTTCAAGGTTGGCCAATTAGTTCTGGTAAAAGAAGAAAATTGTCCATCAACCAAGTGGCCGCTTGCAAGAATCATAGATGTTTCACCTGGAGCTGATAATTTAGTTAGAGTAGCAACTATCAAATTACGAGGGAACATAACGAAACGATCAGTTGTGAAGTTATGCCCATTGCCAATTATAGAAAACGATGAACCCGAAACAAATGAGAAGGATAAGGAAGACAATTGTATGAGAGATCAACAGACGGCTCGAGGCTCAAAGAGAAAGGGTCTCACAATTTCAAATCACGGGAAAATGTATTTTCCTACTATACTATTCAGCATAATTCTGACCATTTTTGCTACACCCACGGAAGCCCTCGTGAACATTACCGCTTTAAACAGTGGATTTTATGTCGAGAATATTGGTGAAGCCCATATGATCAAAGGTTTCTTGAACGTTAGAGTCACGGTTCCTTGGAAAAACATTGACAATGACGAATCTAGTGCTAAAGCGGTTCTATCCGACAAGAAGAAGCTATGCGCTTCCGGTTCATCAATAACCAATGAAATTCATTGTTCGGATTTGAATCAACATCTTGGTGAACTTTATGATGAAATCCTACACAAACTTAATATCATACGTTTCACAAAACAACGTGTGAAACGTGGATTGTTTGGTAATGTTCTGACTGCATTATTCGGGGTTAATGATGAAATATATCACGATGTAGAAGATTTATCGGTCAATCAAAAGACACTTATACGCACTATGGGTCACAACTCCAAAATTCTCCTTAAAGCTACTCAAACACTGAACGTTACTGATACAAGAATAAGGAACCAATTGAACAGATTTAACGATAAACTAACAGACACCATAAAACGTGTCAACCAGTTCAACCAGTGGTACATTGCAACAGACCATAATAAAATTAACGTTCAATTTCTTGGAACATACCAACGAGCTTTGAACTATTTAGAGGAAATTAATAAAAAATATACAGAGCTTTTCAACGCGATTTACTCTCAATATAACATTTTTGGTATAGTTAAACCAAACGAATTGTTACAAATTATTAACAAAACCGAATCGATCATTTCACCTTCTTTGCAAGTATTACACAGAATGATAGGCAATATGGAGGTCCAAAGTACGTCGGATGAGATTTCTATTGTTGGACATTTACCAATCACTGATATTTTCACATATGATTTGGTGAAGGCTACTGCAATTCCAGAATATCAACACGACAACATTTTTGCCATTGCTGCGGTGTCAGCAGATATTATTGGGATAAATTTTGATCATCAACTTTATTATAAAATATCTGAACAATCATTTAAACAAAGTCTTAGAATTGACAATCATTTATACGTCACTACACTAAATTCATTATTTGATATGCGAACCAAACCAGATTGCCTTTTAAATGAAATATTCGACTTGCATGAAAGTATAACTTGTCCAGTTCAGACTTTCAAGTTAAATTTTACCCTGTGGAAGCAACTCCATGAAGGAAGTAAATGGATGTTTACAGCACCCAAATCTGAATCTGCCGATTCAATTTGTAATGGGACCCGTCGCCAAATTATCTTAAATGGAACAGGCGTCTTATCAGTACCCCCAGAATGTGTAATAATCACTAGAGAATTGATCTTGTCTGCAGGGCGACAAGAGTACAGCGATGTTATGGAAGTTTTCTCTAAGCCAAAACCGTTAATTAAGTCCTTAGAACCCGGTCATATTCAAACGTTGAAGACTGTGGGAATTATAAGTTCTTCAGAGTCGTTTTCAGACCTCGTTAGACAATCTGAAGAGTCTCAGCATCATTTGACGATGACTTCTTGGAGGGAACTTCATCCACACCATGTAGCACTATTAACTTCTGGAATCACTGGGCTAACAATTATTGTAATTTTAGGAATTTCATTCATCATATTTAAAAAATTAATATATGTAAAATCTATAAATGCGAAATGTCAAGCTAAATGGTATGACCCAAGCCCAAAAGATGTAAACCAAGAAGAATCCCAGGTTTAAAACCAATAATTTCATAAAATTGTGTTGTTTTCGTACATGGAGCCTTTAATTTGAATCTATGTATTTTAATTGTAGAAAAAATCATGTAAACTAGTATTCAAATATGATAAGCTTAATCAATCTTGTACTAAGAACTTATATGTATTCTGATAGAATTAGGTATTTGATTCGTAATAAGATTCATAAGCACCTTCTAGATATTTAAGAACTAATAGTTCTTGGTGGGCGGTATGTTTAAGCTAAAAACATTGTAAAATCAATTGTCCAAATAATTGCTTCTATAATTGTAAATTATTGTAACGTGCAAATACGAATTTGCAAACATGACAAAAATAACCAATCAATACCTTGTACTTGAACTTTGTACTCATACTTATTAATTCTTGTTAACTGATCAATACCTTTGAACTTATTGTCAGCATTCTATTTTACTAAAGTCAATAACCATCAATAGCAACGTAAGTGATATTTGTAAATATAAAGAAATCAATCATGTTCAATAAACACATTACATTATTATAACGTATACAGCTTGTATCGTTTATTGTTGTTTTGTCATACTGCAATCTCTTTTCGAAGGTTTGCAAAGGATCCACAGAGATAGGTAATAATTTAAGAATTATTATCAAGCGATCCCTAATACAATATTGTTTCGAAAAAAAAAAACTCTTAAAATTCGACAAAGAAAATAGTTAACGAAAAATTGCAGCTAGCTCGTAACATTTGCGGGAAATTTCCATGTGCTGCTGCCTTACAGAAGCACAGACAGTACCAAGGAGCGAAACAGGCCCACCTGGGACTTAACACTAAGATATCTGCATTCCCAGATCTTAGACAACATACTGAAGGCGCAATTAGCTTGGTTGATACGGCGAACGTACCACAGCAACAATTCATCCAGGTAGACTAATCGGTCCACCTTCTCCAACAGCTGTTCGTTAATACTGATGGTAATAGGAGGAATTGAGCTTTGTGATAACCATGGTACCTGAGCTGTCAATGTACGCATTTTTTATGGCATCCGCATTTCAGTTTTCATTTATGACACTATCTTGTGATTAGTAGTAGTAGTAGTTCTAGTACCACCGACGAAGAGACCGTGAAAGTGGCAGAGCTCAAATCCTTAACCGTTGTCGTTACGATCCCCAAGACCGTGTCTCCCCATCACATGTCTGAGCCCATAGATTCCAGCGCCGACTTTCGCAGCCAAATCCCCCATAACGATTATAATGTCACCTTTCGGTGTTCTGCTCTGGACGGCGTTTAGTTGTTCGTAGAAGGAGTAGTCGACAAGGATGGAATGGTTGGCGAATGGATCAGACGCCCACGCGGTTGCACCTGGGTCCGGGTGTAATGGGACCCTCGGCCTCTGGTTTCGTACCACCAACAGCTCACTACTCATCAGGGGCTGCTTTGATCTGCCGGTGGGAGCAGCACTACCAGACCGGAATATGGTTCATCACAAGACATTGTCGGGTTCAGTTAGAGTATAACATTAGGTGTGTTTTTTTGTGTAACAGTCAAGGGTCCCTACCCTGGTTGCGCAAAAAAAAACTTCTGGGGTAGCAGCCCGGTTAAGATCCGAATCGTCAAGTTGTCGACGTTTATGTCAAGCTGTGCGCCTTATATGTGGTAAAAATAAATTACAAATTCGGATGAAATATCAATTTGATCACCTAATCGTTTATTTATTGCGACGGCGGACGTTTCTAAACTCGGCGTACCGCTCCAACATAACAAACATAATTCAAACGTGTTTTTTTTATCAGTGACAGTCACAAGGGTAGCTCTACCCAAATGAGTCGAGTTTTCGATCCCCAGCAAATTCTTATCTTTTTTTCTTTTTTATTTTATTTTTTTCTATTGACGTTTTTAGTAATCCAAATGAAAATATATTATTTAATAATAAGCATGGGCCTATCAGTCATGTCATTGTACGATAGCCAAATGTCGTAACCGCTGAGTCAGTCCATATCCGAGGCCAAGTTGATGTTTCATTGGTATATAGAAGATTTCGGATAGTGCAAGTTGCTGACATACACATCCAGTCCTTTGTCTGTCGATTTTTACGACAGGCCGGCAAAATGGAAGTCTATGGTGTTATTCTCCCGACCCAAACCACTGGGGGAATGCTTACCTCAACCAAATCATTGCACCAACATTAGAGGCGGCTTGACTTGTTAGTTGTTCTTAGCAATGTAGGCTAGGAAAACTAAACACAAAAAAGGCAAATAGCGGAAAGTTTTTTGGTAGTCGTAATCTTTGCGGTTCTTTATGTTTTTGGGGTCGCTGAACACGAATCTGATGTTTGCTGACAGAAATTTTGCCCGGAACATTGTTAAAATCGCGAAAAACTGGGTAATTTTGGCACTTTTTTCAGTTTTTTGCTTAAAACTCGAAAATTAAGCATTTTATCGGAAATATTACTGAGACAAACTTATAGTAAACAAAATTTCCTAGAATTTTCAAATATCAATGTTGGTTGTACGATCATCCGTTCCCCGGCTAGAGCGTGCGGAAAAATGAACAAAGTCACACTACTGTCAAACGGGAAACGCTAACGGAAAAACTGAAAGTATTGTACTTTTTACAATGGTGAGGATATTGACCTGTTGGTGATTCTCATAGGTCACTGTAAAACAGATAACGTTTTCTTTTTGAAACCCGGGAGGGATAAGGTTTCTCCAACTACATATTCTCCGTTGAAAGCTGTACAAAACACCATCGTTCGTGATCATATATTGTTCCTTCACGCGATGAGCGGTTGCGATACTACCTCGGCCCTCTTTAATCAAGGAAAATTAAAATTTGTCAAAACCCTTACCAAAAATCCCAACCTTGGTGAGATTGTCCAAATTTTTAAAAATCCAAAAGCTACAAAATCAGCAATTTCTGCTGCTGGAGAACAGTTTTTAATATCAGTGTATGGGTATAGCGGAAGGAGTGCACCATCCTTTAACCGCCTCAGATTCCTCAATTACAAAAAGGCCGCTTTCAAGGCATCATCCAACATAGCTGCACTTCCACCTTCAGAGGCTGCAGCCGCCCAGCACAGCTATAGAGTATACCACCAGGTACAACAATGGATGGGTGTAGAAAAACGCGCTGAAGATTGGGGATGGAAAAGAACTACAAATGGACTTGAGCCGGTCACCACTCTTATACCCGCTGCTCCGCCTAAGCTGCTGAAGCTCGTAACCTGCAAATGTACTACAAACTGCACACGAAATTGTGGGTGCAAGAAAGCGGGGCTGAGGTGCTCCAATATGTGTATTAACTGCGAAGGTGCTTGCACCAATATGTCAGTGGATGCAGATGAGGAGGAAAATGCCGATGTGGACCTGCAAGATGATCTTGGGTTGGAGTACTCCACCATTCAAGAATCGTTTGAGGCATTCGAGGAAGCAATTCAACGTATGTAATGTGTAATAAATATGAAGTAACATAATTGCTGTACGTCAAAGTTTGTTACAGGTGACTCAGATGAAGAAGAAGACAAAACCAAGAAGATGCGGGCATCCACATCAGCCATGGAAATTAGTGTTTGAATATTCAGTTTTTCTTTTTTTCTGAAGGTATTTTGGATATAACTTATCCAAAATTTATTGGAAGATATTATTTCTTTCTTCTCTGTTCTAGATAACTGAGCATCTGCGAAATTCACAAATTTTAAACAACAAGCAGCGGAGTCGTAACATGCTTTGACTACTGTCTGAAATTCCATGTAAAATCCACAATAAAATATCAATTTATGGTAGAGAGTTTTATTGCAAGAACGCAATTACGCAAAAATTTGGACTTAGGTTGTTTTCGAAATCAGTGATTTAATTCCTTTCTTTTAGATATTTCATTGAGATGATGATTAACAGCCAAGATCAGTGCAACATGGGCAGTTTTGTACGACGATAAGAGCGGCCATTCGAATTTTCACTCCTTTTGTGATTTTTGTCAATTTTTCAGCGCGCTCTAGCCGGGGAACGGATGATCGTACAACCAACATTGATGTATAAAAATTGTAGGAAATTTTGTTTACTATAAGTTTGCCTCTGTGATATTTCCGATAAAATGCTTAATTTTCGAGTTTTGAGCAAAAAACTGAAAAAAGTGCCAAAATTACCCAGTTTTTCGCGATTTTAACAATGTTCCGGGCAAAATTTCTGTCAGCAAACTTCAGATTCGTGTTCAGCGACCCCAAAAACATAAAGAACCGCAAAGATTACGACTACCAAAAAACTTTCCGCTATTTTTACTAGTTTTCCCAGGCTAATGATCAACAACCACTGCCGTTCCTGAGGGCGCCCACGAGGGAGACTATGGAAGAGGATTTTGCCCCCCTCCCACATTACACTAACAAAATTGTTCTGAAGAGAGCTTGATGTTTTGTTGAATATTGTCATATTTCGCGCATTGGTCATCTTCAGTGAGAGTCTGTTGTATACTCGTAGTTGTAGACCACACATCGTAGTAGCATTCAATCTTCTATTAGTTCTGCGATTGTCGTATGTGTAATATCACAGCACAATTTTCATTTCATAATAATTCAATGTGGATTTTATATGATGCTTACATCCCTGAACTTTCTTTGCACGTATTGTCTCAAATGGCAGTTAGCAATTACATGCACGATATGTTCACCACATAAAAGCATTCGCAACATGAATTCTCTTATGCCGCCAGCGCATCGTCATCCCAGCTATTATTCAATTCAGTTGCCACGCAATTAGCGATGCAATAATTCTTCTGTAAAATTGCGGAAACAGCTTAAGGTGAAAATATAAACACCGCTGATTTACGACCTTCCAACTTTCACCGTAACACCTTCCACGGCGTCAAATATGTTGGGCGACATCTCATCCACATTACGGGGCCCCGGGAAAGACTCCTTGCCAAGCCATTGCGACATAATGAACGAATGATACAGGGCGAATGCAAATAACGTAACATTATTCAGTTCGAATTAAATGAGGACTTACGAGCACATATGAGAATGTCTGTATGTGCCCTGCTCACATTCGGAATCCTTCCAGTGCCTTTCAAACTTGCACCCCGCTTTTGTTAGCCTCCCTCAGTGTTAAACTTTAATTGCATACGAGGATTTATTTTTACGACATCCAAGACACGCAACAGGCGACCTACCTGCTTCTCTACCAATTCAGGTGTTTTGTGTGTTCGCAGCCGTCGCTCTTACTTGTGAAGGCATTAAGACTGGAATTCCTGAAAGTTTCATGATAATCTTGAGTCGTTTTCGGTTCCTTTTTTTGCTTCCTGTATCCAATCCCAACCAACACGTTTCCCATTTCTATTCGACAAGAGACAAAATTTCTTCGGTTCATTCTTTGCAGACTTCGTATCGAGGACATAATCATTCAATTTGGATTTTATGTTCGGGAATACATTTGAAACGTGCTTAAGTATATTTTCTGGGAGCTGTCGTGGAAGAGCTATTCATACCTGACACTCCACTTTTCTCAGTAATTTCTGTTTTCAATTTGTCTATGTATCTACTCCTAACCTGTTACTTCAGCCGATCTGTTTTGCCCCGAAGGAATATATTTTCAAATTATGCTGGAAGCAATCAATTCATCGGTGTTCGAGAAGACTTCTTAAAGGAATAGCATAAATCTGTGGAATATTACTATTATGGTGAATAGCAGCATCGATTATATATATAAGTATGATAGATCGACCTGTTTTGTCCACAAGAAGCTCATTCGGCTTATTGTGAGCTACATTATGATCGGTTATCATTGTCAATCCCAATACAAATTGAAAGCAGTGTTATCATGCACTGCTTGAGGTGTGTATTGGTAGATGGGGGATGTTTCTTACCTTACCTTGCATGCAAGGTTTTAGTGAACAACCCTACTTACCGCATTGTGATTTTCTATTTACTTCACCGGCGCCATTACATCCCAGTCGGATATTGGGTAGTTCAATGTTTCTGGCACGGAACCACATATTTTGCACCGGTCGTCATCCACTCGTTCCTTATATAGTAATTATAAGTTTTTTATAAACGCAGGTGTCGATCGTACCACGCCGTCCTGAATAGCACGCATGAATCCCCCTGTTTCGGCAAAAATATATCCCGTCTTTAGCCATTTGTTAGAAAGACGAAAACCAATGAATCGATTCCAAAGGCAATTCACATGTTCGTTGCCCTAACCCCTTGTGGGGCATAGCGCATCAACTGTACGATGTGGCCCAGTTCATGTTTCGTTAGCGTAAACTTGTTTCCGAGAATGTAGTTTCCAGCATGGACCTCCTGCTTCCCCATTTAACCACCTACCTGCGACAAGTCGGGAGATGCTGTTGTTTTTTATTACGCACCGTACTTACACGGGGAAGACAACATAAACATCCATGGCCACGAACGTCTTCGTGGACGGGATTCGAAACCGAAACGACGTCAGATATAAGATTGATGCCTCTACGCACTGAGCTACTGGTTGCCCCAATTCAAATGTTTGCCATTCATTGCCCTCGCCTTCCGTTCATTGCATTCGCCTTCCATTCATTGATCCTTCATTGGTTGGGTGTCACCAACCTTAGTGGATTGAAATATCGATTTCTTAAGCAAAGTGGAGTCAAACAGCTACTCACTCCACAGACAACTTCATGCAGAGGACTCGGAACCGTTTTGCCTAAAATAAAAAATAAGTGTGAAGTTAGCCGGGTTGCTTATGTTGTTGTTTTGCAATGTCAACAACGCTTCTGCCTCCGACATCTCGAGGAAGAATCATCCTCTCCATTGAAAACTTGGGATCATCATCATCGTGGCGCGACAGCCCGACGTCGGGCCTTGGCCGCCTGGATCGTTATCCTCCAATTATCTCAGTCATGTGACCGCGTCCTCGAATTTTGGAAGCCCAGTAGCTGCTCGGCGTCCGCATATACTGAGCTCTCCCAACGAGCTCTCGGTCGTCTTTGCAGTCTCGCTCCGTCGACTCGTTCTGCGTTCATTACTCTCCTTGGCATGCGATCGTCCATTTTTTGTACATGCCCTGCCCATTGAAGTCGTTGTAGTTTGACGATTTTCGAAACTTCTAGCTCATCGTACAGTTCATACAACTTATGGCTATACCAGATGCGTCATCCATCTCGATCGCAAACAGCCCCGAAAATTCGCCGCGAATTTGGGATACATTCGGTATTTGGACATATTGGTTGCGGCCCTGGAAGGCGGATCTGAAACATACTTTTTCGATTTCTCCTTCATATGTTTTTATTATAGCTTTTGGTGAAATGTTCCAATTTTGATTAAAGCCCGTGCACAAGGCAAGCTTTTTAGTTCGCAGAAAAACTACATAGATAGTTTAGTCAGAAAAACAGAACACATGGCGGTTCATGAGACCACGCACACAGCGATAACTAAATAGTTTAGTCTGCTGTGTGCGCAAGGTGAGTCTAAATGTCAACCCACAAAAGACTGAAATGGTTCTCTCCACACGGAAAACCAAAATTCAGGGCTTCAACCTACCAAGGATGGGTGTCACCGAGTTAATTTTGACGACTCATGCGAAGTATTTAGCGTTGATTCTAGACAGCAAGCTTACTTGGAAGCTGAACATCGTAGAAACCACCAAGAACGCAACTATCGCTCTATACACCTGCAAAAGTTTGTTTGGTAAGCTATGGGGACTGAAACCTTGCATTATTCACTGGATGTACACGGCCGTTGTCAGGTCAATTTTACTATACGGAATTGTGGTCTGGTGGATTGCACTTAAAATTAAAGCCCATAAACGGAAAATGGAAAGGATCCATAAACTGGGTTGCATGGGAATCACTGGTACCATGAGAACCATGTCAACGAATTCCAAGATGTAATGTTGGATGGAACTTTTTCCATAGTGAAATAAGAAGTTAGTTAATTAAATTGGATGATTTTATTTATTAAGTGACTTTATACCTTTACTAATGACTGCAAGATGCAATCTTATTATTACGGCGTAATCGCCAATCTTTCCCTAATAGCTGGTAAGTCTATGAGTCGCCAATTGCAACTGCTTATTACAGACTGCCCTTCCCTTATACAATATCGCCTATTTATACTATCACTTATTACTAACACATGTTTTCTTACAAATTAGTCATTACTATACCTATTCCCTATTCCCATGCTCCAGATTCACCTAAAAATCAAGTGACATCATCACAATAACTTTTGACCTAATTTCCGGTCACTTATTGTGATATGGAGAAAGTAAACGTGATTCACAAGCAATGCAACTAAAGTATGCAAGAATCAAGCAGTGCAATATGACACCAAGAATGCATGCTCAATAATTGCTTTTGCTTACTTCGTTGCTTGTTTGTTTACAAACGAAGAAAATACTATTCTTAAGGTGAGTGTACACCATATGTACACTACACCCATGGGGTTTTTGGTGATTTGTGTTATACAAATCATAATAATAATTATAATACTACTCCACGTGTAGGGTATCTGGAACATGAGGTTTACAATATCCTCTTAATATTTTACCTATAATTTTTTTTTTTTTTTTTTTTTATATATATATATATTGTTATTGAATGTTAATTACTCAAAATTTTTTTAGTCTATTCTTATGTATTGTTTTAGGAATTCCCTTATAATCTATTGTTACATTTGTATTATCAATACTTATTACATTAAATGGTCCCACATAAGGTGGTTGACCTTTCTTTTTGTTTTCATTCTTTACTAATACCTTATCGTTAACTAATATTATAAGTGGGTTTACATTTTTATCTTTCTTAGTGCGGTTAAGTTTTGTTAATTCAATAAGTTCACGGGCTTTAGATACTGAAAATCTGAGTCTAACTTTAAGTTCATTTGCATAATTATCGAGATTATATACTGTGTCATTAGTTGTAAGAATATCATTGGGCAGAGTAGGTAATTTACCGAAAACTAACTCAAAAGGACTGTAGTTATTATCTACGTGTGGCGTTATATTATACGCGAAAGTGTAATATGGTAACCAAACGTCCCAATTCATATCCTCAGCAAAAGTTAGCATGTACTCATTTAAGACACGATGATTTCGTTCTATAGCACCCAAAGTTTCGTGATGATATGGTGTAGAGAAAATCTGTTTGATTTTTAGCATATCGCAAATTTCTTTTAATAATTTGTTAGTGAATTCAGAACCCATATCCGACTTTAGTACTTTAAATAAACCGTGAGTTAAAATTAGGTTTTCTACTAGAGATTTAGCTACGTTTTTGGCTTCTTTAGTTTCTAAAGGCGCGGCAATAACGAATTTTGATAGCTCGCATTGCATGGTTAATATATATCGGTAACCGTTTGATATTCGAAGTGGTCCTACAATATCTATACAAATGGTTTCAAAACTTGTAGATGGCGTATCTGTTTTTATCATTCGTTCTTTAGTATGACGTATCTGTTTATTAATTTTACATTTTTCACAATTGCTTACGTAATCTTTTATCATCCTATTCATATTTTTCCAACAGTATCGTTGTTTAAGTTTTAAGCATGTTTTTCTGACTCCGAAGTGTCCTCCGTGTGGCGTATCATGATACTCTTTAATTAATTCTTTTTGACGACTAATTTCTTTGATGTTTTCAGGGGCTTTATAAATAATTATATTTACTTTCACGTGAAAATCTTGTTGCAACATATTAATAATATATTTAAATTTTTCAATAGACAATGCTTGGAAAATTTCATCATTTGTTGGTATGGCTAGCGTATGAATTTTCCAATTAAGCGCCGTTTCCAATAGCTTCTTCATGATAGGCACGTATACCATATCAGAATTATCGCTATTGTTGGTATGCTTCGCATTGTAGGATGAAATGTTAGACGCTTTATTAACGGAAACGTATTTCCTGTTAACACTATCGCTGTCATATATACATATTGCATCCTTTGTACGTACAATTTTTGGTTTATTTCCATTTCGGATAATAAACTTCAGTTTAATAATATTTCGGATATCCGTCAATGATGTACACTCCCATACTCGAAGTTGATCAGGCTCCGATTGTAATCTGGGTAGGTCATCCTTATTATTCACATTATTATTTTTATAGTGCACTTTGTTGTCTGACTGTTGTTTAGCCGACATCCCCCTTGTTATCGCCAAAGTTTTCTTTATAGTATTATCGTTGTCGAGCGGAATCATTTTCTTTAAAATGTCTGAATTCAGTTCTATTCGAGACAAAGCGTCTGCATTGGTATTTATTTTACCTTGCTTGTAAACTATTTCAAAATCATAATCTGATAAGTCAAGGCGAATTCTAGTCAATTTGGAAGATGGGTTTTTATGAGTAAAAAGAGAAATAAGTGGCCGATGGTCGGTGACCACAATAAACCTTCTACCGTACAGGTAAGGACGGAAAAAATTTATTCCCCAATGGATTGCTAATAATTCTTTTTCTATGATGGGTTTGTTCAAATCATGTTTTCCTAAGGATTTGCTTGCAAAAGATATCGGTAAATCGCTACCAATTTCTCCTTGTGACAACACTGCACCTAATGCATGACTAGATGCATCTGTTGTGACGATAAATGGTTTAGAAAAATCCGGGTATTGCAATATCGGAGGTTGAATTAATTTGCTCTTAAGGGTTTCAAATGCTATTTGACAATTATCATCCCATTTAAACGTAGCATTCTTTTTTAGAAGTACATTTAAACATCTAGCAATGTCTGCGAAATTTTTTATAAACCTTCTGTAATAATTACAAAAAGCTACAAATCGACGAACTTCATCGGCATTTTTCGGTACAGGATAATTTTTTATTACATCGTTTTTCGATGGGTCCGTTCTTATGCCTTGGCTAGTTATCAAATGCCCTAAGTATACTACTTCCGATTTTAGAAATTGACACTTGCTAGCATTCAATTTAAGATTATATTGTCGTAACCGTGTCAGGGTTTTGATAAGATTATCGTTATGATGCTTGACACTACAGCCGAAAACTATAATATCATCAACATATAAGAAAGCCTCAGATTCCAAACCGGTCAGAGCTATTGTAAGCATTCTTTGAAAACTAGGAGATGATATCGTGAGACCGAATGGGAGTCGTTTGAATTGAAAATGACCCTTGTCAGTAGAAAAGGCTGTCAGTGGTCTCGATTCCTTTTCCAACTCGATTTGATGAAAAGAGCTGGTCATATCAAGCGTTGAAAAGTATCTAGCTCTTCCTAGCCTGTCTAAAACATCTTCTAAACGCGTTAAAGGAAATTTGTCATTTATAACCTTATTATTCAAACGTCTGAAATCCACAACAAGTCGCCATTTCATTCTACCATCAGTACTCTTCTTAGGTACTATAAGTAATGGAGAATTGTAAGGGCTAACCGATGGTTCAATGATGTCATTGTCCATTAATTCATTGACTTGAGTATTGATTTCCTCCAACTGTGCATGCGGTAATTTGTAATTTTTCGTATACACAGGAATATCGTCTGATGTAATAATTTTCTGTTTATAAAAATTGTTGACTGTTAGCTTATCACCCTCGATATGGAAAATATCTTGAAATTCTGTAATAATTTTTAGGAGACTATCCTTAGTTTTTTCGTCAGTCGCGCCCGTTTCTATCCCGCTAAGCAGTTTCTGTAGGCGCTCATGACTTTTGTCCTTCCGAGATATACTAAGGATTTCATAATTGCTAAGTGGTTCTATATTGATGTTGAAATTTTCAATAGTCGCTGAAAAGTCGTTGGCATTTAGTATTTTAATGTGACATATGCCTTTTGCTGGGACTATTGTATTTGCCACAAATACACCTGGATAAATCTCTTTACCACAAACTAAACTATCACCTTCCCTTGTTAGATTAATAGGTACAACTGCTTCTGTTCTTGGGGGTATTTTCCATTGAACAAGTTTCAATGCTTTCATGTTCATTGGAATGATAATTTCCTCATTATCAATAATGAAAGTTATTGTATAGGTCTAGTTATTCCAATTATTACTGTTATTCCGGTTATTTCCGCTATTATTGTTATTCCAATTACTACCGTTATTCCGGTTATTCCCGCTATTATTGTTATTGTTTCTATTATTTCGGTTATTATATCTGATATTGTTGTTATTTTGACGGTTATTACTACTATAATTATTGTTATTGTTATTATTGTTACCGTAGTTTCTGTTATTATTATTTCGGTTGTTATTGTTATTTCGGTTGCTATTATTATTTGGCTTCGCGTTGCCATTGTTCATTAACATAATTCTTTTGTTATTAACGCTTCGTTTTTCAAGTTCTACTGTTAGGTTTGCGGCTTCCATAATATCCTTTGGTCTAGACGCGAAAATAGTGTTTTGATACTGTTCGTTTACACCATTCAAGAAAATTGTTAATGCTAATTTCTCATTTATCATAGCTACTGCTTTTTTAGAATGTTCGGTTGCTAAAGAACCCAATTCATCGATTTCCAAAGAAGTAAGCTCACTAGTTAATTTCAAAATTTTATCTCTAAAAGCAATTGCAGATGATTTGAGTTGGAGCATATTATGCAAATCTGTTTGGATACTTGTGATAGTTCTGGTGTTCCGAAAATTAGCTTTTAGCCTAGTTGAAAAATCCTCGAAAGTTGTTGGTAGATCAGTCCCCAATGACGTTCTTACAACATCAGACAATTTTGCATTACAAACAAAATTTATTAATTCTTTTTTTCCTTCATCATTAAATGTTTTATGAAGGAGTTCGATATGCGTTAGAAAAGCATGAAGATTTTTATGGTGTCCTTCAAAAAGTGGAATAACTTTGTGTGCCAAAGCTAAATCAAAATTACTCGCCATGATTGCAAGTTGTTTTAAAAACAAGTTTTTGAGTTCTTCGTAAATACTTTTAAAATAAATTTTTAGATCAAGAACATCCAATTTGGTACTTGAAAAAAAAATCTTTTAACTGAGTTCTTGTATTCTCAAGAGCCTCTAGTTTTGATCTAATAGTTTGTTCTTTATAAGGTTTGTTAATTGATTTCTTGGCGTTGTTTAACTCCTTTTTTGATTCTTCAATCAGGGCTTTTACATGCGAAAAAGTGGATTGTTCTGATTTCTCAACATCAGACATTACTCAGTGAAATACCAAAAAAAATGAAAGGTGTAAATTTGAATTGTATATGTGGAGTCTATTAATTAAATATTTGTTGTTCTATTAACATATTTTCGTACATAATTATTATGGTATCTATTATAAAAGTAAAATAATACTAATGCTATAGCAAACACTGCTGATGTGGTGATTGCCTGACGATATTCGGTCATCATAGATCCGGTGTTTACTGAAGAGCAGTTCCCCATATTTAATTATTGTATTATTATTAATGTTTTTTTTTTTTTAAATTTTTAAGTTTCCTGGATATAGCCTCAGCTTCCTTGAATAGAGCTCGCTTTTGAGCGGAGACCGTCACCAATGGGATGATACCAAAAATTCTAGCCTTCTCCTGACGGAGTCGCACTCGTTTTCCGCCTCTGGTGCGTGTAATAGCCGCTTCCGCAGGTTGTGGTGTCGTCAGCTGTGGTCGTTGAATGTATCTCCGCTTTGGTCCTAGATGGGGTAGATCGTCTTCCGTCGCCTGCAAAATTGCATCCTCGTAAGTTTTCCTCTTCTTTTTAACGACAGGAGCGGCAGGGTCTACTGGTTGCTGAACTGGCGCTTTTTCTTCTGTATCGGGATTAATCTTCGACGGAATATACTGCGGTGCTTGCCTATTTACTTCGACGGAATATTTCTCTGCGGTGCCAAATAATTTGCTGAAATAGTCATCTATCTCACGGTGCTCTTCCAATGAAAAATTAATGTCGAGCAAGTCCTTGTCCATTGTTCGATGATTGGCAGGATCGCCATGTAATGTTGGATGGAACTTTTTCCATAGTGAAATAAGAAGTTAGTTAATTAAATTGGATGATTTTATTTATTAAGTGACTTTATACCTTTACTAATGACTGCAAGATGCAATCTTATTATTACGGCGTAATCGCCAATCTTTCCCTAATAGCTGGTAAGTCTATGAGTCGCCAATTGCAACTGCTTATTACAGACTGCCCTTCCCTTATACAATATCGCCTATTTATACTATCACTTATTACTAACACATGTTTTCTTACAAATTAGTCATTACTATACCTATTCCCTATTCCCATGCTCCAGATTCACCTAAAAATCAAGTGACATCATCACAATAACTTTTGACCTAATTTCCGGTCACTTATTGTGATATGGAGAAAGTAAACGTGATTCACAAGCAATGCAACTAAAGTATGCAAGAATCAAGCAGTGCAATATGACACCAAGAATGCATGCTCAATAATTGCTTTTGCTTACTTCGTTGCTTGTTTGTTTACAAACGAAGAAAATACTATTCTTAAGGTGAGTGTACACCATATGTACACTACAAAGAACACTCTCCTGAACCTCCTCCCAATCGATATGTTCCTAATGAACACAGCGTCTTAATGTGCCCTAAGACTCAGAGAAACAGGGCAATTCAGAACAAAGCCGTATGGTCATCAGAACATCAAACTGCCAGCCGCAACCACCAAACTTTACTTCACCAAAGCAGTGATGGACTACAACAAAAACTTCTCGGTATGTATACCAGATAGAGTTTATATTGTAATACTACTGGCGAGAATTTGTCAAAGGAATCAATAAATATCTACACTGACGGCTCAAAGATGGAAGGTGGTGTGGGAGCGTCAGTTCACACTCCGGAACTCCTGTACAATCTATGCATCCGACTGCCGAACGAATGCAGTATCTTCCAGGTGGAAGTGCTAGCGATTCAAAAGGCTGCAGAGTTAGCCTCAACAACTCGCAGGAAGGTAAAAAATGTTATTCACTCGGACAGTCAAACTTCTTTAAAAGCGCTACAATGCGACACCATAAGACCAAAGACAGTGCTCAGATGTCTTTCGGCTCTTCAGATGCTAGGTACTTCAAGGAGAGTAGAAGATGAGTACCAGGCCATAACGGCATACTTGGCAACAACATCGCGGACGGTCTTGTAAAACAGGGTGCTGCTCTTAATAATGCAATAGAAATATGAATTCATATACCAATGCAGGTACTATGATCAGATATAGACTGTAAGATGTTGCAATTTGCCAGAAAGGATTGGAACAGAGCCATCAATTCCAGGATAACGAGGGAAGTCTGGAGTTCTCATAATCCAAGGAAAACAAACATACTCCTAGGACTATCTAAGGTAAGTCTGCGATGCTAGTCATATTACTAACTGGCCATTGCTCGATAGGGGGGCATGCCTATAGGCTAGCATTCATCACTTCTAATGGCTGTAGAAACTGTCAGCTGCCTAACATTAAAGAAACTCTGGAACACCTCTTGTGTGAATGCCCAGCACTCGCAACAACAAGACAAAAATGCCTTAGTGCCTACTTCTTCCGCAACTTGAAGGCGGTCGCGGACGTCACTATAAAGAGTCTTTTAGAATTCGCGAACGCAACGAAAACCTTCGAACTCAACAATGGCCCAACGATATTAACAAATCCCAATACTTAGTTCCTTTGCTCCGCTGTCAATTTGTTGCATCGCTATGGACCCAAGCGGCCTATGCGGGGCTGTGAGGCCGCCATCTAACCTAATCAAATTATGCAAGAATATGTCATTTGCATACATGTGCAATGGAGCGAAAGGTGCTCGCCGACCTCTACTAAATAGTATTTTGAATCAGGATGCCGACATAACACCTGTCCAAGGCATCCATACCCGCCAACTTGATGCTTGCATCCGTTGCGGATATAAATGCGGCTGTGGGGACGAGATTACGCCCGTCAGGTGATAATAAATTATTATATTATTCTTCATTGCAATATTAATTCCAAATGTTTTAGTAAACTTACAAACTTTTAATTAAGCTATTGCAACTGGCAAAGCCCCTGTGGTGTGGTGTGTAAGAATATTGTCACGGCCTTTCCTGGAATGTCGTAGAACTCGACTGCAAAGCACAGGATGTGTAAGCCAGCAACTTGTATCATCTGAAAAGTTATATGTGCTAAGGAAACATTAACTATTCCTCGGATAAGGACTGACACACCGGTTATGATTTTGGCTATCGTTCAACGACAAAGATTGGTTTCTGGAATGTGCGTACTCTACTGAACAATGGATCTGAAGGTCTCCAGAATGCACGATTTCTTCAATTAGAGAGCGAATTTCAGCGGTATAAATTAAACATCTTAGGAGTTAGTGGGATAAGATGGTGAAACAGCAGAGAATTTAAATCTCCAACGCGTGGCACTGAAATGTTGTGATCCGGAGAAGCTACCGGTAGGGGTTGTGAGTCAAGTGTAGGGCTCCTCCAGCTACAAGAAGCTGTCTTTTATCCTGGGATCCAGTCTCCGACAGAATCTTGACTGCTAGGCTCCCGACTAAGATGAGGAACATCACAATTTTATGCTTCAACTGAACCCGACGACTTCATGGCAAAAGAGTCCTTCTACGAACAAACAAACACCTTCTAGAGCAGAACACATTAAGGTGACATTATAATGGTTAAGGGAGATTTGAAAGGGAAAGCTTGCGCTGATAACTATGGGCTCAGGCATGAGATAAGGAGACACGGTCTTGGTGATCGTACAGACTTCGGTGAAAGATCAGAATATAAGAACCACAACAAAATCAATTGGTCCTCTGCTGATCGGCGTAGGACACAAAACCAAATCGACCACTTTGCCATTAGGTAGTAAAAGATTCAGAAGTTATCTCCTGGTCTTGCGAAATAAGGAGGGCGCGATATTGGGATGGGAAGAAACCATTATTTTGTAACAGATTATGTTCAATCGCGTATTACAGCCGTGCACCGTCCTATCGACGAAAGATGCAGGCACCGCAAATTCAGTACCGCTCGCCTAAAAATCCATGCGTTACAACAGGATAATAACCATCTTACGCAAAAAATATCTGAGAAAGTTATCATCCAGATAGCGACAAAAATACAAACAAGGATGCCATAAGTAATGCGTACAATGATAGCGCAGATACCATCCTTGGAACAAACACGGATTGCCGGAATAAGCCCTGGATGTCCGACGCTTCATGGCAGCGGATTGTTGAAGAAAAGAGCTGCAGGTTCGTCTGGCTTCAGAATCAGACGACAATCGATGCAGCATCGAACTCCTCTATTGTCCAAAAGCTCGAGAAGTTCAGCGTAGTGTGCGAACGGTAAAAAATATGCGAGTTCTCTTCTAGCCTTAGCAAAAGAAACCGCAAGAAATCACAACTTAAACGCCGTATACGGTGTCATCAAGAAGTTTTCAGGTAACTTCAGCCAACATCCGGAGAAGGATAGTGATGGAAAGCTATTTATCTTGGAGGAAGATCAAATGAGGTAATGGAAAGGACACTTTAGCTTACAGTCAAAATGTGCGTATACTGCCCCGACTAAAGAGGAATTAGTCGCTGCAGTAGAATTATTGCAATTAAACGATGAAAGACCACGGGACTTGACAGTATCCCTGCCGAACTTTATCAAGCAGCGCCAAGCATAAATTGTTACATCTTGTCCGCGGTCTTGCGGCCGTCCGACCAACTCAGGGAGATGGGTCGTGGGCGACACGTACTTGAAATTTCTAAGCCGCCAGTACCTGACTCTTTTCCGCGAAAAGTATGAACCGCGGAAGGGGGTATTATTCAACTGGGACCACTGGCACGGGAATATCGGTAGCACACAAGGGGACAAATCCAAAGCGCGTTACACACGTCTTCACAATATTTATTAACTCGAATATTTCTGTAACGAATCAATTATTATTGAATTTTAAAAAGCAAAAAACGACCGGTCGTAATATTGAATGTACTTACCAGTGACGTGCACTCGTAGTAAGCAATTCCAAACTGCTTGACTTACCGAAATAAGCAATTCAATAATAAACTTTGCTTACACCAATACACATATCATCATTTCAGTCAATGTTTTTCTTTAAGCTGAAGAATACATATTATCATTCAAATATTCCTTTACACATTCAAATTCTGATCCGCGCCTTCTTTTGGTTAAAAAACATTCGTTCAATTACTTTAGATAATATTCAAACCTCCCACATTTTGCACACCATAGACACCAAACTTAGAATAGGAAAATGTGCCTAGATCTTTAGATGCATGTACCATGTGTGCATCCAAATACTAGAGACATGTTGATTCCAGAAAATGGGAATCTTGGATTTCGGTAGTACATTGGGCAACGATTTTTTTTTGTTTTGTTCGCAAATTTATTTGAGACAAGTCAAGCACTGGCGCGACTGCTTTTGTGTGTGGGATAAAGCCCAATGATGCTTGTTAATGAAATGTTGCCAATGCAGGGAATGTTTATGGGAATTTGATTTTTCCAGTAGAGCTTTTGTTTTTGTTATGTAATGGATTTTCCGTTGCAATTTAAAAGAGGAAATCAGTGCAATCGGGTGATTTTGATTAAATTGTGATTTGAAGTTTTTTTGACCGTTTGTAGTGATTTAATTGATTTGATTTGTGATAAAAGTGGTAAGTTTTCTTTTCGCATTATGTCGGAGTATTGCTGCGCGACGGATTTCGTACTAAAAGCAGGATTTTCAACTCTTTCCTTTGCCAAGAAAAGAGAAATTATAGAATCGGATAGACCGAAGCCAGATCTTAGTTTAGAGTTTAAATTAAAAAATATTACGCGAAAATTCCATATCGAAACGTATGAAAAGTACATTTGGTTAACGGGAAGCTGTAAATTAAATAAATTATTTTGCTGGCCGTGTCTTTTGTTCACGAATGAAAAATCTGTTTGGAATAAAGCTGGATTTAGTGATTTGAATAATTTTACGGGCTCAGCAGCAAATTCAAGTTCCGAAAAACATCTTCAGTCGTTAATTAAATTAGATAATTTTGGTTCTCAGCGTATAGAGTTTATGCTTAGTAACCAGGTGGCAATATCTGTTAGTTTGCATAATGAAAAAGTTGAGCGTAATCGTAATATTTTGAAACGTTTAATCGATACTGTAATTTTTTTGGCAAAACAGGAGCTTCCTTTTCGCGGAAATAATGAAGACTCTTCTTCAAATAATCGTGGTAATTTTATCGAAACCGTAAATTTCTTGAGTTTGTACGATCCGATAATTGAGTCCCACATAGATTCTATAAAAGCAAATGCAGCGTTTTCGGGTTTGTCTAATAGAATCCAAAACGATCTTGTTTCCGCTATAGCTAATGTGGTTCGAAATAAAATCAATTTGGAAATAAAGGAGGCCACATTTGTAGCTGTAATGGTCGACGAAACGCCAGATGTTAGCGGTCGGGAACAATTAACGATGATTTTTAGATATACAATATCAAATGAGATTGAAGAAAGATTTATCGGATTTTTGGATGTAAGCGCTAATCGTACAGCTACAGCAATAAGCTCTCACATTTTAAAACAATTGCAAAATTTTAATATCGATAAGAAATTAATTGCACAATGTTACGATGGCGCAGCAGTAATGAGCTCTCAAATTCGTGGAGTTCAGACTTTAATTCGGGAAAAACATAAATCGGCAATTTTCGTTCCATGTTACGCTCATTCACTAAATCTAGTATTGTCTAAAGCAGTTGAGTTTATTCCGGAAATTAAATTATTTTTCGCGCACATCAATAAAATCGCATCATTTTTTAATACATCCACTAAAAGGTCGGACCTTTTTGCAAATATAGTAAATCGTCGTTTACCATCGGTTTCCAAAACGCGTTGGCATTATCATTCGCGTATTATTAACGTTATATTTGAACATAAGCATGAAATTTGTACAGTTTTTGAGACAATTTCGAATGGTTCTCAACACTGGGATGGCGATTCCTTGACTTTTTCCGATATATACTTACAAAAATTCGCAGAGTCAGATTTTCAATTATATCTGTTAATTTTTTCTGAAATTTTTTCGAAAACTGATATATTATTTAATATTATTCAGAGCAAAGTGGTAAACATTTCATATGCAAGCCAAAAAATTATTGAATTTGAAAATTGGCTTGAAAATGACTTTTCTAAAAAGTTTGATAATTTCTATTCGACAGTTACAGCAGAATATCAGCCACCACGTAAGAAATGTAGAAATGCGATAGATCCTTTACAAAATTTACGGCGGATATTTCGGGAGATTATAGATGTTATTCTCGGGCAAATTCGAGATCGATTCCATTCGTTTAAAGATCTTTCATTTTTAGAGTTGCTTGAACCGAATTATTTTTCTAAATTCAAGTCAAATTTTCCCGATAAAAATTTTGACTCACTTATTGAATATCACGGTCAATTTTTCGACAGAATAAAGTTGAAAAATGAGCTAAAAGTTATTTATTCTTCAGATGAGTTTAAAAACGCGAATCCTAGTAAAATTCTCGATTATTTTCAAAAACGGCCTTATGTCGCAAACGGTTTTAAGCAAGTTCATATTTTAGCAAAATTATTAACGTCAATTCCAGTCACAGTGGCAACTGCGGAAAGGTCATTTTCAACACTAAAGCGCGTTCACACATTTTTGAGAAATCGCCAATCCCAAGAACGACTTTCGGATCTTGCTTTAATTGCGGTTGAAAAGGATCTTCTTATACAAATGCGAAGAGAAAACGATTTTTTTGATAATGTGATTAAAGAGTTTTTACTTAAAGAACGGCGCATAGATTTGGAATACAAATAAATGGCAATGGCGAAAGAATATTTATTTATTTCAAATACCCCTGAATTTTTCTTAGTCTTAATTAACATAATATTTATTTATCATTTTTTTTATTAGTAATATTTTATTTATTTTTTTTTTTTTTTTGTATTCCGAATATATGTGCCAATATTTTATTTATATCTTTCCTGATTTCTTCTTTAAGGCTTAAAGCCGCTTGGTATAAATGTTTTTGTGACTGTCCATATTCTATTATACAGTCCATTTTTGTTTATGCTAAATTGGCTTTAGGGCGCCCAACTGCTTGACTATGAAAAATTTCCACTGCACGTCACTGGTACTTACACTATAAATTAACACTACCTTAACACTAGTCCTAGTCTATTTGCCCTACCTGGGTGGCGGCTCTACTTTACTCACTATCGACAGCACAATTTCTGACGACAACGATCCTTGAGGAATTGGCTCACGTTCCTTACGTCCTTCCTTTACGTTTTCCGCACACTCTTCGCAAATTTGCTTGTCAGGCCTGGGCTCCGTGTATTCATCCACGTTCGTTCTCGTTCTCACCACCAGCCCCAATATCCTTGGATCCTCGGTCCTCAATTGTTTCATCCAAAATGCCAAATCAAACAAAGAGCAGATTTGTCTCAATTTTTATGTAGCCTTTTCGGCAGTACGGACACCCACCTTTCATCCAAAATGCCAAATCAAAAAAAGAGGGTTCCGTTTCTTTTCCCTGGCTTAAATAGTATCGGACCAACGGATATTTTCATGGATCGGTTATTCACGCGATACGAGAATTCCGCTCCTTAGTACCGTATTAGTACATTCAATGATGTCGATAAAGCAGTTCATGTCACATTGACTGATTGACAGTTTAGTGTTTATTTACATTTCGGGAGACGGACAAAATCTTAATCGACTTGGTGGAAACGTTGACGACGACAGTCAGATAAGTATTTCTTCTTTACATTTTCTTTCTAGAACGAATTGCTTTGTGGTACTTTTCCAGATACTGACCGCGTTCCGGATGACATCGTACACATATTGGTCGTGAAATTGATGCGCATCGCTGTTACCGATGTTATTGTGAGTATACTCGTACTATGCCACCCCCTAATCACCGCCGTAATATCTAATGCTAAACTTTCTCCTTTACAGGTCACAAGGCGCAGCTCTGGATCCGTGACAAAATGCCGAGTTGCTATACCCACTTGTTGATAAAGCGTGGAATACTGAGACATTTTCCACTAAGCGGAAGGAGGGCTTGATCATCAAAATTCCGAAGAAGGGTATATGAAGACTATATGAATTGGAGATGCATATGTGTGCTTCCTGCCGTTGTCAAGATAATATCTAAAATTGTCCCGGATAGACTAAAGGCCCACTTAAAATAGAAAGCACAATTGATGACGAGCCGGCTTGCTTTCGATCCAGATTCCCTTGTGTCGATCACATTAACATCTTGCGAATCATTATCATTCAATGCACTGAGTACGATTTAACGCTTCACTTGCTTTTCATCGACTTCAAGAAGACTTTCGATATTGAGAACCGGGATTCTATTTGGGCGGCCTTGCGCACGAGAGGCATCCCTGAGAAGCTTGTGGCTATTATTAAGGCAACCCATGACGGTGCGAAATGTCGCGTTCTGCACAAATGTATGGGGTCGCGGGACTTTGAGATTTGCAGTGGAGTCCGGCAGAGGTGCATCCTCTCACCGATATTATTCCTCATAGTGACGCGCGATGTGTTGCATGCAGCACTATTATGTCTTCGGCGAATTCTACGAATTTTCTGGCCTGAAACAATATCGAGATCTGGATCGGGGTGCAAGTCAGATGCCAATTGACGAATTGATACCCAGGCAAAAATGGCTGTGATAGGTCACATATTGCGGAAGGATGAGAACTGCATTGCTTTACATGTCATGAAATGGAACCCCATTTTTAACCAAGGCCGACCAAGAGGGGTCCTAGAATCACATGGCGTCGATCAGTGGCGAAGGAGTGTAAGGAGCTGTGTAGGTTGTTTGGGTAGTTGCGCCACATTGCCCAGAACAGAGAACGATTGCACGCAGGAGTGGTTGTCGCCCTATGCTAGCTAGTTGTTAAGGCAAAGTAGTATGTATATATTTGCTCCATTCCGGGGGTTTTCCGTAAAAGCTTTTGATAGGTTCATTTTATAACTAATGGCAGGTTTGAGTAGAACCGCTTCTAACCTGAAGTACAACGCTCACCTCCATGCTGTCTGGTTGCCAGCTTAGGATGAAGTATTTTGCTTGCTGTTTGGTCCGCGAGTTGTATTTTATTTAAAAATTTACCCAGTATATGATCTATCGGGCTGCCACCTGAGGGAAGGCCTCCTTTGGATACAACGCTCCCCGAAGGAGATATTATTGTTATTAACATTTTTCAGGTAAATATATGAAAAACCACTTTTTTTTTCGAATGAGATCAAAACACTATTTTTTTTTTTTCTTTCATTTCAAATATTTTCTTTTTGCTAGAAAATGTAATGGCTTCCACCTGCAGGTGATGGCGAACTCAAACAATATTTAGCTAATAATCGCACAGGCCATACCTCAATATCCAGGAAATGGTGTCCTCCATCATGCCAATCGTATTTTTTTGCTCTCATAATTGCACCTCACTTTCCCGTTTCATGAAACTCAGAAAATTTTCCAATTAGCATGCAAATCAACACCTTAAAATGTTCGACAACAACGACAACAATTGCACTTGAATTAAAATTTCAATTGCAAAATTATATGCAAATACCAATAATGTTTATTTACATTTTAATGCCTGTGGCGATATTCAATTTTAACGCGTCGAGTTCAACAAGTTAGGAAAACATGCAATGACCAAGTTTTATCCAATGTCTGGCCAATAATTGGACGCTAAAGCCAATACAAATTCGTTCAGTTTGACATTCCGTACCTGCCGCGAGTCGGCACGGCCTTCCGGATAAGGATAATTCGTTTAAGCGTCGAAGAACGGAACGGGGTTGTCGGGGTCGCCTCCATTTCAATCACAGCTCACAGTCTGGTGCTCCCTCTAAAATATAAATCATTAATATTCCGCCGTCATAGATCTAAATAAATTTTCTAAATGCATCGCTGTTGAATGCGTTACGTCCAGGGAATATGGAAAATTCAAAAGCCACTCGTCAGTTTACGGAATGATAGCGCCTGACGGAATATAAATGCGAAAAGAAGCCGAATCCACCCCAAAAGCAGGTCGGGAATGGGCAACGAGGTGCGAAAACAACCCATGCCGATACTGGTGGTCGTTAAGTGAAATCATAAATGCACGTTATGATCGAATAAACTAGTTAGCATTTGGGGGATACATATAATTTCCCTTCCGGAACGACACGAAGCGTTTCGAACCGGAGGAGCCAGGCGGAACATAAAGATAGTCCATTCGACCGTAGTAGCACCACCAATTTGATAACATCCCTCGCGTGTGAGGTAATTTTCGTTTTTGCAGATTGTCCGTGCGAGTATTTTGTAGTCTACGTGTATGCCAGCCATGCAGCAACATTTTGCTTCGCTAGCTGCTACTAAATATCCGGTGCGAATTTTCCAGACATGGTCCAACTCCCCGTATTCCAGGTCCTACAATATGTGTATCTATCGACATGAATGCCTCACACCTTTGGGGCTCCCGGTGAGCTATCTGCAACTATAGTTGGCTTTTATATTGCACCAAAATCGGATGCACTCGATTCTACATAATACAAATTTATCGTATTAATGGCACAAAGGTTCAACACCGGAGTAATAGAGTTTTGGTCGTCGTTTTAATGTTATTATCGGTGTGATTAGGCTACCGTGCAAAATTGTTATTTTAACGGGCCACCTCATGAAAATCAACCTCATCCTGTAAATCAATTTCACGCGATGACCATATTCGGTGTTGCATGTACGAGTATTGTTTTTTAAATAATGAGGAAAAAGGACTTCTGGCTTTCACGGATTATAAAATAGTAAGGAAGTCAGTAATTAGCCGTTAAAATATTTGACGAAGTTAAAATATCCATTTCACGATGGCTGACCCAAGCACAAAAGTTATAAATTTCATAATTGTCAAAATTATACTCGAATATTAAAGTGAAATGCTCGCAAAATACATTGCATGCATTCAAAGAATAATCCTTTTTGGCGAAAAGAAGATATCGGGCCAATTTCTCAATGTCCGGTTAAAGTGGCAAATAATTTACTGACAGTTAGATCTCAAACTTTGAGAAACACGCGCAAAAACTTTGAGAAACGCGTTCTCAAAGTTTGACAGACGCTGTAGCAAAATCCGCTGATTTTCTAGTGACATTCTGCTATTCTTACCGCATTCCATTTATGTCTGTACCGTCTCTCAGTATCCATTTGTGTCTGATTTTGATCAATGTCCTCTTCAAACAAATGAATTTCTATAACTCTGTTCTTTATAGACAGTTTTATTATTCCTATTTGAATTTGTAATGCCTGCTACAGACAATGGCCCAGCCCCGGCCATTCGGGGCCATCGCCACTGTGTGGACGGGCGGATGGCGTTCAGTGGCCGATGCCGCGTAACCGGCATTTCTGTCAACTGTGATGGGCCATCGGATGGCTACAAATGGCTTCGAGAGCCATTTTCCTCCACGCGATGGCCCATCGCGTACACAACCTTGAACAGCTGATTTAAGTTGACAGACCACTACACAATTATCGCAATGCTATTATACTATCATCGACCTTCTGTCGTACGCGATCCGTTTGATTATAGTTGCCGTGACGCACCGAGCGGCAGCTTTCAATTTCAATGGCCCGTCGAAGACCATTGTATGGACGGACAACATTTGAAAATATTCAAATTGACATTTGGTATGTGATGGCGGCCATCAAAGTCACCATCGCGATGGGCCATTATCTGTAGCAGGCATAAAAGTAGCTATCAAAATCTAAGTAGTAACAATCAGCTGTTTAGGTTGATTGTTTCGATAAATATTAACTGGAGAATAGGTGGCGGCAAGCGTTATCGATAGAAGAAACGCTAACCGGATATTGAGGCTCACAATATTAGTAAAAGAAATAGCAGCTTCATAACATAGCCGTATTCGAGTCCATTATAATTTATAACAATCACGGCAACCCTTTCCTTATTAAACCTAACATACAGACATATGTAGTAGTAGTTTTCCCCCTTATGTTTTGAAAAGCCACAAAAGTGAATCCTAACCGAAACCTTAAATCTTTAGCCTTAAATTGGTGTTCCGGTCGGTTAAATGAATACATATACTAAAATTGTTATTATCCGTTTTAATATGAGTTAGAAAGTGCTCGTTTAAATTGAAAGTGGTTTGGCTTATTTCGTGAACTATACCGCGGATTTTCCAATCGACCAATACAAAAGTTACGCGAATGAAGCAGCGGTTGCCTGGTTGATACAAGTATGGATGAAATTCAGCTATATTTACATGGAAACAATTAAAAATTGATAGAATTTCACTATTGAGGTAGGACGTTAGTGCTAAAGTTAGGCCGATTGAAATTTAAGACTTTAAAACGCGTCTCGTACTAAAGTAATGTAATTTGGCTGACTCAATGGGCGAGTTCCTGCATGCACAAAGCGCAATAAAGATCCTAAAGCAGCGGAACGCACCTCAATATTTGCTACTATAACGATAAAGCCGCAGTTTAAGAAAAATATGCGATTTTTAATATAAGAAAAATATTATATTGCAAATTAATATATATAATATTAATATAACATAAAATATATACAATTATGTAACATATGCAATTTTCAAGATAAAAAACCAGGCTGAAGCGAAGCTTCGGCCCGGAGTCCGAAACGTATATACCCTAGACTTGTAGAGACCTAGTTGTGATACCAAAAGTACCACTTGGCAACAATCATATGAATTAAAAGTGGTTCTCTTATATGGCCAGTTTATAGAAGAAGTTGGCACTCATTCAGTGGGATCTTGACCATTCTCAAAATCAATTAACTAACTAACCCCTTTGTAACGGACCAAGTCTGACACATAAGTGTCTATTTTTGAACTTGTGTATTTTTCACAAATGTATTTAATTTGGATTTACTTCAAATCATTTACATTTGTGAAATATCGATATAAATTCAAAAATAGGCATTTATGGGTTAGAATTGGCCGCTGAAAAAACACCGCTGCCACCAAACTCCAGGGTTGAGTAAATCACCTGATTGGTGAAGCGAAATTTTGGCGGGAAAAGTTTTCAGGAGTGGGGGGATAAAATCGAATGGGTGGAACGGGTGGAACAGGTGGAACGGGGAGTCCGACTTGAAACGCCGCCGAGCACGGGAGGACGTCGGTACCGAAAAATAATAAAAATACAAAACTAAAATAAAGAAACAAAAAAAAAGGAACTTGAATTTCGGGCCGAATTTGAGAGGAGCGAAAGTGCGGGCCTTTTGTACATTTCGTGCGGCAGTGTTAATCGCTAGAAATTTGCGCACCGAAAATCTAACCGCGAACGCCCGCAAATTGTGCGACGACGACGAAAAAAGTGCAAGCAGAATTCCGACCCCGAGTGTTCGGTTGTGCTAAAATGGTGTCGTAGCTTGGAAGAGTATTGCGGCAGTCGTGCTAGGGAAAAGGAAGAAAAAGCCGTCAAATGTGGGAAGTGCGCGCAAAATTCATCGCCCAAAAAGCGCTCAAAAAGTGTTTATGCGGCGCGTGTTCCGTTTTTGGAGTGTCAGTGGGGGGGGGCTTGAGAAATTTTGGGGTCGACGATCCACCACCGAAGGGACGACACCTGAATGGCGAGATCGCTCGCGACTTAAAAGAAGAAATGTCTGCCGCCGTCATCTTCGAGCAATGTTTGTGAGTCAGGTGTGCCGAAAGTCGAGCCGGTGTCACTGTCTGCTTTTGGTTAGTCGTGGCTGCGTCAATTGTTTGATTTAGGACCTGCTCGCATCGTGAAAGCCCTCGTCGAAGTGAAAACTGTTCGTCGACATCTTCCGACGCTTCGTCATTGTGTCGTGCACAAATAGTGGCCCAACGTGTTTTCATCGTGACTCGCAATTGCGAGGAAAATTATTTGCCACACTATTCGGTCCGCAATTCCCGTGGAATTTTGTGTAGCGCGCCCAGTCAGTGGCCGAATGTTTGGGCTGAATTTTTCCGTGACTCGAAAGGGGAGTTGAGGAGCCAATTATGGCAGCTGTCAATTTTGGCAGCTGTCACTATCGGACCTTAACGGTCAAAATGGCTCCGTCCCCGTTGACACCTTCGGGTGTCTCCAACGTCCTTTACACCTTCTACAAATATTTGTTGAATTTTTCAAGTCGCTAGCTTCATTCTTTCGAAATTTATTGCTTATTTGAAGTTTCACTTGTAGGGGAGGTAGAGGTTCCTTGGGTCGGATCTTGCCCATCATTGCCAGCAACCAATTAGATCACCCTACAAACATTTAAATAAAATTTCAAGTCTCTAGCTTCACTCTGTCGAAAGGTATCGCCTATTTGAAGTTTCATTTGTTGGGGAAGTAGGGGTTTCGTTGGTCGGATTTTACGTATTTACAATATTAGCCAACTGGATCCTACTACAAACATTTGACGAAAATTTCAAGTCGCTAGCTTTATTTTGTCGTAAGTTATCGCTTATTTTAAGTTTCATTTCTAGGGGAGGTAGGGGTTCCTTAGGTTAGATCTTACCCATCTCTAATGCCATCTAACTCAATTTCACTTCAAATATTTGACCAAAATTTCAAGTCGCTGGCTTCATTCTTGAACTTGGTAGTGTCATTCTATCGAAAGTTATTTGAAATTTGTAGGGGAGGTAGGCGTTCCTTTGATCTGATTATGCCCAACTTACTAAAACTAAGGCAGCTTCTTACCTCACGGTTATATGCCAAAAATCCGGTGTCTACATCAATTGCTTTAAGAGTTATAGACAAAAAACCTGAAAAGTAGGGTAGTACAGGGTTCTCTGTAAGAAAATTACCGTTTTGAAAACTAACGGTTTTCAACTGATCGATTTTTTTTTTTTTTTGAGAGTTTAACATTACCCTCACGAGTAATTTACCAAAGCTAGAGCTTTTCATGTTTATTTAATCGGGAGTTATAGATACATTTAAGTATTTTACATATGTAGGGGAGGTAGGCGCTATCTTTGCCTGATCATGCCCATTTTCAATACCAACTAACTAGTTCATACTGCCAACATTTAACCGAAATACCAAAGCTCTAGCTTCATTCTATCGAAAGTTATCGTGCGAACGGACTGACAGACAGACATGGCTAAATCGAATCAGGAGGTGACCCTGATCATTCATATATGTATGTATATACATTGCTATACCTCCGGAGCCTCCTTTAAGGTGTTACATATTTTCGTCGTGACAAAAACAATATACCCTATACTATAAGTCTAGGGTATAAAAAAAATAATAACAAGTTATATATGCAGTGAAACCAAAGAAAACCAGGCCGAAGCTTCGCTTCGTCCCGGAGTCCGAAGCGTATATACCCTAGACTTGTACAGACCTAGTGGTGATACCAAAAGTCCCAATTGGCAACGACCATATGCATTAAAAGTGGGTCTCTTATATGGCCAGTTCATAGGGGAGGTTGGCACTCATTCAGTGGGATCTTGACCATTCTCAAAATCAATTAACTAGCCCATTCTACAAATATTTATCCAATTTTTCAAGTCGCTAGCTTCACTCTATCGAAAATTATCGCTTATCTGAAGTTTCTTTTGTAGGGGAAGTAGGGGTTTCGATGGTCGGATTTTACGTATTTTCAATATTAGTCGACTGGATCATACTACAAACATTTGACCAAAATTTAAAATCGCTAGGTTTATTTTGTCGTAAGTTATCGCTTCATTTCTAGGGGAGGTAGGGGTTCCTTAGGTCGGATCTTACCCATCTTTAATGCCAAATAATTCAATCTCACTTTCAACATTTTACCAAAATTTCAAGTTGCTGCGGCTTCATTCTATCAAAAGTTATCGTTTATTTGAAGTTTCATTTGTAGGGGAAGTGGGGGTTCCTTGAGTCGGATCTTGCCCATTTTCAATACCAACAAAGTAGGTCTTATTAGCAACATTCTTTCAAATTTTCAAGTTGCTAGTATCATTTTTTCGAAAGTTATCGTAATTAAAGGAATATTTAATTTTTGGAAATTTGTAGGGGAGGTAGGCGTTCCTTTGATCTGATCATGCCCAACTTACATAATCTTAAGGAGCTTCTCACTTCAAGGTTACACGCCAAAAATCAGGTGTCTACGTCAATTGGTTCAGGAGTTATAGACAAAAAACCTGAAAAATAGGGTAGTACGGGGTTCTTTGTAAGAAAATTACCGTTAGTTTTCAACTTATCAGTTTTATTTTCCCAGGAGAGTATGAGATTACCCTCATGAGTAATCTACCAAGGCTAGAGCTTTTCATGTTTCTTTAATCGGGAGTTACAGATACATTTAATTTTTTTACAAATGTAGGGGAGGTAGGCGTTCTCTTGGCCTGATCATGCCCATTTTCAATACCATCCAACTAGATCACACTTCCAACATTTGACCAAAATTTCAAGGCTCTAGCTTCATTTTATCGAAAGTTATCGTGCGAACGGACAGACAGACGGACAGACAGACAGACAGACAGACAGACAGACGGACAGACAGACAGACAGACAGACAGACATGGCTAAATCGAATCAGCAGGTGACCCTGATCATTTATATATATATACATTGCTATACCTCCGGAGCCTCCTTTAAGGTGTTACATATTTCCGTCGTGACAAAAACAATATACCCTATACTATAAGTCTAGGGTATAAAAAGTGAAAATCGTACTATCCCGTCCTAAAAAATCGTATAAATTGTATTGTACTGTCCCGAATTTATCGACTTCTAAAATAGCTAACGGACCTCGCTTCGAGCGGAACGTTTTGGTGGAGTGGTCTCTGAGTTTACCAGCTTTCATTTCAGCGACCTCTGAAACTATTGGTTTGACACTCATCATCGTGGCGCGACTGCCCGACGTCGGGCCTTGGCCGCCTGGATCGTTGTCCTCCAATTATCTCGGTCACGTGACCGCGTCCTCCAATCTTGGAAGCCCAGCAGCTGCGCGGCGTCTACATAAACTGAGCTCTCTCAACGAGATCTCGGTCGTCCTCGCAGTCTTGCTCCGTCGACTCGTCCTCCGTTCATTACTCTCTTTGGCATGCGATCATCGTCCATTCATTGTACATATACATATGCCCTGCCCATTGAAGTCGTTGTAGCTTGACGATTTTCGAAACTTCCAGCTCATCATACAGTTCAAACAATTCATGGTTGTACCGGATGCGCCATCCATCTCGATCGCAAACAGCCCCGAAAATTCGTCGCAGAACCTTACGTTCAAATGTGTCTAGCATGTTTCCGGAGGATTGAGTTAGGCTCCATGCTTCGCAGCGATAGATTAGCACTGGTCATATAATGGTTTTGTATACGCGGAGCTTCGTGTTTCTGTGCACATGCTTCGATTTCATTATGGGGAGAACCGAGAAAAAAGTCTTATTAGCTAACTGTATCCGTCGCTTGATTTCCTAAGTTTTGTTGGCGTCCCTTGACAAGTTGCAACTCAGGTATATAAAGTCGTTCACGAACTCGATGTTGAGGTCCCCCACATTGGTGCTCGATTGTGCAGGTGTCCTTGTCGTCGATTGCATCGTTATTTTAGTTTTACCCTCGTTGGTACGTAGTCCAACTTCTGCATCGGCCAATCTTCGGGACATGATGTTGATGTCGTCGGCGTACGCTGCTAATTGTGTCGACTTGATGAGTAGGGTATTGCTGTTGTTCATATTCATAGCCCGAATAGCGTATTCCAGTGCTAGGTTGAAGAGCGTCGGTGCCAATCCATCGCCCTGCTTCAGACCACTGCGTGTTTCAAATATGTAGATCAGTTAGTCTATTAAGGATCCTGACTTGTGAGATGGAGTTGGTCATCGTTATCTTTTACAGTCGCACTAATTTCGCCGGTATACCAAATTGCAGTATGATGTTGTACAGTACTCCACGATTAATACTGTCGTATGCCTGCTTGAAGTCGACAAAGATTTGGTATACGTTTACGTTGTATTCCCAGCACTTCTGCAGTATCAGTTTGAGTGTGAAGAGCTGATTGGTTGTGGAGCGACCAGGTCTGAAGCCGCTTTGATATTCGCCAATGATTCTTTGTGCGTACGGTTTTATTCTATTTTTCAAAATTCTATAGCACGTACAAACTAGTGATATGCCCCTGTAAGTCACACACCGCAGCTTATCTACCTTTTTGTGAATTGGACAGATGATGCTTCTGCGCCAATCGTCTGGGATCACCTCGTCTTTCCATATTCGCAGGAGTTATTGATGTATGGCATTAACGAGTTAGTTTAGCTGGAATCTCGTTAGCGACTGACGCTTTATTTCGTTTTGACACTAATCTTGGTAATTTTTGGCATTTTTGCAAGGGTTTCAATCCCAATTCCTCGCCTACTCACCCCCATGTGGAAGAGGGATCTGGGAACTGCGGTCAAATTGAAATTATTCTCGACCTGAACGGATATGCTTATGAAATTTTCATGGAAATTGATCGGTTTGGCCGCAAATTACAAACAATCATACAGAAATACATACATAGATTAATAACCAGAATTAAATTTTAATGATTCAACTTACATGGTAAAAAGAGACGACATACAATACAATACAATATATTGCAGTAAGGATCTTGCACCTTTTTAGAACAGTGCACCACTTTCAAAAGGAATATATTTAGTTGGGCCGCACAGTACAAAATAACATCAAGTGTCAGTGCAAGAAAGCAGATCAACATTCTATTGATAACACCACGCCAACGGAGCGTACAATTCCAGTTCAGTTCCGAAAAAGATATTGTTAAATGCGCGATAAACGACCGGAGGATAGTCATTATAAAAGGCTCCCCTTCGGTGCCAATAGTAGCTATTCTTATATGATGTTAAAAGGAGTCTAGAACAAAATTTTACGATTTTTAAAAATACGATTTAAGATTTTCTAGCTCTGTTCAAAAATATAGTTCAAGTAAATTGAGTAAAATGGAGAGCATAGGAGAGTGGAAAATGACATTGTGCAGGCCGGGGGTATGCGCTTCAAAAAACCATCGCAACTGGACAACCTTTCATTATTGAATACAAAACACAATTCCGGTTTCTTCACAATAACATTTATGTAGAGTCCTGAATTGTACACCATTCGAATCGAGACTGTGCACTTGAGTAGCGAATTCGAAATCGTCTTCCAAAATTGTTCTGTTTCTAAATCCTGGAAATCCCCAAAAAAAATTTTCGAATCAAAATTTATAATTTCCCGAAATTCTAAATATCCTGACATTTATCGATTACAACTGCGAAGAAACGACAATATCGTTTCTTTAACAAAGCAATGGTGATGGAATGCATCCCTGAACACAGACTGCGTAGCCATCATACGGGTAGAATTGGAACCATCTGAAAGTGGATTCACAATGATGTCTAAGACGAAAAAATATTCACAATATTTGAAATATGTACACAGTAAATTTTTTCAACTAGATTCTCGTTAAACACAACTACAATAGAATTTAGCTCCCACTAAAATATCAGGAAATTTAGTTGGTGATTATCTATCAAGGCTGTCGAGAATCCAGTTCTATGTATTACAATTTCAGTTGTTTTGACAAAAATCAGGAACGAAAAACACTGGTAATTCAGCGAACGAAGTTGAGTAGACAGTAGTACCTCAGGTATAAATAGTGGTAATCTAGCAAACAAAACTGAGTAGACGGTAGTACCAAAGATTAACCATAAGAAAGATACCCTACTTCATACAAATTAACGCGACTGACTAGTAGTTGCGTATGTGGAGGTTCCCATATGCCTACACAAAGCGGTGGTGCCAACTAACAAGCATGTTACTCACACATTGAAACTTTATAGGCAGTTGCCATTACTCAAGTGTTGCCGTCTCTATCTCTCTTAAGGGAATTTACCTTTGAATTATTGGCAAAGATTAAACATGAGTGCATCCCGTTCTAAAAATTAAATCGTACTAAGCGAGGTATCTTAGTAATGTTTAATCTTTGGTAGTACCTCAGGTTAGCTCTATTTCAGAAAGGGCGTAACAAAAATTGAAAAATGATATGTTATTTGAAAGTTTTGTTAATTGCCTTGACTCCTACAGTGGCATGGGCTAATCAACATCGCTAGAATTTATTTGCTTTATTGACGCTTCAATAGCATATCTGCTTTTCTATTTCGCAGCCCGGCCGTCTTCATACCTACTGATAACCTCGGAACGAGTACGGCTACCGAGCGCGAATAGGATGGCGTGTTCCGAGAAAACACAAACAGTTCACTTTTTCACCTTATGAACTTCTGCAGACACATAGTATTGTCTATGATACTTCACTTGCCTTTGTCAATGTTTTAATAGTAAATTTATTTAGTTTTCTAGAAGCCATACTATTTTTCCTAGCAACATAGTGGTCACCACTAGAAAAACAAAAGAATTGACAAGACGAAAAGTACTTCCAGATATTTTCACTTGATTTTTGGGCACGAACTGTACTTCTAGATATTTTCACTAGATTTATAGGCATACGGCATTTCTCACTAGATTATCTGTAGGAAATTTTTACTAGATTATCTCTAGTTTAACTTTACTGGAAAAGAGATTTGCTGTGTATACACTGTGTCCCGTTCATGATGGTAAATATTTCAATGGTACAACATGAACCCTCCATCTTAAACCGTTATAGAGTTATAGCATTTAAAAAAAGACTGTCAAAAGCCTTGACTTGTCCAACAAATTCTAAATTTGCCAAGTCACCAATTATTCGATCCGACACTTGATCTTCTTTTCTGAAACTGCAAAAAAATTTCATATGAATTTTACCGGCTAAAAAAATCACCGTTATTCCAAAAATACAACCGTTTGAACTTCTAAAAAATTGTAAAACAATTTTTCATCAAAAATCCATATGATTACTTCGTAGTGGTACTTTGAAGTGAAAAATCTGCAAAGTTGACAATAGTTGCCCCATTATGTTATGTTTCGATCGGCATATAAATATTAAGGACTTAGATTTGAAAATTTGCGAATCTGACGTTTTAAAGGAAAAAAATGTGATTTTCATGTAAAGTAAACCACATGATATGATCAAGATAATTATGTACTAACAGTGCCAAATTAATGTGGCAAAAAACTTTACACTGGAAACTTTACATGAAAATCAGGTTTATCTACTTTTAAAATGTCACATTCGCAAATTTTCAAATCTAAGTTCTTAATATTTATATGTTGTACGAAAGATAACATAATGGGGCAACTTTTGTCAACTTTGCAGATTTGTCAGTTCAAAGTACCATTACGAAGTAATCCTTTAGATTTTTTATGATTGAAAAATTGTTCTACGTTTTATCAAAAGTTTGAACCGTTGTATCTGTCAATTAACGGTAATTTTTTTTTAACCGGTTAACCGTTCGTTTAAACGAAATTTTAAGTAGTTTCAGAAAGTAATATCAAATCTTGGATCAAATAATTGGGGGCTTGGCAAATTTAAAATTTGTTAGACAAGTCACGCGTTTTATTTTTTTTTAAATGCTATAAATCTGTAACGGCTAAAGATGGAGGATTCAAGTGTTACATTAATTTTCCCCAAATGAGCCATACTATCTACCACTGAAATATTTACCATCATGAACGGGAAACCCTGCATAGATTTTTTTTTTAATTTAACTAAAAAATCGTATTCTCGATTTTTCAAAATCGTTGCATTTGTTCTAGGCCTCGACTTAAATCGTAAAATTACAATGTATTTGAAGTTGAAAATCGTGCAAAATACGATAAATCGTACTATTTGGCATCGCTGTATATATTGTACATGTATATTCAGGATAGGAGTGACCCCAAGAATGGCATATGTCAAGGTCAAGATAATCGTTACTGTGAACCTTGAAGTAAATTAATATCTTTTTATTAATAGGTAGATAGATAGAATATTTTTTTCGTACTCGTAAACAACCAAGCAATACATCCTTGGGGACTCAAAATATCAATTGCTGCAGTGAACTTCTTAATACCGCGTTAATTCTTCAAATATTCTGAAATGCATTCAATTGTTCGTACAATTTAACTTACAAACAATCGAAATAAATCTTCGTAAAATAACAAATCGTTTGCGTTTTACCAGCAAAAGAAAATCTCTACACTAAACTTTAAAATAATTTCCTGATTTATAACTTTGTTATTTTCGTTAGTTGTTGTCCGAAGAAAAATGGCAGGCTATCATTAAGACGGTCGTGACACATTATTCTTTCGTTTCGAAATCATTCCTTTTCTTGCCGCTCTGTAAAACATATCGTTACCATCTGCGAGCTTTTTACGAATAAAAATTACTTCCATTAGGAGGCCTCACTCGTTGCACAAGGATAAAAGGTTCCAAATCCACTGTAGAGTGAAAACATAGGTCATGTCGTATATGCGTATATTTGCAGTATGTATATATGGAAAGGCAACTACATATATACATTTTCCATGTCTGCATTACGTTCTAACAAGGAAGTCGGGCCGAAGGATGGGACGACAAAACGGAAACTTCAACTTCCCGAAACTTTCAAATCGTACAAGGCTTAAGCCATACGAAATTATTCTCATTGCATGAAAAGTGAGGTATATGGTAAGAGGCGGAGGAGGAAAAAAAAAGAAGGAACGACGTAACCCAACCGAAGGGAAAATACGAAAAACGACCAATAAAGTAGCAACCTGTTAGAAGTTACTTGGTAAAAGTGGGTTCATGGATTAAATGTGTCTACACAATTTGTTTCAGTCGAGTTCATTTCTCTTCTATTTTCCTTGGATACATTTCTTTTCTCGGGAAATTGAGGCTGTTGTAACGTCAACACCCACCACTTGTTGTTTTACGTTTACGAAACGAACGAAGGAACGAGCTGCCAGATTTTTCGTCACTGCCGAGAACTTGTCAATTTTCGAACAATTTGATACTTTTAAGGGCTTGATTGATTTTGACAATCTGGGAATGGCACAAAACGAAATAACGGCTTCAGGAAGAATAATTGAATGTTCGATTGGAGTCCATTTGGGATTTAAAGTTATCGCCTTAAAGTATATGCCACATCAATGTTGATGAATAGTAGCTGGTAGTATGTAGTAGGAAAAGACAAGCACCTTACAAGCAATTGGCAGCTCTCGTATGATTCGATTTTCCATTACATGGATACTTTGAGTTCAAATATGCTTACGAGTCCGAAAATTGCAACGAAAAACGATTCTGTAGATTAGCCAACAGTCCAACAAGGAGCTATTTGGCTTCTTCTCATTTGCCTAACCGCATTCATTAGAAAATCTCGATCCGATATTGGGAGAAAGAAGAAAAACATTCTGTGGACGTTTTCTGTGATCCGACGACTAGTGTTCAATGACTGACAGAAGAGTGGCTCTTAATCCAACCAGATAATAGGTCAGTGATAAGGACAACACACTAAACTTCTCCAAAATATTGCTCATTTTCTTCCATTGTGATGAGCCAACGGCATCTACAACGTCTTGAAAGCAAAAATGAGATGAAAATCCTTGAAAATAAGAAAGTTCTTATCAGCAGGCAACTAAATAGGGTTTATAAAGTCGCTCATTAGGTGAACAGAACGAACCGAAAGATACCTAGGTTATGTTATCCTGTAAATACGAAAGGACAAAGCGTGTTTATTCGTCGCCCTTCTTACGTTCAGGATTCATTTCAAGCACCACCCACCCACCAGCACACTTCACTTCGTTAGAGTATTATCCTTATCAGGTCGATGCTGACCTCTACGGGTGGTATTGTTGTTTATTTTTATCTTTACTTCAACGAGAGAAGAAGAATAATCCCATCAGAATTTTTTTCCATTTCTTTGTTATCTTTATTTGCTCGTCGTACAAAATGTAGTTATGCTGAATAACGACAACAAGTTGGAATGAGGGTGGCATTGTATGCGTGTTCCAGATATGAATAAAAGGATTTGCCCAAGATATGAATGTTGGCTGTAAATGTGAACTCTACTACTTGTTACGCCTACAATGGATAACATGTTACTTGATTTTGGTGCCGTTCCCTTTGTTCAGATTGGGGTTGTGGTGGGGAATCAGTGATAATCCTGCTATGCCGAAATGTTATTGTGTGTATAAGTTGTAATGAAACCCAAGGATTTTGATGTTCACTTATAAAAAGTGGAGAAGAAAAAACCAACTAATTGCGGCGGATTTAACTTTGCTTTTAGGTAGGTAGAATGGAGATTCTGGATGATCTCGGCGACTATTAGTGGCCCTAGACAAAAAAAAAAGAAAACCGCTAAAACGAAATTGTTTCAATAGCGAAGTCAGCCGACATTTAAGTACGCATCATCATTGTGGCCCGACCGACGCCGCGACGGTCCGTCGTCGGTCTTTAGCCGTCAGGATAGTTCTCTTCCATTTGTCTCGATCAGGTGACCGCGTCCTCTAATTTCGAAAACCCAGCAGTTTTTCTGCGTCCGCATCAACTGAGCCTTCGTATCGAGCTCTCGGTCTTCCCCTCAGCCTTGTTTCGATGATGCCTTTCAAAACTAGCTTAGGCATTCGACTGTCGTCCATGCGTTGCACGTGTCTTCACAATTGCAGTCGTTGTAATTTAATAATATTCGAAACCTCAAGCTCATCGTAAAGGCTCTATAACTTATTGTTGCATTGTCATGTACCGCTCCAAATATTCCTCGAAGGCTACTTCGTTCGAAAATGTTTGGCACGTTTTCCGAGACTTGAGTAAGGGTCCCAGTGTCTCATCCATAACACAGCACAGGTTGTTTGATCGTTTTACAGATTCGGAGCTCTGTTTTCCTGCGTACATGCTTTGAATTGGTTATTAGACTCTACAAAGAAAACTTATCGGCAGTTCATCACTGGCTGTGACGCCAACGGAAATAAGCCGGAGGACCTACGGAAATCTTACAGACCGATAAGTCTTTCATCGTTTCTTTTGAAAACTATGGAGAGGTTATTATATCTGCATATCAGTGAATAATTGGAGTGCACGTCACCTTTGCATCCTACTCAGTTTGCCTACGTAAAAGCTAAAAGGAAAGTCGACTGTGGGTGCCTTACGGAATCTCGTAGGAATGACTGAAACCCTTAATGACAAGAAAATTGCTCTGTGCGACTTCATTGACATTGAGGGTGCTTTCGATAATACTGGCTACGGCTTTATATGTGTCTCGACCAATTGAGCTCAGAGATACATATATAACATACCGCTATAATCATGTGGATCGACGCAATACAAGATCCACTGAGCCTCAAGCTGTGTTAGTGCCGGTAAGAGTTGGCCTCAGAATGTGGTTCTTTCCCCACTTTTCTGGTCAGTTGTCATAGACGAGTTACTAGCTAGGTTATGTGATTATGGTTGTGATTCTATCGCATATGTCGACGATATAACTATTAGGTTAGGTAAAGGGGCTGCCATGCTACCGCATAGCATACTTGAACCACCTCTGGGTCCGTTGTGATACCGCCAAAGTCACCTACTTAAACCTAGGCAGCAAACCAGCGTGTGCTAGCAATATACCGATTGAGCTGCATTACACTCATATCTTTTAGGTCCTCCAGCTCCCGGAAAAACCAGGAACCCAGAAATTTCCTCCGCCTCGCGGCCAGGGCCCGACAATGACACAGAAGATGGAGAACACTCTCCTCCTCATCCACGTCATCACAGCTCCTGCAAAAGTCATTGTGAGGAATACGAAGCCTCCATGCAAGCTCTCCTATAGGACAGTGCCCCGTAATAACCCCCACTACCCTGTGTTGCGATGTGTTTCCTGTTCAGTGATAGCAGTGTGGCGGATCGACTAGGGTCAAGTTTCGGCCAAATTGACTTCGTTGTTTGGCACGTATCGCCGTTTAACCATCTCATGTTCGCCCTGTCAACCGCGGTGGCCTTGATGACAAGTTTGCACGACGAGGCAGGCATTTTGAAGTTTACACGGTCCCCCTCAATAACTCCGGTTGTCCCCTCCCAGCTCATCCGCCTCGCGGTTGCCTGCGAAGCCACAGTGGCTCGGTATCCAGCAGAGCGTAATGTTGAAAAAACCACCCATCTCCCTGAGGGCTAAACGACAGTTAGCGATGGTTTTCGATGTGGTCAGGACGGATTCAAGTGATCGAATTGCAGCCTGACTGTCCGTGTAAATAGTAACATCCCTCGTGGTCAACAACATGAGTTCCCAGCCATGTCAGAGCTTCCAGGATTGCCGAAACCTCCGCCTGCAGGACACTACAGAAGTCGGGAAGACGGAATGACAAGTTAATTCCCAATCCTTCCGAATAGATACCAGCCCCAACTCCGCCGTCGGTCCTAGAGCCATCCGTGTAGATGACCATGGAGTCGGTGGTCATGAGCATGTTAACACCCCATAGATTCCTCCACGGAATCAAGCTGGTATGGTTCCGGCCAAAGGAGTATTTTGCACATGTATAATCAGTTTTCGCAGGGAGATCTAAGTTTCCCAGTATAGTCGAGTGTCCATAACTCAACGTGCGCCACTGGCCAGTTTCGCGAAGGCGTAAAGCCGTGTTAGCCGCCAGCTGTTCGCAGGAAATATCCAGAGGTAGTAGGCCGAGCACCATGTCCAATCCGGCTGACGGAGTTGTTCTAAAGGCCCCCGTTATAGCCAGCGCCGCTAGCCTTTGTACCTTATTCAGTAGGTTACAGTAGGCCGCTACTCGGAGTGCCGTCCACCACACACTAATTCCGTGCTGTAGTATAGGACGTACGACAGCTGTGTATATCCAATATACAGTTTTAGGGTGCAGGCCCCAGTTCTTACCAATGGCCTTTTTGCACGAGTAGAGGGCAACAGTAGCTTTCTTGGCCCGCTCTTCAATGTTGGGCTTCCACGTTAGTTTCCTGTCAAAAATGAGACCAAGGAACTTAGCTTTGTCGGTAGAGACCAGATTAATGCCCTCCAGTGTGGGACGTTCAATAGGAGGAATCGCGCGTCTTCTAGTGAAGAGCACCAGCTCCGTCTTAACCGGGTTTATTCCGACGCCGCAAAGGTTAGCCCACTCTGTTAAAATAGAAAGGGCATTCTGCAGTAGCCCGCTAAGGACATCAACTTACCTGTGACAGCGATGGCAACGTCATCTGCATACGCAAACCCAACCTCTTCCAGTTTTAGAAGCAGTCTGTTGATCCCTACATTCCAAAGAAGTGGAGACAGTAGTCCCCCTTGCGGGGTTCCTCTACAGACATCCCTACAAACCGACGATGTACCTAGGGTAGCGTGTATACGCCGAGATGTCAGCATTATGTTAACGAGTTTACAAAGCGACTCATCAACCTGAAGACCCAGAAGTGCCTCAATAATCGCACTAGGTCTAATATTATTGAAAGCACCCTCGATATCCAGGAATGCAACCACTGTGTATTCCTTTTGATCAAGAGATTTCTCAATATGACAGACCAAAGAGTGCAAAGCCGTGCCCATCGACTTACCGTTCCAATACGGATGTTGCGACGTGGACAAAAGCAGTGGCGGGATAGTATCCCGCAAATGGATGTCAACCAGTCTCTCCAATACTTTCAACATAGTTGAAGAGAGACTAGTTGGTCGGAGATCGCTTGGGCGCGCGTGCGAACCCATACCCGTTTTCGGGATAAAGATCACCCGCACTTTCCTCCAAATGCGAGGAACTTACACCAGCTCCAGGCAGGCCCTTAGGATACACTCTATCCAAGGATTTACGATGTCCATGCAATGCTGCAAGTCCGCAGGAATGATACCATCGGCTCCAGCCGACTTATAAGGTTCAAAGCTGGAGATTGACCGCACAATCTTCTCCCGAGATACAATGGATTCACTACCACATGGCGCTATGTGACAAGTGGAGGGGTCCCTCAGCGGGGCCGCAACCGAACTTCCAGGGAAATGTGTGTCGAGTAGACACATGATGGTTTCCTCGCTCGAAGACGTCCAAGAACCGTGTTTCCTTTGAAGTAAACTTGGCATAGATGGATTTTCCGAAATCTAGAGGTTTCGCAGGATCCTTCGATATGTTCGCAGAAGCTCCTCCATGCATTGCGTTTGGCTCCTCTTAATTCTTTCTTGAAAGAGTTTAGATGTTTTTTATATGAGTGCCAATCCGACTCCAGCCTTGAAGCCTTATTAAAGCTTCTTCTACACACAGCCCTAAGTTCGGAGATCCTAGTACTCCACCAGGCTGTTTTTTCTTTCCTGCATGTGAGGTAACCGGACATGATGAAGACACCGCTGCCTTCATAGCATCCGTGAAAGTATTTACCATATCATCCAGCTCCCGTTCGCTGCAGGGCTGACCCGATAGTGGAGGTAGCCCTTCATAAAGAGCATCACAATACTAAGGCCAGTTAGTCTTATAACTATTACAATTCGAGGTAAGTTTGAAACGACCGTCATTGAGGTGATGCGTGCGGCACTCGACCTAGTTTTTCGCTGATGCACTGAAGTTGGCCTGAGCGTCAACCCTGAAAAAAAATGGTTTTTAGCATTTTTCGTCTAATAAGCCATTTTGTCCATCGCAAAACACGGTTCAGGGGTGGTCTCGGGGATAGCCGCTTCAGGTGATTAATTATTTGTCAGAGTTCCCACAACTATGTTCCTGGTCTGACGATACGTGATTCATGCCACACTAATGAGTTGAGACACTTAGTTTCGACTTAGCCAATCAGGCAACAGCTATGCATCCCCTTCTTTTACAACGATGACTTGGACAGGACTCAGCGGAGTTCAAGTGCGTATGGTAAAATTATTTCGACTATCCTCTAATCAAACATTCTTCACTTGTTCGAACAAAAATTTTATAGACATTGCTTGCACACGAATCCAAAAAGTTATTTAAAATCGTTTCATACCTCTGATCACTATATATAAGCGTGTATGTGACCTAATGTCCTCCGGAGAGTTTTTATAGGCATTTCTTGTTGAAAATACATCGCCCAAATTTCACCATCCCAATCAAATCATCCCCTATAAATAACACCAACACTACCACGGCCGAGAGCAAAGCATCTAAGTAGCTATTGTCGTAGATTATTTATTATAGTACAAGACCTAATTCAGCAGTCGAATAATGGAGTTCGTGTCAAGGGCAAAAATAGCAGACGAGGGTTGAACTAAAGAGGGTGGTGATTTGAGCACAAGTGATGGTGAACGTTCCACAGAACCCTAAAGTTGATTAGAATTGGTATATCATTTGGATAATATCGCAATTCGTATGCTACCACGTCATAGCCGCAACAGGGGTAATTCTTTAGGGGTTTAGCAACCAAACGTAGCAAAACATACTCTCTTGAATGCTGCCATCGACTTTCAACAGTAGCGGTGTAGGCGAACAACGACCCGATTCATGACAGTTTTGCTTCACCTACGCATACAAATTCACTATGGTAGACGTGCGGTAGATGGGTAGTGGAATTCATTACGAGAAGTCATTCCTTGTTATTTTATGCACTCTCCTAACTGCCGGATATGATATCCTGTGCTCTGTCGCTATTCCGCGACAATTCATTTAACAGACACCATGCATATATTTACACATGGGGCTGTTTGAAGGACTCTTTTCTGTTGGAATGATCTGAATGGCGGACCTCACACCAGCGTGTTGCTTTTTTCTATATAAATATGGTGCTTTGGCGACACTCAAACGTAGTCTGCGTCGCTGCTTAACGAAATTAATGGTTATATTCACATAATTCATAATTCTCATCACATACCGAAATCTTTTTCCCCAAATAGCCACAGATAATACGGGTATATCTGGTGTCGTATACTGTATGGCATAAGGTGGATGAAAAGTCGCAAAAACGATAAATCTTTTATACATGAAATTAATAATTTTGCGGAAGGGAGCATAGAATAATTTCAAAAGTCATTAGAAATTTGTTTAAAAACATCACGGGCCCACAGTTCAACTGAACATTGGGGACTGATCGAAAATCCTGAAGATTAAAACCGCACAGCTTCATCATGGCTTACCGATCGATCACTTACTCATAGTTCATTATCGGCAGATATAGGTCTGTTCCTAAAACCGGTAAACAGGTTTGGTACCGGTACCAAACAATGTCAACAAATGCCGGGTTTTCGTATCTTTTTTTTAAACCATGAGCCATTTTTTTGAGTATTAGTTTTTTCCTGTTTTTTTTTAGTACCATTTTTTCGGTTTTTGAGGTACAGTTTTTCACTGTTTATACTCTAGACTTACAGTTTAGGGTACTTATATTGTTTTTGTCATGACGAAAATATGTAACACCTGAAAGGAGGCTCCGTAGGTATAGCAATGTATATATATAAATGATCAGGGTCACCTCCTGATTCGATTTAGCCATGTCTGTCTGTCTATCTGTCCGTCTGTCTGCCCGATCGCACGATAACTTTCGACAGAATGAAGCTAGAGCCTTGTAATTTTGGTCAAATGTTGGTAGTATGATCTAGTTGATTGGTATTGAAAACGGAAATGAGCAGGCCAAGAGAACGCCTACCTCCTGTACATATGTAAAATAATTAAATGTATCAATAACTCCCGATTAAATAAACATGAAAAGCTCTACCTTTGACAGATTGCTCCTAAGGGTAATATTATACTCTCCCGGAAAAAAATAAAATCGATCAGTTGAAAACTAACGGTAATTTTCTTACAAAGAACCCCGTACTACTCTACCTTTCAGGTTTTTACTAATAACTCTTAAACCAATTGACGTTGACACCTGATTTTTGGCATGTGACCTTGAGGTGAGAAGCTGCTTGAGTTTCGGTGAGCTGGCCATAATCAGATCAAAGAAACGCCTACCTTCCCTACAAATTAAAAAAAAATATCACTTTAATTACGATAACTTTTGATAGAATGACACTAGCAAGTTGAACATTTGGTAGTATGTTGGTAGTAAGATCATTAGATTAGTTTATTTTGAAAATGGGCAAGATCCGACCCAAGTAACCTCTACCTACCCTACAAATAAAAATTCAAATAAGCGGCAACTTTTGATAGAATGAACCCAGCGACTTGAAATTTTGGTCAAATGTTTGAAGTGAGATTTAACTAGTTGGTATTAAAGATAGGCCAGATCCGACCCAAGCCCCATCTCCCCTACAAATGAAACTTAAAATATGAGATAACAAAACAAATATTTGTAGTGTGGGTTAGTTAGTTGGTTTTCAGAATGGTCAAGATCCTTCTGAATGATCGCCAACCTCCCCTATAAACTGGCCATATAAGAAACTCACTTTTAATGCATATAGTCGTTGCCAATTGGTACTTTTGGTATCAGCACTAGGTCTGCACAAGTCTAGGGTATATACGCTTCGGACTCTGGTTTTTTTTTCGTGTTTTTCCCGCTTGTCCAGTAGAGTGGAGGACAAAGTCATAATTCAGGAACATGGATTGTGGCCAATCGCGTTGGGGGAGCATCAGGGTAAACCGAAATCTTGCATAATGGTTTTAAAACACGTATAACCGCCATTCTTGTTAATGCCTGTAGCAACAATGACACAGTAGTCCTAAGGTTGGAAGAAGCGGGTGAGCTGTACTCAACAGCCTCATCTTACCTGCCCTATTATCAGATTGGGATCTTTCCGATCGAATGCTTACGGGGTGCATTCGCAAGGGCAGAAATGAAAGGAACATGCTTCATCCTTGGCCGCGATGCGAATGTCCACCATAGAGTGTGGGGGAGTTCCGACACGATTATCCGTGGGGAGGCAATAATTTATCGTTACAAACCTGTTACTTTGTAATAAAGGCACCACATTATATGCGTGACTCGCCGAGTCCCGAGCCGAGTAGAAGACACGGTATGCATATCCAAGCACCTTGCGTCTCTCCCGTCCATAAATTCATCGAGTGAACAAATTTTAGCCAATGCAACGAATGCCGAGCAAGCACTCGTAGTATCCATGCACTGCGGATATTGGGAGCAATCGCCAAACGCCGAGCATTCTGTTCACTCGATGAGTCGCTGGACGGGAGTACTGACAACTCTCAATTTTTGAATCTGAAAATGTTCCCCGCCGGATCTAGAAAGTATTCTGATCCGGAGGGGGACATTTTCAGATCCAAAAATTAACAGTTCACGGTGCATATTTTACCGGAGGGGAAAGCCTATGGAGGAGAAATCGAGAAAAGTCAGTTCCATGAAATTAAACCAGTGGCTCGCAATAATGCACCCACTGAAACCGTTGCATACGGCGGCGGCTCCTGCATGATGTGGGCTTGTATTTCCCTAGAGGGAAAACTCGAGCTTATTTTCGTGCCCGCGGGAGGCCGATGAAGAGGGCTGGCAGCTCATTGGTATATTACGGACATTCCCCGTACCCACATTGTTACAGGATTTGTCGGCGAGAACTTCGTTTTGATACACGAGAAAGCCCGGTATCACACGTCGCGACCTATTTGGCAGTTCCTGGGCGAAATGAATATAAGGACAATGGTTTGGCCTGCACTCAGGCCAGTGCCCACATTGTGACAAGATTTGTCGGCTAAAATTTCGTTTTCATACACGAGAAAGCCCGGTATCACACGTCGCGACTCATTTGGCAGTTCCTGGGCGAAATGAATATAAGGACAATGGATTGGCCTGCACTCAGACTTAAATCCCATCGAGCACTTGTGGAACGAGCTCAAGAGAAGTCTCCGGGCCAGAAATACAGTCCTTTGAATCACAGAAGAATTGCAGGCGGCTTTAATAGAGGAGTGGAACGGAATTCGTCAAGACACCATTAAAAAGTTGATCAGATCAATGCAGAACCAACTGCAAGCTGTGATTCGAGCTAGGGGGAGGCAAATAAATTATTTTAAGTTTTTTGACAGTTTTTATTTTTATACAATTTAGGTATTTCACAAACTATTTTCCTGAAGTCCCATTTTCCCAACGTTTTCAAGCAGATACAATTAATTTAAAAAGTATTAGACAAACGTTGATAAAAATAGCACCAATTTAAAGCTAAGGCCTCAAGCTTTTAAACGAAATATGATTTTTATAAGTAAATAATGCCTTTTCCGAAAATCAGATACATGAATGCGCGCTTCCGCTTATATGGGTTGAGTTGATTTGGTTGCTCGCGAGTCTATATGCATCGTTTGTCAAAAGGCAGATGAAATATAAGCAGAACCGGAATAATACTATACAATGCACCTGAGCTCGGTTCTACATCAATTTTCCCTTCATTAAGTCACTGAGTTTTACTCTTTTAATTTTGAAATTCTCACTGCTCACAAATCTACACATACGCTTGCAACGACTGCAGGTGTATAATTACTTACAGAAATAGAAGAGAAAAAAAGCTTCCTAAGAGGCATCAGCACTATGCGTCTCAATCGATAAAATCTAACTCTGCATGTCCTGTATGCCTTTCGCAAAATGGCTATCAATGTTGCATCAAGTGTGCATTATAACAACTTGATGAAGATTCTTGTTAATATGGGTACGCTTGTCGTTCGGTGCTATTGCATTATGCACGAGCCACACGTGGATGCATGAAGCTATGTCATGTGCGGCAGCCGCTCATTCAGGGACGACTTGATTAGCGTGAATCCTTTAATTACGAAAATTATAGAGCGGAAAATAATGTTCATACGTAACTGCCTATCTCGGTAAATGCAAAATGAAAGGCGTACGAATGACTGACAGGAAGCACTAGGCTTTGTCAGCAACAAGTTATTGTTACTTCTAACGGCAAGTTAATGTTTAATAGTAAGTTATGCGGTAAGTTACAGTAGGTATTTCGTTTGGTTTACCGTGTGTATTATTTTATTATTATTTCTGGGAATTACATATACAGACGAGAACGGATAAGTGCAACCTCCTGGGACAACGAAATTGATTGCACTTACCCGTTTTTCCACTTATCCATTGGAAAGCCGAGAACGGGTAAGTCCAATCCCCTCTGGTAACGAAACTAAAGTTGCACTTATCCGTTTTTCATACGTATTGAGCAGAGATGGGCCAGTAAAATTGAATCAATTCGATGGTTTTATAGGAAATTATTGGTAAATATCTGGAAGTAATTGCAATTTCTCCTGTAGATTCCTCATACATGGAAACTGTGTTTGCACAGTTGCATAAGCTGAGCTTAGAAGAAAGAGAAATTTGGACCTGTCTTTAATATTTTTCTCGTAACTTCTAAATCGTATCTCGGATATAAAAACTGAATAGGATGTAAACTAATGAGCGTGGAATTCTGCGTCCAATGCAGTGCTCAAAGTCGTATTTAAATTTAGCTGAATAGTCAAAAGTGATAGTCAAAAATTGATAATTTTTGAGGCTTTAAAAAATCACATTTTTTCAATTGAGTTTTTCCGCAATACGCCAAAAATTCAAAACTTTAATAACTAATACAACCAGTAATGTAACAATTGGACAGGTGTAATGAACCACCTGTAATGAACCATATTATGGTCTGGTAGTGCTGCTCCCACCGGCAGATCGAAGTAGCACCTGATGAGTAGTGATCTGTTGGTGGTACGAAACCAAAGCCCGAGGGTCCCATTACACCCGGACCCAGGTGCGATCACGTGGGCATCCGATCCGTCCGCCAACCATTCCATCCTTATCGACTATTTTGTTTTATTCCCCATTTCCCCTGTTTGTGTTGTCTTCCCCAAGCCTATGAATTTTTGTTAATACATAAAGGACAGGGGCAACGAGCGGCGAAAACCCCGCCCACATCTCCCGAACTGAGCTACAGCAAGCATAGACCACTGCTCAGCTCGTTGAGGAGCCTTTTCTTCGCCAAATGGCACTGCCCGACCTTCACGTTCACCATGTTCACCCTCCGTCCCCATGGGCTTCTTCGGATGCCCACCAAACCGTCCGTTACACAGGCTTTAGGCAAGTTAATCTTCATAAAAAAGCCGATGTTAGTTAATGTTCACATTGCGGCCAAAGCATTCGATTTCAGCTCAATCTGGCCAGTTCACTTGATCTTAAACTGTCAGATACAAGTGATGTGATGAGTTTTAACATCACACCTTGATTTTTGAGATCGAATTGATCTGGTCTCTAGTGTGAACCTAATATTACATTAGGCGTGTTTTTTTTTTAACTGCGGTGAAGGTTAATTGGGGTTATCCGGGTTAACTTAGCACAAACAACAAGGGTATGTTGTTTGTATAATGTGTGTAAGTTAACCCGGATAATTCCCAATTATCCAGCACCGCGGTACAAAAAAAAATACGCCTTCAAATACATTCTGTCAAAAAAGTACCGGGAATCAATCCTTAAAAAAGCCTGCCCGACAGGATTGTCAATATTCTTTTTGTCGCTAAGTTGGCACAAATGTCCTCTATACTGTCACGGAGTTTGACAGTCATCTGTCATTTAGTTTGTTTACAGTACTCGATATTGTCAGTTCATCTCAAGTGTGTTTTGCGATTTTTGCAATGGATGACAATATCGAACAAAGAATTTGTCTTAAATTTTGCGTTGCAATTCTGACCCCACATTCATAAAACGCATTGTAACTGGTGATGAGACATGTTTGACATGCAAACCAGTCAACAAACTTCGGAATGGCGCCTTCCAACAGAGCCGAAACCGAAAAAACCACGTCAAAGTCGATCAAAAGTCTAATGTTGACAGTTTTCTTTTATTACCGTGGTGTCGTGCACTCATAATTCTTGTCCTAAGGTCAGACGGTTAGTAAAGAATATTATTTTTCGATTGAGAGAGCAAATTCGTTGAAAAAGGCAAGATTTTTGGAAAGAAAACTCTTGGATTTTGCGTCACGATAACGCACCATCACATATGTAATTCTATCATTGTGAAGGAATTTCTGACCAAAAACTCAACAAATACCATTGAACAACCACATTCTACCATATTCACTTGACATGGCTCCGTCCGACTTTTTTCTCTTCCCAAAACTGAAATTACAACTTCGAGGCACCCACTTTCAGTCGATAGAAGACATAATTGAGAATTTGCGGCAATTCGCAAAACACACTTGAGATGAACTGACAATATCGAGTACGGTAAACAAACTAAATGACAGATGACTGTCAAACTCCGTGACAGTATAGAGGACACATTTGTGCCAACTTAGCGACAAAAAGAATATTGACAATCCTGTCGGGCAGGCTTTTTTAATGATTGATTCCCGGTAGTTTTTTTGACAGAATGTAAAAATGCAACTCAAACATTACATCAGGCAGAATATTGCAGCAAAGAGTGAATCGCAGCTAATATCTCAGTCTAAAAAATAAAACTAGCCCGGTAAAATGATATTCATTGTTAAATAGATATAAGAAGATATTGGCTACTCGCCCTAAAGGTCGCAGTGCCCACCAACTGAGGACTATTGTGCCACAGCCAATTTTTATTATTCAAGCAAAAGACCTTCCACCACTCGTACGAAGATTAGTCTATCTTTTACAGGGATTTTCCTCATAACAGTAGGGCACGTGGTGAACTGACCGAAGAACGTCGGGCATACACATAAACTGTGACATGTGGTTTTAACATCCTCCAAACAATGACGACGCTCCGTCTCCTTACACAAACCCATCTTGTTTAGATGAAATCTCACCCAGTGGTGGCCCGATAGGTAGCCCACAAGAAGTCTTAGATCGGCTCTACTCATGCGGGTGGTATCTACGTAGTTGAAGGATCTCATTAACTCCTTTGATTGCCACAGTCCTGTAAGGTTGTCTCAATAGCGCTGTCGTATCCTTTTAAACCAATCCATTCCCAAGTAACATTTTAAGTAGCAAATACCAGTGTTTTCGATTCTGCCACTATATGAAGTTGCTGCTACGTTTTTGGTACTAGAGTTGCAACTTCATGGTAAGAAATCCTGTAACGTAGCTCGCGGAACGTTCCAGCATAGTGGCAGTTGGACCATTTTAGTGGCATTATTTTCTGATTTTAATATGGTTCTAGAGTGGTGATTTTTCATAACCTGGGACTTGAGAAAAATGTTGCCACTATATATTACACAAATGCAGGTGAATGTTTCGTGTTGGGCACCACAATATGGTTACTTCCTAGTGAGGAACTATAAAGTACCTTTTTAGGTGGCGAAATCGTGACATTACTATCATTATTTCTACTATAAAGTATCCAGATAATCGCCATCTTTTTAATTCTTTTCAGAATTGAATATCGAAAACCTTTAAAAAAATAGATATGTTTGAACTATTAGGAAGAATTTGTTATTGTTTAAGCAAATAGGCATTATTACCCACCAATTTAAGGCAAAGAAACCCTAAATTATAAAAAAAACACAATTTCATTTTATTAATTTTTCCATATTCTACTTCGAAATTTAAAGGATATTTGAAAGGCGTTGTAATTTTTCGAACTACAATGTCAACTTTCACAATGAAATTTCCTTGGCATATATTTTTGTTCTTAAAAAGATACGCTGATGGTCATTATGTTCTAAATATTAAATTCATATTTTCAATTCTTATTCGAGAATAAGTTGGGACCAACAATGCAATTCATACATGTTTATTAAATACATATACATTTAATATGTTTATTGAATTGTATTAATCATTTCCAATACACACTCGCAAGTTATGTTTGTATGGAAAAAAGGGATCTAATAAAGTACCAGGTACGTGTTTGGGTAAACATTTTCACTAGTTTGGTACGTCCCAAACACGTGGCAAAATTGGTGGCGAAATCGAACCAATCACCAACCCTTTCATTCCCCATTTTAGTAACATTTCCGTGGCAAATACGTCCCTATTACGTACCGATTCACAGTAACCGCTAGTTTCAAAGGAGAAACTGGAGTGGCAGCTACGTGACTGGAACCAAAAATGCTAGTTGGGTTATGATTGCCCTTGCTGAAGCTAAGCCCAGACGACAAAAGTGTTCAGGCCCGCGAAAATTTGATGATGAGCGTTGCCTTGCAAATTCATCCGCTGCTTCATTTCTCTCAATGCCAATAGAAAAATATTTGGTTGACGGTCGCCAGACATTGGAGAAGTTCATGACACTCTTTCACCAGTTTGAAGAGAGCCTATGTGGAGAGAGAGGGAGGTCTGGCTATTGTTTACTAGAATTATCCTAGCACAGCCCTCAATAGTATGGATTTCGGCTTGAACGCTTATCCATGTGTTGGGTCCAAAGACGCCCGCACCACATGATACTCCTGGGGTCTGTGCAAAGATTGCCATTTTCCCATTCCGAGCGATATGGGATGAGAGCTATGAATTTATTACCGAATCATAGCTCCGTAGTCATCCAATCTGATCTTAGGCAGATTTGCATGCCAGAAATTGGTTTCAGTGTTGTAGCAATAGCGCCGTCATGTCATTGCTGTGGTAGACACCCGAAATTATTTATCTGCGTATATGCTATAGTGGTCAGCACCGGAACTACTATAGCTCTGATAAATGTCAAAATGCCGACCACGAGTTTTTATTCGAGTTAACCTTGCCACGAGTAGACGAGTATGATTGGATTTGCTTTATTATTGTAGAATTAAAAGTAAGTGATTTAAGTTACTCTAAAATTACTCTGAATTAACTATTGAAATGATTTGTTTACAATTTAATTATAGCCGCGAAGCAATTGTACGGTTCAAAACCAAATTTTGAGCGGCATACAGCTCGGCCATAGACCCATAATAATAAAGCTGTCGAAATATTGTATATATTTTTCTTATCCGCTACAAAAAGTTTTGAATTTAATTCTACACATGTGATTAATATCACTATTGCATACAGCAGAGGTTAGATGTATCCTAAGAACATTGAGAGCTGCTCTTACTAGATATAGCATTGGAAAATAAAAAATATGTGTGCACAAGTGTGTTTTTTTTAATAAATTTAAAATTAGGATTACATAAAGTTATCACGATTTATTTAAAAAAAAATAGAGATTTTTTTCTTTCTAATAAAATTAAAATGATATCTAGGTGAAAACTAGAGAAAAGTCAGACAAAACAGCAAGATTTTGGCTGTGCGTGTGCACACATTTTGATTTTATTTTTCGGCGCTATGTATATCTAGTAAACAATTTACTTGATTTAAATAAATAAATAACTGGCGCAACAGTCCAATTTGAATCACGGCCTCGAGATGAGTTAGCATCATCTCATTTTCTAGATCGTGACGGTTTTTGTGCCGAGGTATGTGATCAGCAACACGCTCAACCGAGTTATTTACCCCATAATGGGTACTCATTTAACAGCTGAGTGGGCTCATAGTCCGACACGTAAATCCCCGGAATCGAACCGGGGCCCAGTGCTAACCGTTGCGCCATCCGGACTACAATGACTACCTGATTTCCCCGGGTTATTTTTCGTTTTATTGCAAAGTTCAACCTGGTGTCATTTTTGAGTTACTGTATTTTAATTAAAGGTTGGCGATTTTGCAAAGCTTAAAATGATATCGCGGACGCCCCTATTATGAAAAAAATCGCTTAATTGTTTAGCTTGAAATCTTCAACTTTTATTTAATCAGTTTTTATTTGGAACATCCGTTTCAAAGATCTGTGAGCTCGAAAGTTGATAAAATGTGATTTTTCTAAGCCTCGAAAATTATCATTTTGTGACTATCAATTTGGACTATACTGCTGAGCCAAGATTCGGCTTTCAGCAGTGCATTAGACACAGATTTGAGAATCTAAAATTATATTTTCGAAAATATTCCTATTGTATATACGAGTATAGCACGTTTATTACGTGTTGTATTTGGTGTAGTGTTCTAAATTTACAATGAAATGAGTTTAACTCGATCAGAATATTTTTCTTTCATACTCATTCAATAAATGAAAAATTGACAATGCTTGGAAAAATTTATAACGAAATTCTCGTCCCCGTCAAAGCAGCCTTGCTGAATGTGTTCATTCCATTCGGATGACACTTAATTTTCATTTGCTACTGTTGTAGCATTTCAATTCGTTGCAATAATGTCACAGCGACAAGTGCTTTTGATTACATATCGCATATGGCACTAAGGTAATTTATTCATCGGGAAACGGAACACAATTTCAATTAAATTGCCAGGGGAAAAAATAGCAATGCTAACTTAATTAATGTTTCATGTTGAATGCGAACAAATCAACCATTTTCATTGCAAAAATAAATGTAGAGCATGGAGAGGTACATAGTTGACATAGCGTTTTATTTTTACAATTTCAGGAAAACTGTCACGGTTCGTATTTAATGTACAATAGATTGGTAATTTACCAATTAGCTAGCGGAATTATTATGACCGATTGATTGTCCTATGTCCTAGCACTTCGATGAAAAAGATCCTGGATATTGCGTTATGTATAGTTTGATTTGCAAAAGGTGACTAGATGGACAGGCTATGCGTACCAGCAAATTGCATCATCTTAAACCATTATATGCGAACGAAACGTCAATTAGATTGACGCGCTATGTCCCGCAAGGGGTTAAGGCAAAATAGTATGCGTTTATTTAATTGGCTAATTGCTGGACAAAGTCCTAACATTAAGAATGTAAAGAGGATTCTATCTGTTTTTGTTACGCAGAATGTATATTAAACAAAAGAGGGATATTGAAGTTAAAATAAACATTCCTTGAATACGAATCTGACTATTTCATCCCTTATAGTCCACCCTCCAATCAATTCGGATAACATCTCATCAAATCTGCATCCGTACGCCATTGAAAATTATCCTCCTTTAAAACCGGAAAACGATTACCGATATTGCACCATGAAACTGACTTTACCAATCTATCCAATTTGAAATTACGGCACTCATCTTCTTGAATACAAGATAGGACGACTAACGGTTAGAATGTCATTCACGACAGTGGTACTACACAGTACGGTATGGTGGAACCCCTTTCACCTTCGGATTCCTAATTGGCTCTAATCAAAACTAATTTCGAGCTGTTAATTTGCATTTGACAAAAGGATACGGTTCAAATATAGTGGAATATTTGCATATCATACAGACAAGAGAACTCCTTTCGGGTTTTCATCCGATAATCCTCTTGCTTCGTAGAATGAACGATAAAATCGGTCTAAGATGAAGATAGTGGGACATGGAGCGTTGAAGGAAATTGTGGTTTTGTATTAATTGCTACGTATATCACAATGTTTGAATAGTAGCCGGTGCTTTGATACAGGCTTGAATTTTAAATTTATTTTTGGAAGTTAATTTTATAATAATGATCGTCGTCAAATCAACAGTACAGTCCACGTTTGATTGTACTCGTATTTACTCCCGGATCGTGAAATATTTTCTTTTTGTCTGTGAGTCGCTCCACGCCTTTTTTATGGGATTCAGTTCAACATTAATGCCTTCTTTAATTATCGCTTTTAAACGACGAGTCGGTAAGTTACAACTGGAGGCGACGGTTTACAAAAACCGTATACCGCCGTTTAAACCAGTGTGGCAAAAACAAAGACCTGCTATTGGTATTGTTATAATGTCAGCAATAGGGCCGATCAAAAGCTGAGGCGAGGCAGCGGGCCATCTAGGGTGACTCCGAAAGGGCGCCAAAGAGTGCGCCAAGAGGAAAGCCGGATTTAGGAGTGAATTTTGTCAATTAAGAGCTGGATATAATTCCATTTAGTTTTAAATATTACGTCATCCGCTTGATTGTGATTCTCGCAGTTCAAATTGATACGGGCAAATGATTCAATTTCGATTCTTGGAGGTTCATTACCCAGTGAGAAACTGACTTACTGACAGGCCCGGCTCTATACCATATGAGTAGACTGTGCATTTGAACAGGGTGGCATTATGTCGAGGTGCGATATCTCCAATCTAATTACTCAATTGCCCTAATCCCTTGTGGGGCATAGCGCGTCAACTGTTCCATGTGGCCCAGTTGGCGTTTCGTTGGCATCAGCTAGTTTAGGAAAATGCAGTTGCCGGCATGCACCTCCTGCACACCCATGGCCACGAACGTCGTCGTGGACGAGATTCGAACCCGAAACGCCGGTACTGATGCTTCAACACACTGCGCTTCCGGCCGCCCCAAATATCTTCAATCTAGTAATTAATTAAACGTTAAACGTTTGAAAAATCAAAAGGTACCCGTAATGTAGGTCGAAAAAAATTTCTTTTGTGACCACGGCAACGCGTACCTATGTCCGATGGGCAATCAGAGATTCAATGATAAAATCACACTGACCCTATATTGGGCGCCCAATATTTTCGAGCTTCTGCGATCATTTTTCGACTATTTGCAACGGTAAATTTTCGCTACATCATGGGATAAAAAACCGTAAGTTGGCTTTAAGCTCTTAGAAGCTTTCGGTTTTTGGCTAACGTCACTGAGCGCATAGTCGACTACTCGTTTTGACTTTATTAACTAGATAAAGTGACACTGATCGCACATTGGGCGCTGGATATTTTGGGGATTTTTCGGCAATATTTTCGATGGATTTTGTCGATGTACGTAAACCTATACCCTATCGGTGCCGGCGTTACCATGTGGTAACGACTGAAAAATCACTCCTGGCTGGACACCTGAGTCAAATAAATGGTTTTTTGAGCTCAGGGTAGCCGAGTGTATAATCCATGTGAAGACAATTTCCAAATTCGAAAAAAAAAACAGTTCTGGCACTATTCAGGTTAAGACGAACTTCCAAAGTGACACTGTCACTGATGTCAAAAATAAAACTTTAACCACGTTGATACGTAGTCCAACTTCTTTTGCAGCGGTATCGAGTGTACGCAGAAGTTCTTCTGCATCGGCAAATCTTCGGGACATGATGTTGATGTTGTCGGCGTACGCTGCTAATTGTGTCGACTTGATGAGTAGCGTCTTGCTGGTGTCCATATTCATAGCCCGGGTCGCGTATTTCAGTGATAGATTGAAAAGCGTCGGTGCCAGTCCATCGCCCTGCTTCAGACCAGTGCGTGTTTCAAATAGATCAGTAAGTCTATTATGGATCCTAACCTGCGAGACGGAGCTGGTCATCGTCATCTTTGTCAGTCGCACTAATTTTGCTTTTATACCATATTGCATAATGATGTTGTACAGTACTCCACGATCGATACTGTAGTACACCTGCTTGAACTCAACAAAGACTTGGTATATGTCTACGTTGTATTCCCAGCACTTCTGGAGTATCAGTTTGACCGTAAAGAGCTGACTGGTTGTGGAGAGACCAGGTTTGAAACCGCCTTGATATTCGCCAATGATGCGTTCTGCGTAGGGTTTTATTTTATTTTCCAGAATTTTCGTCAATATTTTATAGGACATACAGACTGGTGATACGCCCCTGTAATTCTCACACCGACGCTTATCTCCCTTTTTGTAAATTGGACAGATGATTCTTTTGCGCCAATCGTCTGGGATCACCTCCAATGGCTGCCAAAGTCATGTTTACCATGCATTGCCTTTGCCTTTCATTTGACGATCTTCGCTTGGTCTGACTTCACCAGACACAAAGGAGCAAATGACTGACCCTTTAATTTGAGCGCATTCAAACCATCATCTGCTTTGCATACGGAAACCAGCAAAGGACCATTTTTTGCCTCTGAAATAAGTACGGAGTGAATCGACTTGCTGATGGTGTAAATTAGCAATATCAACCAAACCTCTACCACCGATGTCACGGCACACGAGACGACGATGCAGACACATTCGTTCCACTGACGATTTCCGGCGTTGCATTCGGAATTTGGACATCATAACGAGTAGACTTTCAATATCCGCCAACGATGTGACATTGTAACAGACTGTTTAATGAACATCCGAAAATGTCCATGGGGACGGAGCCTAAGGTAGCATAATGACTGTGAAGGTCGAGTTGTGCCACCTGGCGAAGAAAAACGGCCCCCAACGACCTAAGTAGCGGCCTATGCTTAGTTTAGCTCAATTCGGGAGACGTGGGCTGGGTTTTTCGCCACTCGTTGCCTTGTCCGTTACGTATTGTTAAAATCTATAGGCCTGGGGAAGACGTCACTAATATGGGAGGCTAAAATGAGGAATAATCAAAAATGGAGCAATATGGATGGAATGGATAACGAACGGAGCAGATGCCCTCGCGCTCGCAGTGGTGTCCGGGTGTAATGAGCCCCTGGGCCTCAGCTTTCGTACCACCGACAGATCATTACTCATCAGGTGCAGCCTTCGATCTGCCGGTGGAAGAAGTACTAGCAGACCAGAAGATTGTTCACTACAACATGCCACGAGACTATTTCAAATGAATGTGTCAGTGAAGGAATGCGATATAGGATGATCGCACTTATTTTGTTCCTTCCCAGTAAGTTGAATTTTAAAACCAATTTCAAGCTGCGCCAGAACATAACCAGCAATCCTTCTCTTAACGCATCTATACTGGTGAGCTCACCTTGCATAATTACAAGGTATATTTATAAAAGTCTGCCTCCGACATTATCCCTATGTGAATATCATCCAAGATGAAGGCCGGGTGCGGTGCGTGAACGCCTTTGCGAATGGCACGAATTCGTCATTTGTCCAACCCGAAGTCCATCCGAAAGTCAGAGATATTTTCGGTGATCCCAGCAAACTTTCAAGATGTGCGTCGTTTCCCGTGAAATTTTATGTCATCTAAGTACATCAGGTAAGTCAGCTCGAATTTTGAACACATTCCAAGAAATCATGCTTTATGGAATAGCCGCACTGTCTGTCTGATTTCAAAAGTGGCGAGAGAGGGTTCAGCGCCATACAAAACGAAAGAGGGCTTTAAGAGTCCCCTTGGTATATGCCCCTTCGAAAGTGCAAGTTTGAGGAAACATATTGCCTTCGGTTGAAGACACTGAGGGTGTTCTGCGCCATCCTTCCATCATTTTTGTCAAGAAATTGATTAGATCTGGATCTGCGTGGTACATGTGGAGGACCTTGATTAGCCAGCTATGGGGGATGCTGTAAAACGCTTTGGCGTAATCGATGTAGCAGTAATACAGATTCATGTGATTGCATGTTGCTTTTCCTACCATAACCGACTTGACCGTGAGTTATTCCTTGCAACCTCTAGATTCGACTCGGCAGCCCTTTTGATCCTCGGCAAGTATATTGTCCTGCTAGAGGTACGTGTAGATTCTCTCACTAATAATGGATGTAATGTAAATACTTGTACAGCGTCGCATAGCATGTTATTGGTCTTGTTTCAGTAGGGCTCCCCACTGTCTCCCGTTTGGGTAACAAATAGGTTACACCTGCTGTGAGGAAAACCACTTTTGAACCGCTGAACCGTGACTTCATATCAGGCAAGCTGACATAGCGGGTGGTTTCAGCAGTGATCCACTCAGTATGCTGAGTGTGTTCAGCGGGAGTTTGTTAAAGTCGACCCAGTACTGTTCCGTGTCAGTCACCGAGAAGTAGTGGGGGCTGACCTGCTGATCCCCGTTAATTAACTTGTAGAAGTTCCCCTGGCTTTGATGAAAGGACGAAACGTTAATTAGTGCTTTTAGGAATAGTTGACGCACTATACGCCACAAGAGGTTAGAGCAAAATAGTATAAACCTAAAACTTAAACCAATTTGATCAGTCAATGTATTTAAACAGTCGATGGATTTCTTTTGGAGATAATACATTACTCGAATTATAATTAAAAAAACATTTAAATGTATCATTAAACGGGGTTAATATGAAAACCCTCAACGTGCAATATACTCATCCCCGCTTACATCAAGCAGGAAGTGGAAAACAGTTCAAAGATGTCAGTTGTAGACTGCCACTGAATATACTCGGAACATGAAATGGGGTGGACCACTAGCCGCCACAAAACTGCAGTATTAATTCATGAGATACTAGACTTGGCATCAGCATCAATGTAATGCTTGCATAAAGCAAGGCATAACTAGTCGTAGCATCCACCATCGCCACCAAATTTCGATTTTTTCAACCCTCTATGGACAACAAGCAGCCGCACACACCCCCGCCACTCAAACTTCAGGAATGGACCATGGTCTGATCCGTGTGGCAGGATGTTGCCCGAGTCTTATTTATTCTACATGTGGCCTGCAGCATTCCACACTCCTGCTTGCCACTTGCTCGTCGGATTGCAGCAGTCTGGAGTGTTAGGGAGAGCAACAGGCTCCTTGAGGATAAACCCAAATGCTGTGACGGGGATACATGTGTTTAGGCGGATAAATGTATGTACATATTTTTGGGCAGCGTTGAGGGCAGGAATTGGGCAAAGCAACTGCCAAAAAAGAAACACCACGGGGGGTGAGTTGTTGGCAGTAGCCATGGGTTGTTGTCTGACTGCTTTCGCTTTGGCTGGTTCAATATGCCGCTATGCTTGAAATTTTAGGGAAAATTCTGCTTTGCTGTGAGTGTTGTCGATAAAAATGGTTAGAACTCCTGATGTACTCGTATTAACATGGAATGATTCATAGGAAAGACTAAAAAAAATTTCCTTGCTAGGAAGCTTCTACATTACTTTAGTAATGCTTATTTTTCGGCAGAAGATTTTTTAAAACAATTACAGACAGGCATATTAAGGAAGCTAACACCAGCCCATTGGTATGTGGCAACTCTAAAGTCGCTCGGCAGCATCCCGCATCACTTCTGCTCGTTGACTATGGCTGCTTTGAATTTTATGCGATTTTCTGCGGTAGTTGCGAAAGTCGAGTGTTGATTTTTACTTTTGGCTAGTCGGCGTTATGCTATCGCTAATGCTGGAAATATAACCCCTAGAGAGGTCTGGCAGCCAGTCTAAAAGGAAAACGAGACAAATGCATAATGGGCGACTATGTAAGGGTGGGAGCTGAGTGACGTTACGTCTGCAGCTGCAAGTATGCAACATGGTGCCGTTCTGTTGAATAGCACCATAGTTGTTGCCTGCTTGTTTTCGGACTGATTTTTTATTGCTAAGCACCAAAAAGTTTTTGGGTCAAATTTTCTCAATTTTTTTTTCTGTTTCTACACCGAAATGGAGGACTTTTTTTGCCTGTTCAGCTCTATACTCGACGTGGCTTATTGCCGGGGCCGTGTGGCAATGCCTGGCATAAGGGGATGAAAAGCAAAGGCAAACTGTTTAGCCTTTTAAGTGCTGCTGTGTCAGAAGTGAAGGTTCCTGCTTTTCGCTTTAAAAAATAAAATTTCAGATGGATATTCGTGAAGTTGAAATGGGTTTTAGGGAATTAACTTTTTTTTTGGACTGTTGTAGCACGCTGGTACAGCCGAACAGAGGCCGACTGACGGTGATGTGAAATCATTCAGGTTTGCATGTTCGGATATGGATATTTGAAGGGCTTCCTTGTTGTGTTACTGATTCGTTCTTTTTTTTTATTTTGTTCATTCTGGAAAAAAGGATTCCTTTCAATTTTTGTAATGCTTTGACTTTTGTAATGGGTTTATGGATGTAATTCAATTTGTTTGATAGTGATGCTTTTTTTAAGGTTTGTAAGATGAAATGGATTAATTTTTCATATCCTGTTGAGGCAAACATTAGACGGATATGGGCAGCTTCGAATTGTTGAATAGATGGCAAAGTCATGTATGAAATCATATTAATGAATGGCCGAGTAATTTATCTGGTGTGTGTTCGTATAAGCCTAATCAATGGATTGATGAATACATAACAAATATTAGGGCTCAACTCCAGTGCTACAAAAAAAATATTGTGATTTCTGAGACTATCAAAATTAATGTAAAGATTTCAAGAAGCTAGATCTCTTATGGATAAGTCGCAAACGAAGGAAAACTCGACGGAAACTCACAAATGAGAAAGGCATGTAGCACACAGCTTTAGCTGGCGTTTCTGAAGGTCGTTAAAGAAACTCAATTAAACTCATTAAAGCAAAATTTCCGTAAGTTAAAGTGACGAGATAGGATAATGCATAGAGAGATAAGCATAGAGGATCCTGTGAACAATTGCTGATACATACTGCTATTCACATAGAGGTGCAGGCTAGCGCAAAGCTTTTATTGATGTCTCGAACTAAATTGAAGAATCAACATAAGTGTCACCACACACTGTCGAACGCCAACTCGAACACGAACCTGGTACAAATGTCCTCTGACACACACACACACTTTACATAAATGGATGAAAGTCGGTCCACTTGTGCTAGGTTCGTGTGCGAGTTTGTGTTCGACAGTCTGTGGTGACACTAAAGCCGAACGTACACCATCCGGAATTCTGGCTGGAAAACCTGATCAGGCCCGGCCTTGAGGAATTCCGGATCGAGTATTTCTGCCTCAGGCCTTTCAGGCGGTCGGATGCATAATTGGAAATCGATCTTAGCGCCATACAATGAAAGTATCTATGTATATATTTGAATGAATTGTACGGCATTCTACTTTCAATGGCTAAGTTTCAGATACACACCTGAAAGGCCTGTCCGGCGGCCTGTTTGGCCGCGTGACCAAAATGAATTTTCGCTGCAGTTTATTTCAATAGACCAATGTATCTGAGACTTGGCCATGGAAAGTAAAATTCAATTCAGTAGATAGAATGATACTTCGAATCTCTGGCGATAAGATCGATTTTCAATTGCGCAAAGGCCTGTCCGGCCACCTTAAGGCGGCACATACCATTCACGATCCAGAATTCCTCAAGGCCAGGCCTGATCAGCCTTTCCGGAGAAAAATTTCGGAACATGTGTGGTGGAGGCCTGGCGGGAACGATTTTACTTCCGGCCGCCTGAAAGGCCAATCCGGCCGCCTGAATGCGGCCTGAAACGGCCATACACGATCCGGAATTCCTCAAGACAAGAATTCCGGATGGTGTACTCGTATGTTCGGCTTAAGATAGTACGATCGACCATTTGAAGCGCGGATGTTCTAGCAGAGGACAAGATCGAGCCATCTTGAAGCCAGGAGCGCAACTATAAAAGCTTCGACATCTGTTGCAGAGAGAGTTCAGTCGTAATAAGCGAGAACGGTTTGGGAACGGAAGTTCAGTATTGTAGCGGAAATCGTTCCGAATAAACGACTAATCAGGACGATTTCCGCTTTATAACTGGATTTTCGTTCCTGGCCCGTTCTCGCTTACTACGACTCAACTGATTGTAAAATCGTGGTGCGGTTATCGCGGAAATATTTGTTTAGTTCGTCATTTGCACACACTTCGTGTCGAATAAATTGTGTTTCTTTTAACCGAAGTGCGTTTTATCATTGAGCACAGAATGCCATACGGGCTGTTGAGATTTTAACAGCTAGAATTGTTTACGTTTGCACATTCAAATGAGTCAATTAAACTGGTCACAAGGAACAGAGTTCGAAGGAAACAGATCCGAAATCAACTCAACCGCAAAATAATGCTGAGAGGTGACGTAGAATCCAATTGATACTCAATTGCCCTAATCCCTTGTGGGGCATAGCGCGTCAACTGTTCCATGTGGCCCAGTCGACGTTTCGTTGGTATAAATTAGTTGCGGAGAATACAGTTGCCAGCATGCACCTCCTGTCTCGTAGAATACAATTGAACAGGTGGCAGAATCCCGCCAAGAAAATCCGCTGACTTACTACTGCATTAGCTCCGCTGTGGCCATGGCCCGACGTCGGCCTGTCGCGCCACGAGGATGATGAGCTGCGCTGTGGACTGCATTATCATATTTTGAGCGTTGCATATGCTAAGGTTAAATTTAGTGTCCCGGATAGCTAACTGGCAGTTTAACCAGACATTTTTCGGAACAAAAGGGACCCAAGTAAATTGCAGCATGAAACCGAACAGTGAATGCTCCAGTGAGTTTGGTTTTTCTTTGGCGGTAAAATTTGCTAGTATGCACTTTTTACTCTTTCGCAGGGTTCCGGCATCTAAAAGGGTCCCCGTAAGTTCCGTAAGAAATTGCCGCACCTCACATTTCTGTTGGCTTTTGCTACTTGTATTCAAAGATTTCCAACACCATTTGGCCTCTCTTATCCTAAACACTGAAAGGCGATGAGAGAATATCCACTATCCGAATTACAATCACAAAGTATTATTAGGCCATATTTATAGGGTTTCGATGGTGCCTTCCTGCTTGTCATTTCATACCACTGTGGCTTCGCGTTACTGTACCTGTGGTGTTGGCACCATTCTGGCGGTATATTCTCAGCTTCCTTCTGCAGGTAGCTCGGTTTGGGATCGTATCATCGCCGAGATTAATGCGTTGTTGTTGCTTCTTCATCTGATCGATCTACGTGCGTTTCCGTCTGCCTCGGGTGTTGCGTCAAACTAGTGAAACATATCGCGACGGGTTTTTTCGAACACCGAACGGCACGTTATTTCCAAACACCGGACGATTCTGGGTAGAGATTCGTTCGGCTGTAAGGGGCGGAAAACGGTGTAGAGGCGGCATGGGTAGGGTTAGGTATTACCTCTTACCTCTCCTGGCGCATCTATTCATTTATCCCACGTTGATGGCATCCCTTGAAACCATTGGCTGGAAAAAAGGATGGACACAAAGTACCTAGCTCTTTGATCAGAAGGATAGCAATATATACTTATTTGAATTAAAGTCGAACTGTACTTGGTCAATTAAGAAAATCATTATCGCCAGCACGGCTGTGTTGACTTTTTAAATTGCACTCGGCATAGTAAACACTAAAAAGCCGGGGGATATTTACGAATGTGATAAAAGCAAAGGAATATTCCTAGTTTGACAGCGATCTGTTATCATAGAATGTCAACATCAACAATTGTAGAGATTCACAATGGCGATGCTATGAGCGGTTTGCATCTGGGCTAACTTACGTTCCTGGCAGTTAACATTTCGTGTGTATGGGTGTTAAACAGCTTCAAAATTCAAAAGATGCTGCATGAGGATCAAAGAAACGGCAAATTGTTCAGCGGTATTCTACAGTACCCACCGAATTTATATAAGGCCATCGAATCATACCGGCACTCTCTTCTGTTCTCGGTAAATAGTCGACAAAATGTGAGTAGCCTGCAGTACGGCAGCCTCTTGTTCAATTTCGTTGTGTGAGCCGCCATTAAAGCCACTCTCTTTTGTTCTCGCTGAACTGTCGATAAAAGGTGGAGAGTTAAATGTAATTTCGCGAATACATTGGTTTTGCTACTAAAGCCGAATAAGCCACCGGGTGAAGCAAATTCCTATCGGCCGATTTGCTTGCTGAACACTATGGCCAAACTGCTTGAACGGATAATTTTCAGCCGACTGTCCAGGATTTTGGAAGAGAAAGGAGGTCTGTCCGGTCGTCAGCATGGCTTTCGAAAGGCTTGTTCTGACATTTATGCAATCATGATGGTGAAAATCTTTGCAAAGTATGCATCGGCCGAGGGGAAGTGTTGCGCTGTGGTTAAACTAGGCCCTCTCTTGTATAGGTAGAAATCCTGGATCTTCCGTTTCTAAAGAGGTGATGAAAGTCGGTTTGGCGGATGATATAACGATCGCCGTTATCGCTAAGAACTCAGAAAATGTCGAAATGTTTGCCAGCGAGGCAAACTTAACTATTAAGTGATGTTTGAAAAAGGTGGGACTGGAGCTGGCGGAGAAGAAAACGGGGGCTGTTGTCATCAGTCATCGCAGAAAGAGACGCTCTCTAAAGATCACCTCGAGGTAATGATTGACTCGTGGCTGACCTTTGAATAGCGCCTTAAGTATGAATGTGAGAAAGCTGCAAACACCACTGTGGCATGGCGGCAATGATACCGAATATAAAGGACCCAAGAACGAGCAGGAGACTCCGGTTGTCCAAGGTAATTATCTCTATTCTGTTGTAACAGGCGTATCAGAGTAACCCTTATGCTCTGATACGCCTGAAACAACCGATTTATCAGCTCGGCGTATAGAGTGCATTGCTAGCATACCGAACCATGAAGCGGCCTACGTAGCATGCGTCGTTGCTAGATTGTTCCCAGTTGATATTTTGGTAGATGAAACGTATAGGCTTAACGGCGGTCAAAGTTTGAAATATTCGGCTTTAATTAATACCAGCCCTGTGAAGTAATGCCAAGAGGAGGTCCGGAGAAGGTGAGAGTCCGACATAACCGATACCGTGGTCAACTTCGGACCAACATCGGTATCTTTTGAAAATTCCTCACCACCATGGAAAACTCTGTTACACGGTTTATTCAGTTAAACCTTACTGGCCGCCTTAAAAAGTTTTCGGGAATACAAAGCATTGCATGCAATATTGTATGTGTATTATACTCAAAACAAGGATTCGTGCAAAAACATTCACATATTGAATCACAGACCCGACTGCAAACGGTCATTAGCTGAAGCATAATTAGAATTTAATGTTTCCGCTGAATTCGTAAGTCTTGCAGAAAAATAGCCAAATAGAAATTCAAAAGCTTGTTCACGAGCATATCCATCCATTCAGCTACTGTGTTCCACAACAAACAATACGTCCTAATATACAACCAGACTGCTATTAAAAGATTTTGATGTCTTATCCACCATTAATTACCGTCGTGGAGAAAAAAAAGCGGTGAACCCATTAAAACTCCATCTAATTCCCGTTTTCTTTGTCTCAACTCCATATTCCATTTATCGTCATTGAATCTACAATTACGCTTAAGTCGTAATTAGCTCTTGTTATGGTTTTAAACTTTATATATGGCTCCTTCAAAGAAGTAAGCTGCTCCACGCAGAAAACTGAGAGTGGGTGAAACTGGTGGATGGAAAAAGAGTATAGTAAACCAATGGGCCAATGGCATTTTGTCTGCTGGAGAATGATTGTGCTGGTAACCGGAGCGAAAGACCATAACGAGTTCCTCCGGGAACTTGTGCTGCCGTTGCTAAATAAAAAAAGGATTTTCTGAAGAAACTTTCCTGAAAATTTACTATTTAGAGTAATCAACGTCTCGACCTCACCCGCATATATAGGAACCATTCTGGTGGCCATTGGAACTCTCGTTGTCGGTATTTGCAAAAGGTGGTACTACGGCCTGAATACGTATAAGTATCGCATGAATTCTTTACAGCTGTAGATTCTCTGTAACGTAGGTACTCGTATACAATTGTATTAGCACAATTTCATTGATGACTTTCAGCTTGTTCGAAATAATAAATTTCGAAAAAGGAAAAGCTTCGCTGATTTCTCTAATGAGGGCTCGATTAAAGCCGGCCATTAATTATTCATTGAAAAAGTTTTCACTGCAAACAATGTAAAGTACTCTCAAAAGTTTCTACTACTCTGCGGCATACAATGCCGAGCATCGATGCAGTCAGGACTAAGGGGGGAGGTTGACGGCATGCTGAGTGAAAGGAAGCTGTGAATAATCGAAGGGAAGCTGTGAATAATCGAAGGGAAGCTGTGAATAATCGAAGGGATCGGCATCACTCCGACAGATTGGCTAGGGTTCACCGTGATGGAATGACGGTCAAATGTTAAAATTTATTAGATCCGGGATGAATGATGTGAAAATAAGTTGGCTTCTGATGATGATCAATAATAAATTTACCTTGATGAAAGCAGCAGCGACCCTCGCCCTCAACTTCTGATAAATGAAACGGTTAAGCAGTGATTGAAATTTGATTTTTCCTCAATTGCTTTTGAAATAATTAAAATTTGTATCATATTGAATGGGAGTTTCAAGTGGCCAATAATTAGATAGGAGAATACAGCGGTGAAATGATTGGAAAATATTCAGGTGATTTCCATTGAATTGAGTAGAATGAGACTTAGATTTGCATTTAAAATTAAATTGAGATTTTATTACGGAAAAGTTTAAATAGAAAATGCTAAAAAAAATATCGTTTCCCATTTATAGCAGCGAGTATTAAACCTTCATAAACTAGATGAAAAACTTACATTAAAGACCAAGCGGGGTGCAAAAGTACCCCAATTGTTTTTGTATATATGTATAAAGCGCAAAAAATATTTTTACCAAGCATTAGAATTTTATTGTTTTTTCAAGTAACCCAAAAGTAGATTATATTGAATTTTCAACCCTAAGATCAAAATTTAAGCAATCTAGGCATGATTATCAGCTGTATTTACAGATTACAGTCGCAGGTGCCTACTAACTTGAAGAATTTCTGGAAACACATTAGCTTCCATAAAGTGGACAATAACTTGCCAACCACTATGTACCTCCAATGTGTCAGAAGTTCGGATAATTCAGTAATACCAAATTTATTTGCTGAACACTTTTCAAAAGTCTCTACCAACGAAAAAACTTCTTTCGACTTTGACTCTTCTTCGATTAATAACACTTTCACTTTATCACATCTAACAATCGACGCCGATTCTCTGTTTAATAAACTAATTATATTACACCGAACCGATCACTGATTGTTAAAGTCGGTTACCATAGCTCGTATCCATTCTTTCCGTCGTTCGGTGTTCCACAAGGCTCCCACTTAGGCCCAGTTCTATTTATGTTATTAATATTGTAAATAACATAAATCATATTTTCCATAACGTGGAATTTTCGCCTTTTGTAGACGATTGCCAGAGTTGATACGAGCCCAATATCTAAGCTGGAAGTAACTGCTTTGATTGTAGGTTGTTCACTGGTAATTCCGTTTTGTGTAAAATATTTATCGCAGTTCCATCTGGTTTAAAATTCTTTATTTGCCGACGTTTCGCCTTACAAAGGAATCTTCAGGGCGTTCTTATTATGAAAAGTTGTTACTTAAGTCAAGAGTGCTACAATAAGTCTTAGCTTAAACGAATTCGTCATTTTAATTCGTTTAAGCTAAGACTTATTGTAGCACTCTTGACTTAAGTAACAACTTTTCATAATAAGAACGCCCTGAAGATGCCTTTGTAAGGCGAAACGTCGGCAAATAAAGAATTTTGAACCAGCTGGAACTGCGATAAATGTTCCATTAATGTTGGCAACTCTCATGTACTAAATATAATATGTCAACTGTCACTTAGCAATAACCTTACTTACTTCACTTGAAATAAAGCTCCATATAGATACACATGTGCTCAGAGTTCTTTCTAATTTTTCCGACGAGTTTAGGATCATAACTAAAGCGTGTATTATCCACAGGTAAAAGATATAATAGTGGCGGCGAGGTAAAAGGTACATAACCTAGACATGGTCAACGGAGATCAAAAGAGCGAAGCTTCTTCCAAATCTTTCGAACAAATAATGCAGCAAATGTTCGTCAACCAACAGGCTCAAATCGAGGAAATGGCAGTATCTGTGAATGCATTATTGGCTCTTCATAATGGGACAACAAGTTTAAGTGATGTTAAGCCGACGATGGAGTCCCTGGCCAATTTGATGGATATTTTCGTCTACAATCAAGAAGCTAGGACCACATTTGATGCGTGGTACGGGAGGTATGCAGCGGTCTTCGAGGAAGACGCAAAAACCCCCGACGGAAAAGGAAGAGTGCGTCTACTTTTGATGAAGCTCGACCCTTCGGCAAACGAACGCTACCGGCAATTCATTTCGCCTCAAAATCACTCAGCAATCTCCTTCAAAAACACTGTCGAGCAACTCAAGACGCTGTTCAACCCTAAAGAAAGCTTATTTCGCAAGAGGTTCAAAGCCCTTCAGATTCGCAGATCAGAACACGAAGAAATCACAACCTTCGGATGCAGAGTTAACCAAATAGCAGAAGACTTTCAGGTGAACAACTTCGAAGCCGAACAGTTAAAATGTCTTTTGTTCGTGTTGGGCTTCACAAATCCAGCTGACAAAGAGATTAAAACACGGTTGTTGAGTATCATGGAAACAGACGACATTGTGACTCTGAAGAAGATGCTCATCGAGGCGAACCGGCTAACCAGCGCCAAAGCGGACACAACTCTAGGCACAGAGGAATCTACTTGTATCAACAAAATCACACGCAAGTCAGAATCCAAGAAAAAGTTCAAGTCAAAGCATTCGTCAGCGCCATCTGGAACCCAATCACAAAAAGTGCCGCGAACGCCGTGTTGGTTATGCGGTGCCATGCACTACTCAAAAGATTGCCAGTACAAGCAACACAAGTGCGGAATGTGTGCAGCAGTTGGGCACAAAGAAGGATATTGTTCCATTAATCGTTCTCCAAAGTCGTCGGCGGCAACAAAACAAACAAAAGTCATTCGGATTCCCGATTTAAATCCGACATCTCGAAATGGCAGTGAACCGGTTGAGTCGGCCGTGCAAACAGCAAACGTCAACTTCATAAACAACCGAAAATTTGTGGAAGTGGAAATCAATGGCAAACCTGTTTTCTTGCAGTACGACACGGCAGCAGATGTTACAATTCTCACCGAAGATACATGGAAACAGCTAGGCTCGCCTGCATTACACGCGCCATCCTGCAAGCCAGTGGATGTGCAAAACCAACACTTGCCCGTTACGGGAAAAATTAAAATTTCGATTTGTTTGAACCAAATCACTCAGCGAGGACGTTGTTTCGTCACCGAAACCGACACAAATCTTTTCGGCATCGAGTGGATAGATCAGTTTGGTCTGTGGGAACGAGCTCCTACAACGTTCTGCAAACATATCCGAGAAACCGTAGCATCCAGCTCGCAGCAAGGGTTTGACAAGATTATTGGAGATATTCAGACCACATTCCCCACAATCTTCTCATCAACCATGCGTTGTTGTGACAAAATCAAGGTGCATCTCAACCTCAAGAAGAACGCATCACCAGTATACATGCCAAAACGACAAGTGCCTTTCCATTTCCATATCATGGCGCAGGTCGAAGAAGAATTGGACAGACTACAAAACTCTGGCATCATTTCACCCGTTCAATTCAGTAGTTACGCTGCTGCTCCGATTTTCGTCGTCCGTTAACCCAACGGGAATATCCGGCTGTGTGGAGATTATTCGACTGGATTGAATGATAATCTCGAATCTCATGAATATCCTATACCACTCCAGATTTGATTTTTGCATCACTCTCTGGTTGTAAAATCTTCAGCCAAATTGACTTATCTGATGCTTATTTACAATTAGAGATGGATGAAGAGTCGAGAAAGCTGTTGACCATTAATACACATAAAGGTTTGTTCACATTTAACAGACTTTGCCCAGGCATTAAACCAGCTGCGGGGATATTTCAGCAAACAATGGACACAGTGCTAACAGGCATCCCGCACGTAATCACCTACTTCGACGACATTTTGGTGGCGACACATAACCTCGAAGAACACACGGCTACATTGAAGGAAATTTTCAAGCGATTGCAGTCATTCAATATGCGAGTGCGTCTTGAAAAATGCAATTTCTTCAAGTCAGAAATTCGTTATCTGGGAATATTCATTAATCCGAGCGGACAGAAACCAGACCCGGAGAAGATTGAGGCTATCAAATCAATGCCTCTGCCACAGAATGTAATTCAGCTTCGTTCGTACTTGGGAGCAATCACATTCTATTCAAGATTTATTCAGTCTATGAGCTCAATGCGATCACCGTTGGATCAGCTACTCAAAAAAGGCGCAAAATTCAACTGGACCAAGCAGTGTCAAGAGACATTCGATAAATTCAAGACAATTCTTTCGTCGGATTTCCTTTTGACCCACTTGGATCATAGTGGGTCAAAAGGAAATCCGACGAAAGAATTGTCTTGAATTTATCGTCTTCCCATTATCGTCGCAGCTGATGCATCGCAAACAGGTGTCGGTGGGGTTGCTTATCACACTCTACCGGATGGATCTATGAAGGCATTCTTCCACGTTTCCAGACGATTAACACCAGCAGAGTCGCGATATTCTCAAATCGAACTAGAAGCCTTAGCAATCATATTAGCAGTGACAAAATTCCACAAATACATTTTTGGCCGCAAATTCACAATCTTCACAGATCATCGCCCGCTTCTATCGATATTTGGTTCTACAAAGGGAATTCCGACGTATGTGGCTAACCGGATTCAACGTTGGGCTCTCATTCTTCTAGCCTACAACTTCGATATTAAGTACACAAGAACAGATGAGTTTGGACATGCGGACGTGCTCTCCAGGCTCCTATCGCAGCAAAAACGAGAGGATGATGATTTCGTTATTGCATCAATCAACGCAGAGACAACTATCGATCAAGTGTTTGTTAACGAAATAAATCGACGCCTACTCATTAAGTTTTCTCAAATTCAGGATGTCACTGCTCACGATAAGATTCTACAGTCAGTCATTTCCTTCGTGAAGAAAGGTTGGCCGGCATCATTGAAAGACCTTACCGTGATAGAAATACGACCTTATTACAGCATTAAGGAGTCGCTCTCATTAGTCAATGGCTGTCTGACTTTCAGGGACAGGACAGTTATCCCATCAGCACAGAGATCGTATATATTAAAGCAGCTTCATGAGTCGCATCCGGGCATCACACGGATGAAAGCATTGGCGAGATGCTACGTTTACTGGCCTAACATTGACGAGGACATCGCATCATTGGTAAAACAGTGCAACGACTGCCTTCGGGCTGCAAAAATGCCAACGAAAACTATGCTGTCGTCTTGGCCGATTCCTTCAGCACCATGGGATCGAGTCCACGCAGACTTTGCTGGAGCAATTGGCAACAATTGGTTTTTGATAATGGTAGACGCTTACAGTAAGTGGTCATTCGAATGTCAACGACAACTGCCACCGTCACAGCCGCAGCCATAGCTTTAGTTTGCGCACGATTTGGCAACATGAAGACTCTCGTAACCAACAATGGACTACAATTTGCCAGCGAAGTGTTTAAATCTTTCTGCGAAGGGGAGAACATCGACCAGGTTCGCACCCCTCCTTAACCAAAGGGCTCAAAATGCCTTCAACGGTAGTCAACTACATTCGCCTTATCCCTTGGGCACAGTCAGTCTGTGAGAAAAGAAAGCAGATCTCCATACGCTCCCTACGAGGCTGTAGCCCTGTCAAAGAACAACAAGATCAACGAGAACAAGAATAATTTTAAAAATAGCGATTTTAAAACTATCATATCTCGGAAGTTTTTCCTTGTATCGAAATCAAATTTGTAACACTTCGTGAGACGACCGGAGACAATGACAATACCAAATTTGAACCCCCACAATCACCCGGGACCGGAGATACAGAGGTCCGAAAACCCGTACTTATTGTGTCGCGTAAAGATAGTCTTGGTCACTTTTCCGATTTTTTTTTTGTCGATTTTTTCTTTTTTTGGCGGGCGGGACGCTCCGCGTCCCTAGATATGCTTGTGTTTTAAAACTGTGGGCGACTATTTATTTTGCTCCAAGTTACTTTTACGCTCTTGGAAGTGCATGTTTCTACTTTTAATTTAAAACATAAAAGAACTACGATTGGGGTAAACCCCAATCATGCAATACTCTAGATGAATTTGAACCTGGTTTTGAATCTAACTGATATTGTTAATTAAGTGTTAAGTACAAAATTTCAGCCCGATAAATTGTATAGGTAATGAGTAAATTGGCTTAACGTATTTCATGAAATAGTGCAGTTTGTATGGGAGGGGGTAGAAGGAGGGTGAGGATTACAATAAATTTTATAATGTAGGTTACAATTATCATAAAAGTGATATATTCACAATTTCAAAGCAAGATGTTTTATAGTTTCTGAGAAAATCTGATTATTGTAAATTATCAAAAATGTGTCATTTTGTATGGGAGGGGGTAGACGGAGTAAGGGTAATCGATTACTTTTTTTGAATCTAACTGATATTGTTAATTAAGTGTTAAGTACAAAATTTCAGCCCGATAAATTGTATAGGTAATGAGTAAATTGGCTTAACGTATTTCATGAAATAGTGCAGTTTGTATGGGAGGGGGTAGAAGGAGGGTGAGGATTACAATAAATTTTATAATGTAGGTTACAATTATCATAAAAGTGATATATTCAAAATTTCAAAGCAAGATGTTTTATAGTTTCTGAGAAAATCTGATTATTGTAAATTATCAAAAATGTGTCATTTTGTATGGGAGGGGGTAGACGGAGTAAGGGTAATCGATTACTTTTTTTGAATCTAACTGATATTGTTAATTAAGTGTTAAGTACAAAATTTCAGCCCGATAAATTGTATAGGTAATGAGTAAATTGGCTTAAAGTATTTCATGAAATAGTGCAGTTTGTATGGGAGGGGGTAGAAGGAGGGTGAGGATTACAATAAGTTTTATAACATAGGTTACAATTATCATAAAAGTGATATATTAAAAATTTCAAAGCAATATGTTTTATAGTTTCTGAGAAAATCTGATTATTGTAAATTTTCAAAAATGTGTCATTTTGTATGGGAGGGGGTAGAAGGGGTAGAGCGATTTAGCCCGTTCACGAACTTAGCCTTCATTTTTTGTCAAAAATAACGTGTGCAAAATTTGAACTTCATAGCTCAACGCGTTCTCGAGCTAGAGAGGTCACGGACGGACGGACGGACAGACGGACAGACGGACAGACGGACAGACGGACAGACGGACAGACGGACAGACGGACAGACGGACAGACGGACAGACGGACAGACGGACATCCGGTTTTGAGATATTCGAGTGATAATATGAACTTCTGTATCATTCATTTTTTTCTGCGAGCCTTATTTCTTAGCGTTACAAACTTTGTGGCAAACTTATAATACTCTCAGATTTCATCTAGAGTATAAAAAGCGTTGCAAGTTTGTTAGAAAGTCAGTTTTCCACAGTTCAAATGTGTCAAATGAATGCGGACAGAAAATTTAACTATAACAGGTGTAATGGACAGGTGTTAGGGACACGAAAGTGTCCATGGGGACGGAGTGAAGGTTTGCCGAACTGACCGTGAAGGTCCGGCAACGCCATCTGGCGAAGACTCCTCAGCGGGATAGGCGGCGGCACGAGCTTGCTGTAGCTCAGTGACGGGAGATGTGGGCGGGGTTTTTGCCCTCTCGCTGCCCCTACCATTACTATTCCAAAATATCTCGTGCCTAAGGACAACAGCACACACACTGGTACCAAAGGTCCCACGACCTTAAAAAAAATAGAAAAAGAAAAGAAAGGTACTAAGTAAAGGCAATGGCCGTCGACCGGCTCATGCACCTTGACACTGCTCCGGGTCCTGATGGAGCGGACCCTGGCCTCAAAACCCACCCTACCAATGAGGTACCTTGGCCCAATTGATGGTACCTCCCAAAGCAAACAATAAATACGAGGTTTTCACCTCATGGAACCTATGAAAACCTGAAAATGGGACGGGGTGATTCCTTTAAAGGAAACAGATATGTTCAATCCTCCATATACATTATATTCAAACAAAATTTAAGTAAATATAATCAAAAGAAAAGAAAAGAAAGAACCTGCCAATACTTATAAATTGTTAAAAGAAAAAAATATAAAAGGTATGCTAAATAAAAGAAATATTAATTACCTATATATACATACATAATAGGACTTACCCTATATCCACAATGGCCATTCCGGAACAGGTGCACTGGAACTTAATGATTTTTGACGTAAAAAAAAAATATTTCGATAAACTATTGGCAGTTCACTAAAGCAAAGTTACAAACAGTAAAAGAAAACAAAAAAAAAAAACTACTGCGGCAACACTGATTATTGTTGTTGTTGTTACAAGCTGTCTTAGTTGTCGACGACGAACCTCGTATACGGGTTTACACATTTGCGGCATATTTAGCCCCTCCATACTGCATTTTGGTTGATTTTCAACACACGGTTTGGCACGGCGGATGACGCTTGACCACGGCACTACGCTAACGCTTACAATGGCGGTCAGGATTCCAAGACTCAATCCAAATCAAATCAGCTCTCGGCCGGGATGACCAATCAAAGGTCTGTCCTCTCGTCGCGGCAATAGCGTAGAAATCTTTTCACGGCGGATATAAACACAAAAAAAAAGTGCTCGCGTATATGGTTTTTAGGCTACCGATCCAAGTCGTGAACGCAACACGGCAACGGCAGATAAAAATGTTCTGCCTTCAATACGCGCTTAAAATCACTCTCACGCTCATATGGTTTTTCGGCTACCGATCCAAGTCGTGAACGCAACACGCCACCGGCAGAGAAAAATGTTCTGCCTTCAATACGCGCTTAAAATCACTTTCACGCTCAGCGCCGAAGTCGTTTTTCCGGCGGGTGAAATTGAACCTCTTTTTCTTGGCGATCGCGCCGATGTTTCTTGGACGGCAGATGGAAGTGGACCCCAATACTAGCAACGATGTGGTCCGGGCGGCGGTTCAAAGTGAACTCTCCCTAAACAAAATTATAGCACGTCTCGGCGGTGGTGTGCCGATGTGACGGCTATGACGGGTGATAGAGGACTCTCGAGCGATCGCTCTCCCAGCAGGTCGCGACCCTCGATCCAGCACAGGCATCGGCTGAAAAATCTCGTCAATCGAGTTTCATGCAACGGAATTCTCCGTTTGCATGAAACTCGACATGGAATATCGCTACCCGCTTGTCTCTTCTATCCCAATGCGAGGTCGATGACACCAGATCAAACAGCATATTCTTACAGGACACATAAGAGTCCATCAGAATATAGCGTTTGCAAGTGTCAACGACCCACAGTGTGATAGAATGACAGAGTTGTCGTTCTTGAAAAATTCCTGATGGAGAATTCGAATTGTTAGGTGGCAAATATTTTAGAAAAATATTTGACAATCAACAATGCGAATAGACCATCAGAAAAGTCATTCATTACAACACAGCCTCGTTTGCAAGATCGTATCGAGCAAACGAGACTGAAGACTACCTCTTGATATGCCTGGCATGGAATATACCAAGGCTTTTGCCTGTCATGTCTGCCAATTCATAACAGGAAGACCCTACCTTTCTGACGACCTTGGCCTGTAGTGATGTGCGGTCAAGTTTCGCGTTATAATGCGCCGCGGCTTTACTCTGGCCGAAGTTTTTCCGTAACACTATTTCTCCGGGCATAAATTCTACGGGACGAGATCTCAAGTTGTACGTCGCAGTATTAGTCTCATACATCCGCTCAAGATTCTTTTGAACCTGCTTGCGTAGTAATTCAAGCTTTTCGTCGTTGGTTACGTCAGCTCTGGGCTCTTCGAGCAAATTTAGACTGCGTAACAGGGCATATGAAGAACCATGAGAAATCATGTTTTGCCCGAAAACGACGAAGTAGGGCGAGAATCCTACTGAAGAATGAAAAGCGGATCTAAGAGCACTATTAATGGACGACAACTTGACATCCCAATCTCGTTGATCAGGGGTGACATACGCTCGAATCGCAGCCACCAGTGACCGATTCACGCGCTCTGAGGCGTTACTTTGTGGCGAATAAAGAGCTGTGAAGTTATGCTTCACTCCATAGGAATCCATTAAGTTCTTGAAGGCTACGGACTTGAACTGAACACCATTGTCCGTAGTAATGGATTCCGGGACGCCAAACACATGAAAGATTCTCCTCTCTAAGTATTCAACTAGAGCGTTCGCCGTCATTTTACGTATGGGCTCGGCGAACGAGAATTTCGAGAGGTGGTCGAGAACAACGATTAGTCCTACATTGCCTGATTTAGATCGCGGATAAGGCCCAAGAAAGTCTATGTATAGACGCTGGAAAATGCGATCAGGAAGAATGAGTTTCCCCATCGGAGGTCTTAGAACCTGGTTTGGAGCTTTGGTTTCCTTACATGTCATGCAGGAGGCGACGAAGTCTTTGACTTGTCTCGTCATTTTTGGCCAATAATAAAACGCCTTTAAACGCTTGAGCGTTTTGCCAAAACCTCCGTGTGCGCACAAAGGGTGTTCGTGTGCGCGTGCAATGACAGTGTAAGTCAGCTCATCCGGAATCCAAAGTTTCCAAGAGCTCTCCTCCTGGGTCTCATCCCCGGTCGCATATTCAGATCGACGATATACATAGCCGTCAATAACCTTAAGATCCGGGAGTTGATGGGATTTCTCCTCGATCTTACAGATCAAAGCAAGGTAGTTTGGAGATTGGAAATGAGGAGATTCTAAATCTACCTCAGTCGTTGTCTCGAATTGTTCAATCGATGCAATTGCCTCTGTTGAATACATTCGAGAGAGAGTATCAGGTACAACGTTTTGGCTTCCCTTTCTGTGCTCTATGGTGAACTTGAAGCCTTGCAGCTTCAAAGCCCACCGCGCAAGTTTACCGTGTAGGTCGGTCTGCGACATAAGCCACTTTAGAGACGCGTGATCCGTCACTATCGTAAATTCATGCCCTTCCACATAGGCACGGAATTTTTTTATTCCCAACACCGCTGCCAAACATTCCTGCTCAGTAACCGAATAGTTTCGCTGGGCTGAGTTTAACTTCTGCGACATATAGGCAATCGGTGCTTCTGAACCGTCGTCCAGTTTCTGTACGAGCACCGCGCCTACGCCGAACTGGCTTGCATCACAATGGATGGCGAAAGGTCGCGAGAAGTCTGGGCTATGGAGAACGGGAGCAGATGTTAAGCTCTCCTTAAGAGCATCAAAGGCTCTTTTGCCCTCATCAGTCCAAACAAAACCTCGGTTTTTGCGCAGCATGTCTGTCAGTGGTGCTGACAATGACGCGAAGTTGTCAACAAAACGACGATACCAACCGCACATCCCAAGGAATCTGCGCATTTGTTTAGCCGAACTTGGCAAAGGAAAATCAGCAATGACCTGGACCTTGTCAGGATCAGTGCAAATAGTGCCATTTCCAATAACGTGGCCTAAGTATCGAACTTCCTTCATCACAAACTTGCTCTTCTCTATGTTCAGGGAAAGACCTGCCTTTCTCATACAAAGTGCGACTTCCTGTAATAGGAGAATGTGGTCTTCGAATGTCTCCGTTACGAGCAAAAGATCATCTAGGTAGATGAAGACCTTGTGGCGAAGATGTGCTGGAATGACTCGATCTATCAGCCGTTGCATGGTTTGAGGCGCATTGCACAATCCGAACGGCATGGTTACGAATTGATACAATGGCCTACCAGGAACCGTGAAGGCTGTTAGCTCCTTTGACCCCTCATCGAGTGGTATTTGCCAAAAGGCGTCTTTTAAGTCGAGCCCCGTGATGTATTTGGCTTTCGGGAGCCGACTTAGGATACCATCGATCAGGGGCAAAGGATAGGCGTCCTTGACAGTGACGCTGTTTACCTTTCGAGCATCCAGACACATCCTAACCTTACCAGGCTTCACTACCAGTGTCACTGGTGAAGACCAAGGGCTCTGAGACTCTTCAATCACACCCAGAGCTAGCATTCTGTCGATTTCAGCGTAGAGGAGCTTTTCGATGGCGGGAGAGACTGAAAAGTGTCTCTGCTTAATCGGCTTATTGCCGCCGACATCGATGACGTGTTTTACGAGATCCGTACGTCCTAAGCCCTCCGAAGAAAAGGACGGAAACATAGCTATGGCTGCATTGAGCTTCGCCTCTTGAACGGGACTAAGTGGATGTTGATTGTCGCTGATGGAAATTTGATTGAGAGAGAGATTCGCTGAACATAGTGGAGATGCAAATAAATCCGATGCAAGTCCAAATAGACGCACGAAATCTATACCGAGGTACAGATTTTGGCTTAATGTTGGTATTATTAGCAAGGTCAATTTGAGGGTTCGACCGCGGAAGGTTATGTCTGCAGAGACTTTACCGACAGCCGAATGGGGAGAGCCATCTGCTGTTGAAATGCAGAGGTTAAATTTCACCCAGGGGTATTTATTTTCCCTCAAAAATTTCCTTGCCAAATCCGAGGCTATACAACTGACGCTGGCTCCGGTGTCTACTAAGCCGCACACTTTTTCGTCAAAAAGTGTGACGTCAGCATAAGGTCGCATGTCATTCTTGGGGTGGTTTGCAAAAACAGCAGAACAGTAACGCCGGCGATTCTGGAGGACCGTCTTCCAGAACTGCCGCAACCGGACAGTTGATCGCTTGGGCGGACGAGTTTGGATTTCATCCGCACCGAAAATACGACGGCGTGCTGTCTGATATTCTTGCAACCTGACATGCAAGGGTTTAAAACTGTAGTGTTTTGGCCGGTCTAGAACTTCCTTGGCAGTGGAAGTAGATGGTGAAGAAGAGGTAGTAGCGGGTATTGCATCCGGCGATAAAATTTCAGCCGATGCACATGATGGTCGAGGATTTCGATCTGTCGAGAGAGAGATCGAAGTGTCAGTGTTGGGTGAAGCGGAGACAACAGGTGGTGGTGTTGCTGTCCGACATGTTGGACAATGGGGCTTGTTGATGTTGGGTGCCCCACAATCGTAACAGAATACGGTTCGCCTCGCCAGGCAATCATCGTATCGATGCCCAGTCTCACGACAGTTCCAGCAAACAGTCGAATCAGTCGAATCTTCCGAGTCTTTAACATTCCCAAGCTCAGAGAGATCCTCGAACTCAATTGGCGGCTCTTCGGTCGAAGACGAATCCAGAGCTGGCTGAATCTTCAGCTCCGCCTCTAAATTTTCCTCTCGATACACATAAGTCCTAAGTTGACTTATAGTTTCGATTGAAAAATGTAAAAGTCGTCGCCGAAGACTGAAGCAGAGATTATGTCTCACTATCTCTAGGAGATCTGGCTCTGCTATTGGCCGTTCAAGACGATCAACTAGTTCCATCAGATCGTCATAAAAACTGTCGAACGATTCGGTTGGTCCCTGTTTCCGACTGCGGATCTGTACCAAAATATCGTAATCAGATACTCTATTTCGGAACTGATCCCGTAAGGCGTCGCAAAACATTGGCCAATCGAATCGTCCGGCGCTTCTATGATAACGCCAGAACCAGTTGGCCGCCTTGCCAACAAATAGCAGATGAAGCTGCATAAGGAAGGTGTTGAAGTTTCCTTCGAGAGTTTGCATGACCAGCGTCTGGATTTGGTAAATAAATTTACCAATCGTCTGACGGGGATTATCACCACTGAACTGGATGTTCCAGCCAGTGATGATTTTGGCAGCTCGAAGAGGATCCAAGATGTCACTATTAGATTGATTCCGAAATTCTCTCTGAACTTCAGAAGGAGAAGGACCCGAAAGACCGATGACATGTGATGATGAGGGTATTTCACCTCTAAAATGGCTGTCAGGCGGGTTCACATACGGATCGTGAGGGATTGAATTGTCCGACAAGGAACCATATGGTGCTGTTCTAGAAACCCGCCAATCTGACGACAGAGGGGGTTGCTGAACTGGTGGTACTGAGCTTCGAACCCACGACTGCCTAGGACGCGAAACGCATTCCGCTCCGATTGACATCCTATCGGAAGCAAGGACAGACGTCTCATGCTCACGCGCGAGGGAATTAGAAAATCTGGTTCCATGTTGATCACCTCGAATTCGGCTCGCTGCTCCATACGGGTGATCAACGCGAGGTTGATTGGCTGTGGGTGACACTATTTGATGTGGCCAACACGGCTTCATACACAGATGGCAAGAATGATGTTGCGAAAGCCATCTCAATATACAATGTGTATGAAATCGATGGCCACAAGGTGTCACCGAAACGTTGTCATATTGAAGGTGGTCGTTACATATGGAGCAGCAAGTCGGATCCTCATGATCAACATGGAACCGGACATTTTGCTCCCTAAACGACGAAATATTGAATGGCAATAAAAAAAATTAAAAACGTGTTGTAGAAATCAGCCAACTATAAAAATATCGCTTTATCCAAGGTAAAACGCAAAGAATCGCGAGAGCAGCGGACGGAATTATAAAAATGTAGGTGTTAAATTAGCTAATCGTAATATTTATAATGTAACACGGTCAAAAATGAAATGCATCAATTGTTCGCCAATGCTCGTAACAATAATAATAACAACAAAAAGGTCAACGCGCAATTAGACCCTAATAGAACGCGATAACGATGCAAATTAGTTCTCGTCCAAAAGAGTCAAGAGTTTTATTATAGAGGCGTGCACCTATTAATTATTGTGGTCAAAATTTACGCAATACTCTTTCGACCCAAAAATAATAATAAGGACAAGACAGGTAGTTAAAAAAAATGTTCAGCCTAGCAATGCAAACAAACTACCTAATGCATCAGATGACAACAAAGCAGGTATTCTGTCTGCGAATTGTCTAGACGAAAATGATCTCGAGCCCAAAATTCTATGTGAACCCAAACAATGCAATTCCAATGCAACAACAACAACATGCAATCAGCTTATCAGTGCAATATTGAGTTTGCATGTATTTTACATAAAACAATGCACTAAGAACCGGATTTTTCTTTGCCAGCAAGTGAAAGTATATACGAGTACTTGCCGCTTAAACAAAATTATGAGAAGCATCAACAACAAAAACAATCACCGTGTACAATGCTGTCAATTCTAAGTGCCGCTTTGAGATCAATTCTATTGCCGCTTAACGAAATGCAATGCGACTACGTGCAATAGAATCGATACATACCATACAAAATCAATGCAATGCAATAGAAAGTGTATTTATGTTCGGGTGTATGTAATTTAGTATTAAGCGAATATGGACCCAAATACTACATGTAATGCTGGGCCCCTCATATTGTATAAAAGTTTTTAGTGCGAATATTATAACTGAGCAAATTAAATTATTGTAACAAAGTAGGCAATAGTAACAATGCGACAAATGTATTGTAAAAATATGGGCTAAATGATATTTATGGAAGATGCCAATAGCGACACGCTTGTCCAATGCTATATGGCTGAAACAAAACAAATGTATTTGAAATAAATGTTACGGGCGTTTTCCTTCAAGGAATCCCCGTTCCCCTTTTCAGGTCGATCGTATGAAATGGAGCGTGTATTGAAAAATGATGGTATTTGTAAATGATATTTGGGTACATGAGCTAGCCGGTGACTATGCATGTTGGGAGAAAGTGAAATAAACTAATAGAAAAATGAAAAATGAAACTAATACAAAGTGAATTACAGGTTCTCATCCAAGAGACGAACAGCTGATACAGTGGAACACAATTGGATGGCGATAGCGCTGAGTAAGCATGATGCATAATGCCATGTTTCCAATTATGTTCCCCTGATACCATCTTTTCGTTTCAGGGATGAAAAACCTGCAAGATTGAAGAAAAAAAATGAAAAGGACGATCCTTGGCCACATAAAGGTACTAAGGACACTTCCAAGAATCTCAGATAGACTTCTGCAGAAACTGCCAGAGTCAGTAATTCATGAGATTGTTGGAAGGCCTTAAGTACGTGGAAGGTAAACCACCAAGACAACCACAAGGAAAGGATCGCCCTGTCTACTGCAGCTAATACAAAAGGTACTCTACTCTACAAGGATTAGACGGAAATGCTACAGAGGATGCACAACTGACTGAAAAATTAGGTACGTTAAGTAAAAGTGGCTAAGGCAGATGCCTTAGAACAGTCAGTCTTAATGTGCATCTGGGGGTACCACTTGGTGTAAGGACTAAAAAGCTCTTATGTTAAGGTCCTTTTTAGTCCTTGATTTGACCGGAAGTGGGCCCCACGTTGGGCGCCAAGAATGTAATGGACAGGTGTTAGGGACACGAAAGTGTCCATGGGGACGGAGTGAAGGTTTGCCGAACTGACCGTGAAGGTCCGGCAACGCCATCTGGCGAAGACTCCTCAGCGGGATAGGCGGCGGCACGAGCTTGCTGTAGCTCAGTGACGGGAGATGTGGGCGGGGTTTTTGCCCTCTCGCTGCCCCTACCATTACTATTCCAAAATATCTCGTGCCTAAGGACAACAGCACACACACTGGTACCAAAGGTCCCACGACCTTAAAAAAAATAGAAAAAGAAAAGAAAGGTACTAAGTAAAGGCAATGGCCGTCGACCGGCTCATGCACCTTGACACTGCTCCGGGTCCTGATGGAGCGGACCCTGGCCTCAAAACCCACCCTACCAATGAGGTACCTTGGCCCAATTGATGGTACCTCCCAAAGCAAACAATAAATACGAGGTTTTCACCTCATGGAACCTATGAAAACCTGAAAATGGGACGGGGTGATTCCTTTAAAGGAAACAGATATGTTCAATCCTCCATATACATTATATTCAAACAAAATTTAAGTAAATATAATCAAAAGAAAAGAAAAGAAAGAACCTGCCAATACTTATAAATTGTTAAAAGAAAAAAATATAAAAGGTATGCTAAATAAAAGAAATATTAATTACCTATATATACATACATAATAGGACTTACCCTATATCCACAATGGCCATTCCGGAACAGGTGCACTGGAACTTAATGATTTTTGACGTAAAAAAAAAATATTTCGATAAACTATTGGCAGTTCACTAAAGCAAAGTTACAAACAGTAAAAGAAAACAAAAAAAAAAAACTACTGCGGCAACACTGATTATTGTTGTTGTTGTTACAAGCTGTCTTAGTTGTCGACGACGAACCTCGTATACGGGTTTACACATTTGCGGCATATTTAGCCCCTCCATACTGCATTTTGGTTGATTTTCAACACACGGTTTGGCACGGCGGATGACGCTTGACCACGGCACTACGCTAACGCTTACAATGGCGGTCAGGATTCCAAGACTCAATCCAAATCAAATCAGCTCTCGGCCGGGATGACCAATCAAAGGTCTGTCCTCTCGTCGCGGCAATAGCGTAGAAATCTTTTCACGGCGGATATAAACACAAAAAAAAAGTGCTCGCGTATATGGTTTTTAGGCTACCGATCCAAGTCGTGAACGCAACACGGCAACGGCAGATAAAAATGTTCTGCCTTCAATACGCGCTTAAAATCACTCTCACGCTCATATGGTTTTTCGGCTACCGATCCAAGTCGTGAACGCAACACGCCACCGGCAGAGAAAAATGTTCTGCCTTCAATACGCGCTTAAAATCACTTTCACGCTCAGCGCCGAAGTCGTTTTTCCGGCGGGTGAAATTGAACCTCTTTTTCTTGGCGATCGCGCCGATGTTTCTTGGACGGCAGATGGAAGTGGACCCCAATACTAGCAACGATGTGGTCCGGGCGGCGGTTCAAAGTGAACTCTCCCTAAACAAAATTATAGCACGTCTCGGCGGTGGTGTGCCGATGTGACGGCTATGACGGGTGATAGAGGACTCTCGAGCGATCGCTCTCCCAGCAGGTCGCGACCCTCGATCCAGCACAGGCATCGGCTGAAAAATCTCGTCAATCGAGTTTCATGCAACGGAATTCTCCGTTTGCATGAAACTCGACATGGAATATCGCTACCCGCTTGTCTCTTCTATCCCAATGCGAGGTCGATGACACCAGATCAAACAGCATATTCTTACAGGACACATAAGAGTCCATCAGAATATAGCGTTTGCAAGTGTCAACGACCCACAGTGTGATAGAATGACAGAGTTGTCGTTCTTGAAAAATTCCTGATGGAGAATTCGAATTGTTAGGTGGCAAATATTTTAGAAAAATATTTGACAATCAACAATGCGAATAGACCATCAGAAAAGTCATTCATTACACAGGCTGAAAAACTGATTTTCGTTGGATGCGTCTTGGACGGTAAAAATTTTTGAGTTTGCATTTATTGTAATTAAAATTTAATTTATTATTTTGTGTTATCAAATAAAAAAGCATAATGTTTCCATTTACAAATGCTTGAAAAATTGGCTTCATTCTTAAAAACAAACAACAAACGCCATTTCCATACAACGCTGATGATTTGCACGATCGGGACCGTACAACTCGAGACTTGTCGAAGAAATTGCTTCTAATTTGATTCACTTCAATCGTGACACCATTTTGATTGACTGCATGAGACAATACATTCGTATCGATATCAAATATTTACCCGCTTTAAGATGTCGACTTTCTTAGCTAGGACTATTGTCCGTTTTTGTTCGTGGACCCATCATCAGTAATTTTTTTTAAAGTGTAAGAGATACGTTATGGGTCACTTTATTGTGAGGATACCATCACAAAGAAATCACCCAAGAAGGCAATCTGACCGTCAATTAAAAATGTATGAAAAGTTGTTGTGGAATCAGACGCCCACGCGGTCGCATCTGGGTCCAGGTGTAATGGGACCCTCGGTCTCAGGTTTCGTACCACCAACAGATCACTACTCATCAGGTGCTGCTTCGATCTGCCGGTGGGAGCAGCACTACCAGACCATAATATGGTTCTTACAGGTGGTTCATTACATCTCAAGTTCATCGATTTCGAGAAGAAGTTTGACAGCGTTGACCGGGAAAATATCTGGAGGGCTTTACGTAGGAGAGGCATACCAGATAAACTAATTTCAATCATAAAGGAGTCCTACCAGGGAGCCCAATATCACATCTTACACAAGGGTAAGCTATCAGATACTTTCGAGGCGCATATCGGAGTGAGACAAGGCTGCATTTTGTCACCTATAAAATAAATAACTGGGGCAACAGTCCAATTTGAACCATGGCCTCGAGATGAGTTAGCATCGTCTCATTTTCTAGATCGTGACGGTATGCCTTGTGCAGAGGTGTGTGATCGGCAACACGCTCTACCGAGTTACTTACCCCATACATGGGTACTCATTTAACAGCTGAGTGGGCTCATAGTCCGACACGTAAATCCCCTTTTTCAATGAAAACTACCGCATTCATTAGGAATCGAACCGGGGCCCAGTGCGTAGAAGGCGAACGTGCTAACCGTTGCGCTATCCGGACTACTTTTGTCACCTATACTGTTTTTAATTACCTGCGCGAGTTACGATATCCACTGCAACAGGCAAGCTCGACTTAACAATCTCCACAGCTGTGTGGTTAGGACATCGGATCTGCACCCCGGAGGTACGGAGTTCGAGTGTCAGCGATGACGACGACCTTTTTTATTCAATCTTTCATTCATTCTTTCTATCATCTATGTCTACTTATTTGAATATTGTTTATAACTTGAATTATAACTGCACAAGTCACTTACTGACTGTAATTTAGTATGTACTTGCTGAAATAAAGTTAGTTGGATTTTGATATTGGACCAAAGCGTTTCATTCCTTCGCTATTTTCACCCTGGAATTTCTCCACCCATAACTCGCGCTACAAGGACATCAGAACAAAGGTATAGGATAGAAGTTGTTCAAATACCTTCAACACCTAAACTATGCTGACGATATTTGTTTTCCATCAAACAATTCGAATCAAGTAGTTCACTTTACAGAGCAATTTCTTTAAAACAATTGTGAATTTTCGTTTTTAGGTAAAGGGCGGTTGACGCGTTCAAAGTACGTTGACAACCTATTTTGACCTTGAACGTGTCAATCCCTTTTCAAAGCGATTTGAAGTCTGAGCGTCTTATCAAAGCAAAGTAGGACTGTGCTCAACTCCATCAAAAATTTGATTGAAGTGAAGTGTCACAACCAAAAAATTAGTTCCCAGAGCGGAAGATAATGATGGTGGTTTCTATTCAATTTGCGGTGGTCTGTACAATGCCTTTTCGGGTGAATTTCCTGGATCTGCAAAATTCGGCGTTTTCCCATGTGGCAAAGTGATAATTCACAATGATAAATATCCTTGCCAAGTCAAACTTTGGAAACGTGCACGTTGAACGTGTCAACTGGCTTTAAAGTATGTATTACTATATATATAGTAAGGTCGACGTTTTTCAAGGGATTTCAAAAATTCAAAAGCTTGTAGCATCCGGGACATTTCAAAATTATCCGTGAGGAGAAGTGTCCGTTAGGAAAGGTTTGTTTTACAGCACATAATAGTATTCATAAAATGATGTATTTACATTAAAAACGAATTTGAATTTTATTGAAAAAGTTGATAATACAAAGAATTGTTATAGATACAATTTATTGGTGGAGGCAACGTTTTTTTTACAAAAGTATTGGAGGGGAAGCCGCCCCTGCTACTCCCTCGGCTCCGGCGTCCTTGGGATTGGTAATCAAACTTCCAAACTTCCAATAGCATATATACTATGTGCCCTAACCCCTAGTGGGGCGTAGCGCGTCAACTGTTCCCATGTGGCTTAGTTGACATTTCGTTAGCATAAACTGGTTTCCAACGATGCATGTTGCTGGCATGTACATACCTCCTGCCCATTTAGCCGCATACCTACAACAAGTCGGAAGAAGTTGTGGCATCCATGGCCACGACTGGGACGGGACTCGAACCCATGACTAACCGGTATGCAGAGACATCAGACTAACGCCTCAACGCACTGAGCTACCGGTTGCCTCAAAAAAAAACCCACAGCATGCATCGAAATATTATGGCAATATGGCCGCCCATAATATTAATATTTGGGACGGGCCGAAAATCCACTTTAGATTAGCTTAAAAAAATCTAAAGATTATGGATGGTTGATCACTCGTACGCCAATATTGCGAATGCATTCGTTGCATTTGATATCCAGGACAAGATTTCGCAGTGAAACTCTCCACCGGGGCTAAATCGATATATGGAAATATACAGGACACAGGGCTGCAGAGCGTATTTCAGTTCACCCCGTTTCACATATGCGAAACATTTTAAATGCAAAATTTCTTATTCGTGGCCATAAAAGCCATATGTGCAATGCATTTAGATGATATGAAAGATAGACGGTTAGTTTTGACGATGTCCTGTTGAATGGAAATTAGTTGGAAATTTTGTGATTTTGCATTTTCAAAGCTGAACTGAACGTAGGGGTTTGGCATGGGAATTGTCAAAACAAAATTGGCTTCATGATGATGGTTATTTAGAAAATTGCGTTCAATAGGTCGTTGTTGGATATTCTGGCTTTTATGAAAGCTATTGTTATATTTATACGAATATCTGTATTGGTACGTGGACATATTGTTAAAAATTTTTCATTCATTTCAAGTTTGAATTTATTTTGAATGCTAGTATACGTATTTAGTGACAAAATTATAACGTATACGATGTAGTGTTCTGGTTTCCATGGAGTTGTTTCAGAGGTTTCACGTGAACTGTTCCATTTTCTTCAGGTATCTTATGCCTGCTACAGACAATGTAGCCAACTGAAGCCATCGCCATTGTGTGGACGGGTGAATGGCGTTTAGTGGAAATGGAGCGTAACCGTCATAGCCACAAATGGCTTCGAGAGCCATTTTTCACCACGCAGTGGCCCATCGCACGTCTGTCAATTTAAAACCAGCTGTTCGAAGTTTTTGTTGGCTGCTACGTAAAAAGCAGATGGTTATTGTGCTGTGTATCAAATTCTGTCCCGGAAAGTTTCTTAACTGGCCCATTGAAGACCATTGTTTGGATAAAGAATACTTGAATTGACATTTGGTGTATCGTGGCGGCCATCATGGTCACCCATGCGCTGGGTCATTGTTTGTAGCAAGTATTACACTATTGTTCTAATAGTTATTCATATATGTACGAGTATTTGATTGGAGAAAAAACTCATGACGAATTATTAGCGAACATCTTAGTTTAGATCTCCTTGAACTTGAGATAACTGAAGCTGGTCATACAATTTGACGTGTTTGACATAAAATTTCTTTGGGATCAAATTGATGCTTGGATCCAGTAGTGTAGCTAGAATTTTATTTCGGAGGGGATCCCCACACTCGGGAGCCCCATATTTTATTCAATGCTTAGAATATGAAAAATACAACACTCCTAGTAGCTTTGGCACCAAAGTAGTGTAATAGTCCAAGAACATTGACTGAAAAAGGGCATTGTTCTAATGAAAAGGCGACTAAATACATATTGGTACATATAAGGAATGGGCAAATATAGTATTCCGATGCATGGTGTTTTTCCGTTTGTCCGGGCACTTCCCGTAGATCCGGTGATGAATTTTTCGATTATCAATTGGACTAACAGAGCATTCAGCTTCTCGCGTAACTTCGTTACTACTGGTATTTCGCGTAGTCCGATTATAACCATGAAGCTTCTTTGGGTGTTCCTATGCACAACGATTTGCTTGGGGAATTGAGATATCGAACATCTTTGATTTAAGTTAGATAGAGAGGCTGCTGTGACTGACACAGCACACTCATTCGGGTCTGTTGTGTTACCATTGGGAAGCTATGCAGCCAACCGTCCTATACAGCGAAATAACCGTAACGCATTAAGAATTTTTGTAGGTGACCTATGTCTACGCTTGATAGACCGCTTAATTCGTAAAAGACGTAGGCAGCTAGATATAACCTTCTACTCCCTCACAGCGCTGGACGGGCGCAGGGCAGATGGAAAGTGCTCTTCACCTCACAAACGTCATCACAGCTTCTGCTGATATCGTTAAAGGCGGAGTCGTCTTGTATGCTCTCTGACCGGAAAATGACCTATAAAAACACCCCACAACAGTTCCAATATATAGTCTTCTCAGTGACAAAAATTGTGTGGAGCAGCCGTTATCATGCCTGGGCCATATCTACTTTGTTACATGAGAGGTGTTTCCCAGGCTAACCCACCCCAAATTGACCATGTCAATCGCAGCCAATTTTACTCATCTTTGCATGATACAAATGGCAAAACAGCGAAGTTTCTGAGGAACTAGGCCCTTAATTCCGTGGCGAGTCAATTCGTCAGTCTTGCAAGGATCCAGCATATGGTGTTGCTAATAAGATTGCTCAGCTCCCTCACAATTAATGCGAGCTTTTAAGTCGCTTAACTGTCTGTAAGGTCAACTATGTTCTTACCAGCTCGGACATTTTCGTCTAACCATGTTAAGATTTCGTCGTTTATCGCCGAGACCTCCGCTTGAAAAAAAAAGTTACAGTGATCAGGAATTTGAAAAGACAGATTTATACCAAACGATTCGGAATGCACTCCATATTCCACTGCCGCATCAGTCTTCGAACCATCCGATAATATGGCAGCAGGCCCAACGACCGAAGATCCGTTCTACTCTTATCGGTTGCGTGACAGAATCAATCGTGTGAAGTTTTTGTCGGAAGCGTAGTGTGGTAGGATATAATCGGTTGTTTGTTCCACGAATATCCAGATTGTCATTTTTGATGAGGTACCAGTATTTAATAAGGTCGACATACCCGTTTCACGCAGACGGACTACAACATTTGCCGAAAACTCTTCTGCAAAGATGTTCAGTAGAAGCAAGTTAAGTATGACATCAAGTGCAGCGGATGCGGTTGTGCTAAGACCCCCAGTGATTGCAATTCATTGCACCTTACCCAGCAAAATCTTGCTCGCCTCCGTTCGAAAACATAACTACGAGTGCATAAGTATGAACGAATAACCGAAACGATCCAGTACACGATTTTTGGTTGCATATCTCATTTTTGTCTATAGCCTTCCTACAGCAGTATAAAGCGCAGAAGGGACTTTGCTTAAACGCTTCATCATGTTAGGCTCCCAGTTCAACTTCTTTTCTGGTATAACGCCAAAGAAAATTGCTTGAGCTTTGGAGATATGGGGCGACCGGTAGCTCAGTGCATAGAGGCGTTAGTCTCATGTCTGACTACAGTCGCTACGGGTTCACTTCCCATCCACGACGTTCGAGGCCAAGGATGTTTGTGTTGTCTACCCCCTGTGGTGCAGGACGTAATATAAGTCACAACATCTCCCTACGTATCGCAAGTAGGCGGCTAAATGGGAGCAGGAGGTGCATACTGGCAACGTGCATCGTCCGAAACTGGTTTATGCCAACGAAACGTAAGGTAAGCCGCATGGAAAGGTAAGTGAGTAATTCAACACCTTCTTGTGAATAAAACCAGTTCAGTTTTAGATGGATTGACTGCTATATTCCATAGGAGGAGAGAGGGCCCCACCGAGCTGTGTACTTCTACTCACTTGCCTTCTTGTGGAGAATATTCCCACACTAGTGCATAAAACCCTAAATGGTAACAGATTGATGAATAAGTCCTCCACATTCAGAGCCATGAGCTATTTGACGATTGCTTCAGGTTCAAAGGCAGCATGATATCTAGAAATATGAGAGCATGGTTTACTCCTTAAAGGTCCAAAATTTCTCAACACATCTCACAACTGAGTACGAAGCTGTGTCGACTGACCTACCCTTATTACAATATATGCATGTTGCGAAGCTGATAGGAGATTCCGAGAATGATACTCCGCAAATGAATGTCTAAGAGCCTTTCCAGCATCTTATGAAGAGTTGGATGTGCATGTGTATTCTTACTCGCTTTATGGATAAAAACCATTTTAACCTCCGTCGAAATGCGAGGAATGTATATAAATTGAAATATAAATATATTCGCCGGTATTATGCCTTCTAGATCAGCTGACTTGAATGGTTCAAGCTGGAAATAACCCCGAGTATCGATGAATGCCGCTATTTGTTGTGCCATTAAAGTGTAGCTTTTATAGCGATATTTCGATGCGTAAATTAAAAAAAATTGATTTCTTTCCCTTCCCCACGGGTACCTTAATTTATGGCGCTTGTATGAAGAGATGACTTGTATTCGTTACATGACGTGCAAGGGAACCACAGGAAGCGTTTTATTGTTGGACATTTGTTAAACAAGGGAAGAGAATAAGGGGCTCACGACTCTATAATCCGTTTAACTGGACAAGAGCGGATGGTGAAATACCGTTTAATATAATTTTATACGTGAAGATTTGTTTTTAATTGCCTTGATTCGTCCAGGTGCAAGGGCGCATCAACATTCCTTGCATAGCCCCTGATTCTCTGAATGCAGTTTTGTAGAGTCGCGATCGAGACCCCGCGGTTACCGAGCGCGTTGTGGAAGGCGGAAGGAGACAAGAACAGTAACCATACTGTAGAGTCCCACTTAATCGAACCAAAGGAGGTAGGCGACATATCCGATAGTGGAATTTTGAATACGTATTCATTTGTGAAACAAGGATTAACAAAAAGGTAACGCGAGACCCCTTAATGCTATCACATAAAGTAGAACCGTGGTTCATTGTATTGTAAAAATGACCATGCAGGGGATATTAAAAAGCTGACATGTAATATGATTTTATAGTGCATGCTCGCTATTAGGTATTATTTTGTACATTACCAAATGGCCGGACCAAATAATTTACCTGAAATTAAAATTAAAGAGATTATTTCAAAATATTTTCTTTCAGAAACTTAATACGGGTACATATTTAAGACAAATATTTATAGTAAAAATAAAGTATTTTGGTTCAGCGAGCTGTGCAAAGGTTTTTAAGGGGGTTATTACACAATAAAAGTTCTTTTACAAATATCTTTTATGAACGATTAAAAAAAAACTTTTATAGTGATAATAGCCGCCTAAAGGCAAAGGTCCGCGAGCTTGTCAGAAAAGTACTTGAAACAAGCAACGTTAATTTCGCAAATTTTCACTTAGGCGGTTTTTACACTATAAAAGTTCTTTCAAAATCTCGTTCATAAAAGATATTTATAAAAAAAACTTTTATATTGTAATAGCCGCCTAACTGATTAAAAAAAAGTAATTTTCGATTCACCCACGATAACGAGTTTCAACTCCGGAGTTGGGTTTCTTTACGTTTCGTGACCCCAGGGATCGATTGGTATCATTAGGTTTTTTTATGTCATTTACATTTGTTATATATTTACATACAGGGTGTCCCGCTTCAGATGGTAAATACTTAGATGTTAGACAGCAGTGGCGGATCTAGAAATCGAGTTTGGAGGCGCCCGACTTATTCAAATTTTCGTCCTCAAAAAGCATACGTGTATTGAAAGCGCGAATGTATTTCTTATTGAAGGAAGTATGCAATGATGAACGTACAAAACCTCGTACCAAGGTTGAGTTAGATATTTGGGCTGCTGTGCTTACCACAGCAGACCAGTGAATCATCACCTAACAATGTTACTTACAAGCTTGAAGCACTGTGAGAGTTCTATTAGTACCCACAAGCAGTTTTTTTATCGCACCGAGATTTGAACTACGAGCTCTAGATTAGTATCGTAGAGCGGTGACCAAACCACCACGGCCACCTAGCTACTCAGAGATGACTCCCTCAGTAGGTCTGATGTGTTGTCTTTTCAGCAGTTAAGCGGAGCATCTAGAATCTCATTTGAATCACAACAACCCTCAATGGCATGAAGTATAGGTTAAACAGAATGATGAAGGCAACAGAAGGAGTATAGACCTTAGAACGCCATTAAAAGAAATGCAGACCAATCTTTTAAATTTCCCCAGCAAGCAACAGTTAGCCCACATACGAATAAAACAGCTACATAGAAGCTTATCAGCGAAAACTAGCCTCGTCCCATGTAGCACAGTAGGTTTGACTGCAAGTCTTCTACACTTGTGAAGAGAATAAGAATAACCTAGAGAAAAAGAGCACCTTCAAATCTACGTTCAAATGGTGCTCCCAGATCTAGACAACACAACACCCATACGCCAACATACGACTTAGGGAACAAAATCGCGTAGCGCATCAAATCCCACCTTTGTTGAGTACCTTTTTATCCACTTTTTGAAAATTATTGTCAAGTGTTTGCTTGAATTTTCTACAACCAAGCTCTATTTACCAATCATTTTAGATAGAGGGAACCTGGGACCCCATCACCCCTCTCTGTATCCGCTACTGGTAGTCAGTTCTGTTCATTTGTGGAAAATTGACATAAAAATGGACATTCTGTCTTTAACTGTTACAGAGTTATAGCACTTTTTGTAAGTTGTGCCAAAAAGCTAGACTTAACGAACAAAATCAAAATTTTGCATTCTCCCCGGATCTTGCCCATTTTCAGTATCAACTAGCTTGATCTTAGGTAGGCATTCTTTTGATTTGAATATGCCCAACTTACTAAAACTCAAGCAGCTTCTCACCTCAGGGTTACAGGTGTCTACGTCAATTGGTTCAAAAGTTATAGACAAAAAACCTAAAAAGTAGGGTAGTACGGGGATCATTGTAAGAAAATTACCGTTAGTTTTCAACTGATCGGTTTTTATTTTTCCAGAAGAGTATAAGATCCTTTAGGATGTTATAAATTTTTTTCGTCGTGACAAAAACAATTTACCCTATTGTAATGGACGGTTTGGTGGGCATCCAAAGATGCCCGTGGGGACGGAGCCTAAGGCGGCATATGACCGTGAAGGTCGGGCCGTGCCATCTGGCGAAGAAAAAGGCCCCTCAACGAGCTAAGCAGCGGCCCATGCTTGCTGTAGCTCAGTTCGGGAGAAGTGCGCGGGGTTTTCGCAGCTCGTTGCCCCTGTCCTTTTCGCATTAACAAAAATTCATAGGCCTGGGGAAGACAACGCAAACAGAAGAGGTAACAACGGGGAATGATAAAAATTGAGGCGATAAGGATGGAATGGTTGGCGGACGGCGCGGATTTCATCAGGTGCTGCCATAGATCTGCCGGTGGAAGCAGCACTACCAGACCATAATATAGTTTATTACAGGTGGTTCATTACAGGGCAGCTTCTACTTCGAGGCCTGCCAAGAAGAAGAAGCTGAGGACAACGTGTGCTGCTAAAAATAGAAAAAAAAAGCGAGCTGGGTACCGGAATCAGCCGACAACCATTATAGAGGGGAAAAATTAGCAAAGCAAAAAAAAATACAACATTTCCCAATTATTCAGATGATCAACAGGTTACAAAGAATTCTGAGGCCAGCAGAGGCGCAACACTGCATTCCTTGCCGTAATTCACTCACAAACTGTGCAAGCTGCTGAGCACATGAATAATAGAAAAATGCAATACGGTGGAAATAAATTTTTTTTTTAAGTTACTTAGAAGGACAATCCTGCAAACAAAAAGGTATCCAGGGCTCCTCCGCGCTTCGTCCGGTCACCGAAGATGCTCCAAATGCCGGCAATTCAAAGCATTTATGGAGGCCTTAAATACGTGGCTAAACCACAAAAGACAAACGAAACACTAGGATTGCCTTGTTGAACTGACTCTAAAAGGATAATCTACTCTATAGGAAGGATTGGGGTGCTACAGAGCAAAGCACAGCTACTTGAAGGGAAAATACGTGAAGTAAAAATGGCTAAGTCCTAAGACTTAGAGCAAGTTGCCTTAATGTACTTGTGGGGATACATAACGGTGGAAGGACTAAAAACAAACCCGATGAGGTCCTTTTTAGTCCTCTTCTTTACCAGAATCGGGCCCCACGTTGGGCGCCAAATAGGTAATGGACGGTTTGGTGGGCATCCGAAGATGCCCGTGGGGACGGAGTCCAAGGTAGCATATGACCGTGAAGGTCGGGCCGTGCCATCTGGCGAAGAAAAAGGCCCCCCTCGACGAGCTAAGCAGCGGCCTATGCTTGCTGTAGCTCAGTTCGGGAGAAGTGGGCGGGGTTTTCGCAGCTCGTTGCCCCTGTCCTTTACGCATTAACCAAAATTCATAGGCCTGGGGAAGACAACACAAACAGGGGAGGTAAAAATGAGGAATGATAAAAATTGAGGCGATAAGGATGGAATGGTTGGCGGACGGCGCGGATTTCCTCGCGTACGCATAAGGGTCCAGGCGTAATGGGAACCTCGGCCTCTGGTTTCGTACCACCGATAGACCCTTACTCATAAGGTGCTGCCATAGATCTGCCGGTGGAAGCAGCACTACCAGACCATAATATAGTTTATTACAGGTGGTTCATAACACTATCGATGGTGAAGATTCACAACCTCCTAAGTTAATTCTTGAAAAAAAAATTTCCCTTTTTCTAAATAAATAAATAACTGGCGCAACAGTCCAATTTGAACCACGGCCTCGAGATGAGTTAGCATCATCTCATTTTCTAGATCATGACGGTTTTTTTGTGCAGAGGTATGTGATCAGCAATACGCTCAACCGAGTTATTTTCCCCATAATGGGTACTCATTTAACAGCTGAGTGGGCTCATAGTCCGACACGTAAATCCCCGGAATCGAACCGGGGCCCAGTGCGTTGAAGGCGAACGTGCTAACCGTTGCGCCATCCGGACTACATCCCTTTTTCTAACGTGTTTTTAAAATACTTATGCACCAATTGCTCAACCATCTATGTTGTTATGTTCAGTGAAAAACCGTTAGAAGCAGCAGCATCTAAATCCTCTTTGACAATGTTGTGTCTTATAACTTTTACAACCTCTTATTGTAAACTGACTCCGAAAATGGCATTTTGACATAGGAGGTTGGCTACCTTTAAATATCGCTACTAGGCCACTACACTGAGGATCTGAAAAAAGTCGTAGTGAAAGTAGACGCCTATCCTCACAGAGGAGAACTCCGTGTGAAGGCTGTAACACGTTTTGAAAAATTTTAAAATATTTTCGGCCTTAATTAATGTAAATGAAGCAACTAAATGTTTTTCGTCGGCTCTCTGCATATGCAGCCCAAGGTTTGCAAAAGCCAACAAAAATTTCGATTATCGTTTGTATGTACGAATACACATATTTAATATTTTTATTATATTTTATACATTCTAATAACACAGATTCCTGGTGTTTAAAAAATTTGCATATGAATTATTGGGCCAATGAATAAGATACTTATTAGGATTGGGTATCCTTAAGAAATCCCGTACAAACCACATTGCTCTATTTCAGACACTTCATCAGTTTCCCAGTAATTATCGTAAAAATATACTCGGTAAAGTTTGACAGCGACAACACAAATCGCTGTCAAACTTTAGCATTCCAAAGACATAGTCAGAGATGGTCCTGATAAGTATTCGTAAAGCCAACACTAGCTGGCTTTAATTGAACTACTGGAAATACAGGTTGTTCGAAAGGCGTGGTGATTATTATTCAAATACACACTAAAAATATTCTATGTACCCCAAGCATGCATAAAGTTCGTACACCCCATTTGTATTTCGTCAGCTATACACCCCATCAAATACGAGTACAATCAAAAGGAGATACTTACAAAATTACTATATTCGTCTCAAATTCAGGTGTTAAGAATAGGTGTATAATCATCAATGAACCACGCAAATACTGTCTGGTAACGTAGTGAGCTAGTACTTGTGTTACTTTTAATGTCTTAATAGCCGCGTTCTTTTCACCCGAACAAAAGCGTATTCCCAACGGCTGGCTGGTCTATGATCCAGGCCTCGTATTGGATCACATCTGGATCAGAGTCGAAAGTGAATTGGTTAAACGTCAACTTCTTTCACGGCAATTTGCCCCTATACCGTTCTATACTAAAGCCGCAATTCGCCCCACGTGACGAATTATCTGTTTGGTGACCGTTTGAGTTCGCTCGTCACTGATTCAGGTCGTTCGATTTAGAGATCATCTCTGTCCGGTTGTCTCGAACACGGCTATTATCATTTTCGCCAACCTTCTTTTATCGATTTCTTCATTTTGGTTCACTTGGCCCAGTAAATGTAAACAGCTAATCATAATTTCAGTGCAGCACACAGATGAAGACACGAGCTTATCGAAAATATGGTTATTATTACAACGCAAAAGGATCATTAGGGACTAACCGGGATTGTTCCTACACACCATTAAAATTGGTTCCCTAAAAAAAGCAAATGTTGCGTTTGTCATGCAAGGAAGTGTGAGCAAAGATGTTTTGTTCATTTAACTTTATTTGTGATCATTTTCACGCTAGTGGCAGTTTGGTTGGTGTTGTGCTATACAAATTCCGATTTCAATTCCATTATGGTGTTTTCTGTTTTGGCATTGCAGTCAACACAACCGGCTCCGGCATTCCGGTTTCGAATTCAAAATTTAAGAGGTTTCTTGACGTAATATCAGGCCAGCTATAAAACCTGCCGTCAGGCCTGCTATCATTCGTGTCGTCAGGTTTGTTATGAGACCACCTGATAGGTGATTGATAGCAGACCTCATAGCAGATTTAATCGTAGTCCTGACGGCGGAATAGTTAGCAGGTCTGACAGCAGGTTTAATGCGTGGGTGGTCAGGGAAGATTCCGAACTCAATAAGAAAATGAAAGCACTCGCCAACAACTAGTAGGGAATGTATTTGCACATCTTTTGGAAGACACCCAAAAAAAATTTCAGCTATTTTGGACGCGCAGTTGTTCGTTGACAATCGTTTGAGAGAGTCGATGTGCGTATATTTTCGAAAATGGAGAAAATCGAGTATCGAACTGACTGTCAAAAAATATGCTGGAATGAATATTTCCAAAGCTCTGCTAGTCCAGTTTAGGCGCAATAAATCAGATTTTTGGCGCCGATTAGTTACTGTTAGCTGTTAGTTATTATACCTCAGAAACAAAAATACAGTCAAAACAGGGAACTGCAAAGGGGAAATCGATTTCAAAAAAGCAAAACTGTTTGTTTTTTGGGCTGGGAATCTGATGGCGACTGTTTTTTTTTTGGGATAGTCGTGGAGTTATTTTAATCGATTATGCTCAAAAAGGAAAAACCATTACAGGAGCGTACAACGTATCATTACATGAGAAGTTGAGGACAGAAATTGCGGAAAAACGGCCACATTTACAAAAAAAAATGATTTTTCTTCAAGAAAATGCCCTTTCTCACCTCAGCGGTTGCAAAATCTAGCCCCAAGCGATTTTTTTTTTTTGTTTTCTAAGCTAAAAGTTGCGCTCGAAGGATAGAGTTTTTCCTCAAATCAGGAGGCTATCACCTTCGTTAACAATTATCTTGGCAGAGAAAGACGCCGAGTACTATTTGGACGGGTTAAAGAGATGGGAGCATCGCTGAGAGAAGCGTGTAGACTTACAAGGAGACTATGTAGAAAAATAAAAATAAATTTCAAAATGTCCTGTATCCTTTTTTAAGTCGGAAACTTTGCAGACCACCGTCGTAGCAGACCTGACGGTAGTTTTGATAGCTGGACTGGCATTACGTCGTAAAATCCGTTTACAGTGAGTTAAAATGGAAGTTGTACCAATTGTACTATTTAAGCATTAGCACCTAATTACCATTAATGGCTACTTGTTGCATTAAAGCCATTTGTTAGGTAGAAATTTATTAGTACTGAGTGTAGAAAATGTGCTAAAGCGTCCTCCTATAGACAGCCCATGCAGATAAACATGATTGATGTTGTCAGTGGTAGAGGAAGGATTCTTTTCATGGCGCAGCAGTCACGTACGAATTCCTACTGTTGCCATGTAATGGCATTAACATGGAAATTCCACTTTCACATGTACTACATCAGTAGAACATAATTTCCTAATTACTCGCTCATTAAGTGAATGCACCGGATGTTGTCAGTGAAATGGAAAAAGGAAAAACTTTGGCCATTTGTTGATGCTGTTTTTCTGAAACAATATACTATACCCCATTTAGTTAAGAAGCACTTAGGCGTCCATTAGGAAAACAGTTTTTAACAGCAAGTCACCACTACCACTCACTTCATGTGGCAATAGTGACGGATCTCACTATCTGCACAACGTGAATATACCGTTTGACCATGTTCCAGGAAACTTCAGTTTTTGTAATCGTGTTCCAAAGGAATAATTCCTACGCGACGACTAGAGCCGTACGGCTAGAATCGCATGTCAAATTGTATCGAATTTTATGGAATGCGACTCTAGCCGTACGACTAGAGCCGCATGTTGAATTCCATAAGCCACGCTAAAAACAAATACATATCATCCATGACGTACTTATTTATCAAATCCATTAATAACAGAATTTCGTGTATGTATGTAAAAACAATTGTCGTGTAGTAAACAATCTACACAGATACTGTCGCATTCCTTTAATTTCGATACAATTCGACATGCGACTCTAGTCGCATCGCTTTAGTCGTGCGGCTTGAGTCAACGCATAGGAATTGTTGTTAATTGCCTTGACCTCTTCAGGGGCATGGGGGTGTCAAAATCTCTTGCAATATTATGCCTTGTTGAAGTTCCGACAGCATATCTACATACTTTACGGACGTACAGTTGCTAGCATGCCCCTCCGAATCGCGCCGTCTTTGGACTGGCAAGCTCGGAGAGCAGTGGGAGTTATATTAGTACCCACAGACAGTTTTTGTTCGCGCCGAGGATCGAATCTCCATTCTCTGTCTGGATCATAAAGCGGCGACCGAGCGAACACGGCCACCGAAAATTTAAACAAACAACGTTCTAATTAAAAACTACAATTGCTTTGTTAGGGTTTTGTAAACACCCCCAGGAAAAATCGTTTGAAAAACGTTATACTTCTTGGCAACTAAGCAATAATTGATTTCCAATTGGAAAAATAATATAATTATTTCGGAAGGCCAATTAGATAAAACAAATCTGATTGACCCTTCCACTCATTAATCGTAGATATATACTATAAAAGTAGATATAATAATGCTCATTGGTTAGAACAAATTTTAAATGGCGACTCGACTCATCCCTCCCTTTAGTGTGACATTTGGAATAAGGACAATATTAAAAGTAGCCTTGGTTTGAGTTAATAAACGGTAGTAAGCCACGGAATTACCCCGAATGTAACAAGATAATACCCTATAAAATAATTCAGAATTAATTAATTCATTTATGAGCTGCGTAGAGTGTGGTGAACAGGCCTTTGTTAGAATGTGAACCTTACCCTTGTTCCGAATTAAAACTTGAACTTCCTATGAATAAAAAGTCCCAAAAATCGGCCTGAGTCTGGTTTCGTACCATGGTGCAAGGCACGAACTCATCAGGCGCCTCCACACCTCGTGCCTTTCACCATGGGAGAGGCGCTACTAGCGGCATGCTAGAACAATATATCGCAGAAAGACCAGGTGTGTTTTCGCATAGATATGATCCGTCCTTTGTCGTGTTGTTGAGTGTATATAAGGCAAAGTGAGATCTAGCCAGTCATCACTGATCTGGTCGCGCCTCTCCCATGGTGCGAGGCACGAGGTGTGGAGGCGCCTGATGAGTTCGTGCCTTACGCCATGGTACAAAACCAGACTAAGGCCGATTTTTGGGACTTTTTATTCATAAAGAGTAATAGAATAAGGGGAGTCGGATGTTAAGACCCATTAAAGTTGTATGGGTTCGATGCCAGCTCCCCGCGAAAAAACATTTTTTTTTTAACTTCCTAGTTCAAGGTAAATCTTTGTGGCGTGCAACGTGAATCGTGTAAGAAAAAATTGTTTTTTTTTTTTTTTTTTTTTCAGACAATTAGCAATGCTTTGACAGGTTCTAAATAGAAAAGCATCGCTTATGCCCTTAGATCGTTTAAGTAAATCTTCAAGGTAGGCGCCCCTTGAACAGTGACAGGACAACGTTGCCAATCAACTCTTGCTATACTACATACGGCAGAGGATATAGTTGCGGTAAGTACTCAAATGATGGGGCGAAAACCTGTCCCCAGAACCCAATTGGCCAGAAAACTGAGGTTAAGCCTCGGAAACAATTGGATTTAGGGAAACAACCACGCAGACGAAACATGGAATACTCTCTGGGAATATGGAATGTCTGAACGGATAAAAAATCGGGTGCAATCAAAAATCTGATTGGAAACCTATTAACGATTGTGTGCCGATTGAATGATAGCTGATAAAGATGACTTTTACAACACCCTAGAAAAACTCTTTGATTCTCTGCCCTCAAACGACGCGACGTAAAAATTATAATGGAAAACCTAAATGCTAAATTCGGGAATGTAGTGACGCACCGAGTAACAACCGAAGGTCACATTTTCCACTAAGGCTCAATTTATACACGGGTTTTTTTAACGCAAGAAAATTAACGCTTTTCTCTTGCGTAAAGATAATATTTTGGTATTGATCCTGGAGTATCAATAAGTCTTCAATAATCACCCCTCTTTGCGATTGATTCAACATTTGAGAATTATTGAAGCCTACCATCAATAAAAGATTAAGAAGGGTAGTTTCAATGCAAAATCAGCACAAAAACGATCCGCATAACCAATACTCTGTTATAAAAAAAAAATTGCACTGATCCCGCATTGATCCCAGATAAGATTTTGGTATTGATCCTGGAGTATCAATAGCCGTGTTTTTTGGGAATTTATCAGGTGTAGGATAAAATAAGACACGCGTTACACCAACAACATTAACCTGGATAGCTTAGTAGGGTGACTAGCCTACACTCGATAACCCCTCGATAACTTCAACATGCATGACACGTCCCAGACAACATTTTGGTATTGATCCTGGAGTATCAATAAGTCTTCAATAATTACCCCTCTTTGCGATTGATTCCACATTGGAGATTTATTGATGTCTATCATCAATAACGATTAAGGGGAGTTTCAATGCAAAATCAGCACTAAAACGATCCGCGTAACTGATCATGAAATTGTGAAATTGTGGAATTGTGTGAATCCGCATTCATATTTTAGCATACAACGTTCCGATTAATGAAAAACAGAGCTGTATAATTAGAACTAATAATTAATTGAATAAATGTCAAAAAATAAAAAAAAAATTGTTTTTTTTTTTAAAGAAAACACATGGAGCATTCACAATGTTAGTTAAACTAGTGTTGTTTGTGTTATATGTACAATTTCCTAGGAGATTTCCTAGGAAGGAGCAGATATGACACAAATGACACGAAAACTTCTCTTTGCACCACACTTCAATATGTGTATCTGTATAAATCTGCGGCAATATTTCCACCGCAAGCGTTGGAACGCAAGCGTATTTACATTGAAAGAACGAACACTTGCGGTGGAAAATACGCAACACAATTAAATTTACACCCGCGTTTCTTCACGCAAGAGAAAAGCGTTAAAAAATACGCATTTTTTGCATTTAAAAAAAAAAACGCGTGTAAAAATTGAGCCTACGAATGCAACGAGAAAGGCCATCACTTCGTCGATTTCACCAACAGCAGAGATGTAGTCATCAGCTCCACAAGCTTCTCACATCAACGCATACTTATATAAAATAGCCTGGGCATCCACGAGTGGCTGCACTTTCAACCAAAGAGACCATGTTCTCATCCAACGAAGATGGGTATCGAGCTTCCTCAACGTACGTACATTTAGACCAGCAAATTGCGATTATAGCCGCTATCTTGTTAAGACTAAATATTGCTGTCGTATGTCTAAACTCTTTCTAACTAAAACTGGCCCACCCCGAAAATTCAAGTTGCAAATACCGGCATTAGTGGAGCAATACGTATCGATGCTTGAAGGACAGCTGCACCTACTCCACCTGCACCAAAGCGCCTCAGCAAGGTGATTGGAAGATACTCGTACGTGGAATCGAATCAAAGAGAAGTTAAAGGCAGTCGCAGATCAAGTATTGGGGTGCTACGAACCCCGGGCGGCCAAGGCCCGACGTCGGGCTATCGCGCCACGATGATGATGACGAACCCCGGCGTTGGAAGAAAGATTGGTCCGACGACGAATGCCTAGAAGCGGTGAATAAGGAAAGCTAAGCTTAGAATGTTCCAGCGAGCAGAACAAAAGAAAAGCGAAACAGTGGGTGTATCATTAGAACGACCCTGTGCAAAAACAAGGATGACTTAATCATTAGTGACGAACAAAGGTCAACCACAGATGGTCATCCTATTTCATTTTTCAACCCCCAAAACAACGCAACATTACACGCCCAGAACTCGAAAAAGTCGACGCCGCCATTTAAGCACTTAAAAACTGCAAAGTGCAAGGCATCGACAAAATAGCAGCCGCACTCATTAAAACGGAGGATGCGCCAGTAAAAACGCCATTCATGGCGGGAGGCTTTTGGTCTGGATGATCTACAACCGATCAATATTCACTGCAAAGTAAGTGCTCGAAAAATGTCTTGAATTCAACAGGTAAGCCCAGTCATTTTAATGGTGTCTACCTTGCCTACAAATGTTCGTTCAGCGTAGCTAGATCGGCTAACTTCTGTTCAAATTACTCAATTGCCGTAACCCTTGTAGGGCATAGTGCGCCAACTGTTTCATGCGACGCAATTGACGTTTCGTTGGCATAAACTAGTTTCGGAGAATTAAGTTTCCAGCATGCACCATGGACCTCCTGCTCCCCCATTTAGCCGCCTACCTGCTTATTATTACGCCCCGCATTACAGGGGGAACACAACACAAACATCCATGGTCACGAACGTCGTCGTGGACGGGATTCGAACCCGAAACCCGGTAGTCAGACATGAGATTGATGCCTCTACCCACTGAGCTACCGGCCGGAAATACACTTTTAATGCATATTTAAAATTTAATGCATATTTAATTTAATTTTGCTTATTTAAAGTTTGGGCGTCACCACTTGGCCTGCACAGGTCTGGGGTATATGCGCTTCGGACTCGGGACTGAAGTGAAGCTTCGGTGTAGTTTCGCTTTATTTTACTTCTGGTCAACCTTTTTTTAGATTTGTAAGTAATCACTAACTTTTGTTCGAACTACGAGAATCTTTACTGATTGTAGATGCAAGCATTTCGGGGTAAATTTGCTCCAATCTTCAGTACAAAGCTAATGGTGTTAACAGTCTGCGGTATGCACATTTATATATTTTACATTTTATTATCGTATGTTGAACATTTTTCAGGTATTTATTTGGATTATGTTTCCTATAATTTCGTCACTCATTTTGGCCTGCAATTACACTTGTTCAGTTTTTTATTATTTTCTCATGGTTCAAATTAGTCACGAAGGACAATTGCTTTCGTCGGTGTTAGGATTCTTATTTTGGAAAACAATGGAATCGTAGGATTTCCAGGAATTCCCAAGGTTCTAGTGTGGAAAATTTCCTGGCTTGTCGCAATATCTCCACACCTGTGAATCCTATCGTGTGATCTTCCTCCATACTGTGTACCGCTACCGAAGATCTAGCTGTCGTTGTGCGTTTTCGCGTTGCGTTTATCGCTTCTATTATGTATTCATTGAACCTGGTTTTGACCAAGCGTTTGGTTTGTCCAACGTACCATTTTCCGCACTCCGGGCAGGTGATCTTGAAGATGCCGCTTTTTCCTTTTTTTGAGGGGGTCCTCGTCACTGCTCAGTATTCGCTTCAGGGTTGGGTATAGCATAGGGTTTGAGGCAGTGTTTGCCGAAGGAGCAAAATCAGAAATAGCATTTTATTGTAAAGTTAAAATTACGTCATTATGTAGTACGAGTATAAAAAAAAATCCTACTTGAATTAACGTGATCACCCTAATGATGATTTCCTATAATTCTGTGCTATACCTACATTCACTCCCTATAAGGTTCACAATATGCTCGTGAGCGATAGGAAAAAGCCTTCCCAATGACTTTTCTAAAAATTCGTCCAACGCTGTGCAAAAATACATGTTTGACAATGAATAGACGGTAAAAACGCGAATTTAACCATGTCTGGTTAACTTGAAAACTCATTCAGCAGAATTAAATAATTTAATTAAAACCGGTATCCCATATTCAAATGTGCGAGCTGGGAACATTCACTCCAGGAATATGTGAAAAGAGACAACTCATCTAGTCCATGATGGTAACATGCAAGCCATCTTCCTGGTATATGACTGAGCTTTTTTATGACCAACCCTTAATAATCCAAATCCCGGATAGGCACCACTATGACCAACCAACCTTTCTGCCCGCCATTTCACATGTTCTGTCTATTTTTGCCATTAGATTCATCTCTAGTGCAGGTGGTTGTGGTAGTGGCAGTAAAGATTGTAAATTGGGATACTGGGGAATTTCCAAAGGTTTTTAGTTTTTTTTTACTTCCTCTAGATTGTAGAATAGAATAATGAAACGCAGAAAAAAGAAAATGGTCAGGTCGAAAAGACGACTACGGCTCTTTTGAGCTGATACCTTTCAGTCGTTCATGCATATTTATGACTACTGGTAGCCGTACAGCCACCCCTATTTGCCACTACTATAATGGCGGTGTATGTATACTGTTATTTTTTTTAACAAGTTAAAATCAAGGAAAATGAGCTCCGCAAAATGGTTTGCTGTATGTTGCGGTAGACAAAAATTGTATACGTTCGGAAGCGGAAATGAATGGTCCGGTCCAGCCAAAGGAGATGTTCGGGAGATGTCAGTCCTGCAGTAACAATGCCATGTCATGAATATCACACCTGGGAGATTATTTGTCTGTTGCTCTCTTCATTTGTCCAGGAAAAATTTGAATGAAGTGGAGGCAGAGGAAAAAAAGATGTGTTTATAATTCAGGAAGGCGTATTCTTATGTAGAATTATTTAGTACGACGACTGTATGTTGGTGTAATGTGCTGATATCTGTCCAGGACATAATTGAATTTATTAGGAACTCTTTGGGGGATGTCCGCATGAAATGGACGAAATGTAGTGTCAAAATGGAGTGTAGCAGTACAAATTTTGAGTCTGTCTATAGCAGAATACATTTTGCTAAATGAATCAGAGATATAATTTAGAATGTAGACAATGGCTTGTACTGCGGTGTAATTGTTTCCATTGGTTGATGATGTTTGTTTAGAGTTTAGAATAGATTTTAATTAAATTAATTTTTCGACTCTAATATCCTTTTAGAGAGTTACAGAATGGAATAATGAATTTATGCGCTCGGTAGCCGTGAGTCTCGGTCACCACTTTAAAATGTTGCATCTGGAGAAAATGGGTTCGATCCCCGGCGCGTCAATGATACAAAAAGAGCGATGATTTTTTAAAATTTGAAATTTAAAACACCTTATTGACTTTGCTATTATAGTTTATATTGCTATAGCAAAATCAATAAGGTGTTTTTAATTTCAAATTACAAAAATTCATGGACTTTGCGGTTAAATAATTTTATCGTTTTTTAACACAAAACTCGCTAAGAGCGATGATGTTCATCGGTAGTTCAGGCCCGTCCCAAGCAAAAGACATTCTAACTTTGATTCATTAGCTTTTAAGTTGCCTATGATTTTATTCGAAAAATGTTGTCCTTACCGGTTTGACGTTGTTAAAGGCACCCTCCATGTCCAAGAAGGCAAGTAGCGTATACTCCATGCAACTGAGAGACTCTTCAATATAGGTTACCAATAAGTGCAGAGCAGTGTCCGCCGATCAACCCTTCCTGTAGGCATGCTGAGAAAGGAAGAGAAGGCACGATGGAATAGTGGCACGCAACTGTATGCCGATAAGACGCTTCAGCATCTTCAGCAGAGTCGACGATAAACTATAGGACGGAGGTCCTTCGGACGTGGGTGAGAACTTCTTCTCGTCTTCGGGATAAAAATCACATTCAGATCCGACCATGTGCGAGGAATGTGTACCAGCTCCAAACAGGCCCGGAACATGCTCTCAATCCAGGGATACACCACGTCTATGGTTTGTTGTACGTCCGAGAGTACTCTGGCATTCCACCAGGTGAGCTATCAGGGAAGTAAGTGTCAAACAAAACCTCGATAATTCCTTCACTAGGGGTTGTCCATGTCCCATCTTGTTTCAGCCAATAGCTTGGCATGCTTGAGCAGTGTATACAATCTGGAAGTTTCGCCGAATTCCTCAACTTGTTCACAGAAACTCCTCCACGACTCCTGCTTAGATCTTCTGATTTCTTTTTTTAAGGAGTTTTAGGTATCCTTTGTAATTTGACCAATCGGAGTCTAAGCCCGAAGACTTTGCCATATTGAAGCTTCTTCTACTCACAGCCCTTAGCTCTCCAATCCGAGCATTCCACCAGGCGGTTTCCTCCTTCTTTTACGGCAACTGGACATGATTATGTGCCAGAATTACCGAGCGCTGCTGCCAGGGTTTGTGCCACGGCGTCCAGCTCCTGCCTACTATACGGTTGGCACGGTATGGGGGATAGCGTTTCTTCGAGACACTCCCTAAATTTACCCCAGTCGGTTATTTTATGATTCCTGAAAACCGAAGTATTACTGGTGTACTCGTTCAGTCCAAACTGCAGGTATCTGTGATTAGAGAATTAGTGCTCCGCCGACAACCCAGGATGTAAGATCGGGGTTTACCCGGGTCTCTAACATAAAATATATTATACAGCGGAGTTCCTAGGCCATTAACTAAGTTGTTTAAGACCCAGGGTTCTTTTATTAGGACAATATCTTCCCCATTGCGTGCTAGACGGAGGAGGATAGCAGCTGACGCTGCTTACGAGTGGTGAAGGTTAATTTGAATGAATCGGATCATTATTGTGTAGATGACCCCGATTCCATCACTGTAACGTCAGTATGCGCATCGATCTCAGACTCGTTTGAAAATGGGAGCTCAGAAGTGTTCTCCAGATTGGCGAGGTCTGATCCGCGGGATAGACAATCCTCGTCAGTAGCCTGCTCAGTGCATGAAGTGATTGACGATGGGTCACATCCACTCCCTTGGCTCATGTCATCTGCGGACGGAGTAGCTCGTGCTTTCATCCGTCTCTTCTTCGCCTCGCCCTTGTAGACCCGGAGCTTGATTTGGCGAAACCCGTTGGCCAGTACCCCGTTAGTTAAAGCAAGGAGAGCCAGAGACTCTTTGTTTAGAATGAAAACTGCTTCACAGAACCCTTGTACGGGCTCTTCCATCTTAACTACTCTCCAGTTCTGGGTTGGAATATGCGCATTGCTAGTGCGGATAATGTAGAGTATTTCATCGGTATCCGATTGTAACCTCGGTATCCACGCCCGAGCTCTGAGCCGCGAGGGGATCTCGTATTTAGGTATGGCCTCAAGCTTTGCCCCGTGTCGGACCTCTCCTGCTTTTTTAATGACATAGATGAATAAGTTCGCGGATCTCTGATCGGCCCTTTTTCCCGCCGAAGAACTCAGAATGCCATCAACAGCAGTCTAGTGCATTCGCTTCACCAAATCGTGTCTATGATGATATCCATCTTGTCTAGATATCACTTTAATGTGAGGAAGGTCCCTTCATCCGGAGGCGAACCTGTAGCAGGTCCAATATGTCACCATCTGTTGTTTATAGCCACCCAAGAAACCTAAATGTCAAATTTCATTGAAATCTACAGAGGGTTGACCCCTCATTAACATGCCTTGCATATCCGTCATTCGTTGTGGAATGGTAATGGCTGGTATCTGGTAGCTTCTGGGTGACTCAGTCGCAATTGTGTGCATTTGATAGAAACCGATTCAGGTTTTTAAAATACTATATATGCGCACGTATGATATTTAATTCATATATAACTCTCATTTTTAGGTTTTCCGACAGCTGACATTACGCTGGCCATTATCTCTATACCCTAGACCTTGTAGAGGCGAAACTTACGGTCTGTGGCGCTCATTTCATCGACCAAAAGTGATCAGTCATGATCCCCATATCTACTAGCATTACCGTTGATGGGGGTTACCCGGATATAAAATGATAGAGAGTATAAATTGTTTTGCTTAGTGTGGGAACTATTAGTCAATCGAATTAAAAACTAAAAACATTTCAAATGGTTCTTTGGCGTAATGTTAACTGATTTTAAATTCTTCTTGCGCAAGGAAGACTTAAGTTCAGAGGCTTATTGGCGCTAATACTGTGAATGAAACCAGGAACAGTGGTAGTGTTAACTTAATGCTGATAATTTTTGTGGTACTGGATAGCTAAGTAATTATACCTTAGATTCCACTCCACTTTATGCTGAAAGAAAGATATACAGTGGACCCCGCTTATTGTGATCGCTGATAATGTTATCAACCGTTTATTGTTATCAAAATTTGAAAACCAAACTAGTCTTACGACAATGCATACTAAATTTATCGCTTATTGTAATCGATATTCCGGTTAATATTATCAAGTCGCCTATGCTACAGCTAAAAAACTTGAACTGAGCAAATAATTTTGTTAATACTAGACTTTTACTTTGTGTTCTTCTCTTAAAAAAATTGACGTCTGTTGTTCTTTTAGTTTCACAGCCAATATGTATAGCAAATCTGCTGCTGCATTCTTCTTCGTTTTGCTAGAACGGCACCAACCATTTTTATTGAAAAGAATATTGTAAACAAATTTAAATTTGGACCCCTTGTGGGGCATAGCGCGTCAACTGTTCCATGTGGCCCAGTTGACGTTTCGTTGGCATAGACTGTATGCACCTTCTGCACATCCATGGCCACGAACGTCGTCGTGGACGGGATTCGAATCCGAAACCCCGGTATTCAAACATGAGACTGATGCCTCAACACACTGCGCTACCGGTCGCCCCGATGTTAAGCTTGCCCTTACATTCTGTTTCGATCTCTTAGTGATCAGTTTCAGTTGCAGTGGTCCCTACTGAAGAAGAAACTTGGACAGGCTTCTCACAATTAGTGGTGCCACAGACTGTCGAACTCAAACACGAAATGGTTCAAGTGCCCTCCCAATGGCTCGAGACACACTTTTCAAAACTGAAGAGTACCATGTTCATGTTCCGTCATAATAAGATAAAGAGACATGCGGCAATTCGGAAGATTTAAAGTTTCTAAAGAGGTTGACATTCAAAAGCCACATAAAAATCGTCAAATGTTTGAAGCCCTAAGCAATCCAAGTTAGCTAAATTTTCCAAATAAAGCATCACATTATTTCTGCATTATACAATAACTTTCCCATTTACGTTTTACGAGTACATACTAACTTAATGTAATAATAACAACAAATAACAGTAAATAAATGTGTTATGTGTTTCTATCCAATTAATTCTGATGTAACATCTATTTGTTCGAATATTTTATCTAATTTGTTTGTGCTTAATGTTATTGTCCGTTTATTATTATCGCTTCTGCTCAGTCCAAACGTGGTCACAATAAGCGGGTCCCACTGTACCTACTTAAGGCTGAGAATATGAAGATTATATAAAGAACGAACAGAAGCCAAAATACAATATTTGGTACCCGCTTTCACACTCCATATTTCACACTCCACAAAAATGTCATTCGGCTGCCAAATAATTTGATGTGGTTTTTAAATTTTCAATGCCGCAACCGAGGGATCATCAGCTGATATGAGAAAGTAGGCGGTGGAAAAAAAATGTTGTTAAAAGCCAACCAAAATTGCAATTGTCAGTCAGTCAATTTAACAAACGATGGATAAAAGAAGGCAGGCGATGAAAGAAAATGTGATGAAAACACATATGGATTGTGCGTGATGAGAGCCTCTCTTCATAACATGTTCCCTACTCTCAGCCTTCAGGATATTGTATGTTTTTTTTGCAATTGAACAGTCAAATTTTTGAGAAATTTTGTTTGTTTATTCTTACGCCCAATATTGACGTTCGCGAAACGTTGAAACTGCGAAAACTTGCAAATAAATCTTTTAAGCCTGTTGTGCCTTTTCTTGTGTTTCAAGCATCTTAAACTCGTTCTTTTCGAAAGACCAAGTTATTCCTGGTTGAAACTCAATGTTTGTCATTAAATTTGTCTCTCTAAAACATCAAATTTCCCAGCGAAAGCATCAAAAGAAAGTATGAAACTCTAGGACGGTCTTTGTCGAGAAACTTTTTAATTTTTCATTTTTCCTAACCCCCAACACGACACGTCTCGGTTAGTCGGACAATGCTGCAAATGGAGGCATACAACCCTTCTACCAATTATGATGGAAGAGAGCACGCTTGGAAATATGTAGCAACAGGGAAATTGTGTCTCTTAGAGTTTTCTTCTGCTTTTAATCGCATTAAGAAAACCTTTCTTCACTAGACAGCGAAATCTCATTACATTAACATCAATGCTGTACACTTTAACCGCCCTCAGGAATCACACCTCCGGCGCTCATATAAATATCTGTCTCCCGACATTTATACTCGCATATCTAAGTGTACCTATGTATAGGTATACCATTCTTGACGGAGGCCTCTTGGTACCGCGTATTCTCGATTCCCATAGTAGCAACATGACGCAACAGCCATGTTGAAAAATATTTGTAATTAGTGCATTAACAGTCAGAGGGACGAGTACGTATTTGTAGGAACAGGATAAGACATTGTCAGTGTTTTATATTACGGTGGATCTATACGTAAAAGGAACTTGGGTTATCCCAAGTGACCGAAATGCGTTTCATTCAGAAATCCGACTTAACACTTTTTCTGAAGACTGTACGTTACCGTAATGCGGATAATGCTCGTGAGAAAAGAACACTAAACATGGAACCTCTCTTAAGCAGGCGAGGCAATAGTGGTAGATATGTATAACTGGAAGAAGTATATACTAAATTCGGGCCTATTTAGTACGAAAAATGTAGATATTATACTTTATTTTTGAAAGTTACCAGCTTAAAGCCTTAGCTGGCGGATAATAAAAAAAAACGTTGTTTTTTTTTGTCACGAACTACTCGTTATATTTAGTGTTAATTTCGTACAGTCGAAAGAAATAAAAAAATAAAATTCTTAAAGTTAAGGTGGAGTCCGCCAGCTAAAGCAGGGAAATTACCGATTTTTTCACTCCGCGCTTAAGGGATCACAACCCTTAGTATCACACATCAATGAACGCTCGCTCCGCTGGATCTGCCTTCAACAGCGTCAGCACGCACAATTGCTAATTAGAATAATTTTACGTTCACAACTTTGATTCGGGAAAAACACGACCTCTGGGTGTTGTGTTTTTCTTTCAGAGTGGAAAGGCTGCACTAAATTAGCACTAAATACAAAAAATAACTTATGACGAATAAAAAAAAAATATTTCGGTTGTCTGTAAGCTTGTATATTAAGCTGGCAGATGCGCATAACTTTGTTGCGCGAAAAACACGAATTCCTGGTGTTTTTTTTTGTAAGAAGGCTGAACTAAATTAACACTAAATACCACAAGTAAATTATGAGTCCGAAAGGCGCGACGGTTAGCACGTTCGCCTTCTACGCACTGGTCCCCGGCCTCCTACTGAATGGGATAGTTTTCGATAAAAAAAGGGGATTTATGTGTCGGACTATCCGTATGAGCCCACTCAGCTCTTAAATGAGTACCCATTTATGGGGTAAATAGCTCGGTTGAGCGTGTTGCTGATCACACACCTCTGCACAAGACATACCGTCACGATCTAGAAAATGAGATGATGCTAACCCATCTCGAGGCCATGGTTCAAAACTGGACTGTTGCCCCAGTTATTTATTTATTTTTAAATTATGCCGAAAAAAAATCGATTATCTGCCAGCTAAGTCTTAAGCTGTAACTTTTAAAAATAAAGTGGAATAATTTTTTTTTGACTGTACGAAATTAGCACTAAACAGGCCCAAATTTGCTACACTTCTTTCAATGATGTCCAATTATGTACGCTACTTTTGCTCTGCCAGCTTAAGTTAGCTAAACCTGGAGCCAAGACTAATTTCCGATTTGACGGTGTAGAACACACTGTGAATAGGAAAACAGCTCCAAATGGTTTAAAGGTCGAAAATCGTCTTACTACGAATTGCCAATAGCCATTTAGGGGGTTTAATGCCATTCTCCAGCGAAATTTACGAATAGACTCCATCCGGATTCTTGCTCCATCTTTTATCTTCCAAAAGGTCCGCTCCTCTTGATTCTCAACCGCCCATCCATAGACTCACTCGTACGCAAGCAAATTGTATTTCCTGCTCTTCAAATTATTGCTGTACACTTTCGGAAGTCTTAATGAAGGTGGTGGGTAAACTTGATGAATGGAATGGTGGCAGCTTGATGGAAGGAAGGTTCATTAAGTGTGTATTTACGAAAGCAACAGTTTTTCGAGGGAAACGAACTGTGTGAGAAACTGCACTAGATTTTACACACTATGGAGAGCATATCATGGAACACGATGGGTCCTTGATACTAAATAGACGGAAGGATAGGAGTATTGACAGCAAGCAACAGGAGGTGTTTCAGTAATGAATGGCATGCGAATGTGTTGATGCATTTTCACTTCAAGTTCTGTTTTAAGGCATACGCGGAAAGGGTACTTCCGAAACAAGTGACGCATTAAAGTTGCACTAAAATGGTTAGGATTTGAATGCAGTGTGATGGTTGGGACAAGTTGGAAATTATATAAAATATAGCGACGCTGTTAAAACAATTTCATTCGAACAAATCTAAAGTCATTCAGTTCCACATTCAATAGTCTAGTCGGTAGACCCTTACAAAAATTGCGAATTTAATGAAATGCTGGGATGTTGGTTGTGAATGTTAAGTAGTGTCACATCCAATTAATCCAAAATAATTTCCCTGTGCTGGCGGCCGAAAAACTGCCAAATTCTAGCACTTTTTCAGTTTTTTCTATGTAACTTTTTTTACTTTGTAGTCCGGATGGCGCAACGGTTTGCATGTTCGCCTTCAACTCACTGGGCCCCGGTTCGATTCCGGGGATTTACGTGTCGGACTATGAGCCCACTCAGCTGTTAAATGAGTACCCATTATGGGGTAAATAACTCGGTTGAGCGTGTTGCTGATCACATACCTATGCACAAAAAACCGTCACGATCTAGAAAATGAGATGATGCTAACTCATCTCGAGGCCGTGGTTCAAATTGGACTGTTGCGCCAGTTATTTATTTATTTTATTTATTTTTTTTACTTTGCATCATATGGCTAAAGGTGCGGTATTCACTTTGTAGAGCGTGAAGTTTCCTACAATTTACACTAGTAATACTCGTACTCATTCAGTAAAATTAGCTTCATTCTATGCTGCGATGGTAGTGCTCATCACACTGTATCGGACAGCACCGGTACAAATGTTCGGAGGGAACAGCTCTTCGAATACTTTATGGGCACCAACCTACTGCTCTGCAATGTGGGTCGCGAAACCATCTTTATTACAAAAAATCGACAGGAGGTCCTGGATATATCTCGGGTTTCTGAAGACATCCTACATTGCGTGAAGAACTGGATGGTGGTCGCGGAACACTGCTTCTCGGATCACCGCTACATACAGTTCTCTCTAGACAACTCTTCAATTATTTCGACGATCTTCAGGAATAGAAGGAAAACCAACTGGTTTAAGCATGGACAAGCTATTTGACAAGTTCTGCCACCCGTTCCTAGTATACCCCGCTGTAAGCAGGAACTGGACAATATGGTGATCATCTTAACACACGCTATATCTCAATCGACGGTAATATCATGCCCATTAAGTAAACCTCAGGGAAATAAGAAGCCGGTGTAATGGTCCAAGAAACTGGATATTCAGAGAGCTGCCTGTAGAAAGGGATTTAATAGGGCTAAAGCTTCAAGATCTGAATCAGACTGGGCCCTCTACAAGAGATTCCTTAAAGTACACAAGAAGGAGAGTAGGAAGGCGTAGCTTAGCTCGTGGGAGCTCTGCGAACGCATTGATGGATCCTCTGAGTCCTCTAGACTTCGCAAAATTTTATCCACTAAATCTTCCATGTCAAGCTTTATTCAGAAGTACATAAGATGGTCATGGAAGGTCTCCAGCGAAGAGACTCTTGAGATTACGATGGACCCGTACTTTCCCGATAGCTCACCCATGCCTACTCATAGCACCTGCGCTCAATTGTCACAAGGGAGAAAGTACTATGGGCGATTTCCAGCTTTGAGCCCGCTGGACCTGATGGCATTATTCCGACTGATATACAACACTCATCGGATGCTGTGGCTCCATGGTTAGAAATTATTTTCACATCCCGTCTGCCCGTAGTCCACATCCCCAGTGTGTGGATAGAGGTCAACGTGGTGTTCATTCCAAAAGCAAGGAAGAGCTCACATTCGAACCCAAAAGACCTAAGGCCCATAAGCCTGTCCTCTAAACTCCTAAAGATGCTAGAGAGATTGATATTCATATACGCAGCACTATTCCAACATACTTTCCTCTGCTTCGCAGTATGCCTACACCAAGGGCAGGTCGGTGGATGCAGCTTTGAACTCACTTGTCAGTCACATAAAAAGATCTCTGTGTTACAGGGAGTTTATCCTGGTCACTTTCCTGGACATTTGCGGTGCCTTCAACAATGTTAAACCTGAAGCAATTACTGATGCACTAAAGGAACTCGATGTAGCTTGCTCTCTAATTCAAATGATTAACCTGATGTTAACATCCAGGGTCATATCGTCGAAACTGGGGGACTCGGCCGCACACTGGAGTGTCTCTAGAGGTACTTTGCATGGTAGTGTATTCTCACCCCTCTTAAGGAACATCGTGGTCAACAGACTGCTTTTAGAACTGGAGGAGGTGGGATGTAAAGTGACTGCCTATGCGGATGACGTTTCTGTTGCCATCTCTGGTAAGTTCCCTGGAACCCTCAGCGAGGTTATGCAATATGTACTCTCTTTACTTACTAAGTACTTAAGTACTAAACACCCAGGAACGTACCAACAAAGCTACTATAGAACTCCACTGCTGCAGAAAGGCTATAGGGAAGACATGGGGTATGCATCCTAGGGTGCTGCACTGGCTCTATGTGTCGGCCCTGCGGCCTATACTCTTATAAGGCGTTGTTGTATGGTGGAATGCCTTTCGCACCGAAGCCAATTGTAAGTTGTTGGGCAAGGTACAAAGAGCGGCCTGCTTGGTAATCTGCGGAGCTCTTCGATCGACTCCATCTGCAGCGCTAGATATAATGCTTGGTTTACTTTCTCTTGATATTCTAGGGGAGCAAATGGCAGCATGTAGTCTGGATGGCGCAACGGTTAGCACGTTCGCCTTCAACGCACTGGGTCCCGGTTCGATTCCGGGGATTTACGTGTCGGACTATGAGCCCACTCAGCTGTTAAATGAGAACCCATTATGGGGTTAATAACTCGGTTGAGCGTGTTGCTGATCACATATCTCTGCCCAAAAAACCGTCACGATCTAGAAAATGAGATGATGCTAACTCATCTCGAGGCCGTGGTTCAAATTGGACTCTTGCGCCAGTTATTTAAATGGCAGCAAACCCAGCCATACGTATTCAGGGGACCAGTACCTGGCCCAACTAACAATTTTGTTCTTATAGAGATCTTCAAGGATTTTATAAGAACTACATTTAGTTTCAGCTAAGACTTATTGACTTGCAAATTGTTCTGGTAGAAATCTTAAAGAACGTTTCTAGCCAAAAAGTGGCGTATGAAATTATGAGTATAAAGTATTTTAAGAACTCTTCAAGTCTTCTTGACAGCTCTAACTAGAGAACTTATCAGAAAGATATCAGTAAAAGTACGTATAAGTGATTTACAGTAATCTGCTATACATACATTGATCACCTTTTAGAATCTTAACTAAGAGACAAAGATTTCTATTGGTTTTCAGTAAGTAAATTTTGTGCTTATTGTAGCATTAAGTGGAATTCATGATACTTTTCGAAGTTCTCTATAAAAATACGAATGGAGTTGAAATTCATATTTGTATTATTGATCTGATGCACTTTTTCGCAGTGGATTTTGTCGATCTGATAGTCAAATTTTCTCTGCGAAAGAAATTTTTCTGATCAAATGCTGTACAAAACTTCCAAAAAACGAATCCCTCTCGAAATTTAGCATACAAGTACATTTAATGTTCATCATGAGTTAAATGTACTTTTTGCATAGTAGCTAATAGTGGCCTAAAATGTATTAAACACGTTCTTATTTTCTTGTCAGACCCTAAGAAATACATTTAAAATGAACAAATCCAAAGTCACCAAAGTATTGAAGAAATTAATTTTTGACGCAATAATTGCTATAACCAAACAGTCGAAAAAGATGGCGGTTCTCTCAAGCTCTATTTTAAAGAAATTATAAGTGTTTAGTTAAGTTTGTTGCTCCCATAAGTAAATTATAATAACTTCTTCCTATTAAACTTTTCTTCAAAATTGCAATTAAACTATATCTTTCCCTACAACCTTCGCCTGACTTCTTTAAGTATCAGAGTGTATAGCTTTCTCATTTAAAGCCGTTCTACTCATCTCTATTTAAGTTAAAATATTACAACCCTGAAACAGGAATATATTCTTGATCAAGCTTATTATACAAGCGCAGTACGAGAGTTGACAAACGGCAATTATTCCTATAATAGTTTAGTTAGACCTACACTGCATTAACACTTAGAATGGTCTAAAGCAAAAACTTTAAGAGGATCTTTTCTAATAACACACTTGCAAAAATTACTTTTAAGGCTATAATCTGAACAAAATGCCTTTAAAGTTTTCATCGAGCCTCCAATCTGCACTAAAGACTTTTTACACGTCTTTTCTTTTAAAACTTACAACAGATTCAGGTATTAGTTTTACTTTTTAGCAGAATGCCTAATAAATACATTTAACGTAATATTTCGTTCCGAAAGGTTTAATACCGATATTATAAGAGTTTTGGTTCTCACCTCAAGAGCAAATTGTTAGTTGGGGGTTCACCTTGAGTATCAGGCACTCCACAATTCTCAATAATACAGACATCCCGACATCAGTAGACTAGACTCTACCAACGTACTCTTTCGAGAATTATAGTACTATGCAAGCTTAATCCAATCCCGTGTTCAATGGGACTTAGGAATTCCACCAGCACTACTAACGTCTCTATGGATTTTCACAGACGGCTCCAAGACCGATGCAGGTGTGGGCGCCGGAGAATACTCCAAGGAGCTCAATATTAAATACTCGTTTCAACTTCCAAGCTACTGCAGCGTTTTCCAGGCGGAGGTTTATGCTATAAAAAAGGCTGCGATGTCGTTAGCTCTGTCCACAACCACTAAAAGGGTCATATTCTCACGGACCGAAAAGTTGCAGTTCGAACACTTGAGTCTACGTCGAAGGTGTCAAAAATTGTTGCTGAATGTCGAGCATGCATTATGGAAGTTAGCACCTCTTTCAACATGGCATTGTGCTGGATGCCTGGCCACAGTAGTTTTGCCGGGAATTGCATAGCGGACGAGCTGGCTCGCAGGGGTGCAGCCGGTGGAGCTTGGCAGATCAGTGCAGTACATAGCTAAGCCAGGGGGGTGGCACTTCATACGATTTAAGCAAAAGCGCATTGCCAATTGATACGCAAACAATCAAATGAAAGTTGCCTTTAGAGGGATAGGGACGGCAACATTTTGAAAAGCTCTTCAAATCCCAACTGCCTAGTACGTTTCATCGTATGAGTAACATACTTGCTATTCCGCATTACCCCTTCGTATACTGATGGAATCCAACACAAATGCAACTACTAGTCAGACACTCTTAACTCGTATAGAGTCCCATTTCTTGTTAGCAATAATCTCTATTCTTTGGCTAAGCCCTTCTCTACCTGCAAAACTGAACTGAAGTTGGCTGCTGTCAGAAAAGCCAACTCGACATGGATGAATGGCGTTACATATCCGAAAGCAAAGCTCATTTCGCCTGAGCTGAATTTTAGTCGTTCTGCTAAATTACTATCACTGACAAAACTCCAGATCAGAAGAGCACGCCAGAATGACTTCCATACAACGACTACTGTAGAAGTTGCGGTGATGTGGATGGGGAGGTGAGCACTGGCATATAGAAGAAGGTCAATAATTGGGAAACTTTTTCACGACCATCTTGGTGAACTAAGAGATGTGGATGTCGGTCGACTTCTCCGGTTTGCGGTTAGCTCTGGATAGTTCGATATAACATAGAGACTAGACACAACTTGGATAACACAATGGACCTATCCCTGGTCTAAGTGTGCTGTGGCAATCACGGCACCCCAATCTAACCTAACATTCATTTTTTCACCAACTTCATTCAAAGATAGAACTCTTTCAAAAACTCCCAAAATTGACAAAATGTCAAAAAGTTAAAAAAAAACTGGTTTTTGTATTTATCTTTCATTTTACATTTTATTTAATAGAGATATGGTACCTACCCTGTAATTGGCTACGTTAAAACCCCTCCCCCAAGTTTACACAGCAGCTCCCTGCTAACCCAGTAGGCTGCCCATACGAGTATTGTACTGGATTAAAATATCATAAAAACAATCTGATTTGTCTTTTTATTTGACTACGTTCAACAATAACTTCCATGAAAAAAATGGTAGGGGAAAATTTTGTTCATGTAAAGTTGAAGCAAAGGAATGAAGTTATTACCCCCGCGTCAGTTTCCTGTTCGCTAAAAATTGTGAATTATCCGTAAAAAATTCCAGCTGTTCCTTCAACTTTGTTTCAGCAAGTTTGTATTGCTATGCAGTCAGATAAAGATCTAAAGGGAATATTCAAATACGAACTTGCACCGTTCCCGATGCCTTTGTTTTCAGAGGAAGGTGTGCGTAAAGGTACAACGTCAGCGCTGTATGCAGTATTCACCTCAATCCAGCAAGAAGTAAACCATGTCAGCAGAAAATGTGCGATGGTCGATGGAGGGTACCTACCTGCTACATAAGGTCGTATGGAGAAGGACCATAACGACTAACTTTGAGTCAGTATACAAGATCTATGTTAATGATGTGCCAAAATATTTCGGGTTCAATGCCATAATAGTTTTTGATCAAAGCACCAAAGCTGCAGAAAGAACTCGTCGCGCTTTACTGCACTCGTCCGACCATTTTCTCAAAAACAACTGACATGACAATGGCTTAGGAAGGGAAGAACACTTCCCTACCTGCCCTAGTAGCTGTGTTCAAATAGCCTGATGCCTGAAGAAGAAGCTGAGGGAGATTGCGGCATTTGCCATTTGAGTATTTTGGGAGTTTTTTAAAACGCTGCATCCAGGGACGGTCAAAGGCTAAGGCGACATAAGGTTTGCCTCTTCGTTCAATGATCTTGGTGTTGTTTTTGAGTCTAAACTTCGTTTCTCTGACCATTTCTACTTCATAATTAACAAAACATGTAAATTAGCTGGTTTTGTATTGTGCTGCTGCTGTGATTTCATTCATTGGCTACTTCCATACGAAGCTGTTCGCAACCGTCGTACGCAACATTCTAGAATACGCTTCAGTTGTTTGGTCCCTTTCTACTTCGAATGTTTCGGATGCATTAGAATCCGTACAACTTAAGTTCACCCGAGATATTCAAGCTCAAACTTGTTCACTTATCCTACATTGAACGCCTCAGCTTTCTTCAGATCATGTCTTTGTCAAAGGGAAGGATTTTTCTTGAAGAATGCTTTTTATATACATAAGTAATGTCGTTAGTTATTATGTTTTTCTAATCTCCAATGACATTGTTTTTAAAAATACGTTTCACTTTACACGTACATGTGCTGTCTTCCAGCGTCCTACCGTAGATCTCTCAGCTTATACGAAATCCCTGCTTCTCCGAATTATTTATAATCATCACAGTGTGGAGCTTCGGAATGAAAATTGGCAGCGGGGGACCACTGGAGGCCACGGTCTCTATGTAAAAAGCAATGACAACGGCCAACGACTTATCGACTTCGCCTGCAGCAGGAATCGGGTCGTAAGCTCTACGTGTTTTCCGCTTCGGCACATTTACAAGCAGACCTGGAAATCTCCAGACGCACATACCGTTAACCAAATTGATCACGTCCTCATTTTCAAGAGATGGGTGTCTAGTGTAGTGGATGTCCACTCTAATCGAGGAGCAAACCGCGACTCAAATCATCACGTGGTGAAGACGACATACAGAATTAGAATTTCTATAGCGCACCAATCGAGAATCAGCATTTCCAAAATCTTTGCTGTTGATATATGTCTGAGCGATGCTACGGCTGTGGTGTATACTGCCGCCCTTGAGGGAAGGAAACATCAGCAACACAGGCGTTCATGGGGAGAAGTCAAGGGTGCCATCAAAGAGGTCGCATGAAAAGCCGCGACTGGTGCGACGAAGAATACAAAAATTCACATGACGCGAAAAACGAGGCCGAGCAACCAGAGCCAAAAAAGAAAATGACAAGCTACGGCGAATATCGTATAGAATAATTAGAAGTAAGAAACGTAAATACTTTGATGAGCAGTTGCTGAATATTAACGAAAACTTAGCTAAAAGGAACACCAAACGAGCGTTCAAACTAGTAAATACAATTAAGAACGGCTATAAACCCAGGACTAACGTCTGTAAGGATAAGGATAGAAAAATAATCAGCGACACCGATGGCATCAACGAACGATGGGCCTCTTATTTTGAAGAGCTTCTGAACGTACGATCTTACATCCCCACACAAGAAGCTCTCGACGATATTGTTGATCTAGGACCATCCATACAACCCCCGAAAGTAGAGGAAGTTGATCTCGCGTTGCGGTCATTAAAATGAAATAAAGCGCCCGGCGATGACGAGATTCCAACTGAACTGCTAAAATTCGGTGGAACGGGTCTAGTTGATGCGATACATCAACTTCTCCTGCGAATATGGGAAGACCAGGTGATCCCAGACAGTTACCGGAGAAAAGTCATCTGTCAACTTCACAAAAAGAGAGTTGAATTGCGGTGCGAGAACTACAGGGGAATATCACTAGTCTGTAAGTCCTATAAAATATTGACGAAAATTCTGGAAAATAGAATAAAACCCTACGCAGAACGAATCATTGACGAATATCAACGCGGTCTTAGACCTGGTCGCTCCACAACCAATCAGCTCTTCACAGTCACTCTGATACTCCAGAGATGCTGGGAATACAACGTAAACATATACCAAATTTTTGTCGACTTCAAGCAGGCATACGACATTATTGATCGTAATGTACTGTACAACATCATGCTGCAATTTAGTATGCCAGCAAAATTAGTGCGACTGACAAAGATGACGATGACCAACTCCGTTTCACAAGTCCGGACCCATAATGATCTGATCCATTTAAAACACACACTGGTCTGAAGCAGGGCGATGGACTGGCACCGATGCTCTTCAATCTATCACTGAAATACGCGATCCGGGCTATGAATATGGACACAGCGTCTCGCTCAATTAGCCGCGTACGCCGACGACATCAACATCATGTCCCGAAGATTGGCCTACGTAGAACTTCTGCATACACTCGACACCGATACAAAAGAAGTTGGACTACATATCAGCGAGGGTAAGCTTAATATAATGATGGAATCATGACAAGGATGCCTGCACAATCGAGCATCAACCTCAACATCGAATTCGTGAACAACTCCATATGCCTGGGTTGTCAAAGGACGCCAACGAAACTGACGAAATCAAGCGACGGATACAGTTAGCTAATAAGACTTTTTTCTCGGTTCTCCCCATAATGAAATAGAAGCATGTGCACAGAAACATGAAAATCCGCCTGCACAAAACCATCATACGACCAGTGCTATGCTATGGCTGCGAAAGATGGACCCTAACTCAGACTCCGGAAACGTGCTAGAGATAGATGGCGCTTCCGGTACAACCATGAGTTGTATGTCAAACTACAACGAATTCAATGGCCAGGGCAAAGAATAGAGATTATTGCTAACAAGAATTGGGACTCTATACGAATGAAGAGTGCCTGACTAGCAGTTGCATATGTGTTGGATTCCATCAGTACACGAAGGGGTAATGCGGAATAGCAAGTATGTTACTCATACGTTGAAACGTACTAGGCAGTTGACATTTGAAGAGCTTTTTAAAATGATGCCGTCCCTATCCCTCTAAAGGCAACTTTCATTTGATTATTTGCGTATCAACTGGCACTGCGCTTTTGTTTAAATCGTATGAAGTGCCACCCCCCTGGCCAGGGCATGTTCAAGGAATGGACGATGATCGCATGCCAAAAAGGGTAATGAACGGACGACGAGCCGACGGAGCGAGACTGCGAGGACAACCGAAAGCTCGTTGGGAGAGCTCAGTATGCGGACATCGTGCAATTACTGGGCTTGCAAGATTGGAGGACGCGGTCACGTGACCGAGATAATTGGAGGATAATGATCCAGGCGGTATCCGCAATCGAACAGGTTAAATACTATCGTTTGGAAAGGAAACGTAGTATTTCCAGCTACTGAGTGAAAGGCCAACCGTGCGTATATAGTTTAGTAATAGTAGCATTTTTTCGATGGTCGATCAGACCCCACCTTGTATACGGAGGGTTAATTTGCTGTTCCTTTTTATTTTTATTACTGCCTCACTTTACTGTTTTCTATGACTTATTATCGTTCAGTGATTCGGAAATAAATAAAATAAATAAATATATCATTTCTTTGCCAAGAACATCCTTTTTTCTCTCCAAAGAACTCAGAATTCCATTAACGCTAATTCAGCTGAAACTCCTTTTTCTTTACCAAAGGATTCAAAAGTGACAGTAGTCTAGTGCGTTCGGCTCACCAAACCGTGTCATATGATACCCATATTTTCTAGATATCATTTTAGTGTCAAGAAGGTGCTTTAACCCTGACGCGTTACTGCAGCAGAATCAAAATATCACCGTGTGTTATTTATAATAACCCAAGTAAGCTGCATTTAAATCGGACCACGAAAAAAGCCAGGAAGGGTAATTTTTGAAAAAAAAAAAAAAAAGAAACCCCAGTTTGAAGACATCAGAATATACCGTTAGTCCAATCGACGACTGAATTTGCTGCCACGGTTCCGAGATCAGGGTCACTCAAGGAACTCACGTATCGAATTTGGTTAAGAACGGACCACGGAAAGTTCTCCGACATAGGAACAAATCCACAGCGTGGATCATTCCGTATGCCCGTCCATTATACAATATGAATATATGAGACGATCCACAAAGGATTATATATTATTTTAGCTGGCTTATAGTATACCAGGTTGAACGACATGTCTGCTACAAGTAAAAGAAAACAAGCGCAAAGCGCAGAAAGCACCATAATAGAACCTCGAATGCTTCAATACCTCGTCTTTGAATTGTATCCTGCAACATTAGAAGCAATTATGATAAAAGCAGGCAATCGGCTCTCTCCTTCCGTTGCGCACATTTCTGTTACATCAGCAACCAACAATACGCCCGTTTCAAACATGCATGTTTGTTCAATTGGCTAAAATGCTTTTCACGGTAGACACATGTCGAGCTCGCGAAAGCTGGAAGGGCAACCTTTCAAGTATGTAAGGCACTAAGCGGTTGGTGGCGGATGGGGAGTACGGTTGAATATGATTTCGCTAGGAGCCTTTTCGGGAACAGCTAAACCGACTGTCATAGAATTTCAAGGATATATTTTTCGTTTTCATTCCTACTCCTTCGCTTTTCGACCCATTCCGCGCCAATCATGACTCCATCATGTTTCTTGCATGGCTGGATGAAATGATTTCAGTACCTGTTGGTACCAGCAATGTCAACTTTCACGTATGTATGATTAGCAATCAAGGAAAAGAAGCAGACGACGAAGAAGCAATGGAAAAACCATACGAAACAACTTTACTACTCGAAATAGGAAAATGCTATAAGGTGGCAAAAGAGTCGCGAAACAAGAGTGGCTTACGAAAAATCGGTGAGAGGACGCATATCGTGACGATGTTGTAGTATCAAATGATTGAAATGGGGGTTGAGAACATTCCACCGTTTAAGCGTTTCGTCCTTTTTTTCGCAGCGGAAAAATCAACGAAAGAACAAATTTTGCAAATAGCTTGGAAATAAGGTGCTTGAAAATCGTTGAAAGGTGAGATTGGAGGCTAAGTCAATATTTGTACAATTCTTCGCTAAATGGTTTACTTAAGAATGTAAAGCTTCGCTTGTTTGCTTGCTCGCTTATTTTCATTTTGGTTTTGTACGGGAAGAGTACACTTGAAAAGTTTTGCGTACACAGAAAGATTAACAGGAAAATTTGCCATTGAAAGGAACCGTGAATAAGAATTGAGCGGCATTTGCTAATTCATGAACAATTTTTCAAAAGGTTATTTTTTGAACTTTAACACCTACCTCATGTTAGTAAATTTTTGTAGAAATTTTTGAACAAAAACTTTGAGCTATCGTATTTGTGCATAAACATTGCTCCAGAATAAGGGTATTTGCCTTTAAAATTTTCACAGCTTACATTTTTTTTCAAAAAAGTGGTCAAAAATTTGCTAATTTGCCCCTCACACTAGATGAACTTTTGTACAAAAATGTAAGAGCTTTACTCTTGTACAAAAATTTGCGGAAGCAAGTATCTAAACCGCTAACTTCGCAACCGCCAATTATTTTCAAAGTGTTCGCCGTTTGTCGAGTATTTCACATTTTTGCGAATGAAGTTCCATATGAGGGCAATCGCACCGTCTGTTGACAAATTTGAAGTGTTTACGGTCAAGAAAATTTTCAAAACACTGGCAGAACTTAAAGACTCAATGATTTTTGCACAAAATTGTGCAAATTTTTGCTAGTCTGAGGGGTCCATAAGATATATGTAATATACCTAATTATATTATAAGTTTCAAATACTTGAGCATCTAGGTTTGTGTCAAGGCTGTTTTGGCTTGTATAGGATAGATTTAAGTTTGTGTATGACAACAAATGTCGAACTGGTTTGCTGCCGTAGGGCTGAACATGATGCATCTTCATGCAGCAACCAACATATCTAATTACGTATTTTCTAGGGGGCACTGAATAATCCTTATAGATACTTTTGTTTGGAAACGAAAGTATTCATCGGAAAATAAACGAAATAAGCTATGCATGGACAATATCGGTTTCAAATCGAAATAAGGCATTCAATATAAACGAAAATACCCATGCAGTGTCCAGAGCAAGCGAAGCGAGCGTTCACGTTTGTGCGATACTGGGGGTTGTAATCCCTTAAGTGCGAAGCGAGCGGAGCCCACATATGCGATTGTTGTACCCAGAGGGAGCGAAGCGAGCGTCGATGTATGTACTGAGGGTTCTTCTTCTTCCTTGCCCTTTCATACCACTCTGCGGCTTTGCGTTGCTGTGCCTGTTGTGTTGTATGTACTTAGGGTTATGATCCCTTAAGCGCGGAGCGAGCGTATCCCACACAAGAGACTGTTGTACCCAGAGCGAGCGAAGCAAGCGCTCGTTTTTGTGCGATACTGACGGCTGTAGTCCCTTAAGCGTGGAGCGAGCGTAGCGAGCGAAGCCCACACAAGCGACTGTCAATTCACAACCGGCAGTATCGCTTAAGTGTGCATGGATAATTTAGGTTTGGAATGAGCCGGACTAGTTCCGTTCCTAGGGTGTTGCGAACCCCCGCATGTAGCCCTAGGTCGCCCGTTTCACTGTTTGTACATGTAGCTGCCGCTGTTTCGTCTTAGCATATCTGTATCCAGCAACTTTTTTCCGACTATGTACAATTTCAAACCGAAATAAGGTATGCGAAGCAAAGGGAAAATAGTCATGTACATACTCACTTTCGTTTTAAACGAAATTAAGCATTCAGTGTGAAACCGGAAGAACCTATGGGTGGCTACTTTCGGCTTCAACCGAAATTATCCTAACAGTGTTTGTTAGTTCGTTTTTTTTTACAGACAAACAGCTCCATCGATTCCCAATTAAATTTCATAATACTACGTTTATAGTACGTTTACACTGGACTCGAAATCGCGTGATTTCGACCAACTGACTCCGAAATCCCGAAAGTGTTTATGCTGATAATACTAAGGATTTCATTTGGCAGTTAATAAATTACATTGAGCTTTTACGACAACGGCTGACATGATCCGATATTATTTGACATTTTTTTTACATTTTTAATTGTCAACTGTCATTAGTATTGAAAATAAATTGTATTGGCATTGAATTGGAATTTCGCACTTTTATATTGGCATGTGGGGCATTGCCGTATCACATCAGGATTTCAATCGCGATTTCAGAAGGATTTCATAGTGTCTTTGCTAACTATCAAGGTGTCGTTTCGCAATAAAATGTATGCGAAATCCAGTGGATTTCAAGGAGTTTTCGCTGAAATCCCATTTTACGAGATTTCGAGTCCAGCGTAATACTACGTTTAGTATTATCAGCATAAACACTTTCGGGATTTCGGAGTCAGCTGGTCTAAATCACACGATTTCGAGTCCAGCGTAAACGTACTATAAGTATATTTGTCATTTAGTCGCGCTCGGTGGCCGTGATATTTCGGTCACCGCTCTACGATACTAATCTAGAGCTGGAGATCAAATCTCGGCGCGATCAAAAACTGCCTGTGAGTACTAATAGAACTTTCACAGAGCTCCGAGCTTGCCAGTATAAAGAAGGCGCGAATAGGAGGTGTATGCTAGCAACTGCACTTACGAAAAGTAGATATGCTATTGAAACGTCAACAAGGCATAGAAATGCTAGAGATGTTGACGCGCCCATGCCCCTGGAGGGGTCAAGGCAAATAGAGAGAAAGAGAATAGGTATTAGTGTTTTGAATTTTTCGTTTTGATCACATACACCAATCCCGACCCCCACATGGGGGGGGGGGGGGGGGGTGAGTGAGTGTCAAAAAAATATTCTCCAAAACGACCGAGATTTGTGTCAAAACAGTGGTTTTCGGGGTCGATGAGATGAATAGTGATACTCCCAAAACTTCTCACAACTCCTTTTCACCCCACTTCTGCGGTTAAGTGACCGTGAAAAACATGTCTAAAATTACCAAAATTTGTGCCGAATGTATTATTTTGGTGTTCGCTGAGATGTATGACGACACTCCCAAGCCCCCGTCCCCTCATTATAGTATAGGGTATATAGTTTTTGTCACAACGAAAATATGTAACACTTTAAAGGGAGCTCCGGAGGTATAGCAATGTACGATCGAAATATGATCGAGACAAACGCTGTAGATGGCGCGCCTCTATGTTTTGAAAGTCGCGGGTTGAGTATGTGATAGCTGCGTCCCTTACGAATAGTGTGGCATAGTTTTCGTCGCGAACGCACGTTTCACGTGCGTGTTACGACCATGAGTGAACATCAAGTGCCGACCGCCGTTGCGCAACGTATTGGCATTCGTTTCTTGGTGTGGGAAGGCGTTAAAAACACGGAAGTTCTTCGGTGTTTGCGAAATCAGTTCGGTAGTGAATGCCTGAGTAGGTCTGATGTGTTTAAATGGGCCAAAGCGTTTAAAGATGGCCGCGAAACTATCGAGAATGAGCCGCATGATCGTCGACCGCGATTCAGCATCACACCAGACAACATTCGCCGCGTAGAACAACTCATTTTGGAGGACCGTAGGATGAATGTTCGAAACATTTCGGCTGAAGTCGGCATTTGTATTGGTAGTATAGAGTCTATCATCCACGAGCACCTTCAATATCGCAAAAGAACGGCGCGATGGGTTCCCAAACTGTTGAACTTCGAGCAAAAATTCATGCGGTTGGAAGTTTGTCGCCGCTTGCTGACGCGATACGAGGCGGGGGGGACGGTTCTTTGACGCGAATCTTAACTACATACGAGACATGGATACACTGTTACACTCCCGAAAGCAAGATGTCGTCTAAAGAGTGGAGGAAGAAGGAGGAAGGGGCGCCAGTCAAAGCGAAGACAACCCGGTCCGCGGGTAAGGTTATGTGTACTGTATTCTGGGACCGGCGGGGAGTGCTGTACGTTGACTTCCTGCGCACACAACGTTCCATCAATGCTGCATACTACTCTAACCTTCTGAAAACACACGTGATACCCGCTTATCACTCGAAACGGAGGAGCATTCCAGCGCGAAGTGCTATTCTTCTCCAGGATAACGCTTGCCCTCATACCGCGCGTCTCACGCTCGATACAATATCAGAATTGGGGTGGGAGGTACTAGAACACCCCCCTCCCCCTACAGTCCGGATTTATCACCCTGCGACTACTACTTGCTTGGACCACTGAAAGAAGCCCTTGGAAGTCAAAGATTCGACACCGACGACGAGGTAGAGGAATTCGTGCGCACATGGCTGTCCAAGTTGCCCAAGGAATTCTTCGATACCGGCATTAAAAAACTTCCGGAGAGGTGGCAAAAATGTGTAATTAGTGAGGGGAAGTACCTAGAAAAACTGTAAATTTTTGTAAATATTTCCGATAATAAATAAATGTGTCAGAGCGTTTGTCTCGATCATATTTGAACCGTCCTCGTACATATATAAATGATCAGGGTCACCTCCTGATTCGATTTAGCCATGTCTGTTTGTCCGTCTGTCAATCCGTCTGTCTGTCCGTTCGCAAAGATAACTTTTGATAGAATGAAGCTAGAGCCTTGAAATTTTAATCAAATGTTTGTAGCATCCAATTGGTTGGTATTGAAAATGGACAAGATCCGACCCAAGGAACCCCTACCTCTCCTACAAATGAAAATTCAAACAAGCGAATACTTTTGATAGAGTGAAGCCAGTGACTTAAAATTTTGGGTCAAATGCTTGAAGTAGGATTGAGTTAGTTGGTATCAAAGAATGGGCCAGATCCAACCCAAGGAACCCCTACCTTCCCGGAACCCCTACCTCCCCTACAAATGAAACTTAAGACAAACGATAACTTACGATAAAATACGAGGGTAAGGTGAAAAGTTCTCGGCCTGACAATGAAAGACTGCGATTTTCAGCTTAAAAATTATTTTTTTTTTTCAAGGGATATTATATCCCTTGATCTCAACAAACTATACTTGGTCCAGCGTTTCTGCAACATCAGTATTCGTTTCCGAAAGTGAGAGTCTGGAAGGTTGTGAAAATATTCATCTACGGCCCTCTCAACTTGTTCATTGGATGCAAAGCGGTTCCCAGAAACAAAATTCTTGAAGTTTGGGAACAGATGAAAGTCTGAGGGTGCCAAATCAGGAGAATAGGAGGATGGTGGAGAAAATTGTACCGCAAATCCCGCAGTTTTCCCATCGCCAACGGACACTGTCCTGTCGAATCCCAAAACACGCTGCCCATGACCTTTCCTGCAGATGCGATTCACTTCGCTTTCTTTGGCGCTGAACCACCGGCTTCCACCCACTGCTACGACTGTTGTTTCGTTTCTGGCGTGCAGTAGTGGACCCAAGTCTCATCCATGGTGACAAATCGCCACACAAATCGGTTGGATTCCGATTGAATCGGTGCAAAGATTGCTGCGAAAATCGAATGCGCATTTGCTTTTGATCGGCATTCAGCAAATGCGGCACCCACCTTGTGCAAAGTTTTGGCATCTCTAATTCTTTGTGCAAGCTGTTTCGCACCCTTTCTTCCGATATCCTCACAGCCTCAGCAATATCACTCACTTTCATTCGCCTATCGTTCAAAACGATATCATGCACTTTTTCGATGGTTTCCAGTGTGGTAGCGGTTTTTGGCCGTCATTTGCCTGGGTCGTCTTCGACGGACTCATCGCTAGTGGATCTCCATGCGCGCAAGGTTGCTCATCTGTATACGAGGCTTTAGACGTTTACTTCAAAAATCCGTGTAAACAAACTAGTTGCGAGAACAAGCTGAAACTTTTCATATAAAATAACGACACGTGCAGACAGGTAGGAAACATAAATTTTCGCTGATTGTAACGGTATTTCTGTGTCAGGCCGAGAACTTTTCACCTTACCATCGTAAAGCTAGCAACTTGAAATTTGGTCAAATGTTTGTAGTAGGATCCAGTTGGCTGATAATGAAAATACTTTATGTCCGACCAACGAAACCCCTACTTCCCCTACTAATGAAACTTCAAATAAGCGATACCTTTCGATAGAATGAAGCCAGAGACTTGAAATTTTGTTTTATGCTTGTAGTATGATCTAATTTGTTGGTGCCAATGATGGGCAAAACCCGACCCAAGGAACCCCTAGCTCCCCTACGAATCAAACTTCAAATAAGCGATAACTTTCGATAAAATGAAGCTAGTGACTTGAAATTTTTGTCAAATGTTTGTACGAGGATCAAGTTGGTTGTTAGTAAAAAAGCGCGAAATTCGACAAAGGTTAGGTTAAGGGGCTGCCATGATACAAAACACCACACTTAGACCTCTCATGGGCCCATTGTGATACCACCAATAACAATAACAATTCACCTCGCTGAAGAACCCTAGGTTCCGAACCAGCCTGTGCTGGCAATGTAGCGTTTGAGCTGTAACACGCTCATAGCCTTGAGGTCCTCCAGGTCATAGTAAAACCAGGAGCCCAGGAATTTCTTGATTCTGATGGCCAGTGCCAGACAGCGACATAGAACGTGCAAAATACTGTCTTCCTTATCTACATCCTCACAACTCCTGGAGTAGTCATGATGAGGAAGACGGAGACTCCATGCGAGCGCGCCGATGGGGTAGTGCCCTGTGACAGTCCCCACCACCCTGATAATGTGCTTTTCATTCAATGACAGCAAAGAGGCTGAGCGGCTAGCATCAAATTTCTGCCAAATCATTCTTCTCGTTTGGCAAGTACTACTGTTGAGCCATCTGGTATTGGCCCTATTCACTACCACGGACTTAATTGCCATCTTGCACGATGCAATTGGCATTCTAATGTCAATGCGGTCCCCATCGACGACACCAGTTGTCCTCTCATGAGCAAGATCGTCCGCCCTGCAATTGCCCGCAAAGCCACTCTGAGTCGGTATCCAGCAGAGCAGCGGCTCTTCTGAATAGTTTAGATCGCCGAAACCTCAGCCTGCAGGACACTACAAATGTCGGGAAAACGGTAGAATAAGTTCGTTCCCAGTCCCTCCGAGTGTATACCAATCCCAACTCCGTCATCGGTCTTAGAGCCATCCGTGTAGATAAACGAGGTGTTGGAGGTAAAGGGTACGTTGTCAGCCCATAGGCTTCTCGACGGAATCAAGTTGGTGTAATTTCTACCAAAAACGTGTTTTTGAGACGTGTAATCAGTCTCCAAAGGGAGATCCACGTTGTCCAGGATAGCCGAGTTGCCAGTACTCGACGCATGCCATTGGCCTGTTTCGCGAAGACGCAGTCGTGTTCCCTGCCAGTTGTTCGCCAAATATGTCAAGCGGAAGCAAGTTTAGCAGCGTGTCCAAGCTGGCTGACGGAGTTGTTCTAAAGGCCCCCGTCGCGTCGTGGCAATCGCTGCTAGTCTTTGCACTTTACTTAACAGGTGACAATGCGAAGCCTCTCTTAGTGCCGCCCACCACACACAAATGCCGTGCAGTAAAATTGGCTGCACAACCGCTGTATATAGCCGGTACATTACTTCCGTTTGCAGACCCCAGTTCTTGCCAATCGCCTTCCTACTCGAGTAGAGCGCAGTAGTGCCTTTATTCACCCGCTCAAAGATGTTGGGCTTCAACTTCCTGTCAAAGACAAGACCCAGAAACTTAGCTCTATCACTGAAGGCCAGTTTCTTACCATCCAATGATGGAGACTCAGCAGGAGGCAGCTCGTGTCTTTAAAGAGCACAAGTTTAGTCGAGCGAGTCATCAACCTGCAGTTTCAAGAGCGCTTCGATGATCGCACTAGGTTTAACATTATTGAACGCTCCCTCGATGTCTAAAAACGCAACCATGGTGTATTCCTTGTATTCAAGGGATTTCTCAAAGCAACTAACTAGAGAGTAAAGAGCAGTGTCCACTGATCTTCTTTTCCAGTAGGCATGTTGTGATAAGGATGGAATCTGAGGCGGAATGGTGTTCCGAAGATGGACATCGAACAGCCGCTCCAATAATTTCAGCAAGGTGGAAAAAAAGGCTGATAGGACGAAGGTCGTTAGCGCGCACGTGGCAGCTACGCCCAGCTTTCGGGATGAAAACAACTAGAACTTCCGTCCAGATGCGCGGAAGACAGCCCAGTGTGAGACATGCGGTTAGGATGATCTCACCGAAGAATAAACAATATCCAATGAGTTCTGTAAGTCCGCAGGTAAAATATAATGCCGTCGAGTCCGGCGGATTTAAACGATTCGAAACTGTCGATCGCCCACAGAATCTTTTCTTTCGACAGAATGGACGCAACACCAAATGCTGCCGAATGGCAAGAATGTAAGGCCCCAGCAGAGGTAGCCGCAGTGCTGCCAGGGAAGTGCGTGTCAAGCAAAAGTGCAATGGATTCTTTGCTGTGCCATCCTGCCTCCGCACAAAAGTGGGCAGAGGTGCGGGTTCGAAGACAAAATTTAACGGAGTCTAGAGGCCTCGCTACAACCTTTCACGCGTTCGCAGAAACTCTTCCACGAGTTACAGTTAGCGCCTCTCAGCTCTTTCTTGAAAAGCCTGACTTGCCTTTTATAGGATTGCCAGTCACATTCCAGCCTAGAAGCTTTTGCCTTATTAAAGAATTTCTTGCATATAGCCCTGAGCTCGGATAACTTACCGTTCCACCAGAGTGGTTTCTTCTTTCCTGTATGTGAGCTAACAGGACACGGTGAGGATACCGCTGCCTTGATTACACCGGTCAGCGTATTAACCATGCAATCCAGTTCATGTTGGTTAGAGGGTTGAACTGGTAAAGGTGGCAGCAATTCCAAAAGAGTCTCACGATGCTTCGGAAAGTTTGTTCGTCTACGATTCAAGGCGCATGGAGTGAGTGCAGGTCGTTCAGCAAGGCTAAATTGTAAGTATCGATGATCCGAGAATAAGTGTTCCTCAGATACTATCCAGTCGCTGATCAAGAGGTGAATATCCTCCGAGGCAAGAGTGATGTCGAGGACTTTTTGCCTATTCTTGGTAATAAAACTGGGCTCCCTACTGACATTACAAAGCAGTAGATTCGTTCCCATAAAGTACTCGAGAAGCGCTTCGTCTCTCTCGTTAGTGTTGGTACTGCCCCAGAAAACATGATGGGCATTAGCGTCGCAGTCAAGGATAAGACTGGTTTTAGTTGTGCTAACCACTGCGATGGCTTCTCTGATGTTAATTGAAGAGAAGATTCCAACTTGATTGTAAGGCAAGTAGGCCGAGACAATCCAGTACGCCTAACCTCTGAGTTCAAGGCAGACTATCACTGAGTCCTTGTCGCTGTAGAACGATAAAAGGAAGACCTTAAGGGTTCTCCTAACGAGAATACAAGACCGGGTTTAACTCTGGTCCCTTACATAGAAAACCGTAAAATCAGGAGACTTTAGACATCTAACAAGATCATGCACAATCCAGGGCTCCTGTATCAAAACGATGTCTGTTTCACTCCTCACCAGGTGAAGAACGATGGGAGCAGAAGCTGCTTTAGGATGATGAAGGTTGATTTGGAGGAGTTTTAGCATGTTTCAAGTGAACTGCCCAACCAACCATCGTAGCGTTCGCTGCATCCTCCGTATCGGATTCATAAAGATCGTACGCGAATGTCGGTTGCGATGTATCATCCAAAGCAGCAAATTCGACAAAAGAAACCTATACCTTGGCTACAAGTGAGACTTCAAATAAGCAATAACTTTCGATATAATGAAGCTATGACTTGAAAAACTCGACAAATATTTGTAGTATGTTAGCTAATTGATTTTGAGAATGGTCAAGATACTTCTGAATGAGTGCCAACCTCCCCTATAAAGTGACCATATAAGAAACTCACTTTTAATGCATGTGGTAGTTGCCAATTGGTACTGCGGACTCCGCCTGGTTTTTTAGGGTTTTGTATAAAAACAAAACCCTTATGAAATCGGTCATGCGTCCGTCTGTCCGTCTGTCTGTCCGTCTGTCCATGAAATATCTCACGAACCGCTGAAGCTACATGCATGAAATTTGGTGAAAATATGTAAAAAGACTATAATTCTCTGGAGAAAGCGATGCGCCGTAATAGGTCAACTTTAAGGGGGGGTCGCCATAGAGGGGAAATGAAGGTCGAAATTTTTTTTTCGTTTGGTATAGGCAAGTGGGGTATCGTAAGAAAGGTACCGTTGAGTACATTCCATTTCTGGAATTTTTTTCAAATTTGAAGAAAGGGGAAAAGAGGGAGAGGGGAAAATATGTGGTCCGAGTTTGTCCCCCCCCCCCTTGCATTTCGAGACCGTTATAGCTAGACATATGAAAATTTACAGAAAAGCGGCATTTCACTAGCATAGAAAACCGAAAATAATAGAATTTTCAAATCTCATCCAAAAAGGTTAATAATAGTACATTTCTATAGTTGCAGTTAGCACACCCCTGCACCCCTCAAGCACACCCTAAGTCAAAAATATTGATGGCTGATGATAACCAACATCATAGGCAATAATATCTCTAAGTTTCATTACAATGACATGATATTTAATAATAGTACATTGACTTAAAGTTATGCATTTTGACACTATCCATACAAAAAATACACCTACCGGCCTCACGCATAGATATGCGTGTACTACTTACATGTTGTTTTTCGTAGTGCGAATTGCAGTTATTTAATGAACCAACTTTGGAAGGGTGAAGATTGGTGATTGGTGATCCTAACAATAACTATTCACACAGTTAATTTTTTTAGGGTTTTGTGTCTTAAATCTTACAAAATCGGTCAAATACCTGTCTGTCCGTCTGTTCATAGAATATCTTACGAACGGCTGAAGCTGCACACATAATTCGACGAGAATGTGTAGAAATGCTATAATTTGCTGGAGATAGCGTTGTGTTGTAATTGGCCAACTTTAAGGGGGGGAAGGGGGGAGGGGCGTCCACATAGAGGCGAAATTAAGGTAAATTTTTTTTATCCACTGGTGTAGCCAAGTGGGGTGTCTTGAGAAAGGTAATGTTGAGTACATTCCATTTTTGGCATTTTCTTGAGATTTGTAGAAAGGGGAACAGTGGAGGAGGAAAAAATATTAGACCGTAATTTGTCCCAGCCGCCCTGAATTTCGAAGCCGTTACACAAGTTTGCAATTTGCAATGTCGTCTTAATATGAATGGTTAAGCATCTCGAAGAGTGGGACAGTTTATCTCGTATACATACATATCTATCTACAGCTTCTCGTATTAAAACTATTACTTTAAGAGGTGACAGATGCAGTCTTTTTGTGAATTGGCATGTAAGATACTATATCATGGGTAAAACATTTAATTATGGTGTTTTTATTCAGCTGAGGGGTACCAAGAAGAACAGGGAGCCAGTATTTACATGCCAAAATAAGCGCTTGCTACAAAACCCTCGAATTGCGGGCGTAGCCCTCTATATTCCGGTTTCATTTTTAGGGTTTTGTATTAAAAACAAAACCCTTATGAAATCGGCCAAATGTCTGTCCGTCTGTCCGTCTGTCCGTCTGTCCGTCTGTCCGTCTGTCCGTCTATCCGTCTGTCCGTCTGTCCATGAAATATCTCTCTAACGGCTAAAGCTACATACATGAAATTTTGTGGGAGTATGTAGAATTATTATAATTCGCCGGAGAAAGCGATTCGTTGTAATAGGCTGACTTTAAGGGGATGTCCCCATAGAGGGGAAATGAAGGTCAAAATTTTTTTTTCATCTGGTATAGGCAAGTGGGGTATCATGAGAAAGGTAACACCGAGTACATTTCATTTCCGGTATTTTCATCAAATTTGAAAAAAGGGGAAAAGAGATAGAGGGGAAAATATGTGATCCGAGTTTGTCCCCCCCCCCCCTCGCATTTCGATACCGTTATACTTAGAAACATGAAAATTTGCAGGAAAGCGGCATTTTACTAGTATAGAAAACCGAAAATCGTAGAATTTTTATATCTCATCAAAAAAGGTTTATAATAGTACATTTCCATAGTTGCAGTTAGCATACCCCTGCAAGCCTTAGGCACACCTGAGGTCAAAAATATTGATGGCCAATGATAACCAACATCATTGGCAATAATATCTCTAAGTTTCATTATAATCACATAATATTTAATAATAGTACATTGATTTAAAGTTAGGCATTTTGACACTATCCACACAAAAATTACACCTACCGGCCTCATAGGTGTGAGTACTACTTTCATGTTGTTTTTCGTAGTGCGAATTGCAGTTATTTAATTAATAATTTTTGAAAGGGTAAAGATTAGTTGGGGGCGCTGCGTCGTAATTGGCAAACTTTACCGGGTGGAAGGGGGAGGGGTCCAAGTAGAGGTGAAATTAAGGTCAAATTTTCTTTTATCGACCGGTGTAGGCAAGTGAGGTGTCGTGAGAAAGGTAATGTTGAGTACATTCCATTTTTTCGCATTTTCTTGAAATTTGTAGAAAGGGGAATAGTGGGGGAGGAGAAAATATTAGTTCGTAATTTGCCCCCCCCCCCCCCCGTGGCATTTCAAGACTGTTAGAATTATGAAAACTTACAGGAAGGTGGGTTCGGAATAGCATATAAAATGGAAAATAATGGAATCTGTATATCTTCTCAGAATAGGTAAATAATAGCTTATTTCTGTAGTTACAGTTAGCACACCCCTGCATGCCTTAAACACTTTCGAGGTCAAAAGTACTGATGGCTAACGATAACCAACACCTTAGGGCTTAGGCAATAATATGTTCTAAGTTTCGTTACAATCACGTAATATGAATTGGCATGTAAAATGCAAGTGGGTAAGACATTTTAATTAAATTTTTTTTTTTGTCTATCTAAGTGGTATCAAGAAGAGCAAGGAGCCGATATTTATATACCAAAATAAGCGCTTGCTACAAAACCCTCGGATTGCGGGCGTAGCCCTCTATATTCCGGTTTCATTTCTTTTGGTGCTGATTACGAATCTGAGGTTTTCTCCCAAAATTTTTTTTTGTCGAATTTAAGTTTAGCTAAAAATGCATTTTGTTTTTTCTACTCTTCTAAATATTTTGAAAATGGTTTTCTTACATAAAGTGAAAGATCTTGAGTAGTGCAATAAAAAGATTAACGCCAGTTTTCCGTATCTTCAATATTCAATTATTTTCGATACTTCTATTTTTTAACTTTTGTCCCCACAAAGAAAAAATCCTCGTTTTTCTGAGGTTTTTTGCCAAATAACGGGAAAAATACATTTCCTGCGAGAAAAATTATAAGGGAAGAATTTGTTGATAACTGAAGTATTTTGCCAAATTGTGGGAAAGATATATTTCCTATGAGGAAAACGATAAGGGGTAAAGTTGTTGGTAACAGCTTTCATTTGAAATAAAGGGGATGCGCGTTAAAAATATAGCTACGTAGATAATGGAAACAACAAAGCAGAAAAAAGCGACTACGGGGAAAAACTCTAAATATCAATTAATAAATCCTAAAGTGTAGTATGTGTCCACCAGATAAATAACTTCAATCTTTTCGAAAGTACATTGAATTTTAAAAAATTTGATAAAAATCAGCTCCGTATGTCTAGGTTTTACTGACAAATAGCATTTCAAACATTAGATTTTGTTAATGGGAAATCTTTTTCATAGTGTGTAATTTGCCCAAAACAAACTGTGGTATAGTTTTGATTTGTTTATACACTTCGCGGATGTGATAGGGTATATTAACTTTGGCACGAAGTTTGCAACGCACAGAAGGAACCAACTCCCACCATATAAACTATATATATATTCTTGGTCAGTATGATGAGACGAGTTGATTAAGCTCTGTCCGTCTGTCCGTCTGTCTGTCTGTCCGTCTGTCTATCTGGTTCTATGCAAACTAGTCCCTCAGTTTTAAAGCTATCGAGCTGAAATTTGGTGCAAAGCCTTTTTTCTATTGCACGCTGTAAATATGTCGGAACCAAGGAAATCGGACCGCTACGTCATGTAGCTGTCATAGGAACGACCGGCCCAAAAGTCGGTCTTTGTGAGGAAACTTTTTTATTTCTAAAGATACCTTTCTGAAATTTTGCACAAAGCTTTTTCCTTACCGCATGCTGTAAATATGTCGGAACCAGTGGAATCTAACCACTACGTCATTTAGCTGCCATAGGAACACCTGGTCAAAAAGTTGGTCTTTGTGAGAAGAACTTTTATTTTCAAAATGAATCTTTCTCAAACTCAAATTATTCAATAGTACCCTTTGCCAAATCACCCTGCCGAATTCGGTTGAAATTGGACTACTCTATCATGCTGCCATAAAACGATGGTTTTTTTTTGGGTTTTACGGCTTTAATTCAAAATTCACGAAATTTTTTGGGAGAACACATCAGATTTGAGATCACCACCCAAAAGAAAAAAAAAAAACAAAAATTTGTTTTAGAACCGTTCCTTTTATATGTACTCGTATATACACTTAATGACAAGGCTAATGTTACAAACTTTGAATGAAACTGATGCTCAAGTAGAAGCACATACATATCTGAACGCTTGTATTTAACGCAAGTAATTATTACCGAAATGAAAATGCACTCCCGTCCAACATCCATTCCGAGTCTTTACGTGAACATTAAAATGAATCAAATCAAGACAAATGGCAAATGTTTCCTCTCCAATTCCCCAAAATTCATTAAATCCTCTCGTTCTTAAAGACAACTTGTTTGACCATTTCATTCTAAAACCGGAACGCAATTCATTCACAACACCAATTTAATTTACCGTAAATAAAATAGTCCCTCATTTTGGCCCACTCATGGCAATTATCCCAAAAACATTTCGGCAACCGTCGCGTCGTCGTCGCCGAACCATCGCCCAAAAACATCCTTCCGTTTCCCATGCACCCCACAATGTACAGCAAAAATATATTCGTAAAACTTTTAATTAGCATTAGCACAATTACTCTCGGTAAAAGTAGCTTCAGGAGGCTTCCGTAAAATGTATCTGAAACTATGCAATAAATAAAATCTTCCACACAAATGAAAATCCCGAAGAATATTTCTTAAAGGACCACCACCACCTCCATCGCATCGCCACCATGTCTACTCTTGTAAGTCTGAAAGTTGTAAAGGTGGAGACAGGGTGGTGAATGTACACAGTCCAAATGCTTTGTGAATTTGCCGAGTGTACAAACAAGATGTTGGACTATGACGACATCATACAAACCCTCAGCTTCGGCAAACCACTATAGAAAACTGCCGGAAAACTGAACCGCAAATAGCCGAAAAGACCATGATTTCGAGCGAGGCCTAACAGTTCTCGGAAAGGCTCAACTCATTTCCTTAAGCGCCTTTTCATGAATCTCTTTTAGTCTCTTTTGTTTTTATTTGGAACGCCGCCACCGAGACTTAAATGATTGCCGTTCCACACCCGGCCTTCAGACTATGTTCAGAAATAATGACTCTGACGGAAGGACATAAAAATTAACAAGAAAAAAGAAGCAACAGCACTCAATTCGTCTACAGAGTTTATATACTCGTACATGCATGGATGTTTCGAAATACATAAGTTATAATAGAGTTCAAAAAGTTAACAATACGAGTACTTATTTTCGGGTGTTACTCGTGAATAAAGGACTTGAAGCAATTAAACATTATCGGCAACCGACTAGTGTCAGCACCCGTACTTTGGTTCGTCAGTGTTTTCACATAAACTAGTGATAGTTTTTATGTAATTAATCTGCTCCTTGCGTAGAAACCTACGCAAACTCAAACTTTTTTATTTTATTTTTGAAACCGCTAAATTAAAATATAAAAATTCATGAAACCTCTTGACTTTGTAGCTATTATTATTCTAATCAAAGGAAGTGTAAAAGTATTTCCCGAATGCAAAAAAAAAAATATTCTTCTTAATATACAAAAACTGCGTAATTATTATTATTTATTATTTTTATTTACAATAAAAAAAATTACATTGTAAATATACATTCTGGGGCACTGGCAACTAGCGCCTTTGTTTCAGGAGTTCATTAAATCTATACAAATTTATGTGGTTTAATTCAAAATAACATGGAATAAAGATTAAGATTGATTTTTATACACTAATATTTACAAATTTTATGAATTCTTTTAAAATTAAACGATTGTCGTTGAAGTTTTTTGTGGGGAGTAGGGAGGATAGTTTCGACGGTAAGTTTTTGGAGGTTTTGTAATGTTGGAGTGATTGACAGTTGTCCAGGAGGTGAGGGATGGTAAGGTGTTGTGGTTTTTGGCAGAAGTTGCAAATAAGGTATAAGTGTGTGGATAGTGTATGGCTAAATCGAAGTCTCATGAACTGTATTATTTGACGTCGGGTGCTGTTGGTTGGGTATATTGCTGGTTCACGTAATGGGTTACAGTTTTTGTAGAAGTGTGTAAAGTTCGTCCATTTATGTAGTCTATCTTCATGGATCGATGAATCCACGAGTCTATTTATGTCGGTTTTGTTGAATGGTTGTTCGAGAAGAGCTGGCCCTTGAGCAGCATATCTTGCAATCGAGTCGGCAAAACATTTCCAGCTATAGAAGAGTGGCCCGGAATCCACATTATTTTAATTTTTGATCCTTTGCTTATTATAGTATCCCTGATAACTGTTATAGTGTGGTCTTTATTGTTGATATTTTGTAGAGCGTTAAAGCACGATCGGCTATCGGTGCAGATAATGAATTTGCCAGGTGTTCTTGAAGCAAATTTGACTGCGGATAGGATTGCCTCACGTTCTGCTGTAAATACAGACGAATAATCTGGAATGAGACTGAAGTGAATGATGTGGTGCTATGTGGTGTTTTAGACCCATCCGTGAAAAGAAGTGACCATTATTACCATATTATTCGTGTATGGTTTCGTTGCGTCCAGGAATAACTTCTGAAAGCATTCAATGTTTGTGTTGTCAGATCTGCAATTAAGTTATCTGGTTGGAAGTGCGATGGAGGGTTTTACTGTCTGTTTAGTTGGAGTGAGTGGTGTTTCCAAGGATTTACTTTTTTTGCAAGTTTTAAGTAGCGTTGAACTATACTTTGGTTCAGTCTTACGTCTCAGAATGGACTGAATGTCCCCAGAGAGTATGGCATTTTTTGAAGTTAGAATTTTGCTGATGAGACGGCCTAGAAGTTGGTCCCGACGTTCTTCGAATGCTGGGAGTCCAGTTTCTGCTAACATGCATTGGATTGGTGTAGTCCTGAATGCACTGATCGCTGTCCGTATTGCATTATGGTAGATACTCATTTTTTGAATTTGATTTTTAGCTGAGAAGCCGTATATTGGAAGACCATATTCGATCTTAGCGAGAATGAACTGTTTTACAATATGGACCAACGTCTTTGGGTGTGCTTCTGATTTGGAACTTCCTAGAAATTTAATAACATTTAATCTCATTTCTAGTGATTTTCGTAGGTGTTCGATGTGGTTATTCCAATGTTATTTTTTATTAACTACCAGCCCTAATATTCTAAGATAGTGTAATGAACCACCTCTAACGAACCATATTATGGTCTGTTAGTGCTGTTCCCACCGAACCAGCACCTGATGAGTAGTGATCTGTTGGTGGTACGAAACCAGAGGCCAAGGGTGCCATTACACCCGGACCCAGGTGCGATCGTGTGGGCGTCTGACCCGTCCGTCAACCATTCCATCCTTATCGAATATTTTTTTTATTTCCCATTTTTACCTCCCCTGTTTGTGTTGTCTTCCCCAGGCCTGAATTTTTGTTAATACGTAAAGGACAGGGGCAACCACCGGCGAAAACCCCGCCCACATCTCCCGAACTGAGCTACAGCAAGCATAGGCCGTTGCTTAGCTTGTTAAGGGGCCTATTTCTTCGCCAGATGGCACGGTCCGACCTTCACGGTAATATGCTTTGGCGCCCAATGTGGGGCCCATTTCTGGTCAAGAACAGGACTAAGGAGGACCTCATCCAGTTCCTTTTTGGTCTTTCCACCGATTTGTATCTCCACAAGCACATCAAGGCTACTTGCTCTAAGTCTTAGGACTTAGCCACTTTACTTCACGTATTTTCCCTTCAAGTAGCTGTGCTTTCCTCTGTAGCACCCGCATCCTTCCTATAGAGTAGTTTTTCCTTTTAGATTCAGTTTAACAAGGCAGTCCTGGCTTTGTGTTTGTCTTTTGTGGTTTAGCCACGTATTTAAGGCCTCCATAAATGCTTTGAATTGCCGGCATTTGGAGCATCTTCGATGACCGGACGAAGCGCGTAGGAGGCCTGGATACCTTTTTGTTTGCCAGGATTGTCCTTCTAAGTAACTTAAAAAAATTTCTTTACACAGTATGGCATTTTTCTATTATTCATGTGCTCAGCAGCTTACAGAGTTTATGAGTGAATTACGGCAAGGAATGCAGTGTTGCGCCTCCGCTGGCCTCAGAATTCTTTGTAACCTGTTGAGCATCTGAATAATTGAGAAATGTAGTATTTTTTTTTTTGGTTTGCTAATTTTTCCCCTCTACAATTGTTGTCGGTAGTCCGGATGGCGCAACGGTTAGCACGTTTGCCTTCAACGCACTGGGCCCCGGTTCGATTCCGGGGATTTACTTGTCGGACTATGAGCACACTCAGCTGCTAAATGAGTACCTATTATGCGGTAAATAACTCGGTTGAGCGTGTTGCCGATCACATACCTCTGCACGAAAACCGCCACGATCTAGAAAATGAGATGATGCTAACTCATCTCGAGGCCGTGGTTCAAATTGGACTGTTGCCCCAGTAATTTATTTTTTATTTTACAATGGTTGTCGGCTGACTCCGGTACCCAGCTCGCTTTTGTTTTTTCTTTTTTCTATTTCTAGCAGCACACTTTGTCCTCAGCTTCTTCTTCTTGGCAGGCCTCGAAGTAGAAGCTGCCCTGTAATGAACCACCTGTAACGAACCATATTATGGTCTGGTAGTGCTGCTCCCACCAGCAGATCGAAGCAGCATCTGATGAGTAGTGATCTGTTGGTGGTACGAAACCAGAGGCCGAGGGTCCCATTACACCCGGACCCAGGTGCGATCGTGTGGGCGTCTGACCCGTCCGCCAACCATTCCATCCTTATCGAATATTTTTTTTATTCCCCATTTTTACCTCCCCTGTTTGTGTTGTCTTCCCCAGGCCTGAATTTTTGTTAATACGTAAAGGACAGGGGCAACGAGCGGCGAAAACCCCGCCCACATCTCCCGAACTGAGCTACAGCAAGCATAGGCCGTTGCTTAGCTCGTTGAGGGGCCTATTTCTTCGCCAGATGGCACGGCCCGACCTTCACGGTAATATGCTACCTTAGGCTCCGTCCTCACGGGCATCTTCGGATGCCCACTAAACCGTCCGTTACAATAGTTAGGTGGGTATTGTTTAATTTAATAGTGGGAGGGATGCATTTCGTTTTCCGGCAAACGTGAAAGTGTTGGGATTTAGGCAAGGAGACTTTTGCACCTGATATATTGCACCAAATTAATATGTCTTTCAACAGATCACTTAGGATGGAAAGAAATGTAGCTTGTTCAAATATCTTACAGACTATATATAGATCATCTGCGTAAATGCAATACTTATATAAAATATTTATGGACTCTAATAACTCCATTGAGATCCTCCAAGGCTATTAAGAAGAGAATTACTGATAGCGGGGACCCTTGGGGCCCCCAAGCTGGGGGATTCCGTTTGACAATGGCGCTGTAGTTGACAATTATTGTTAACACTTATCTTTAATTTTCGATTTAGCAGAAAGTTTTTTATAAAGAGTATAAGGCGTGGGCCGATTGACCAGGATTTTAATTTGTTGAGAACCTTTAGTTTAATCATGGTCCGGAACTGGGAAACCTAGCTTTGCTTGGTCTCCTCAATTCAGTCATATGATGAGGATAATTGGTTCGTTAATAAGGTAATTGTGGAAAAAGTGATCATATGATGATCTGATCATCACCTTTCCTCACATTCTAAAAGAAAAATGATGAAGAAGAGGAGATAGGGTTCCTCGTTTCGATTCTTCCGATCTAGTGAAAGAATACAGATTAAGCCTGGATTGGAAGATAGAAATGATCATCCGTTATCAACCCATTCCATTTGGAGTTAATGAGATAAGATGGTGGAACAGCGGATAATTTATCTCTCCAAAATTTGTCTTTTGCCAAAAAATCGGATCAAGTAGCTCAAATGTCTGATGGTTTGTATTGTGAAAGCCGTAATGCGGGGTTTAAAATCAACGTTGCCAAGACTAAGTGATTGAGCTTGCATCCAGGAAAGCAGAGCGGAATTTGCGTTTCAGGGCTGGCAGTCGAGAAAGTGGAAAATTTTTCTACCTCGTAGCGTAGTTACAGCAGATGGTGGAGTGAGTGTTGATGTACAGTTTGACTCCCTTCTGGCAAAAAACAACATTTCCAGACGCACCAAACTCCGGATCTTCGAAACTAACGTAAAATCAATGCTTCTATATTGCTGTTCAACTTGGAAGGTGACCAATAATATAACAACTAGGTAGCAAACTTTTGTGAACCAGAGTCTACAGCGCATCCTACATATACGGGGCCCTGAGGTCATTTCTAACGATGACCTCCTTACTATTACTAGTCAGGACAGGATAGACACTTCCATTAAAAGGCGAAAGCGGCAATGGATAAGTCACACTCTCCGAAAAGGGCCGAACAACATTGCTCAACAATTGTCGACCTAGTACATATAGTATTTCCCAGTTGAGTTAATCCGTATCCCAAATGAAAAAATCCCTATCCCAAATGAAAAAACTCCTTCCCAAATGAATTAAACTTTTTCCCAATTTAATTATAGTATTTCCCAGTTGAGTTAATCCGTATCCCAAATGAAAAAACTCCTTCCCAAATGAATTAAACTTTTTCCCAATATAATTAAACTTTTTCCCAATATAATTAAACTATTTCCCGATTGAATTCAAACAGAGTGAAATTATTTGTAGCTTTCAATATAATTAAAATATATAAAACTAACTTACCGATGAAATAACTTGCAGGATCACTATAATTCAAAATCCCTAACCAGATTGAACGCAGAAAGCAGCAGAAAAGCAGAAGCAGCGGAAAGCATGCGTTTCCCTTAAGCCACCTAGATTAGACGCAGCGGCAGCAACAGCGGCGAAAGCAGATCTTCCTTTAGTTGTTGTCGCAATCTGCGTCAAAATTGGCAATCCAAAATAAATTTCGCAAGGAATTAGGATTGATACTAGATCCAGTAAAACAGAGCGAGGGTACATGAAATGATGAAAATTTTGCACCCAGATTTTTTTCAAACCCCAAACTGTCATCCGAATTCACTGGAATCGACTAATGTTTGTTTTATAGATTATAGATAACGCATGCTGTTGCTGCCGCTGCGTCTAATCTAGGTGGCTTAAGGGAAACGCATGCTTTCCGCTGCTGCTGCTTTTCTGCTGCTTTCTGCCTTCAATCTGGTTAGGGCCTTTGAATTATAGATTTGCAGTGATCCTGCAAGTTATTTCATCGGTAAGTTAGTTTTATATAATTATATCGAAAGCTACAAACAAATTCACTCTGTTTGAATTCAATCGGGAAATAGTTTAATTATATTGGGAAAAAATGTAATTCATTTGGGAAGGAGTTTTTCCATTTGGGATAGTGATTTTTTCATTTGGGATACGGATTAACTCAACTGGGAAATACTATAACACCTTGAGAATATCAATTAAGAGAGAGGGTGCCTCAATAGGCAAGTCGTGGAGTGAGCTAAAAGCAATGGCGATGTACAGGACGAGAAGGAAAGTAGGTGTGGTTAAGGCCCTATGCCCCACAAGGAGTTAACAGGAACCAGAGAGTGAGATTTGAATCGAAAATGTATTTATAACATCCGGTGATTAATTTATTTGTCTCGGAAATTATTTATTTGTAATAGCAAGGGCATAAATCTAATTTCTTATCATGACTTTGCTTGTTTAATATTTCCCAAATTACTTGTACTTCGGTGGGCGAATATACATATTTCTTTCAGAAGCGGAACAACTTTAGGAAAAACACGTACGTTAGTATATATTTTTGAATTATCTTCATAATTATTGCCAATTCTGAACGTCAATAAAATGTAATGTCACAGTAAAGTCACGCCACATTCAATCTTGCAAGTTCGTCCTCCATGAAGTGGGGAAAATGTAAATGTACTCCTTTCTTTATCTAGATTACCTTTTTCATTGACTGAAAATACACTCCCGGTCACTTAAATAAAGACAGCCGCTTCAAGAATTGTTTCACTCAAAGTCTCCAGTATCGAAGTTCAGTGAGCAAACCTTGGGGCGGCCGGAAGCTCAGTGCGTAGAGGCGTCAGTCTCATGTCTGACTACGGTCGTTACGGGTTAATGACGATGGATGTTTGTGTTGTCTTCACTCTGTGGTGCGGGTCGTAATAATAAATCATAACACCTCCCGGAGGTGCACGATGGCAATGTGTATCGTCCGAAACTGGATTGGGCAAACGAAACGTCAGCTAAGCCACAAGGAATAGTTGACGCGCTGCGCCCCACAATGAGTACACTTTAAAAAAAAATGGCAGCATTGATTAATAACTTTTATAATCCGTTAAGATTGTGTTGATGCTCCAATAAATTTTACGTTCAAAATTGGGTATCTTGAATCTTGGGTATCTTGAATCTAGTTAAATTCTGCTTTTACACTTTTACAAGAGAACACACAAAGCATGCATTTTTATTCTTTATCATGAGTACTTCTTCCTTATTGGAAACTGCGTCAACAATTTTATTTTACGTGGATACGTATAAGGGTTTTACATAGTTCAACGAAAGTTCACCCAGAGCGACTTGGATGACCTCAACTAACTGATTTTCGTCCTAGAACCGCATGCTTCCTTCGTCATTTTCTAAGTAGTTTTCATAATATTTAAGGGGGGAAACCACATTAGGAGGTTCCAAAAATTCGTTTTTTTTTTTTTTTGCATAAGTTGTTATTGTAGCTTAACAATCCAAGAATACACTGCCAAAATTTCAAAGCGAAATTCGTTTAGATTTTATGAGCATAGAACCAAGCGCTCATCGGGTGTAGTCTACAGGCTCGAGCACACTCTAGGGGTAGGGCGGAGCACTATCTCAGGTAGTCCCTTTATGTACTTACGCACGTAGCCTTGTAACGGAATCCCACTTTTGCATCTTTGTTTTCAAATAACGGTATAGAAGGTACTAGAAGCATCAACAAAAGGAATTATTTTGGTTATATTCTGTTTTCCAAACTCGTTTTTCTCAAAATGATTTTTTTTTACATTTTCGGGAAGTCTAACTCAAAAATTAATGAACCGATCATTATGAAAATTGAAAATATGGCTCTTTATAAAATTTCGAAGAATATGGACCAACATTTGGGATGATATCGTATTTTTGAGGGTGTTTTTTTTTGCATAATTAGTGAAAAAAAATGTTGAAAATTGAAATAATTTTTTCCACTTGCAAAATTTTTAATTTCCATTATGTTCAGATGCATTGAGGTTCATATTCTTAGAAAACAAGTTAGTACTGTTAAATTAAAACCTTTTTGATTTCGGATAAAAATTGGAATCGCTACACGTCCCGAAATTGGAGAACTTTAGTTACGGCCTTCAGGGAACATCAGTGCGTAGCTTTGTTATTTTTGGCTTAAATTATTCAAAAAAATTCACAAAAGTTGTTCGAAATATGAATGAAATGATGTCAAAATTTAATTGAATTCTAGTTAATTCTTCCCACCCTAAAAAAAAATCCTAAAAAATCAGTGAAAATGAGCCTCCTAATGTGGCTTCCTCTCTTATATCAGGGGCACGGATGCCGTGTAATAAAATCTACAATACATTTTGAGTTTGGAACCACTTTTTTATCAGTCGGGCTGTATAAATGGGAACGTAATTCTGCCACACACAGTGGGCCAAAAATGCTCTCAAATTGTGAAAAAGGTATTTCTCTTATAGTATTATAGTAGTCCGGATGACGCAACAGTTAGCACATTCGCCTACTTTGTACTGGACTCCGGTTCAATTTCTACGGAATGCAGTAGACTTCGTTAAAAAAGAGGATTTACGTGTTGGACCATGAGCCTACTCAGCTGTTAAATCAGCAACGTATCGTAGCGTAATGTAATTGTGTATACCACCTGTTAAATGAGCACCCATTTGGGGTAAAAAAAACTTGGGTGAGCATGATGCTGATCACGCACCTCTGCACAAAACACACCGCCACAATCTAATAAATGAGATGATGTGATGCAAATTTATATAGTGGGCTTGGTCCGAAATTGGACTGTTGCGCCTCTTATTTTTTCCCTTATCGTATGGTACGGTTTTTTTTTGTACGTAGGACGAAGCCTCTCAAAGCGTGACGTAGGACGAAGCTCTCCAAAGCATAGCACAACTTTTTCTTCTGTGAGGGCTTATCGGAAACCGCAATTCGCGTTCAGCTGATCCCCAATATAGCCGTTAAGTCCATCCAGACCATTCAAATTAGCTAGTTTTTCATCGGTAGAAGCTACATACTAGTTCTGATATCAGTAAAAATGATCCTCACAGAAGAGAAAAAAGTTACTTCGTGCTTTGTGCAGCCTCGTAATGTCTGCGTACAAAGTGAAAGCATATTCGTACCATAATTTAACAGGATAACTGCTATTCATCAAAGCGGCCGAATTTTTCTCAAGAAGTTTGAGCAAAAAAGTTACCTTTTATAATGGTCCAGCCATTGCGTGATTTGGGGATACAAATTCTGGTGGAGAATCTTTTTCTTTCATTTTTTATGTTTTTTGGGGTGCTGAACACGAATCCGGAGCTTTCCACCAAAAAAATTTTGCGGAACATGGTCAAAATCTCAAAAAACCTCAAAATTTCGGTACTTTTTTTTTGGTTTTTCGATTATAACTTGAAAACCGTGGATCCTAGCTAGAAAAAGTGTAAGGATAGGTTAAAGATAATAATATTTTGCGTCGAATGAGCTATCTAGACATCAAATTCGGTCGAGTGGTGTAGCCGCAATCAACAGTCGAAAAACGTCGAATTTTCACAACTTTGCCAAAAACCCTGTTATTGTCACATTTGAACGTCTGTACCTTGAAAACGGTTTCTAATACGTAAAAACGCCACAAGCGAGAGTTAGAGAGAAGGAAATTCTCCGTTCAGAAAGTGTCTAATCTTTTTAATTGGATCAAAAGAAAATTCAGAAACTCGAAATAACTAAAATCGCGTTTTTGAACGAGTGTTCCCTTATAACATATTTTCGTTTTTTTTTAGTAGGTGCTGGTAATTCTTCAACAATTTGAATATTGAAGGTTGTATTTACATGTACATATATTACAAGAAGTTGGTTAGAAATACACTACAGGTTCACAGCCTTAGTATTTTGGAAGGACCGGTTTTTTGGAATGGTGGTCTGGGTTCGGGTGGATGCGATTCGTCGACTGACTCTTCCAACATTTCTTCGAGGTTGTCGTCTGCTGCAGAGAGGTCCACATTCTCGTACCAGCCCTAACAGTTGGCACAAATCGGAAGCAATGTATACCTGCCTTTTTGCAGCCACAGTGTCCTACACATGTCATCTTGCGTTTTCAAGAAATGATGCACAGTAGGGCATCTGGTGCGGCATTCCTCGTGATTGTTACAGGCAGGAGTCTACTTTTGGTAATTTTCCACCCGCATTCTTGAGGCCTTTTGTCAAAACAAAGCCACTTCTGCACTTGGTGGTATACACTCATTGAATGCTGCTGAACTGCATTATCAGTTGATGAAAGTTGAATCGCGCCTTGAAGGAGGACGTCACATAGCTTTTGTTTTTCAGCAGATTTAATGAGGTGGCGTCTTTTCGACCGTACAGCGCATTCAAGAAGGCCTCTCCTGCCGTAGCTGTACTTAAACGAGCTTCCTGGGGATCTTGGAAAATTTTTATGACGGCTATCAAATGTGAGTTTCTCCGGAGAATGCTAAGAAATTTCTTCTTCCCCTGGTTGAACAGCACACTGGTGGAGCCGCATGTAAAAATAGTATGTTTTGGGGCCAGGGAGAGAGCTGTCGTGATTATGAGGGTATCTGCGTCTTCCCTGGCTTGCTCGCAACAACAACGTCAACACCGGAAACACAAACTTAACCCATTTTTTTTTTGGTTCAGCACTGCATTGTAAGTGGAGCAAAGAGCTAGTACAATCAACTAATCCGATATGTTTAGATCGTGGTCAGTTTTCTGGGATTAGTTGATACTGAAACATATTTCCACGGTATAAAAGTGACCAATGCAAGAGGCTTCACTCGATAAGCTCTTTTGAATTTAACTGCCAGAAAATCGTCTCCAACTACATGTGCGGTTTATTCCTTGCACGCCCAACTCTTTAGCCTAGTGGCATAGTCTATCCTTTCATCTCCGAAAATGCCAGTACTTATTAGTGTGAGGTCTCATGTTTCTGGGGAAGGGGGATGTTCATGAAACCAACCCATAACCTTTCCTTGATTGTCTCGCTTGAATCTCAGAAATGAAAGTTGTTCACGTGCCAGAATCTACAACCGAACTTTCGGTGATCTGACCTTCGGCAGGTAGGGAGCAGATGGCTGGGTTCTGTGTTAAAAGGATGAAGATGAATAGTAGGGGCCCCGAACAAAACAATAAATGGGTGGAAACGTGGGGAAACTGTAGAAGCTTTTTACCTGATCACAAATTTGACTTACAAAACTTTTTCAGGAAATTTTTACTCGTGGAACCGCTACCGAGAACGTTCCAGGGAACTTCTAGATGGAACTGTGACTGCGGTTACTGGAAACGCAATGTTTCTGGTGGTTAGAACGGTGAACTAATAAAAAAATGCCCGAAAATGTGTTGTATGAGAACACTCGCTTAAAAAGTGATTTTAGTTATTTCGAGTTTCTGAATTTTCTTTTGACCGAATTGAAAAGATTATGTACTTTCTGAACGGGAAATTTTCTGTTCTCAAACTCTCGCTTGTGGCATTTTTACGTATTAGTAACCATTTGCAAAGTACAGACGTTCAAATGTGACAATAACAGGGTTTTTGGCAAAGTTGTGAAAAATCGACGTTTTTCGACTGTCGATTGCGGCTACACCACTAGACCAAATTTGACGTTTAGGTAGCTCATTTGACGAAGAATTTTATTCTCTTTAACTTATCCTTATTCATCTTCCAGCTAGGATCCACGGTTTTCAAGTTATAATCAAAAAACCAAAAAAAGTACCGAAATTTTAGGGTTTTTTGAGATTTTGACCATGTTCCGCAAAACATTTTTTGGTAGAAAGCTCCGGATTCGTGTTCAGCACCCCAAAAAACATAAAAAATGAAAAAAAAATCTCCAACAGAATTTGTATCCCCGAAGCCCTTCAGAGCTCCTATGACTGGATTATAACGCATATTAAGGGGACCGAAGATGGGAAAAATGAAAAAAAAAATTAATTTTTTTTTAATAGTCCAAAAAATTCTTATTTCTTTTCTGAACATATTGGTATGACTATTATGATTGTTATGACTTCATAAAAGCCTTTAAAAAATTAATTAATACCTTTCGGTGCCGGGGCATTGCTCAAGATATTACACGTTTTTTGATAGTGGACTAGAGAAAAAATTGAGAACGATTTTGTCCATCGGAAGGTACTGCGACTGTTGGCTCGTATCGATTCGTTATCAGAAATCGATAATTTATAGATAAAATGAAGTTTCGATGTGCGCCAAAAGCGAAAACCGGTGTTGAAAGAAAAACGCTCGTCCTGAAAAGTAGTGTTTTTTGCCTTTCGGTACACATTGCTCCTTTACAATTTAATATTAATCAAATTACTTTATACGAGCGTGTTCCCCGTTGTTATGGGACACTACAAAGCTCATTTCATGAAAATCGAATAATGATAACGTGTCGAAAAAAATGAAACAAGAAAGAAAAAAAGGCTCTTTCTGGAATAAAAGCGTGAAGCTAAATGCATCGACCGAATTCTGTCAAATGATCTTTAAACATTCGTGACATCATTATGAACAAAACAAAAAAAAATCACGTTAATATCTGTACTCGTTTTTGAGCAACAGGTACCGAAAAATTTCTCCACCCGCCTTGTTCAGGGGGGAATCTTCGATCCCCTTAAGGTTTGCCTTCAGAGCTTAGGTACTGGAGATTTTGAGTTAATGAATTCTTAAAGCGGTTGTCCCTATTCAAGTGGCCCAGAGTGTAATGCCAAAATATACTCAATGCAATTGGATAAGTAATGAAAAACGATCCACTCTTATAGCATCGAAAAATATGACCGCAATAATGCAAATATAAACAGAATTTTTATTGGAACAGAAATTTTATTGGAACACTTTACATATTTTTGGGGAGTGGACAGAATAAGCGGACTTCGCAATGCCACTTGGAAGCGTCAATCATAACCGTATCCATAACATTTCCCTATCTGAAATTCTTTTTTACACACCTAAAATCCTCTTATCATTACATGTGTAATGCAGAAATCCGGACTCTATTTGCTGAAATTTCGATACATCACAAAAAAGCCATGTCATCGGAATTATACTAAAAATAAAGTGGGAGTAATAATATATTACAGGAAATTATTGTTTATCGATTCAGGACATGATGCGAAATTGGTCGTAGCGGTAATCGGTAGTATGTAAACTTGTTTTTCTTTATGATTTAAGTACGGGTTGGTTCGCACCTAACGAAGCTGGTGATTTGGTCACCGAGGAGACAGGAGTAAAGTTTGAGTTTGAATTTAAGGTTAAAATTAATTTTCACGAAAAATGATTCAAAACAATTGTAATTGTCCATAGATATTAACATTTCACAATTAAATTGAATAGTAGTCGTGTTTCTTAGTTATCTGCACTCTCTTTAGCATTCAAATCTTCCATAAGCATTGCAATGTAATCTTTAGAAATTCTGCACTGGATAGCATAAGTTATTCGTAGAAGGAACTCTTTGTACGATATTAGGCGTGTTCAGATCAGAGCAGAACAAAAATTGCACGCGTTACGCTTCGTTTACATGTGAACGCTGAGTCAAGCACCGAATATTGAAAAATTGCATTGAAAAGAACCATTCAACAAAACCGACATAAATAGACTCGTGGATTCATCGATCCATGACTCACTTCCAACAAACGACGTCAAATTGCTGCTGGGAGACTTTAACGCGAAAGTCGGAAATAAAAGTTGGCACCGGGGGACCACTGGAGGCCACAGTCTCCATGAAAAATGTAACTACAACGGCCAGCGACGTATCGAAATCGCCTGCAGCAGGAATCTAATCGTAAGCTCTAAGTGTTTCCAGCATCGACGCACTCACAAGCAGACCTGGACATCTCCGGACGCACATACCGTCAACCAAATTGATTACGTCCTCATTTGCAAGAGATGGGTGTCTAGTGTGATGGATGTCCGCTACTATCGGGGAGCAGTGCGACACGGATCATCACTTGGTGAAGACGACCTACAGATGTAGAATTTTCTCAGTGCACCAATCGAGAATCAGCCCTCCCAAAATCTTTGCGGTTGATAAGCTTCTGAACGATGCTACGGCGGTGGCGTATACCACCACCCTTGATGAAAGACGGCCTGTGCTACACATCAGCAACACAGGCGTCATTGTGTTCTGGGAAGAACTCAAGGGTACCATCAGGGATGTCACAGAGAAGGTCGTGGGATATAAAGCCCGGCGAGCACGAAATGACTGGTTCAATGAAGAATGCAAAAGTTCACATGACGCGAAAAACGAAGCCTACAGACTATGGATTCAACGAGGAACCAGAGCCAGAAGAGAAAAATATGACAAGCTACGGCGAATATCGAATAGAATAATTAGACGGAAGAAACGTAAATTCTTTGACGAGCAGTTGCTGAATATAAACAAAAACTTATCTAATAACTAATAGGAACACCAGACAAGTGTTCAAACTAGTAAATATAGGTACAATTAAGAACGGCTACCAACCCAGGACTAGCCTTTGTAAGGACAAGGATGGAAATATCATCAGCAACACCGATGGCATTAACAAACGATGGGCCTCTTATTTTGAAGAGCTTCTAAACCTACCATCTAACATCCCCACACAAGAAGCTCTCGACGATATTGTTGATCTAGGCCCACCCATACAACCCCCGACTGTAGAGAAGGTTAATCTCGCGTTGCGGTCACTAAAACGAAATAAAGCCCAGGGCGCTGACGAAATTCCAGCTGAACTGCTAAAATTCTGTGGAATGAGCCTAGCTAATGGCATACATCAATTACTCCTGCGAGTATGGGAGGCCGAGGAGATCCCAGACGATTGGCGCAGAAACATCTTCTGTCCAATTTACAAAAAGGGAGATAAACTGCGGCGTGAGAATTACAGGGGCATATCACTAGTTTGTGCGTCCTATAAAATTCTGACGAAAATTCTGGAAAATATAATATGTATAACCGTACGCAGAACGAATCATTGGCGAATATCAAAGCGGTTTCAGACCTGGTCGCTCTACAACCGACCAGCTCTTTACGATCAAACTGATACTCCAAAGGTGCTGAGAATACAACGTAGACGTATACCAAATCTTTGTCGACTTCAAGCAGGCATACGACAGTATCGATCGTGGAGTATTGGAAATCATCATGCTACAATTTGGTATACTGGCCAAATTAGTGCGACTGACAAAGATGACGTCCCAAAAGTCAGGATTCATAATAGACATACTGATCTATTTGAGACACACATTGGTCTGAAACAGGGCGATGGACTGGCACCGACGCTCTTCAACTTAGCACCGGAATACCGACGCAGAAGAACTTCTGCACATGCTCAATACCGCTGCAAATGGAGTAGGACTACGTATCAATGAGGGTACAACTGAAATAATGATACAATCGACGGCAAGGACACCTGCACAACCGAGCAACAATTTGGGGGATCTCAACATCGAGTTCGTGAACGACTTCATATACCTGGGTTGCAACTTGTCAAGGGACGCCAACGAAACTGACGAAATCAAGCGACGGATACAGTTAGCTAGACTAAGACCTTTCTCTCGGTTCTAACCATAATGAAATCGAGGCTCCGCGTGTACAAAACTATTATACGCCCTGCTATGCTATGGCTGCGAGGCATGGACCCTAACTCAAGCCTCCGGAAACATGCCGGACACATTTGAAGGTAAGGTTCTGCGGGGTTTTCGGGGCTGTTTGCGATCTGGTACAACCATGAGTTGTGTGAATTGTACGATGAGCTGGAAGTTTCGAAAATCTTCAAACTACAACGACTTCAATGGGCAGGGCATGTACAAAGAATGGACGATGATCGCATTCGGAAGAGCGTAGTGAATGCAAAACGATTCGACCGAGCGAGACTGCCTAGACGACCGAGATCTCGTTGGGAGAGCTCAGTAAATGTAGACGAAGAACAGCTACTGGTCTTCCAAGATAGGAGGACGCGGTCACGTGACCGAAATAATTGCGCTGCCAACTGCATTCTCCGCAACTAGTTTATTCCAATGAAATGTCAACTGGGCCACGTATAACAATTGAGACGCTATGCCCCACAAGGTGTTAGGGCAATTGGGTAGTCGATAATTTCTTTTTTCACGGAGAAGCAGCGATTGTAGAATAGCATGCAAAGATATGCGTGTAGACAGACACAATACCACTTCGATTTTTATTATGTACCTTAATAAATTGCTCACGCTCCCAACTTATTCTGTTTTGCCCTCCATGGTGCATTACTTGAAAAGAGTTGTCATCATGGGCTTCGATATTCGCTGAATTACCTTTAGAAGAAAACGGCAGTGGTGGTTCAATGGGTATAGATTTGATCTCATAATTCCTGCGCTCTGGGTTCAAGCTCTGCCACGAACTACTATTTTTTCCCCCACCTTGATAGCTCTCGGTAAAACCATACATGACAACCTATGAGTTCCTATATGAGTATCATTGCCGAATTCATCAAACCGGCTTGATGAATTCGTCAGTGATACTTATGTAGAGACTCGTAGGTGGTCATGTATGGTTTCATAATATGCTTGAAAAATATATATGTAAGTGACTTCAGTCCTGCGGGCCTGGATAGTGAGCGCATTGATGCCTTCATCGTGACTTGGTTAGCAGGGAGTATGCACCTTCCATACAATACAATTCTGCCCAGCTCAACTTAAAAAAAAAAACCCTTGACCATAATACGTGTACATGCAACTTACCTATATAGTACAGCGGAGCAACAGTCCCCTCTGTTGGACTAACGGGTCCCAAACTGGAAGACGCAGTAGAGCTGTTGGTCGAATTAGCATTCGAAGCACCGGAATGTAAAACTAGATTACCACTATCTTTTTCTTTGCAATTGAGTTTCACTAGAGATTGCGCTGCTGTCCATTCAAGTCTCCCACATATGACTCCATTTACACTAGTGCTAACACTTTTTGACGCATCTACACCAATACTATTCTGAAAGGTATTGCCGCCTCTATTTACAATAAAATTATCAGCACCGTTGTTGATAATGGGGGTTAAATGGAACGCCGATTGCTGTTGCTGTTGTTGAGTCAGATGGAAATTATTATTGATACTCGTATATTGGTGTTGGTATTTAGGCGATCGTTCCTGAATTTGTTGTTTGCGTTCAACGAAGTTCTCACGCGGCATTTTGAGGATATTTTTATCCAGTTTGATATTTTTTTTGGGAGAAAACAGGAAATTACAAGTTATGTTTCCGAACCATTTATTAAACCATGATTTTATTTTGTAATATTTTTTTTTTTATTATTTTATTTAAAAAAAAAATATTTTTTTTTATTGTGCGAATATCATAAATATTTTTTGAATTTATTTAAACTATTTTAAAAAATATTCTTTTTTTTTTGTTAAATTATTTTATTTTTATATTTTTCTCACAGAGACTTTATATTGCTTTCGTTGTATTGATTCATTTGAAATTTTGTAACGAGTTAGGGGGTGAGTCAGCCTGCTCAAGGTGCTGCAATAAGAAATGTAGGGGAAAAGAGATGTTATATCTTCGCTTAACCTCATAAATATCTAATTTAATTAATCCGCTTTGGTTGTTCAACCACGAGAGCGTGTTTTTCCCGGTGACCGCGTTAATGAATGCTTTCCGGAGCAACAAGTAGTTGGCTGAGTGGCTGATTGTCAGGTACGGTGGCAAAGTGTTGAGGAACAGCGCGACTATAATGGCAGAGAAATGAATGAAGGAGCTGTATGACATTGGGGATGGGGTGGCCGTCGTGGGTGGTTTGATGCCTGAATTTCCTTATTCGTTCATGGGCAACTCAATGATTGCCGTGCTGAAAGAATGAAACAGCCAAACAGGTAACCAAAGTGCTATGGTGCTGTGTACGATTGTGTGTTTTTGGGGGTGTATGTATACGAAGAATCAAGTAATAAGAGTAAGCGACGATGATGAAACAAGTGGTTGTTTGTCAATTCATGCCGGTTGAATAGTTAATTGAGTCCAGGTATCTTTATTCGTCATATGACGGGACAATGATCCTTCTGCTCCTCGAAAACCATTTCAGTGACACAATTAAGGAACACAATTGATAGGATTCAAGTACAGGGTGGAATCACAGGAATTGTCGTAAAACGAGCTAATCGGAGAGGAATATTACTAGGCAAATTCTTTCCAGTGAATTCTCTCGTTTAGTTGGGAAATTAATAAGGTAAACTAGACCGTTGGCAGGAAGTGAAGAGGCAGCCATGCTGTTATATGTTGCCGTTTATGACAAACAACCCCAAGGCCTGCAACTCACACACACATACACACACGCAAGTCTGCACTTGTAAGCCTTAGCACGCTTTTCAAGCCCCCGTATAATGCAAAAATATGAAACAAGTGTATCAACCCCCATCACGCGCACATGTACCCATAGTTCACTCTGCTGTTCTGCCGCCATGCCACCTTGCTTGCACTCAACGCATCGAAAAGTGCAAAGCAAATTCACAAATTTGTAATTGTGTGTGTGCACTGTTGCAGTCAAGGGAAATGTTTCAAAAAATATAATTCACAACATTTTTTTTCCAGGATAACGTATTTGTGTTCGAGAGCTACACAAAAGTCATAATTAAAATGCGTGGGTTTTTGAAAAATGCACATCCTTTTGCACTTGACAACCAGCCAAACAGGTTGCCACCAAAACGTCCAACAGGAGGGTGTTCGTAAGAAAACTATCGTCAAGACGACCGTCAATCGGATCACGTTTGACCGCTTTCAGATTAATCACTTTCGCGATTCGAATTTTCGACCCGGAAATTCCGTCCGGGAACCCGGAACCGAGCGAAGAACAAGACACATAGCGGGAATAGTCAGAGCTCTGCAACACAATTTCAGAACGAAACCACTACATGGACACACAAATAGCACAGAACTACACACTATGATAGATACATCGAGATTTTCACGGCGTTGTGACTATTTTAACCGATTCGAGATTCATTTGGGCTTCTAAATGACGGCAATGCCATTAGGCCGATTAAAACCGGAGACGCAGAATAAGAATCGCAAGTTGAATTAAATCCAAAACTATAATTACTCCGTGCATTTAGAAGGATGCACACACAAGCCAAAAAACAAGAAAATATGAATATAAATAAAGCAGGTGATGTGCGTCAGATTTGACGTACCACTCCCTTCTACTGGCGTCGCGATGCCCGTACACAATTGCACATGGCGACGAAATCGGGACACGGAACGAAAAAACAACACGAAAACCACCCCACACACCAACACCCGAACCCTGTTGCACCCTCTCTAATGTGAAAAACGTGGAAAATATGGGCGCAATGCCATATGGGGTGGCGTTTCCTTCTGTTGATTCATGCACGGATTTCAGGGCATGCGCTTGTTGGTCCAAAGGTTCATACTAAAGTATCCGACAGCCGACGAGTGTAAACATCGCATTTCTTCGGCACTATTTTCACATTTACATAAAACAGTGAAACCAGCATAAACCTTTCCATGTGTACATTTGCAACCCTCCGATCCATTCCGTTCAATGCTGTGGGTATAGACTGTAGTGCTCATTAACCCGATTTCCGTCCGGCCGCCCTGTGTACTATAGCAGCACAGCAGGCATCACTATTTGTTCGGCAGCGTAATTGTATCGTTCTCGGGAGAGTCCTTTGAATAATGCAAGCCCCAGTATAGCGAAAAAGCGTATGAAATGCATTTAAATAAAAGTTAGAATTTCCAGTGTATCTTTGCGTTTGGTAGAATTTCAAGTAGGGGAGGAGGGTCAAAGTGAATGCGCTACCAATTATCCTTGTTCCAAAGAATAATAAATACAGGCAGCGCTCAGTTAACGTACATGATGCGTTCCGGAAAATCTGTACGTTAAGCGAATGTTTGTAAACCGAACATTTATTTTGTTTGGAGTTAAATGAAATTTGCGGAGATAACGGTAAAACAAACTATTTTTTCCTTTCTAAAAATACATTCAAAAGGAAAGTGTAATTATTAATATTTACCCTAGCCCGTAGTACGGCTTTCGAAGCACTATTCTGCCAAACGCCATCGCAACTAACTGCCATACGCCTATATATACGATGGCAATAATTTACAACTGCCAATCATGGCCTATCATCTGTAGCAGGCATAAGTGTCACCATACACTGTCGAAGTCGAACACGAACCTGATACAAATATCCTCTGCATAGCTCAGAAAAACACACACACACTTGACATAAACGTGAAGAAAACCGGTTCACATGTACCATGTTCAAGTTCGAGTTCGACAGGGTGTGTTGATACTTAGATAAAAAAAATTATTAGAGAAAACGCCAAATGTTAGAGTGATTGATTTTCAATTTCGCCCAAGCCTGTCCCAAGACATTGTTGTGAAAGGAGGAGGGGATGATAGCTGTAGCTTGACTGGCTGAGTTATAACTAAGCGTCTCAGGTCATTACTCAATTGCCCTAACCCCTTGTGGGGCATAGCGCATCATCTGTTCCATGTGGCCCAGTTGACGTTTCGTCGGCATAGACTGATTTCGAAGGACGCAGTTGCCAGCATGCACCTCCTGCACATCAATGGCCACGAACGTCGTCGTGTACGGGATTCGAACCCGAAACGCCGGTAGTCAAACATGAGACTGGCGCCTCAACACACTGCGCTATCGGTCGCCCCTGAATCACGTAGTCACACCTGCAGCCAGAGTTGTTTCGGTTTTTTTACTTTACATTTTTTACTAAATTTTTTAAATGTAGAAAAATCATTTTTTTACCTACATAATTTTGTACGCCATGTAATAAGAGAAAATGTAAAAAACATAATTGTATGAGGAATTTCGATTTCTAAAGCTACTATTACACTTAGCAAATATATTTGCTATCATCATTACCGTGGCGCGGCAGCCCGACGTCGGGCCTTGGCCGCCTGGATCGTTGTCCTCCAATTATCTCGGTCACGTGATCGCGTCCTTGAATCTTGGAAGCCCAGTAGCTGCTCGACGTCCACATATACTGAGTCCTCCCAACGAGATCTCGGTCGTCTAGGCAGTCTTGCTCCGTCGACTCGTTTTGCATTCATCACAGTCTTTGGCATGCGATCATCGTCCATTAGTTGGACATGCACTGCCCATTGAAGCCGTAGAACTTTACGTTACAATGTGTCTAGCATGCATGTATTTCTGTGTACATGCTTCGATTTCATTATGGGGAGAACCGAGAAAAAAGTCTTATTAGCTAACTGTATCCGTCGCTTGATTTCGTCAGTTTCGTTGGCGTCTCTTGACAAGTTGCAACCCAGGTATATAAAGTTGCTCACGTGCTCGATGTTGAGGTCCCCCACATTGATGCTCGGTTATGCAGGTGTCCTTGTCGTCGATTGCATCATTATTTTAGTTTTACCCTCGTTGATACGTAGTCCAACTTTTTTTGCAGCGGTATCGAGCGTATGCAGAAGTTCTTCTGCGTCAGCCAATCTTCGGGACATGATGTTGATGTCGTCGGCGTACGCTGCTAATTGTGTCGACTTGATGAGTAGCGTCTTGTCGTTGTCCATATTCATAGCCCGAATAGCGTATTCCAGTGCTAGGTTGAAAAGCGTCGGTGCCAGTCCATCGCCCTGTTTCAAACCAGTGCGTGTTTCAAATTGATCATACTGACTTGCGAGACAGAGTTGGTCATCGTCATCTTTGTCAGTTGCACTAACTTGGCCGATATACCAAATTGCAGCATGATATAGTACAGTACTCAACGATCAATACTGTCGTATGCCCGCTTGAAGTCGACAAAGACGTATACGTTGTATTCCAAGCACCTGTGGAGTATCAGTCTGACCGACCGAAAAGAGCTGGTCGGTTGTGGGGCGACCTGGTCTGAAACCGCTTTGATATTCGCCAATGATTCGTTCTGCGTACGGTTTTGGTCTATTTTCCAGAGTTTTGGTAAACAAATTTAGAGGACATACAAACAAGAGATATGCCCCTGTAGCTCTCACACCGCAGTTTATCTCCCTTTTTGTGAATTGGACAGATGATGCTTCTGCGCCAATCGTCTGGGATCTCCTCGTCCCCCTCGCAGGCGTAATTGATGTATGGCATCAACTAGACTCGATCCACCAAATTTTAACAGTTCATCTGGAATCTTGTCAGCGCCCGGCGCTTTATTTCGTTTTAGTGACCGCAACGCGAGATCAATCAACTTCCTCTACTGTCGGGGGTTGTATGGGCGGGCCTAGATCAACAGTATCGTCGAGAGCTCCTTGTGTGGGATGTTAGACCGTAGGTTCAGAAGCTCTTCAAAATAAGAGGCCCATCGTTTGTTAATGCCATCGGTGTCGCTGATGATGTTTCCATCCTTGTCCTTACAAAGGCTAGTCTTGGGTTGGTAGCCGTTCTTAATTGTATTTACTAGTTTATATGCTTGTCTGGTGTTTTTATTAGCTAAGTTTCCGTTTATATTCAGCAACTGCTCGTCAAAGGACTTACGTTTTTTACGTCATATTTTGCTCTTCTAACTTTGGTTTCTCGTTGAATCCATTGTCTGTAGGCCTGGTTTTCCGCGTCAAGTGAATTTTTGCATTCTTCGTCGAACCATTTATTTCGTGCTCGCCGGGCTTTATATCCCACGACCTTCTCTGTGACATCCCTGATGATGGTGCCCTTGAGATCTTCCCAGAACTTATGGATGCCTCTGTTGCTGATGTTGTGTAGCATAGGCGATAGTCTTTCCTCAAGGGCGGTAGCAGCCACCGCCGTAGCATCACTCAGAATCTTATCAACCGCAAAGATTTTAGGAGGGCTGATTCTCGATTGGTGCACTGAGGAAATTCTACATCTGTAGGTCGTCTTCACCAAGTGATGATCTGAGTCGTAGTTTGCTCCTCGATAGAAGCGGACACCCATCTCATGCAAATGAGGACGTGATCAATTTGGTTGACGGTATGTGCGTCTGGAGATTTCCAGGTCCGCTTGTGAATGCGTCGATGCGGGAAACACGTAGAGCTTACGATTATATTCCGTCCGCTGGTGCCAACTTTCATTTACCACTTTCGCGTTAAAGTCTCCCAGCAGCAATTTGATGTCGTTTGTTGGAAGTGAGTCTCAAGGCGGGCGTAGAACTCGTCCTTTACTGCGTCTTCTTTAACTTCAGTGAGGGCATGCACATTGATAAGCCAGAGATTGAAGAATCGAGTCGTAATGCGAATCGCACATAGTCGTTCATTTATGGGTTTGAAATCAGTAAGTGCGGCTTGACGTGATTGTTTACTATAAATGCTACTCCAAACTCCCTGCGGCCACTTGTAAAAATTGTGTGCGATTTCTGGTCATTGATCTCGCTGCCAAGCCAATTTGTTTCCTGGACTGCAGTAATGCTCAGTTTGTACTTTTCGACCGGTTGAAGGAGGGCCTTCTCGACCCCCGGTTTGTTCAGGGAGCGTTCATTCCAGGACCCGCAAAAATAATCCTTTAGTAGTTTGCGTGGTCGTCGTTGCTTATCCGTCCAATCCGAGGCTTTTGTTCCAGGTTTCTTGACATACACGGTTAGAAATCTTGGTGTATTTTCTATACTTTCCAATTTATAGAATTATGTATGCGATTTTCAATATAAACCCCGATATATTCCAATGTATAAAGGTTCATTATAGGAAATTGTATAAACCTTATTCGAAATTCAGATTCATAATCCAATCTCAGAAAATTAGTTTAAAATTTATCTTATAAGTATAACATTTTATCATAAGTTCGTATAAAATTTTATCCTTCAGAAAAGTATAAACATATCTATCTACAAGAAATATCAAACTTATCTGATACAGTATTCAACTTATAGGAAATTGGGATAAACTTTATCCCAGCGTTGAGTTTATGGCACATGTTTGCCTGTGTTTTGTTTTCATTACGATTTTCTAAGAGCGACGCATAATTTTGCAGTCGCTGTTAGAGTTTTGTGCTGTGAAGTGTTGTCCGTGATAAAAGTGAATATGAATTCCGGTCTTTTTGTTCCAATCGTTTGTGAATCTTCTAAGAAAATAGTGCGTATATTGCAGATAGGAAATTAAAATATGTTTGGTTTGCAATAAGATAAAATGACAAATAAACATATTACAACGATAAAAGGTTTTTTATTTAATACTTTAATATAGCGGAGTTCTAATAAGTGCTCCTTGTGTTGGGTGTAACTTAGGCCTATAACCCATGGCACTAGGCCACTTTCTATACTCAAATGGGATGTATTGAATACGATCTCCGATATTTCCATCTATCCGAATATATTCTAAATTTTATCCGGTTATCATATACATGCATAAAACTATCTTCGTATAAAATGTATGCCAAAATCATATAAAATAATTTTATATTATTTTCTTATTGATTTTATATGAATTCATATTAAGCAAACTTATCCGCTCCGATAGTATACAACTAATAAGAATTTTCGGAAGGATTTATATGAATGCTAAATCGTATTCATTTTATACCAAAATTTCTAACCGTGTAGAGTGTGGTTTTTGCAAGGACGAGTTGTCAACACGTCGCTTAACCCCATTCAGAGGATGGCCTCGGAAGATAGCTGCTTCAGATGGTTTAATAAACGTGCTGGAGTTCACACAACTATGTTGCAGGTCCAACTACGCAGGTCATTCCATCCTACTAAACCTGACCCAAGTAACATTTTAACTAGCAAATACCAATGTTTTCGATTCTACCACTATATGAAGTTGCTTCTAAATTTTTGCCACTATTATTGCAACTTCATCGTAAGAAATCCTGTAACGTAGCTCGCGGAACGTTTCACTAATCGGTCCATTCCCCATTTTAGTGACATATTAGTGCCAACATTATCTCTATTACGAACCGAGTTATCGTAATTGCTACTTTAAAAGGAAAGACAGGAGAAGAAGCTACGTGATGGGAACCAAAAATGCTAGTTGGGGAGACGCTTAGGTGTTGGTCGGCCATTCAGGCTGCGGCTATCTGCCTTTTTCCAAACTGTCTTATCGCTAAGATTAGGCCGTCAGCGGTTTGAAAAACTGCCGTATTTGCTATATGCTAGCAAATATATTTGGCCAAATTTTCATGCGTAGAAAATATATTTGCTTTGGATATCACACTATAGTAAATATTAGCTCTAAATTTTATTTGCTAGAAGTGAGCAAACAGCCAGCAAAATATATTTGCTATGTTTGTAGCAAATATATTTGCTACGTCATCACACTACACGATGTATTTTCAGCAAATATATATTGTAGCAAATGCAAATTGAGCGTCTTTTATTTGCTAGCATTCGCGCTAGTTTGGACAAAGCACTCGTGTTTTTATACAGTAGAGGAAATAACTATCAAGCCGTCAGAATTTCATATCAACTCTTTTAAAGAAAAAAAATCAGACTTCCTCTGTCGTATACTAATTTTATATTTCAGTAACAAATATTTTCCTTTCAAAACCAAAAAAAAATGCACCATAATTATCAATAAATGAAAAACAATCAAAATCAGTTCACTTTTAAGGGAAATGGTTATAAAGCCATCCTAATTAAATTTATGTGTATCAGTCTGAATGTAATATTTTTCTAGTTTAATATCCGTAGTTGGTACTACCACCTTTGTTTGAAATTACTGCAAAAATGCGGTCCGGCATAGAATTTATCAGGGGGGCAAAGACCTTTTCCATAGTCCTCCGCGTGGGCGCCCCCTGGTAACGGCAGTGTATCAATTCGCTGACGGCCAATGTCTTAGCGATAAGACAGTTTGGAAAAGGCAGATAGCTGTAGCCTGAATGACTGACGAACACCTAAGCGTCTCAGGTCTAGTAGGATGGAATGACTTGCGTAGTTGGACCTGCTACATAGTTGTGTGGGCTCCAGCACGTTTATTAAACCATCTGAAGCAGCTATCTCCGAGGCCATCCCCTGAATGGGGTTAAGCGACGTGCTGACAACTCGTCCTTGTAAAAACCACTCCATGTCAAGAAACCTGGAACAAAAGCCTCGGATTGGACGGATCAACAACGACGACCACGCAAACGAATAAAGGATTATTCTTTCGGATCGTGGAATGTACGCTCCTTGAACAAATCGGGGGCCGAGAAGGCCCTCCTTCAACAGGTCGAAAAGTACAAACTGAGCATTACTGCAGTCCAGGAAACAAATTGGCTTGGCAGCGAGATTAATGACAAGAAATCGCACACAATTTTTACAAGTGGCAAACCATCGGGCCGCAAGGAGTTTGGAGTAGCATTTATAGTGAACAATCACCTCAAACCGCATATTACTGACTTCAAACCCATAAATGAACGGCTGTGTGCGATTCGCATCAAGACTCGATTCTTCAATCTCTGGCTCATCAATGTGCATGCCCCCACTGAAGTTAAAGAAGACGCAGTAAAAGACGAGTTCTACGCCCGCCTTGAAACTCTCTTCGACTCACTTCCAACAAACGACGTCAAATTGCTGCTGGGAGACTTTAACGCGAAAGTCGGGAATGAAAGTTGGCATCGGGGGACCTCTGGAGGCCACAGCCTCCATGAAGAATGTAACGATAACGGCCAGCAACTTATCGACTTCGCCTGCAGCAGGAATCTAGTCGTAAGCTCTACGTGTTTCCCGCATCGACGCATTCACAAGCAGACCTGGAAGTCTCCAGACGAACATACCGTCAACCAAATTGACCACGTCCTCATTTGCAGGAGATGGGCGTCTAGTGTCATGGATGTCCGCTCCTATCGAGGAGCAAACTGCGACTCAGATCATCACTTGGTGAAGACGACCTACAGATGTAGAATTTCCTCAATGCACCAGTCAAGAATCAGCCCTCCCAAAATCTTTGCGGTTGATAAGCTCTTGAGTGATGCTACAGCGGTGGCGTATACTACTGCCCTTGAGGAAAAACTATCACCTATGCTACACAACATCAGCAACACAGGCGTCCATGGGTTCTGGGAAGAACTCAAGGGTACCATCAAGGATGTCGCAGAGAAGGTCGTGGGATATAAAGCCCGGCGAGCGCGAAATGACTGGTTCGACGAAGAATGCAAAAATTCACTTGACGCGAAAAACGAGGCCTACAGACAATGGATTCAACGAGGAACCAGAGCCAGAAGAGAAAAATATGACGAGCTACGGCGAATATCGAATAGAATAATTAGACGTAAGAAACGTAAATACTTTGACGAGCAGTTGCTGAACATAAACGAAAACTTAGCTAATAGGAACACCAGACAAGCGTACAAAATAGTAAATACAATTAAGAACGGCTACCAACCCAAGACTAGCCTTTGTAAGGACAAGGATGCCTCATCAGCGACACCGATGGTATTAACAAACGATGGGCCTCTTATTTTGAAGAGCTTCTAAACCGACCATCTAACATCCCCACACAGGAAGCTCTCGACGATATTGTTGATCTAGGCCCACCCATTCAACCCCCGACAGTAGAGAAAGTTGATCTCGCGTTGCGGTCACTAAAACGAAATAAAGCGCCGGGCGCTGACGAGATTCCAGCTGAACTGCTAAGATTCGGTGGAACGAGTCTAGTTGATGCCATACATCAATTACTCCTGCGAGTGTGGGAGAACGAGGAGATCCCAGACGATTGGCGCAGAAGCATCATCTGTCCAATTCATAAAAAGGGAGATAAACTGTGGTGTGAGAATTACAGGGGCATCTCACTAGTTTGTACGTCCTATAAAATTTTGACGAAAATTCTGGAAAATAGGATAAAACCGTACGCAGAACGAGTCATTGGCGAATATCAAAGCGGTTTCAGACCTGGTCGCTCCACAACCGATCAGCTCTTCTCAGTCAAACTGATACTCCAAAGGTGCTGGGAATACAACGTAAACGTATACCAAATCTTTGTCGACTTCAAGCAGGCATACGACAGTATCGATGGTGGAGTACTGTACAACATCATGCTGCAATTTGGTATACCAGCAAAATTAGTGCGACTGACAAAGATGACGATGACCAACTCCGTCTCACAAGTCAGGATCCAGAATAGACTTACTGATCTATTTGAAACACGCACTGGTTTGAAACAGGGCGATGGACTGGCACCGACGCTCTTCAACCTAGCACTGGAATACGTTATTCGGGCCATGAATATGGACAACAGCAAGACGCTACTCATCAAGTCGACACAATTAGCAGCGTACGCCGACGACATCAACATCATGTCCCGAAGATTGGCTGACGCAGAAGAACTTCTGCATACGCTCGATACCGCTGCAAAGGAAGTTGGATTACGTATTAACGAGGGTAAAACTAAAATAATGATGCAATCGGTGACAAGGACACCTGCACAACCGAGCATCAACATGGGGGACCTCAACATCGAGTTCGTGAACAACTTCATCTACCTGGGTTGCAACCTGTCAAGGGACGCCAACGAAACTGACGAAATCAAGCGACGGATACAGTTAGCTAATAAGACTTTTTTCTCGGTTCTCCCCATAATGAAATCGAAACATGTGCACAGAAACACGAAGCTCCGCGTGTACAAAACCATTATACGACCAGTGCTATGCTATGGCTGCGAAGCATGGACCCTAACTCAAGCCTCCGAAAACATGCTAGACACTTTCGAACGTAAGGTTCTACGGCGAATTTTCGGGGCTGTTTGCGATCGAGATGGATGGCGCATCCGGTACAGTTGTATGAAATGTACGATGAGCTGCAAGTCTCGAAAATCGTCAAACTACAACGACTTCAATGGGCAGGGCATGTACAAAGAATGGACGATGGTCGCATGCCTAAGAGACTGCGAGGACGACCGAGATCTCGTTGGGAGAGCTCAGTAGGTGTGGACGCCGCGCAGCTGCTGGGCTCCCAAAATTGGAGGACGCGGTCACGTGACCGAGATAATTGGAGGACAATGATCCAGGCGGCCAAGGCCCGACGTCGGGCTGTCGCGCCACAATGATGATGATAGAATTTATCAAGTTCTGAAGGGTTTCGATGGAAATGGCGCCCCAAGCTTCTTCAATTGCTGCTTTTATTCCAAAAACGTTGTTAAATTGACGACGCTGCACGTAAGCTTGACGCGAGAGAATCCCCCACAGATTCCTGATCGTGTTCAAGTCGGGACAGCAAGGGGGCTATTCCACAACCTCAATCTTCCGATCCTTTAGCCAGTCTATGGAGTCACGCGAACGATGGATTGACGCATTTTCCTGTTGGAAGATGAATTGTTCTTCCATAAGGTCTTCGGACAAGGTAAGGGGGGGGGGGGGGGGTCTCTTTATAGCAAAATGTTGCCCACTGTACTGTACCCCCACTGAAATTCCTACTTAAGCTAACTTCCTTATCTTTTCTCAAGTCATCCCAATAAAACTGGAAGCCATCTGGGTCGTCCAAATTAATGTTTTTTCATCGCTACATTACGCCACTCCTCCTTCCATGACAGGTATTTTCTAGCGAACATTAAGCGTGCTTGCTTATACCTTTCAGTTAGTCTGGGTTTGGCCAATCTTTTTGTCCACTGAATCAGGTAGAATTTGGCGAACACGCCTAGTGGTTACAGGTAGACCTAATTCACTTTTAATTTTCGACGCAATCAATTTTTCCTTTTCCTCCCCTTTTTGAACTATCACATTTTTTAACCTTTTAGTTATCTTCGGTTTTGGTCCTGGATGCTTTTTTGCCCATATTGACTTCCCAATTTAATGAAGTTATTTACCACGGAACATGATCTTCCAATTACCCCCCCCCCCCCCCCCCTGTTTGACATTCCCAATTTGGACAGAAATTCAACTTTCGCTTTTTCTCTTTCTGGAAGCTTCAGTTCTCTAGGTATAATGGTTTTTATTGTTATTTTTACTGAAATTATGTTAATACTTAATAATTAACATGTTCAAACAATTTATGTTACAATTTTACTCACTAAGAACTGAAAATCCGATACTGGCTTTGTTACTATTTCCCCCGAATTACGACACTCAACTGAACTTTTGCTCAACTTTAACAGTATATTATTGTATAATGAATCATATAGCGCATTATCAGAAACGAGTGCACACATGTTTCAGAAACTTTAAACAAAAATTCTGCTTCGAACGAATGAAAAAGTTTTTCTCAGTAAATAGATTGGTGACTTTATAGCTATTTCCTCCACTGTATTGTCGTTCTCTCGTGGTTTCTAGTTTTTTCTTTATCGAATTAAAATGTGTGATTCAAATGATGAAAATGCTTTGTTTTGCATTTTCGGTGCGGCTAAATTTTCCGTATTACATATCTGAAGTTGAAAAAAGGCATCGTGTGTGAAATGTTTGGGTTTGAACGAGGTTGCATTCTTATACAAAAATTTTCTTCGAATGAGCATCGCTGATTTTAAACATTTATTGGAAATGGTGACGCCAGTGACAAAGAAAAAGGAAACGATTTTCCAGAACCTATTTCTTCTGGCGAACGTCTTGCTCTAACTTTGCGTTTTCTTGCCACTGGTGACAGCTATATGTCTTTGCACTACTTGTTTCGCATACTACAACCAACTATCTGAGGCTTAATTCCAGAAGTCTGCAATACAAAATTTCGAGTTTTGAAGAACGATTATTTAACGGTTATTACATTTATGAATAATAGCTTCATTTCAAGTCACCAATGGGGGCGACCGGTAGCGCAGTGTGTTGAGGCATCAGTCTCATGTTTCGACTACCGGCGTTTCGGGTTCGAATCCCGTCCACGACGACGTTCGTGGCCATGGATGTGCAGGAGGTGCGTGCTGGCAACTGAATTCTCTGAAACCAATTTATGCTGCGTTGTGATGAATGCTCCACCACATTCTGGGAGTGTTAACTATAATTATAAAGGTAGAAAATTACGATCAAAGAGTCAAATTGATCTTTTAGCTGTTAAAAGTAGAAATTGGTGCTTCATCCTGTTCAATTCTAAAACTTACCCGATTTTTCTTCTTAATTTCACCTACATAGCATATTAAATTTGTTAAATTAAAATCATCTCTGTTCTATTCCGTTCAAATTGTGCTAACATTCTTTCGCCATAATTCCTTAAGTTCGACTAATTATGACCCTGTCAAGCCAATGCACAAAAATTATAATTTTATAATTTTTATAATTTTTCATGCAAAATTTCGCAATTTAGGAAAGTTTTCGACTTTTCAACGTAAAAAAAACTGTTTCTTCTCATTTAAAGGTCTGTAAGAGCCACGAATCGTATAACATATGACGTAACAATTTTTGTCGACATCTTTATGCCCAATTGCACGCCATTCAAAAACATGGCGCAATCTTAGACCCACCATACACGCAGCGATCCATCGGCCGATCCGTCGCTCGATACCGATATCGGCCGATGGATCGGTCTGCGTATGCGCTTATCGTAGACGATTTTTTTTACAGTTCCATATAATTTTGATCAGCAGATATTTTGTGGTGATCCATCGGCCGATCGGTCGGGCGACGGATCGCTCAGTCTATGTTGGCCATTAGATATATTTGTCACGCTTCTGAAAGCCCTATGATCAGGATGGAGAATTTGACTTTTTCGATTTTTCCTCCATTTGCTTTCTCCTCCGGTCAAATATGTACCGGGAACTGTCAATTTTTGGGTCTGAAAATATTCCCCTCCAGATCTAAAAAGTATCCTGATCCAAAAATTGACAGGAGGAGAAATCGAAATAGTCAGATTCTTGATCCGATTATAAATTTACGAATTTCGAGGATCGACGTAAGTGTAAAGCAAAGTAGTCGTTAATCGGGGAAGAGTGGAAATTATTTGACGACTCAAGTGCAAAATGACTTAAAGCGAAACGACTTATATCGGGGTATGTCTGTACTTAATTCATTTCATACAAGCTTTATGCTCCTATGCGTCTGTATCGTTTTTCGCGCAAAGACTTATCCGAAACTAAACAAACGGATACAGTAGCAGAAAAGCGAACCGTTTGTATTATTCGAACCAAAAAACGATGTACCCAACAAAATAAATCACTCATTCGCATTCACACTCGAATCTCCCATTAGTTTTTCACTGTCACTACGAGTATTTGCGTAAACGTTTTCTTGTTTTTTTTTCATAAATTAAATTTTACACATGGCGTAAATTGTGTGTTCTTCTTTCGTTTCAATGTAGACAAGAAACCGCCATTTCCATGCTTGTGAAATATCTTTTTAATGTATAGCTTCGTGACTATGTATATATATCTTGGTGGCACGGATAGTGTTAAACCGTTGTCGATCGAAAAAATATCTCATCCTGAATTTATTGGAACTAAAGTGGTAATAAATTTCCAAATACCACCAAAAAGGATTCCATAAAAGCTGCAACTGTGCATTGGTACGTAGTGCGCTGTTGTGCTGCACTCTTTATTTTATGCTTCCGCAAAACGACTTTCCTGCTGTCGTAGCTAGTGGTAGAATATTTCCAGTAGTTAGTAGTAAGTATTACTGCTTTCATCCGTTCGCCGCCATCGTCTTGAAATTTTTACTTTTCTCTGCATTTCACCGCGGGTGTCTTTTCTCTAAGATTTAAACGTGATAAATTTAAAAGTATGCAAAATCCCATCGATCATCTTATTACAGAGCTTGGCATTTGGAAAATCTTTTGTCGAATGCGACGGATAACTCGCATTCGGGGAGTTTCTTCGATCGCGAAAAAATGAGGATAGTGTGCAGTGTGGCATTATAATCCATACTGCGTTTGGTTATCATCCGCATGGAATCAACGTTCTAGAACGATGAACATGAAAGAAGAAATTGGTATCCTTGATTTTTTCACAGCTCTTTCGAAATGAATATGAAAGTCGATGGCCATGAAAATTTTTAGTAAAAATGCATTTCTGCAAAAGTTGTGATATTTGAAAATAATTTGGATGACTTTTATGTTTATGGCCAACGAACATAATGACACATACTTTTATATTTTTATACTCTTCGCAGAAAATGTTATTTAAACTTTGTCATGAAGTTTGCATCACTGAACATATAAATTATTTTCAGTTTCCCAATAAAGTCTTTATGCAGCTGTAATGGACGATGGAGACACCCGAAGGTGTCAACGGGGATGGAGCCATTCTGACCGTTAAGGTCCAACAGTGACAGCTGCCATAATTGGTTCCTCAACGAGCTAAGCGGCAGCCTGTGCTTGCTGTAGCTCAGTTCGGGAGATATGGGCGGGGTTTTCGCCGCTCGTTGCCCCTGTCCAAACATTAAAAGGGATTCACAGGCCTAGGATAGACAACACAAACGAGGGGGGTGAAATTGAGACAAAGGAGAGGAAGTGTAGAGCCAGCCCGCTCAAATGCCATCATTTGGTGCTCCAGAGCCCAGATGGCGATGGACCCGGCCTACTATACCCGCTGAAAGAAAGAAAGAGAAACCCGACCGTGAGGCCCCATGGCCGAAAAGATGAAAATTCAATGTATGGGGCCTCCCATGGCGAAACAAGGGATGAGGCCTTTCACCTCATCCCGTCAATCAACCAGAAACGGGGGGTGGAGGTTTCCTCAAAGGAAACGCCGTAATTTTATCAATTCGAAAACATGATTTATTTTACGAGTATTTCGTACATCGGAAAAATGAGATCCCCCAAAAAAAGAGAATAACAAACGGTACTAAATATTAATAGCCACCAAAAATTACTGAAAGGCAATTAAAACAAGGAACTTTCAAAATAATCAGTAATTATATGAGAAAAAAAGAAAAATAAATTTCGGAAAAAAAATGGCAAGGAAAGGTTTAAATTAAATTTGATATTAAGCACTTACCCCCGAATCGACGATGGCCACCGTTGACGCCGGAGTAGCTGTAACAGTTTTAAAACGAATAAAAGAGGAACAAAGGTTATCACTTAAGTAGCACAAATACTAAATTAAGAAAACACAATAAACTATATGAAGTTAAATGAAAAATTTACGGTGGCAACCCTATCGATGACTGCCCCGGCGGCAAGTTTGTTACATAAGAAAAAAAAATGCTGGTTAATTTGTCTCTGTCGCACAGTGTAACATCAACCACAATGGGCTCTCCAACTCAATCGAATCGCTCTGGACCTAATGGTTTTTGTAGCCTCCACGTACATCTCAAACAATTGGATTTGGCAGCGTCACGATCAAAAATACGAAGCGACAGCGCTCAAAAGCCGCAGAACTATATATATAACTATAGGGCACGTCGTTTTTTTTCCAGCACGCACTGCCGTGCACCCTAGATATATGTACAGGCGATATTCGTTTGCTAGTATTCTCTCGACGCTTTACACAAAAAAAAGGTGAACTCCTTCTACACTCGCTCGCTCTGACATGTATGTCACACTGATGCCAATGTACAGCATCAGCATAATTATGCCGGTACCACAAAGAAACCCCGTGCAGAATCGTTAGGGGTCATCAAATGGGGACGGGACAAATCAGCGGCCCTCCACAAGCCGGAGTCAAGTTCGCGGCGCTCTAATTTGCTTGGCTCGACATGGGTCACCACAAGATATTCTTTGTCGATGATAGTCGACAAAATTTGTAACCGACATAGCGAACCAATACAAACTGTCGACGGTAGACGCACTCTCGATAACCGTGCTCGAACGTACGGCTTTGAACAATCGGAAGGCACAGACCGCTAGTCGTGAGATTCAATCTCCACGATTAACGCGAAACCGAAAATAGCCGCCCCGTCGCTCCAATCACCGATTCGTCTCCCGGCAACGGAGATAATTAAATTTGGTCACGGCAGTTGAATTTCCGAATCTGTGACACGGCCGATGGCGTTGGTCGGTGACGCGATCACTCAAAAAAAAAAATTCCCACTGATCGTCGTGGCCGATGACAAGCAAATCCCAAAAAAAAAAAGAAAAACCGATGCCGGTCTTGATGGCGGGTGACTCCAACTCCGAAAAACAACACGCAGCACACGTCCGACGTTCTCGACCGTCCAATTCCAGCCTCTTGTTTTTGACAGTCGTCTTGGCGCAATCCCATCTTTTCGAAACGCCAACCATCCGGAGTCGTTGCACTGGTCCTCAAAAAGATGGCCTCCGCGTACGTTTACACGGGTACGATTCAAACTCATAAATACCCATTTTTAAAAATTGTAACGACTTTTCACAAATATAAATGATTTGAAATAAAGTCAAATCAAATACATTTGTGAAAAATATACAAATTTCAAAAATAGACACTTATGTGTCAGAATCGGTCCGTTACACAGCAGCTAATTTTAAATTTTATTGTTTTAAAAAAAACATATATGCAGAGAGAAATTTAAATTTTTTAAATGCACATTTGTCTGCTAATCAATATTTTTAAATTTAACCAAAACAGTAATCAATTATTACAAAAGTTAATATCGAAAGCCAGAATGAAGTCGATTATTTAACTCCAATAAAATCTCCGTATACTTCGTGTGACATTTACTTGAATTTTGCTTTGTTACTCTATAGAAACGTTAACGGTACTTTACCTTTATAAATGTAAAGAAACGGATATTTTGGAACACGATTGTTACAATTTAAGTGCAAATCATAGTTAATTTGTTTCACCTTCATAAGACCGAGCGGGGTGCAGCCGCACCCCAGACTGGTATTTCTTAGGATATCTTCTGAAAAAAATTTCCTCTGAGATATGTTTCTTAAATATGCCTCTTATATCGTACAAAAAAGTTGAAATAAATTGCTACTTACTGTAATGAGTAGAGGTAATCTTGAAGTTTTCGGTACAATCAGTACTTGAATGTGATTATACCAAAATCAGAATAGTTTGTATGATAATAAGTGTGATAGTTATTTCTGTACCACGGATATCACGGTTTCTTAATTTCAGTTTTATTCTTAGATTATTTTTCAAAATATAATATTAAAATCTTTTGTCTAAAATATTTGTTGTCCTTTATATAATGCAAAAAAGATGGGTGCATTTACACTCCACTTGGTCTTCAACGTAATTTTTCGAGTTCGGTCCTATGAAGGTTAAACAATTTCGAGTTGATATTTAAATATGGGAGAAAAGCATTTGTCGTTGGAAGAACGTAAGTGAAGTCACTCTGTTATCGGACGCTTCAAATGGGAAGGCTGAAATAGACAGTTTGGTGGGCATCTGAATATGCCCGTGGTGACGGAACCTAAGGTAGCATAGTGACCGTGAAGGTCGGGTTGTGCCATCTGGCGAAGAAAAAGGCCCCTCAACGAGGGGAGCAAAAGACTTTTTCCATAGTCCTCCTCGTGGGCGCACCTTGGTAACGGCAGTGTTTCAAACCACCGACGGCCAAGTCTTAGCGATAAGACATTTGGAAAAAGGCAGATAGCTGTAGTCTGAATGGCTGACCAACGCCTAAGCGTCTCAGGTTTAGTAGGATGGAATGATTTGCGTAGTTGGGCCTGCAACATATGATAGTTGTGTGAGCTCCAGCACGTTTATTAAACCATCTGAAGCAGCTATTTTCCGAGGCCATCCCCTGAATGGGGTTAAGCGATGTGCTGACAACTTGTCCTTGTAAGAACCACTCTACGTCAAGAAACCTGGAATAAAAGCCTCGGATTGGACAGGCCAACTACAACGACGACCACGCAAACGACTAAAGAATTATTCTTTCGGATCCTGGAATGTACGCACACTGAACAAACCGGGGGCCGAGAAGGCCCTCCATCCACAGGTCGAAAAGTACAAACTGAGCATTACTGCAGTCCAGGAAACAAATTGGCTTGGCAGCGAGATCAATGACAAGAAATCGCACACAATTTTCACGAGTGGCTGCAAGCAGTTTGGCGTAGCATTTATAGTAAGCAATCACCTCAAGCCGCATATTACTGACTTCAAACCCATAAATGAACGGCTATGTGCGATTCGCATTAAGACTCGATTCTTCAATCTCTGGCTCATCAATGTGCATGCCCCCACTGAAGTTAAAGAAGACGCAGTAAAAGACGAATTCTACGCCCGCCTTGAGACTCTCTTCGACTCACTTCCAGCAAGCGACGTCAAATTGCTTCTGGGAGACTTTAACGCGAAAGTCGGAAATGAAAGTTGGCACCGGGGGCACAGTCTCCATGACGAATGTAACGAAAACGGCCAGCGACGTATCGACTTCGCCTGCAGCAGGAATCTAATCATAAGCTCTATGTGTTTTACGCAACGACGCATTCACAAGCAGACCTGAAATCTCCAGACGCACACATCGTCAACCAAATTGATCACATCCTCATTTGCAGGAGAGGTGCCTCTAGTGTGATATATGTCTGCTCCTATCGAGGAGCAAACTACGACTTAGATCATCACTTGGTGAAGACGACCTACAGATGTAGAATTTCCTCTGTACACCAATCGCGATAAACCCTATTAAAATCTTTGCTGTTGATAGGTTTCTGAGCGAAGCTGTGGCGGTGGCGTATGCTGTCACCCTTGAGGAAATACTATCGCCTGTGCACACACAACATCAGTAACAGAGGCGTCCATGGGCTCTGGGAAGAACTCAAGGGAACCATCAGAGATGTCGCAGCGAAGGTCGTGGGATATAAACCCCGGCGAGCGCGAAATGACCGGTTCGACGAAGAGTGCAAAAATTCACTTGACGCGAAAATCGAGGCCTACAAACAGTGGATTCAACGAAAAACCAGAGTTAGAAGGGACGAGCTACGGCGAATATCGAATAGAATTATTAGACGTAAGAAACGTAAATACTTTGACATGAAGTTGCTGAATATAAACGAAAACTTAACTAATAGGAACACCAGACAAGCGTGTAGACCAGTAAATACAATTAAGAACGGCTACCAACCAAAGACTAGCCTTTGTAAGGACAAGGATGGAAACATCATCAGCGACACCGATGGCATTAACAAACGATGGGCCTCTTGTTTTGAAGAGCTTCTGAACCCACCATTTAACATCCCCATATCAGAAGCTCCCATCCATGTGGGTGATCTAGGCCCACCCATACAACCCCCGACAGTAGAGGAAGTTGATCTAGCGTTGCGGTCACTAAAACGAAATAAAGCCCCGAGACGATGAGATTCCAGCTGAACTGCTAAAATTTGGTGGAATGGGTCTAGCTAATGCCATACATCAAACTGCGGTGTGAGAATTACAGGGGCATATCACTAATTTGTACGTCCTATAAAATTTTGACGAAAATTCTATAAAATAGAATAAAACCGTACGCAGGACGAATCATTGGCGAATATCAAAGCGGTATCAAACCTGGTCGCTTTACAACCGATTAGCTCTATACGGTCAAACTGATACTACGGAAGTGCTTGGGCTGGGAATAAAACGTAAACGTATATGAAATCTTTTTCGACTTCTAGCAGGCATACGACAGTATCGATCGTGGAGTATTGTACAACATCATGCTGCAATTTGGTAGACCGGCCAAATTAGTGTGACTGACAAAGATGACGATGACCAACTCCGTCTCACAAGTCAGGATCCAGAATAGACTTACTGATCTATTTGAAACACGCATTGGTTTGAAACAGGTTGATGGACTGGCACCGACGCTCTTCAACCTGGCACTGGAATACGTTATTCGGGCCATGAATATGGACAACAGCAAGACGCTACTCATCAAGTCGACACAATTAGCAGCGTACGCCGACGCCATCAACATCATGTCCCGAAGATTGGCCAACCCCGACGCAGAAGAGCTTCTGCATACGCTCGATACCGCTGGAAAAGAAGGTAGACTACGTTTTAACGACGGTAAAACTAAAATAATGATGCAATTGACGACAAGGACACCTGTACAACAGAGTATCAATGTGGGGGACTTCAGCGTCGAGCTCATGAACAACTTCATATACCTGAGTTGCAACTTGTCAAGAGACGCCAACGAAACTGACGAGTTCAAGCGACGGATACAGTTAGCTAATAAGACTTTTTTCTCGGTTCTCCCCATAATGAAATCGAAGCATGTGCATAGAAACACAAAGCTTCGTGTGTACAAAACCATTATACGACCAGTGCTACGCTATGGCTGCGAAGCATGGACCCTAACTCAAGCCTCCGGAAACATGCCGGACACATTTGAACGTAAGGTTCTATGGCGAATTTTCGGGGCTGTTTGCGATCGAGATAGATGTTGCATCTGGTACAACCATGAGTTGTATAAACTGTGCGATGAGCTGCAAGTCTCGAAAATCGTCAAACTACAACGACTTCAATGGGCAGGGCATGTACAAAGAATGGACGATGATCATATGCCACAGAGAGTAATGGATGCAGAACGAGCCGACGGAGCGAGACTGCCTAGAGGACCGAGATCTCGTTGGGAGAGCTCAGTAGGTGTGGACGCCGCGCAGCTACTGGGCTTCCAAAATTGAAAGACGCGGTTACGTGACCGAGATAATTGGAGGACAATGATCCAGGCGGCCAAGGCCCGACATCGGGCTGTCGCGCTATGATGATGATGATGATGAAATGCCTCAACATTTTGAAAGAAGTTGCACTTCTTGCGGACGATTATTTGAATGCTCCTGACTTTATGCTTCAACAGGACATCGCGAAGATTGGGGAATCACCAGCCAAAACCAGAAGAGACGTCTTAAATGCATGCAAGGTTCTGCCCATCGAAAGTATTCATAATTTAATTGATTCAATGCCTGCACGATTCGGAACGGTTATTCGTGTAATTGTAGAAATTACCAAGTATTCAGTAATGGTCCCAATTGACCTGATATTTTTGTTAGACAAGACACAAATCATCACATGTAAATAATTTTGGTCATATCGACGGGTGTGCAAACAATTTTGGCAACTTCATTTTCCTTTTTTTTTCGCTTTGCGACTATAATTTTGAATTGAGGTTTATGACCTTAAAATGGGCGAATATTTGTTTTTTTTTCTGAACTTTTTCAGTAATGCCGCATTTTGTTATAGGGCAAAATTCAAATTAGGACTCAGCACCCCAAACCATAAACCAAAATTGAGAAAAAAAAATTCTGTGTTTTTTTTCTTGGATCCCCTCTATGGGGACCCCTTGCCCTTAAAGTTCATCTATTACGACCCATCGCTTTCTCCAGCGAATTATAGCATTTCTACACATTTTAACAAATTTCAAGTGTTCTTCAGCTGGTCGTGAGACAGTCAATTGATAGACGGACAGCTGTCGCGTATGTCTCTCTGTGAATCTGTTGATAGAATATTTCACGAGCGGCTGCATCTACACTCTCGGACGGACATTTGAACGATTTTATAAGGGTTTTGTTTTACTATGAAACCCTAAAAAGGCAACATTCCATCGTATAATACCATTCATATAATTTAATTTAACGTTGTTTCTACTACCAAACTACGCTCCAACACGCTATGTCTAAACAATTTAAATGAACTCGAACCTAAGGATTTTATTCGTGTACCAATTATTATATTGTACTACAGGTTTAGGTACCTGGAAACTTACTATCGCGTAAAATGAACATGACTTTATTAAACATAAAACTTGGCTATTAATTACGATGGATAGTATACATTACATAATATAAAATGCATTAGTTATTACACGTTAACATTTCCTTATATGACTACAACATCAATACTAGTAATTTATTCAATAATTGTTAACTTCGCTTCATTAGCGAGTGGTCATTACAGCCTTAATTACAGCCTTATTGTTAACAAAATATGAGCCTAAAAAAATACTGTATACAACTTTTGCTAAACAACATCCCCCCACGAACGCCAACATAAAAAGAAATTATTTCCAGTCTTCGGATTCCCTTCCAAAGAAATAGGCATATGATTGCAGGCTCAATTGAAAAATACAAGAGAAGGGGGCCGAATTCAAGAAAACGAGCCATTCTTAACGAATTCGGACAACTACTAATTTTCCATTCTACTTTCGCTCAGTCATCAAAAAACAATTATCGAAACGGCGGCGATTGAAATTGAACTGAGTCATACAGGTATACGCACCAAATCGATCTTGTTTAAGGAATAAATGAATTTCCTTCATATCTTCAGTTGGTATCTAAGAATTAGTAGTAGTACAACATTTAAAGACTTTTACGCGCACGTTTATGGTGACTTGTTGATTTCGATGGAAACATGGGATCATTTTTCATTTTGAACATTTCTTTGCATACATCACCATGTACTCTTATTATCGGTTCTTTGTCAAATGTGAACACGTTGTATGAGCCTATGAAAGAGCTTGAATGTGGCGCTGATTACTGGAAATGGCGACCTTTAATACAATTTCTGTCAATAAAAGCATTGGTTATGTCTTATCCCATTTATCATTATTAGCGCCGAAATTCACCCTTACTGGGCGTTCATGCTGCTTTCCTATGCGATGTGTAACGGACGGTTTGGTGGGCATCCGAAGATGCCCGTGGGGACGGAGCCCAAGGTAGCTTAATTGACCATGAAGGTCGGCCTGTGCCATCTGGCGAAGAAAAAGGCTCCTTAACGAGCTAAGCAGCGGCCTATGCTTGCTGTAGCTCAGTTCGGGAGACGTGAGCGGGGTTTTCGCCGCTCGTTGCCCCTGTCCTTTACGTATTAACACAAATTCATAGGCCTGTGGAAGACAACACGGACATGTGCACAAAGCTTAATCTACTCGTCCCTACTGACCAAGAATATATACACTGGACAGCAAATAAACCGGGCCACCCGCCACCTTGGAACTCTAATCCAATTTGTTCAAACGATATAAAACTTACGCCTAGCAAAGTTATACCTACAGAAAGAGCGTTTAATGGCGATTTAAATGACTATAAATTTAATCTAAAGTACCGTAAACTCACACTGTAATCAAGCAACAAACACATTGTTAACAATGTGCTCTGTTTTGACTTGAGTTCGCGCTTACCGTTCTTTTCTTCTACAATGAGGGTAGTCAGATATTTCTTATCATTTCTTTAGTTTTTGTCCATTGTTTGCTTAGACGCGTGTATTTTTGCTACTTTGCTAATCAGCCAATAATGGACACGACACCTGAGGAAGCAGCTTAAGCTGTAGCACTACTTCAAGCAAGCCTTGGGCAACGTGAGGTCGTTCGAAGACTTGGAATCAGCAGATCTTGGGTGCAACGAGTTTACAGACGATACTTAGAGACTGGAGCAGTCGATCGCTGTCCAGGAACGGGCAGACCTAGGGCTACATCAGCAGCAGATGATCGTTATATCCAACTTACTGTTCTGCAAAATCGCAGCCTCAACGCAGTTCAAGTCCAACAAAGTCTGCGTGACGAACGTCAAGTGGTCATAAGTTCAGATACCGTCAGAAGAAGACTTGCTGAACGGAACCTGACTCCACAGAGAGCTGGGTCGGGTCTGGGGCGGCATCTCGCTAACCGCACGTACAGTGTTAGTTTTTATCGAACCGACGGGCCGTACACGTGGATTGATTTCTCATCGCTACATCACTGAAATACTCGCAGACCATGTGTTTCTTTACGAAGTTGATATCGGGCAGGATATCGAGTTGATGCATGACAATGTACGCCCTCATGTTGCTCATGTGGTGACCCAGTATCTACACGACGTCGGCATGCGTACGATGGACTGGCCAGCTCGAAGCCCGAACTTGAATCCGATAGAACACTTATGAGATGAGCTGAAACGTCGGTTTTTGCCCGAGTACCTGCTCCAACAAGCCTTCCAGAGCTGCGAACTGCAATTGAAGAGGAGTGGAATGCAATTCCCCAAGATTTCATCGTCAGCTTCGTGAGGTCTATGAATACGAGGATGGTAGTAGTTATTCGAACACTGAATACTGACCAAAAACTTTTTTTTTTCAATTTTTTCTTTGTTTTCGGCTTAAATTAAATATTTTTTTTTCACTTGGTGATTACACGACTGGAAAACGACTCTTCTTTGTAAAATCCTTAATAAACGCTTAATAAATATATAAATCCCAATGCGTTTCCATTCATTTTAATCGTCATGAAAAGCACTTTCTGTAAATATAACTTTGTAAGTATTACACTTTTTTTTGAAAATTGGATTAGAGTTCCAAGTTGGCGGGTGGCCCGGTTTATTTGCTGTCCAGTGTAGTTTAAATGGTCGGAGATGCTTCCTTCTCTGCGTTGCAAACTTCATGACAAAGTTAATATACCCTATCACATCCCTGAAGTGTATAAAAAGATAGAAATGATGAAGAGATTAAAAAGTCTGAATGGATTGAAAAAACTGAAAAGATTGAAAAAAACTGAAAAGAAAGAAACTCAATGCCACTATAGTCACTAGGACTATAGGGGCACTGACTTCCTCCTGTTGCAAAGGGGTTAGAGCGGGTTTATTGCTGTTGATCTCAATTTTCTTACATACTGGAAATATCAAAGATCATGCACCTACGAGTAGAAGAACGTTGATGCTTTTGCGTTTTTTTTAAGTATTTTTACACAGCAGGTGTTTTAATTTATTTGCTAAAATAATAAAATAGGGCGCAGAGTCCTTTCCTCTATGTGTTTTCTTGATCTTGACTTCAGCATCGAAGCTTCCCAGCTCCCTTTCGAAGTTGTTTGAGGACAATACATTAATTGTTTTAAATATTTTTGGACACCGGACCATGTACTCAAATGAAATTAAATATAAGTACTTCTTCATGTCTCAGAAACTGATACGTCCTATAAATCTTTTCACTTGGCAGCCGTATTTGCAAAGCGTTAACACTTAAGCAAGTGCCTGATTTCGTTTCCTATTCATTGAAATGGATATTTGCCACCTGTTTTGCCCAGAACTTCCCCAAAACTAATCCCTTCAACATGCAGCCGGGTCGAAATGAAAAAAGAAAAATCTGCCTTTCGAAATTAAGCTCCCAATAGTCACATTCGTTCACCCAACAACAACAACATAGGGTAAGTCCAGTAATTTATAGCAATTCTTGATAATCCTTCGAGAATATTTTTTTTGCCTTCTGCAGAAAAAGCCGAACAGGGTATGCTTCTTATTTTCTTTCCATTTTGGTAATGCTTGCACCCTCGGAGAGCCGTAAACCAGAATAGAATCGAAAAAAAAGGTATCGAAAAAGCCGACGAAATCAAAGCAACTGAGTAGGGTGAAACTTTTGTGCTTACAAAGTAAACTCCAATTGGAAATGGAAAATTCCCGGATCCGATTTTCATCAACAAAACGTGGGGTCGAAGTGAACAATACTGCAACCAGTAGCAAACAGTTTATGGATCTGACCCGCTTTGTATAGCTATCCTTTTAGTTTTGTCGTTTGTCAACCGATGAGAATTGGGGCTAACAAACCTTTACGTGAAGTGACCTTAAAAGATTCTAATACCAGCGTGTCCATCGTCTGACCACTTGTTGGATCTATGAAGTTTTCGGGGCTACACTCATTCAATTCACTTCGTCTTATGGGTTTCCTTTTTCCCCCGAACGTTATTCTTAACCCTGGACTACACATGGGCATTCTCATTTCACTTTGTGGTAATAATGCCTTCACTTGTTGACTAACACGTCCCACACATAAAGTCTACTTTTCCTTCGAGAAAACGTGATATAGTTCAAGAATGGAGATTAGACGGCACATGTGGGGACACAATTACTAGGCTCAGGATACATGTGTATTTTGTAGGTTTGGGAACAATAATATGTGAAACGGATTAAACACATACGAAACTTTTTTGCTTAGACAAGTAGGTGAATGTTCGATGTATCCGTATTGAGATCTTTTCTCTGACAAAGTGGCATTTCTTTTTGAATCTATAAAGAACTGACTTTCCAGGCGTATATAGTACTCAAACATTTTCTGTTTTGAATATCTTCCCATCTCACCGCCCAATGTTTACCTTGTGAAACACATACTTAAGAAATACTCCAACAAGACCAATTTGGACCTTTTTGATCGGTGTCTTGTCGTCCGAAAGAAAGGCAAAAAATCCTCACGTATTCTCTGGCAAAATGAAGCCAAAGGTATATCGATTTTCTCTTCTCGTTGTAATCCGATAGGATCAGGCTTAATATGTGCCATAATCGGTAGTAATCAGTACTCTTGTGAGGCCATAATTAAGGCTCTTGTCGGGGACCTCGGTAAAAGGCCAGAGGAAAACATAAGGGAAATTTATAGGAAATAAAAGTAAGGTGACGATTACGCAAGGGATGGAAATAATTTTCTGCACGTCTTTCGTGCTGACACATGAATGTATGCTTAAATAATTGGATGAAATTACGTCGAAAGTTTATAGTGGGGACAAATTTTATTAAACATGGATGATAATTGAACCACTTGAGGAAAGGAAATTGTAGGAATGGATGTTATGAATAGTCTTTTCAATACGTAACGAATACTTTTGTAGAAAGAAGTGCAATATGTTCCCTATATAAAGAAAAAAACAGAATGGCCCACACTAAAGTGGAGATGTTTCGGCGACATTGAAGCGCCTCAGAAACGGTTTCAAGTTTCGTGAAAAGGATACAAATTCAATATATAGATCAATTTCAGAAAACCAATTTTTCGCAAACTGTGTACGAATTCTTGATAAATACGTCAGGTTCGTTGAATGCAACCAAAAATTGATTTGAATTATTAAATTAAATACAACGGAAATTGAAATACATACATATCCAAAAGAATTCGAGCCTTGAGAAATCGCGTTGAGTATTGTGAGGGCCATTACTAATTCAAGCTTCCTCTTCTCACAATGGATAAGCCCAATACCACCATTTTACTCGGTATTAAACGCCATCGCACCCTTGGTCATCTGGTTTCGTCCACACGACAGACCACGCTTCAGATGCTCCCTTGATCCATCGGGGAAGCAGCATGGCCAGGTACTCTATAGCACGACTTAAGTGACCACTTAAAATGGATTGACAGCTTTTCATTTTTATTGAATGTTGGTTTTACAATAAATAGGTAGCTATTTCGATACACAGATAATTTCTTTCTAGTACTAATGACTAGAGCCGTACACACCTAGCTTCTCAGAATAATTTAGCAAACTCCGTCTCCGTCCATATACATAGAAGTCAGTGTTGTTTATTTACACTCTTATACTTAAATGGGGGCGAACGACCTTTCCCATAGTCCTCCTCGTGGGCGGCCACTGGTAATGGCAAAGTGTCAAATCGCTGACGGCAAAGTCTTAGCAATAAGGTTTGGAAAAAGGCAGGTAGCTGTAGCCTGAATGGCTGACCAACACCTAAGCCTCTCGGGTCTCGTCGGATGGAATGATTTGTGTAGTTGGACCTGCAAAAAGTTGAGCGAACTCCATCACATTTATTAAACTGTGTGAAGCAGCTATCTCCGAGGCCATCCCCTGAATGGGGTTAAGCGACGTGCTGACAACTCGTCCTTGCAAAAACCACTCCATGTCAAGAAACCTGGAACAAAAGCCTCGGATTGGACGGATCAACAACGACGAGCACGCAAACGGCTAAAGGATTATTCTTTCGGATCCTGGAATGTACGCTTCCTGAACAAACAAGGGGCCGAAAAGGCCCTCCTTCAACAGGTCGAAAAGTACAAACTGAGCATTACTGCAGTCCAGGAAACAAATTGGCTTGGCAGCGAGATTAATGACAGAAATCGCACACAATTTATACAAGTGGCAAACCATCGCATCGGGCCACAAGGAGTTTGGAGTAGCATTTATAGTGAACAATCACCTCAAGCCACACATTAGTGACTCAATGAATGGCTATGTGCGATTCGCATTAAGACTCGATTCTTCAATCTCTGGCTCATCAATGTTCATGCCCCCACTGAAGTTAAAGAAGACGCAGTAAAAGGCGAGTTTTACGCCCGCCTTGAGACTCTCTTCGACTCACTTCTAAGAAACGACGTCAACTTGCTGCTGAGAGACAATAACGCGAAAGTCGGGAATATAAGTTGGCACCGAGGAACCACTGGTGGGCAGAGTCTCCATGAAAAATGTAACGACAACGGCCAGCGACTTATCGACTTCGCCTGCAGCAGGAATCTAATCGTAAGCTCTACGTATCTCCCGCATCGACGCATCCACAAGCAGACCTGGAAATCTTCAGACGCACATACCGTCAACCAAATTGATCACATCCTCATTTGCAAGAGATGGGCGTCTAGTGTGATGGATGTCTCCTCCTATCCAGGAGCAAACTGCGACTCAGATCATCACTTGGTGAAGACGACCTACAGATCAAGAATTTCCTCAGTGCACCTATGAAGAATCAGCCCTCCCAAAATCTTTGCGATTGATAAGCTTCTGAGCGATGCTACACCCGTGGTGTATACTATCGCCCTTGAGGAGATACTATCGCTTATGCTACACAACATCAGGAACACAGGCGCCTATGGGTTCTGGGCAGAACTCAAGGGTACCATCAAAGATGTCGCAGAGAAGGTCGTGGAATATATAGCCCGGCGAGCGCGAAATGACTGGTTCGACGAAAAATTCAAAAGTTCACTTGACGCGAAAAACGAGGCCTAGAGACAATGGAATCAATGAGAAACCAGAGCCAGAAGAAAAAAATATGACGAGCTACTTTTCGAATATCGAATAGAATAATTAGACATAAGAAACGTAAATACTTTGACGAGCAGTTGCTGAACATAAACGAAAACTTAGCTAATAGGAACACCAGACAAGCGTACAAACTAGTAAATACAATTCAGAACGGCTACCAACGCAGGACTAGCCTTTGTAAGGTCAAAGATGGAAACATCATCAGCGACATCGATAGCATTAGCAGACGATGGCCCTCTTATTTTGATGAGATTCTGAGTCTACCATCTAACGAGGAGAACCCAGACGATTGGCGCAGAAGCACCATCTGCCCATTCCACAAAAATGGAGATAAACTTCGGTACGAGAACTACAGGAGCATACTAATTTGTACGTCCTATAAAATGTTGACGAAAATTCTGGAAAATCGAATAAAACCGTACACAGAACGAATCATTGGCGAATATCAAAGCGGTTTCAGACCTGGTCGCTCCACAACCGATCAGCTCTTTATGGTCAAACGGATACTCCAGAAGTGCTAGGAATACAACGGAAACGTATACCAAATCTTTGTCGACTTCAAGCAGGCATACGACAGTATCGATGGTGGAGTACTGTACAACATCATGCTGCAATTTGGTATACCGGCTAAATTGGTGTGACTGACAAAGATGACGATGACCACCTTTGTCTCACAAGTCAGGATCCAGAATAGACTTACTGATCTATTTGAAACACGCACTGGTCTGAAACAGGGCGATTGACTGGCACCGGCGCTCTTCAACCTAGCACGGGAATACGCTATTCGGGCTACGAGTTTGGACAACAGCAAGACGCTACTCATCAAGTCGATACAATTAGCAGCGTACGCCGAGTACATTCACATCACGTCCCGAAGATTGGTTGACCCAGAAGAACTTCTGCATACGCTCGATATCGCTGCGTTGCACTATGTATCAAAAACGAGGGTAAAACTAAAATAATGATGCAATCGACGACAAGGACACCTGCACAATCGAGCATCAAAGTGGGGGAACTCAACATAGAGTTCGTGAACAGCTTCATATACCTAGGTTGTAACTTGTCAAGAGACGCCAACGAAACTGACGAAATCAAGCAACGGATACAGTTAGCTTAGAAAACTTTTTTCTCGGTTCTCCTCATAGTGAAATCGAAGCATGTGCACAGAAACTCGAAGCTCCGCGTGTACAAAATCATTATACGACCAGTGCTGTGCTATGGCTGCGAAGCGTGGACCCTAACTCAAGCCCCCGGAACATGCTAGACACATTTGAACATAAGTTTCTACGGCGAATTTTCGGGGCTGTTTGCGATCGAGATGGATGGCGCACCCGGTACAACCATGAGTTGCATGAACTGTACAATGAGCTGGAAGTTTTGAAAATCGTCAAACTATAACGACTTCAATGGGCAGGGCATGTCCAACGAATGTACGATGATCGCATGCCAAAGAGAGTGATGAATGCAAAACGGAGCGAGACTGCCTTGACGGCCGAGATCCCGTTGGGAGAGCTCAGTATGTGTGGACGCCAAGCAGCTACTAGGCTTCCAAGATTGGAGGACGTGGTCACGTGACCGAGGAAATTGGAGGACAACGATTCAGTTGGCCAAGGCCCGACGTCGGGCTGTCGCGCCACGATGTTGATGATATTAAAAATGCGTAAAATCCGACCAACGAAAGCCCTGCTGTGATGCTTGGGTCTGGTTTTCAATGTGTCTATAAAAAACTACGTACGGGGAATTGGTTGAAATTGGGCTAATATAACATGTAACTATCAAGGAAACGACCGGCCCAAAAGAAAGTTTTTGTTACAAAAACTTTTCTGATTTCTACAGATTTCTTTTCAAAATTTCACTTGAATCGATCACAGTTGGCAGTAACTATGATCGATTAGTGTGAAATTCCTAAATTTGGGTGAAATCGGCCTCCTATTTCATATACCTCTAATAGCAACAGTGGAACCGGAACTAGTGTTATTGATGATTTCAAAGTGGTAAATGCAGAATGGATCAAACAGTTAGCAACACAGACTATGGAAGGCTATCATACCTTCCGCTAGCTTGTTAATATATTTTTTCGAACAGTGAGGTTAGACAATGGGTGGCATGCATAAAGTGAGTGAAGTGGTGTAAAGTTGAGTACACTGAGGTTCATTCCATTTTGTGTTAAACTGCATGCGAAAAACTTCACTCCACTCATCAACTTCCGCTATATTGAGTGAACTCAATCTGACATTTAAAAAAAAAAACATCGCACGTGATTTGATGTATTTGATCGTCATGACAGTTGTCAGATAGTCTTGACAATTACGTACACGATGATTTGCCTTTGCTATGCTGCTTTGCTTTCGTCTCGAAAATTGGCGAATTCAACGAACGCGACTCGAACAATGTCCCACAACGATGAGGATTTCATGTATAAAGATGACAAGGACTACTCGTATGGACTGGTAAGAAAATTCGCTTGTTGGCAGTCGGAACGACATAATTTCGGAGAGACTGCTTGCAGGAATGGTTGGAGGACATAGGCTCGGAGCCCGATGTCAATCTGGAGAATCATACTACAATAGCAAGGTATTTGAAGGAGGATGAAACAGTGGCGGCATTGTAATTCCAATAAATTCCAGCACGCATACATTTGATTCTAGGTCCTTCCTCCTTGGATTATATATTAGAAAGGTGTAATTAAACCGCGTGAGATACTATTGTACTTTTAAAATTGATTTACATTAAAGGATCCCTTGTCTGAGACATTCATTCATTTATTCAAGTTATAAGTTCAAAGGAAATTTGGGAATAGTTACTGGCAAGAGAAAGGGGGGAAGAACATGTATCTGTACATTGTTTCGTCCTGAAGATGAAATGTGTCATACCAGTGACTGATAGTTCGCACACTCAGTGTACTATGATACAACATTAGCAACAACTACAAAATAAACGTCAGTCGAATATAGTAAATCAAATTATGAATGAAGCAAGCCAAAAATGTAATTAGGGTTTAAAGGCAATGACAATTACCAGAAAAGGAAAAACACAACGGAGTCAGGGTGTACGAAAAATAAAAGTCACAAATTTCCTAATTGCAAATCATTCTTTTAGATTGATCGTTTATAGTCTAATAAAATTAAATTTGAGCTAGGACGGCATTGCTCACAACTTGTCGACACGAATGTTGTCAATTCTCGATGGCCTACTTGAAGGAGTCGTCCAGCAATAAGTAGGAAAGATTGGTATTTCTTTTGAAGGCATCTTTGATATTGCCCAGGAAAACACTGCAAATGAATAACGTAAATTGGCTCACACGTTGGGCACGCACCGGAAGACACCGCAAACGCACCGGCGAAAACTGGCACGACAGAAAGGGGGGGGGGGGGGGGGGGCGGTCCAATCTTCGCCGTACAGTGGATGCCCAACTTGCCAATTCACGCCGAGCCTTGTAGTTTATTGCAAAATAACGATTTTTGGTTCAATGGGATACTTTCGAAAGTATTTAGCACTTCACATCAGAGCATTATCTCCGTAATTTAAATTCCAGCGATTTCATTAGCCTAGCAATACATTTTGCGTTTTTCTGCAGGAAGAGCATTCCCGCAAAAAAAACGCATTGTCGCAGAAGAAGAGGATTGCGTACATTTAAAAGGAACGCTTTACACTTATGAGTAACGAAAACGCTGCAGTTTGCAGGAATCGTTTTGCAGCAGCAACGACAGCGGGAAGAATTCTCCCGCAAAAAACGCAGTTAGAAGATGAACACACGGTGGTATATCAAACACATTACACCTTCCGTTTTTTGGTTCAACGGTAAACTTGAAATGCATGCACCCAATGACGAAATTCATGCAGTGCATTGAGGACTGGCTGAAATTGTATCGGCCTCCGACTTCTACCTACTATGTATATTGCCACAAAAATAAAACCATCAATATCCTCACTGGGATATATTTATTTCTTTCACAAGCTTTTCCCGCAAAAAAAAAAACGCAATGTGTAATTATAGGGTTCTCTTTTTGAACGACATTGCGTTTTTTGCGGGATTCCTCTTCCTGCAGAAAAACTCAAAGTGTAATGCCACGCTTAGTGGCTTTGCAAATTGCCTTGCCATATCATGACGCAATGCAATACGTGTGCTTGATATGATTGTTGAATTACGTTTTATTTTTCACTTTCGCCTTAAGATCGCTACACGCGACAACCATTTTGGTCGCGAGCATGCACCGAACTACCTCCAAACTCAATAGACAAAGGAAAATCTCATTTCCACTGTTCTATGATATTTGATGGTGCGATGGAAGTTCGATCGTGGTTCTGCGCGATAATGTGTGGCGACCTTTAACGTTGCTTAGAATAATTCATTCGTACCATGTTCGAATGATCATTCGCAAGGACACCCATGAAATCTAACTATCATTTGACTGGGAATGATCATTCGCATGCATCGCGTGTCAAAAGTACAACGCTTTACTGACCTTCACTTGTTCATCATTTAAAGCCAACAGAAATCTCGAGAAATCAGCCTGTCCAATTAAAGTAACCGTCACTGCGTACTGAAGCGCTTCAATGGCAGTCCGTTTTCTGGATCCTTCTGGACTAGCTGTGTCATGAACACGTTCAAACAGCGCTAAATGTTGTCCTTAAACTTGAAATATCTGACTTGATTTCACTCAAGAACGAATCCGTCTCCTGCTTGATTCATTTATCGAATTATTTGGTCATTTCGTCCAGTGTCATTCTCAGTCATTTTATCAGATGCGATCTGATATGCTTTAAAAATCAGTCCCCGTATTCACCCGTTATGAACCTTTTCCATGAAATGTCCTGCGCTACCTTCACCGATCTATTCACAATACAGCTCGTTGCGCGCCTTGGTGCGAAATTCCCCGAAAGACCTCTTTAATAAAGGTCCAAGCATCTGAAAGTCAGCGGCGAATATCGAATAGAATAATTAGACGTAAGAAACGTAAATACCTTGACGAGCAGTTGCTGAACATAAACGAAAACTTAGCTAATAGGAACACCAGACAAGCGTACAAACTATTTTAGTAAATACAATTAAGAACGGCTACCAACCCAGGACTAGCCTTTGTAAGGACAAGGATGGAAACATCATCAGCGACACCGATGGTATTAACAAACGATGGGCCTCTTATTTTGAAGAGCTTCTAAACCGACCATCTAAAATAACATCCCCACACAGGAAGCTCTCGACGATATTGTTGATCTAGGCCCACCCATTCAACCCCCGAGAGTAGAGGAAGTTGATCTCGCGTTGCGGTCACTAAAACGAAATAAAGCGCCGGGCGCTGACGTGATTCCAGCTGAACTGCTAAGATTCGGTGGAACGAGTCTAGCTGATGCCATACATCAATTACTCCTGCGAGTATGGGAGAACGAGGAGATCCCAGACGATTGGCGCAGAAGCATCATCTGTCCAATTCATAAAAAGGGAGATAAACTGCGGTGTGAGAATTACAGGGGCATCTCACTAGTTTGTACGTCCTATAAAATTTTGACGAAAATTCTGGAAAATAGAATAAAACCGTACGCAGAACGAGTCATTGGCGAATATCAAAGCGGTTTCAGACCTGGTCGCTCCACAACCGATCAGCTCTTCTCAGTCAAACTGATACTCCAGAGGTGCTGGGAATACAACGTAAACGTATACCAAATCTTTGTCGAATTCAAACAGGCATACGACAGTATCGATCGTGGAGTACTGTACAACATCATGCTGCAATTTGGTATACCAGCAAAATTAGTGCGACTGACAAAGATGACGATGAGCAACTCCGTCTCACAAGTCAGGATCCAGAATAGACTTACTGATCTATTTGAAACACGCACTGGTTTGAAACAGGACGATGGACTGGCTCCGACGCTCTTCAACCCAGCACTGGAATACGTTATTCGGGCCATGAATTTGGACAACAGCATGTCGCTACTCATCAAGTTGACACAATTAGCAGCGTACGCCGACGACATCAACATCATGTCCCGAAGATTGGCTGACGCAGAAGAACTTCTGCATACGCTTGATACCGCTGCAAAGGAAGTTGGATTACGTATTAACGAGGGTAAAACTAAAATAATGATGCAATCGGTGACAAGGACACCTGCACAACCAAGCATCAATGTGGGGGACCTCAACATCGAGTTCGTGAACAACTTCATTTACCTGGGTTGCAACCTGTCAAGGGACGCCAACGAAACTGACGAAATCAAGCGACGGATACAGTTAGCTAATAAGACTTTTTTCTTGGTTCTCCCCATAATGAAATCGAAACATGTGCACAGGAACACGAAGCTCCGCGTGTACAAAACCATTATACGACCAGTGCTATGCTATGGCTGCGAAGCATGGACCCTAGCTCAAGCCTCCGAAAACATGCTAGACACTTTCGAACGTAAGGTTCTACGGCGAATTTTCGGGGCTGTTTGCGATCGAGATGGATTGCGCATCCGGTACAACCATGAGTTGTATGAAATGTACGATGAGCTGCAAGTCTCGAAAATCGTCAAACTACAACGACTTCAATGGGCAGGGCATGTACAAAGAATGGACGATGATCGCATGCCTAAGAGAGTAATGAATGCAGAACGAGTCGACGGAGCGAGACTGCGAGGACGACCGAGATCTCGTTGGGAGAGCTCAGTAGGTGTGGACGCCGCGCAGCTGCTGGGCTCCCAAAATTGGAGGACGCGGTCACATGACCGAGATAATTGGAGGACAATGATCCAGGCGGCCAAGGCCCGACGTCGGGCTGTCGCGCCACGATGATGATGATCTGAAAGTCAGGCATAACGACAGTCCATGCCGGGCACCCTCTTCGCCACCATACTAACGCCTGAACCGACAAATAAAAGCCCTTTCGTTTTCAGTTCAGTACAATGGCGCGCTGTATCTTAATATTTGGATTTTCCAATTATTATCGCACTACCATACCCAACTAACAATTTGCTCTTGAGGTGAGAGCCAAAACTCTTATAATATCGGTATTAAACCTTTCGGAACGAAATATTACGTTAAAGATATTTATTAGGCATTCTGCTAAGAAGTAAAACTAATACCTGAATCTGTTGTAACTTTTAAAAGAAAATACGTGTAAAAAGTCTTTAGTGCAGATTGGAAGCTCGATGAAAACTTTAAAGGCACTTTGTTCAGATTATAGCCTTAAAAGTAATTTTTGCAAGTGTGTTATTAGAAAAGATCCTCTTAAAGTTTTTGCTTTAGACCATTCTAAGTGTTAATGCAGTGTAGGTCTAACCAAAAACATTATGGGAATAATTGCCGTTTGTCAAATCTTGTACTGGTTGTTTAATAAGCTTGATCAAGAATATATTCCTGTTTCAGGGTTGTAATATTTTAGCTTAAATAGAGATGAGTAGAACGGCTTTAAATGAGAAAGCTATACACTCTGATACTTAAAGAAGTCAGGCGAAGGTTGTAGGGAAAGATATAGTTTAATTGCAATTTTGAAGAAAAGTTTAATAGGAAGAAGTTATTATAATTTACTTATGGGAGCAACAAACTTAACTAAACACTTATAAGTTCTTTAAAATAGAGCTTGAGAGAACCGCCATCTTTTTCGACTGTTTGGTTATAGCAATTATTGCGCTAGAAATTAATTTCTTCAATACTTTGGTGACTTTGGATATTTTCATTTTAAATGTATTTCTTAGCGTCTGACAAGAAAATAAGAACGTGTTTAATACATTGTAGGCCACTATTAGCTACTATGCAAAAAGTACATTTAATTCATGATGAACATTAAATGTACATGTATGCTAAATTTCGAGAGGGATTCGTTTTTTTCGGGAGTTTTGTACAGCATTTGATCAGAAAAATTTCTTTCGCAGAGAAAATTTGACTATCAAATCGACAAAATCCACTGCGAAAAGTGCATCAGACCAATAATACAAGTATGAATTTCAACTCCATTCGTATTTTTATAGAGAACTTCCAAAAGTATCATGAATTCCACTTAATGCTACAATAAGCACAAAATTTACTTACTGAAAACCAATAGCAATCTTTGTCTCTTAGTTAAGATTCTAAAAGGTGATCTATGTATGTATAGCAGATTACTGTAAATCACTTAAACGTACTTTTACTGATATCTTTCTGATAAGTTCTCTAGTTAGAGCTGTCAAGAAGACTTGAAGAATTCTTAAAATACTTTCTACTCATAATTTCATACGCCACTTTTTGGCTAGAAACGTTCTTTAAGATTTCTATCAGAACAATTTGCAAGTCAATAAGTCTTAGCTGAAACTAAATGTAGTTCTTATAAAATCCTTGAAGATCTCTATAAGAACAAAATTGTTAGTTGGGTAGTTTAGTGTGGAACGAAAGCAAACAAACACCTCCCGATGCGGTGAAAGTAAAACATGTAACAAAATGACAGAATGACAGTGAGTGTAAACTCAATTCGATGTTTTTATGCACTCTCAATTTAGTAAAGTTTTAAACGAGATCATGCCAACTCTTCACTCCAGTCACAGAATATCGCACATGCAAAGATGCCATCAACACAACACACTCCACTCTTGAGCGTACACTCATTTTGATGCTTACGACCCAGTCCCCTAGAATCCAAACTTTATCTGAGACAAAATCCATTTTATATCAAATTCATGTTTTCTACCCTATGTGGATCAGCTACATCGTTTTCTAAACCTTAACTAGATTCGAACCGGATAAATGCAAAAGGACGCGTCTATTATTAAATGTAGCATGCTATACCCCTGAAACTATTACACTTAGTCCGCACTGCAATTCTTTGAATAGAGTTTTACTGCGTCTTGACGAAATTGCTCCTGTCCTTTACGTATTAATAAAAATTCATAAGCCTGGGGAAGACAACTCAAACAAAGGGAAATAAAAAAAATTGGGCGATAAGAATTGAATGGTTGCCTCACTTGGCTCACTTGCCCACGCACTCGCATCGGGGTCCATTTGTATTGGAACGCTCGGCCTCTGGTTTCGTACCACCGACAAATCATTACTTATCAGGTGCTGCCATTGATCTGCTGGTGAAAGCAGCACTACCAAACCAGGATATGGTTCATTACACGTTTGAATGCTAAACAAAACGAAGACACACTCCCCGCAAAGACACACCCCGTTTTAGCGTTCGCTACTCTAATCTGCTCTCGATCGTTTTTTTGCCGTTAATCCTGCTCTATAGGTAGTTTGCTCTGTACAAAAAGCCGCAGCTAATATTTCACGCAATATTTGTGCCAAGCTTCATATTAAGCATTTGATGTTTAACGAAATTCAAAGTAATTCTGTGCAAATTTTAGCGTTTGTTTTTCCTATTTGGTAACCCACTTCATTGTATTGTAGCTACTTCGAATTGGGTAAAAACTCCCCAAAAGCCAAGCACTCATTATCCCTTTTGATATGACACGCAATTTGCCTATAGTCCGTGATACAAAATGAAACCATTTGTTTCGCCTTTTTTGGACCATTTCGATCAATATTTTTGGATGCAAATGAGAGATTACAAACAACTAAATCTGGCCTTTTATAGTATATGCACACCAGGCACCTAAATCTTGATAGATTTGCAAATCCCGAAACCCATGCACACCATCCGTTCTTCTTCCGCCTCCAAGATTACATTTTTTTCACGAGAATATACCGCGAAGAGTACAGTGAAATGTGAAAAGCATATATTCAGGCGAGAAAAAACGACATTTCAACAAGATTTCAGCAAGATTTGTTTTAAATCTCGGTCCAAATTTACATTAATAAATGTATGGTAAATCTTGGAGATTCGGAGGTAGATTTATTTAAATTTCGAGATTTATCCGAATCTCTTTTAGTGTGCGAACGACATTAGGTTAATTTTTTCTAGCTCAAGCTATGATACGAATATTTTTAACGTACTATTCATACTATTTTATTTGGGGCGACCAGCGCAGTGTGTTGAGGCATCAGTCTCATGTTTGACTACCGGCGTTTTGGGTTCAAATCCCGTCCACGACGACGTTCGTGGCCATGAATGTGCAGGAGGTGCATGCTGGCAACTGTATTCTCCGAAACCAGATTATGTCAACGAAACTAGGCCATATGGAACAGTTGACGCGCTATGCCCCACAAGGGGTTAGGGCAATTGAGTAGTATTCATTAAGTGATTCTGGAGCGTTTGAACAACGAGCTCTACTCGTATAATGAATAATTTAGTTCTTTCTTAGCAAACTGCCACAACTATTTTCCATTCAGATGGTTCTTCATCGGTACTTACCGTTCAAATCCTTCGATGAAATCAATTTTCTTTTTTATTCGAACATTGGCGAATGGAAATTGTCAGCCTTTTGCACCTTTTCTGAATCTAATTTTTATTTAAGTGAATTATTTCAGAGCACTCGAGGGCAAATGAAAGTGGAAATCAATGAATTTCTGGTTGAAAAGGAGAAAGTCCGTTCTCACACTTTTAGTTACTCAGCACTAGACAACCATTTACTCAATTCTTATCCGTATAAAAAAAGCTACGATCTGATTCAGCAGGAAAGCTCATTTTTAACCTTTTGAATAATTTTACGCTTTTGGTATATGCGGATGAAAACCAATGGCATTTTTTTCACAGACACGAGAGTAGAGGAAATAACTAAAAGCAGTAACTATTTGACAATGAATCTTCGGCAGATATTAGTAGACATGGATTAGGTGTTTTCGCTTATATCTCTGTAACTAGCAATCATAGAAAAAAGTTTCCTATGAACAAAATGAAGCAGGCAAAATTCTCAGACTAAAACTCATATTCATTTTTGCCGTAAGATTAGCACGGTTAGGGCCAACTTCTAAATGTCCAGTTAAAGTGCCGATTAAATAACAGGCGATTTGCGCTCGAAGCTTGACAAACGCGGACTCAAAGTTTGACAAGCGCTGTAGCAATATTCGCTGATTTCTTTGGTGGCATTCTGCCATCGGTACTTTTCTATTTACGTCAGTAAAGTCTCTCAGAATCAATTTTTGTCTGATTTTGATCCAAATCGTCTTCCAACGAATGAATTTCCTGAACTCTGTTCTTTAGAGTCAGTTTTATTGTTTTTATTTGAATGTGCAAAAGTAGCTGTCAAAATCTCAGCAGCCAGAATCAGCTGTTTGGGTTTATTGTTTCCATAAATTTCAACCAGACAATAGACGGCGACTAGCGTTATCGGTAGGATAAACGTTCCATGGCGGAAGCGAAGTGCAATGGGGAATGGAAACAGTACCGAGCTTACACTCTACAACAAAGGTGTCCGGACTGCCAAGAAATGAATTTGGATTAAGTTCCGCAAAGGTGCCGATAAAACCAACTCTGTTGCCAGACTTCATCTTGTCCTGTCTAAAAAAGGCACCAACCAAGTGAATACTATAAGGAAACAAGATTGTAGTATCACAGGAGATGCTGAAACACTAAAACAAACTTCTTCAGGATACCCATTTTCGTGGCTGCCTGTTGGGGAAGATATCAGCTACTCAGTCGACGTTGGGGTGGGTTCTAAGTTGTCTCGATTAGACTGGAGTAATGCTAAAGATATTTTCGCCTACAACAAAGTTAAATGCAAACAAAGTTTTTTGCCGGGCGACGGCCATCGACTAATATACAATGCTTAACATGACTATTATACAATGCTTAACATGCCGTCGCCCTTACACAGCCATTAGTGTGGCTACACGTAATAAAAAAGAGTTTTTAAGAATGATTTCCCCCTTGAAGGGGGCCCAAAAAGCGTGATTCGCCGGTTTCGACCGCTGGTGCGAAGCGCGTTTCATCAGACGCCTCTGCTCCGCGCATCGCTCCAGTGGGAGAGGCGTGACCGGGAATAACCCAAGACAGATGTTGTTTTGCCTTATATAGGCCGACCAACACGACAAAGGTGTGAATTCATACCGAATGCAAACTGCAACGTGCAGCTTGTAGATATGGAATTCATTTCATTGTTCGAATCACGCTTTTTGGGCCCCCTTCGAGGGGGAAATCATTCTTAAAAACTCTTTTTTAAAGTTAAATGCGCCATTGACTCTTTTGACCCATATAAATCTACTGGCTCGGATGGAATCTTCTCCGCTTTGTTACAGAAAGGGAAGATATACTGATTCCCGTCTCTTAAATATTGTATATACAGAGGCAGCTTTAATCTCGGGTATGTCCCAGATTCCTGGAGATTCATTAAAGTAGTCCTTATCCCAAAAATGGGCTATCATCGCAAAGACGACGCTAAATCTTATAGGCCAATCAGTTTAACGGTGACCGGTAGCACAGTGCGTAGAGGTATCAGTCTCAAGTTCGACTACCGGCGTTTCGGTTTCGAATCCCGTCCACGACGACGTTCGTGGCCATGGATGTTTGTGTTGTCGTCCTTCTGTGTTGCGGGGCGTCATAATAAGCCACAGCATCAGATGCATGCTGCCAGCTGCATTCTCCGAAACTAGTTTATGCCAACGAAACGTCAACTGGGCCACATGGAACAATTGACGCGCTATGCCCTACAAGGGGTTAGGGCAATCGAGTACGTATGCTTAAAGCTATGGAGAAAATACTTGATGCGCACTTCAGACCCACACTCCTCAAGAAGTCCCGCTGCACTGTGAGCAGCTTGCATACCAGTCAGGTAATTCAACTGAAACTGCTCTCCACTGTCTAGTAGGAGAAATTGAGATACCCTTAGTAGCAAAGGAGAAGGCGGTATGTGCGTATCTGGATACGGAAAGTGTTTTTAATAGGACACCTTTAACTTCCATCGACTCTGCCCTCAGAGCAAAGGGAGCAGATAATACCATGGCACTATGGGTGAAAAGGATATTATCATCCGGAAAGTTCATCACGCAGATAGGAGATTGCACTTTTACAGCAAACGTCACTAGAGGATGCCCGCAAGGAGGTGTACTATCGCCCCTTTTGTGGTGCATCATAGTAGACAGCTTACTGCGGAAACTTACCACAACGGGATATTCAAATCAGGAATATGCCGATGACCGGGTTCTAACTGCTAGGGGAATGTTTGAAGAAGTCCTAACGAAAATTTTCCAATCAGCGTTAAGTACAAAAACGGTGCAATGACAACGGCCTACGGGTTAATCCAGCTAAGACAGTTATGGTTCCCTTCTCGTGGAAAAGAAATACCAGAAAATTTAGATGTCCTACTATGTACAACTCGCAAAGTACTCCTGGCGGATTCCATCAAATACCTCCGTTCTACTCTAGACATGAAATTACTCTGGTCGGAACACCTAACTGACAAAATCATTAAACTCTATGGATTTGCAGACAGTTTGTGATTAAGACTTGGTGAACAAGCCCTCGTATAATGTTGTGGATCTATACGGCGATTGTTAGACTTATCATTGAGTACAGAGCTGTTTTCTGGTGTAAAAAATTAATCACCAATGATGGCAAATTAAAACGGGTAAGAGGCAAAAGCCTCCGCATCCAGGTGGCTGTAGCGTGGTGTGTAGGTCGCTGTATCGACGCTGTAGCGAGACTGCCAGAATTCCCTCTAACTAAATCCAGAGCAAAGAAACTGGGTATATGAGGATTATGCGTCTGGTATGCCATCAGACCACTTAGATAAGGAGCAATGCCTTAAATTTCTATTCTCAAGTGTAATTTGGAGTAGAGAGATTGAAATTCAAAGCTCAACAACCTCCCCTCCAACATTGTTAAATGGTATACAGATGGATCCAAAACTGAAGAAGTTACAGAGACGGGCGTTGCAAGACGGCATATCAGGGAATGGGAGCACTTAGTAGCTACTGCGCAGTGGGACAGTACCCCCGGTCTCAGACAGGCGAAACTGTTTATAGCTGGTCACTCGCGCAATCGTACTCTGTTGAGCTGTTAAAATAACGCAGAAACCGGGTAAGAATTATCTGCTGGCTCCTTATGGGTCATTTTACCTTGAGGGATTATCTATATAGAATGGGGATCATCTCTGACCCAAGTTTGTCACTTCTATGAGGGTAGGGATCAGACATCTCAGCACATCCTTCCTCTATAGGAAGAGCATCTTCGCTATCTTATCCAATTTTTTGAACCACAACACAGACGTCACGGAAATGTCATCGGTCAGCTGTCGTTGACGTCATAAAACAATTTGAGGACCAGTGAAGGCCTGCAAGAATATTTAATGGATCTCGGTTTCGATATTCGCTACTTCATATTCGCGTGTGCGGATAGTGGCGTAGTTAACTTATATATACAGGTTTAATATTACGTTTACACTATCCCCAGATTACTTAATCTGCGCCGGCTGATTTAATCTGCAACTGTCAGATACATACAATTTTAAACTCACCACACCCCGATTAAGCCGCAGATCAAGTAATCTGGGGATAGTGTAAACGTAATATAAGGTGAACTAATGCAATTCACTGCAACTAATTAGGCGAATCGACAGCCGCGCAAGTGAGAACGACAACGGTGGAGATTCGGCGGCTTAACAAGACCGAGAACGAAATTGGTCGAGGTGACAATCGTCGAGGAGTGCTATGAAATCGTGAGTAAGGCTAGTTTTAAGTGATAATAATTTTCTAATAATTATTGAATTTTGAAACGGTGGGTTTATTTATTTGTGTGAATTGTGGTCCGGGTGGTAATCGAATTCGGAAGGGTGAACTGTTGTCCATTGCGTTCGCACTTGGCACGGATTTGATGGTCGCGCTGCGATTGGGGAAAATTTTAAGTGTGTTGAGCCCCACGCCCTAGCTCTGTAGCGAACCGGTACTAGCCGCTGACCTTTCGCGGCTTCGTTTGTAACAATAGTCGTAAAAAAGTACATTTATCTGCCTTTCATCCTGAGTTTTCAAAAATCCCAAAAATGACAGTAGCTGTCACCTCAGATGAACACTTGTTGAAATGAGGAAAAGCTGCTAAATATTGGGTTGGCAACTAAGTACTTTGGTCATCATCAACTTCAGTAGGCCGACCAGAACGTTGCTCATCTTTGAGGGAAAAATCTCCAGAACGGAATTTCTTATACCAATTCTGACACGTGCGCTCTGTTAAGCAATCAGCACCATAAACTTCACATATCTCTTTGTGAGCCGCAGCAGCTTTCTTTCCATTACGGAAATAAAAAAGTAAAATATGCCGAAAATGTTCGCTTCTGCACTCCATTTAAAATTAACTCGCAACTAATAGCTTTAATTAAAATCACGCACTACTTGTTTCTAAAGTTACGTCAATGTGACAAGTATCACGTGACAAACGGCAAAGTACAGCACTAACATATGTTATACAAAAAATAAAGCAACGCTATCTATCAATGAAAAGCGAAAGTACTTAGTTGCCAACCCAATAGAAAATGATATGATAGCATTTCAAAGATGAAGCCGTAAAAGAACAATAGGTGCAACGGGCACTATAATGATAATAAAGGTGGATTGTACCATTGCTAAGTCATCCCCACCCAAACAATTTCAGCCTAAGCCTATTCGCTTTGTGCTTGACCTGGTTTCGTCGCCCGAAAGGCTATACTCTTCAGGAGCTACATTGAGTCTATCGGGGAGGTAGCTCGACCAAGCCCAGTGTGTATTCCCAATTTCGTTAGAATACGTCACTTCGCACAATGCTCACGGTATATACCTATATAGTGGGCATTATAGGACACTAGTGCGAATTTTCACTGTGTGAAACGCATTACCTATTAGTCACGCAAAAGCGCATTTTTTTTATTTTTTTGAGAATAAAAGTGGAGTGTACTACGAAACCAGCTCAAGCAAAAAGCGAATAGGCTTAGGCTGAAAATTTTTGGGTGGGGATCATTGCTAAGTGGTTTTGTTGACTGCTTAGCAATGGTACACTCCACTTTTATTCTCAAAAAAAATATAAAAATGCGCTTCTGCGTGACTAATAGGTAATGCGTTTCAATATAATGATAGTTTGATTGCACTGTTCTGTGGTGCATCCAGTAGTGCTGAAAGAGCATTTCCTCTTTTATTCACACATATTTTCGCGATACCCTATCGGGTCAACCATTAATCGGAAAAGAAAGCTTATTACAACCGAAATGTAGGAAATTTTACTCACTTTTATTTGATTGTGGCAATCTTTTACGTAAAATGCATTTTTTTTTTGTTTTAAAGCGTAGATATTTCCCGGAAAATGCTCTGCTGGAAAACCTCAGATTCGTGCTCAGCAACTCCAGAAATATAAAGAAACCAAAAATCAAAACTCTATTAAAACTTTCCTTTATTTGTCCTTTTGGACCACGTAATGCTTAAAATACCAGGTACTTATTCGAAGTAAGTAAGTTGCCAGCCGGGTAGTCATATATCAAACAGCCACTTGCCACTTCTTTATCTACTTTCATCAAATACTCGATATTATTTTACGATTGCCCTAGTTGTAACCTCAATGATTTATTTAGTCGCCAAATTGCATCCAGCTATTCCATAACAGTCAAAATCTTATTTTTTTCGCTTGCACTCAACGCGACAATAATTTTTAACGCTGTCGGAAAAAAGCTTCATTAAAGCTACAACATCACATGCCAGCGATGTACAGTGGAACGAAGAGAAATTATTTTCAAAGTCCTTTGGAAAATTCAACTATGCCTGCAGAAAATGACAGTGGATTTATAGCACAGATGTTACACAATTGATTTATACCTGCAAGGTAGGTGCGATTTTCGGAATGCAACCAGTTCCCTATTGGCTCACGAACCAAAATGACTTGAAACATACATACATACGAGTACATGCATAAATTTTCAACGAAATGGCTCCGGACATTGAGGAAACGCTTCGTCTTCTCCATCCCAGACCATCATATGACCCATTACCGGCATGAATAGGACGAAACGTTTATATGCGAATATGGGTGCTGCAAAATACTATAAGCCTCTAAGTTCAACCACCCACTCTCGCATTTCGGCAGTCATACATTATTCAGTCGTACATCCCTTAATTTTGTAGGTGAAGCCTTTCTCCAGTTACATGCAACTTTTCACTGCCAATAGGAAACCGAAAGAACTGATGATAGCTAAGGAAACCCCTAACCGGGGAAATTGAGAGAATCGTGGATTTTGCATCATTTTAATTTTGGGAAGTTGACACTAGTAATAAATCGGATGGTTTAAAACTCCGATAGTAGTATCCGTTTTGCAATGAGTATCTATTGAATAACGTGATTCCGCTCGCAATAGTAATTTGTGCGCGATGAAAACAATAAGAAATGAATTTGTTAATAACTAAATAAGTTTTAATTTGAGACAAGTAAGAAACAATTTTGTATTGACAATCATTATCATTATGGCGTTACAGCCGGATATCGAGCCTTTATCGTCTAGATCAGGAGTCGGCAAACTTATTCTATAGAGGGCCAATTTTTTTTAAATTTTAAGCTCAACGGGCCGGATAGCAAATTTGAAATGTAACTGCTTACCGATGTGATCAACCTACTGATGAACCAACTGAAGATGTGACGAATATTTCATGCTAGGCCAACTTTGTGTATTGAGTGAGCTCTGGGGCCCTACCATATATTTCCATTCGAATCGAATTGCTTTCGAAAGAAAGAAAATGGAACCCTTTAACTCGAAAACTAATTTCTCGATTTCAATCATCGAGTATTCGCTTCGAATGAAAAGTTCGTATTGAATACTCGATGATTATTGGAATGAAGAAATTCGTTTTCGAGTTACAGGGTACCATTTTCTGTCTTTCGAAGGCAATTCGAATCGAATGACATGATAAGACCCTAGATCTCTAATTAAAATTTACGAAATTGAATACATGGTTAAGCCAAGAAAGAATAAAGTTGACCGCTGACACAACTAAAATGATAAAACATAACATGACAAATTGACGTGACTTTCTTTTCCTTCAGGATATATTCCCGTGTAGTTATTCTTTACAGATTAGTCATAGTTTCTCAAATACATCAGACTCAACATTCACCTCTCTAAGACAGCAACATTAATGGGTAATATCGTTATTGCATGTCAACTTATCGGAAGGGCAATGAAAAGCCTAGTAATTCGTTAGCAGTCCAATGTTGCTCTCTTTTGTTGGCAGGTCATTGCCTACCCAGAGTATTGGCAGAGGCTGAGCTAAGCCATTACAAAAGGGTTCTGGCACGGAAATGTTCGTGGATGAGACCAGCCAATCAATTTTTTCACAGCCTCATTTCACTCAACGCCAATGAGACACGGTGCGGCGGCATTGTAAGTCGTCAGCTTTATCTATTACTCCCAAAGCCAATGACGAAATTGATATTCTGTTGACTAATTGACCGTAAATCAGTATCGATTTCGTCAACTCAAAGCGACGAAATAGAGTCGTTTTCCAATAGTATTTATATGGAATAAAGTGGCTATAAAACAGTCTGTAAAAAGAGTACTACATGGAAACGAAATGAAATCGAGATTAAGGTCAATGCAGAAGAGAGGAAAAAGGATAAAAAAATGATAAAAAAAATGTTACTTTTCCTGCTTTTAAGGGGGGGGGGGGCAAATTCCTCTCCCACCTAAATGCTGTCTACCGGACCCCTTCAATTATCTCGAAGTACTTTGAATTAGAGTCTTCCTGGCGTAGGTCTGAATGGCGTCCATACCGATTCAAATTCTAGTGTTCAGTCCAATGACCCCAGCAATGTTCGGTTTTTACCATAGGATACACCCAGAATCTGGCCAGAATATTTATTTATTTTACGCGGGCTATATGATTATTCCAACTGAGTTTCCAATTCCCTCTCTCATTTATGCAAATTACGAAACTCCCGGCTCGTCGTTTAGATCGTACAGCACATAACTGTAGCAGATGTACAGCACATAACTGTAGCAGATGTACCATTAATTTCGCTTACAAACTGCTCTGAGAATTCGCCGAAGGATCTTTCCCTCTGGTGTTCGCATTCATCATCGGAATGGAGTATTCAAGTGACAGGTTGAAGAGCGTCGGAAACAGTCCATCGCTTTATTTCAATCCAGAGGGCGTTCCAAATAAATCAGTCAGCTTGTTTTGGATCCTGATCTGTGAGAGGAGGAGTCATCAGGATTTACTCGAGATCGAGACGTACCCAGAATTGGTACTTAGGAACGTATTAAGAATGTCAAAAATTACTGTATTGTACAGTTTAAGTCTGCCGGTTGACCGTGAATTCGTCTCTTAAAATTTAGTGAGTGAACTGCAGTCTGCATTGCAGTTATAACATTATCAAAGTGACGCGATTTCACTTATTTCCTATTCTACTGGTTTCGACTGCGAACAATCGCGAATTCGCGCTTATCGCGACTCATTTAAGTTAGGCGGTCGGAAAATTCTAAGCGCGTAGCGCCCACGTATCGTTTCAGCAAACCAGAAGGAAAAATTACCTAACAGTAGGATTAGAAGTCCCTTCAAAATAGGACACCCACCGTTTGCTAATGCAATCAGCGTCGCTTATGATGTTTCCAACCTTATCCTTAAAGGTTCATGTTCCTCGGGGCGATCCATGCGACGACAGCGCAGCTATCCCAGCTCAGCGATCAGCGCTGAGCACTATTTGTGTGTATTGTCTATGGAGCTGTGTTCCTCCAAACGACTGCGACTACGCTCGCGAGCCAGGATCGCATGGCTCCGTCAGTCGCAACGCAGGGGGTAGGATATCGTGGCCATCACATTTGGGTGTCGCAGTCGCTGTCGTGCATGTCGTTTGGCTGATTTGGCCGTTGTGCATAGCGAGAAAATTGCATCTTTTTACATGTCGGCTAACTGAAGTGGATGGTATGCAAACCAAGAAAAATGCTTGTGGCTGCCCAGAGTCGGTTAATTGGTGCAAAATGCATTCACACTCACGGCGTGAACTGTACGTTTTACACACGCATATATTTTATCTACATTGCGAATTCGTAATCCGCGCATAGATAAGTTGCGGTCGCTTCGAGGAACACACCGCGTGCGCGATCGTCGATGAGCTTTCGTCGCTGAGCTACTGTCGCACAGATCGCCCCGAGGAACATGCACCTTTAAGGACGCTTGTGCTGGGTCGATAATCATTAATAATAGTATTTACGAAGCAAACTCTCGTTTTCCACTTTCGCATTGAAATCTCCAAACAGAATGTCGACATCGTTTGTGGGAAATGATTCGAACAGTGTCTCCATGTGGTCGTAAACTCGACTTTCACTGCTTTTCTTTTTACTTCAGAGGGGGTGTGCACGTTGATGAGCCATTGATTGAAAAATCAAATCATAAGCCCGATCACATACTGTCGAACACAAATGTGGTCCAAGTGGACAAATATGTTCATGTTTGAGAGTGTGTAGTCGGGATGATGCGGATCGCACACACACAACCTTTTATTGCTGGGTTTGGAGTCACTAATACCTAGTTGGTGCAACCCCACTATCCTGAGACGCGTTGTTGTTAATTTGCCAATCAGACGCAACTTCTGCCCTCTGAACGAAGACATCTCTACCCGCCTGACTCGATCTTACTCAAGCTCTCCAGACATGTCTATAAAAGGTGCTGGCCGAATCGACGTTACCCGTTGCCGTTCTAGCTCTTTCATCTGACCACCTCCCCTCCGTACAACAATCTGACCGCCGCAGATCCTTCCTGAATCTTAACAAACCAGAATGTGCAGGCATGAGAAATTTTACCAATGCGGCTCTTATTGCCCTATTAACGCCTTCAGTTGTACGCGTGGGTGAGAAGAAATTTGGTAAAGTAACCACAAAAGCAGCAAAAAAATTTTTTCCGGCAAGACGAACTCCTGATATTCGACCTAATTTCCCGAATTCAACTGCAAGATTGGCAGACTAAAGAGACAGAATTCGAAATACTAGCCCTGATGACCCTAGGAATTGAGAACTTAACGCCGATACCATTAATCAGGTCAATAATCATAAAAGGACCAAATGCAGCTTTCATTTAAACTACAACTTAAAATGTGGAGTCAGTAAACCCCGGTTAACTGTTAGAGCCCCCACAAATGCCTCCAAACAACAAGGGAATGTTGCCATTCAGTTTGGTAACGTGATAGCTGATGATCCTACGCAATGCGCTAGCTATTTTAACCGACAATTCGGTTACTTGTATGTCAGTTACAGGCGCAAAATTTGCAGGAAAATTCGTAATTGCACTTTTTTCAGAATCTTCAATTCACATACGACAAAGTTGCAGCAAGCATCAAAGAAACCTAAAGCTTCAAAGCCTTATGTCCTGATGAGATTTCGATGACAATGCTCAAAAACCTTCATATGCCAGCCCTTGAGTATCTAACGTTCATCCTTAACTTATTCGTCTATGCAGCCCACCATCTGGTCTCAAAATGTGAGTGACAAACAGTGGAAAAATATTCAGACCTGTCAGAAGGCAGCACTACGCACAGCAACAGGCTGCCTCCTGATGTCATCACAAGACCAGCTACATTAAGATCACCTCCTAGCAAAGCAATACATTGTGGGATGCAACAGACATGACCATCCCAGTACAAACCTGATGGACAGAACACCACCACCTCGTCACATCCGTCGGAACTTAAGATACCTTAAAAGAGAGGTCCAAAGCTACAAGCGAGAGTCAATCGACGACACCATCTACACAACTGCTATTGCTACTCTACATAGAGAGAAACTTCGTGCGTCGATTAAGGGACTTAATTCAAATCTGTACTAGCAGCGCAACCACCAACCAGCGGATGAAGAAAGACTACCAAGAGCAACTAGGACGATACTTGCTCAACTCCGGTTAGATTGGTGTTCTCGCTTAAACTTGTACTTGTCACGAATCGAACCTATACCTATAGTACGTAACAATTGCCCAGCGTGTGACGGTACCGGTACAATGTGGAACATATTTTTAATTGTCCCGCAGCACCAACGCAACTAACACAAATAGCGCCCTGGCAAGATTCCATTCAGGTGGCCATATTCCCTGGCCTCGACACGGAGAGCATGGCAAACGAACTCCAAATATTTGACACACACACAAAACTGAACTTCTCAATTTGCAACAACGACTGCCAATCCAGAGGCGCCCGCGAGGAGGTTTATGGTAGACGTTTTCTACACGAAATCGGAAAATTAAGGGTTTTTTTTTTTATAAAAAAAAAGTAATTTTTTTTTATGCATTTAGCTTCTTTTATCTAAAAAATAACAGCCGAGAGCACTGCACTGATACGAAAGAAGAAAGAAGCAACATAATCATGCAAATTGTTTGGATTTTCCAAAACATAGCACCCCTTAACTCTAACATACAGTTTAAACTCAACCGCTAAAGCCTCGGACAATTTTTGGCATTATGTCGGAAGGAACCAAAATTTCTATTAAAATTTATGTATTCGTCCTTAGTACCAAGTACGGTGCCTAGAAACAGCCAAATTGTTGAAACAGGTAACATGCGCCTCATATCACTTTCAACGACCGTAGAACCTCCAGCTACCCCCCTCCAACCCATCTGCTGACAACATTGTATTCGCATAAGCCATAAGCTTTGCACCAGTACTTCATTAATAAAATCCAATGCAATAAATTAAAGTCAAGGAAGATCCTGCAAGGCGGAAAATGGAACGATTAGATTAAATATAACATTTGAGCATCGAGACTCTTGGCTAAAACCAAATATTTTTCCAGATATTCCGCAAAGACGCCCCAAAGCGACGTCGGCCTTTGCCTGCCTTTTAGGACATAATTTTGTGATTAATTAAAAGCAAAGGACGCAGAGCGCAATGGTGTTACAAATAAAGCTTGGAAGAGGAGTAGTCGAAAGCATTTTTGTGCGCTTAATATCTGAGCGCGATATTATCCGAATTTTCTGGCAATGGATTACGCGGTAATGGGATATAAATTGCCGATAATTAGGGCTCATGGGTCACAGTAGTTTGAGGCGAGGTAATACGAATGAGTCCTCCGAAGCAATCAACCGCCCATTGCCGCCAGTATGTGTTAATGCTTGATCAAATAACCGATTGTGAGGGTTACCGGTCGATGTAAATTAGATGATTTTCTATCAGAATTTTTCAAAGGTCTACTTGGAGCAAAAATGAGAAGGTTGTATGCCCTAATGAAACTATTGTAAAACAGATGAAAATTCAATTATCGTCCAGTAATATGACTCAACACCTGATAGGGCCAAATAATTAAACAACACAGAATATTCCACACCTAAGTCCATTGTCCCTTCATTTATTAATAAGAACACTACATCCGCAGGATATTAGGAATATTAACTGAAAATTGAACTGCAATTAAAGGTTCATCAGGGCTCGAACGAATCACTCAATTATTCCAAGGAGCCGTTCTCAGCCTTCAGAATTGCCACAAACATTTTATGGAATGTTCTGCGATTGGAAATTTCGTCCTTGACTACATTTGGCATTATTATTTCATAGTTTCTTTCATTTGCCTTCGATTACTTCATATTTGGCACGCAATCGCCAAAAAAGGAAAGAAAAAAATATTCCTTTAATGTATTTTTTATGGGCGCCGCTGTGGGTACGTGCCTTTGTAACCAATTTCCGTTTTTATTTGAATATTCAACAATTTTCTGACGCAAAGACGTCAGGACTACGGCTGCTTATACTGTTGTCAACGACCGTTCTACAAGCATGTCCCGACAACGAATTTAACAAGCAACAAGGAGTCGTTTTAAGGGAATATACCGAGGACAGAATGCTCTCAAGCTTCCGAGAAATTCATGTGGCACGTGAATGAAGAAGCAGGCTCCTGAACGCAATCGTTTAATATTTTCGGATATTTTTAATTCAGAAGTTCAAGTCTTGGGGTGTTGCTGTCGCTTGTGGCGTTACTGAGTTTTTGTTTTATTTACTTCAACTTGGACGGGTGACGGCGACGTGACGGTGGAGTTTATTTGCTCATATTGCGTGCAACAAATGTAAAGGTCGATTAAGAACGCTACTAACCATGAGGATATGATTAATTGAGTTACGGAAGGGTTTCCCTGCACACAAATGGGAAGAGAAATTATTGAAAGGAGTTCGTTATAGCTTCACTGGACTTCAGATTAACAGAAAAAATAATGGTATTTGATAGATTATTTCTATTGCATTTTACAAGAATTCTTTTAAATTGGTGTATTTATATAGAATTCGGTATGCCTTTTAATACAATTTTTTTTTAACTATGCCTAAAGTGACTGTCGGGCTGCACGGTAGCAGGATCAAATGCAGCCTTGTAGCTATGTTCTCGCAGTACCTCCCTGTTGTGGCCGTTGAAAACTTCCATTACGATTGAAGGCTGATCCACGGGTGGGAAATTGTAACTTGACAAGGATCATTGCTGCTGGTCAGGTTTTAAGGAACATACTGCCGAGACGGGATTTGAGAACAACTGTTTTATATACACCCTTTCCTGGTTGTTTCCATCTTCCATATGGTTTTGTTTACACGTCGTACAACCCCGGGGAAACAGGGTCAGAATTCACTGGACTTATCACAGTTCGAGGTCGACAACGAAGCTTCAGAGCAAATGCTCTGCGCGGAGCCGTGGAGAAAGGGAACCGGAAGGAAAAAAACGCCACGGTGCCGTAATTTTTATGGGGCCCGGAAACTTGAAACCAAGAAAGAAACTGCCATTGTCACAGGGTTGCGTATTATGCAAATTAGTCACCCTATGACAGGTAAACAAAACATTTCGCTCGTGATAGAACTTGAACTCGCCACCTCTAGAATAAGAGAACAACTACTCTACTCATCGAGCTACCACAGTTGTTTTCCTCAGAAGATAATTGAGCAGATATCAAGGTCCTCGTTAGATATTTCGACGACGTCCTGATGAGTGCTACAAAAGACAGTTGAGCTCTTTTAAAACGGAGATGAGAGTTGATCAACGCAACTCCTGGAGTAGTTTGTGCGTACACATTGAAGAGCCCGGAGAAGCATCCAGATTTCACAAACCCTTGTAGTCAAACTCATCTAACTAATCATCATCTATACTGGGGCGACCGGTAGCGCAGTGTGTTAAGGCATCAGTCTCATATTTGACTACCGGCGTTTCTTGTTCGTGTCCCGTCCACGACGACGTTCGTGGCCATGGATGTGCAGGAGGTGCATGCTGGCAATTACATTCTCCGAAACCAGTTTATGCCAACGAAACGCCAGCTTGACCAAATGGAACAGTTGACGCGTTGTGCCCCACCAGGGGTTAGGGCAATTGAGTAAACTCATCTATGGCTAGCTTTTTACAAAAGTCAGATGGGAAATGGACGTCTCTGAGCAGGAAGCAGTTGAGTTCTTCCTTGACCTGCATTTTCTCGGTAGCTTAATGGTTTTCTCGATCGAAGATAGCTTTACCCAACGGAAAGCGTCGTGTCTCTCCAAGGACCAATTCTGTAGGCAATCTTCAGTTTTGTATCTGCTGAATCTGCTGGACCCGACGGCATAGTTCCGGCCGATTTATAGCAGTTTTCAGACATTGTGTATCTTTTGTGAAAAGCCATCCTAACGATTAGCCTGAAGCCTGTCCATGTTCCTTGGGCCTGGACCGAAATATTGGTGGTATTCATCCCAAAACCGGGTAGGGTTTCCACAGTCTCTCTTACGCCATGCTAAAATTACTTGAGAGACTGAGTTACCTCCATTACGTCTTCTCTCCGCTTCGCAACATGCCTACTGAAAATCAGCGGACACGGCTCTAACACTATCTGTTCAATTAAAAAGTCTCTCGTTAATTGCCGATATCCCTTCAGAGCATGGACGCGTCAAAATATTGGCATTTCTATGCTTTGTTCACGTTTTGATAGCATATCTAATTTTCGGAAGTGCAGTTGCAAGCACGCGCCTCCTATCCGGGCCGTCTTTGTACTCACAAGTTAGGAGCACTGTGAGAGTTCTGTAAGTACCCACAGGAAATTTATGGTCGCGTCGAGATTTGAACTCCGAGTTTTAGGTTAGTATCGTAGAGCGATGACCGAAGGATCACGGCCACCGAGCGCGACTATAAATCTCTTGATCACAACGAATTCATCATGGTTGTTTTCCTCGCAATCGAGGACGCGTTCGATAATGTGTAACGGACGGTTTGGTGGGCATCCGAAGATGCCCGTGGGGACGGAGCCTTAGGTAGCATAACGACCGTGAAGGTCGGGCCGTGCCATCTGGCGAAGAAAAAGGCCTTTCAACGAGCTAATCAGCGGCCAGTGCTTGCTGTAGTTCAGTTCGGGAGATGTGGGCAGGGTTTTCGCCGCTCGTTGAAATTTCCTTTACGGTTGACGGACGGATCAGACGCCCACGCGGTGGCTCTTGGGTCCGGGTGTAATGGGACCCTCGGCCTCTGGTTTTGTACCCCCAACAGATCACTACTCATCATATGCTGCTTCGATCTGCCGGTGGAAGCGGCACTACCAGACCATAATATGGTTCATTACAAATAGACCCAGTGTGATTGTGAAGGCACTCTTGAGCCCGCACGTCAATCGGTTGCCCTGCAATCTAGTAAATAAGCTGTTAATATCTAGGCATATTTGCGTTACTCTGGTCACATCGTCTGTGAGTAGACATGTTTGCAGAGGGACGGAAAAACCCGGGTTCTACCAACAATGCAAAATTCCTCGGTCTCATCCTCACTGGACACACATCTACCCTCCTTTAGGAGACTGACTACAGGTTTCCGAAACATGTTTTTAATAGAAACCCTCTCTCTAATTGCCTTGACCCCTACAGGGGCATGGGCGCGTCAACATCTATAGAAAGACAAGCTCGGAGCACTGTGAGAGTTTAATTAGTACTCAAAGGCAATTTATGATTGCGCCGAGATTTGATCTCCGAGCTCTAAATTAGTATCGTAGAGCGGTGACTGAACGATCACGGCCACCGAACGCGACAATAGTAGAAGAAATATATTAATATAATACAATAGTAATAGAAACTACACCAGCCTTATTCCCTCTAGGAATCTTTGGGAAAAAAATGTACACTTAATGTCTGACTGACTGACTGGGGGGCAAAAGACCTTTTCCATAGTCCTCCGCGTGGGCCCCCTCTGGTAACAGCAGTGTATCAAATTGCTGACGGCCAAGTCTTAGCGATAAGACAGTTTGGAAAAAGGCAGATAGCTGTAGCTGAAGCAGCTACCTTCCGAGGCCATCCCCTGAATGGGGTTAAGCAATGTGCTGAAAACTCATCCTTGTAGAAACCACTTCACGTCAAGAAACCTGGAACAAAAGCTCGGATTGGACGGATCAACAACGACGACCACGCAAACGGCTAAAGGATTATTCTTTCGTATCCTGGAGTGTAGGCTCCCTGAACAAACAAGCGGCCGAGAAGGCCCTCCTCCAACAGGACGGAAAGTACAAACTGAGCATTACTGCAGTCCAGGAAACAAATTGGTTTGGCAGCGAGATCAATGACAAGAAATGGCACACAATTTTTACAAGTGGCAAACCATCGGGCCACAAGGAGTTTGGAATAGCATTTATAGTGAACAATCACCTCAAGCCACATATTAGTGACTCAAACCCATAAGTGAACGGCTATGTGCGATTCGCATTAAGACTCGATTCTTCAATCTCTGGCTGATCAATGTTCATGCCCCCACTGAAGTTAAAGAAGACGCAGTAAAAGGCGAGTTTTACGCCCGCCTTGAGACTCTCTTCGACTCACTTCTAAGAAACGACGTCAATTTGCTGCTGAGAGACAATAACGCGAAAGTCGGGAATATAAGTTGGCACCGAGGAACCACTGGTGGCCAGACTCTCCATGAAAAATGTAACGACAACGGCCAGCGACTTATTGACTTCGCCTGCAGCAGGAATCTAATCGTAAGCTCTACGTGTCTCCCGCATCGACGCAACCACAAGCAGACCTGGAAATCTCCAGACGCACATACCGTCAACCAAATTGATCACATCCTCATTTGCAAGAGATGGGCGTCTAGTGTGATGGATGTCTCCTCCTATCGAGGAGCAAACTGCGACTCAGATCATCACTTCGTGAAGACGACCTACAGATGTATTTTAGAATTTCCTCAATGAAATTTCCAATGAAGAATCAGCCCTCTCAAAATCTTTGCGGTTGATAAGCTTCTGAGCCATGCCACGGCGGTGGCATATACTACCGCCCTTGAGGAAAGACTATCGCTTATGCTACACATCAGCAACACAGGCGCCCATGGGTTCTGGGAAGAACTCAAGGGTACCATTAGGTATATCGCAGAGGAGATCGTGGGTGTATCCCACGAGCGCGAAATGACTGATTCGACGAAGAATGCAAAGATTCACTTGAAACGAAAAACGAGGCCTACAGACAATGGACTCAACGAGAAACCAAAGCTAGAAGAGAAACATATGACGGGCTAGGGCGAATATCGAATAGAATAATTAGACGTAAGAAACGTAAATACTTCGACTAGCAGTTGCTGAATATAAATGAAAACTTAGCAAATAGGAACACCAAACAAGCGTACAAACTAGTAAATACAATTAAGAACGGCTACCAACCTAGGACTAGCCTTCGTAAGGGCAAGGATGGAAACATCATCAGCAAAACCGATGGCATTAAAAAAACGATGGGCCTCTTATTTTGAAGAGGTTCTGAACCTACAATCGAACATCCCCACACAAGAAACTCTCGACAAAATTGTTGATCTAGGCCCACCCATACAGCCACCGACAGTAGAGAAATTCGATCTCGCGCTGCGATCACTACAACGATTCCAGATGAATTGCTAAAATTCGGTGCAACGGGTCTAGCTAATGCCAATTACTCCTGCGAGTATGGGAAGACGAGGTGATCCCAGATGACTGGCGCAGAAGCATCATCTGTCCAATTCACAAAACGGGAGATAAACTGTGGTGTGAGAATTATAGGGGCATATCACTAGATAGTATGTCCTATAAAATTTTGACGAAAATTCTGAAAAATTGAGTAAAACTGTAAGAATCATTGGCGAATATCAAAGTGGTTTCAGCCCTGGTCGCTCCACAGCCGACCAGCTCTTTACGGTTCAACTGATACTCCAGAGGCGCTGGGAATACAACGTACACGTATACCAAATCTTTGTCGACTTCAAGCAGGCATACGACAGTATCGATGGTGGAGAACTGTACAACATCATGCTGCAATTGGGTATACCGGCAAAATTAGTGCGACGGATAAAGATGACGATGACCAACTCCATCTCAGAGGTCAGGATCCATCATACACTTTCTGATCTATTTGAAAAACGCACTGGTCTGAAACAGGGCTGATGGACTTGCACCGACGCTCTTCACCCTTGCAGTGGAATACGCTATTCGGGCTATGAATATAGGTTGTCCAAGACGCTACTCATTAATTCGACACAATTAGCAGCGTACGCCGATGACATCAACATGACGTCGAGAAGATTAGCCGACGCAGAAAAAGAAAAGGAAAGAAGTTGGACTACGTATGTATCAACGAGGGTAAAACTAAAATAATGATTCAATCGACGACAAGGACACCTGCACAATCGAGCATCAACTTGGGAGACCTCAACGTCGAGTTCGTGAACAACTTCATTTACCTGGGTTGCAACTTGTCAAGAGACGCCAACGAAACTGACGGAATCAAGCGTCGGATGCATTTACCTAATAAGACTTTTTTCTCGGTTCTCCCCATAAGTGGATGTTCACACTGCATGCGATGCCGAGCCGAGCCGGGTCGAGCGATGCGATGAGGTGGGTGTTCACATTGCACGCCGTGCGATGCCGAGCCAAACGATGGCTTGCGATGCAAAGATGATCCGAGCAATGGCTTGCGATGCAAAGATGATCCGGGATGTTCACTGCACGCAATGATGGAGAGTAGAGACCAATTTAGTTCAAGAAATAGATCATGTCGTTTGGGCTTGACCCAGTAAATTTATTTCTGTTTCAAAACAGTGCTCTAAAAATGGAAGGGCGTCGCCATTGGGTGCATCCCATTAATGAAGAAAGGCCCAGTGTTGGTGAATTTCATCAGCTCTTCCGCGACCTCAGACGAGAGGTTTCACAAGCGGATTGAGCAGCGGCGCACCGCTCTGTATAAGCGCAAAAATCGGCAGCCGCGGCGGCTTTAGGACGATGAATGTATAAACCACTCGACTCGCCGTTGCGGCCACCGCCGCGGTTTGTGGAGCGGCGAGATTGCATTTGAACTTAGTGTAAGAGCCGGTACACATGGACGTCCAAATGACGCCGGACGCCTCGTCACTTAAGCTCCTCCCTCTTTGTACCTATCTGCATTTCAATTCACATGATGCGATAGGACACTGCGTCACTCTGTATTATATAAGCCGGGCCACATAATATCGAACCTGAATTTACAATTTATGTTATTTTTAGTTTTAAATAAACTGTTTTTTGGCCATAACTTCTCAAATATAAGGAATATCGCATTTTTAACACCATTTTCACCCCCCTCACAAACCCCCGTCCGAGCAGAGAGCTCTCTCCCCACCATTTTTTTTTTTCAAAATTAATTGTAATTGTAGTAGTCACGATCAACGATTAACAATTAATTAATTGGCACTTAAAAGTGATCCTCAAGCGAATGGTTTAAGAAACATCATACAAATCAGACATTGTGACCGTGTCCGTGTTCCGGGTTCGAATGTATGTGGGCCGGCTTATTAAAAATTGATATGCGGACGCGTGAAATGACGCAGATAGGAGCAGAAACCAGCGTCATCCCAGATAGCTACCGCGGCGGCAAAATGCCGCCGATAGCTATCGGATAGCTATCTGCGGCCATGTGCATCGCTTCATTGCCCCTAATGTATTTCTTCCTAACCGATTGAAAGTGACGCAGCGTCAGGCGTCATTTGGACGTCCATGTGCACCGGCACTAAATATGTAAACCGCAGTTTCTGCTCTATGACTTTATACGCAGCTGCTCAAACCGCTTGTGAAACCACGCCTTCTAAACGCGACCTTATTACGGTGGTAATAACCTTTCATTTGAGCCATACTGAATCAAAACCGGAGTCCAAAGCGTATATACCTTAGACTTGTACAGACCTAGTTGTGATACCAAAACTTCCAACTGGCAACGGCAGTTGCATTAAAAGTGAATTTTCCATAAGGTCAGTTTGAGCTGTGGGCGTGGATCCAATGAAAAGTTTTATCGTTCATCCATTCGAATTTTGGATATTTATGTACATTTGAACTAACGTTTACAGAGAAGGTTGCCGTTCATTCAATAGGATCTTGCCCATTCTCAAAATCAACTAACCAGCCTACACTATAAATATTTGTCGCATTTTGCAAGTCGCTAGCATCATTGCATCGAAAGTTATCGCTCATTTGACGTTTCATTTGTAGGGGACGTAGGGGTTGTTTGGGTCGGATCTTGCCCATTTTCAATACCAACCAACAAGATCATGCTACAAACATTTGACCAAAATTTCAAGTTTCTAACTTCATTCTATCGAAAGTTATCGTGCAAACGGACAGACAGACAGACAGATATGGCTAAATCGAATCAGGAGATGACCCTCATAATTTCCATGTATATAGGTAGACTGCCACACCGCCGCACCTAAAAGTCTAGGGTATAAAAGTAGACATACATGCATTTCTTTCAGTGTCATCTTACATCAAATATTACTTTACAGCTCGTACTTGCACCATACTGGCTCCATGGAGCTTCACATCGCAAAGCCCATAAACTCCATCGCAAAGCCCATTAAATTCCATCGCAAAAAATCAGCAGCCGGTACTCGCACGAAAAAGCAAAATAGTTTGTGAAAACATCGGGCCATCGCTCGGCTCGTCATTGCATCGCGCGCAGTGTGTACACTCAAAGCGTGATTCCATTTAAAATTGAAGACGTTCCATTTTCTTGCTTTAAAAGCTTGTAATCGCATTGCATCGCACAACCCGGCTCGGCTCGGCATCGCTCGCAGTGTGAACATTCACTAATGAAATCGAAGCAAGTGGCCTGAAACACGAAGCTCCGCGTGTACAAAGTCATTATGCGACCAGTTCTATGCTATGGCTGCGAAGCACGTACCGTAACTCAAGCCTCCGGAAACATGGTAGACACATTTGAACGTAATGTTCTGCGGCGAATTTTCGGGGCTGGTTGCGATCGAGACGGATGGCGCATCCAGTACAACCATGAGTTGTATGAACTGTACACTGAGCTGGAAGTATCGAAAATCGTTAAACTACAACGATTTCAATGGTAGGCCATGCGCAGCGAATAGACGATGATCGGATGCCAAAGAAAGTAATGAAAGTACAACGAGTTGACGGAGCGAAACTGCGAGAACGACCGAGCGCTCGTTGGGAGAGCTTAGTATATTCGGACGCCGCGCAGCTACTGGGCTTCCAAAATTGGAGGACGCGGTCAGGTGGCCGAGCTAATTGGAGGACAACGATCCAAGCGGCCAAGGCCCGAAGACGGGTAGTCGCGCTACGACGATGATGATGATGAAATCAAATCGAAGTCTGGCCAAAACCAAATAAAAGGCTCTACAGTGATAATAGAGTAAGAGTGCTTGTCAATAACACCAAATGCATACAGTTAGTAGCGAAACTTTCCACCTCAGCCGGAGCTGATGTGGAAGTTATATGACCCACCGTTCCGGGGCTAATTTATACCCCACCTTTCTGAGAATATTCTATTTAATGCTAGTGAGCGTAGCTTCTTATTCATGGCAGTTGTTTGGAAGTCAAGCAATTTAAACCATTCATTCCTGTACAACACAATATTCTTTCATTACATCTACTTTAAAATTCCGTTGTATTTCAGGTTCGATTTTTTGACATTTAATTGTGTTTTCCAGCCATCACGACAACGTTAATAACGCATAAGTAGAATGCATCGGAGCGAATGAACAACGCGATAAATATCTTCGTATCGAATTAACAGACTTTACCAATTCGTGCCTGAACAGCACGACAATGAAGGGAGATTGCATGACAGATAGAACGGATAGTGTGACGAACATTTTTACTGTCGAATAGTTATTATTAATGGCGGACTTGTTGCCAGTTCCACGAAGAAGTGCTTCAGGGCTTGAATGGCAGGTTGAACGTAATCAACGTGTATTTGCCACGAAGGCCGCTTGTCGATGTGTCAACTTGAATAAAAGAAGAGGCAGGAGCACGACACCTGTGGAGCATAATAAGCCACTGCCACTCAACCAATACATTTTTTATGGGGCTTCATGAAAGTTGATAAGAGTCAATTGAAAACTACGAGTATGAAGGATTCGTCAATACGCTTATGTTGTAAATTTATTCATTGGAGCATGATTGCAATTGCATTTTACAACAACGTCAGATTTGCATAGAAGTTCTCGTATGTGTGCAATATTTGCCACATGTGGCTATAAACAGCGCGAACAGAAGTGCACATATTTTTGCGTTTTTTTTACTGTGGGCTGTGTCTCAGTATTAGCTCAATGTATTGTAACGAGCTAGACCTTCAATCTACCTCCTCTCATTCCACAAATGCATTGCCAAACATAATTTTAGCGGTTATTTTCGTAATGTCAACAATAATTTCTCTAGCGAGACTTCTAACCCGCCCTCGGTTCATATTAAAACTTCAAGACACGTCCCAACATAGCCAGGACCTTCATCTTTTTTTTCCCAAGTTTGCTACACGGCAAGTGTCATAGTGGAAGTCTGAAAAACTCCCGACACGACGACAAATGCAAGAGAAGGCCAAATGGCTTGAAAAAAGGACTACGCCGTCGAGAGGAGGGAAAATTTGAATTTGAAATGCAAACTTGTGCTGTGGCGGCCAATTTGCATACTGCGGCATCAGGCTCAGGATGTTTAAATTACTCGCAAAAATATTATCCTGACTAGGGCAATTATTATCATTTTCGAGAATTACATTTCGAGCAGCAGTACTTTATGCCGTCTCGCCTTTTTCCCTGCACTTCTAAACACTAACCGGGTGCAGGGCCAAATGCATTTGATTGTGAAAAGGCGTATTGTAGTCTGTCGGAGCTGCGAGAAGCGGGAAGGAGTCATCATGCACTCCGGCTACTAGCACCTAGTGCAATGCCGTGCAGTGCACATGCAATGCACTTTTTCCGATCGGCAGTGTATTGTGTGTTGGGGTTCCCTTTTTTTGAAGTTTCTGCTTTTCATTTCGGGTTCGCGAGTTGTGGAAATGATGTGCAACACGCTATACGTCAATGCCATTAGGAGAAATAATTTCATTCACTTATGCAACAAAGCACTGCATACGAGACCTCTATAATTTTGTTTAGGAATGGGCATCCCTTTCTACTGATTTCATGCATAAATTGAAATACTAAGTATTGTATGATGAGTTTGTATTGAAACTCGAAATTGCTTTGAATTTACTCCGAACTTGCTGCATTGCTATTGTTTGACAGGGCAATTTCGAACAAACACCTCGCGAAATTGAAACCATGAAATATGAAATTAAATTCAAAGTTATTTCTAATTTTGCTGTATATTGTCCCTTACTACTTTAAGGCCCGTTTTCTCAATGTCTGGTTAAACTGCCAATTAACCTTAGCGCATGCAACGCTCAAAATATGATAATGCAGTCGAAAGCTCAGCTAATACGGTAGAAAATCAGCTGATTTTCCTGGCGGAATTCTGCCACCTGTTCAATTCTATTCTACGTCTGTGCCACCTTTCAGCATTATTTTGTGGCTGAGTCGGTTTCAGATCCATTTCCTTCGAATGAATATCCAGAACTCTGTTCCTTGTGACCAGTTTAATTGTCTCATTTGAATGTGCGAACGTAAACAGTTCTAGCTGTCAAAATCTCAGCATCCCGTATCAGCTGTTTGGAATTATTGTCCGATAAATTCTTAACAGGAAGATTAGTGCCGTTTGGCTTTTATCTACAGGATAAGATTTAACTAGAATTGAGAAAACAGCCGCAAGGCTCCCAAGATCGGTTCTTGTTGTAGCGGCGCTTCGGGCTCCGATAGCTGTGTGTGTCACAAATTCTGAATACGAGGGTTGTCTTTTACGTATTTCATATATGCCATCATCCAGGCAATTAGAGAGATATAGGGATAAATTAAAACAATGGCTGTGTTCAAAAAAAAAAATCGCTGAGTCCGCGCTTCACAATTGCTGACCAGCACATTGTGATTATTTTCGTGTTTTAGAAACGGCATGCCGGCATTTGTCAAATGCCATGTTCAGTTTGGGATTTGACAGAAAACTAGAAATTTCTTACTAGGATGGGTCCCAGGTGACACACAAGATACGGTATCAACTTTTTTTCCAACAATAAGGTTCAACAATTACGATAAAAACACGATTATCACCCATAAACAACACAACCGAGGTTAGAATCGGAGTTTGACAATTGTAGCAAATGTCGCTGTGCCAGACAAGAGACAAAATTTTATGCTGACCAAAAGTGAAATCGCTTGCCCTCAGCGCTTAGCTCAGCGCACGGGTTTCTACGATAAATCATCATGCAGCACTAATCGCTTCTAGGTGCTGACTCAGCGCTGGCGTTTTTGGAACGCAGTCAATATATAGGTTTTAAAATCTTAATTGTTTTTCGAAGTATTTCGTACGAATATTAATGCACTTTTGCATGCGTTCGAACCAACTCTGAAAGTATTATAGTTATTCCACTCGTTTGTTGATGTAGTAAAAAATTGCGTTTCTGAAGGCTTCAACTGCTTCTTCTGGCAACTGGAACATTTGACCACGCAGTCTGTTCGGAAAGGTAAAGAAATCGTTGGGGCTTAGGTCGGGACTGTACGGAGAATGGTTTTACAATTCGACGTTTTCTTGCTTTAAAGATTCAATTGTCCTGCGAGCTGTGTGCGAACTTGCATTTTCTTGTTGGAGGATGATTCGTCGTTCGGGGTTGGTTTTTCGAAGCTTATCGATGACTTCTGGCAAACAAATGGTTATACCAATCGGCAGTGATTGTTCTTTGATATTGCGGAGGAATGGTTTCTACCTGATCTGCTTTACAGACAAATGTCGCAATCATCTTTTTGGAGACACTTCGGAAATGGATGATTTTTGTCGGCTTTTCTTCATTTTGGAACACCCAAACAGACGACTGGCGTTTATTTTCGGGTTCATAAAAGTAAATCCACGATTAATCACCACTGACGATGCTGTACACGTTTTTGGAGTTTCCTGTGTGAAGCAGTCTAGAGTTTTTTGACGGGAAACTATTTTTGTTTACACGCATTACATTCTTCATACAAAATTTGTTGAACTGGGGTCTTCGAAATCCCCAATGATGCCTCAATCTGGCGATATGTCACATGTCGATCTTCCATGATGAGCTTGCGCACAGCATCGACTGGACAGTTAAAGATGTGCTCAAAATCGTGTGGAGTGAGGTCACATATTGGGCAAAAACTTATGATGTCACTGTCGATGCGGGACAGGTATGAGTTTAGACTGAGTTCAGACGCGAGAATCAGCCAAAACGAAGTTGAGCCAACCTAGTTCTGGTTACTCTGGTTGGTTGGCTAAAGTTGTGGCAGAACCACCAAAAAGGGAGGAACATCCAATTAGCGCTGTTTTACGCCGCTTTCAAGCCACAAGCCTAGTACGAAGTTAAATCCGTCTAGGGGGTTAATTGGGGCACTACCTTAGATTCACCCTGTGGAATTTAGAAGTATCTCGACTATACCCTTACAGGAGATCTCTGTTACGGTACCGCGTCCTAGCTAGTACTGGACATTTACAAAGAAAGTATACCAGAGTTTACTTCTCCGCACTATGCTTGCAACTACGACAGCACACGTAGCAGGGAATACCAAGTCTGGATGCGTGCTCTCCCACTGGCAAGTGACCCGTCGTAACCGCACCAGTCCTGGCCACCTCTGGACGGGTTCTATTCAGAAAGCCATTAATTTTTTGTGTAACTAATGTGTAATCCTATAGTCAAGAATGGACATCTTCTCCTCGAGGTGATGGACGCCCTTAGTGCGCCTCATCTATTGTTAGCTAAGTTTCCGAGTATATAAGATTTTTTTTCCTAAGGCGGGCAAAATTTCCCCCTTACTCACGGTCACTGCTTAGAATCTGCCAAGAGCAGAGTTCATTTTCTGCTATACACCTGTGACCAGGAATCCAGAGGAGGGTCACTCTGTGAAGGATAGCCAGAGCGTTCTACTCTTGATGGTACTATTTTATTATTTCTGATGACACTGTCGCCGCCTCTGGGACCATTATGGTGGCCTGGCTATCCGTGAAAATTTCGATATCGCCTCAACATCCGGAAGGCCTCTCTAATTGCCACGACTTCCGGCTGAAGTACACTAGCAAAACCAGGGAGGTGGAACGAATTAGCTCTAGAGAGTCGGGGTTCATCTGAAGATATGGTATGTGCTCGTGCATTCAATACCTTATGTTTTAGTTCCACGGTCGAAGAAAGCTCCTCCCCATTGTATAGCGCTTTAATGACCGACTTATAGTTGGCGTTATCAAAGACAACTCTCTTGCACATTTCGACTTCCCTTTCACGGTCCCTTATGTTGCGTCTATTGTGACGTGGCGGTGGGACTTTGTCCATAAGGCTGGACATAGGATGGCCACTCCGAAAACAGCCAACCAGATACAGCTTGATGAGAAGAGTGTTGTGGCTTTTAAAGGGCATCTCTTTGGTTTCATGATGCGACGACATCAGGAGGCGGCCTGTGACAGTTCTAAGAGAAGTGGTCTGACAGATCTGTATATTTGTATATTGTCGTTCAAAAAAGGCGGTGCATTTTTTTTGTCAATTAAAAGACTTGTGGGTTAATTATGGAAATGATTTTAAAAGAAAGTACAGTCGATGCCATTAATTATGGAATACGATATCGTTCAAATATCCGCCGCGGAAGCGCTGGCACGAGGGAATACGCTGGACCCAATTTTCCATGACTCGAGCACACAAATCGGCCGAAATACCAGGAATTCCGCGTTTGGTGTTGGTCTGCAGCTCTTCTAACGTTGCTGATTTATTGGCATACACCAGCTATTTAATGTATCCCCAAAGAAAAAAGTCCAAAGGAGTTAAATCGCACGAACGAGGCGGTAATTCTCGAGGACCGTTGCGTGAGATAACTCATCCGCCGAACTTGGTATTCAATAATTCGATTGTATCGTACGCTGTATGGCACGTTGCGTGCTATTGGAACCACATATCGACCAAGTCTATAGTGTCGAGCTGGTCCCAAAAATACTCCGATATCATTGCCCTGTAGCGATTGCCGTTGACAGTTAATTTTTTCGGATAAAGTTGTGTCTCGTCAACGCCATCTAGATAGACAGGCCTGCGCTCAGCTGATCGTTACGTCATTATTTGCTTCGTCAAGACAGTGACTGCACACGACGATGTCCCCGGCACGACATATGTTTACAATTGGAATTGCGCCGGACAGCATTTTAGTCCTCGAAAAACACACTTTCTGGACACTTGCACCAATTTGGTCGAATCCGCAGCCCCGGAAATCAGTCGCAGAGTATCGTGGAACAGTTCACACTCGACAAAATACATCTTTTGACCACACGACACACTTTCATCGCGCACGTGTTTGTTTTCCCGGATCACTAGATGAAATTTTGCTAACAAATAAACACTGAACGCGGAAAACGAAAACTTAACACGAACAAATACACAAATACCGGGGACTCGCCGCCATCAGTCGCCGACCACTGGATTGTGGATACGATGGCGTCATCACAGGAAATAATTGCGTAATTTAGCCGTCAAAACCAGCTGAGCGCAGGCTTGTATATCTAGATGGCGCTGGTCTCGTGCATCACTTCAGGCTGCTCACTCGACCAAATGCGGCTATTTTGTTTGTTGACAAAACCATCGAGGCAGAAGTGAGCTTTATCCGAAAAGATGATTTTCTCGTGTAAACGTGCGCAATGTAGTCGCGATAGAACGTGAGCTTTATTGAAAAAGTTTAATAATTTGGAAACATTGTTGAAACGTGTAAATCTCCGTGGTTAAATGGCATAGTCTGACGCTTCAATATGTCGAAAAATTGCGAAACCAACTTCACTCCTATTCGAGAAATGTCAAAAACAAAATGCGTCGACCCTATTGTAAAATTCTATATATCTTTCCACTGAGTGTGCATGAATTATCTGACCAGATGGAAGCCATGCAGTTAGCCACAGTTCTCCTGGTGGACTTATATGTCGTGAGTAGGGTCTCCTTATCTTTTGCCTAGAAACTGTCAGCTAAAGCTTTGAGGACTTTGGTCCTGCTTCTCACCCTGTCACAAATGGTTGATGTATGATCCGAGGAGGTGACCATGCTATCAAGGGTGGCAAAGATAATTCTTCGGGGGTTAAGTGTGGGAATAGTTTGACCATCTACTACGATATCCAGTTGCAGCCTTAGTTCCTTGATCCAGGTGGTAAACAAAGTAGTAGAAGATTTCGTCGCTGAGAGAGTAAGATATTTACTAATGACGAAAGTATTGAGATCTTCGAGATAGTTATTTATCTGTTGGCACATTTTGGTGCTGTCATTGCCGGTTGCCGAAACTAAGCAGTCGTCAGTGTAATTGACGATTTCTAGTCCGTCAGGTCACATCGGGGCAATCGGCTTAATTATTCTCTATGGAAGTGATAAACCACAGATATCAGACAAAGGAAACGAGTGACTGGCAGTGTCTAAGGGCTATGACAAGCCTGAAGTCAGTACAATTTATCGTCCACATGAACTTGACAACTATGGATTCTTTGCTGCCAGATATATATACGTCACCGACAAATTCTGTAACGTTGAGATCGTTGCCTGTTGCACTCGCTACGCAGTTAACAATTTCCAGTAAATTTTCGTGTTTAATTTCGGGGATGCCGTTCAATGTTACGTTTCTGGATCTCAGCTGATGTATTATACAAGCTCCTTGTTGTCACTCTTAAGTTTCTCAATGTCGCTTTTCAAGGTGGTGTTTTCGGCTTTTAAATCAGATACCTCTTTTATAAGTTCGGTGATTTTGTTGAAATAAGAATCGAACTTTTCGGACATTTCACTTCATTCAATTTCTTGTTATGTTCACTATATTTTTGTTCAAACTCTGTTTGGAAATTGTTCATTGCTTTTTTCATCATTTGTTCAGATTCAGGTGATTTTTCCTGGGCTTTTAGCTGCTTACACTGATCGGACTTTCACCTCTCACGTTTTTGGCCGAAATTTATGGGTATTTGCTGCAGTTTTCACGCTCATACAATGCGAATGGTAAAGTTCTTACAGACGGTGCACATTATTACGTCCTTTGGCCGCCGGAGCTACCTTCGCATAGATCACAGCCACAATTTTTACGGAAACACAATGTTATTAAGAGATTTTTTGATATATTTAAAAAGAACAATTCAATGTGCCTATACACTTCAACTGTCACACCTTTGCTTTGTCTGTCTGTCTGTCCATCTGTTTCTATGCAAGTCTCTCAGTTTTAAAGCTACTGAGCTGAAATATTTTGCAAAGCGTTGCTTCTATTGCACGCTATATATGGGTGGACCAAATATAAGTTTCTTTCTAAAAATGCGATAAAATGAACAAAATTATTATTTTTCCATGTATTATAGCTTCATTAGTAAGAGCAAACATTCCCATTAATGATGAAACACAACTTCGTTCAATTGGCTGCCTCGGCTGGCTTCGCAGTAGCGCATTCTGTCATTCCAATTTTCCAAGACCGGGCTGTAGCTCACGGGTTGGTTGGATGATATTGACCTTAAGTGCTTGAATCGTTTTTGGATTGTTGGCATAACATCGATCCTTCACGGTTCCCCAGAAAAAAAAGTCCAAAGGGGTCAAATCGCAGCTCCGAGGCGGCCAATTGACATCGCCAAGACGGCTGATAACACGATATGGGAATTTGCTGCGTAAAAGACCGATTGTGGCATGGGCTGTGTGGCATGGCGCGCCATCCTGCATGAACCAGAGGTCGTCCAAATCCATGTCTTCAATTTCAGTAAAAATCGATCGATGGAGAGTTGATGTTCGTGGAGTGAGTCTCACACTCCGTGGAGTGAGTCTCACACTCTCGCCTACAGCAGCCACACTCTCGTCTGTGCACACCGTACGACGACGGGGATCATGAGTGTTGTCTACTAGCATGCCAGTCTCACGAACGTTTTGCACAAACTTGATTACAGCAGGAGCGGTGGGTGCTTCATTTCGGCCAAAACTTCTTTTCAAAAAACGCACTGTTTGGGCTACGAAGCAAACAAGTTTCCAATATTTCCCAACGTTGTTCAGATTTCGAGCGGAAAACAGCTTTCACTTTCAAAATAGCCTATGATTTAAAAAGAAACCACTAGATGGCCTACCCTGTATTGTTCAGCTTGACTGTAAATCAAGATCCTTTTTTTACAGATCGATTAAATGATTCTATCCTAGGAATCGCATCCCATAAACATTGTATCTTTTCCGGGACATTTCATCAAAATCTCCTGCAGTCGAAAGCCTTATATGTACTATGCAACATACTTCCTCCTTTTTTGTGAACTTCCGATTGCCACTAACGACAGGATAAAACGATCGAATCCTCTCATGCCAGTCCAAAGGGAATGAGAATCGCGTGACATGTCACAATAATGAGCCAAAACAGATTTCCACAGAAAGAAAAAAAAAACGAACTTTTCGCAAAGTAATTTCAAGAAAATGGCAAAGAAATAAAATACACATTCTGATTCCTGCATTGGACAACGAAATCTTTTCAGCGATAGTTTACGATGCCTTCTCCATAAAAAAAAAAGTTGAAAGAATAAAAACTTTGTTACAACTGCACAGAAAAAAAGGAAGCAACTTTTGCAACGACACTTTCGGGTGTATGGGGGTGACGCAAACTCATAGGACAATAGGACGACATGTTGCTTTCCAGGACGTGTAACTTTTTTCTACGCTAAACGAGACACCGGGGGAATACACTATCATTAGTGTTATTTTTTTGAATGGGACACTTGTCTGATTTTGCTGGAGTATCTGTAAATATGAAACTTTAATATATGTGTATCATATTCGTCATCATGATATCTTTTCCACCTTGCGGGGAAACATCGTTCGCCAGCGCATATCGTTATTTCTTATGCGCTCTTTTTATGCAAAAAAATAGAGAAACTTTTTTGTGGTTAATTAGCGCTTCATTTGCTATTCAGTCTCGGTCATTAAGGACTTCCTTGTCAGTGACTTCTTTTTTCCCATCATTTCCTTAGCCAGCAATGTGACCGAAGAATTGAAGATGCTGTTTGTAAAGTAGCTGGAATTTTCCTTCTTCATTTCACATTATTCGAGAATGATTCAGCGAAATTCTGTTGTGGAAATTCGTAATTACTGGTAGCCTGTGTATAGTTGTATGGCGAAAGAAAACTTGTTGAAAATATCAACACAAGAAGTTTGCCCATCTAAAGAGGAATTGGAACTGTCCAGTTCATTGAAATTAATTATTACTTTTTGTTCGGAGTGCAATAATTTTTAAGCAGATGGAGAACGAATATTTGGGCAAATTGAAAATTCAAAGAACTAGTCTGCACAGTGTAATCGGAAGTTTTCTGTTCGGAGTGTCTCAAGGAAATGAGAAATGTTTGTTTGTCTAAGTTTGACAAATAAGCTTAATTTAGAGCATTGCAACTACTATTAAATCCGCAAGAAGCTTTTTAGGGTTTTGTAGTAAAAACAAAACCCTTATGAAATCGGTCAAATATCTGTCTGTCCGTCTGTCCATGGAATATCTCACGAGCGCCTGGAGCTACATACATTAAATTTTGTAGGAATGTGTAGAATTACTATAATTCATCGGAGAAAGCGAATCGTCGTAATAGGTCAACTTTAAGGGGAGGTCCCCATAGAGGGGAAATGAAGGTCGAAATTTTTTTTTCGTTTGGTATAGGCAAGTGGGGTATCATAAGAAAGGTACCGTCGTATACATTCCATTTTTGGATTTTTTTTTCAAATTTGAAGAAACGGGAAAAGAGGGAGAGGGGAAAATATGCCATCCGAGTTAGCCCCCTCCCTTGCATTTTGAGACCGTTATATATAGAAATATGAAAATTTACAGAAAAGCGCCATTTTACTAGCGTAGAAAACCTATATTTATAGAATTTTGAAATTTCATCAGAAAAGGTTAATAGTAGTACATTTCTATAGTTGCAGTTAGCACACCCCTGCACCCCTTAAGCGCACCTGAGGTCAAAAATATTGATAGCCAATGATAACCAACATCATAGGCAATAATACCTCCAAGTTTCATTACAATCACATAATATTTAATAATAGTACATTCATTTAAATTTTGAGATTTTGATGCCATTCATACATAGGCTACATACTGGTACTGCATACTTGAATATTGTTTATTGTTTTTCGTAAAGTGAATTGGAGTTAACCATTTCTAAAAGGGCGGAGATTGGTGGTATGGGAGTGGGAGGGGAGAGAAGTTTAAGGGGGGAGGTAGGTTGCTGCTTTAAGGGGAGGTCCCCATAGAGGGGAAATTAAGGTCAACATTTTTTTTCATCTGATATGTGCAAGTGGGGTATCATGAGAAAGGTACTACCGAGTACATTCCATTTTTGGCGTCTTCATCAAATTCGAAGAAAGGGGAAAAGAGGCAGAGGGGAAAATATGAGATCATATTGTAATTTGTCCCACCCCCTTACCATTTCGAGACCGTTACACTTAGAAATATGAAAACATACAGGAAGATGGCTTTTAACTAGCACAGAAAACAGAAATTATGGAATTTTGATATCTTCTCAAAATAGGTTACTAATAGTATATTATATAGTTACAGTTAGCACACCCCTGCATTTCTCAAACTCATCCGAGGTCGAAAATATTGATGGTATACTGGTCGCTGACTCTATTCTCTATAATTATTCAAACAATTTATTTTCAATATTTTTTATGCAAACTTACAATTTGCAATATTATCTTAACATGAATGGTTAAGCTTCTCCAAGAGTAGGACAGTTCATCTCCTATTGGCATGGGACACTACCAAACCCTCGGATTGCGGGCGTAGCCCTCTATTTTCCGGTTTCATGTATACTAATTGCCGTAGCCCCTCCAATAGGGCATTGGTGCGCCAACATTTCTACCAATGACTTGCTGACGTTTCGCTAGCAATAATTTCGGATGCTGCAGTTGCTAGCATGCACCTCCTATACGTATGCTGTCTTTAACTGACAAGTTTGGAACGCCATCCGAGTTCTTATGGTACCCACAGGTGGATTTTTTCTGTATTTTATTAACGCATCGGTAAATGGAACGCTGAACTCTAGATTTAAGCGTCGGAATAGCAGAGTGGCTACCGAGCAGGTTCTGCTTTTTGGCCTGTCCCCCATGTTCATATGATGGACGGGCATATGGAATGATCTATGATGTGCGTTTTTGGGTTTCTGTATTGTTTTACGGTGGACATCATAGCTCGCGACAGATTCATCTGAAATTAAAAATCAAAATGTATTTGTTAACCTTTATGTCTACACCCAAACAGTTTCGTTTCGAGCCATACCATACACACAGGAGATGTTTCTCGAGGTAACCCTGGAAGGTTGTTTTCTTTTTTGAATTTTCAATTTTACGTAGCACTTGGATGCCAGAAGACAGATTTTCGCTTAAAAAAAAATGGTTAATTTGTTATTGCAAAATTAATAATTACCTATATATAAACAACAAGCTTCCAGAAGTACCTGCAAATTATGTGAAGAAGTGCTGTGCAAAATTTCAGAACGATTGGTCCAGAAGATTTTGAGTTATGGCGTACACGGACTTCAAAAATAACAAGTTTTGGAAAAACGCTTTAAAGTCGAGCATGTATAGAAACCCGGCTTCGGGCAACAGACGCTCAAATACTCATAACATCGTCAAATTTGCTCCGATCGACTTGAAAATTTGACACAGTATTCTTTAAATATTATGTATTCATTTAAAAAATTAGAAAAAATGATAAAAAAAGTTTAAATACTTTACCCCACTCGTAAGGGTGCGCTTTTGTTGGAGCTTGAATAAACGACACAAGCAGCCTTTAAAGTGAAGCTATGGAAATTTACTCGTCCTAATACATAGAGCTGTTTATAACAGCTCTATATGAAAGCACAAATTCATTTCCATTTCTTCACTATCAGCGCAGATCTCTGAATGGTGGCAGTAAATTTGGCCATCTCTCTCTGGTTCCTGTTAACCCCTTGTGGGGCATAGCTGACTTTCCACCTCGTCCTGGTCGCCGCCATCGCCTTCAGCTCACTTCACGACTTGCCTAATGAGGCAATCTCGCTCTCATCTGATCTTCTCCAGGTGCTACTAGGTCGTCCAACACGGCGACTTGCGTTGCTTCCCTGCGGGTTCCAATCGAGAGCCTATTGAGCAATGTTGTTCGGCTCTTTCGGAGAGTGTGACCTTTCCATTGCCACTTTCGTCTTTTAATGGAAGTTGGAGTGTCTATCCTGTCCTGACCAGCAATAGTAAGGAGGTCGTCGTAAGGAATGACCTTCAGCCACCGTATGTGTGGGATGCGCCGTAGACACTGGTTCACATAAGCTTGCAATCTAGTTGCTATCTTGTTGGTCACCTTCTTAGTTGAAGCATCGATTTAATGTTGGTTTCGAAGATCCTGAGCTTGGTGCGTCTGGAAATGGTGTTGTTTTGCCAGAAAGGAGTCAAACTGAAAAAAGCTGCCCGAGCTTTATTGGTGCGGGACTGTACATAAGCATCCGCTCCCCCATCTGCTGTAACTATGCTTCCGAGGTAGCAAACTGTCCACTTTTTCTACCGCCTGCCCCGGTACACAGATTTCGCTCTCTACCTGGGCTCAAGCTCAAGTACTTAGTTTTAGTAGCATTAATTTTTAGCCGCACATTGTGACTTACGCCGTGCAGAGCATCGGTCAATTATATGCTTGATCCGGTTCAAGATTATTTTTGCCATCAGTTTGGAGACTGCTGGGAGAAGGCAAACTCCACGCCAGTTATTACAGTCCTTTCTTCGGGATCTCAATTATGACGCTTTTCTTCCACTCTTTATAGGATTAGGGATTAGGGGGAGAAGAATATATCACCAGTAGCATTGGTATCCGCCTTAAGTAGTTCCACAGAAATTCTATCTACCGCCGACCCTTTTCCCGCTTCCATCGATTTAATAGCCATAGTTACCTCCAGACCACCATCTAGGTCTGGTATCAACTCTTATTTTCGGATTATTTACTGACTCTAATTGAGATGAGTTCGTAGGTCTAAAGGAGTTGTTGAGGACCTCCATGAAGTGCTCTTTCTATCGTCATAGTTGGTGTTCCTCGGTGACAAGTAGAGACCCTTCTTTGTCTTTCACGTGATGTTTAGTTTTCAGCTGTGCTCAAACCAGAGTTTCACGCGTAAGTAGGGTTAGATCTCATCCAGAGATCCGCTTGGGCGAATGGTTAGTGAAAAAAGAACAAACATGCGTGTGGACATTATTTTAATTTATAAAAAATCCGTAGGTTTTATAAAATAATTGCGAACTTTTGGAAATTGCATTTTTTACCTTTTCATTTATTTTCCATAAATATTTTTCCTGCGATATGACTTTTCTGAGAAGCCGAACTTGCGCTGGCAATGAAATACATTTTTTATCAATTCAGCCTTTACCACATCCTGCCAATAAAATGTTCATTTTGTGTAATTATATGGAATAGTAAACATATAAAATGATTCTGCTGCCTAAAGGGCATTTGTCCAAAATTTGTAGGATTTAAGTTTTCTCTTGAAATTGTAGTAGACGTTTGACTGGTAAACTAAACCAAGACACACTCCTAGCAAAGCCATGGCCCATTTTCATCTTCGCTACTCTAATCTACTCTAAAGCGTTTTTGGCCGCTTATGCTACTCTATTCTGCTCTGTACTCTGTAAGCAGCTAATATTTGGAAAGAGAGTAATTTACGAATATTGGTACATAATTTATATACAATAATATAATTATGTAATAGCAATCATTTTGATTGTTTTTAATATTGTTTTCGATTGGCACGCAATTTGCTCTAATCCCGATCGAAATCTGACCTAATTCTCACTTTGGCCAATCGAACATACAACGAAATCTTTAATTTACTTATGTGTGTATTAGCGTTTGATCTGACAGGACAAAGTTGGTCTCATGACAACAAATAAATAAACAAAATATGTAAGTTCAAGAGAGATTATTTGTTTATTTACTTATTGTCATGACATGCTTTGCTCTATCCCATCAAATAAATTGGTGTGAGTAAAAGTCAGAGCAAATCTGAAATGAAAATGATTAATGATTAATCGCTACCTCCAGTTGTTCATCGGGAATTATCGGGGATAATGTTCCAAGTGTAATACAAGTAGGTGTAATGTTGTTCTGTTCTGGTATAAATAAACGCGGCTATTAATTTAAACAAATTTCAGACGTATTTCATTGGCAATACTATCATAAAAGTGGAAGTGCGTTGGAGCAAATAAAAATAATTGTTTCATATACATATTTTGTAATTCAACCCAGCAACCAATTTCTATCTTCCGCGATAAGAATGCGATTCGCCTTGGAAGATAAATTCATCGACGAGGATATCGCCATCTTATAGCGGGAGTCACCCCTTCGGGAAAAAATAGCGCAAGCGAAACCTCCAGGATAAACTTTGATGTAACGAGTCGGCAACAAGAAAGCGATTCGCGACGGGGATAAACTAACGAATTGACAAAATGTCGTGTAGAAAAAATTTTGGCCATGAAAGTAAACTAAAACAAAAATTCTTATCGCCTTTTTTATTAGATTAACCTTCATCCTTTTTTTATCTTACATATTCTTTGACGCTCATAACTTGTATTTCACACTTTTTATACCCTAGACTTATAGTATAGGGTATATTGTTTTTGTCACGACGGAAATATGTAACACCTTAAAGGAGGCTCCGGAGGTATAGCAATGTATATATAAATGATCGGGGTCACCTCCTGATTCGATTTAGCCATGTCTTTCTGTCTGTCTGTCTGGCTGTCCGTCTGTCTGTCTGTCTGTCTGTCCGTCTGTCTGTCCGTTCGCACGATAACTTTCGATAAAATGAAGCTAGAGCCTTGAAATTTTGGTCAAATGTTGGAAGTGTAATCTAGTTGGATGGTATTGAAAATGGGCATGATCAGGCCAAGAGAACGCCTACCTCCCCTACATATGTAAAATACGTAAATGTATCTATAACTCCCGATTAAAGAAACATGAAAAGCTCTAGCTTTGGTAGATTACTCATGAGGGTAATCTCATACTCTCCTGGGAAAATAAAACTGATAAGTTGAAAACTAACGGTAATTTTCCTACAAAGAACCCCGTACTACCCTACTTTTCAGGTTTTTTGTCTATAACTCCTGAACCAAGTGACGTAGGCACCTGATTTTTGGCGTGTAACCTTGAAGTGAGAATCTGCTTAAGGTTCTGTAAGTTGGGCATAATCGGATAAAAGGAACGCCTACCTCCCCTACAAATTTCCAAAAATTAAATATTCCTTAACTTACGATAACTTTCGAACAAATGATACTAGCAAGTTGAAAATTTGAAAGGATGTTGCTAATAAGACCTACTTCGTTGGTATTAAAAATAGGCAAAATCCGACACAAGGAACCTCACCTCCCCTACAAATGAAACTTCAAATAAGCGATAACTTACGACAAAATAAAGCTAGCGACTTGAAATTTTGGTCAAATAATTGTAGAATGATCCAGTCGGCTAATATTGAAAATACGTAAAATCCGACCAACGAAACCCCTACTTCCCCTACAAAAGAAACTTCAAATAAGCGATAACTTTCGATAGAATGAAGCTAGAGACTTGAAATTTTGTTTAAATGTTTGTAGGCGGATCTAATTGGTTGATGGAAATGCTGGGTAAGATGCGACTCAAGGAACCCCTACCTCCCCTACAAGTGAAACTTCCAATAAGCGTTAATTTTCGATAGAATTAAGCTAGCGACTTGAAAAGTTGGACAAATATTTGTAGAATGGGTTAGTTAATTGATTTTGCGAATGGTCAAGATCCCACTGAATGAGTGCCAACCTTCCCTATGAACTGGCCATATAAGAGACCCACTTTTATTGCATATGGTCGTTGCCAATTGGGACTTTTTATCACCACTAGGTCTGTATAAGTCTAAGGTATATACGCTTCGGACTCCGGGCCGATATTTATAGGATTCGAACCAGGTTCCCGTGTTTCATAGTGCTAACCGATGCGCTATCTAGACTACAAACAATGAGAATGACACAATCGGCGTTTTGTATTTATTGTGAATTGGCGAGATATCATTTTGGCGATAGATTGGCGAATTGAAATCGTATAGGGATTCTTAAAAAAGCGGGATATTATTAAAAAAGCAACAAACAATCGGTAAATTTATCGTATGGAAGAATCGCCATCGTATCATCTTTGCAATTTATCTTCCAAATGCTACGAAATATTTTGCTGGGAATAAACAATAATAGTAATTGACATTTTATTGAATAAATTGTATATTCACTTATGATACTATAACAACCATTGTGATTGCAAACATGTCATTAAGCTTTTCTTAAATATTCGTAAAAGTTATGTGGCGAATGTAGAAGAAAGCGCTGGGGGGCTTTCCTTTAATACGCCACAGTACAAATGCATCGTAGATGGTAAACTAGGATTAAAATAAGTAATAGCATGACAACTTACCACATCTAAAATAAAACAAATAAGACCGATTGCTTTCCCAGTTCAGCTTATATGCTTAATCAACACAAACATTAGAAGTTAATCAACGAAATGTTGGCTGTAAAGCCATAGAGCCATCCGATGAACTGTTGAATTGCACTAATAATTGCTACAAATTGTCGAGCATAATAAAACTATTTTATCACAAGTAATTATGGTCAGTAAAGTTTGGTTTCTACAACATTACTCAATTTAATTACGAGAACCACCCTCTTTCATTTCAGCCGTTACCAACGCATAAAGACAGTAATAGGCAGTCCACAAACGGTGGTGACCCTTTCCTTTGTCAATATTTTATACTAGATGAACACTGTTGTGGTCTATGAGAAATTGAAACACTTTTTTTGTTACAGCTACATATGTCCTTGTGTAACGAACAGGAGCCTTGATCATGCCACTTAAATTCTTGTTTGGTATCGGGGAATTCGTTCATTATATTTGTTATGTCCTTTGATCAATGAAACGACTTGGTCTGATCAATATATAACAATCTTTTATTCCCACAATCTGTAGTGTGCTCACACGTTGACAGTAAGATGATGACTGGCTCAAATGGCCAGTTACTAATACATACACAACATCCCTTCACACCGGGATGAAGCTAGTCAAATCAAGAATTCAAATTGAGTTTAATTATTAATTATTATTTACGAACTTTTGAAGAAAGATGTTTGTTTCCTACGTCTGATTGTTCTTCTCCGCAACAGTGGTAGATTCGCCTTCGATGCCTCTGTCGTTTCGTTCTCCTGCACCTGACTTCCATTAGTAATTGATACTGGATCGCAGCAAATAGACTCAGAATCTGAGTCACTCTCGGTTACTGTTGGTCCAGTCGGCCTAATATTGCCGGTCTCTTCCACCGCTCTCTGTAGTTCTGAATCCGTTGTTGATACCTGCGGCAGGATAAATTCGGGCTCCTCTCGAATCCGATTCCGCAACTGGAATTCGTGCCTTTTATATATAGCGCCATCCTCGAACTCAACGGAGTAAACACGGAATCCAACTTGCCGCAGAATTTTGGCCTTCACCCAGGATTTCTTGTTTGCCTGATATTTTCTCGCCCAAACTGTTTGCATTTCGCGAAATTTGCCTACTTTGAATAATCGCTTCTTCTTCGGACGCAGCTTGTCGAAATATGTCTCGATACGTCGGCCCATCAGTAACTCTGACGGTGATTGTCCGTTGCAGATGGGCATGGAATGGGACACTAGCAGATAGCAGGCCAATTCTTCGCCGATGTTGTCTTCCGTGGTCAATTTTTTTAAGAAGTTCTTGGCGGACTGAACCGCCCGTTCCGCCAATCCGTTCGACGATGCCATATAAGGTGCAATGCGATAATGTTCGATTGCATTGCGTGAACAAAAACGATTGAACTCTTGGGACGTGAATCCTCGGCCATTGTCCGAAACGATAGAGTCCGGCAAACCGTGCGTGGCGAACAATTCTCGCAACCTAGCAATAGTAGGTGCAGATGCGGTGGATGAAACAATTGAAACATCTACCCAACGTGAGTAGGCGTCCATGACAATTAGGAAAAGCTTATTCCTGAACGGCCCAGCATGATCAACATGTATACGAGACCATGGCTTCTCCGCTTGCTCCCATGGGTGAACAACCTTCTTGGGGTCTGCTCTTGTCTCCTGGCATGTCTTGCAGCATCCCACCAACTCTTCGATCGCTTTATCAATCGATGGCCAATACACATATTGTCTGGCCAACGTCTTCATTTTGACTATACCTGGATGGCTTACGTGCAACGTTCGCAATATGTCTTTTCGTACACATGCTGGAATGATGACCCTTGCTCCCCATAACAGACAGCCTTCAACAATTGATATTTCGTTCCGCTTCACGAAATAAGGAAGCAATTCTGGATTCATTTCCTTTGGTGATGTAGGCCAACCGTCTCGTGCGTACTTGATAATCTCCAGCAAAATCCTGTCCTTCGCGGTACGTGCAGCTAATTCAGCTGAAGTGAACGAAATAATATCCTTAGTGTCAATGAAACTGATTTTCTCATTTTCTATCGGGGCTCTACTGAGATAATCCGCATTCGACATTTTATTCCCTGGTCGATATTGCAACTCGTAATCGTATGCAGAAAGGAAAATTCGCCGCCGGAGCATGGTTGGTGCGATCACATCGGGGCACTGCTTCTGACCCAATATTCCCAATAAAGGCCGATGATCAGTCATGATTGTAAATCTTCGCCCGTGCAAAAAATTGTGGAATTTCTTTACTGCTGACACGATTGCTAGTGCCTCCCTGTCCGTCTGCGCATAGTTCCTCTCTGCAGATGTCAATGTCCGGGAGTAAAAGGCAATCGGTTTCTCTAACCCGTTTTCCATCGTGTGATACAATACTGCCCCAACACCGAACGGTGAGGCATCAGCAACAATTCCTACTGGGCGATGTAGACTGTAATGCACCAGTACCTGGTCAGAAGACAATGCGTTTTTTAACTCCTCCACTGCCGAGGTATGTTCCCTTGTCCACGTCCAGTCTGCTCCCTTGTCCAAAAGGCGATGTAGCGGCTCCGCAATTGTGGCCTTTCCCTTTAGAAAAGCTTGATAAAATCCGATGATCCCCAGAAACGCCTGCAACTCTTTTTTGTTGGACGGTAAGGGCGCTTTCTTGATAGCCTCCACCTTGCTGCAAATTGGTTTGATCCCATCTCCGGTCACTTGATGACCAAGGAACGGTACTGAGTAAGATGAGAAAACACACTTGTCCTTTCGTAGCCGTAGACCGTTTTGTTTGAAGGTTGCCAGTACACCACGTAGTTTCGCGGCCAGATCGAATTCGTCGCTCGCTATGATGATAATATCATCGAAGTACGGCAAAACTCCTTGCAGTTTACCTAGCATGCGCTCCATCAAACTTTGAAAAATTCCCGGTGCGGCAGCAATTCCAAATTGAAGGCGTTTTACGATATATGTACCTTTATGAGTGGTAATGGCCTGGATCTTGGCTGTCTCTTCGTTGACTGACAGCTGTTGATATGCCTGGGACATGTCTAACTTGGCAAATACTTTACCGTTCTCAATACGTGCCATCAAATCGTTGACAGAAGGTACCTTGTGTGCATACGGCTTTATCTGTGGGTTAACCGTAGACTTATAATCCCCACAGATGCGAATGGATCCGTCGTGTTTCTTGACCGCTACGATTGGTGTCGCCCAATCCGAGTAATCAACTCGTTGCAGTACTCCTTGGCTTTCTAATTTCACCAATTCCTTCTCAACCGATTCTCGTAATGCCATAGCTACATTCCTCGGTTTACGCGCGACGGGTATTGCAGTTTCCTTTAACTCTAACTTTACCGGTGGCCCTGTGTATCTTCCCAGATCTTGTTGGAACACTTCTTCGAATTCTTCAACCACCTCCATCACTGTAGACGACGTACTCACTCTGTGAACACCCTCAATCGAGATGCCCATCTTCGGAAACCAATTCCTACCCAAAATTGGAGACGAATTGCAGTTGACTACCAGCAGTGGAAGACCAACAATTTTCGTGCCGTTGTAGATGACATCAACATCTGCTTCTCCTGCTACGTTGATTCGGGCTCCCTGGAAATCATGAATGTTAACAGTCTTCTTCCTTATTGTAGTGCTCGGGAGGATCTGTTTAAAAATCTGACTCGAAATGATGGTATATGGAGATCCGCTGTCCACCTCAAAACGAATGATCCGTTCACCAATTTTTACCGACGCAAACTGTTGATTGCTGGATAGCGTTTTGATATTGTTGATCGACTTCCCACTGCGGTTCGAGTCCGATTTTTTTTCCGATTGTAGCCTTCGCTGAGATTCATCTTTCCCCGCCGCAGACAGACACACCTTTTCCAAGTGACCTTTTTTTCGGCAACGGTTACAGATGGAGTTGGTATACCTGCACTGTCCAGTGTGACTAGTGCCACAACGAAAACATAGCCGCAATTCTTCTTCCCGTTGCTTCGTGTTATTGTTCGATATTACGCGATGTACAGGTTCTTCTTTTATCTGCAATTGTTGTTTCTTTGCGCTCTCCGCCGCGACTGCTGTATCCATCGCGAACTTTTTCGTAATCACGTCCTCCTTTTCCTGTAGCAGTCGACGTTGCAACGATTCGTCATTGAGGCCGCAAATGAACTGAGTTATCAGCATACTGTCTAGCAATGATTGGAACTGACAATCGTTGGCGAGGTGCTGGAGTTCTGCCATGAACTGGTTTGCTGCCTCGTCCGGATGCTGGTTTCTCTTGAAGAAATTGTACCGCGCGATCCAAATTGATTTCCGCGGAACAAAATATGAAGTTAATTTAGCGGTTATGCTATCGTATGCCAAATTATTTACCTGGACGGGGGCGGCCAAGCTGGAGATCGTCCTAAACAATCTCTGACCGCCCACCGTGACAAGCATCGCCCGCTTTCGGTCCGGACACGTAATCTCGTTCGACTCCAGGAAAAATTCAAAACGCTGGATGTAATTCGTCCACTCCTCTGGATTGTCTATGTCAAACGGCTCCATTGACCCCATCAAACCCATTTGTCGATTTACAGGCGTAATTCCCCTTTTTTCATCGTTTGGAAGAATTTCTTTCTCCGTCATCGAAGTCGCCATCGATTGAGGTTAGGCTGACCACGTTTTATTGTTACTCGCGCACAATATTGTAGGATAACGTAAAAAATACTGCGTAGCTCGATACTACACCGACTGCGCCACTTGTTATGTCCTTTGATCAATGAAACGACTTGGTCTGATCAATATATAACAATCTTTTATTCCCACAATCTGTAGTGTGCTCACACGTTGACAGTAAGATGATGACTGGCTCAAATGGCCAGTTACTAATACATACACAACAATATTGTAATGTATTTGATAGGGTCAAACCAATATGAGACTTTGAGTATAGGTACAATAACTAACAATTACTAACGCAGGTGTAATTGAGCGGAATATGTGTACTCTTATTCGACATGTTGCACTATCTTAGATGTATAAAAATACCCGGAAGTTGTCATCAAGGGAAAAAATCCCGCGAAATTGTCCACTACAATTGAATATCAGTTAAAATATAGGAAGAGGCAATTAACAACAGGTGCTACTGATAAAAATCGATAGGACATCCTTCTATTAGTCTATCAAATTTTCAACTAATGACTGTGTTTTACTATAACTTCCAATTAGGTAATGTGTAATTTTGTATTTCATATTACATTGGACAAGGTGGTAATTAGTTTTAAAGAAACGTAGTTTTCGAATAGAGTTTTCCCACAGAATCAGATAGTATAAGATAAAAACGAAAACTTATGCAAGTGTGAGCAAAAAAGCGAAACATTGAGTGTATTCGCCAAAAAAAATCAACGAGTTCAATTCAGCAGTTCAGATTCATATAAATCGGTAATAGGGGGTATTAATTGGAAAAAAATGTTCGATTAATTTCCCCTATGCAATCTGAATTTGATTTGAATTTGTTTCAAATTCTCTGTAGTCAGTTGAAGTTATCTTAGATGCAGAAAATTACCTTTCCATTGATACTATTGTTTTTGGGGAAAACTTTGAATTTGTCACTCTTACTTTGCAAATAAATTTCTTTGCTGCCTTCGCTAGCAACACTCTTAAGGTATGTGCTCGTCGGGGCGATCCGTGCGACCACAGCGCAAATATCCCAGCTCAGCGACCAGCACTGGGCACTTTTTGTGTTGTTTTATAATAAAGCTAAGTTCCTCCAAACGACCACGACCACGCTCGCCAAAGGACGATCGCACTTTTCTGACAGTCGCATCGCAGGAGGTTGGATATCGTCGCCATCGTACTTGGTTGTCGCAGGGTACTTGGGTTGTACGTAGCAGGCAAGTCGGGGGAGCAAAATACCTTTTCAAAAGTCCTTCACGTGGGCGCCCACTGATAACGGCAGTGTTTCAAACCGCTGACGGCCAAGTCTTAGCGATACGACAGTTTGGAAAAAAGCAGATAGCTGTAGCCTGAATGGCTGACCAACACCTAAGCGTCTCAGGTTAAGTACAATAGGATGGAATGATTTGCGTAATTGGACCTGCAACATAGTTGTGTGAACTCCAGCACGTTTATTAAACCATCAAAAGCAGCTATCTTCCGAGGCCATCCTCTGAATGGGGTTAAGAGATGTGCTGAACACTCGCCCTTGTTAAAACCACTCCATGTCAAGAAACCTGGAACAAAAGCCTCGGATTGGACGGAACAACAACAACGACCACGCAAACGAATAAAGGATTATTCTTTCGGATCTTGGGACGTACGCTCCCTGAACAAACCGGGGGCCGAGAAGGCCCTCCATCAAAAGGTCGAAAAGTACAAACTGAGTATTACTGCAGTCCAGGAAATAAATTGGCTTGGCAGCGAGATCGATGACAAGAAATCGCACACAATTTTTTCAAGTGGCAAACCATCTGGCCATAAGGAGTTTGGAGTAGCATTTGTAGTAAACAATCACCTCAAGCTGCACATAACTGACTTCAAACCCTTTCATGAACTATTACGTTCCGGAGCTAACTTGTAATAAAAATAGTTTTATTAATTATGTGATGGGCGGCAAAAGGCGGCAATTAGGCAGGTTACTTACCTTATTAGGGACATCCTCCACCCTGTTGACAACGCCACAACGACGTTCGATGACCGGGCTGCCGAAGGATGAAACGTGGTTGCAATGAGAAGAAGACACAAAGTACCATGAACTTCTTTTTAGAAAAATAAATAAATACTTATCTGACAACAGTATCGGAGCTGCGAAGCATGGACCCTAACTCAAGCCTCCGAAAACATGCTGGATACATTTGAACGTAAGGTTCTACGGCGAATTTTCGAGGCTGTTTGCGATCGAGATGGATGGCGCATCCGGCACAACCATGAGTTGTATGAGCTGTACGATGAGCTGGAAGTCTCGAAAATCGTCAAACTACAACGACTTCAATAGGCAGGGCATGTACAAAGAATGGACGATGATCGCATGCCTAAGAGAGTAATGAATGCAGAACGAGTCGACGGAGCGAGACTGCGAGGACGACCGAGATCTCGTTGGCAGAGCTCAGTAGGTGTTGACGCCGCGCAGCTACTGGGCTTCCAAAATTGGAGGACGCGGTTACGTGACCGAGATAATTGGAGGACAATGATCCAGGCGGCCAAGGCCGGACGTCGGGCTGTCGCGCCACGATGATGATGATTATCGGAGTCTTCATGGATGTCAACAATCTGTCGCACAACACACAAGACACTGGGCAATTTCGCGGAACTACCAGATACAAAATATCACACAGAATCGAAAAAACGTAAAACAAACAATAGCCAATTGACAAGATCAGCTGGCTTTGACATTCGGTCAGATCGACTTGAGAATCGCTGCAGGAACTACAGTGATGTTCCGCGTATCTTATGGTTTGGATATAAGATGATCATATTGTTCGGATGTTGAATTGTGTGGAATCAAGCGCGTGCGAATAGGGGGGTCGTGAACTCAAGCTGTTCAAAGTGAGCTCAATTCGACTTCACCGTACGCCGTGAATCCATAAAAGGCCGAGGATTCATACGGGATATTCTCTTTTGTGTAATTTATCCAAGAAGAAAAGGTGAATATTCCGACGAATCAGTAAGTTCTGGAAGAAATATATCTAATTCGCTCTTTTGTGTAATTTATCCAACGAGAAAAGACTATTGACGACTTGGGGAATTACGGATTTGAGACGCCAACCAACCGTCTTAAGATATTCGATTAGACGAAGCTATAGTGGTGACAGTGAGAACGAAGACGGTAGAGATTCGCGACGACCGTCGAGGAGTGTTGAGTAAACGTATAATTGAGTAAGGCTGCCGCCCCAAAGGTATTCGGTTAAAATTAAGGTAGTGTGTAGTTAATTTTAAGATCCTTTTGTTTGTGCGAACGGCCAATTCAAGTAGAGTACAGCTAGTTTTAAGTGATAATAATTTTCTTTAATAATAATTTTATAACCTATAACGAAACGTCCAGTTATTAATTTGTGTGAAGTGTGCTCCGGGGTGTTAAATTGAATTGGGAAGGGTGAACCGTTGTCCGTTGCGTTCGCACTTGGTTTGAAGGTGACGTTGCGATGGGGGAAAATTAGCTTCGAAGCGAGCCGGCGCCAACCACTGACCTTCCACGAAAATTCGAGTGTAACAGAACGGCTATGTGCGATTCGCGTTAAGACTCGATTCTTCAATGTTTGGCTCTTCAAGCTGCATGCCCCCTTGAAGTTTAAGAAGTAGCAGTAAAAGACGAATTCTACGCCCGCCTTGAGACTCTCTTCGACTCACTTCCAACAAACGATGTCAAATTGCTGCTGGGAAACTTTATCGCAAAAGTTGGCACCGGGGGATCACTGGAGGCCACTGTCTCCTTAAAAATGTAACGTCAACGGACACCAATTTATCGACTTCGCCTGCAGCAGGAATCTAAACGTAAGCTCTACGTATTTCCCACATCGACGCATTCGCAAGCAGACCTGGAAGTCTCCAGATGCACATACCATCAACCAAATTGATCACGTCCTCATTTGCAGGAGATGAACTTCTAGTGTGATGGATGTCCGCTCCTATAGAGGAGCAAATTGCGACTCAAATTATCATTCAGTATATATGGACGCCGCGCAACTACTGGGCCTCCAAGATTGGAGGATGCGGTCATGTGACCGAGACAATTGGAGGAGAACGATCCAGGCGGCCAAGGCCCGACGTCGGGCTGTCCCGCCACGATGATGATGATAGAAGATTAACCAGTAAGCTTAAATCCAAATTTAGACCATCTGAAGAAATGTCTAACTGTAATTCTTTTGTTTTTTTTTTTTTTGTGTTTCATTTGTAAGTTTGCTTTCCGCAACATTGATAGGCGCTTAGGATATAGATTAAACATACAAATGAGTTTTTGAACCAGCGAAGTTGCGAGCCCCTCTTGCTACAAGTTGGACGTTAAGTGGCGAAATTAGACACTACAATTCAAATAAAGCGTTCCAAAAAAAAACTTAAAAATTAGAAATGTTCCTTGTGTCGCTCTCTTGAAAGGCTATTACTGTTAAACTTTTGTCGATAGGCGTAGTTGGTACATTTTCAGGTGTGATTTTTTTTGCGTTAAAGGACTGTAACTGGTCGAAATTCAAACATTTTAATAGCATGATGTTAACAGGATGAAATAGCTTCAAGGGTGCATGCCGGCGGCAAGCTAGCCAAGGTTTTCTTTACATACATATATCAGAAGAAGAAGAAGAAGGCGAAGAATTTATCGGATAGTTACGGTTTGTTCTTTGACATAACTCCTCCATGGGCGTGGGCGAGCCAACATCACTAGCATAGCAATGCCTTGTCGACGTTTCGATAGCCTGTAGATTCCGGATGGTGCAGTTGCTAGCATAGTTACACCTCCTATCCGTATACTACTTTGTCTTAACCCCTAGTGGGGCATAGCGCGTCAACTACTCCTGTCCGCCACACTACTTTGTTTTGGACAATGGGGCGCAACTCTCCAAAAGACTTAACAAGCGCCCTACACTCTTTTGCCACAGATCGACGCCATGTGATTCTAGGACCCCCTCTTGGTCGACCTTGGTTGGAGATGGGGTTCCATTTCATGGCATTCAAAGCAATGCAGTTATCACTCTTTCGCATTGTGTGACCTATCCACTGCCATTTTCGTCTGCGTATCAATTCGTCGACCCGTACGCCGACTTAGCTCTTCATTTGATATTGTTTCGGGCCAGAAAATTCTTAGAATTCGACGAAGACATGAGTTGACGAAACTTTCTATGTACTGCTCCCATACAAAAGCACAGGCAGTACCAGGAAGCGAAACAGGCCCAGCTTGGTCTTGATGCTGAGATAACTGCTTTGCCAGATTTCGGACAGCATGCCGTAGGCGAATTTAGCTTGGTTGATACAGTTGAAGTTGTTCACCTTCTCCACAGGCTGCCCATTAATATTGATGGCAATAGGTGTTGGATTTCTTTATTATGCATCCTGTATAATATACTCGTTTTACCAGCAATTTGTACGATTGCTCATTAAACAGTTTTACGATGTTTTTTGACCTTAGAAGAGTATTATAACTAAATTTTCCTGTTTTTCTTTCAAGGAAAAACTACACTTTCCAAGATATTGAAATTAACGGCTCACAAATAACCATCAGATCAGACATTCTGAACCCTAAATATATTAGGATGCATGGAGCTTGCACTTCATTCTAATGTTTGCAATATGTAAAAGGAAACGCCCTGTGCCATAATACTCGTATTTCTTAATTTGAGTTCAAACATTTCAACCAGCACCAGCAAACTATACAAAATCTGCATGCATATTTAATAAAACTGCAGGATTGCAAGAGAGACTAGAAAAATTTACAATTCTGTTGTGATGGCTGTTTCCCAAAGAGCATGCGAGCTGTGCAATAAAGTCACAAGTATATACAACTTTAAAGAAAAGTGTCCAGAAATACATTTTTGCAAAGATAGTTATTTAAATAGTTTTTTTTTTTTGAGAAACTATTGTACAAGTTACAAGCCCTGCGGCCCGCATCATGTATGAATACGATGTGGATCTAAAAATGGATATGTGTTTGATGCAGTGAAGTTTATGTTAATTTTATTAAAATTTGGATATATGTACAGGTATAAGAAAACCAGCAATACAGATGACAGGCGAAAAGATTTGGTGCATTTATAGGAAGTGCGAAGTCACTAGCAAAGTTGACTGACACTTGCTACCCATTTAGCCGCAGACTGCAACAATTCGGGGAAGGTCGTTTCTATTGCACACCAACCACACCACAGGAAGAGGACAACACAAACATCCAAATTTAAATTTCGCTGAATTTTTTTATCCTATTTGGTTAATGGCTGGTGGTCTAATGCGTAATCTAACGCGCCAAGTTGGTCTAACGTGCAAAATCCCTTAAAGCAGCACTTGTTTACAGAAAAAACGCGACTTTAATTATTACAAAATATATTACAGTATATCTATAGCCATACGAAATATTCTACAATACATGCAGAAATTCTGAAACACGATATTAGACAAATAAGGCAAATGCATGCAACAAGTGAATTTAACAGGAATCTCTCAACATTAAGCAGCTGCTCTATTTCCCAACGAAAATAACCCCTTGTTCTTCGCAGCATATTCTCGAAAAGTTCGACTGCCCTTCATTGCAACGTAATACCCAGCGAGAGAGTATCCTTATCCTTACGCTTCAATCCATTATCCACGAATCCATTAAGTTCTCCTTTTCAAAATCTTGAATTACAGACAACAGGGAATTAGGTGTTTTTCACGTGGTGTAATATCTGCTAGTCGTGACTAATTGTCAGCCGTACGTACGTACTAAATCTTTTATTCATTTCCAATAAGTTTGATAGTTGTCTGTTGTACAAGCGTCTTCTCAGTATCTGTCGCCTTCAACGAATACTGCCGTGCACTGAATTTCAAAATAAATTACGAATTCGTCTAATTTGGTCATACTCGACAGACGACAGGCAGGCGACTCAGGTTTATAAAGGCACGGATTTGAATCAGGAAATCAGTGAACTGTTAACTTTCCGATGGTCTTGGTTGGTTTAATTGAAATCCTGTCGTTTTTCGCCATTACTATCCTGTCTACGAAAAAGAAAAACAATTGAGCTGTTCTTGCGCATCTATCGCCCCTTTTGGGCTTGCTTAAAAAAATGTTAATTAGCCCTTTGTACGAAGGAATCCATTAAGAATCAATCAATTCTCGATTATCGCTCAAGCGTTTAATGAATTCTTTCATTTTCTTTAGCCGAGATTATCTGCAAACACGGTTTCGCTGTTTTCTAGCATGCCGAATATATTCCGGAAGGCATTTGGTTCGCTGTTAAAATGGGGAAGCATGGAGGTTTTTTTTAGGGTGTCACGATTTCGGAACAAGGACAAAAAGAAAAATCTGCGTAATTTGGGATATTACTAGAATTTCCTTTAGGAAAGAAGTTGTTTGACTAGAATGCAATAAGTGCGTTAAAGGTTTCTGTCATTTCCTGACATGTCTTTGGTCGAGATGGTTGGGTCATAGCTCCACAGTGTACATTGAGTAGAGGGCAAGGTTTGGCTCGCAGCGCGTTGGGAGGAGGTCGTAGGGCTGGTACATGTGATAAGTGTGGAGGCAGAAGCCATTTGCACTGGGAACAACTGGATGCCAAAAAAAAGGATCAGTTGTTGGCAGGGGCGTGCGTAGGATTTCGCCTGATTCCTTCGAATCAGGAAACGCGACGATGAGGCAGTTTCTGCTATTCAGAAAGAATAGGCAATGACGTCTCATCATCATCACCCTCGTAGAAACAGAAACGTTTGAAGACTACTCTTTAGGGACAAATATGATACAACGACAATTTCAGACCCATCACATATACGAGGGGTCGCGTAGTTGGACTTGAAAAAAAAAGACCTTAGAAAAATATTAAACTTTCATATTTTTAATAGGCCAGTAAAATTAATCCAATTTGGGGCTTTTTAATAATAATTAGGAAAAAATCTGGAAATAATTTTAATCCCTTCTGTAGATACTGAATACATGGAAACTGTAAATTTAAGCTATTTTTTTAATATTATAATTATAACTCCTAAACGGTGCCTCGGATCGAAAAAACTTGTAGCAGTAAATTAAAGACCGCTTAATTCTGCGTTCAATGCACTGGTCAAAGTTTAAATTCGGTTCAGAGACATAGTCAAAATCGATAGTCAAAAAACGACAATTTTCGAGGGTTCGGAGAAAAATCACACTTTATCACTTTTCAAGCGCACAGATATTTGCAACAGATACTCCAAATGGAAAAGCTTATCTGTAAAAGTTGGGGATAATTTAATTGTAAGCCCAACGTGACCAATATTTTTCAATTTAGGCCATTTTTAGAGTAGTTATGATTAAAAATTCAAAAATGCCTGCTCATCGATTTATGCCTTAAAAGTTCTATCTTGGTAAGTATAACAGCTAGAAGTTTTATTTTAGTCTCAAATTGTAGATAAATAACGTTTTGCAAGATTTCTTGTAAGACCAATTTAGTAGATACTAAAAAGAAACAGGTCAAGCCAAACAATCAGGCAGATTTAAACATGATGGCGGGGTCTGTGGTGTTAGGGGGGAAATAGAAAACTCGAATTTTTAAACAATGTTTAGTACACTCACACTCAAACAATATGTATATCAAAAATCGGAACCACCAGTACTCGGCGCTAGATCTTGGGAATATTGCTCTGGGATATTTGTTCCAATGCCTAGACGGGCAATAAATATGTATGCTTGTCATTTGGGCAGTATGAGCTGGAGCATTATTGCGATGTAGTAAGTATCGCCGCGGTAAGGAGGTTTCTGTATACCACTTAGAAGTTACCGCTTGACAAGTTTCCAGGGGAATATCAGCCATAATTTTTGCGCTGGCGAAGTCAGTCGACATCATTAATTTTATTGCTGACTTTTTATTCCTTGTTTGAATGGATGAATTGACACTTTCTGGGCTCAATACCGTAGACTTCTGTTTGATTTTCCGGGTCATACTTATAAAACCAAGATTTTACCTGTGACGATTTTATGCTTCTTTTTGAGTGTAACTCAAAATTCGTGGCGGGGAGAAAAAAGGATATTTTTGCTACTGAAGTTATTTATAGATACGGCTGGTATCATATGACTGGAGGTGCTTAGGGGATTGCACTAGACTACTGCTGAGGGCATTTCGAATCCTTTGGTAAAAAACAAAGGACAGGTATCTGTTACTTAATAGAGAATGTATCTATTACTCAATAGACTCTATGTCTGTTGGTATTAAGATGCTGTATTTGTTGGTCAATTGATACTGTATCTGTTGGTGAATATATACTGTACCTTTTGATCAACTGATATTTATCTACCAAACCATAGGTTCAGTAGATACTGTATGTGTTGCTCAGTAGATGCTCTATCTGCTGCTCAGTAGACATTGCATATGTGGTTCAATAAGTGCTGTATTTGTGGTTTAATGGATATCAGCTGTATCTGTTACTTGTTGTTGTAGCAAATTGAGTTCAGTTGTGTGTGTGTGTGTGTTAAATATTTAAAGTTTATTTGCCGTGCTCTTCGCATCGAAGCTAAGGAATATGGCCACTTTAATTGGGGTCTTGCCAGAGCGCTATTGGTGTTAGTTACGTTGGTACTGTTGGACAATTAAAAGTACCTTCCACATTGTGTGCAGTACCGTCCCACGCTGGGCAGTGGTTACAAACTGAAGGTTCGATTCAGAAAAAGTACGAGTCTAAGCGAGAACACCAACTTAAGTCCCTCAATCGTCGCATAAGCTATCTCTCTTTTTAGAGTAGCAATAGTAGTTATGTGTGACGGTGTCGTCAAATGGCTCACACGCGAAGCGTTGGACCTCCCTTTCAAGACCTCTTAAGTTGCGACCGATGTGACGAGGTGGTGGTGTTTTGTCCATCAGATTTACGCAGGGATGGCCATGTCTGTAGCCTCCCACAGGATACTGCTTTGCTCGGAGGTTGTTATGGCGCCTTAAAGGTGCATTTGGATCTGTCGATGTATATGGTCTTGTGATGACATCAGGAGGCAGCCTGTTGCTGTGCATAGTGTTGCACTCTCAAAGGTCTGAACCTTGTTCGACTGTGTGTCACTCACATTTCGAGACTGGAGACTGCATAATTGACCACAGATCTACCAATTTCTTTGTATGGTATTAGTGGGGTCTCCTTAACCTTACCCCAGGAACTTCCAGCTAGAGCCTTAAGAACTTTGTTCCTGCTTTTCATTTTTTTACAGACGGTTGATGCATGCGCAGAAAATGTGGCCATGCTATCAAGGGTAACGCCGAAGATTTTGGGGTGGTTTACGGTGGGGATAAGTTTATCGCCTACTGATATGCTTAGATACATTCTGACCTCATTGGTCCACGAAGTGAAAAGAGTAGCCTTGGAATTAGGAGCTGATTTGTAATGATTTTTATTGAGGAAGAAAAGGTTAAGATTCTCAAGATTCAAAATTAGTTCACACGTTTGCTCGAAGTTGTTACTCGTAGCTTAAATCGATCAGTCATTCGCGTAGCTTATCTTTCGAAGTCCTTCAAGTGGTGTTAATTGGCTTGACCCCTCCAGGGGCATGAGCGCGTCAATATATCTAGCATTTCTATGCCTTGTTGACATTTCGATAGCGTTTCTAGTTTTCAGAAGTGCAGTTGCTAGCATGAACCTTCTTTCCGTGCCGTCTTTATATTGCCAAGCTCAAAGCACTGTGAGATTTCTATTAGTACCCACAGGCAGTTTTTGGTCGCGTCGAGATTTAAACTCCGAGCTCTAGATTAGTATCGCGGTGACCGAACAACCACGGACACCGAGAGCGACAAGTAGTGTTGGGAGTCCTGATAGGTAGATGATATTGATTAAACAGGGTGGGTGGATTATCGCGTTCGGTAGCCATAGTCGTTCGGTCACCGCTGTACGACACTTATCTAGTGTAACGGACGGTTTGGTGGGCATCCGGAGATGCCCGTGGGGATGGAGCCTTAGGTAGCATAATGACCGTGGAGGTCGGGCCGTGCCATCTAGCGAAGAAAAAGGCCCCTCAACGAGCTAAGCAGCGACCTATGCTTGCTGTAGCTCAGTTCGGGAGATGTGGGCGGGGTTTTCGCAGCTCGTTGCTCCTGTCCCTTACGTATTAACAAAAATTCATAGGCCTGGGGAAGACAACACAATCAAGGGAGGTAAAAATGGGGAATAAAAAAAAATAGTCGATAAGGATGGAACGGTTGGCGGACGGATCAGACACCCACGCGGTCGAATTTGGGTCCGGGTGTATTAGGACTCTCGGCCTCTGATTTCGTACCGCCAACAGATCACTACTCATCAGGTGCTGCTTCGATCTGTCGGTGGGAGCAGCACTACCATATGGTCCATTACAAGTGGTTCATTACACTAAAGCTCGGAGTTCAATTCTCGGCGCGAACAAAAACTTTCTGCATGTTCGTTCGCCTGCACACTTCCCCTTCCTCTGATATCAACCAAACTATGTATGTAGGTTCCTTGTGTGACCCTGAACGCGAATCGGGAACGCAATTTTGATCATAATTAACGGTATATTCGGTTGTGTTCAAGCCGGAGTTACACTCACCTAAGTCTTTTCAAAGATCGCTCCTGCAGGCATTTCCCCCCGTCTGATTTCAGCCAAATTTGGTACGGAGCTTCCTTGGATTATCATAAGTACCACAAAGAACAATTTTTTGCATTCGACTGATGGATATCTCCTGAGTCGGGGCGATAAGGACAACGTTTTTAAAAGCAACTTAAAAGCAAATGGATCAAAATTAAAATGTACTTACATGGGACGGGCCTAAAGTTCCGATGAACACCATTGCGCATTTTGTGTAATTTTTAATAAGAATCGTTTTTTACTCATTCAGCATAGAGTATAGTTGTATTTCGATGAATCAGATTGCAGTTATTTGTGAAAGAACAAAGAGTGTTTGGGGGGATTAGCGAGCCGGTGATACTAACTATAATTAGTCATAAAGTATTTTTTGGATTACAAGCCTGCAACTTCGTCTTAGCAGAAATGGTTAAGCATCTCCAGCAGTATGACAGTTCATCTAATATTGGCATCGGACACTACAAAATCCCCGTTTTGCAGCCGAAGCCCTCTACCTTCCGGCTTCAGTTTTCACTTTAAATCATTTTTTCCCTATCGTTACTTAATAATAATCTTAACTTAATAATCACAATGTGCAATTATTCAGCAAACTCTAGACTAATTGTTAAGCAAATGAAAAAAAAATTGATTCTTTTACATTTTTTGACTCTGGACTCCCCTTAATGCAGCCAGTCCCTAGTTCAACAAGACATTTCGCTATTTATTGTACAGCATGGATAAGTTGCCGAGATACACTCCTATCCATGCTCAAACTGGGCTTAATGTCAAGCGCATTTATAAATTCAATGTCGTGCTTTTGTGCATCACCCATCTGTTACAAGTAAAATGCTTCATATTTTCACTTCACATTAAGAACGTTGATGCACTCAAATAGCAAATTGTGGTAGATTGTAGATTCCGCATCCTAGAATCCACAACGTGTGCACAGAATACGAGAGACGATGGCACAGCTAGCAATCAGGAAGCTATGGCTGCAGCATACTAACGGGAGCGTGAACAAGAGTTGCAAATAAATCGCATATATGCATGCACGAAATTGAGTGGAGCCTATGCCGCAGAAAATCCAATACATGCTGCAAGTGCAATCAAATTTTACACATCGTTGTGCCTAATTCTGCACAGAATGTGGCTGCATGGCGGTTTCGAGGTTAAATACTCAAGTACATATCTCAGAAGCCAAAGTAGCGAAAGTAACGTTAAAGAAGACACTTTTGACTGGAACACTCCACTCCTTGTTACAGCGCGACATCATCACTTAGCGCCCCGAGATTTCATGTCGTCGTCGGTATCGTCCTTGGCGACGCCATTACTGCCATCTTGAATTTGTATATGATAGCGTGGCGGAAGGCGTATAGGTGTATACGCTTCGCTGACTGAACACACAAAAACTTTAAAGGTAGCTAACGGGTACCCGGATAAAGGACACATCTTCAACATGGTTTTCTGGAATCTTGGATTCCCCGGAGTGCTGTGATGTAGAAACTCTGGAACGCTGTATGTATCCAATAAATTCAAGATGGTGGACCGCTGGGAGCTTAAAGTTTCATACAGAATGCGTTCACGATGAGTGTAGACGATGTTACTTAACTACTTTTGGGAATTTTGCCCGTAATGAAAGTTCACCAAATCAACTTAAAATAATTTACACTAATTACAATGCCGTAGAATAACTGGTTGTGCCTTTCAGCACGGTCGTCTTCTTTAAAATTTTATGTCTTCTACGCTGTGGCGCGAACTAGGAATAGAATCATGTATAGGAAGATATTTTCCGCAACCATTAGCGGTGACGAAATTAAGTTAGTAGATTGCATAAGGGATGCGCTTGCACACTGCACTACGAAGTATGAACACGTACAGGATTCGTTAGCTGTCGATTTCGCACTTTGCGCTAATGTTGCTAAAAACAATTAAAAGTGCGGTGCCATAAAGTGCAGAGCTTATTTCTTACGCTATCTTTTGTACGGACACTCTTCTTGTGTGATACTACAGGTACATACAAATGATGCTCAGCAGTAGCCGCAAAAATAAGTAAGAAATAACAGAATAGAAGTCAACGGGTATTTATATATTTACCATACTTTAAATTCTTTATTCATGCAAAATAATTGTATATGCGTATCTATTTTATCCTTAATTTTTTTCTTTTATTTATTTATTTTAGAAATACAAACGGATTAAAGATCCTTGAACTATAAGTAGTAGTAGGGGATACTTTTAGTTTCCGGGGCCCGAGGTGAAAAAATCGTTTCTCACTCGGATTTTTTGTCACTTATCACTCGCGTCACCCTAAGACTCTCAAATTTGCAAAAAAAAAATTTTTTTTTTTTAATTTTTAACTTTCTTTTTTTTTTTTTTTTTTTTAATCTTAATTTTTTATTTTTTCCCTATTTTCTTGTTCTAATGATTTATACTGACTGTTTGGTGTGTTTAAAACTGAAACGCTGTTGCACGCAGAGCGAGCGAAGCGAGCATTCATGTTTGTGCGATACTGAGGGTTGCGATCCCTTAAGTGCGGAGCGAGCGTAGCGAGCGGAGCCCACGCAAGGGGATTTGCGAATATTTCAATTTTCCATGCCTTCAATATTCCAAACACTCAGTATAAATTATGAAAAAAAAAAAAAATAAAAAAAAAAATTAAAACATAAAAAAAAAATTAAAAATAAAAATTAAAATAAAATTCTTTTTTGTGCAAATTTTTGACTTTTAGAGTGACGCGAGTGAAAAGTGACAAAAATCCGAGTGAAAAGTGATTTCCCCGGCCGGGGCCCCGGAAACTAAAAGGTTGCCGCCATAAGATAAGATAAAATATAGTCGAGCTACTGTCCCAGTAGGAAGGCACTGCGACCATAAAAGATCTATTGTACCGTAGCCCATTAATCCAAAAGACCGTCCACCTTTCTAATAAAAGGCAGTAAATCTTTAGCAGGAATCAACCTGAAGTCTGCAGTGCTTATAGTAGCCTGCCCGAGGAGTGACACCCTGTTTCCACGTCTCCAGACAGACTTCATTCAGTCTCGCTTGACAGACCCATCTTGTTCAGGTGATATCTGACCAGGTTATGGCCAGATAAGTACCCCACTAGGAATCTTAGGTGGGTTCTACTCATTTGAGTAGTACCCTTGTGAATGATGGGAAATATAACCTCCTTTGATTGACGTAGCCCTGGAAGGTTATTCCAGTACTGTTGACTCATTAGTGCAAACCAATCTGTGATCCGCAGCTTGGCCGAGGCCAGTCCAAAGCCACAGTAAGGCTCAGGTCCATGAAAACGACTGGATGATCCTTGTCTAGCAATTTCATCCCCAGCCTCGTTCCCCTCAATGCCCTGGTGGCTTGGCACCCAACACAAGAAGACTCGGTTTTTGGTTGCCAACAGTTGAAGGAGTTCGTAACACTTCCTTCACCAGTTTTGAAGAGACCGCTTTTATAACTGCTTGGCTGTGTAAATAGATAGCAATGTAACGGCCGCGAAGTTCAGTTTCCAAGATTACCCTGGCGCAGACCTCAATGGTGTGGATCTCAGCTTGAAAAACACTGGGCGAGACTCCCATTTCGATTAAAATCCTGGCGTTGGGTCCAAAGACACCTGCACCAGCACCCTATTCTGTTTTAGACCCATCGGTGAACCACTTATTATGATACATCTAGAGTCTTGACAAGGTGTGCCACTTACCCATTCAGAGCGGTCAGGGATGAGGGCTTGAAATTTTCTGCCGAAGTAAACCTTCGTTATCATGTACTCTGATCTCAAGCAGATCTGCACGTCAGGAATTTAATTTAGAATGCTCATTTGACCGATGCCTTCACTAAGCACGTCGGAGGTTAAAGGAAGTCTAAGAGCATTTAGAGCTGCTGATTCTTGAATGAATATATGCAAGGAAGTAAGTCCAATAATCGCCTCCAGGGCTGACGTAGGACAAGTGCGCGTAGCTCCAAAGATGCCAGGGCAAGCCAGGCGTTGAAGCTTATTGCACTTCAGTAAGACAGAAGATTGCTGAGTTTTCGGCCACCAGACAAGCGCTGCGTAGGTCACCATGGGCCGCACCAGCATGGTGTATAACCACTCAGTTATCTTTGGGGTGAGTCCCCATGTCCGTCCGAAGAGATTTCTGCAAGCCCACATTGTGCGTTTGGCTTTGCTTAATACATTATCTATGTGAGCACTCCATTTGAGTTTCGAGTCTAGAGTTACCCCGAGACATTTAACTTCAGTGGAATAATATAAGGTCGTGCCGCCTAACGAAATTGGATCCAATGTTATATAGTATTTCGTTTTCGTGTGAACGGCACAACGACAGTTTTCTATGGGTTTACGACATATAAGCCCACAGCAACACACCAGTGTAGAACTATGTCAAGGGCCGACATCATCACCTCCGTGATGGTAGACTCGAATCTGCCCCTGACTATGATAGTTGTTGTAGCGATGGTCAGAGTTGCAGTGTGTGTGTGTTATTTGTTTAGTTCCGTTTCAAACTTCTCGGTGTCAAGGCCAAGGAATGTAGCTGCTTCGGTAGGGTTTCCCACAACGACCTTGGGGTAAGCTATGTGGGTGTAGTTGCACGTCAAAATGTGGTCCGTTGCAGGCTGGACAAATGTTTCGGATGTTTTCATCAATACGGGATAGATAAGAGTTGAGGCGTGAACACCAGCCTGATCGAAGTTGAGCAAGTGTCGTCCTGGTGGCTCTAGGAAGCCTCTTTTCTTCAGGTGTTATGGGTGGTGGTTGCGCCAAAAATACTGAACTTTGTTTTAGTCCCGTAATTGATGAGTGCACCTCTTGCTGGTGGAGTAATACGATGGCAGATTTGTAGGCGGCGTCGCCGGCAGGATTCCATTTATATGCCTGCACATCACGTTCAAGGTCCCTCAGATTACGCCGAACATGTCTTATTTATTTATTTATTTAATAGTAAACGGACAAGTGTCCTTTATATATAAAAACATAAAAAAAAATGGCTGTCTTATAGTGAATATACTAGGTAAACATATTATAATTAACTATTATTATTATTAAGTAACAATTCAATATTAAAAATTCAAAGTAAACGCTTAAATTACTAGAAAACAAAATTAAAAGAAAATCACTCAAATAAATCTAGTAAGAATTTTTTCAATATAACTTTATTCGAATTGAATAAGTCCAAATGATTAGAAACCAGATTTCCAATAGCTTTCAATCTTTCCATAGGCGAGTTTGACTCATAGTTAGTTCGGAATGTATGTAGACAAAAAAGTTCATGATGCCTTGTGTTTCTAGTTGGGACTTTAAAAGGGATTTCTTGAAGTATGTCAGGGGCATCGATTATACCATTAACTAAATTAAATACAAAAATTGCATCATAATAACTTCTTCTAGCTTCAAGGGTGTTAATATTTAAAGTTGACTGAATACAAGAGTAATTAATATTCTCAAATGGGATATGCATTTTATATGCCATATATCTTAGAAATTTGTGCTGAACTTTTTCAATAGTATTGCTGTGAGATTTATAAAATGGATTCCATACAACAGACATGTACTCTAATTTACTCCTGACCAGTGAAAAATATAATGATTTAAGTGCATGTATGTTACGGAACTCGGAAGAATTTCTAATTATAAAACCTAGCATTCGACGGGCTTGTTCGCAAATATCCATAATATGTTCACGGAAATTTAAAGTTGAGTCAAAGAGTACTCCAAGGTCATTAATTGAGTTAACTTGCGTAAGCGGAACATTATCGATGGAATAAGTGTAATGAAAATCAGTTCTACTTCGATTAAATACAATGAATTGACATTTTGATAGGTTAATCTCTAAATTATTCCAGGTACAATAGTTGAAGAAGTTATTTAAATTAGATTGCAGAATTAGGATGTCATCGTTACAGGTTATTTTTTTAAAGATTTTGCAGTCATCTGCAAAAAGCAAAAATTCAACATTCTGGAAAACGTTAACTATATCATTGATAAAAATCAAAAATAATAAGGGACCTATGTGGGAGCCTTGCGGAACACCTGATGTTGGACAAAATGGTTCAGAGTAATTATTATTAACATTAACAATTGATGAGCGATTTCTAATATAGTCATTTATCCAATTTAAAAAAGACCCAAAGAAACCGAAATTCCGTAGTTTTCTTAGCAAAATATCGAAATTAATTTTATCAAAGGCCTTTTTCAAATCTGTGTATATAGAGTGGACTTGTGAGAAGTTGGCAAATGACTTATAAATATAATTTTCGTATACGATTAAATTAGTAGCAGTGGACTTTCCAGCACAAAACCCATGTTGGTTAGGTATAATCAAAGGTCGTACTAAAGGAGTTATCATATCCGTTACAATACTTTCAAAAAGTTTCGGGATGCAAGACAAAATGCTAATTGGACGATAATTTCTTATATCAGCTCTGTCACCGGATTTATAAATCGGTAGAACATAGCTTACTTTCCATATGGATGGAAAGTGTCCAGAAGCTAGAGATTTATTAAAAAGGACATGAAGTGGGTGTACAACATTCTCGACACAATTTTTTAACAAAATCGGAGGAATACCATCAGGTCCCGCACTTTTAGAAATGTCTAGCGTAAACAGTTTTTCTATAAGAGAATCTAGGTTAATTGAAAGACTGGATAAGCTAAAAGCATTATTGAGTAAGGGAGGCTCATACGAAGTATTATCAGTGCTGTATACCTTTGAAAAATTTTCAGCGAATAAATTAGCAATTATTGAGCTGTCTGAGGTCCTTATACCATTAAGATGCATGGTATCAGGCAAGTCGCCATCTGTTTTGCGAGAATTAATGTGTCGCCAAAAATACTTCATATTAGTAGTAGTATTGGTGGCGGAGTCTTGTCAATTGGAAGTTAGGATGTTCCCTCCGGTAGCAGCCCACTAAATATTGCTTGGTCTCTGATAGGCAACGTTTTTGTTTCCTGGTGTAGGTGGTCTTGGGGAGACATCAGGAGGCATCCAGTTTCGGCGCGGAGAGCGGCATTTTGGCAAGTCTGAATGTGCTTCCACTGTGTGTAACATAGGTTCTGAGACCACATAGGAGCAGCATCTTTGACCAAAGATCTTCCAACCGTTTTATAGGTGCCCAGTAGCGTTTCCTTGTCTTTTTCCCATGTGCTACCGACCAAGGCTTTTAAGATTTTATTCCTGCCACGCATTGTGTTGCAAATAGTTGTATCATGGGCAGATGAGGTTGCCATGCTATCCAGGGTAACCCAAAAGATTTTCGGATGATCGGTGGTGAGAATGCGTTCATTGCCTATATACCTATGTATATCTAAAGCTGCGTTCTTACTTCTTTTGTCCAAGTGGTAAACAGGATTGCGGATGATTTGGAAGTTGACACAGTTAAGTTTTTGCTTTTTAACCTTCATAAGCCCGAGCGGGGTGCAGCCGCACCCCTGACCTACATTTCTTAGGATATCTTCTGGGAAAAAAAAATCTTTTAAATTTCCTTTGAGATATGTTTCTTAAATATACTTCTTATATCGTACAAAAAATTTGAAATAAATTGCTACATACTGTAACTAGTTATCGTTAATTTTGTTCGTTGCGGTGCGGGTAATCTTGAAGTTTTCGGTACAATCGGTACCTCAATGTACAATAGATTATACCAAAATCAGAACCATTGGTAATAATTGTGATAGTTATTTTTGTACTCCGCATATCACGGTTTATTAATTTCAGTTCTATCTCTAGATTATTTTTCAAAATATAGAATTAAAATGTTTTGTCCAAAATATTTGTAGTCCTATAATAAAGTTGGGGTGCATTTACACCCCACTTGGTCTTTAACGTAATTTTTCGAGGTCGGTCCTATGAAGGTTAACAACCCGTTAAGTTAAATGAGGTAGACATTAATCAGCTCGCACATTTCATTGATGTCGTTCCTTGTTGCCAGAATCAGAAGAGTTATCAACATTCGTAATTAATTGGAGATCATCAGGAGGTGTTGGAATTCCTAATAGATATAAATTAAACAAGGTAGGAGATAATACTCCTCCTTGGGGAACACCTTGCTTAATTTTTCTGAACATCGACTTATTGTTCTTGAACTCCGTGTAGGACTGCCTACCAGCGAGATAGTTGGCGATCCATTTGACGTATTGTGTTGGAAGGGATGAGCAGTTTATGAGTTTACTTTCGACCCCAAAACTATGTGATCACTCATAGTTTTGGAGTTTAATATAAAATTTGTAATTAGTAATTTGTGTCATTGGTCGGAATGATCCGGCTAATGCGTGCGAGTATAATTTCCAAATTTGCAAGGGATTTCAAATCAAGTTCCTGCAATTTATTTATACTTGTGCGGGGTTACGCAAAAAATTAAATCAAAAAGATTTTGTTATATGGTATTCAATTTTATGTTAGAAAACATACGTTATATCCACAACATACCAAAATTCTTTAGTGTTTTTTTTTCTTGTTCTTTCCCAAGACCGCCTGTGGCCGGTCTACAAAATTTAGCTCATAAAAACCGTTCTGAGCACTGAAATTGTTTTTTTTACGAATAATATCATTTTTTACTAAATTATTAGCCAAAAAAAAAAATTTTCTTTCAAATTAGAACTAGAGGGTTATGGTATTCTATTAGTGACAATTATTCCCCAGTTAACTATTATTTTGCAAATATGTATTTGGAATGTATAGACACACAAACTTTACAAATTTATTATAGGTACATATGTGTAGAATTGGCCATGGAATATAGAAGAGCCATTTATTCGTTGATATCGATGCCATCGTCACTCGCAGTCAAAAATATCATACATCCCATTGAGCCGATTGCTGAGCTGTCATGCATTTCCATATATCCCTAAAGTGAACCACTTGAACCATCGAAAACTGATATTATAAGTTATAAAATAAGTTCTAGATGCTCAGACATTTTAGCCATTCCAACATACACACTCTTTCCGCACGCATTCTAATAGAACAGGATTCCATTATGAAATTATTTACCCTCTCACAAAATCAAACATATAATTTCACCTCCTCAACGGAACTCATTCAAATTGCAAGACATAAAATCCTCAAAACTTGGTCCCCATACCTGTACGGTTGCTCCCCAGTAAAGTTGAGTTGGTCCTATTCATAGAATCGCTTGTCTGCTTTATCAAACCATTCCCGAACACTGCATCCATCCACAACCATCCATCTCCATTTTGAATTCATTCCGAGACGTCGGCGTCGTGACTAACCTCCGGCAAAGTATTATATATGAAGGAACTTAAAGCTGCAGTTCATATCACCAAGTAGGTTGTTAAATTCCTAACAAGAAGCAGCAGCAGCACAACTGAAGCGAGCACTTCTTCCCAAAGGATTTCTAAGGGAAAGTCAAAAGGAATAAAGGACCCAGAGCGGATAATATTTTAGGAGTTAGACGCGTTCATAACTGCAGGATTGCAGGAAACTTTGAGTTCTACTGCGTGGAATTTCGAATGTTTTGGTTAACTTTGGATCAATTTATATTATACTGTTATGTGGAAGGAAGCAATCACAATCACAAGCAAGGGTAGATCCTATATGGCTTGGGCATTGGGGATACTGATTAAAGCCCATGAGGAATTTAAAATTTGTAAATATCGCGTATGTTCGGTTGCATTAGACATAGTGGTGATTTTTTCCACTGGTCATACTCGCATTTTAGAACTACTGAGAAAAGAAAGTGGCAATTGAATTTCAATGCAAACTAGTAAATTCGGTTGTGTCTTTGAATGATTAGCCCAAACTATTATCTTTATCAAATATCTTACTTGAATTGTCTCTACGCAAATCGATTGGATATATAGGTAATCGTAGTCAAAGTCATCCTGACTTCCGTAGACATTTCTGCGGTGGTGATAAGCTGTCAGAGATATTCCTGCCAAATTAGTAGCCCTGGATCTGCTTAGAGCCTTGGTTTATATAATATAATTTCATGGAATATCTTTCTTGAGGCTTATATGCCCATTTATGCAGAACATACGTTTGAATGTGTGAAGCAAGATCATAGGCAACATATTCTCTCCCCTGAAGAACATTCATCATCATAGTAATCTCTTTTTGACATCTCTTCAGTACTGTCGAGAAAATTAAGAGACATGTAGAAGGTTTTGCTTCTTTGTCTTCAGAAATTTATGTGTTACTTGCTATACGAGTACTTCTGCAGGAATTTTCTAATCACGGACGTACTTCATCATATGATTACAGGGGGAAGTCTAACAGCATACACCCTGTTTATTTAAGGAATAATCTGAATTCTCTATTCCGGTTGAGAATTTCAAAGAGTTAGTTTCTAAAAAAAAGATTAAATAAACTGCTTGATTAATTGTAACTTTAGATATATAGAACATATATGGAAAACTAAACACAGCAAACCAATTAAAAAGTCCACAATTCTTATTGCTTCTTGAAAAAAAAAATAAGGAAAGCAAGACGGCCATATTTGTTGTAAGTGTAGGGAGATCAAAAAATAAAAAAAAAATGTTAAAAAGTAGTCTCTAACATAACGATATATTGCATAAAATTTTTACAAACCCTTAAAAAAGATATCCAGCTTTTATCCTATTTCAATTTTTTTTAATTTTTATTGTAATTTATTTTGCTCTATCGGCTGGTTAGCAGTGTGTATTCTCATCATCATCATCGTGGCGCGACAGCCCGACGTCGGGCCTTGGCCGCCTGGATCATTGTCCTCCAATTATCTCGGTCACGTGACCGCGTCCTACAATTTTGGGAGCCCAGCAGCTGCGCGGCGTCCACACCTACTGAGCTCTCCCAACGAGATTTCGGTCGTCCTCGCAGTCTCGCTCCGTCGACTCGTTCTGCATTCATTACTCTCTTAGGCATGCGATCATCGTCCATTCTTTGTACATGCCCTGCCCATTGAAGTCGTTGTAGTTTGACGATTTTCGAGACTTGCAGCTCATCGTACATTTCATACAACTCATGGTTGTACCGGATGCGCCATCCATCTCGATCGTAAACAGCCCCGAAAATTCGCCGTAGAACCTTACGTTCGAAAGTGTCTAGCATGTTTTCGGAGGCTTGAGTTAGGGTCCATGCTTCGCAGCCATAGCATAGCACTGGTCGTATAATGGTTTTGTACACGCGGAGCTTCGTGTTTCTGTGCACATGTTTCGATTTCATTATGGGGAGAACCGAGAAAAAAATCTTATTAGCTAACTGTATCCGTCGCTTGATTTCGTCAGTTTCGTTGGCGTCCCTTGACAGGTTGCAACCCAGGTAAATGAAGTTGTTCACGAACTCGATGTTGAGGTCCCCCACATTGATGCTCGGTTGTGCAGGTGTCCTTGTCACCGATTGCATCATTATTTTAGTTTTACCCTCGTTAATACGTAATCCAACTTCCTTTGCAGCAGTATCGAGCGTATGCAGAAGTTCTTCTGCGTCAGCCAATCTTCGGGACATGATGTTGATGTCGTCGGCGTACGCTGCTAATTGTGTCGACTTGAAGAGTAGCGTCTTGCTGTTGTCCGTATTCATGGCCCGAATAACGTATTCCAGTGCTAGGTTGAAGAGCGTCGGTGCCAGTCCATCGCCCTGTTTCAAACCAGTGCGTGTTTCAAATAGATCAGTAAGTCTATTCTGGATCCTGACTTGTGAGACGGAGTTGGTCATCGTCATCTTTGTCAGTCGCACTAATTTTGCTGGTATACCAAATTGCAGCATTATGTTGTACAGTACTCCACGATCGATACTGTCGTATGCCTGCTTGAAGTCGACAAAGATTTGGTATACGTTTACGTTGTATTCCCAGCACCTCTGGAGTATCAGTTTGACTGCGAAGAGCTGATCGGTTGTGGAGCGACCAGGTCTGAAACCGCTTTGATATTCGCCAATGACTCGTTCTGCGTACGGTTTTATTCTATTTTCCAGAATTTTCGTCAAAATTTTATAGGACGTACAGTAGTGAGATGCCCCTGTAATTCTCACACCGCAGTTTATCTCCCTTTTTATGAATTGAACAGATGATGCTTCTGCGCCAATCGTCTGGGATCTCCTCGTTCTCCCATACTCGCAGGAGTAATTGATGTATGGCATCAACTAGACTCGTTCCACCGAATCTTAGCAGTTCAGCTGGGATCCCGTCAGCGCCCTGCGCTTTATTTCGCTTTAGTGACCGCAACGCGAGGTCAACTTCCTCTACTGTCGGGGGTTGAATGGGTGGGCCTAGATCAACAATATCGTCGAGAGCTTCCTGTGTGGGGATGTTAGATGGTCGGTTTAGAAGCTCTTCAAAATAAGAGGCCCATCGTTTGTTAATACCATCGGTGTCGCTGATGATGTTTCCATCCTTGTCCTTACAAAGGCTAGTCCTGGGTTGGTAGCCGTTCTTAATTGTATTTACTAGTTTGTACGCTTCTCTGGTGTTCCTATTAGCTAAGTTTTCGTTTATGTTCAGCAACTGCTCGTCAAAGTATTTACGTTTCTTACGTCTAATTATTCTATTCGATATTCGCCGTAGCTCGTCATATTTTTCTCTTCTGGCTCTGGTTCCTCGTTGAATCCATTGTCTGTAGGCCTCGTTTTTCGCGTCAAGTGAATTTTTGCTTTCTTCGTCGAACCAGTCATTTCGCACTCGCCGGGCTTTATATCCCACGACCTTCTCTGCGACATCCTTGATGGTACCCTTGAGTTATTCCCAGAACCCATGGACGCTTGTGTTGCTGATGTTGTGTAGCATAGGTGATAGTTCTTCCTCAAGGGCGGTAGTATACGCTACCGCTGTAGCATCACTCAAGAGCTTATCAACCGCAAAGATTTTGGGAGGGCTGATTCTTGACTGGTGCACTGAGGAAATTCTACATCTGTAGGTCGTCTTCGCCAAGTGATGATCTGAGTCGCAGTTTGCTCCGCGATAGGAGCGGACATCCATGACACTAGACGCCCATCTCCTGCAAATGAGCACGTGGTCAATTTGGTTGACGGTATGTGCGTCTGGAGACTTCCAGGTCTGCTTGTGGATGCGTCGATGCGGGAAACACGTAGAGCTTACGACTAGATTCCTGCTGCAGGCGAAGTCGATAAGTCGCTGGCCGTTGCGTATTCTCACTTTGAGCATAAAGAACAGCCTCAATTCGCCTAGGCATGCTTATTATGGCACTTGTTATCACCATCATCATAATCTTCGTGGCGCGACAGCCCGACGTCGGGCCTTGGCCGCCTGGATCGATGTCCTCCAATAATCTCGGTCAAGTGACCGCGTCCTCTAATCTAGGAAATCCAGTAGTTGCCCGGCGTCCGCATATACTTAGCTCTCCCAGCGAGCTCTCGGTCGTCCTCGCAGTCTCGCTCCGTCAACTCGTCTTGAGTTCATTACTTTTTTCGGCAAGCGAGTTTTATTATTGCTTCATTGGAAAATGAAAATACTTTTTCCTTATTTTAAAACAAACAGTTCGTTTATTTCCTCTGTAACAAATCGTCAACCGCTCTTCGCGGTCACGGGTGGACTGTCCTCAAAAACAGAGTCACAACTATCTATCTAAACTATACTTATACAAAAAAGGATCTTATTATAGGCATGTGGCCACTTACAGGATGTGTGGTCCGCGCATGATAACGTATCTTTAAAAATGGGCAGAGATGCATTATTAGAAACACTTCAATAATGTATCTCAAGTGTGCCACATTTTTGCTTAAACTATTGCATAGAGATCCCTGTGGGGTATCTTCTAATGCGTGTGGTCATGCGATTCTAGGAGGGTATTATTTCGGAAATTGGAATCCGATACATAACTTGCGTTCATCGTACAGTCGTTGTACATGCCTTGGCCATTGTAGTCGTTGTATTTTGATGATTTTCCAGTGAACTTCCAGCCCATCGTACAGTTCATACAACTCATGGTTCTATCCGTTGTGACATTCATCTCGATCGTAAACAGCCCCAAAAACTCGCCGCAGAACCTTGCGTTTGAAAGTGTCTAGCATTTTTCCGGAGGCTTGAGATACGGTCCATGTTTCGCAGGCATAGCATAGCATTGGTCGTACGATGGTATTGTACATGCGGAGCTTCGTTTTTCTGTGAACAAGCTTCAATTTCATTACGATGAGAACCGAGAAAAAAGTTTTACTAGCTAACTCTATCCGTCGATTGATTTCGTCAGTTTCTTTGGCATCCTTTGACAAGTTGCAACGCAGGTATATGAAGTGTGAAGCGTCCTTGTCCATGATTGCATCACTATTTTAGTTTTACCCTCGTTGATACGTAGTCCAACTTCTTTTGCAGCTGTGTCGAGCGTATGCAGAAGTTTTTCTGCGTTGGCCCATCTTCGGGACATGGTGTTAATGTCGTCGGCGTACGCTGCTAATTATGTCGACTTGTTGAGTAGCGTCCTGCTGTTGTCCATATTCATAGCCCGAATAGTGCATTCCAGTGCTAGGTTGAAGACCGTCGGCGCCAGTCCATCGCCTTGTATCAGGCCAGTGCATGTTTCAAATACAATAGATCAGTAAGTCTATTATGGATCCTGACCTGTGAGACGGAGTTGGTCATCGCCATCTTTGACAGTTGCACTAATTTTGCCGGAATCACAAATTGCAGCTTGATGTTGTACAGTACCACGATCGATACTGTCGTATGCCTGCTTGAAGTCGACAAAGATTTAGTACACGTCTATGTTGTGTTCCCAGTACTTCGGGGGTATCAGTTTGACCGTAAAGACCTGATCGGTTGTGGAGCGACCAGGTCTGAAACTGCTTTGACATTCGCTAATGATTCGTTCAGCGTACGGTCTTATTCAATTCTCCAGAATTTTCGTCAATATTTTGTACGTACAGACGTACAGAAAATTGATATGCGCCTGTAATTCTTACACCGCAGTTTATCTCCCTTTTTGTAAATTGGACAGATGATACTTCTGCGCCAATCGTCTGGGATCACCTCGTCCTTTCATGTTCGCCGTAGTAATTGATGAGTGCCATTAACTAGACCCGTTCCACCGAATTTTTGCAGTTCAGTTGGAATTTCGTCAGTGCTCGGCGCTTTATTTCGTTTTAGTGACAGCAATGCCAGATCAACTTCCTCAACTATCGGGGATTGCATGGGTGGGCCTAGATTAACCATATCGTGGAGAGCTTTTTGTGTGGTGCTAGATGGTTGATTCAGAAGCTCTTCATAGCAAGAGGCCCAGCGTTTGTTAATGCTATCAATGTCGCTGATGATGTTTCCACATTTGTCTTTACAGAGGCTAATCTTGGGTTGATAGCCATTTTTAATTGTATTTGCTAGTTTGCACGCTTGTCTGGTTTTCCTATTAGCTAAGTTTTCGTTTATATTCAGCAACTGCTCGTCAAGGTATATACGTTTCTTACGTCTACCTATAATTATTCTATTCGGTATTTACCATAGCTCGTCGAATTTTTTTTTTTTTTGCTCTGGTTGCTCATTGAATCCATTGTCTGTAGGCCTCGTTTTTCGCGTCAAGTTGATAGTCTTTCCTCAAGGCCGGTCTTATACGCCACCTCCGTAACATCGTTCAGAAGTTCATCAACCGCAAAGATTTTGGGAGGGCTGATTTTCGATTGGTACACTGAAGAAATTCTACATCTGTAGGTCGTCTTCACCAAGTAATGGTCTGCGTGTCAGTTTTCTCTTCGATAAGAGCGGACAACTATTAAACTAGACGCCCATCTCTTGCAAATAACGACGTGATCAATTTAGTTGACTGTAAGTATGCCTAGTAGTTGCATATGTGATGGATTCCATCAGTACACGAAGGGGTTATGCGCGACGCAGGCACTCTTAACTCGTATGGAGTCCCATTTCTTGTTAGCAATAATCTCTATTCTTTGGACGAGCTTTCAGCGCTTGGCTTAACCCCATTCAGGGAGTGGTCTTGGAGAAAGCTGCTTCAGATGGTTTAATAAACGTGCTGGAGTTCACACAACTATGTTGCAGGTCCAACTACACATATCATTCCATTCTACTTACCCTGAGACTCGTAGGTATTGGCCAGCCATTCAGGTTACAGCTCCTGCCCTTTTCCAAATTGTCTTATGGCTAAGACTTAGCCGTCAGCGGGTTGACACACTGTCGTTACTAGTGGAGGACTATGAAAATTTTATATCGCACCTTAGAGGCAAAGATTTCATCATCATCATCGTGGCGCGACAGCCCGACGTCGGGCCTTGGCCGCCTGGATCATTGTCCTCCAATTATCTCGGTCACGTGACCGCGTCCTCCAATTTTGGGAGCCCAGCAGCTGCGCGGCGTCCACACCTACTGAGCTCTCCCAACGAGATCTCGGTCGTCCTCGCAGTCTCGCTCCGTCGACTCGTTCTGCATTCATTACTCTCTTAGGCATGCGATCGTCGTCCATTCTTTGTACATGCCCTGCCCATTGAAGTCGTTGTAGTTTGACGATTTTCGAGACTTGCAGCTCATCGTACATTTCATACAACTCATGGTTGTACCGGATGCGCCATCCATCTCGATCGCAAACAGCCCCGAAAATTCGCCGTAGAACCTTACGTTCGAAAGTATCTAGCATGTTTTCGGAGGCTTGAGTTAGGGTCCATGCTTCGCAGCCATAGCATAGCACTGGTCGTATAATGGTTTTGTACACGCGGAGCTTCGTGTTTCTGTGCACATGTTTCGATTTCATTATGGGGAGAACCGAGAAAAAAGTCTTATTAGCTAACTGTATCCGTCGTTTGATTTCGTCAGTTTCGTTGGCGTCCCTTGACAGGTTGCAACCCAGGTAAATGAAGTTGTTCACGAACTCGATGTTGAGGTCCCCCACATTGATGCTCGGTTGTGCAGGAGTCCTTGTCACCGATTGCATCATTATTTTAGTTTTACCCTCGTTAATACGTAATCCAACTTCCTTTGCAGCGGTATCGAGCGTATGCAGAAGTTCTTCTGCGTCAGCCAATCTTCGGGACATGATGTTGATGTCGTCGGCGTACGCTGCTAATTCTGTCGACTTGATGAGTAGCGTCTTGCTGTTGTCCATATTCATGGCCCGGATAACGTATTCCAGTGCTAGGTTGAAGAGCGTCGGTGCCAGTCCATCGCCCTGTTTCAAACCAGTGCGTGTTTCAAATAGATCAGTAAGTCTATTCTGGATCCTGACTTGTGAGACGGAGTTGGTCATCGTCATCTTTGTCAGTCGCACTAATTTTGCTGGTATACCAAATTGCAGCATGATGTTGTACAGTACTCCACGATCGATACTGTCGTATGCCTGCTTGAAGTCGACAAAGATTTGGTATACGTTTACGTTGTATTCCCAGCACCTCTGGAGTATCAGTTTGACTGAGAAGAGGCAAAGATTTAGCTACGCAAAATTAATCTAGTTGATGGAATTTAATATATTGTGAAGTTGGAAGTTACTTGTAGAAAAATGAATCGAACAGTTAAAGTTTTTTATATTTTAAAATATTGCTTAAATATCGGCATACGAGTACAGCAGCTGGTACTAGCAGCTAATATTAGTTTTCCCACTCGATATCTTCGTTTTCTATAAATTTTTGAAATATTCCCGAAGTTAACGCCCATCAAAAATCAGTTACTCTGGGTTCACTGCGCCTGGTATATTTTAAGTTAATTTTGCAGGAATAGCTGAAAATATTCCAACGCAATCTCACTTGATCCAGATTTTCACCAGAAATTGAGATTACCGTCTGTTTTTCCTGTACAGATTCTCGTAAGTTCTACTTCTTCAGGAGAGTTGCAGATTAGTTTTTGGTTCAAAGAGGATCGGGCCACGAATCTTTCGACCGCTCTAAGTATAAATGAAAAATGTATTTCGAATGATCCCAAAAAAATGCTCTCACTGGTTTCAACCGCTGGTGTGACGCGTGTCTCATCAGACACCTCCGCTTTACGCATCACACAAGTGGGGGCCAAGTCGGATTGTGTTTTGCCTTAGTGTCACCATATACTGTCGAACTCGAGCACGAAGCTGGTACAAATTTCCTCTGACACACACATACACTTCACATAGGTGTGAAGAAAACCGGTCCACTTGTACTAGGTTCGTGCTCGAGTTCGAGTACGAGTTCGACAGTGTATGGTGACACTTATATTGAGTGGCAAACACAACAAGGATGCGTATTTATATTCAGTGGAAATCGCAACTTACGATTTTCCGATATGAAATCATCTGTGTTCCTGGCTTAGCGCCAGTGGCTACAACAAACAAGTATTTGTTGCTTGGCAACGACAATCGTCACCATGCAACTTATATGATGCTTGTAATGTCGTCGCCCTTATCAGTCCTAGCGGGACTGCACAATTCTATAAATGAACAAGCTAACCGAAGGTATGATACCCTTCACGCGAACCTTCGTTGCGTTTTGTGGTTGCCTTTTTGAAATTAGTAGTAAAACTTGTTCCGATTTCACTGTTCCTATAAGAGGTATATGAAATAGTGGGCCAATTTCAACCAAATTAAGGAACGTCAGTCAATACGATTGAATAATATGCAATTTCGTAAAGATACCTTCAGAAATAAAAAAAGTTTTTCAGACAAAGACCAATTTTTGGACCGGTCGTTCCTATGGCAGCTATATGACGTCGTGGTCCGATTTCAACCAATTTCGTAAATGTGATTTAGCTATAGATACGGTTGATTCCTGTGAAATCTGAAAAAGATATCTTTAGAAAAAAAAAGTTTTTCTCACAAAGACGAATTTTTGGACCGGTCGTTCCTATGGCAGCTATATGACGTAGTGGTCCGATTCCATTGGCTCCGACATATATACTGCCTGCAATAGAAGGAAGGCTCTCTCCAAAATTTCAGCTCGATAGCTTTAAAACTGAGGGACTAGTTTGCATAGAAACAGACAGACAGACAGACAGACGGACAGACGGACAAAGCTTAATCGACTCGACTCATCATACTAACCAAGAATATATAGTTTATATGGTCGGAGATGCTTCCTTCTGTGCGTTGCAAACTTCATGACAAAGTTATTTTAATATACCCTATGACATCCGTGAAGGGTATAAAAATGTATTTCGAATGATCCCGGTCACGTCTTCCCCACTGGTGTGATGCGCGAAGCAGAAGCGTCTGACGAGACGCGCGTCACACCAGCGGTCGAAAGCACATATTTTTGGGATCATTACGTTTTTCGTTTATAGAATTGTGTAGTCCCACTAGGAATGATAAGGGCGACGACATGACAAACATTATATATGTAAGTTGTATGGTGTCGATGGTCCTCGCCCGGCAACAAATACTTGTTCGCTCTAAATATTCTTGCAGTGTACGTAGACATGAAGATGAAGAGCAGACCGCATGGCAACGATGACGATGGTTCTGCATCTCAAGAGCGCACAATAACGATATACCTCAAGGCCGCCTGTAGGCCAATTGAGAATACCTCTAGTTTGTTCTACAGATTCTCGTAAGTTTTTCCTGTATGAAAATCATCAGTTAAACTAAGTGAACGGCTACGGGCCGTTTTCTCAATGTCTGGTTAAACTGCCAATCAGCTACCTGGGACACTGAACTAAACCTTAGTGTATGCAATGCTCAAACTATGATAATGCACTAGAAAATCGGCTGATTTTATTGGCGGCTCTGTTCCGTCTCTTAGCATTTATTTGCGGCTGAGTTGGTTTCAAATCTCTTCCATCGAATGAATTTCCATTTACGACCAGTTTAATTGTCTCACTTGAATGAACAAACGTAAACAGTTCTAGCTGTCAAAATTTCAGCAGCCCGTACTAGCTGTTTGGAATTATCATCCGATAAATTTTTAACTGAAGAATGGGTGCCATTTAGCGTATATCTATAGATAAACTTTAACCAGATATTGTGAAAACGGCCCTATGAGTGACAGAGAATTTCCATTTCAGGCGTCTTCGCGCGGAAGTTCGTGGTTAACAGATTACCACCAAACATGCAGCCTTTCCATGATTTGGATTTTATGACGAAATCCTTTCATGCGTAGTGTTTGGCGGTGCTAATCTTTATTGATGCTGCTAGGCAAAGTGTACCAATTCCAGCTCAACTGGCAAGTTTTAGATGAAGTGTCTACATTGGATCACGCGGCCGACACTCATCCTCGATTCAATCCAAACTCACTTTAATATCCTATTGATAAAAAATGTATGCTCGTATTTTACCGGGCGACGCATCGCCGTTCGCGGTTTCGGCTAATAGTAGGTTTACCGCTGTTGCGTATAATGCGAGCGAAATGAGCATTCTAGGGCGGTATACTGAGGGTAGCAACCCCTTAAGCCGCGGAGCTCGCGTAGCGAGAGGAGCCCTCCCAAGGGGAATGCAAAATCATCTCTATACAAAAAAATGAATGTTTGTTTGTGTGTCCTTTATAGAATCGTAAACTATGCATTTGATCATGTGATGATCTTTAGCAAAGTTGTTGTGCATTAACCAAAGAAGGTCACTGAGTAACAGAAAAAAAATATAAATATATATATATAGAAAAACAAATGAAATTGTTCTATTTGCCACGAGCGAAAGATTGTTGCTATGAATTCACTGTAGTTGCTACGAGCAAAAGTTCGTTGCTATGAAATTATTCTATTATTGACTGTGTTTTTTTTTTTGCAAATGTGGCAATATTATAATTGCTTTTTCAATCAAAATTTCTACACTCAACTTACACTAGAACTTATCCAGTGCAATTTTGTATGAATATTTGCACTGGTATAGCAGAAAAACCACAACCAATAAACAGTAGCAAAGCCAGGGTTTTGCGCGATTGTTTCTTAATAATATAGGAGGAGTGCACTAAGGCGTACCGGAAAGTGGTTGAATCAATAGATAGAACCTTACGTGACATTAAACAAAACGACCGGCCTATGGGCAGTATTATATTACTTCTCTGTGGCGACTTTAGGCAAACTTTACCAGTAAAACCCGGAGGGATGAGGGCTGATGAAATTAAGGCATGTCTAAAACGCTCACATCTATGGCGCATTGTCATACCCATGCATTTGTCAACCAATATGCGGGCGCGAATTGGGAGTTATCAAAATGCCCAGGAGTTTTCACATTTATTACTGAAAATTGGTGACGGTACGTATCCGGACGAAGAAGGGAAGGTTATTCTCCTAAATAAATTGATGTTGTTTATTTAAAAAACGACCAGGCATCTGCGATAAACGCAGAAATATTAAAATGCGTTCCTGGGGAATGTGTTAAATACAGCTCAATCAACCGAGTAATGGATCAAGAAGATGCTACCCATTATCTGGTTTTTAAATTCCCTAAGCGCACCTAGGCTGGGTCCCTGTAATTCTGCTTAGAAATTTGAACCGCCGAAACTATGTAAAGGTACCCGACTGAAAGTGAAGTTACTTTTAATTTAGCTGAAGTTTAGCCTTATCGTCGTGGTGTTGAGCAAGCGGAGAACAAATTAATTAGGTATGAAAAAAATATTCAAGGTTTGTGTCAAGTTGTGAGCGAAGCGAACAACGCGAGCGTAGCGAGCACTAGAGCAGCTAGTTTCAATATAAAACTCACCATTAGTCGAAGACGCGAACCACTATGTGTCGCCCAGTAAATTAGAAATGTTCCTCTATTGGAACATTAGGTGAGCTCAGCTGAACGTTTTTTCTTTATATTCTGCGTTGATAATAATCTTCTGTGGGGTTTTTCTTACACACAACACACATACAATTTAATTTCAGATGGATTCTCAATTATATGTAATATCGGATAACTTTTAGATATGTTTTCTATGTTAGATTAAATTGTCCGTATTTTCCATTTTTACCTATTGGACGTATAATGTCCTTGAAACCGCTTTTACCATCTCTGACACATATTATAAGCTAAATAAATAGATGGGACAAAAGTGTCAGTGCCCTTAATATTATACTGCCGGTTTAACCCCCTAAAAATAAAATATGTCCCTCATCAATTGCCCACCTGATACAATCCTTTACCCCATCTACCCTACTCATCTGTGTCAAACATTGGTTTTTTACACTGAATTTTTCCCGAGGAAAGTACAAAATTTCAGGATGTTGTATTGTATTTCGCTCCACTAAAAACCCATTCACGATGTCCCTGTTCTATTGTCTACCGCTTTTTATTGTATAACTCATATCTTTCTTATCTTGGTTTGCCGTTTCAGATGTTTTTCTTGTTTTGTTGCTGTCATTTTTGTTTTGTTTTACCGTTGTGTGCTTCTTTTTATAGGAATCCAGCAACTTTTGTATAATAATAATACGAGTTGGTTGTATTCTGGCGATATTATGTGTGGTGGTATTTTCACGGCAGCAATTTCGTCTTTTCAGTTTGTTGCGTCCAAGGAAAAAAATATATTAATAACCTTACGTTCTCTATTTTACACGGGGTGTAGCAATAAAAACACAATAATAACCTTTTTACCGCCATCAGCCCGAAGACAAAAATGAAAAGAACAGGAACAAAAAGGACATCTTTATGTTAACTGTTGTAGCTTTTTTTGTGTTGCGGGTAGCAATTTAAATTTGAATGTAATAAAAAAAGGAACAGGATAAACCGATTCTGCGTAAAGGATAAATATAAATGAAAATTAGAAGGGTTTGTCATTGGAAGTAAATTTTGTAAAGCAACAGTTTGAAAAATAACCTATAAAGTATCCATTAATTTTTTTAATTGAAAATGCATAATTATGAGTAATTTGCGTTCTGAATCGATTAGAATGCAGAAAAATGTATGGGTTCAGAACAAGATGCTGCTTAAACCATTTTGTTTGCAGATATTGCATCTGCACATTTTAGTGGATCTTAAGTTTCATGGGACCGACCACGAAAAGTTACGTTAAAGGCCACGTGGGGTGCATGTGCACCCCTACGTTCTTTTGTGTAAATTTGCTATATTTTTAATAAATTAAGAAAAGCAAGTACTATAAGTCGACAAAGAGGTGGATCGTGACTCCATAATATACATATTGGTGCTTTAGTCTTGACTGTGATGTCGAAGAGAGCAGACGTCAAATTGAAAGCCGGCTGTTCTAAAGTTTTTATTGACTTATATTAAATCGAGTTATTCTGATTACGTTTCAACTATCCTTATGGATTTATCGTCAACATCGATCGAAAAAGTAGCGAACCGATTCTGTTTCGTTTATCTCGAGTCTGGTTGCGGCGGGCTGTCGAGGCGCTTGTGGAAATGTTGTTGAGTTTTTTTTGTATGAAGATTACAACGTGGCAGCAGAAATTCGGGCGCTGGAAAGAAACATCATTGCTTAAATCCCCATTCCGTCCGTAAGCACCGCGCCGCTGGCGAGTGCCAAGCAAGTTATCGAGTCTGTTATTGGTAGGGAGATCGAGACTTGCGCGGATAGAATTTTAAGCAGTACGCCGAAGTCACGTATGATCCGGGTGGAGATGCGCACGAAGGAGTTTGTGTCGGAAGTTTTAAAAATCGCAGGCAGCGCCCTAAGAAACTCCAGAATGTGCTTGCACAGGGATCTGCCTCTATCAGTTAGGCTGTTGCGCAATCAGCCTTTTAGCTGGCTGAGCGCAATCAAGAAAGTTTCTCCATCCGCTGACGTCAAAACCAGAAAGCATAAGCTTCTGTTCGAGGAGCGTATTTTCCAGTTTGAGTAGGACAAGTTGGTATGCTAAACCAACTATGCCCGGGGCTTACACCACCAAATCAACAACCGTAAGAGAGGCAACAGTCGAGGTTTGCGGAGGTTACTACACAGTTCAAAGTGGTTCCTGAAATGTTGCAGAAACCATCCAAACTCCAGGCAGAACTATATCATCAAGGAGACTCAGACAGCGAAATGTATGGGATCAACAAGTCTGCAGAGGGACACAAAAATTTACTTTTATAAGTTACAACGTTTCAGGTTTGAAGAACAAACTATTGTACGCTGATTTCTTTGCTTTTTTGAATGGGCATGAATTATTTATACTGATGGAAACATTTGGTAAGTAAAATCAGTCAACAAGCTTTGAAAAATACTTCACGCAACACATTCTCCACTAGATCCCGGCAACTCGCGTTAGCCATCGCGGTAGAGCTTCTGGTGGTATTCTTCTAGGGATAAAGAAGAACTGTTTATGTATGCGATTTGTAACCGTTAACTCAAACATTATCGTAAACTTTAGCCCCGAGCCAGGCGTAAATCTACAAATTGTGCCGGTTTGAGCTGCAACAATTGGCAAAGTTACTTTCATCATTTAAATAGTTTAATTGATAATATCTCCGAAGAAAATACTAACATTCTGTTGCTGGGTGATTTTAATGCACGTATTGCGATGGAGCAGCCAGGTGATTAACCATTATTGACTGAAGAATTTCGTATCCCACGTATTTCTAAGGACGTGAAACTCAACGCTCAAGGCCGAAAACTGATCGAACTATGTGAAGAGAATGGGATGTGTATTTTGAATGGATGCTCTTCTTTGGACGAGCATGGCGAATTCACATATATTGGACCAGAAAGATCGTCTGTTAACGATTAGCGGCAGCTTCTGGAGACTGGATGAGATACATCAATAATTTTGTTATTTCAAAACACTAATGCTTTTAGTGGTGTGTGTGATGGTAAAATTTTTGGGAGTTACGCGAAAGAAATAAAAGGTAAAGATAATGTAGGATGCAAGACGAACATGAAAGATTTGTATGCACATTTCAGCGGATACCTGACACCGCTTCAAACTTCATTGACATACAGCTACGCTTTAAATAATATATCAGTTGACCTTCTAGATGCTGAAATAACAGGCAAAGTTCCAAATTCTTCCAAGCGCTCAATAATATTTCCTTTACTTAAAAAGGGAGACCCTAGAGTAGCTGAGAACTTCCGTGGAATAAGTCTCATCAATACGATGTGTAAGCCGTTAACAGGAGTCATTTTACACCGACTGGAACTATATTGGAACGAGAAAGGCATTTTAATTGAATGTCAAGCTGGATTTCTCCCAGGACTCTCGACCGAATATCACATATTCACTTTGTTTACTACTTTGCCTTAACCCCTAGTGGGGAATAGCGCGTCAACTACTCCTGCGCGCTATCGCATTCTGTGCTGGGCAATGGGAAATGTGGTTTCATTTTATGGCATGCAAAGCAATGCAGTTATCAATCTTCTGCAATGACCTATGACCTACCTATCCACTGCCTCTTTCGCCTGCGTATCAATCCGTCGATTGGCATCTGACAAGTACGCCGATTTAGCTCTTCATTTGATATTGTTTCGGGCCAGAAATTCTTAAAATTCAACGAAGACAGGAGTTGACGAAAACTTGCAGCTTTCTAGTAACACTAACGGAAACTTTCCACGTACTGCTCCCATACAAAAACACAGGCAGGAGCAAAACAGGCCCAGCTTGGTCTTGATGCTGAGATAACTGCTCTGCCAGATTTTGGACAGCATGCCGTATGCGCGTTTAGCCTGGTTGATACGACGAGCGATGTCCTGCTCCGTACCACCATTTTCGTCAACAATAGGTAGACGAAGTTATCCACCTTCTCCACAGGCTGTCCATTAATACTGATGGCAATACGTGTCGGATTTCTTTTTTGCAACGGCGGGCTAAGAACCTTGGTTTTGTTTGTATTAATCTTTAGTCCAACCATGCTTGCCTCCCTCTCAAGATCTAACGGCACAGCGGACAGATCCATGATTTTGTGGGAGAGTAGGCATATGTCGTCTGCGTAGTCAAGATGTTGTAGATAAGAAGTCAAAGTCCATTGGATTCCTTTGTCTAGTCGGGACAGGGCAGCATGCAACACATCGCCGATCACTATGAGGAATAGTATCGGTGAGAGGATGCACCCCTGGTGAACTTCTCCGCGAATCTCAAAGTCCCCAGACACCTTACATTTATGCAGAACGCCGTCACAGGTTGCCTTAATAATAGCCACAGGTTGCCTTAATAATATCCACAAGTTTCTCAGCGATGCCTCTCCTGCGCAAGGCCGCCCATATAGAATTTCGGTTCACTCTATCGAAAACCTTCTCGAAATCGATGAAACGCAAATGAAGCGGAGAATCGTACGCAGTGCATTGCTCGATGATGATTCGCAAGTTGTTAATGTGATCGACACAGGTGAATCCGGATCGAAAACCAGCCTGCTCTTCATCAATTGTGCTTTCTAAGTGGGCTTTAAGTCTTTCCAGGACGGTTTTAGCTATTATCTTAGCAACGGCAGGAAGCACACAAACGCCTCTTCAATTATTACAGTCTGTGAGGCTACCCTTCTTTGGAAGTTTGATGATCAAACCTTCCTTCCACTCAGTGGGAAAGGTCTCTGTATTCCACGCTTTATCAACAAGTGGGTGTAGCAAATCGGCAGTAACGCTTGGCGCTGCTTGATAAAGTTCGGCAGGGATACCGTCGAGTTCGGCGGCCTTTCCTCGCTTTAGTGCAATAATTGTGACTATTTCCTCTTTAGTCGGGGCAGTGGACCGTATACGCACATTTTGATGGTTAGCTAAATTATCTATTATATATGAGGGGGAACTTCACCAGTGGTTACACGGTTCAAGACCGCGGCGAAGTGTTCTTTCCACCGCCTCATTTGATCTTCTTCTAAAATAAGTAGCTTTGCATCACTATCCTTCACCGGATGTTGGCAGGAGTTACGACCAATTGTAAACTCCTTGATGACACTGTATACGGCGTTTAAGTTGTTACTTCTTGCGGCTTCTTCTTCTGAGGCTAAAAGAGAATTCGCATAAAATCTTGTATCGCGTCGCACACTACGCTGAACTTCTCGAGCTTTCTGACGGTAAAGGAGTTCGATGCTGCTTCGACGGTCGTCTGATGCTGCAGCCAAACGAACCTTCAGTTCTTTTCTTTCAACAATCCGCTGCCATGAAGCGTCAGACATCTAGGGCTTATTCCGGCAATCCGTGTTTGTGCCAAGGATGGTATCTGTGCTATCAATGTATACGCAATTTTTATGGCATCTCAGTTTTCATTTATGTCATTATCTGGGTGACTGGCTATCTCAGCTGCTTTTAGCGCAAGATGGTCGTTATATTGTTGTGAGACAGCTGGATTTTTTCGTCGAGCGGTGTTGAATTTGCGGCGCTTGTGTCTTTCGTCAGTAGGACGGCGCACGGTCGCAATACGCAATCGAACATTAGCGATCATAGGAAAGTGGTCTCTTCCCTTCCAATATCGACACCCTTCTTGTTACGCACGTCCAGGAGGCAACTCTTGAATCTTTTACAAATGGCAAATTGGTCGATCTGAGTTTGTGTTCTGCGCAGATCAACAGAGGACCAACTGATTTTGTGGTGGTCCTTATGCTCAAACATAGTACCACCGATGAAGAGACTGTGAAAGATGCAGAATTCTACAAATCTATCACCGTTGTTGTTGCAGTCGCCAAGACCGTGTCTCCCCATCACATGTCTGAGCCCATAGATATCGGCGCCAACTTTTACATTTAGATCACCCATAACCATTATAATGTTACCTTTAGGTCTTCTGCTATGAACGGCGTTTATTTGTTCGTAGAAGGTGTCTTTCGTCAAGACATTATCGGGTTCAGTTGGACCATGGCATTTTATTGTATTATTCTGATGTTCAGCAATCTTTTGTCTTACTGAAGTGCAATAAGCTTCAACGCCTTGCCTGCCTTGGCATCACAGGAGCTATGCGCACTTGTCCTACGCCAGCCCTGGAGGCGATTATTGGTCTTACTCCGCTGCATATATTCATTCAAGAATCAGCAGCTCTAAATCCTCTCAGATTTCGTTTAACTTCCGACGTGCGCAGTGAAGAAAGCGGTCACATGAGCATTTTGAATCAAATTCCTGACGTGCAGATCTGCCTGAGATCAGATTACATAATCACGGAAGTTTGCTTCGGCAGAAAATTTTCAGCCCTCATCCCTGACCGCTCTGAATGGGTGAATGGCACACCCCGTCCAGACCCTAGATATATTAAGTGATTCACTAATGGGTCTAAAACTGAACAGGGTGTTGGTTCAGGTGTCTTTGGACCCAACACCAGGATATCGATCGCAATGGGAGTCTCGCCCAGCGTTTTTCAAGCTGAGATCCACGCCATTGAGGTCTGCGCCAGAGTAATCTTGGAAACTGGACTTCGCGGCGCTTACATTGCCATCTACTCAGACAGCCAGTCAGATGCCAATCGACGAAAAAGGCGAAAATGGCAGTGGATAGGTCACACATTGCGGAAGAGTGATAACTGCATTGCTTTGCATGCCATGAAATGGAACCCCATTTCCAACCAAGGCCGACCAAGAGGGGGTCTTTGAATCACATGGCGTCGATCTGTGGCAAAGGAGTGTCAGGTACTGGGTAAGTCTTTTGGGGAGTTGCGCCCCATTGCCCAGAACAGAGTACGATGGCGCGCAGGAGTAGTTGACGCGCTATGCCCCGCTAGGGGTTAAGGCAAAGTAGTACTCAGACAGCCAAGCAGCTATAAAAGTGCTCTATAAGGTCTCTTCAAAACTGGTGAAGGAGTGTTACGAACTCCTTCAACTGTTGGCAACCAAAAACCGAGTCTTCTTGTGTTGGGTGCCAGGCCACCAGGGCATTGAGGGGAACGAGGCTGCGGGTGAACTCGCTAGACAAGGATCATCCAGTCGTTTTCATGGACCTGAGCCTCACTGCGGCTTTGGACTGGCCTCGGCCAAACGGCGGATCACAGATTGGTCTGCACTATTGCGTCAACAGTACTGGAATAACCTTCCAGGGCTTCGTCAATCAAAGGAGCTGATAATGCCCTTCAGTCACAAGGGTACTACTCAAATGAGTAGAACCCACCTAAGACTCCTAGTGGGGTACTTACCTGGCCATCACCTGGTCAGATATCACCTGAACAAGCTGGGTCTGTCAAGCGAGACTGAATGCCGTCTTTGTCTGGAGGACGTGGAAACGACCAAGCACATCTTGTGCGAATGTCCCGCCATCGCGCGTTTTTGTATGTCACTTATCGGGCAGGCTACTATCAGCACTGCAGAATTCAGGTTAATTCCTGCTAAAGACTTACTGCCCTTTATTAGAAGGGTGAACGGTCTTCTGGATTAATGAACTACGGCACAATAGATCTTTTATGGTCGCAGTGCCTTCCTGCTGGGAGAGTAGCTCGACTATTTTATCTTATCTTATCTTATTCTGATGTTCCTCATTTTGTTACGGAACCTATCGGTCATGATTCTGTCTGAGTCCGGATCCGAGGATAGGGGACAGTTTCGTGCGGCTCTTGTAAAAAGGAGCCCCACACCCGACTAACGACCACTACCGGTAGCTCTATCGGAGTACAACATTAGAGTGCTACCCGTTGGAGAGATAAATTCTCCGCTGTTCCACCATCTTATCTTACTAACTCCTAAGATGTTTAATTTATACCTCAAATCGTGCGTTCTGGGGACCTTCAGATCCATTTTCCAGGAGAGTATGCACATTCCAAAATTCAATCTTTGTGATCGTACGATAACCAAAAGTCGTAACTGTTGAGTCAGTCCTTCTCCGAGGCATAGTTGACGTTTCGTTAGCATATAAAAGATTCCGGATAATGCAAGTTGCTGACGTACACATTCTGTCCTTTGTTTGCTGGTTTTAACGACAGGCCGTCAAAGGGAAAGGCCGTGGTATTATTCTTACGCCCCACACCGCACACCTCCATCATTACTGGCGACTTGACACTGGTTAGCAGTGGTCAGTGACTACTACCGTTCCATTGGGCTCCCACGAGGAGGAGGATTTTCCCCCAATCATCTCTATGCTGGCTGTTTGAATTCGCCGGTCACTTGATGCAGGCCGCTGGATTCAGCTCTGTCCGGTTGTTGCAGACGCGGCTAATGGGATGAAAATGGCATAATTTTAAGACTACGAACTTTAATCGAAACACACGATTTAAGACATCTTGTAAAAAGGAACATATAGGTAGGTAATCCAGTAAGCAAGGAACGTAAACCCAACCGTCGAAATTTATACCGGATTGCATCTTCAAAATCAATTCATGAAACTTTAAACATCCTGATAATTGTTTCAAATAAAAGCTCTGAACCATCATAATTGACTGTCTTATAGTATCCGCTTAACACTTGATGATTCAGGAGATTATCCCTCATTTATGCTCGCAACACGATATTGATAATTTAATAGAAGCAAATAAATCAGCCGGCCCATATATCATATATTTGATGTTTTCATTTCAACAGGATGAACAATCTGGAATTCCCTTGCATCATTCGTCTTGCTACATGCTCGTATATCCAGAACAGATCCCTTTTCCCAAGGACCCGTATAAAACAGAAGATTTTCACGGATATTTTACAATCGTTTGGTGAAAAGGTTTATTCCCGGCCGACAAAAAAAAACTTTACAGGCGGCATATTTGCCTGATAGAAGGAGGCTACCAGAGAGGCAACCAAAAAAATGGCACGGGACTTCTTCGTTGGTTTTCGAATTTTGCATTTGCTTTCATACGGAATCAAAGGATACCCAGCGTAAAAGGACTGAGACTGAGGAAAGGTTCCATAATAAATTACATCATTTTTGGTATGTGCCACATACATTATGACCGCATTATAACAGTGTTACTAAATTATTCAAAATAAAACATGGGAAGACATTTCCTAGACATATAATACGCATGTTGAAAAAAAGAAGCAAACACAAAAATATGAAGAAATGTAAAATAAAAGCAACAAATAAGACGGTGAAAGGGATTGTCCATGGCTAAAAAAAGGGGAATTGAGCACGTTAGCTGGTTGCAGCCAGTCATGCGAGCGACTAAACGAAGCGAATGTTTTTGAAGCGATCAGAGGGTTGAAAAATTTCCGTGCGGGAGTGGTGGCGGAGTGGAATCAACCAACTGAATACGGGAAAATTCCAAACAAACAAATTTATGGCATGTCCTCGTTGCATCCTGTGTTATGAATTTATTATATGGGCACATTTCATCTGAATTTAAGCTAAAACCTTTCGAATTTATTATTTTGAATTTAAAAGAAATCTTAATCCAATTTCGTCTGGGAACGTTTTCAAACTTTTTAGGGAATGAGCGGTAAAAAGTGTTAGAATGACAAGCCAAATCGACGCAAAATTATTGAATTTAATCGTGACAGACTTGTGATTACGTCTGAGAAAATGTAAAATATTTATAAATCCCTTTCTGCACTTAACCCGTCAACCTAGAAGTAGCTAGTAGCTCTCCTAACTACAATAAATTATTTTCATGTACTCGTATATACTACATGATCTGAAAAGTCCCGGGATTTTGAATGAAAACAAGCTTTTTTTTGGGCAAAGTTATATTAATAACTCAACATAAGTTGCGTTCCTTTGCTTTTCTTAAACTGTATAGGTTAATGATACAACAACAATGCTACCCTATGGGCCGTTTTCTCAATGTTAAAGTTAAATTTTATCTTGCAGATAAACGCTAAACGGCACTCATCTTCCGGTTAAAAATTTATCGGACAATAATTCCAAACAGCTGATATAGGCTACTGAGGTTTTGACAGCTAGAACTGTTTACGTTTGCACATTCAAATGAGGCAATTAAACTGGTCACAAGCAACAGAGTTCTGGGTATTCATTCGAAGCAAACAGATCTGAGACCAACTCAGCCGCAAAATAATGCTGAGAGGTGGCAAAGACGTAGAATAGAATTGAACAGGTGGCAGAATTCCGCCAAGAAAATTAGTTGACTTTTTACTGCATTAGCTGCGCTATGGACTGTATGATCATATTTTGAGCGTTGCATATGCTAACTGACAGTTTAACCAGATATTGAGAAAACGGGCCTATATAGGTTAACGCTTAACCTGGCAATTAATCGAGTGCTGATCCTTACCTGGATAGCACACAAGTAAAGCTTTTACTTAGGGCGCATCTACCTGTTGCTAGAAAAAGTTTGTTCGCTCGACGATGTTCCACTGTGTTTTCACCTAATTCATCATCACCATCATCGCGGCGCAACAGCCCGACGCCGGGTCTTGGCCGCCTGGATCATTGTCCTCCAATTGTCTGGGTTACGTGACCGCGTCCTCCAATTTTGGAAGCCTAGTAGTTGCGCGGCGTCCACATATACTGAGCTCTCCCAACGAGATCCCGGTCGTCCTCGCAGTCTCATTCCGTCGACTCGTTTTGCGTTCATTACTGTCTTTGGTATGCGATCATCGTCCATTCTCTGTACATGCCCTGCCCATTGAAGTCGTTGTAGTTTGACGATTTTCGAGACTTCCAGCTCATCGTACAGTTCATACAACTCATGGTTGTACCGGATGCGCCTTCCATCTCGATCGCAAACAGCCCTGAAAATTCGCCGCAGAACCTTATGTTCAAATGAGTCTAGCATGTTTCTGGAGGCTGGAATTAGGGTCCATGCTTCGCAGCCGTAGTATAGCACTGGTCGTATAATGGTTTTTGTACACGCGGAGCTTCGTGTTTCTGTGTACATGCTTTGATTTCATTATGAGGAGAGCCGAGAAAAAGTCTTATTAGCTACCTGTATCCGTCGCTTGATTTCGTCAGTTTCGTTGGCGTCCCTGGACAAGTTGCAGCCCAGGTATACGAAGTCGTTCACGAGTTCGATGCTGAGAGGTATATGATTGAATAATACGAAATTTGGTAAATATACAATATAGGTACATTCAAAAATAAAAGGACTTTCTAACAAAAAGTTGCTCTTGGAACGTATGTTCCTTTAGCTACATTATAGAGTACATAGTTAAATTTCAACCAAATTCGGGAATTTGATTTGGCAAAAGATACTTTTGAATAATGTGAAATTTGAAAATATATCTTCAGAAATAAAAAAAGTTTTTCTCACAAAGATGGACTTGTGGACCGATCGTTCCCATGGCAACTGTCCGATTCCTTTGGTTTTGATATATATATAGCGTGCAATAGAAATTCCGGCTCGATAGCTTAAAAACTGAGAGACTAGTTAACATAGAACCAGACAGACGGACAAAGCTTAATCGGCTCACCTCGTCGTACTCACCAAATAATATTCTTAGTCACGGTCCAGAACTCCTCTCCGGAAAAACTGATCAGGCCTAGCCTTGGGGAATTCCGGATGGTGTATGTCGAGACGTGGTCGGTTCAGGCGGACTCAAGGCGGCCGGATTGGCCTTCAGGCGGCCGGATGCACAACAACTTAAAACTCAATTGACTAGATGTAATGTGTGCACGTATGTACATAATTTCAACAATCAATGAGTCTGAGGATTTTCTTAATGTTAATGAAAGGCAGACGCGCGTCCATTTTATTAGCTAACTGTATCTGTCGCTTGATTTCGTCAGTTTCACTGGCGTCCCTTGACAGGTTTCAACCTCGATGTTGAGGTCCCCCACATTGATGCTCGATTCTGCAGGTGTCCTTGCCGTCGATTGCATCATTATTTTAGTTTTACCCTCGTTGATACGTAGTCCAACTGCCTTTGCAGCGGTATGGAGCGTATGAAGAAGTTCTTCTGCGTCGGCCAATCTTCGGGACATGATGTTGATGTCGTCGGCAAACGCTGCTAATTGTGTCGACTTGATGAGTAGCGTATTGCTGTTGTCCATATTCATGGCCCGAATAACGTATTTCAGTGCTAAGTTGAAGAGCGTCGGTGCCAGTCCATCGCCCTGTTTGAGACCAGTGCGTGTTTCAAATAGATCAGTAAGTCTATTCTGGATCCTGACCTGTGAGACCGAGTTGGTCATCGTCATTTTTGTCAGTCGCACTAATTTGGCCGGTATACCAAATTGCTGCATGATGTTGTACAGTACTCCACGATCGATACAGTCGTATGCCTGCTTGAAGTCGACAAAGATTTGGTATACGTTTACGTTGTATTCCCAGCACCTCTGGAGTATCAGTTTGACTGAGAAGAGCTGATCGGTTGTGGAGCGACCAGGTCTGAAACCGCTTTGATATTCGCCAATGACTCGTTCTGCGTACGGTTTTATTCTATTTTCCAGAATTATCGTCAACATTTAATAGGACGTACAAACTAGTGAAATGCCCCTGTAATTCTCACAATGTAGTTTATCTCCCTTTTTGCGTATTGAACAGATGATGTTTCTGCGCCAATCGTCTGGGATCTCTTCGTCCTCCCATACTCGCAGGCGTAATTGATGTAAGGCATTAGCTGGACCCATTACACCGAATTTTAGCAGTTCAGTTGGAATCTCGTCAGCGCCCGGCGCTTTATTTCATTTTAGTGACCGCAACGCGAGATCAACTTCCTCTACTGTCGGGGGTTGAATGGGTGGGCCTAGATAACAATATCATCGAGAGCTTCCTGTGTGGGGATGTTAGATGGTCGGTTTAGAAGCTCTTCAAAATAAGAGGCCCATCGTTTGTTAATACCATCGGTGTCGCTGATGATGTTTCGATCCTTGTCCTTACAAATGCTAGTCCTGGGTTGGTAGCCGTTCTTAATTGTATTTACTAGTTTGCACGCTTGTCTGGTGTTTCTGTTAGCTAAGTTTTCGTTTATATTCAGCAACTGTTCGTCAAAGTATTTACGTTTCTAACGTCTAATTATTCTATACGATATTCGCCGTAGCTCGTAAAATTTTCTCTCCTGGCTCTGGTTTCTCGTTGAATCCATTGTCTGTAGGCCTCGTTTTTCACGTCAAGTAAATTTTTGTATTCTTCGTCGAACCAGTCATTCGCGCTCGCCGGGCTTTATATCCCACAACCTTCTCTGCGACATCCCTGATGGTACCCTTTAGTTCTTCCCAGAACCCACTAGACGCCCACTCCTGCAAATGAGGACGTGACTAATTTGGTTGACGGTATTTGCGTCTGGAGATTTCCAGATCTGCTTGTGAATGCGTCTATGCGGGAAATACGTAGAGCTTACACACATCATTTGTTATAACTTGAGGCAGCCGTCACTCTGACTAATTTTGCGAGAAAGGGAATAAAACAATTTAAGAAACTTTTTTTCCAGCACATTATGTTCGCGTGAGTCAATTTTGGGGCATATTTCCAAAACGACTCATCCGCTCAACATACTTTATTAAGTATTTGCCTTAACCACTACCCAAATAGCACAGATGAATTTCTCATTTAAAAAATATATATTAGCGTACAGTATTTGTCTGGTTTATAACCATATGGTTGTAGACAAGTCAGGTTTTGACTGGTTTATAATGCTCTTTCGTTTTTTTTTACGTTAAAAATCTTCCACCTGGGTCCGGCATTGCTTGGGAAAGCTTGAAGCGGCCACATTTCTTGCTTTGAACTTCAAAAAAAAAATCCCAATTCGGCCCGGCTTTGCTTTCACTCTGACAACTACACGCGCGATCTTTTGTGAAAGCGTGTGAGTGACGATTTTTCGAATTTACCATGTTCAAACTCTGACTAGCTGCCCGCTCGGCTTCAACGTGGACTGAACCTCCAAATTCTTATCGCGGCTTCCGATGGTTTCCTTCCTTATCAACAAACCCAGATTCAGAAAAGCTGCACAAAGTGACTTGGGTTCTTATTTTGACTTCTCGTCAAAATGCGCGACCACCCCTTTATTGTGTTGGTGCCTCTGCAGACGGGTCGTCTGAAATTCGGCTCGTCTGCGATTCGAATACTGCTCGTCCGCATTCCCACACGTCGGGAGACACCCTGCACTACACATGGGTCTATTGCAATTTGTCGGGTCTGCGACGCGATCCGGTAATAGACATGGGTGTTGTTATGAATTCTTATTAGCACGAATATGATTTTGTAGTTTGGGGAATTTGGGCAATATGTCGCCTGAGTAAAGATGAAAAGAGGAGTGCATTTTAACACTTTAGCGTGGCGATATGGGTCTTTTGGCACATGAAGTTAAACGTGTGCAACATTGGTTGTCGCGTAAGTGTCACCATACACTGTCGAACTCGAACACGAACCTAGTACAAGTGGACCGGTTTTCTTCACACCTATGTGAGTGTGTGTGTGTGTCAGAGGAAATTTGTACCAGGTTCGAGTTCGAGTTCGAGATCGACAGTGTATGGTGACACTAAGACGAAAAGAAAGAAGGAATGTGGGCGAGTGCTGGTTATAGCATTTTAACACTTTGGTGAGGAGAAATAGCCTTTTTGTACATGAAGCAGGATATGGGCACTATGGATGTAACGTGATTCCAGGTGAAAGAAGAGTACACAGGAGTGCTGGTGAGATCGTCCGATCCGGCTGGCTAGAACTACAACGTAATTTTGGGTCGCCGATTCAAAATCTGAAGTAAAAAAAAAATGGGGTTGCCCACCCCAAAATGGCTACCTCGTTTTAATGGGGAAATACTCGTCCGATCCAGCTGGCTCGAGCTACAAGGTAATTTTGGGTAGCCGCTTCCAAATCTAAACCTCAAAAGGACAGAAAAAAATGGGATTGTCGACCCCAGAATTGCAGCACGCAACACGCGTTTCGCCCATATCTCGCTTCATGCCCAAACAGTTTTTTTTCGCCTCACCAAATGGTTTAAATGCTGTCACCAGCACTCCTGCGCACTTTACCTTTCATATCGACAAGCGATACCCATATAAAAAAACACCACAATTTCTATGAACATATTTTTCAATTGAACAAATGCGTCTATATATTTTTGTTTCTGGTACCCGACCCCGACGACTTTTCTTGTTCGAAGCAGTTCGTATGGTTCGAGACGCACAAACGAGTGGAGTTCGAGTCGCAGACGAGCCGATTTTGAGATGAATATGAGACGACTTGCCTGCAGACGGCCTTACTGATCGACACCGGGACTGAAATTTCAGTTAATATAACTAAAACATGCTATTGCAGCCTGACGTCATTTCATTGTACCCTTTACCTGAGCCGACAAAACACATTCTCTCGGTTTGGATAATAAGAATAAGTGTACTGAAGGGTAAAGGTTCCAGCTTCGAATTTTAGTGAGCTGAGGATTAATGGCGGAATGATGAGCAGATATGAGGGCATAATTCATGATGGTTATCAGTCTCACTTCCCAATCTTGATGATACGATGAATTAATTGGAGAACAATCCAGACTGTCAAGGTCCGGCAACGGACTGCAATTGCATGGTGATTATGACACGATGCGACGGTAGAGTGTTCCGCATATTTATGGACCTTTAACCTCAAATCAAAGCAATTCGTGTATTATCAGAGACCTGAAAAGTCTCGAGAAGCTCAGTCTTCCCCATTCCAAAATCAGATAAGCGAACACAAACATCATCAAAGTTTATAGTCAACGCTGGCAGCAGGCTGAAGCTTACTAGAGAAATTGATGAGTTCTTGACTCTGTAAGATCACAAAAATAGAATACAGTTTTGTTCTAAAAACATAGAGCAATAAGGTCACTGGAGTCAAAAGCGAATGCTATTTTCAATGGAGATGCCTGTAAGTAAGTCAATTTGGAGAAGCACTTCATAGAGAGAGTAATGAGAAAAAGTAGTGTTGACAAAGGGACTCAAAAATTCCATCAACAGCACTATAGCGCATTGGCCTCAACATCCCATTTCAGAAAATATCAGTCTTGCCTAAATTTTATTTCTTAACCGAGAAGGTCCGGTTCAAACGGCTCAAAATTCCTTTAACAGTATTTCAGGGTATTGGTCTCATCACCCCAGTCATATGATACCCATCTTGCCTAGAAAGTACTTCAGTGCCAAGAAGGTCCTGTTGTCTTGACGCCTACCTGCATCAGCATGAAAACAACACCGGTTGGGTCTTAGAGCTTATGCACACTACAATGTATTTGGACAAATCTCGAGATTTAAGCAAATCTACCCCAAATTTTCTAGATTTACCATACATTTATTAAGACGCGACGTAATAACCTATGTAGATTCGGAACAAGATATTAAACAAATCTCGTCCCAAATTTCGTATTTTTTTCTTTCTGAATTTGTGTTTCACCACATTTCGCCACAGTGTATGCAATATTTTCAGTGAATTATCCATGGAAAAGACAAAGGGATAATATGACAGGTGTTTGTTAAGAAATTCGGGGACGCACACGTGTGCGCATGTATATTACATAAAAAACACCACACCAAAATTGACCTGTTCCCATATAAATGAACGACAGCACAACTGCCACCTAAATCTTGGTGGTTGAAGGAGAAAAAGAAAAGGATGGTGTGCATGGGTTTCGGAAATTGCAAGTCAATCCAGATTTTGGTCTCAGCTGTGCTGTATCAAATTTGGTTGAAATTTTACCTCACAATGCCTGGAGAAACGAACTTAGAAAATATTTTACTTAAGCGAGAAACTCTGATTTGAATACAACAGAGTATACCACTAGTCCAGTCGACAACCGAAATTGCTGCCGTCCGTTATATTAATACAATCACTCCCCGACATACGTATGACCGACTTTCGTAAATCCGCACTTACATTAAAAGCTAAAATTAATCGAAAAAAATCGAACTGCTTTGTTTAGCGGAATCAAAATAAACTGTATGTAGTTTTGACGTCCGTTACGCTGGCACCCCCACCACTAACAATAAGCATCGATATCAGGCATGGTGCATAATTAGGTGCTAATTAGTTGCTCTATTCCCGAATTAATTGCTCCTGCCGATTCGCCAGAATTGACGATTTTATGTGGGGGTACTAGCGTAACGTTACGCTAGCACCACCATACAAAAAACATTATCTTGTCAATTCGGCAGGAGCAATAAATTCGGGAATAGAGCAACAAATTAGCACCTAATTATGCACCATGCCTGATATCGATACTTAGTGGTGGGGGTGCCAGCGTAACGGACGTGTAGTGTTGACTATTTTGATGTGGTGTGAATACTGCCGTATAGAAAAGTACAACATATGATATATAGACGAATTCCACACTCATCCCCCAAATGACCATAGAAATAGGACCCCAAAGTAGATCTTCTACGATGTGCCAATGTCAGACAAGTACAGAGCAGATGAAAAGTGCTCTTCTCCTCATCCGCACAGCTTCAACAAAAGCCATAGTATAGAAGTCGGAGTCGTCTGGCACGTTTCCCGATGACACAATGGCACGTTATGACTCCCACCACTAGGCTGATTTGGGATTTCTTTCTCAAGTGTATTTTTTTCCGAACCCAGTATTTTGGTATATAAAAGTCTGTAGAAGAGGGGATGTCAACATTGTTCAGTACTGAAGCATGGCCAATGTTTGAGTCCGTCCATTGACCTGTCTCCCTTATGCGGATCGCCGTGTTGGCAGCGACTTGTTCACTTACAATGTTCACAGAAAGAAAGTTGAGCATCTAAAGCTCTAAAGCTGCTGATGGAGTCGAGCAGAAAAACCCACTTATGGCCATGCATGCTGGTCTGTCTCTGTGCGTATGACATTCCATAAAACAACCACCCTATACAGCAATATGGGACGCAGAACCGGTACAAAAAGCCAATGGAGTATTTTTGGTTCCAGACTTCATTTTTCCCCTAAGGCCTTCATCTAGCAATAGAGTGCTATGGTTGCTTTGTTGGTGCGTTGCAGAATATTCAGCCTTTAGTTTCTATCAAGTACAATACCTAAGAAACTCGCTTCGTCCATGAAGGATAATCCATCGTTAACCCCCTCCAGTACGGGAGGCAGGTGATGTTTCCTAGTGCATAGAACAACTTCGGTTTTGTTTGAATTAACACTGAGACCGCATTTTTTGGCCCAGTTCGCCAAGATAGTGAGGGCATACTGTGTTACCTCACTAAGGGAATTAGGAAATTTGCTTAACATGGCAATAGAGATGTCATTCGCGTATACTGTTACCTTGCAATCCGCCTGTTCTAGGCCAAACAGCAACCTGTTGGCCGCTATGTTCCAAGGCAGAGGAGAATGCCCACCACCCTACAGTTCAGCGTTCAGAGAATATCCCAAATTGGAGGAAATAACTCTGGTCGTTAATCCAACCAGGCCAAGATCTACGCCAAACTCCAGGAGTGCTCCAATTATTGCCACCGGAAAAACGTTATTAAAGGCTCGCTCGTTATTTAGGAAAGTTTACATTGTGTACTTCTTTAAATGCAGGGACTCTTCGATGTGACTAATGATAGAGTGCAGCACTGTCTCCATAGAACTACCCTTACATAGATGGATTTAACAGCAGGAATTTCCGCAGTCTGGAAATCTCGCTAGATCCGGCAATGCGTTCGCGTTCCTCCATGAGCTTCTTTTGGCTTTCCTCAATTCTTTCTTGTACTCACCAAGATGTTTTTTACAAGCGCCAATCCGACTCCATTCTGGAGGTTTTGGCTACATTTAATTTTTTCCTACATAGCACCTTGTGAGCTGCTCCCTTGTCCACTATTTAGAATTGATTAATTTTATAATGGACTATTTAAATCCGCGTTTATGAATTCTGCTGGCATTAAAAACAATATTGCTATGTATTTTAGAAGAAACCTCGACATAAGTAAAATTTCTACTTACGTAAATTCCATTGGAACGAAATACTTACGTAAGTCGGGGAGTGATTGTACATATTTGGAAAATATGCTGCTCAATCAATATTTCACGAAATTAAATCGATTTTTTTGCATTATTGACTAAACCTTTCCACCGCGCCAAGCACTTTCCGTAAAATCGACGAAAGGAATCACGCGATGAAGACACCAACTGGTTTCAGGTTTTTGGACCTTTGGAATTGAAAGATGGCGGATATCCGTCGCACGAGCAAGCGGTAGGTTGAATACTTTCTCATGGTATTCGTCCATTCTTACCAGAAGGACTTAAAAGATTTGCTCCACTTAGAACCCGAACTGATGTAAGCATGAATCTGTCCTTCAGGCGTAATCGAAGTCAATAACTGCATGTAGTGATGAGTAATTTAAACCACATCATTCAGTATTGGTGGGTGCAACCGAAGATCCGTCTAATGCGTTAGGGAGAGCAATACTAAAGTAGGGGTTAACCGCTTTTTACTAGCGCCGATAACATATGGGGTTACGAACGAAGTACAGTAGAGCACTTCGCGACCTTTCGTTTGATGGCCTGACTCATCCACCTACCATGCAAGTACTACAATAGTATTCTCAAAACGACCGCACCCAATCAACTACCGTAGTATGATTGAAATTTAAGGTAAGTTTTCGTTTATGACAGGAGGGTTGGATACCTCTCGAACTATAAGATAATTGTTAACTTTTAGTGTACAATCTTAAAGGGTCTCTGATCATGCAAATATATAATATACGAGTTGGTTCAAATATGATCGAGATAAACGCTGTAGATGGCGCGCCTGTATGTTTTGAGTATGTGATAGCTGGGCCCCTTACAAATAGTGTGGCATAGTTTCCCTCGCGAACGCACGTTTCACGCGCGTGCTACGGCCATGAGTGAACATCAAGTGCCGACCGCCGTTTCGCAACGTATTGTCATTCGTTTTTTCGTGTGGGAAGGCGTTTAAAACACGGAAATTCTTCGGCGTTTGCAAAATCAGCTCGGTGGTAAGTACCTGAGTAGGTCTGCTGTGATTAAATGGGCCAAAGCGTTGAAAGATGGGAGCGAAACCGTCGAAAATGAGCCACATGATCGTTGACTGCAAACCAGCATCACACCAAACAACATTCGCCGCGTAGAACAACTCATTTTGGAGGACCGTAGAATGACTGTTCGAAACATTTCGGCTGAAGTCGGCATTAGCATTGGTACTGTAGAGTCTACCATCCACGAACACCTTCCCAAACTGTTGAACTTCGCGCGTCCTCATACCGCGCCTCTCATATACAATATCAGAATTGGGGTGGGAGGTACTAGAACACACCCCCTCCCCCCTACCTCTACAGTCCGGATTTAGCACCCTGCGACTACCACAAGTTTGGACCACTAAAAGAAGCCCTCGGAGTTCATAGATTCAACACCGACGACGAGGTAGAGGAGTTCGTGCGCACATGGCTGTCCAAGTTGCCCAAGGAATTCTTCAATACCGGCATCAAAAAACTTCCGGAGCGGTGGCAAAAATGTGTAACTAGTGAGGGGAATTACCTAGAAAAACTGTAAATTTTTGTAAATATTTTCGATAATAAATAAATGTGTCAGAGCGTTTGTCTCGATCATATTTGAACCGCCCTCGGATAACGAGCACGTATGAGCTCTTACGGCTACTTGCCGGACAATCGTGGTGGTTAGTAAAAGCGATGGTACTACTTTTTCTTTGTTACTACCCATTCACGCATTTCACATTGTAAAAATTTCTTGTTTTTTTTTTCCACCGCACAAATATAACAAGGCGTCTATAGCAACATTATCAGCAACGACCACACCGGCTACTACTCTACTAGTACAATATAATGCAGAAAATAATGGGCAATATAAATTTGTTCAATCGGCTCCACAAATTCTGGCTGCATGTTATCGGCTCACGTAGGGCCAGGAATCTACACAAACCCCCAACGACATTTCTAACTACCTTTCGGTGTTATCTGATAATTTTACACACCTGAAATTCAAATTTAGGACTCAATTGGACAGAAAACTTGCTCCTTGGAAATTCCTTAACATTGTGAATAGTTACGTTAGTGTATCAGAACTGAACGAAAACTTTCCATCGTCTGCACAACACGGGACTATAGGGGAATTCAGAAATTGAATGGGACACAAAAGGAAACTGCAGAAATTGAAAGCACGTTAACATGAAATTGTGAAGGCGGCACATAAAACGGAAAGGATACGAATGTAGCGGGTACAAGTTATGGTTACCGCAATTCTTTACCTCAAAACTTTGGTCTCACCGGGGACAATCGAAACGAACAATTGCAAATGCCTTTCCACTCCCTTGCCTATGATGGTGACTTTTTGGGATTTATGCAAGTATTTTTGCTCTCGGTTGTAAGGAGATACTTTTGTAGAGGTAAGAGCTAAATTAAACACCTTCTTCAAATATCCTGTTTCCGGTTGACCTCAATAGTTATATCCTTCCCTAACGATAGCGTGCTTAACGAAACTTTTCCGTACAACGTTCCTATCGTTTCGAGAATTTCGAAAGGAACGTGTCACAATCTTGTCGTTCCCGGGTAGCTTGTTGGAAGTATTCTCTCATGTTGAAAATAAAACTTAGGAAATCATCCACTATCAAATGACATGCAAATTTCTTCGATTTATTTTCGAGAATAGTCGAATCTATTTCCGTAAATGGGAATCATTTTAATCATTGATGACGTCAATAGTTCTCCTAAATTGTAGAACAGGGCGCCATAATTATAGTTGCAGGAAATTCATCGATTTAATTGTTAATGGTTTGCCATGATTTAATAAATACCCGTATAGTGGGGTTGACTTGGGCAAATCATTTATTCCAAGCAAATCCGATTTTTCGAAATATGACACTGAAGGATTCACCCAAACCCACACAGCCGGAAGACAAATGTCTTTCGCTACAGGAGTCGAGCAATTAAGCTTATTAATAATCCAATGAAATTGCTTTCTCCGATTTCGTACCGTTGATAGTTTGTCACAACCCATCACATCGTTCGGCCCCGTTCCAACCGAAAAGCGCTTATCCTGGGGAGAAATCATTTACCACCCTCGAAAAGACGAAATCTGAGCAACTAAGTGATTTTAAGCCATACCCATAAATGTATGAAAGTCTCAAACTCAACATTGCGATGAGTGGAGAGAAAAAAAACGAAATGAATGTTTCCAAGTTACGATGAATCACAATAGAGGGCGCATAATTAATGACTTTCATCCATTACATAGCGAAATTATATGTCCGCCCGTTGTTGATTCCGGAACTCATTCTAAGACGTCACGTCATGTCTTTTTGCCTTCAATACTCCGCCCGCTATTGGAGGGACCAAGGATAACGATATGTCAAAATGAGACTTCTATTGTAGGCCTGAAAAGTAATACAAGTCATTTGGATTTTTTTTTTGCTCTCTCGGTGATGTCTTGAAAAATTATTAATAGCGTTTTTTTCTAACATAACGTAACAAACTGGAAAAGGAAAAAATGAAATGTGAGAGATATTTTAACTGATATATGAGCAGGCCTAATTTGGCCAGAATCTTCTCCAACTGGCTGCAGGCGACGTGGGCTTGCAAGCCAGCTCAGTAATCGGAAATCACGGCCACTATCATTGTCAAGCAAATCAAAGGTATCGGACATTTAAAATTCCGAAAATTTAAATCCCACACTTTCCTTCACGAAACAGGACACATTTTTACATTTTTCCAATAACGGATTAGTATAACACACAAATGGAAAACTTCCGTTTTCACACTCCTTCAGCATCAGATGAGCTTCGCGGTGCCATGACTTTACGACTGCAACGGGCTCGCACCCAGACTATATTTGTGCAGAATAAGCCTTGAGATCTCTGCGAAATCTCCTGACTTGGAACAGAAAATCTTCCATTCTAGTTGAGATTCGCTCATTTCAATTGTAAGGACGAGAGATTTTTAATTAAAGTTGCTCAGATGGAAGGAGTTATTCAGTGGAGCAAGAACAAAAGATTTAAGAGTATTGAGGCTTTAGTGCACTGGTGTCGTTTATTGTTTGTTTATAAATGTAAATATATCTTTATGTCTGTACACACGAATCTATTCACTCTGACAAAGTCTCTGTGATTTAGATTGTAGTTGGAAATTTGTACAAGATTATTACGAGCACTTAATGAAAATCAGCTCGTTGTTCAGGACGAGAAGAGTCTTGAAATGAAGTCAATCTAGGCTAGAAGATATGGTTTCTGTTTCGAAAATACACTTTTTGCGGGCTGGGGAACATGGGAGCAATTCGATTAAATGTACGTATACATTTGAAAGAAGTTTTTGCAGGCGTTTTTAGGACAAGGATATTTTTTGTAGTAACTTTTAGTTAGTTTTAGTTTTTAGGATGGGTCCGATGTTGATGTGTGTGCAGATTAACCTAAATCACGCTAGGTGCGCCTCGGATAATCTGCAAATTCTCCTAAGGCAGAAGGATATTGACATAGGACTCATACAAGAACCATAGACAAGGGACCTTGAGGTTAAGGGTCTTGATGGCGACAATTACAATTTATTTTACACCAGCAGTGACCAGGTAAGGCCTAGAAGCTGTATTCTAGCAAAGAAACACATCAACGCCCTTCTGTGTCCAGGTTTTAGCACATCCGACCTAACGGTGGTAAAGGTGGAAACAGCTGATTGAAGATCCATCTACATTTCCTTCATATATATGGCCCACGATAGGACAGCACCCACCGAAGAACTACTCCTGCTAACCAAGGAAGGGGCGGCAATGAAATCAACCCTGCTCGTAGGAGGGGATGCCAATGCCAGACACACCTTGTGGGGAAGTACCACGACAAATGAAAGAGGTGAGTCACTTTTTGAATTTATCCTTGATAACAACCTTATAGTGTGTAACAGGGGAAGTACAGCAACCTTCACATTCCCAAGTTACGGATTTCCGGGGTTGGGATGAAGTTCTGGATGTCACTTTGATCACCAACAGTGTAAACTTTAGAGTTGAGGACTGGAAAGTCTCCAGTCTGAAGTCTTTCTCGGATAACAGCTGGATTCTCTTTGCACTGGATTTCAACGTGAGGCAGCCGAAGCCGTTTAGGAATCCCAGAAGAACTGACTGGAAGAAATTCAGGCTGGTTACTTCCCCAAAATTATCTAGAACAAAAAACTTAAGTAAGTATAGTAAGAAAACCCTGCCCTCATGGTGGAACGAAGACCTGTAAAGACTGTCTAAATATATACAAAATAGCCATCAAATCAGCCAAAAAGGACTCTTGGATAGATTATTGTAAGTCGATTGAGGATACGAGCGCCTCATCAGGATTGTGCAAAATTCTATCCAAGAGCACAACTGTCCGTCTTTTATCAAAAAGCCGGACGGTAGTTGGACTAAATCCACCAGTGAAACACTTGAACACCTTATGACGACACAGCAGTGAGGATCATTGCTACGATACTAGCATGCCAAGTGAGCAGCCAGTGTCGGGGGACGAAATTGCGTCGGTTATAACGTCCCAAAAGTTGGCGTGGGCCATCAACAGCTTTCCTCCTTATAAGTCTCCGAGCCTTGATGGTATATTTCCAGTTATGCTCCAGCAGGCACGGGACATAGTGATCCCATGGCTAGTAGCCATTTTTAGGGGTTGTATTTCGCTGAACTACGTCCCCATGCCATGGAGGCGAGTTCGAGTGACCTTTATCCCAAAGGCGGGAAAATGCGGTCATGATTCCGCAAAAGACTTTCGACCCATCAGCCTCACCTCTTGTGTCTTGAAGGTATTGGAGCGAATCTTGGATAACAATATACGACAACTACTGCTGAAGTCACCAATATCAGTATGCCAACATGCCTACCTCAAAGGAAAGTCTACTGAAAAGCTTTCCACGAGGTAGTACGCACAATTGAATATGACTTAAAATACAAACAATATACGTTGGCGGCTTTCATAGACATTGAAGGCGCTTTCAATAATGTCAAGACTGAGACTATAATGGATGCTCTCATCGAGTTAGGAGTGGAGTCCCATTTCAGTGGATGGATTCTGGTCATGCTGAGTACCAGGGTATTCCAGTCGGACCTGGGCGAAGGTCCGATCACTAAATACGTGCGCAGAGGGAACCCACAGAAAACCGAACTGGTGCTTTTCACTACAAAAACAAAGATCGAGGAGTTTGCGCTCCCTAAGTTAAACGGACACTTACTGACTCTTTCGACCAACGTAAAGTGCCTGGGAGTGATTCTCGACTCGAAGCTCTCATGGAAACTTAACGTCGAACATCGCATCAAGAAGGCTACTTTAGCTCTCTATGCTTGCAGGAGAACCTGTGGTAAAAACTGAGGACTCCAACCAAAGATGTTCTTGTGGCTGTACACAGCTGTAGTGCGACCGATACTCACATACGGGTCGCTGGTCTGGTGGCCAGCGGTGCGTTGGAAATATAATATTGATCTACTGTGCAAGGTGCAGAGGACTGCATCCATCGGAGTCACGAGAGCTCTAAGGTCTGTTATTTTACACTTACTCGCCCTCGACCTACAGAAAAGGTTCAACGCCGCGTGGAGCGCAGTTAGACTTAAGGAGTCTGCATACTGGACAGCGAAACCATATGGGCATAGCAACATTCTGTTCTCCCTGGAGGGTGCGGTGCACAATATGCTACCAACGGACTACATCGTATCCGAAACAGACTTCGACAAACACTTCGCTACTGGATATCTAACTAGAGCGGAATGGTGTGACGAAGATGTGATGTCGGGACATGACCTGAGGATTTTTACCGATGGTTCGAAAATGCCTTGTGGAGTCGGTGCATGGTTCTTCGCTGAAGACCTTGCAGTCTCTAAGTCGTTCCGCCTCCCTGATTTTGCTAGTGTATTCCCGGCGGAAGTGCTAGCAATTAGGGAGGCCTGCCGGATGTTGAGGCGCATCATGGTTACCACAAAGGATATCGCAATTTTCACGGATAGCCAGGCTGCGATTATGGCCCTCGAGACAGTGACAGTGTCATCTAAAATAGTAAAACAGTGCCGTCAAGAGCTGAACTCTCTGGCCACCCTTAACAGAGTCACCCTCCTCTGGGTTCCGGGTCATAGGAGTATAGCGGGAAATGAGCAGGCCGATCACCTGGCGCGGTTGGGATCCACCCTTGACAGATCATTTGCGGTGGCTGTCAGTGCGCCACTTAGTGCCACTAAGAGGGAAGTATATAAATCCTACATTAACTTAGCAAACAATAGATGGGGCGCATTAAGGACGTGCATCACCTCTAGGAAAATATGGCCATCCTATAATACACAAAGAACAAATGGCCTTCTGATAAGGACCCGTTCAGAAGTGGCCAGGATTGTCGCCGTTACAACGGGTCACTGGCCTGTAGGAGAGCACGAAGCCAGACTTGGTATTCCCTACAACGAGTGCTGTCGTAGTTGCAAGGACAGTGGGGAGAAACAGACTCTTTTACACTTTCTTTGAAGATGTCCGGCACCAGCTAGGGCGAGGCACTGTTCTTTGGGCAGTACCTTTCTTACAGACATAACCGAGATCTCCTCTTTGGGAACTGGCAAGTTACTTCATTTCCTAAATTCCACAGGGTGGATTTAAGGAAATACCCCGCCCGACCCCTCTGATATACTAATAGCATCAGTTTCCCTCTTACGAGGTTTGTGACATCAAAACGGCGCGCACCAGTGCTAATCGGGTATTTCCCTTTTGGGGGCTCTACCGCCACCTAAACCAACCAACCCTTAGTGAAATTAGTCACGGCGAAATTGGCCATCATAAATAATCCGTATAGATACTTACGTTTTGAACCGAAAGTGTTCATCGGAAATTAAGCGAAATAAGCCATGCGTGGACAATATCGTTTTCAAATCGAAAATAGCCATGCAAGAAAGAAAAATAAACTAGTCCACTAGTAAGGAGTTGTTTGGGTTGGTTGGTTTGGGTGAGATTTCAAATAAGCAATAACTTTTTATAGAGTGAAGCTAGCGTCTTGAAAACTTCGACAAATATTATTTGAATGGGTTAGTTAATTGATTTTGAGAATGGTCAAGATGCTCCCTGAATGAGTGCCAACCTCCCCTATAAACTGGCCATATAGGAAACTCACTTTTAATGCACATGTTCGCTGCGAATTGGTACTTTTGGTATCACCACTAAGTCTGTACAAGTCTGGGGTATATACATTTCTGACGAAGCTTCGCTTCGGCCTGGTCAAACTTGTAACGAATTTTCACAAATGATTTGAAATAAATTGAAATCAAATATTTTTGCGAATTCCACAAATTCGAAAACTGACAGCTATGTGCCAGAATTGTTACATTACAGATCGTTTGTTCGCGTATGCGAGCTTCTTCCCGCTTTCGGAATAAAAATCACTCGCATGTCACTCCAGATACGAGGAACATACACCAGCGTCAGACAAGCCGTCAGGATACACTATATCCATGGGTATACTATATTATATCCAAACAATGCTGCAAGTCCGCCGGCATGATGCCATCAGGTCCAGCTGATTTAAAGCGTTCAAAACTGGAGATCGCCAAAAAATTTTTTCTCGAGACGCGATAGATTCACTGTTGCATGGCGATGTGCGACACGTAGAGAGTCCCCAAGTGAGGCAGTAGCCGAGCTTCCAGGGAAATGTGTGTTGAGCAGGCACTCGATGATTTGTTTACTCGAAGACGGATATGATCCGTTTTCCTTTTGAAGAAAACTTGGCATAGATGGATTGGAAGCCAGAATTTTCCCTCGCCACACATAGAACAGATTTGTCTGCGCAAATCGAGTGAAAATCAAAACTTTTAGATTTTACACATATCATCTGCGCAGACACGAAAACAGCACCACACACGTCATTGATGGTTCGCGCAAACACTATTTTGCCCAGACCGTCTGTGTGGTCTATTTGGGCCCTTACACCTCACACCATACGGCAAAGTCATTGTGTGTGTGTAACTATATAATAACCGTGATAGTAGGTGATCGATAGAATAAACTGAACCAAACTTTTCACCTAATTAAGCCATGCTTTTATATGATTATTTTATGTTTAACCAATACTTTCAGTTGCTTACACCGCATATAACTATCCCTGAGTGTTTCGAAATTCCTACATCCCATCCATCCTGTCAAACACTACGAAATATATTCTTTGTAGGGTGAAAACCAAATAATTAAAACAAATTGGTAAAACTATTCAACAACCACTTCCCAGCTATACATATATTTGTCCAATATCTAATAATTAACCACAAGTAGTCCCGTATCACTCTCATCGCCATACATCTTTATCGAGCACTGCTGCCACCCTAACCGCAACCCTCTTTCATCACTATCTGAATAACTTACCAGCAAAGACGGTAATAGCATCTATGGCGGAAAACATCCTGAAAAGTGTCTAAACAAAAACAAACGGAATAATCCGAAAAAGGAAGAAGAAGAAGTGCAAATATAAGAGAGTAAGTTTTTGAGAACAAGGAAAACCATCTGTAAGAGCTTCCAATTAATAACCATCTCTAATTAGAACACTCAGCTCCTTGGCGCCCGGTGAACGTCGAATGGTAATGGGGTGGAATTCCAGCAGAGAAATGCTTAGGAAACGAGCAATTGTATGTCCGGTTTAAACCCTCGAGATGCTTCCGAAAAATTGTCTGTGCGAAAATCGTTTTAGAATGGTAAGTGGTGCAGAATGACTAGCGCAACCCATAAGAATGGATCCGATGTTAATTACCTCGCCCTGTGGTACACCATTAATCACGTCGTAATCGCTTTCAATTATAAATCTCTTGGTCTGATGCCAATTACTTCTTAATTCGCCACTCTTCTCCATGGTTTGTCTTGGGAATTTATTAAGGGTGTTGCATCTATTAAAATATAAATATCACCTAGGGCAACGCCGAATCATATCTGTCAGAAGAAAAGAAAAGCTCTTAAAATCGAAGCAACTGGTGAACGCCAGTGCCAAATGCTTTTTTTTTTTATAAGGAAAACATAATTGCGTACTATTTTTAGTTCTCTGCAGGACCGTACGCTGCGAGTATAAGGGGTACTCAACTAACCACTGGAAAAATCATTCATTTAAGGAAAAATGTCTTCCTGCATAATCAACAGCAACAACAAGGTGTAATGGCTAAAGTGCTTTCGTTAAGCTGAACCTAGGATGTTAACTATATCCACTAGTTAGGATTTCACACTTTATTATAATAATTAGGCAAAGTATTTCACATTTTAACTTGTATTAGTTTCAATGGCTGCGTTTTGGCAAACTTGATAGGATGAGACAGACTGACAGTGAGAGTGACAGAGATGTAGAATATTGTATATCCGTAAGTGGAAGAGAGAGTGTATCAGACAGGATTTTTAGAGGAAAAATTGACCAGAAACATTTCTGGTTCGTTTCCCCAGCCCATGATTATTAAACAAATACATCTATCGGCCTCTCTGTCTCTTTCGCTCTAGTGCAATTACTAAGAGACATAGGTAACGAATATAATATATTCCTGAAACTTCATCCAGAAGTGGGTTAATAGCAACATTCTTGCACATAAGGCAAAAAAAGCTGTAAACTTGAACCATCATATAACACCATTTCAAGAAAATGAGGTAAAACACGCCAAACACCCGCGTACAGTTCATCTTCTCTTCGTGAAGAAGGCGAAAAATGTGAGGGCAAAAATATCGCGGACATGACACACCTGCACGGCAGCATTGGTGCTTCCTTAGGAGTGGAGCTTAAGACTGTGAGGGATGATTTATTTTATAAATTGTGAACAATTTGTAAGGATGTTAAACAAACAAGGATTTACACACGTTCCGAGTCGTAAGAACTGTGGTATCGGACAGGTGGCGAAAAAAAGCGTTGGAACCAAGGGTGAGAACAATCGTCAACAAGCGCATAGAAATGCCCACATTCACTTCCTTTTTCCATCAGTCAGCCGGTTGTCTACGCATTTGAGTTCATTTCAGAGTAAAGGTGATTTTTGGTGATTTCCCTTAGCGTTCGTGATAGGAAAAATTATCAGTTTGAAATCGTATACTAATATACGACCATATCCACTCCTCCACAGGATATTGTATTTGAGGGGTGCCAAGCAGGAAGCTGATTACGTTAAAATAGATAGGAAAAAAAAAATTTCTTTAAGCTAGTGGCAGGAAAAAATCTGAAATTGAATTACATACACTTGAAGAAATGCGTGCGAAACTATATTCATGGCTATAATAGGAAAAAATGTCGCGGAAACCAATTCAGATATCCGAAGAATGAGTAATGATGATTAATTTTGTGTTTGTTCTCATGAAAATCAAATAGGAAGTAAGCAAGCATATTTGGTCAAAACGGAAATTTTTCTGCTGTCGAAAATGTCGAAATGATGTCCAATCGGGAAAGGAAAGGCTGTCGCTGAGCTTAATTGTTGATACTGTCTCATTTCCATTCATTTTACTATAATTTATCAATCATACATATGTGCTTTTTATTTATATATTCATCGAATACTGATACTTATTAGCCTTCGTGTTCATAGCGGGATTTAAGTTTTGAGTGTCGTCACCTTCAATCTCCTCGGTCTCGGCATGGCTCCCTTCTGTTTCTGAAACCAAGCAGTTTATTGTTTTAATCGTCGACGGAGTCCGCGCTATATTGGTCGACCACGTACTCTTCCACCTCTGATAACAACCTTGAAGTCTCTTCTTGTTACTGGATGTCGAAATTGGAGACATCTGTTCGTCACATATTTCATATATGCGCAGGCGTGTATTCAAGGGGACCCCAGCCCCTTAAAACCCAAACAAAAATAAACATTCATTATGACCTTGGGTTCAAGATAGCCTCTCAAACCCGCGTCTCGAGTCGGAAAACCAGAAATGATTGTAGCCTAGGCTTACTCCAAGTTAGCTGCAGTAGAACAGTAGATCAGCATCAGGATGGTAGTAATAAAGGACTGTAAATTGTCCCGACTATCATGTTTATGACATATCCCCCAACAAAATTGTATTCGATAAGCGGGTAATATCATACATCCCCCCCCCCCCATTTTGGAGGATAATTCCCCTAAGAAATCGAACTACCCCCAAATCCATCCAGAGCTAATAGCAAGACGCAGGAGCTGACTCGCATCCGCATTAGGTAAGTCTTCATAGGCATATTCCCCGAGAGTTGACCTTCTTCTGAAAGCCAATGCCGGGCAAGAGCAGAGCAGATGAAAGATACTTTTCTCTTCATCCACGTCTCCGCAGCGTCTGCAATAGTCAAGGTGTGGAAGCCGGAGCCTCTTCGCATGTTCTTCGATGACACAATGACCAGTGATAATTCCTACCACGAGCCGAATATGATGCTTTTCATAAACAGCAGTTTAAAAGTACGGTCTATGTTCAATTATGGCCATAATTGCTTTGCATTGTGGCTGGTGCTACCACTTAGCCATCCCGAGTTAGTCTTGTCTATTGCTGTTGAAGTTAGACTATTTTTGCGGCTGGAGATGGGTATGGCGAGACCCCGACATATCTGAAAAGTTGTGTCAGTTATACCGTTCCAGGCAAGCTCGTCAGCCCTGCAGTTACCAGCAAAGCCGCTGTGGCCCGGTATCCAGCATGTTATAATGTAATCGAGTCTCACCATCTCCGTAAGGCAAGTCACGGTTTTTGATGAGACTCGATAAGATTCGAGGGATTTTACTGCAGCTTGGCTGTCAGTATAAATTGCGATGTCTGTTGCTGCTATAGCCTTGTGGCGAAGCCACTTCACTGCTTTTCTAATCGCGTGAACATCCGCCTGGAACACACTACAGAAGCTTGGCAGGCTCTGGTTAAGCCCCTCGGAGAAGATTCCAGTCCCTACCCCCTCCTCGGCTTTAAAGCCATCCGTATAGACACATAACGAGTAGTGCAAGTCGGATCGTACGTTTCCCAGTGGGTATAGGAAGGAATCGAGCACGTACAGTTTTTGCTGTGCAGTAGTCCGTTAACGAGGGTATGTCCATACTTTTTAGTATTGACGACTTACCGGAGTATGATTCTGCCCAGCAACCTGCCTACCGTATGCGGATGGCCGCATTTGCGGCGGCTTCTTTACTTATAATATCCAAAGGGAAAAGGTTGAAGGAGGGCCCCGCTGATAGCCAAACAAGCCGCTCTTTGTACCTTTGCCAACAATGTGAGTTTCGACTCTGTTCGTAGGGCATTCCACCAAACTATTTTACTACCCCATGCAGCAGTATCGGGCGTAGAACCGATATATAAAGCCAGTGGAGTATTTTTGGTTGCAGACCCCAAGTCTATCCAATAGCCTTCCTGCGGCAGTATAGAGCTTCCTATCCAGTATAACACCCAAAATAGTTTCCTCTTTCCGAGAAAGCCAGTCGAACACCGCTTAGGAGGTTCTACGAGAGGAATTTGATGTCTTCTCGTGAATAGCACAAACTCAGTTTTGCTTGGATTGGTACCAACCCCGCAGTCCTTATCCTATTTTAGTTAGCTAATAAATTGAAAGCAGTCTGCGTTACCTCACTAAGGGTGCTTGGGAATTTACCTGAAACGACGATCGAGATGTCATTTGCATAAGCAGTTACCCTGCATCCCATACCCTCCAGGACGAAAAGCAATCTGTTGACCGCTATGTTCCATGGAAGGAGAGAGAGCACACCACCTTGGGGAGTTCCCCTATAAGCACTCCTGCATCCAGAGGATACGCCCAATTTTGAGGATATAACCCTACATATTAACATCAGATTAATCAGCCCAACTAGGTTCACAGCCACGTTAAGCCATGAGAGTACACTAGTGATCGCCCTATAGGATAGACCTTATTGAAGGCCCCCTCAATACCCAAAAAGGTGTCCATAATATTCTCCTTATTTGACTCGATTGACGACTTGTCTACTTTGTGGTAATTCATTTTATTAACAAATGGACTTTTTTCACTTGGTTTAACCACTATATTTATTCTTAATTCCTGACGCGTTTCGCTCTTTCGAGCATCTTCGGAGGAAGAATAAGAATAAATATAGTGGTTAAGACCAAGTGAAAAAAGTGCATTTGTTAATTCTCCTTATGGTACAAAGATTTTTCAATGTGACTAACAATTGAGTATAAAGCCGTATCCACCGATCTTCCCTAACAATAGTATTGTTCTAGTATGGTACTAGGTAGGAGAAACTCAATTGGTCTCTCAAACATCTTGAGCAGGGTAGAGGACAAGTATGTAGCTGTGAGATCCTTCGGGCGCGCATTTAAACTTTTCCTCGCTTTTGGAATGAAAATGACCTTGACTTCCATTCACATAAGAGAAATACAGACCAATTCCAGGCATGCCTTGAATATGCATTTGTAATGAACCATATTATGGTCTGGTAGTGCTGCTTCCACCTGCGCGGCAGATCGAAGCAGCACCTGATGAGTAGTGATCTTTTGGTGGTACGACGGTACGGTCTGACCTTCACGGTCGTTATGCTACCTTAGGCTGCGTCCCCATGGGCATCTTCGGATGCCCACCAAACCGTCCGTTACATATTTGGTGCCCAACGTGGGGCCCATTTCTGGTCAAGAACAAGACTAAAAAGGACCTCATCGGGTTTCTTTTTAGTCCTTCCACTGTTATGCATCCCCACAAGCACATTAAGGCTACTTGCTCTAAGGCTGCGTTCAGATTGCCGAGCGATAAGCGTGCGAGCGATTGAGCGCGTAAGCGTGTGAGCGCGCGATTCGGCGAATTGTTATCACACTGAAAAGCGTGCAACGAGTGAGTAATTCCGCAGTTGCAGTACAATCACTGACGACAATGTTTACACGCTTAGAAAATCGCCAGAAAATCAAATAAATTTGATTGCTGAGAGCGTCGCTTACGCGCTTAGGAATATCGCGCGCTCACGCGCTATCCAATCTGAACAGTTACATATGAAACAATGCATCCGATTTTTTTTAGTCGCTTACGCGTTCAGTCGCACGCTTATCGCTCGGAAATCCGAACGCGGCCTAAGTCTTAGCACACACAAAATCAGATCGACCATTTTGCCATTAGTAAAAGATTCAAGAGTTGCCTCCTGGACGTGCGAAACAATAAGGGTGCCGGTATTGGGATGGGAAGAGACCATTATCTTATGATCGCTAATGTTCGATTGCGTATGCAGCCGTGCGCTGCCCTAGCGACGAAAGATCCAGGGGCCGAAAATTCAACACCGCTCGATTAAAAAATCCAGCTGTCTTACAACAATATAATGACCATCTTGCGCAAAAAGCGGCTGAGATAACTAGTCAACCAGATAGTGACATAAACGAAAACTGGGATGCCATAAAAAATGCGTACATTGATAGCGCAAATACCATCCTTGGCCCAAACCCGGATTGCCGGAATAAGCCCTGGATGTCCGACGCTTCATGGCAGCGGATTGTTGAAAGAAAGGAGCTGAAATTTCGTTTGGCTGCAGCATCAGACGACAATCGAAGCAGCATCGAACTCCTTTACCGTCAGAAAGCTCGAGAAGTTCAGCGTAGTGTGCGACGCGATAAAAGAGTTTATGCCAATTCTCTTTTAGCGTCAGCAGAAGAAGCCGCTAGAAGTAACAACTTAAACGCCGTATACGGTGTCATCAAGGAGTTTACAGGTTGTCGTAACTCCTGCCAACATCCGGTGAAAGATAGTGATGGAAAGCTACTTATCTTGGAAGAAGATCAAATGAGGCGGTGGAAAGAACACTTCGCCGCGGTCTTGAACCGTGTAACCTCTGGTGAAGCTCCCCCTCATATAGATAATTTAGCTAACCATCAAAATGTGCGTATACGGTCCACTGCCCCGACTAAAGAGGAAATAGTCACTGCAATTATTGCACTAAAACGAGGAAAAGCCGCCGGACTTGACGGTATCCCAGCCGAACTTTATCAAGCAGCGCCAAGCGTAATTGCCGATTTGCTGCACCCACTTATTGATAAAGCGTGGAATACAGAAACCTTTCCCACTGAGTGGAAGGAAAGTTTGATCATCAAACTTCCAAAGAAGGGTAGCCTCACAGACTGTAATAATTGGAGACGCATTTGTGTGCTTCCTGCCGTTGCCAAGATAATAGCTAAAATACTCCTGGAAAGACTAAAGGTCCACTTATAATTAGAAAGCACAATTGATGAAGAGCAGGCTGGTTTCCGATCCGGATTCTCCTGTGTCGATCACATTAACACCTTGCGAATCATCATCCAGCAATGCGCTGAATACGATTCTCTGCTTCACTTGCTTTTCATCGATTTCGAAAAGGCTTTCGATAGTGAACCGAAATTCTATATGGGCGGCCTTGCGCAGGAGAGGCATCGCTGAGAAGCTTGTGGCTATAATTAAGGCAACCTACGACGGCGCGAAATGTCGCGTTCTGCAAAAAGGCAAGGTGTCGGGGTACTTTGAGATTCGCAGTGGAGTTCGGCAGGGGTGCATCCTCTCACCGATCCTATTCCTCATAGTGATCGGCGATGTGTTGCATGCAGCCCTATCCGGACTGGACAGAGGAATTCAATGGACTTTAAGATCTAATCTACAACATCTTGACTACACTGACGACATATGCCTACTCTTCCACAAAATCATGGATCTGTCCGCAATGGTGTTAGATCTCGAGAGGGAGGCAAGCAAGGTTTGGCTTAAGATTAATACCAACAAGAACAAGGTTCTTAGCCCGCCATTGCGAAAAAGAGATCCAACACCTATTGCCATAAATATTAATGGGCAGCCTGTGGAGAAGGTGGACAACTTCGTCTAACTGGGTAGCATTGTTGCCGAAAATGGTGGTACGGAGCATGACATCGCTCGTCGTATCAACCAGGCAAAATGCGCTTAGGGCATGCTGTGCAAAATCTGGCAGAGCAGTTATCTCAGCATCAAGACCAAGCTGGGCCTGTTTCGCTCCCTGCTACTGTCAGTGCTTTTGTATGGGAGCAGTACATGGAAAGTTTCCGTAGGAGCTACCAGAAAGATGCAAATTTTCGTCAACTCATGTCTTCGTCGAATTTTAAGAATATTCTGGCCCGAAACAATATCAAATGAAGAGCTAAGTCGGCGTACGGGTCAGATGCCAATCGACGAATTGATACGCAGGCGAAAATGGCAGTGGATAGGTCATACATTGCGGAAGAGTGATAACTGCATTGCTTTGCATGCCATGAAATGGAACCCCATTTCCTTTCAATATTCGTTCAGGCATGCGGTTGTCTTCCATTCTCTGCATATGACCTGTCCATTCGAGCTATTGTTACTTGATGATTTGTGAAACTTCCTGCTCAAGGTACTGTTCGTACGGCTCCTGCTTTTAATGGATGCGCATCTATTTCGGTTACAAACTCGTCCGAAGGACCTAACATACAAATATATTCAGCAAGTTGTCAGAGGCTTGGGTTAGACTCCATATTTCACAGTCGAAAATTGGGTATACGTCGACATTGTATTCTCAGATATTTTCGGGGCTTTGCTTAAAAAAGCATAAGGAGCTAATCGGTAAGATTTAAGGCCGTCTTAATATTGACCCGCTTAGCGTTGGGCTTTATTCTATTTTTCAAGATTTTCGATATTACTTTGTGGAAGACTAGTGAAATGCCTCTGCAGTTTTGTATCAGTTTATTACTCTGAATAAATAGTTGAACGATAGTTATTTCTTTTCTGTAGTCCGGATGGCGCAACGGTTAGCACGTTCGCCTTCAACGCACTGGGCCCCGGTTCGATTCCGGGGATTTACGTGTCGGATTATGAGCCCACTCAGCTGTTAAATGAGTACCCATTATGGGGTAAATAACTCGGTTGAGCGTGTTGCTGATCACATACCTCTGCACAAAAAACCGTCACGATCTAGAAAATGAGATGATGCTAACTCATCTCGAGGCCGTGGTTCAAATTGGACTGTTGCGCCAGTTATTTATTTATTTATAGTTATTTCTTTACAGATATGAAAACTTGTAGAAAAATGGGAAATAATGGAATTTGGATATCTTCTCAAAATAGCTTATTAATTTGTATTTCTATGATCACAGTTCGCACACCCCTGCATACCCTAAACATATTCGAAGTCAAGAGCACTTGTGGCCAACAATAATCTGCACTATAGGCAATAAACTTAACTTATTTCGTATAAACCTCGTAATATTAAATAATAATATTGCACATTCATTTAAAGTTGATGATTATCCACACAAAAAATGCACCTGCCGGGCTCATGTAATGACAACGATGTCGTTGCGACAAAATGATGGATAAGTCGTTGCGTGTGGATCGCGCTTAAGGCTACGAAGCTCCCCGCCTATCAGCGTTGAAAGAAATTAACTAATTCAATCAGGGTTCAATATGCGTACCCTAGAGCGAGGCGCGAACTACGAGTTTTTGGGGGTATTGTGTTCAAATCAATCCTTTTTGCGCCTCTGCAGTTTTTCTTAGCGGGGCATTTTTGTACAACGGGATTGTTTTTGAGAAATTACATCTACATTTCAAAAAGTTCCCTTATATTTTGAACAAACCTTGCTTCTTGATGTGCTGTGTTATGGATGGGGTAGTCCGAAAGACTTCCACCCTATAAGTTTGTCATCAAATCTGCTGAAGATGCTGGAGCGTCTGATCGACATGCACTTAAGTGCCACCATTCCATCTCACCTTCTATCCTTTTCTCAGCATGCCTACTGGAAAGGTAGATCGGTAGACACTGCTCTGCACTCATTGGTATCATATATTGAGAAATCACTGTAAGGAATATACGCTAGTTGCTTTCTTGGATATTGAGGGCACCTTCAATAATGTCAAACCGGAGGCTATCTCGTATGCACTCTTGAGCCTGGGTGTTGATGGCCCACTCTGTGAACTTATCAACCTGATGCTTACATCAAGGGTTATTTGCACCAGTCTAGGATCATCAACAATACGCAGACAGGTGGCTCGGGGAATCCCCCAGGGTGGTGTCCTGTCCCCCCTTCTCTGGAACCTGGTGCTTAACAGGCTGCTGCTTGATCTGGAGAGGGTGGGATGCAGGGTTATTGCGTATGCGGATGACATTGCTATTGCTATCTCTGGAAAGTTTCCTGGGGTTCTTAGTGAGATTATGCAGAATGCCCTAGACATCCTATCTCAGTGGGCTAGGCAGATTGGTGTTGGGGTAAACAACACAGACCAAAACAGAACTTGTTCGTTTTACCAGGAGGAATACCCTACCTTCTATAATACCACCAATACTGGATGGGACCAGATTAGTCCTTAGTGTAGAAGCCAAATTCCTGGGACTTATTTTCGACGGCAAGCTATCCTGGAAGGCAAATATTCAGGAGCGTGCGGCAAAGGCAACTGTCGCTCTTTACTCTTGTAGGAAGGCTGTCGGCCTGAAATGGGGCCTGCGACCTAAGGTGATCTTCTGGATATACGTATCGGTCATACGACCCATTTTAATGTGGTTTGGTGGAAGGCGCTCAGCAAAGTGTCCTACAGGAATCTATTGAATAAAGTTCAAAGACTTCCTTGTATTGTTATCACGGGTGCCCTCAAGACGACACCGACGGCTGCTCTTGGTGTTCTGCTTAATTTGGTTCCCTTAGACATTTGGGCTGAGCAGGTGGCTGCGATATCGGCAATTCGTCTTAGGGAGACTGGACTGTGGGTGGAGTTTACTTATGGTCACGCTGCTATACGGAACAACCTCGCCATTCCAGAAGAAACAGATTATATCACGCCGGTGTACTCTCTCGACAAGGGCTACACTAGCCTAATACCTTCACGGCAAGATTGGGGTGTAGGCAAAACCATTAGCTTTTTTACTAATGGATCAAAGTCGGAAGAGGGTGTGGGCGCTGAAATTTACTCGGAGAAATTAGATGTTTGCTTATCACTCCGTCTCCCAGCTCTCTGCAGCGTCTTTCAGGCGGAAATTACTGCAATTGCCGAAGTTCTAGCATAGTTACGAGGTAACGTCGTGTCGGTAAGGAATATTACTATCTATACTGACAGTCAGGCGGCGATCAAATCTTTGGATGCGGTGCTTGCCAATTCAAAAACCGTAGTGAGATGTCGCACAGCTATCAAAGACCTTGGCGACTTTTTCAACTTCACTTTGTGCTGGATTCCAGGGCATAGCGGCTTCGGCGGTAACTGCAAGGCAGACGAACTGGCTCGGGCTGGTAGGACTAATATGGATATTGGATGTTTTCGATCTGTCGATATACCCGCATAGAATCTTGCAAGAAGCTAGTCAAGACAGGAGCTCTAAGTCACGCTAACATCAGATGGCTAAATGGAAGTACCTGCAACATTACATGACAGGTCTGGCCGAACTTCAATCCTAGCCACTCCTCAGTGCAGCTGATGCTGGAGAGGAAGCATCTTAGGAAAGTCGTAGGGATCATTACGGGGCATTGCCCGATGGGTGAGCATGCGAGGCGTCTGGGGCTTCCGTACAATGATTATTGTAAAAGCTGTGAAGACGAGGAAGAAGAGGAAACTATACATCATTTCCTATGTACCTGCCCTGCGCTGGCCGGTAGAAGAAAGGACACTTTGGGGTCCTTCTATTTCATAGACCTGGATGACCTGAAGGGCGTAAGTGCTGGTTATCAATATCGATTCATTGACTGCTCCGGTTGGTTCGACGACTAGAATCTCATGGTTTTGAGATGGTGAGGTATTACAATGACCCTTGTGGTCTATGTGTGCTGTGCTCATGTACAGCAGCCTATATAACCCAACCTAACCTATGGATGGGGTATTAATATCAGTAGAAATGGCGCCATTCATGTATTCTATTTGAGACGAAACCGATTTTGGGCCACTTTTAGCGAATTTGTTTTCTTTTAAATAATTATTTTTTTGTACAAAGTCTGTTGTATATTATATGTATCTATGTATATCGTTTCTTAAATGGGTTCAGATAAACCCGACTTCTTGACATAATTTCGACTCCTTTTACTAACCCCGAACATTTCATTTTTATCAACGATTCGTTCCTTCCTATACATATATGTTGGCTTGTTTTTGGTTGCCTGCCTCGTGGCCTCCACGAGGAATACCAAAAAATTAAGTTAAGAAAGTCACACCATTACTTCATTGGATTTTCCGTACCATCTTGCGACGAGGACGATGATAGCATTAGCACGCAAGATTCACACAAGGCTAAAACAAATGAGCGCAACATGCAAAATGTCCGCTCGTAATGGGCAGTCATAAGGTGACAGTGGTGGAATTTGCTTCACAAATCGTCAGGACACCTGAATGCGTACTGTTAATAGTAAGCTCAAAACAAATTCACGGCACGTCTGCAGATAGAGGCTTGTTTGGACTGGGCTTTTTCTTCTGCCCAGCAGTCCATGGAAGGTTTACAAAAGAACACCGATGATGATGATGCATGAAACGGGCAAGGATATCTTTCACCAAGGCACTTCAATTCGCTTAATCCCATCTCAGTTGCGAACACTTTTTTTTTCGCCGTGGTCTCAAAGCGCCTTAAAAATTTACACCACTGCCGATTTGATTTTGCCTTGTCATTGTCCTTAATGAGGTGCAATTATTGCCGCGGAAGATAAAAAATTGCGGCAATTTGTCATGGTGTTGTTATGCGTTTCGTTTAGTGAACTTAAATAGAAAAAGTCGTGTTTGTTCAGCGGTTCCACAATAAATTTCGATTGCGAGGAAGTGGCAACGTCAGAAGCAATTTGGATTAGATTTGATTTTGCGAGACATGATTGATTCGAGTTTGGCATGAAGTTCAAGACAAGGATCAGACCAGATTGTAAAAGTAAAAGTGATTAAAGCTGATGTCAGCAAATACCACCACAGGGGTGTTCTCTTAATGACGTTAATACGTTAGAAGAATACAAGCCGAGCGATTTGTGGAAGACGATCAGCGTTCAATGTTTGTTTATTTGACGAAGAATAATGTTGAAAGTTATTGTTACGTTGTACGGACAATTGGAGCTAATCTTGATTAATACGTACATACAAATGTGTACACATTTTATTCCAAACAAATAATAAAACTAATAAGGGAAATGATTGACTGGCAAAATATGTATATCCTGTCTGAGTAAAAGCAGCCCAGGACATTTATTCAAGAACCACATGGTGTCAGTTCAAAATCGATTTTACTTCACACAGAGCCACTATGAACTGAGTTGCATTTCCAACCCGCGGGTTTGCGGTTCCACTTGCAAAAACCTACTGAAAATTCAGTTCGAACTGACAATGTCACGAGCAGCAATACAGTACGATTTAAATCATCAAATATGGACCGGCCGCGAAAGTGTCGATACCTATAGAGACAGCGGGTTCATCAAAAGCCAAATCATAAATGACGAAAAAAGCCATTCAAAAGTCGAGGCTTCTCTAATACTCTACCTATCAATTCGGTCGGCTCACGAGCAGGTTTTGAATAGATTCCATCGATTTTACAATTTCAACGCTAATTGATTGGCTCTTTCCGAAACGCCCCCTGTGCGGTTGCAAAAAATTCCCTAGGTAGTTTCGTTACCACTAAAATTTGGCGAAATGTTCCAATTTACCTCCGCGACACTTTATGCAAATTGCACTTCAGACATACGTATGCAATTAGCTTCAGTACACGCACACGCTAATTGATAAATTAGAGAATCCCTCGTGAAGAGTCCTAGCCGGAAGTAAATTCTATTTTGAGAAGAAAAAATTGTATTCGAAGAGGCATAGTTTTAGTAATGCCCCTGAGGATATAGATTTTTCCCGCAAATTTGATATTTTCATCGTGGATTGTAGTGGATTAGATAAACTTCGAAAGACAAATAATAGATAACTGATGTGGGACATAAATGCGTATGTATGTACTGTACATATGTAGCTTTTTTTCTATTTACAAATATGTACATACAATGTGCTAAAATTTTATTAATGCCTGTACTCCTATCAGGAAGAACCAGGTCGTAGGAATTTTACTTTTCAAACTTGTAATGAACCATCTGCAATGGACCATATACTGGTAGTGCTGCTTTCACCGGCAGATCTATGGCAGCACCTGATAAGCAAGGACTTGTCGGTGATACGAAAACAGAGGCCGAGGGTCCCATTACACCTGGACCCCAATGTGAGCGCGAGGGCAACTAAGCCGTCCACCAACTATTCCATTATTATCGCCTCATTTTTTTTCCCCCATTTTTGCCTCCCCTGTCTGTGTTGTCTTCGCCAGGCCTATGAATTTTTGTTAATACGTAAAGGACAGGGGCAACAGGCGGCGAGAGCCCCGCCCAAACTGAGCTACATCAAGCATAGGCCGCTGCTTAGCTCGTTGAGGGGCCTTTTTCTTTGCCAGATGGCATGGCCCGACCTTCACGGTCATTATGTCACCTAAGGCCCCGTCCCCACGGGCATCTCCGGATGCCCACCAAACCGTGCATTACATATTTGGCGCCCAACGTGGGGCCCATTTCTGGTACAGAGCGGGACTAAAAAGGACCTCATCGGGTTCCTTTTACTCCTTCCACGGATTTGCAGCCCCATAAGCACATTAAGGCTACTTGCTCTAAGTTCTAGGAGTTAACCACTTTACTTCACGTATCTTCCCTTCAAGTAGCTGTGCTTTCCACTGTAGCACCCCCATCCAGCCTATAGAGTAGATTATCTTTTTAGAGTCAGTTTAACAAAACAATCCTGATGTTGTGTTTGTCTTTTGTGGTTTAGCCATAAATGCTTTAAATTGCCGGCATTTGGAGCATCTTCGGTGTCCGAACAAAGCACGGAGGAGCCCTTGGTACCTTTCTGTTTGCCAGGATTGTCCTTTCAAGTAAGTTTAAAGTTTTCGATTGCCTAGTATTTCATTTTTGTGTTACTCATGTGCTCAGCAGCTTACAGAGTTTAGGAGTGAATTATGGTAAGAAATGCCGTGTTGCGCTTCTGCTGGCCTCATTCTCTGTAACCTCTCACAATACAATCCTTAGTGATTAACCATCGATCCTGGATAGGAGCCCCACCTGTGGACTTCTGTAATACAGCGGTGACATCAGGAACAAAGCCTTATCTGGACCACAGGAGGAATAAGAAGAAAAAGAAAATCATCTGGATGAAGGGAGATGCAGTATTTCTTTCTTTTTTTTCTCTCTTTGCTATTTTCCTCCTCTACACTCTACTCTACATTGTCTCCCCTGTTTGTGTTGTCTTCCCGAGGCCTATGAATTTTTATTAAGCCGTAAAGCACAGGGGCAACGAGCGGCGAGAACCCCGCCCACGTCCCGCGAACTGAGCTACAGCAAGCATAGGCCGCTGCTTAACTCGTTGAGGAGCCTTTTTCTTCGCCAGATGGCATACCCCGACTTTCACGGTCATTATGTCACCTAAGGCTGCCTCCCCACGAGCATCTTTGGATACCCGCCAAACCGTCCATTACAAACTTGCACACAATTTTTAATTTGACCATTTAAAGGAGAAAACCACAATTTTATCAGACGGGGCTGGTAATTGATAAGCTGACGACGAGGCGATCTCGGTGTCGAATTGACTACATGGTTGGATTTATTTTGTCGAATGCTTTCTGTCTTCGGCCGCAAACGTGAAAAACACTATTTTTGCCCTAAAAAGAAGTCAATTTCAACAATTTGCTATTTTTGCAGTATTGGCTTCTATCTATCTTCGATTAAATCCATAAAATGCTTGCTTTGGGTGTGCTTTACATAAAAAATAAGAACGGCATCCAATTCTTAACAGGCTAGGTAGCCGTGAGATTTCGGTCGCCACTTTTCGAGGCTCTATCTAGAGAGCAGGGGTTCGTTTCTCGATGCATTCATAAACCCTACCGTGGGTACTATTATAACTCCTACAGCATTCCAAGATTGTCAACCCGAATAGCGCGAGTTTTTTTTTTAGTTTATTTTTCAATTATTTACACATGGATTATAGACTAGGCTAACCTGAGCTTAAAAAAAAATATTTACTTGATTCAGGTGTCCCAAGTATTCTGCCAAGAGTAATTTTTCGGTCGGTAGCATATGGTAGCGCTCGCACCGGTAGGGTGCAGGTTAACCTTCATCTGTATTCGGCATGCTGTCTAGAATCAGCCAAAGCAGTTATCTCAGTGTTAAGACTAAGCTGGGCCTGTTTTGCTCCCTGGTACTGTTCGAGCTGCTGTATGGGAGCAGTACATGGAAAGTTACCGTAAGTGCTATCAGCAAGCTGCAAGTATTAGTTAACTCTCAGAAATTTCTGGCCCAAAAAAATATCCAATGAAGAGCGTAGGGATCGGATGCACAAGGGAAAATGGTAGTGGATAGATCACATATCAAGAACGGGTGATAAATTTATTCCCAACGTAGACCGATAAAGGGGGCGTCCAAGAAACTCAAGGCGCTGATCTTTTCTGGCTGACGAGTGTGCGTTGCTGGATAAATTGTGGGGTTAAGACAATTTAGATGATAATGGGCAAAACATTTCACACTAGAGTCTAACATCTCAACCACTAATGTTTGGGTCCCTTTTAGCCCCTTGCCGATCATCAGTGATTTTCAAATGTCGACTGTGTGCTTGCCTGTAATCCTCAACCTCGTGCTAGCCAGTGCTGGACATTCGCACACAATGTGTGTTGCGGTTTCAGCCTCCTCCAGATGTTCCCTGCGAACGTCATCTTCCGGGATTTTAATCTTGGCCAGATGAGCCTTAAAATTACCATGCCCTGTGACCAAAGCAGTTATCCAGCTTAGGGTACTCCGATTAAAACTGAGTACCTTTTTCGATTCCCTTATTAAATGGCTGGTCATTGCATTCCGAGCTTATTTGCAAGTGACTAACTTCTGCCATCTTCGTTGATGCATGAAGTGCATCCACTCCCCAACCTTCGCTCCAATCATGCTGTTCCTTAAAGCAGCTCTGGGTTCTGGTCCAGTGAAAGTCGCCGCAGATCCCTGTTTTGTTAGAGCATCCGCGGCCTCATTTCCTGTTGTACCTATGTGTCCTTGTACCCACGTCAGCGTAACGTCATTTTCTGAGGCACACGTGTTGAGCTTTCGGACACACTCCAGTTCCAGTTTAGAAATTATGTTCATCTGCTGCATGCGTCTGATCACCGATTGGTTGTCCAGTGCAATAAGGATTTTCTTCCCCCGCACCTGACCTTCCAGCAGGTGGTCCACCGCATTAAACGAGCCAAGCAACTTTGCCTGGCATACGGACACATACTCTCCTCGTCTATGCGCTAAGTTTAACTCTTCAGAGTAAAGCACCGCCGCCGCTTTCCCGTTCATTAAAGAGCCGCCAGTAAAAATGCATATGTCATTGTACATACACTCATTGTGTATGTTTCCATCCGCAATATGAGTCATGGTTCAATTTCAAAAGGTTTTTTATTTATGAGAGCCTTTACAAAAAATACGTCACTTAATGCTATGTACATTATTCCTTAGTCTCTAATTTGGTTCAAGTAGTGGCTATTTACATTTGGCCTACTAATTCTTCTGTGGCTATTAGCCTTTAAGTGTGTATATATTTATACATTATCTTTTTTTCTTTTCTTGGGCATTTAACTTACATTTCATAACTGCGTCTTGCTTACTATTAGGTTTGCTTAACCTATTACTTAAAATTTTTTATTTTTATAATAACACTTAAAACTAACTGCTTACGATTAACAAAACAAAACAAAACAACTAACCTAATTTAACCTAAGGAGCTCGTCAATCGGTAGCTCAATGTCTTCGCCGTTGCCGCCCCCTATATGTGTAGAGGCGACGGAGTAAGTCGGAGCTGTTGGGCCTTACTATATCGCTGGGCCTTAGAATACTACCCGCTGATGTTGGATTGTGGCGGGTGATGGCGCGTTCGTGTATTGATTTAATGGCTCTATTCGGATGCTCTGAAGCTGTCTCGAAGAAACGTTGAACTAGGTTGGTGACCCTTTGTTCAATTTTCTCGATTCCGGCACAACTGTAGATGACACTGTTGTTATAGTATTTTTTGTTTGTGGTCGAAAATCTCCGGTGTTTTCCCGTACATTGACGCAATATTTTTCGTTCCAAAATAGATATTCTGCTGAAGGCTGTCTTGGAGCAGGTGAGCCAAGTGGGACAGGCGTAGGTTAGAATGGGACGTATAAGGGTCTTGTATAGGATTACTTTGACTTTTAGGGAAAGGCCTCCTCTTTTCGAGAACAAGAAGTGGATTCTTTTATAGCTCAGGTAGGCTTTTTTCACCATTTCAGTCACGTAGGGGTTGAACCTAAGGTACTTGTTAAGTAGGACCCCCAAGTATTTCAGATAGTCCTTTACGCGGATCACCTTATTGTCGATTATGATTCGAATTCTTTTCCCTTTTTTTCGATGGAAATCCGACCCGGGATATTTAGACGGGTTTCTAAATAGACAAACTTGCGTTTTGGTGGCATTTATTCGGATGCCCCATTTGCAGAGGTATTCCTCCAGTTGTTCCAAATAGCGGTTCACTATTTGGGCCGCTGTGGTTGGGCTGAAATCAGACGCATAGATGAGGGTATCATCCGCGTATTGGATAATACCTGCATCGCTTTCATCAGGAGTCGGTACGTCGGATGTAAAAATGTTGTACAGCACAGGGCCCGTTATCGATCCTTGAGGTACTCCTGATGTGACCGGAAGCAAGTTGGATGTTTCGCCATCGATCACCACACAAAATTGCCTGTCTGCAAAGAAGCTTATTGCCATTCTAATAACTGTCTGAGGGAAACCGAGATTGATCAGTTTGGATATCATTCCTTGAGTCCACACACAGTCGAACGCCTTTTCGAGGCCAAGTGCGCAGATCAGCGTTGGTACATTGTTTCCGCTGTCTAGTTTATCTAGAACTAGATCATGAAGATAAGCTAGTGCGTGCTGCGTTCCATGTTGGGCTCGGAAACCGAATTGGTGATCCGGGATGATTTCTGCTTCCTCGCAGTGGCGAAGGATGAGGTTTAGCCAAATTTTCTCCAAAAGTTTGCCCAGGTTCGAGAGCAGAGAGATTGGTCTGTAATTGCTGGCTTCGAAGCTTTTCCCCTTTTTGTGGATGGGGATGATTTTTGCGATTTTCCATGAGTTAGGAAAGTACCCGTTATTGATGCAATTGTTGTATATTATCAACAAAAGAGTGATTGCTGCCCCTGGAAGTCTCTTTAACACAATATTGGGGACCAATATGAGTCATGTGTAGTGTTTCAACTAACATATGTAAGTCCACTCATGCCTTCTACCGGCATTAAAGTCTCCCTGACCTCATCATGTATAATGTCCAGGATGCTCTTATGATCGCTGCTAGTTCCAAAGTGATGACACATGGCATCCCTTTCCATACGTATTGCCGAAAGCGCAGTCGTTTTCTTTATAAGTGTCACCATACACTGTCGAACTCGAACCTGGTACAAATGGACCGGTTTTCTTCACACCTATGAGAAGTGTATTTGTGTGTCAGAGGACATTTGTACTAGGTTCGTGTTCGAGTTTGAGTTCGACAGTGTATGGTAACACTTAATAAGTCCAACGGCAACAGTCCCAGCAATGCCTCCATTGCTCGCGTTGGTGTGGTGCGCATTGTACCACATATGCTTACGCAAGCTATCCAAAAATCAAGTGAAAATAACTAGAAGTACAGTTCGTCTTGTCAATTCGACTGTTTTTCTAGTGCCCACCACTTTGTTTCTAGGAAAAAAAGTTTTAGACCTAGAAAACTGGATAAATTCACTGATAAAGCAGTGACGAAGGCAAGCCAGGCATTATTATTGTTTTTGCGTTTAGAGGCAGAAGTTCGTAAGGTGCAAAATCAACTGTTTGTGTTCAAAACACACCATCCGCGCTCGGTGGCCGTGTTCGTTCGGCCACCGCCCTACGATCTAGAGAATGGAGGTTCGATCCTCGACATGAACAAAAAATTGCCTGTGAGTACTAATGGAACTCCCACTGTGCCCCGATCTTGTCAGTATAAAGACATGCTAGCAACTGCACGTTCGAAAAGTATTGTAGATATGCTATCGAAACGACAGCAACAACATATTTACACGCCAATGGAGGGGTCAAGACAATTAACAATATTTTGAAAACAACCTATCAAAATTACCCCAAAAACTAGGCTTCGAATAAAATGTTAGTTGTGGCCTTTCTGCATTAGAGCGACAACACATACATGAGGTACCACTGTCTACTCAGTTTTGTTTACTAGATTACCGGTGTTTATACCTGTGGTACTAATATCTACTCAGCTTTGTTTCCTAGATTACCAGTGTATTTCCTTTCGTGATTTTTGTCAAAACAACTGAAATACTAGTAAATAGAACTAGATTCTCAACGAGCTTCTAATAGAAAATCACTAAAAACATTTCCTGATATTCTAGTGGTTACTTAATCACTAGATCTTTACTAGAATATCTAGGAGCTAAATTCTAGTTGTGTTTAACTAGAATCTAGTTGAAAAAAATTTACTGTGTACCCCATCTAGCTTCTGCTTTGTGGTTTTCTGCATGGCTTTTGGCCACCTGCCACCATACCACTGATGTGTAGGCTAGAATGGGTCTTTCCATCATTGTGTAAATCCAGTGTGCCGCTTTAGGTGAAATTCACCACCTACGAGCACACTCTCTCTTACATTGATGCAAAATCCTTTTCGCTTTTTGGATCTTCTCATCAACGTGAACATTCCAAGTTAGTTTCGCATCTAAGGTAACCCCTAGATGCTTCACTTCCTTGGACACCTTAATTAAACTTTAGTTGGTTAGCATTAATTCAAAATTAAATTTCCGAGGTTGGATAGTGAGTTGAAAAGGGGATCATGTGAAAGTATATGATATATAGTAGTATATCATTTTGAAGGGAATTTTGTGTACTTTGATTTGATTGATTTATGTACAACTTATAATTTTCCTAATATTATACTGGAAGGAAAGGACCTTTGATCCTGTCTTTCCTTCAATTCTGCACCTCCTATCAACGAGGACTTTGAAGCGCATATTCAGAGGGTTATCTTAAACAATTGCGCAAAATTTCAAAGCTGCAATTTAAATTTCAAAGCTACACGATTTTTTTTCCTAATTACTTCTAAGCGGCGTTCATTGCTTTAACTAATAGAAGTATGTGCTTACTGGGAATTTGAACAGAGTGCCAATATGTAGGAGCGCCAAATTTTTTACCTAATTAAGCAATGCGTAACATATTTATCACACAACAGACCGCACTTCTAAACATCCGTGACTACAAACTACTACGTTTATTGAACCCTGAAAGTATGAAGCATGTATTGAAGAGAGGCTATCACCACACACAACGAATATGTGTTTTGAACATATTTTATTTTTCATCGCCTACTTTCTTCTATTCCTCGTTTGTCAAATTATCTGACTTAAAGTTGCAATTTGTGTCGATAATTTTACAATAATTTTTTTCATTGCCTACTTTCTCGTATCAGCTGGTGCTTCCTTGGTTGCGGTATGATTGAAAATCACAACAAATTATTTGACAGCCGGGGAAACTTTTTTGTAGCGTGTGTAATATGTCAGTGTGTAAACGGGTACCAAAAATTTAAGCTGATTTCCGTTCTTTATATAGTCTTCATATTCTCAGATTGAACCATAGTATATAGGTATATAAGTGTTTCTAACTTCAATGCACTTCATGAAACTATCAATAGATACTATTCGTATGTACATTCAGACATCATAAATTGACAGAATACAAAATGTGTGTTTTCATTCCATAATGGATTCTCTACAGTCATCACAATCCACTCTACATCCAAAATGGAGTACGGTTCGCCAAATGACTGAGAATTGGCATGGCCAAAGGAAAGGATGTGCAGATGAAATCGTCGACATCTTTTCCAAATATATTTTTGAGTAGGTATCAAGTTACTTTCGGACTCACTAAAAACTTTCTTTAATTCAATAGAAGGAACGAATGCTATTAAGAACGTAAACAAGAGTTGACTGACTACTGCACAAGGACTGCCAACAAAATGAAAGCAAGGATCCTTGTTGATTGCGAGGGGGGTATTAGCAGACGACTAAGTTGAATGAAGAAGTTTGCATTAGATGCTCAAACCCGTTGTCCTACTAGCAATTGGATCAAATACAAGTCGGATCCAACATCGCGACAAAAGAATAACGAACAAAACTTATTCACAAAATTTCGTTGCTATAGATGATGTACGAATACGTAGTTAAAAATGCATACAAAAGCTCGCGCACACAGCAAACTTTCTAGTTCGCACAAAAACTAAATAGTTTAACCAGAAAAATAGAACACTCGTTGGTTTATGAGACCGCCCAGTGAACTAAACTATTTCCTAATCGCTGTGAGCGTGGTCTCATAAACCACCGTGTGTTCTATTTTTCTGGCTAAAATATTTAGTTTTTCTTCGAACTAAAAAGTTTGCCGTGGGCGCGAGCTTTTAGTGAATATAAAGCATTCTTTACGAATGAAAGCAGTAAATTATTTAATTAATTTTGCTCTAACATTTGATCCGTTGATTTTGTTAAACATTTTCTGTTTCGTGAGCAATTAAATCAGTGGCGGATCCAGAAGGGGGCTATGGGGGCTCGGACCCCCTTCAAAATGTTTGGTGTATAGAGCTTGGTCTTGGGATATTCTTGGAAATATCCGAAAATGTATGTAAACATCGTATGAATGAAGTTTTTTGATCAGGGGCAACCCTTTCTCGGAAAATTAAAAATAGTCCATAACTGCTTCGAAACTTGAAACTGTTGCGCTGAAACGCGCTGCGGATGACATTGAATAAATAAAAATAAATAACTGGCGCAACAATCCGCTTATGGACCAAGGTCTCGAGTTAAGTTAGCATCATCACATTTACTAGATCGTGATGGTGTGCTTTTTGTAGAGATATGTGATCAGCAACACGCCCAACCGAGTTATTTACCCCATAAATGGGTACTCATTTAACAACTGAATGGGTTCATAATCCGACACGTGAATTCCCTTTTTCATCGAAAACTTCATCATTCAGTAGGAATCGAACCGGGGCCCAGTGCATAGAAGGCAAACGCGCTAACCGTTGCGTCTTCCGGACTATTGCAGATTTGATAAATTTCCGGGGGATATTAGGGAGGTATTGCAGAATGCCCTCTCACAACGAACAAAACAAAGCAAGAACTGGTTCTCTTTATACTCGTAAGTTAAGGATACTTCCAGTCAAACCGTCTGTGCTGCATGGGGCGAGACTAGTTTTTTGCTGACTAGGCAAAATTTATATGCAGCTGTTTTACCCATGTAGGTGGGGTAGTTGTCTGATTGACTGCTCCGAGTACAAAGGCTAAGAGTTGTTTGCTAGAATAGATACGAAGATTGACCTGGGTTGCTTTTTATAGTGCTTTCAGGATTACTCCTCAAGCTACTGCTTTGACCGTGCGATTTAGCAGACTTCCTTTTGACATTTTTAATCAATAAATGCTCGCAAATACAGTCATTAAACTGCATGATACTGGTCAGTAGCTTAATTCAGGCTCTAGACGACTAAAGAATTGCGGATCAGAGTTTTCTCTGATGGGCTCAACCTAAATATGTACGAGTATATCAGTATATGGGCGAATTTATCGCTTGGATAAGCTCATGCCCCTGTTAGTTATGTGGCAGTTTAACGAGATATTGAGAAAAGGGCCAAAGTTTTGCAGCCCCTGACTTATCAACTTCATTACCGCTATAACATTTTCTAGTTGAGCATTCCTAAAGTGTGATCCTACTGCACTCCGAATGGAGCTGCACTAAAGCGCATTTAGGTGGCGTTTAGAATTGCACTATATCAAGGGAGACTAAAGGTCGATGCAGACACATCAGTCACGTCACAGTTCAGTCAACCTTCCGAATCATAACCGTCGCCGTCAAGTTACAGTCAAAATAGCGGCTGTATTCACATGTAGCCGTCAGAGTATTCAGACCGTAGTCAGTCATTTTTTGTGTATGCTCTCGAGTGTACCTAGATTTACCATCTATTTTTATTTCATTTCCAATTTGCTTCCATATCCTGTTTTTATATGGTATATCCATATATTTATTATGCGATATACCGTACAGAACGGGGTAATTTCGAACCAACTCGATTAATTTTTCGTCGTCGCCCATGTTCACTTTCTAAACTGACGTCCGTCAAACACAAAAAATATCGTTGGGAAGAAATGTGAATTTGACTGTTCGGTGACGGAAGCGCGACTGACGGTTCGGATTCGTGACTGCGCCGGTTCAGTGTAGACAGCGCCACTTGACTTTCAAGAAACGATATTTTTTGTGACTGATACCAGACGGTTCTGACGGAACTGTGACGTGACGTGACTGATGTGTGTGAAACGACCTTAAATACACGTATCTCTTTAGGTTGGGCGATAATTCCGGGTCTGAAACTTATTTATTTTCATCAACGAACGGCTGCTGATGCGCCCTATTCCGTTTCCGCTCTTGGCTGAAATTCCTAGAGAGCACCGAAAACAGCTCAGTGTTCATAATTCCATGATCAATTAACTTTTATCGCAATTTTACGTCCAAACTACCGAGACAAGTAGGTCAACTTAATATAGGGCATGTTACCTGACCGACAGCAAGACAGTGGAAATAATGACAAGGCTGCATTATATCAATAGTCAACTAAATTATGTCTTTTAAGTTGGATGATCGTTCAAGGTCTGAAACCTATCCGTTTTTAGCAGTGGCCGGCTGCTGACGCGCGCTATTCCGTGACCGCTCTTAGTGCAACGGTCGGAAGTTCGGTGTGTGAGTGTGTTACGTGCTATGGATCGTCGTCTTTTTCGGTGTTAAGGGATAGGCAAATTACTGCTTCTACGGGGCTCTTCCACAGCGACCTGGGAGTCAGGCAATTGAGCAATTGGGTAATTGAAGACGGGGTCCACGTCATAAGTCGTACCATTGCTGGCGGAGCATGTGATCGTGATATCTCGGTCAATGCAAGATCTCTTAATTGCCCTAACCGCCTGTGGGGCATAGCCCGTCAACTGTTCCATGTGGCCCAGTTGACGTTTCGTCGGCATAAACTGGTTTCGGAGGATGCAGTTGCTAGTATGAGAGATAGGTAGGATTCAGGAGAAGTGGCTGGTGGTGGTGCCGTGGTGTTGTGGTGGTGTTCCCTCCGGTAACAACCCATCCAATGATGTCGTTGTACTGAGCATATGGAGAATTCGGCAACCTACATTTTGAATATATTTTCTCAATTATACACTGAGATTTCAAATACTTTTTTCCTTAATTCCGCGTACATTCCACGATGAATTCTTTTCACGGTGAAATGTATGGAAATAAAAATTAAAACAAAAGTACATATATAAAATCTCAATGTGAAATTTTGAAAATATATTCTAAATGTAGTTTATCGAATTCTCCATTTATTCCAATATATTCCCGTACATAAAAAGTCATTTCCATAGATATTTTCCAAGATATCGTTTTTTTTTTCATTTTCACGTTCACGGTGTACGGTGTACAGAGCCATTTAATACGATAATACTGAAATTTTAATATGGAAAATATTTACTTTAAAGGAATAATCCGCGAATACTTCCCAATACTTCCGCAGGTTTCATTTTAATGGATTTATATTAAATTATAATATTGGGTGTGACTCCATTGTAATATATTTCGTGTATTACCTGTCTATAATTTGTTTCGCTGTTGCCCGTGGAAGGGATTTAAAATAGTGGCTTACCGACCGATATGCTGAGCCATCAGACTGAGGCCGTACTCTGTTTTAAAGTCTAATAGCTAAGCCGACTCATCCATACAACGAACGCACTCTGTATCAAAATGTAACAGCTAAGTGGATGCAGTCACTATTTGGATAAATTCCTTGATGTTTGTTTAATCAATCTTTTGTTAAAAGCCCGACGTGGGGTCTTGGCCGCCTGTATCGTTGTCCTCCAAGTAACTTGTAACGGACGGTCTGGTGAGCATCCGGAGATACCCGTGTGGACGGAGCCTAAGGTAGTATGTTGGCCGTGTAGGTCAGGCCTTGTCATCTAACGAAGAAATAGGCCCCTCAAGGAGCTAATCAGCGGCCTATGCTTGCTGTAGCACAGTTCGGGAGATGTGGGCGGCGTTTTCGCCGCTCGTTGCCCCTGTCCTTTACATATTAACAAAAATTCATAGGCCTGGGGAAGACAACACATACATGGGAGGTAAAATTGGATAATAAAAAAAAAGTAGTCGATAAGGATGGAATGGTTGGCGGACGGATCAGACACCCAAGCGGTCGAATCTGGGTCCGGGTGTAATTGGACACTCGACCTCTGGTTTTGTACCACCAACGGGTGCTGCTTCGATCTGCTGGTGGGAGCAGCACAACCAGAACAGAATACGGTTCATTACAAACTCGGACACGTGACCGCGTCCTCCAATCTTGGAAGCCTAGTAGTTGCGTGGCGTGGCGTAGTTCTCGAACTCGATATTGAGGTCCCTCACATTGATGCTCGATTGTGCTGGCTTCCTTGTCCCCGATTACATCATTATTTGAGTTTTACCCTCATTAGAGGGGGATGTTAGATGGTAGGTTCAGAAGCTCTTCAAAATAAGAGGCCCATCTTGCCATCGGTGTCGCTGATGATGTTTCCATCCTTGTCCTTGCAAAGGCTAGTCTTGGGTTGATAGCCGTTCTTAATTGTATTTACTAGTTTGTACGCTTGTCTGGTGTTCCTATTAGCTAAGTTTGCGTTAATATCCAGCAACTGCTCGTCAAAATATTTAGGTTTCTTACGTCTAATTATTCTATTGGATATTCGCCGTAGCTCGTTACATTTTATTTTTTTTCTTTTGGCTCTGGTTGCTTGTTGAATCCATTGTCTATAGGCCTCGTTTTTCGCTTCAAACCACAACCTTTGCAAATTTGCATCGATATTGTAGTAGCATTACAGCTGAATTAAACAAAAGTAGGTTAAAATAAGGTGTAATACAATGCTTCGCTGGAAAAGTAGTACCGCCGTTTTCTATGTGTAGGAGACTCATAAGGTCGTGCTTGCATTACCACTCTCGTGCAAGGCGGTGGTATATGCATGTCTTATAGAAAGGTTTTTAACGTTTTTGAAATTAAAACGTGGCGAGATCTTGCATTTTGAGGTTGATTCGTAAGCACACTTCTGCAACATCAATTCGGCGATCACTGCCAATTTCAGCACCCTGCTTCAACCTGACGTCTAAGAGACATTATTGCCCATTGTGTGTGTTCCAAGCCTATGTTGTCAGACCCAACTTTGACATTGAGATCCCTCCTGATAATTTTTATGTAACCTTTGGGAGCTTTGTCGAAGGTGTCGCCAAGTCGATGATAGAAGGTATCCTTAGCTGATTAATCTATTGGTTCGGTCGGAGCGTAGTACTGAATTATGGTGGTGTTTCTTACCCTGGATTTGGATTTGGCTTTAATGATACGATTTTAAACGGGCTTCCAATCGATTAAAGATCGGCGTGCATCCTTATTCAACAGAATTCTGACGCCAGTCAATCTGGGTAAAGTATCATTTTCACTTCCAAAATAGAGCGGCACTGTTTGAGAGCGTAGCGATATCATATGCGGTCATTTCTTGTTCGACTTCAGTGAGCCTTACACTACTGCACAAGTCCCACATCGTGGTCCGTTGTTTTTAGCCAAAAGTCGTTGCCGGAGAATCAGTCTGTTGTATCCGAGGCTCGTTTAATGTTTCGAGTGTAAATTTATTGCAGGTTCGCAAGTTACAAGCCTACATATCCTATCTTAGGGAGCGAGTTGCTTCCTTAGGTGTCCTATGAGTCGCCGAGAGCTATTTATTTATATAGCGTGATCGATAAAAACATTGGAGAACTACTCCAATGTTGTTATCGATCGCGCATACTTTATGGGTTTTTCACATTATATGTTACGGCAGGTTTTTAGTAGAGCCGCTTCTAACCTGAAGTACAGACTGGACTGCTGTCTGGTTGCCAGTCCAGTTTAGGATAAAGGATTTTCGTCGCTTGTGTTATTTTGTTACCCACCTATCCGATATATTTGTCGAGCATTCCTCTATCTGCCACCTGAGAACGCGCCCTCTAGGGATACAACCCCCCCGCTGTATTAAGTGCTTGCGTTTTGGGAACGCACCCATTGAAGCCCAAGATTTGAAATTGAGTCATTCGCGCGCAAAAGTTTCTACTGTGGGAATAATATTCGATCGGAATTAATCCGAATAAACCACTAAACTGGAATTATGTATATCAAAATCAGCTCTTAATTTACCCTCAAACTTGGCTTTTTCTTTGCGCCTTTTTCGGAGGAGTAGGCGCCCTAGGCGACCGCCTGTTTCGCCTTAGCACAGATGAAATAATAACTTAGCCTTTGACCAGCCCTGGCTCCAACCGTGAATATCAATGGATTGAAAGCAATTGTAAAGCTTCATTGAATGGCCGTCGTTTAGTTAACATAACGATTGGATATCCTGCCAATAGTATGTAATCCCCAATTCCAGGTATCAGGATTTATCATAACAATTTTATGTATTGTACATGCAAAAGACGTTACATCTCCTGGACTTTGAAATAAACGAGGCCCCTGTACTGTCCACCTGATTTACATATAAATTTAAATGCACCATATTGGAATGGAATCCTCTTCCATACGATCCGGAATTAAAATACCACTTCCATGCACAAGAACGTATTAAATGGAATTAAAATAAAATTTATTTAACAAGAGTTCCCTTGCATTCGAAATGGTCTTTGAAATGCTTTTCATATTTTCGTTATAGCAGCCGCATTAGAATCACAAAATATACGCTGTATTAACTTCAAAAATGTCAACTTCAAGGAAACCATAAAAGGATTTAATCCGAACGTAATGCTAGATACCTTCTGAACGAATGTGCAGGTATTATGACCATTTGTGCAGAGTATCGGATGAAGTGTGCTAAGGGCTATGGCAAGGGTGTAAGTCAAGGGTATGTTGCTGTGCTCGAGTGAAAGTCTATTCCCAATACATAACATGCCGCTCCATGCCAGATGTCTGAAGTGCGGAATTACACCTACACCACCATCACGGCCAAGGGGAATAGGTGAAACATGTGTAAGGCGATTGGATGGTTGCAGGCATTTTTCGGTAACCGGAATCGACGCAACACTTCCTCCCACCGGATATCGTATCGATGTAACAATGATACTCGACGTACTGCTTCTCTGCTGCCAATTGCTGATTCGTCCCTATGACAAATGTGACCACTAAAGCTGTCACGGAAATTAAGGAAATATTGAACAGAGTGGTCTTGAGCCCTCTAATGTGTATCCTGTGCCATTATGTGGTAAATGTGTGAAAAGAAATGCAAAAGAGACAGTTGTACGTATGTACATTGATTGAGGGGTTATCGTTTCAGATTGTATGGTGGCTTTACTGCCTGAAGAAAGTTATACAGAAAATACAAGTAGAACCCGTGGAGCCCGGGGCTGTCAGCAAATCACACCAATTGGAAGATGGGCGGTGTTAACTGACATGGCATATACCATGAAGTTTTTGTTCGGACTCTTTCAGTCTTATATTTATGGACCACAATCAAATTTTCCATTTTTGAAACACCCACAGAAGGCTTCCTGGCAACCCATCTCAAAAGTCATAAGTGATTTCACCATACCCATATGGCAATATTTACCTCGGTGTCATTGTGAGCGCACTGCCATCAAGGTAGTCAATGTCGATTGAAATGAAACCTTGTCGTGCTTCATTGAAATTCCCATCGTCCTCATCAACAATTGTTAGCGTAACAACTTTGCTACACCTCTCGTTTCGTTGCGTTACGTACCCGCACTCGTATTCATATCCGTTTTTATTTTTTTCCTTCTTGCCAATACTATTCCGCACTTAGGCACGGATCATGGTATCGGATTTCCATTTCCGTTCACCTTCCTGCCGGTGATAAGTGGCACGCGGTATCGTTTCGTATCAAGTTCCTGCGACGATGACGAGAACGACGTCGTCGTCGTCATCGTCAACTTTCGATAGGACTATCAGGACAACGTGCATTCTTTCAGGGTTATTGATACCTTTCGCCTTCATTCGCCAAATGCGATTGGGGTCTCCTTTTTCTTTTTTTTGTTATTGTTGCACGGTGCGTTAATGTACGAGTACGTGCCTTCATTCAAATCAGATTTGTAAGAGACATGTCACTCCACTTCACCTTCTTGCCATCTTTCCGACGCCTCTTTCACACGCTCCCCAGGGCACTTTTCACGGATTCCGTGAGGGAAATCTGTTTTTCATCGATTCTCCACCTCCTTACCGATAATGTTTTTCACATTTTGTGGAAATAAAAAAAATCGCAGGTGTGTCGTTCACGTTGTGATGCGACGAGGACGATGAGCCTAAGTGCCATTCATTCGTCAGACATTATAGTCGTACACATTTTTCCTGTGGGGGTAAAAATCCTATCTCCGAAAGGTCTAAAAAAGTCACAAATTTGAAGTATTTCTTTCGAGAATAATTTCCGTTTACAAGAGAAGTGGTTGTTGAGAATTATGCAGACATATTTTAATGCATATATGTAGATTTGTGGGAATGCAGGATAATTTGAAATGTTTTTGCAATTTGAAATCGTTCCTGGAAAATGAAGTACTTATATTGTTGATTGATTAGAGTGTGTTTTGAACTTACTCATTTAAACCAAATGTCACTGGCAGTTATTTCAATATTCCTTGTGTGTGTGAACGAATTTTCGAAATGGATGGCTAATCCGCTGCAACTGAAAATCTTAAAATAATTGCCGAAGAAGAGTTGACCACATCTTTACTTTCCTTGAAAGGGTAAAGCAAATGCGGAAACGCTCATGATAGCCAGGCCAGAAAGAGCTGAACGAAAATGTTATTCTCTACCTATATGGTTGTTAGAATTCATCGTGATTGGACAATGGTCCAACTTTCGTAGATGCATTAGTCTAATGTCTGATTACTGGCGTTTCGGATTCGAATCCAGTCCACGACGAAGTGTGTGTTGCCTTACCCCTGTGGAGCGGGGGGCAATAATACGCCACAGTATCTTCTGACTTGTTACAGGTAGGCGGCTAAAGGGGGGAGCAGAGGGTGCATGCTGGCAACTGCATTCTCCAAAAGTAGTTTATGCCAGCGAAAGACCAACTGGGCCACATGGAAGAGTTGCCGCGCTATGCCCCACAAGGGGTTAGGGCAATTGAGTGCTAACTAACTCCCCCATTGCCATTTTTGTCTGCGTATCAATTCGTTGATTGTCATCCGACCAGTACGCCGACCCAACTCTTCCTTTGATATTGTTTCGGGCCAGAAATTTTTTAAATCTCAACGAAGATATGAATTGACGAGCCTTCTGGCTGATGTGAGATTTCTTCATCGAATGCAATTTAGTGGATCGCTCTTAATCTAGCCTACTCAATTTACCGTTTTCCCTAGAGGGACGTAGCGCGTCAACTATTCCATGTTGCATAGCTGACGTTTCGTTGGTATAAACCAGTTTCGGATGATGCACATTGCTAGCATGCACTTCTTGCTCTCATTTAGAAGCCTACCTGCGATAAGTCAACTGAAGTTGCAGCTTATTATTACGCCCCGCACCACAAGGGGAAGACAACACAAACACCAATAGCCACGAATGCCTTGAACGGGACTTGAACCTGTAACGACCGTAGTCTGGCATGAGACTGACGGGTCTGCGCACTGAACCACCTTCACCGCTTTACGATAAACATTCCCAGTTATTAAGTTGGCTTTATCATTCATTATTCCATACTTACAAGTCAGAAAGATCATGGCAATAACTCAACATATCTGCAAATTAACATCGGTAGTTCCTGTAATGAACCACCTGTAATGAACCATATTATGGTCTGGTAGTGCTGCTCCCACCGGCAGGTCGAAGCAGCACCTGATGAGTAGTGATCTGTTGGTGGTACGAAACTAGAGGCCGAGGGCCCACTTTTACACCCGGACCCAGAATCGACCGCTTGGGCGTCTGATCCTTCCTCCAACCATTCCATCCTTTTCAACTATTTTTTTTATTCCCCACTTTTACCTCCCCTGTTTCTGTTGTCTTCCCCAGGCCTATGGATTTTTGTTAATACGTAAATGACACACGCCCACATCTCCCGAACTGAGCTACAGCAAGCATAGGCCGCTGCTTAGCTCGGTGAGGGGCCTTTTTGCTTCGCCCGATGGCACGGCTCGACCTCCACGGTCATTATGCTACCTAAGGCTCCGTCCCCACAGGCATCTCCGGATGCCCACCAATCCGTCCGTTACATATTCAAGTAAGCTAGTAAGCTATACAGTAACCAGTGAATCTGCTAAAGTCTGGGAACCAGAATAATATGGTATCGAAGAACTTCCCCATTTCTGTAAGGCAGGTTCAAACAATCTACCACGGTCTTTAACGATACTAGGTTGGATTCAAGGGATAACACTGCGGTTGACTTCTGTGTAAATTGTAACATCTCTCGCAGATAATTTCGTCCGAACCACAATGCTAACTCTTCTATTGCTTGGACTTCCGCCTGAAAGATATTGCCGTAGTTCGAGAGGCGGAAAGACATGGCAAGATGAAGCCAATCGGAAAAGACTGCTGCACCTACTCCTAATGAAGGCATCAGTCTTCGAGCCATATGTGTAGATGCACAGAAGGTTTAGGGCTGCCGGGACTTGCATTTCCCTGTGATTGCGGGATCAAATTACGCATGCTTATTTTTTTTTCCGAACTAGTATTTTGGTATAGAGTATTCCGTAGAGGATGTCAACATTGTTCAGGACTGAAGCATGACCAATATATGAGTCTATCCATTGATTTGTCTCCCGCATGCAAATTGTCGTTATAACTGCGACTTGTTCACTTACGATGTCCATAGGAAGAAGGTTGAGCATCATCTCTAAAGCTGCTGAGCTTAGAGTCACACTTACAGCCACGCAATTCGCTCTCTGTACCTTTTCCAGGACATAACGATTTGTTTCTTTGCGCAGAAACTAACCACCACCCTTACTGCAATATGGGACGCAGGACCGATACAACAATTTCGCTTTCCATTTAGTACAAGACCTAGAATCTCGCCTATATTCACGAATAACAGCCTTACCTCCTCCAGTATTGAAGTGTCAACGTGAGACAGGCGATGTTTCCTTGTGAAAAGAACAGGCTTGGATTTTTTGTGTGTTAACAATGCGACCGCAGCTTTTGCCTCAGTTAACCAAAACAGTGAGAGCATTCTGTGTTACCTCACTAAGAGTGATAGGATCTTCACCTGAGCTGGCATTAGAGATTTCATCCACACATGCTGTTTCACCTATTCTATGTGCAGCAGCAGCCTATTCAACGTCATGTTCCGAAGGAAAAAAGCAAGTACAATACATCACTTTCAAGAGTACCCCTACATTCACTTCTGCGTTAAAAAGATATCCCCAAGGACAGGTTAGGTGGCCAAAGACAGAAATGGTTATACCTAGCAGCGCGGTGCGGGTGGTCTCCAGGTGTATATACACGAAACCTTAACCTATGGCAATAATGCCCGGATCTTGAACAACGGACCTTTCAGTTCCCTAGCTACTTATTGGAAACCAAACAAGAGACAATAAAAATTCAACTTCTTCGAGCGCTCGTGGCGGACAGCCAGCAGATGGGGCATGAGCCTCATCTTCTGTCGTGGTACCGGAGGAGCTCTGTCTGTCAGGAATTAACCGTTATACTCGGCCCCGGTAGGATGCAATACACACAAACGGCGCACATATCCCCTCCGGACAACGTCACCTCGAGCCTGAATAACTTCCATTGTTGCACCAACAGTCGCCTCATAGGCATCTATATGAGTCTTAGTTGTTGCCTCATTAGCACCTGCCGAAGAAACAATTACTATTTTGCCTTAATCCCTAGTGGGGCACTGCGCGTCATCCACTCTTGGGCGCATCGTACACTGTTTTGGGCAATCGAACCAGACTCCTCAAACGACTTACCCAGAGTCTTACATTCTTTTTGCCACATATCGACGCAATGTGATTTAAGGACCTCCTTGGCTTTGGTTGGAAATTGGGTTCCATTTCATGGCATGTAAAGCAATGCAGTTATAATCCTTCCGCAATATTTGACCTATACACTGCCATTTTCGCCTGCGTATCAGTTTGTCGTTTGATATCTGACCCGTACGCTGACATTTTTTCGGGTCAGAAAATTCTTAGAATTCGTCGAAGACATGAGTTGACGAAAACTTGCAGCTTTCTGGTAACTCTTACGTCAAGTACACATTGGGACTCTTGAATAGATTTTTTTGCATCTCGCATCATTGCGGACAGATCAATGATTTTGTAGAAGAGTAGTCATACTACTTTTGCTGAAAAGTCCCAGAATTTTTGATGAAAACAAGCTTTTTATGGGCAAAGTTAAAATATATTTATTTCTCAACATAGTTGCCGTCGAGGGCGATACACTTGGTCACAGATTAAATAATAATAATAAATAATAATGTTTATCTGTGACTTGCTATAGCGATTTTCCAACATTTCGATGCCCTTTATGAAGTACGAAACGTCCAAGTCTTCGAAATACGGCTCGTTTTCCGAGATGACTTCCTCATTCGATCTGAATCTCTTTTCCTGGAGCCACCGCTTGAGGCTTGCAAACAGATAATAGTCGCTGGGGGCCAAGTCTGGAGAATGCGGTGGGTGAGCAATCAATTTGAATCGTTATTGGTCTAATTTGGGCATCGCTTTCAAGGACGTGTGTGACGGTATTATCGTGATGGTACAGAACTTTTTCTTTGCCATATGGGGCCGTTTTTTCTTTATTTCGTCGTTCAGTTTGTCGAATAACGCTCCTGTGACTGTTCTTCCCTTCTGCAGGTAATCGATGAAGATTATGCCATGCGCATCCCAAAGAACGGAGGCCATAACCTTCCCGGCCGAGCGTTGGTCTTTCGGCCGCTTTGGTCGGCTTTCGTGGTTTTCCAGCCACTCTACTCTGCATTGGATTATTGGACTCAGGCGTATGGTAATAGACCCATGTTTCATTCATCGTCACAAAACGTCGGAAAAAGTCCACTCGATTATGCTGCAACAATGCCAAACCGGACGTTGAATCATCAACGCGCTTATGTTTTTGGTCGAAGGCCAGTAAACCCGGCACCCATCGCGCCGATAGCTTTTTATACCCTTCACGGATGTGATAGGGTATACTAACTTTGTTATGAAGTTTGCAATGCACAGAAGAAAGCATCTCCGCCTATTTAACTATATATAGGTATATTCTTGTTCATTATGAATAGGCGAGTCGATTAAGCTTTGTCCGTCTGTCTGTTTCTATGCAAACTAGTCCCTCACTTTTAAAGCTATCGAGCTGAAATTTTGTACAAAGACTTCTTTCTATTGCAGCTGTATATATGCCGGAACCAACGGAATCGGACCACTACGTCATATACAATAGCTGCCATAGGAACGACCGGTCCAAAAATTGGTCTTTGTGGGGAAAACTTTTTTATTTCTTAAGATATCGTTTTCGAACTTCACACTAATCAATAGTATTTTTATTCAAATCATATTCCCGAATTTAGTTGAAATCGAACAACTGTATCATATACCCATATTCGCTGTCATAGGAACGACCATTCCAAAAGTAAGTTTTTGCTAGAATTTTTTTTTCATTTCTGAAGATATCTTTACTAAATTTCACATTATTCAATTAAATTAACTGTCAAATCACGTCTCTAAATTTGGTTGAAATCGGCCCACTATTTCATGTATCTCTCATAGGAAGAGTGAAATCGGAACAAGTTTTATTACTAATTTCAAAGTGGCAGTTGCACCATAAGTCACAAGGGTATCATACCTTCGGCAAGCTAGCCAAAGGCTAGCTTGTTTTTAATTGTAGGAACTCCTTTAAGTGCCCAGAGACTTAAACACTTTTTATCATTAGATGCGCTACTGTACAAAAGTAAAGAAATGCGATCTTTAGATGCCTTCAACTTGGATGCACTTTTCTTGTTTTTTGCGTTAAAGGTTCTTCTGGACATTTTTCCAACATAGCCCAGTTTTATCGGCATTAAAAACATGATATAGTGTACATACAGGAATAGGGTTCAATCATGCTTTTATTTTTTCAGGAAACGCCCTGGCAGCTTCATGATCAATCGGCTCTGCGCCGTACCTCCTTAAATACATATGTAGGCTATCATCATCATCATCGTGGCCGCGACAGCTTGACGTCGGGCCTTGGCCGCCTGGAATCCGTCCAATCCGAAGCTTTTGCTCCAGGTTACTTGACAGTGATTTTTACAAGGACGAGTTATCAGCATATCGCTTAACCCCATTCAGGAGATGGCCTCGGAAAATAGCTGCTTCAGATGGTTTAATAGACATGCTGGAGTTCACACAACTATGTTGCAGGTCCAACTACGTTAGTTATTCAATCCTACTAAACCTGAGACGCTTAGGTGTCGGTCAGCCATTCAGGCTACAGCTATCTGCCTTTTTCCAAATGTCTTATCGCTAAGACTTGGCCGTCAACGGTTTTAAACACTGCCGTCACCAGGGGGCGCCCACGTGGAGGGCTATGGAAAAGGTCTTTTGCCCCCCTTTTAAAAATTTCTCAACGAAAGCTATTCGACCCAGGTTGTCTGGGTTTACTGGAATTTCCACATTCCCCTCTTCGAGATGTTTGTAAATTGTTAGGACTTTTACCTTTATTTTCACACAAGGCAATTCCTTTTATAACATATTTTAATCCATATTCTTAGCGTTTTTTTTAGGGTTTTGTTATTAAAACCAAAACTCTTATGAAATCGGTCAAATGTCTGCCTGTCCGTATGTCCGCCTGTCCATAGAATATCCGGAACGGCTGAAGCTACATACACGAAATTTTGTGGGAATGAGTAGAATTATTGTAGATCGCCGGAGAAAGCAATGCGTCGTAAATCGAAAAAAATATATTAACTTTGAGGGGAATTCTCCATAGATGTGAAATGGAGGTAAAAAAAATAGGTTAATAATAGTTGTTCTTTAGATAAAATGCACCACTTCACGCAGTGTTCCAATGTTCCTTGTGCACAATACTGCTATTTAGCCAACATATGTTCACGGTTAAAACACTTTTCCATAATTCACTATTCTTTATTCACAGTCACAAGTTTGTACTATAATTCATATTATTTATTAATCACAAGTGTTTTTAAAAGAATTTCTATGACAAGGTTACGTTACAGGAAGGTGGAGCAGCTTCCTGTAACGTCCACGAACCACACTGATCAGCGTTCGATGGCTCACCATGCTAATAGCGTTGCCAGCGCTCTAGGGCGGCGCGGCGGTTTTATAATTCAACAATAGTATATCTTATATAGATACAGTTAGCACACCCCTGCATACCTTAAACACATCCGAGGTCAAAAATGTTGATGGCTAACGATAGCCAACACCATAGACAATATGGTATGCATAAAAATGAGGATATACTCCAGAGTGGAGACTATTGAGTGCATTTCTGAGTCTGCGATGTTCTGTGAGTTGAGTGGAAAATTTGTATTATTAAATTCAGTGGACATAAAAACATCGAATTAATTGTTCACTCAGTCATTTTATCGTTTTGGAACGGCAGTGGTCACTGACCATTGCCAACCAACGTCAAGCCGCCAGTGATGGCGGTGCGATGATTTGGTTGAGGTACCCCTGTGGTGTGGGGTGTGAAAAAAATACCACGGCCTTTCCCTTTGAGGGCCTGTCGTTAAAACCGACAATCAAAGGACAGGATGTGTATGCCAGCAACTTGCACTATCCGAAATCTTTATATGCTAACGAAACGTCAACTATGCCTCGGATAAGGACTGACTCAACGGTTACGACTTTTGGCTATCGTACAATGACAAAGATTGGATTCTGGAATGTGCGTACTCTCCTGGACAATGGATCAGAAGGTCCCCAGAACGCACGATTTCTTCAATTAGAGAGTGAATTTCTGAGGTACAAATTAAATATCTTAGGAGTTAGTGAGATAAGATGGTGGAACAGCGGAGAATTCATCTCTCTAACGGGCAGCACTGTAATGTTGTACTCCGGTAAAGCTACCGGTAGTCGCCGTGAGTCAGGTGTGGGGCTCCTTTTAACCAGAGCCGCGCGAAACTGTCTCTTATCCTGGGAACCGGTCTCTGACAGGGTCTTGACCGCCAGGTTCCGGACCAAAATGAGGAACATCTCAATAATACAATGTTATGCCCCTACTGAACCCGACAATGTCTTGGCAAAAGAAGAACGAAGAACTAAACGCCGTTCAGAGCAGAATTCAACACCGCTCGACTAAAAAATCCAGCTGTCTTACAACAATATAATGACCATCTTGCGCAAAAAGCGGCTGAGATAACTAGTCACCCAGATAGTGACATAAACGAAAACTGGGATGCCATAAAAAATGCGTACATTGATAGCGCAAATACCATCCTTGGCCCAAACCCGGATTGCCGGAATAAGCCCTGGATGTCCGACGCTTCATGGCAGCGGATTGTTGAAAGAAAGGAGCTGAAAGTTCGTTTGGCTGCAGCATCAGACGACAATCGAAGCAGCATCGAACTCCTTTACCGTCAGAAAGCTCGAGAAGTTCAGCGTAGTGTGCGACGCGATAAAAGAGTTTATGCCAATTCTCTTTTAGCGTCAGCAGAAGAAGCCGCTAGAAGTAACAACTTAAACGCCGTATACAGTGTCATCAAGGAGTTTACAGGTTGTCGTAACTCCTGCCAACATCCGGTGAAAGATAGCGATGGAAAGCTACTTATCTTGGAAGAAGATCAAATGAGGCGGTGGAAAGAACACTTCGCCGCGGTCTTGAACCGTGTAACCTCTGGTGAAGTTCCCCCTCATATAGATAATTTAGCTAGCCATCAAAATGTGCGTATACGGTCCACTGCCCCGACTAAAGAGGAAATAGTCACTGCAATTATTGCACTAAAACGAGGAAAGGCCGCCGGACTTGACGGCATCCCAGCCGAACTTTATCAAGCAGCGCCAAGCGTAACTGCCGATTTGCTGCATCCACTTGTTGATAAAGCGTGGAATACAGAGACCTTTCCCACTGAGTGGAAGGAAGGTTTGATCATCAAACTTCCAAAGAAAGGTAGCCTCACAGACTGTAATAATTGGAGAGGCATTTGTGTGCTTCCTGCCGTTGCCAAGATAATAGCCAAAATCGTCCTGGAAAGACTAAAGGCCCACTTAGAAAGCACAATTGATGAAGAGCAGGCTGGCTTTCGATCCGGATTCTCCTGTGTCGATCACATTAACACCTTGCGAATCATCATCGAGCAATGCGCTGAATACGATTCTCCGCTTCACTTGCTTTTCATCAATTTCGAAAAGGCTTTCGATAGTGTGAACCGGGATTCTATATGGGCGGCCTTGCGCAGGAGAGGCATCGCTGAGAAGCTTGTGGCTATAATTAAGGCAACCAATGACGGCGCGAAATGTCGCGTTCTGCATAAAGGTAAGGTGTCGGGGGACTTTGAGATTCGCAGTGGAGTTCGGCAGGGGTGCATCCTCTCACCGATCCTATTCCTCATAGTGATGGGCGATGTGTTGCATGCAGCCCTATCCGGACTCGACAGAGGAATTCAATGGACTTTGACATCTTATCTACAACATCTTGACTACGCTGACGACATATGCCTACTCTCCCACAAAATCATGGATCTGTCCGCAATGGCGTTAGATCTCGAGAGGAAGGCAAGCAAGGTTGGGCTAAAGATTAATACCAACAAGACCAAGGTTCTTAGCCCGCCGTTGCGAAAAAGAAATCCGACACCTATTGCCATGAATATTAATGGGCAGCCTGTGGAGAAGGTGGACAACTTCGTCTACCTGGGTAGCATTGTTGCCGAAAATGGTGGTACGGATCAGGACATCGCTCGTCGTATCAACCAGGCTAAACGCGCATTCGGCATGCTGTCCAAAATCTGGCAGGGCAGTTATCTCAGCATCAAGACCAAGCTGGGCCTGTTTCGCTCCCTGATACTATCAGTGCTTTTGTATGGAAGCAGTACATGGAAAGTTTCCGTAGGAGTTACCAGAAAGCTGCAAGTTTTCGTCAACTCATGTCTTCGTCGAATTTTAAGAATTTTCTGGCCCGAAACAATATCAAATGAAGAGCTAAGTCGGCGTACGGGTCAGATGCCAATCGACGAATTGATACGCAGGCGAAAATGGCAGTGGATAGGTCACACATTGCGGAAGAGTGATAACTGCATTGCTTTGCATGCCACGAAATGGAACCCCATTTCCAAGAGGGGGTCCTCGAATCACATGGCGTCGATCTGTGGCAAAGGAGTGTCAGGTACTGGGTAAGTCTTTTGGGGAGTTGCGCCCCATTGCCCAGAACAGAGTACGATGGCGCGCAGGAGTAGTTGACGCGCTATGCCCCGCTAGGGGTTAAGGCAAAGTAGTAGTAGTAGTACATTTTGTCAGATGTTCCTGTCATCGTCTTCTCTTGCGAGGTAAAATCATTAACGCTAAATCTAAATTGCGAGTGGCCTGTAAATATAAAAAATTAAATGATGATGTATCATAGTAGGTTCGCAACTACCTAAAGCGGAGATTTATTTGATACACAATTCTAGTACTGAATTTTCTCATACAAAAGTTCCAAATTTAAAGGTAAATATCTCCTAAACGGTTATGAGTTCGCAAAAATGGACTTCAGATTCGTTCATTTCAGACCAAATTTGATTGAAACCCATCATTAAAATATGGAGCCTCAAATATCGAAGTCGTCCCCTGCCATCGTTCAAAGTGGCTTCCTATGCGACGAAAGAAAAGAACGAAGAAAGGGACACGGAGATCATCAAGCAGGTCGCTGAGGACTACGATCCAGCGTATTGGGTCAAGTTGCTTCGGCACCACAACGAACAGCACCAGTAAGGCATTGAGCAAAGGCAACCGTGTCCACAAACAAGTTAAATACAACGATGGTGGCAGAACCCTGCGCCGATTCCAACTGTTTCGGACTATTCGGGTGGATATTTGGAAACCCAAAAAATGGTGGCGATTTTTAAGAGAAGATACGACAAAGAAGGAAAAGATTAGCGAATAGGAACAAAATCGTAATTTTGCGCCATATTTTTCATTTATAATTTTACAAATTAATAAAAATTATCGTTAAACTTTTAAATAAGTATTTGTAAAATACAAATAAATGAAATGGAGATTTTATTTAATGAAAATTGATAAGTACTGTTATTGTTGTTATTGTGGTAGCGATGCTTCAAATACTGCAGTTCTTCTTACATCAAGGGTTTTTGGCAGCTCTTGGCCGTCGAAAAACGGGTCGTTCCGGTACAAAGAACCGGCTGCGATTTTTAAGTACTCATACACCCACTTTTAATCCTATTTAGGGGCAGTGTTTAATATGACGGATTCCACCTTGAGGTCCTCTTTAACTATGGCAAGTACAAGATCAACTGCTAGTGACTAAGTAAAGTCAACCTCGTTTCAATTCTGTCGTCTGACATCAGAACTTGTATCAGTCTCTCGGGTCAATGCAGACTGATTTCAATAAGGCGTCGAAGCCATCTTGTCTAGCTAGAGTCGTTGCACCCATGGAGTAGTAGAAGTCCTACACATTAGTAGAAGTCCTACGCGTATGAAATCGCCATCGCCAAGAGTTGATTTTTACTATCCTCTATTGTCATTATCCAAAAAGGGGACTTTCTGAAAAGACTACAAAGCCGCCACTGGTCCGTCCTTTTTCAAATGCCTTCCTCCTGATCGACATCGTCCTGCGGGGATTTCTGCAAGCAGCTAGAACTTAGGTAGTTCTCACAGTCAAATAAGTGAAATTGCTTACCAGAAACATGCTAACAAAGCAAATCACCGTATATCTACTTGTTTTGAAAATTTGACAACTGTCATGGTGTATATGTACCTATATGTACACCAAGAATGTTGAAAGACTGTCGCTTGAGTGTGCATATTTGTAGACTCAGGTTTTCTTGACTCAACTCAGATATTATGCATACGAAATTGAGTAAATTATCATACGCGATGATTTTTTTAAATGTCAGGCTGATTTTCACTCAAGATGGCGGCTGCTGGTGAGTGGAGTGGAGTTTCTTGCATATTTTATGCATTCCAAATTGAGTGAAATTCGGTCAACTCAGCTTTCCTCCACTCGACTCACTTTATGCATACCACCCAATATCTCTAAGTTGCTTAACAATCACGTTATATTTAATAATAGTACATTCATTTAAATTTGGACATTTTGATATCATCCATACTGTTGCATCGGAATTTTGGCATAAGCAGAACTCCGCGCCACTCGTCACCCTGGAGTTGGTACGACGAACAAATCTGAAACAAGAAGCACAAAGAATCAACAAATACAACGAATAATAGTAGAAATACTTATCTGACATGGACTTGAATGATTGGAATTCCCCCCGACAAGACGTCAAGCTCATCAGCCTAGTTGGTAGAGCATCGGCTCCACGCACGGGAGGTACCAGGATCAAATCTTCGCGGCGGCAGTACTTTTTTTTTTATGATGAAATTGTATTATTAATATGTATTAGTAAAATCATTTGAAATTTGGATTCGAATTGTACATATTTTAGTTCATTTATATATTACAGTAATTTCGTTATGAAAATAACTGTTCAAAATTAACATTGCTTGCCATTTCAAATAATTTGAACAAGTAGAATATAGGATTCTAGTATTGATAGTTCGTGGACACTGTCGTCTTTTGTATTTGTCAAGTGGTATTCCATATTTGAACTAGGATCAAATTGATAATCATTGTACATTCTTTGAAATAGAATAAATCGTTTAATATCGTACATTTTGGAATTAGAACGTTAATTGTTTAACATCGTCCCTCGATTGGGAAATAGTTTCTCATTTCGAGGATTCATTTGCAACATTGGGTTACATCACATACAAAAAATGATACATAACCGGCCTCATGTACTACATACTAGTCCTTCGAGTACTACAACTTGAAAATTGTTTATTGTTTTTCGTAGAGCGAATTGGAGTTAACCATTTCTGAAAGGGTAAAGATAGGTGGCAGGAGGGGGGGTGGGAGTAGGCTGGATTTTGTTTTATACAAGCTTGCAACTCTCAATGTTGTCTTAATATAAATGCTTAAGCATCTCCATTAATAGGACAATTCATCTCCTATTGGCATGGGACACTATAAAACCCTCGGATTGCGGGCGAAGCCCTCTATTTTCAGGTTTCATTTCAATATCCAGTTAAAGTTTATGCTAACGACGCTAAGGTGGCCTTCAAACGGAACGCACGATACACGAGATTCTTGCAGAAAGCACCAATGGCGAGCGAGGTTTGTATGTGCTTTCTGCTAGAATCTCGTGTATCGTGCGTTCCGTGTGAAAGCCGCTTAACCGTCATCTATCCTCCAGTTAAAAATGTATTGGGAGAATAGTTCCAAACCGCTGATACGGTCTGCTAAGATTTCCACAACTAGAACTGTTTATGTTTTCACATTCTAATGAGAGAATTAAACTAGTCAAAAAGAACCGAGTTCAGGAAATTCATTCGATTAAAGAGGATTTGAAATCAACTAATCCGAAAATGGTAGATGGCAGAATTCCGCCAAGAAAATCCGCTGATTTGGTTAGAGCATTGAGCGGTGCAATGTCCCGGTTAGTTAATCGTCAGTTTAACCAAAAAATGAGAAAACGGCGCTCAGATGATCTGTGACTGCAATGGAATTTTCACATTTCTGTAAATAAAAAGGTTTTTTTTTTTCAGCAATATTTTTTCTAACCAATTTTATTGATAAGCCACTGTGTAACCGAATGACCAACTCGACTCTCTAGCATTTCTATGCCTTGTTGACGTTTCAATAGAATATCTACTTTTCGGAGGTGCAGTTGCTGGCATACACTTCCTATCTGCGCCGTCTTTATACTGACAAGCTTGGAACACTGTGAGAGTTCTATTTGTACTCACTCGCAGTTTTTGATCGCCCCGAGATTTGATCTCCGAGCTCTAGATTTGTATCGTAGAGCAGTGACCGAACGATCACGGCCACTGAGCGCGTCGAGTAATGCACACTATTGTATATATAAGGTGTAAGCATTCCACTCCGATTTAGATCGGAATACAAACCCCTGGCTTGGTCGAGCTGCTTCCCCAATGGATTAAGGCAGCTCCTGAAGAGTAAATCCATGGTGTGGACTAGACCAAGTGACAGGAGGAATTGGCTTTAAGCTGATATTTTTTGTATGGTAGTGGAGAGCGAGTTCGAGTCATTATTGACTTAGACGTGCAATGAACTACTCCACTTCATTTTCATTGAAAGCCTTCTTTTACCTAATTCTCCGTTTTAAAGATTTAAAAAAAACCTTCACACCCATAATTCCTCTACACTAAGAAGACCTGCTGTAAGTTCGAACGGATCTCGATGTAAAATAATACCGGCATCTTCCTCAAATTTTACACTTATAGATTAGTTTTAGATCAGTGTTATGTGATAGTTTCCGCAATTTCGTTGTAGGAGGCCGTGTTATACGAGGGTCTCCATAATTTTCTAATCGTGTAAGAGCAAAAGAGTGTTGTAGGATACCGTGTTGTAGGAGGCATACCTGTAATGTACAAATACTATATAATCGATTTGAAAATGAGCGTCGTCGAATGAACAAATCGTGTCGTTTATAAGCAGTCCGTCTAGGGTTAAAGGTATTTTCAACTCTTTGCTTATGACAGAAGGACCTTTTTGGATATGAAGTGATATCTAGGCAATACGAGTGTCATCTGAATCGGGGCGATAAGACCAATTCACTGGAGTACTGTTAAAGGCATTTTGAGTCCTTTAGTCAGAGCAAAAAGACCTTTCTGGGCATGGTATGAAACTTAGTCAGTTAGGGTATTTTCTGATTCAAGGTGATGCGAGACCAATTCACTGGAGTACTGTTAAATGTATTTTGAATGGTTAGGAAAAAGAGACGTTCTTCGCTATGAAATGAAATCAATGCAAGATGATTACATATGACGGTGAATGAGGCGAATGCATTTGACAACTTTTGATTGTATTTTGTGCGCTTTGGTCAGGAAAACAGCACCTACTTGGGCATAAATTGAAGCAGAAACCAAACCTATACCAAATATCGGTAATTTCTCGATTGCGGTGAAGATACCAATCCCCTTGATGTGAGCGATATATTGTACACAAAGGACTGAAAGACATAATGTCTTCGAAGGCAACTCAAAGTCATGTCATGTTGCGGACAAAGCAAAGCGAAGGCAACTTGAAAATAAATGGATCAAAATGTAAGTAAATGTATTTGCATAGGATGAGCTTAAAGTGCCGATGAGCGTCGCACTTTTTATTTTATAAATAAATCGAACGAAATGAAATTACGGTCTTTCATATTCGTATAATGAATGTTAAGTATTTCCTACGTCATCCTTCTTTATATTTCACAATATGATGTTCACTTTCAATCGCACAGTATTTACTTAAACTGATGTATCTTGAATGAGAGTCCCTTTTTTATATTTCCCGAACAAATGAACCTCGTACAATTTAATAGGGTCGTAACTGAACTCAATATTGTTTATAGTGAACTCCATGGGACAAAAACACATTTACCCCTCACCTTAAATTTCTTGAATTGTGGTCGTGGTATATTTCAGCAACGCCATGTCGTCGTTAAACATGCAACAGTGCGATTTACTTGCACATCTGGTGTCAATCAAGTGTAACCCACAATCGACTACTTCCAGGACACATTCGTTACAGGACGCATGTCAGCCTATTTTGCTGGCGTTTTGTCTAATATCAAGTTGCAGGCCATGGCTAGTTGCTAGCCATTGACATATACGTGTAATTAGGTCTAACAACAATACTTAGGGACTCGTTCCGGGAATTGAACCACGTACACAATAATTAAAATAACGACCATTCCAACTTGAATCCATATTGTTCCTTGGGCGGTTTTCCGGCTATTTGCATCCTATTTTTATCCGGTTTAGACGCAAGGATCCAAAACATGGTTTACGTGTCGACTCAGCTGCAGATTACATACTTACATCCGCAACGGCATGCAATTTGGAGTTGGTGCTCGGATGGTGACGGTGATTCCTTTAATTAATGGGATACCATTGCTGCGACCGACAATGTTCGATTGTACTCTTATTGCATTTCGTGTTTCTTGACATATTAGCCTCATTCGTTTTGCACTTTCTAACCCAAGTATATACAATTCAAAATTGATGTGTACTCGGTTGGTGCAGTTTGTCAGCAGTGAAAGAAATCCCGGAAAAAAGGTCCTTTATGTTAAATTATTACCAACCCAGTCTTATCTAATCTAAATTTAATTTAAAAAACCAGGAATTTGCTTAACACGTTGACGGACAGGGGTTTGGAAATTTCAACTATTAGTTTTGTGACATTTAGTATATTTAAAATCTTCGGATAATCTTGATTGCACTATTTATTAAATCTATGGTTGTTCGAATATTTTTCAAATGAACTGTCGATATTTACTGAACTCATGCCATTTGCAGTATGTTGCGGATCCGGAAATTTTCCAGGCAGCAACATGTAAACTCCGTTTCGAGCACATATCGTTATCGTCAGATGGAATGCTTTTTAGTAGAGCTCATGACCTCATCGCGTGGTCCCTAAATTCGTGCAACGTTCTCACGAAAAGGACTCCGCTCTATTGTAACACCAAACACCATACGAGGACTGACTGACATGCTGCGGCACTTTAATCGATATGTGGAGCATGAAACTTTCCCAGCATCCATTCTGCTTAGAATACTCATATCACTTGAAATTTTCCGATTATTGAAAAACTTTTAACGGGTGTTTGGTCCCACTCATTCGATATTAGGTTTATCCTGTGCGTTTCCCTCTCTCTCTTGCAAAAGTCCAAGGCGACCATATGTTATCCTTTGGCCCGAACAATACCAGCTATTTGTTCAAGGGTACTGGTGCAAGTGAGTCCTCTTGTTCAGGACCTCAAGTATGTCTCAGTGTATGCTCTACGGCATATTGATCACATGTCGATCATATTGTTTGCGTTATTGTTTTATACGAGGACTATATGACAAGGTGGAGTTTCATTTTCGATAGGTAACGACGAATTTACTGAATGCACATTTGAAGGATGCGTGCGTGTTTTCAGTTTCATTATTCGACTGTGGGAAATGTCGGAAGTTTACTGTAATCGCATGTCGTGGAAATTCAGTGGGTCGGATATAAATATTCAACCGTTGGGAACATATGCAATTAGCGTCCCTAGAAATGCCTATTTACGTGTACGAGTATGTGAGGCAATATTGATGACGGTGCGGCAAAATAGATACATTCCGTTTAATAATATGTTTGGTGAACAGCTAATATTTCCTCCAAGAAATTCATGATTTTTTCATGCACACACCCACGAGGTTTCCTTGGCAATAATAACGATGATATTTAAAATAAAATGCCGAAATATAAGACAATTACGATTAATTGGTAAGTCTGCATAAGTTTGTCATAATTTTTCAGTAAAGCCTTTTGGGCTCAGTTTGTTTGAAAATTAGATGAAAATGATAATAAAAATGTGATAATAAGAGAAGCGCTCACTTAACTTTGATAATTGTGATTTTAGTTTATTAATGGATGCCCTGGGTGCTTATGATTGGGAGGTCATTTTTAATGGTCTTTCAGCTAGTGATTGCTTTTATATATTTATTAAAATATTCTACAACAAAATAACTGACTTCACTCCTGTACGCCATCACAAGGGGTCTTTCCCAGTATGGTTTAGTCTCGAACTAAAAAAGGCTACTCTGGAGAAAAACAGTTATGAGCCTGACATTACACTTTGCGCTTTTCTGCAGGAAGTGCAATCCCGCAAAAAAACATTATCGAAGAAAAAGAGGAACGCGTACATTTAAATGGAACGCGTTACACTTATGTGTTACGAAAACGCTGCAGTTTCCTGCCGCAATCGGGAATCGTTTTGCTGCAGCAAGTTCAACGACAGCAGGATGACTTCTCCCGCAAAAAAAGATAATATAACAATTCTATTTAATAAACTTATTTCCCCTGATAAATTTAATGTGGCAATATAGCAGGTAGAAGTCGGGAGGTCGATACAATTTCAGCCAGTCCTCAATGGATGCTCTGCATTAATTTCTTCACTAGTTGCATGCATTTTTATTATATCGTTGAACCAAAAAACGGAAGGTGTAATGCATGTCATATACCACCGTGTGTTCATTTTCTCACTGCGTTTTTTTTTGCGGGAGAATTTTTCCCGGTGTCGTTGAACTTGCTGCAGCAAAATGATTCCAGATTGCGGCAGGAAACTGCAGCGTTTTCGTAACGCATACATACGTATAAAGCGTTCCGTTTAAATGTACACGTTCCTCTTCTTCTGCGATAATGCGTTATTTTCCGGGATTGCTCTTCATGCAAAAAAACGCAAAGTGTAATGCCAGGCTAAGGAAACCGGCTTTGCAATTTTCGAGTACCAGCAGACTATGCAAACCTGCAATTACACTTTGCGTTTTTCTGCGGAAAGAGCAATCCCGTAAAAAAAGGCACTATCATAAAAGACGAGGATCCTATATTTACACATGGCGTTTTTCTGCGGGAAAAGCTTGTGGAAGATATAAAACGTTCACATTATATCCCAGTGAGGATATCGGTGGTATTATTTTTGTGGCAATATAGTAGGTAGAAGTCGAGAAGTCGATACAACTTCAGCCAGCCCTCAATGGATGCACTGCATTATTTCTTCACTGGTTGCATGCGTTTCTACAATAGTATATCGGTGAACCGAATAACGGAACGTGTAATGCGTTTCATATGCCACCGGGTGTTCATCTTCTCACTGCGTTTTTTTTTGCGGGAGAAGTCTTCCTGCTGTCGTTGAACTTGCTGCAGCAAAACAATTCCAGATTGCGGCAGCGTTTTCGCAACGTATAAGTGTAAAGGGTTCCATTTAAACGCACGCGTTCCCCTTCTTCTACGACAATGCGTTTTTGCGCAAAGTGTAATCATTTAGTCAATTTTCGAAAGTACTAAAAATTAGCCATATTGTTCCAGTATACAAATCGGGCGATAAACGGGATATCATGAACTACAGACCGATCACTATTCAATCATCTTTTGCCAAACTATTTGAATCTTTAGTATTAGATAAACTGTATCCTTTGTATCATAGTCATTTAGTTTCAAATCAGCACAGCTTTGTAAAATATAAAAGTACCCAAACTAACCTTATGGTTCTGGAGAATTTTATTCTGGAGAATTTTATTCAGGGTTCACACCTCGGTCCTTTTCTCTTTATCTTATTCGTCAATGATATAGGCTGCTTTATAGGCACTCAGAATTATTGGTTATTTGCTGATGATTTAAGAATTTACTGCGAAATTCGTGATGAAACGGACTGTGTATTTTTGCAACTTCTTTTGAATAGACTTGTAGATTGGTGTGAAACAAATGGAATGATAATTAATACGAATAAACTCAATATTGGGACGCAAAGACCCTTTCCATAATCTTCCACGTGGGCGTCCCCTTGCAACGGCAGTGTATCAAATCGCTGACGGCCAAGTCTTAGCGATAAGATGGTTTGGAAAAAGGCAGGTAGCTGTAGCCAGATTGGCTGACCAACACCAAAGCGTCTCAGGTTTAGAAGGATGGAATGACTTGCGTAGTTGGACCTGCTACATAGTTGTGTGAACTCCAGCACGTTTATTAAACCATCTGAAGCAGCTATCTTCCGAGGCCATCCCCTGAATATGGTAAAGCAATGTGCTGACAGCTCGTCCTTGTAAAAACTACTCCATGTCAAGAAACCTGGAACAAAAGCCTCGGATTGGACGGACCAACAACGACGACCACGCAAACGACTAAAGGATTATTCTTTCGGATCCTGGAATATACGCTCCCTGAACAAACCGGTGGCCGAGTTGGTCCTCCTTCAACAGGTCGAAAAGTACAAACTGAGCATTACTGCAGTCCACGAAACAAATTTGCTTGGCAGCGAGATCAATGAAAAGAAATCGCACACAATTTTTACAAGTGGCACCATCGGCCGCAAACAGTTTGGAATAGCATTTATAGTGAACAATCACCTCAAACCACATATTACTGACTGCAAACCCATAAACGAACGATTCGCATTAAGACTCGACTCTTCACTCTCTGGCTCATCAATGTGCACGCGCCAACTGAAATTAAAGAAGACGCAGTAAAAGACGAGTTCAACGCCCGGCTTCAGACTCTCTTCGACTCACTTCCAACAAACGACATCAAATTGCTGCTGGGAGACTTTAATGTGAAAGTCGCAAATGAAAGTTGGCACCGGGGCACCACTGGAGGCCACAGTCTCCATGAAGAATGTAACGACTACAGACAGCGACTTATCGACTTCGCCTGCAGTAGGAATCTAGTCATACGTCTACGTGTTTCCCGCATCGGCGCATTCACAAAAACACTTCGAAATCTCCAGACGCACATACCGTCCACCAAATTGATCACGTCCTCATTTGTAAGAGATGGACTTCTAGTGTCATAGATATCCGCTCCTATCGAGGAGCAAACTGGGACACAGATCATCACTTGGTGAAGACGACCTACAGATGTAAAATTTCCTCAGTGCACCAATCGAGAATCAGCCCACCCAAAATCTTTGTGGTTGATAAACTTCTGAGCGATGTCACGACGGTGGCGTACACTACCGCCCTTGAGGAAAGACTATCTCCTATGCTACACAACGTCAGCAACACAAGCGTCCATGTATCCTGGGAAGAACTCAAGGGTAATATCAGAGACGTCGCAAAGAATGTCTTGGAATATAAAGCCCGGCGAGCGCGAAATGACTGGTTCGACGAAGAATGGAAAAGTTCACTTGACGAGGAGCCAGAGCCAAAAGAGAAAAATATAACGAGGTAGGGTAAGCATCGAATAGAATAATTAGAAGTAAGAAACCTAAATACTTTGACGAGTAGTTGCTGAATATTAACGAAAACTTAGCTAATAGGAACACCAGACAAGCGTACAAACTAGTAAATACAATTGAGGACGGCTAGCAACCCAGGACTAGCCTTTGTAAAGACAACGACGGAAACATCATCAACGACACCGATCGCAGTAACAAACGCTGCGGCTCTTATTTTAAAGAGCTTCTGAACCTACCATCTAACATCCCCACACAAGAAGCTCTCGATGATATTGTTGATCTAGGCCCACCCATACAACCCCCGACAGTAGAGGAAGTTGGTCTCGCGTTGCGGTCACTAAAACGAAATAAAGCGCCGGGCGCTGACGAGAACTGCTAAAATTCGGTGGAACAGGTCTGATTGATGCCGTACATAAATTACTCCTGCAAGTATGTTAGGACGAGGTGCTCCCAGAAGATTGGCGCAGAAACATCATCTGTCCAATTCACAAAAAGGGAGATAAACTGCAGTGTGGAGACTACAGGGGTATATCACTAGTTTGTACGTCCTATTAAATTTTGACGAAAATTCTGGAAAATAGAATAAAACCGTACGCAGAACGAATCATTGGCGAATATCAAAGCGATTTCAGACGTGGTCGCTCCACAACCGATCAGCTCTTTACGGTCCAACTTATACTCCAGAACTGCTGGGAATACAACATAAACGTAATAATCTTTGTCGACTTCACGCAGGCATACGACTGTATCTACCGCGGAGTACTGTGTAACATCATGCTGCAATTTGGTGTGTATACCGGCAAAGAGGTTCAAATAAATAAAGGTCCGGATCAAGAAAATAACTTTCGGGATCAAATTGATAACTTTTCTTATCAAATTGATAGCTTTCCCCATAAAATAAATAAGTTTCCCGATCAAATAAATAAATTTCCGGACTAACTAATTAAATTTCCAAAAACAACTTTCCGAACGAAATAAATTAATTTACAAATCAAATAAGTAAAGTTCCAAATCAAATTAAAATTATAATTTTTTGAGTCAAATAACAAATAACTAATTCTCCTAATCAAACTTTCCGGATGAGATAAGTAAATCACCAAAAAAAATTGACTTGTGTCAGATTAGTTGGTTTAGATGAAATGAAGCTCTCAATCTCTTCGAGCAGGAATATAAATTCTTCTTCAATGCGACGCTGACGAAGAACGCTACAGACAAACAAACGACAGACTTTAGAGGCAGCTCCGTCAAAGTCTCAGAGATAACTTGTGCTTTAGAACGGGGCAAGGAGTTTGTGTTGGGATCTTTGTACCGAACACTAGGACAGATTGGAGAATGCTTTGATGATGGCACTAGATTCAATGTTATTGAAAGCGCCCTCGATATCCAGAAAGACAATCATCGTGTAAACCTTATGATAAACAGATTTCTGAATTAAACTTACCAAGGAATGCAGAGCGGTATCTATGGATATACCCTTTTAATACGCATGTTTCACTACACTGCTGCAATTCCGCTGGAACAATGTCGCCAAGTCCACCAGATTTAAATTGTTCTAAGCTAAGCCCACGTAATCTTCCCTCGAGAAAGGATAGATACACTGTCACATGCCGCTGAGCAACAAGTGAAGGACTCCTCAGATTAGGCAGCAGTCGAACCGCAAGGAAAATGCTTGACAACCAGACATTTAGTTGTTTCTTTAATCGAAGATGTCCAGGGCCCATTTTGTTTTTGATTTGACGCCAAGATTTTACGAAACCGGGTGGTCTCGCCGGACCCTTCTATCCGTTCGCAAAAGCTTTTCCGTGAGTTACATTTAGCTCCTCTTAACTCTTTCTTGAAACATCTCAGATGTCTTTTATACGAGTGCCAATCTAATTCTAGCTTGGAAGCCTTAACCTTAGTGAAAATCTCTAGATATTCTTTTATTATATTTATATGTACTGAATTTTAACGAACTTTGTTCACGTCATCCAATGAAGGCAAAACATATTTTATTCGTCAATAACAAAATGCTGAAGTTTCGATTTATTCAGATGTTAGATTACTGGTTAAGTTCCAAATGTTGCCTATTCACCAGCTGGTGATTAAAACATTATTTCATTTCATTTATCTGCACGAACGTTATTGGTAGATATTTTTAGAAAATTTCACTATTAAGAACTGTACTCTCTTTTTTTAAATAAAGTCCCCCTACCAATATAGCTCACATTTGAAATTCCCTTGCAAAATATTGTCGGTGGGACTGAATAAGGTAAACAAATTTTAAATTTAAACGTTCTCTAAGGATTATCAGTGTTTTGATCGCTCAAGAAGAAAAAAATAAAAAGTTTCGAATGCTATTTCAATTCAACAGGTGGAGATTATCATAAAATTAAAAAAGTTTATTAAAGTCAAACCCCCTATCACTTCACAATATTTAAAATTCCATTTTATTTCTCATTCATACGAGGGAGGGTAAAATTGGAATGAATTCAATTCAATTTAGAATTAATTCGCCTACGCTTTCCCGATTTTTATTTTGGAAATAACCTTCACATTATAACAATAATAATGCGAATTGGAAATCGTTTCGATAAGAAAGCAGAAAATTCTTTTAGAATTTTCTATGCGTAGGACAAGCTCAATGAAATGTTAGTAAAGCTATGTATCCTTTTGCAACATTTTAGGAGAATAGGTCTTCCTACTAGAAATCTACCTGTGGATACTATTTTAGCTCCCGCAGTGTTCCAATCTTGTCAGTAAAAGACGGTTATATGGATAGGAGGTATATGCTACCAACTGCACCATTGCAGTTGCCCATTGCCCATTGGTTGCCCTGCCCACTGAAGTCGTTGTAATTTGACGATCCAACTTGCAGCTCATCGTACAGTTCATATAACTCATGCTTGTACCAGATGCGCCATCCAACTCGATCGCAATCATCCCCGAAAATTCGGCGCAGAACCTTGCTTTCGAATGTGTCTAGCATGTCTCCGGAGGCTTGAGTTAGGGTCCATGCTTCGCAGCCATAGCATAGCACTGGTCGTATAATGGCTTTGTAGACGCGGAGCTTCGTGTTTCTGTGCACATGCTTCGACTTCATTATGGGTAGAACCGAGAAAAAAGTCTTATTGGCTAACTGTATCCGTCGCTTGGTTTCAGCAGTTTAGGTCCCCCACATTGATGCTCAGTAGTCCAGGTGTCCTTGTCGTCGGCGTTCGCTGCTAATTGTGTCGACTCGATGAGTAGTGTCTTGCTGTTGTCCACATTCATAGACCGAATAGCGTATTCCAGTGCTAGATTGAAGAGCGTCGATGCCAGTCCAGACCAGTGCGTGTCTCAAAGAGATCAGTAAGTTTATTACGGATCCTGACCTGTGAGACGGAGTTGGTTATCGTCATCTTTACCAGTCGCAATAATTTTCCTGGTATACCAAATTGCAGCTTGATGCTGTACAATACTCTTCAATCGATACTGTCGTACGCCTGCTTGAAGTCGACAAAGATTTGGTATACTACTCAATTGCCCTAACCCCTTGTGGGGCATAGCGCGTCAACTGTTCCATGTGGCCCAGTTCACGTTTCGTTGGCATAAATTGGTTTCAGAGAATGCAGTTGCCAGCATACACCTCCTGCACATCCATGGCCACGAACGTTGTCGTGGACGGGACTCCCTGCACTTCTGAAGTATCAGTATGACCGTAAAGAGCTAATCGATTGTGGAGCGACCAGGTCTGAAACCGCCTTGATATTCGCCAATGATTCGTTCTGCGTACGGTTTTATTCTATTTTCCAGAATTTTCGTCAACATTTTTAGGACGTACAAACTAGTGGTCTTAGCAACTAGAGCTTAAGAATTTAATTGTGTATTTCATATACAATACATTTAATAAAAATATAATAATAATAATCTTATCTCTCGTTACTGAAAATACAATATACCTATAATATTTCGAAAGCTGCGCTAGGTAGAACACCCAAATAAAGTGTTAATAATAACAAGGACAGGCTAAGATACCCAAGGGTGGGCACTGTGACCATGATATCTATTGTGCCAAAGCCTCAATTAATTCAAAAGACCCTCAACCAGCCTAATGAAGGCTAGTAGATCCTTTGGAGGGGTGCTATTTACGACCGCTGAGCTCACGATGTCACGAGTCTCCAAGAAACAAGAACCTGGAACGGGCTACCGCCGGACATTCACAGAGAAGATGTTTAGTGGTCTCTGTGTCCTCCAGGTAAAGCCTGTACTCCGTATCAGTGGATAGACGCATTTTTTTGAGGAAATATCTCACCCAGTGGTGCCCCGTGAGGTAACTCACGATTAGTCTCAGATCCGTTCTACCCAGGCGGTTTCTTTGAGACCTTAGGGTTTTATAAGATCTTTAGACTGCCGCAGTTCCGGAAGACAATCCCAGTGACGCCGTCTTTAATTGGCAGACCACTCTCTCACTTGTGATCTTTTTTTAGCCCAAATTAGACCACAGTAAGGATCATGCCCGAAAAAAATTTATCCGAAGATCCTTGTCAAGCAAGTTCATTGACAGCTTCGTTGCCAGCGATGCCCTGATGGCCAGGTACCCAACATAAAGTAACCCGACTGGTGCTAGTGAGACACTGAAGGGTATAAAAACACTCTTTCACTAATTTCGATGAGAAACTGTGTGAAGCAAGTGCCTTAATGGCTGCCTGACTACAAGTGCAGGTAGTGATGTTAGCGTCTTTGTGTTTCTCGTCCAGAATGTCTCTGGCGCGGGCCTCAATGGCATGGATTTTAGCTTCAAAAACACTAGGCCAGATGCCCATAGCAATGGAGATCTTGGTGTCCGGTCCATAGACTACAGCACCAACTCCCAGCTCCGTTTTTGATCCGTCGGTCAACGACATGGTATACCGGGAAACAGAGCCAAGAATGCCACTGTCCGATTCCCCGCGAGTGGGGATATAGACCGAGAATTTTCTACCAAAACATATTTCCCTAGTCATATAATCTGATCTCGAGCAGATCTGCATGCCAGGGATCCGCTCCAGAATTCTCATGTGTCCCTGATTGGACATATAGCCTTCGTATGTTGGACGCAATTGAAGAGCGCTCAGAGCCGCCTGTATGAAAATATGCAGCGGAGTAAGTCCAACAATCGCCTCAATAACCGATGTCTGGCAAGTACGGATCGATCCTGCCATACCAAGGCAGGCAAAGCGCTGTAGCTTACTCCAAAGCTGTATGGTGCAACGCTGATTTGTTTTGGCCAACCAAACTAACGCCGCATAAGTCACAACTGGACGTACGGCCATCAAAAATAGCTACTCGATCATTTTCGGGGTGAGTCCCCAAGTTTTGCCAAACACTGACCAGCAACCCCACATGATCCGAGTGGCCTTACTGATAACAACCTCGACGTGATTGCTCTAATTAAGCCACCAGTCCAAAAAAAATGCCTAAGGAAGCATTTGACTTCAGTGGAGTACTGAAGTACGGTTCCGCCAACGCTGACAGGGTTTAAGCTTAGATTCTTTCTTCGAGTGAAGGGAACTAAGACGAATTTTTGAGGGTTGAGGCTCAGGCCAACTTCAGTGCACCAGCAAAGTACTAGATCAAGTACCGCGTTCATCACTTCAGTGACGGTCGATTCAAACTATCCTCTGATTATGATAGTTATATCATCGGCATAACCGATTGCATCATAACCATAATCGCACAACCTAGTAACTCATCTATGACAAGTAACCAGAGAAGTGGGGACAGAACCCCACCCTGAGGGCAACCCTTAACAACATAAACACTAGTTTGGGTGCAGCCCAAAGTTGAGTGAATTTCTCGCGTACGAAGCATTGCGTCGATCCACATAATTGTGGCAGTAGGTATCATATATCTCTGAGCTAAGTGCTCTAGATATACAGCTATAGCCAGTATTGTCAAAAGCTCTTTCGATGTCAATGAAGGCGCAGAGAGCAATTTCACAATCGATCCTACGAGATTCTGTAAGGCAATCACAGTCGACTAACCTTTGACGTAGGCGAATAGAGTACGATGCAAGGGAGACGTGCAAACCATTTGCTGTCTGATGTGCAGATCTAGTAGCCTCTCCGTAGTTTTCAAGAGAAACGATGAAAGGCTTAACGGTCTGTATGAATTCGGTAGCTCCTCCGGCTTGTTTAAACTTTTTGGAATGAATACCACGTTCACCGCCCCCATAAACGTTTAATAAAACTCATGGAGTAACTGCCCCTATAAATAACAGTCAAGGGGGCGATAATAAAATCAAGGCTGTATTGTAAAAGTGCAGGAGAAATACCACTGGCACCAGGTGCTGTAAAGGGTTCAAAGGACTCCATGGCCCATTTGACTTTTTGTTTATCGAAAATTACCTCTGAGAGGCTGTTTAATCGGCTAATAGATACACGATGGTCAGCCGATGCAATGAATAAGCATTGTTCAATTTGGACAGGATCAGGGAAGTGGGTGTTTAGGAGGTGCCCAAGAGTTTCCTCTGGGCCCTCCGTGAAAGATCCGTCTTGTTTCTTAAACAATCCGATACCATTAGTATGCTCCTTAGACAGGGCTTTGTGGATGCGTGCCGCCTCAGGTAGCCGCTGAATACTCTCACAATGTCTCTTCCAGCTCTCCCGTTTTGAGTGTCTGACAAGAAGATTATATTCAGTGAGCGAGTCTCTATATTCGCCCCATTCATTATTACGTTTAGCACTATTGAAATTCCTCCTAACCTGGGCTCTCTAGCGCGCCAGTTCTTCGTCCTATCAACGAACCTTACGCGCCGTACTAAAGCCACGTGCAGCAGTACTGTCTTCGTAGAGGTTAAACGGACATCGCTCAACTGTTCTGCATCTAAATATAATAATAATAAAAATAAAGTGTTGATCTAATATTTAAAATTTATTCCGTGAAAATCAGATAAACGGTTTAGTTTGTACAGTAACATGAGATAAACAATTTGTTAAAAAAGTAAATGCCTGGTTAAGAACACCCTGTATTGTCTTGGAAAAATATCGTCAGCTAACTCACTGGGTATATGGTTCGATATTTACTCAATTTTCGTTAAAAATAAGAGATGAGGTGGGTCTAAGCCTTAAGAGTTGATTTTGACTCAAAAGGCGAGAACATATATTAAGAGAAGATATTGAAGCTATCTATACCACCGGTAGAAATACATTTTTGAGCAGAATGTCTCAATGCATGTTACGGCTTTCTAAAAATATCACAATTACATAATTTCGAAAAAAAAACAATCCACTATAGTTAAATATTGCTCCAGTTATGTTCAAGGATCACAAGTGCTTCAACTTACTCCTTCCGGGGATTCAACGGATTCAGGTGAAAACCGACATACACTCTCTCGCTCTATTTCGCCTGATTTCTTCCTTCTGCACCATAATCGTAATAACATTAGAAAGCTGAAAAGTTAAGAAACAGTAAGCATCTACCCCGAGGACGAAAAAGCAGCAACAGCACCGGGAACTAGATGTAGCTGGGAGCCAAACTTTGAAAGTAGCGACAACACCTGTAACAGGACGTTTTGCAATGCAACACAAAAGCAATAATTCACGGCAGGTACATTAATGTTCCATGTTTCTACTAATTTACTTTGTCTGCGTTTATTAAGAATTTAATTAAAATGGAAAATGGGTTGTATGTTTGCAAGTGTTGTGAATCGTACGAAGTATGTATGTTCACTTCGCACACTTTTGATTCCGTACCCTTTTACGACGGCATTTCGCCGTGAAGAAATAAGGCTCGGATCTTTGAAAGGGAGATCGTATACTATTTCGGTCGAAGGATGTTGGTTAGTGGCTTAACGACTTTATGATCAAGTCATTCTGGGAATTCTGAGGACGTGTTGACGGCTTGGTGAATGGCTTTCGAATGTACACACGTACGCAGCTTTGGAGGTTGGATTTGATTCATGGACACAAAAAGGAGAAATTAATGAATGCGGCTGGATGGCATTTATTTAAATTCCATTCACATTTTAATGAGCAAGTTTTGTTCAAAAGAAAAGCGAAGGAATGTCAAAGTAGCAGAAAGACGTGCATTCCTTTATTGGAAATAATATGTAATACAAATAATTGGCTAAATTGTTAATGACTGAAACATCGGTTTAAATATTGCAAATGCAAGAGGCTCCAGTTTGTAATGAAATAAATGGCTTCCTCGAACGGTAGTTTTCTCGTCTAAATTGAATATTGAAATTGTTGATGTTTGGCGAAATATTGGAATGGCGAAAGAAGGCGGCTAACCAAGCTATGCATGAACGAACAATACTTCACCTTTAGAGAAAAGTTCTACAGAACCACTGCGGAAATAGCGATGGGAAACCCTTGTCACGACTACTAAGTGAAATATTTGACATCCATCGAAGATGAAATCGCGAAGATAGGACTTATGCCAATATTCTGGGTGAGGTATGTCGACGACTGAATGAAATTTTGAAGATGATAAGCAACATCGAAATATCAAGTTTACTATGGAGTCAGAAATAGCATTCCTGGACTTAGAAGTGATACGGGCCAACGGAAAAATAAAAGATCGGCATATATTGCAAGCCAACGAACACACAGCGAGCGATAGTGAGCACCTCTCAACAAAAGTACAACTCAGCAGCAAACGGGAGCATATGATAGTCTGATACATAGGCAATTGAACACGTCCTTGAGCGGCGATCGATCAAAGGAACCGAGATAATCAATAGATGCAGACCTAGCATAGTGGACAAGATAATCGGGAAAAAACTCAACAGAGGTCACTAGAACAATCTATCCAGGCTGGCCTCACAGGAGAATGGGGATACACAAGTCTGCAGAGCAGGAGTTACTCCCCCCCCCCATTCTACCTATGAGGAAGTCCTCCAAATATAGAACATCGAGGTCGTGAATACGAGTGGGAGCCTGACAAAATCTAGGCTAGGGAGCGCGAATGACAAGCTCGCGATAACAGAACAAAGGGAAATCTGCGGAATCAACTGCGAGTGCAAAAACCTGGCGGCTGATTACGGCCAGATTGGAGGAACACACGAAAGACGTGCAATTTCGACGAAAAAAGCCCGGTGAGGCATACAAAATCGATGGTTGCTTGACACATGATCGCAACCGGGCACAACATCACATTTGGCGATGTCGAACTACTATTGCTATTGTTTGACAGCAATATAAACTGGATGTGGTGAGAAGTTTCGAAATCTGTCGAATGGGTAAAAACATGCTGTCGAACCACGTGGAGGGCAATTGCGCGACTATGTTGTTCAAGTTAGCCAGGTACAACATGCAATCCATGTATTATAAGTGACATCTGTTAAGCCAACAATGTATCTAATGAGTTACATAAGAAAGGGTTGCGTAACCACAGATTAGTCAGTGCCAAAGAACTGAAGAAGATGGCAAGTAAGCAATATTAGGTGCGTTTTTTAAACAGCCATGCAGAGCAGGTTGACACCACACAATTACACTAACAATTTGATCTGATCGGGATAGAAGGCTTGTGCAAAAATTCTACTCTGTTAAGTAGTCTGCGTTTTGAAAACAGGCGGCGTAGATGTACAAGTTTTCGGTTAGTTTACAGTTTGAGAAGGAAATAAAATTCATTTCCTGTCAATAAAATGTTCGTTTTGTGTAATTATATGGAATAGTAAACATACAAAAATTAGTCTACTGCCTAAAGGAAATTTGTCCGATTGTATCCGTACTACGGATTTAGGTTTCCTCTTGAAATTTTAGTTGACGTTTGAATGCCAAACTAAACAAATACCCACTCCCAGCTAAGACATGCCCCGTTTTCGTCTTCACTACTCTAATCTGCTCTATAGCGTTCTTTTTGCCGCTTATCTTTGCACCTAAAGTATTCAATTGAATAATAAACCAGGCCGAAGCTTCGCTTCGGCTCGGAGTCCGGAGCGTACATACCCTAGACTTGTACAGATCTAGTGGTGAAACCAAAAGTACCAATTGGCAACGACCACATGCATTAAAAGTAAGTTTCCTATCTGGCCAGTTTATAGTGGAGGTTGGCAGGAGGATCTTGGCCATTCTAAAAATCAATTAACTAACCCATTCTACAAATATTTGTCGAATTTTTCAAGTCGCTAGCTTCATTCTATCGAAAGTTATAGCTTATTTGAAGTCTCACTTGTAGGTGAGGTAGAGGTTTCATTTGGTGAATCTTCCTCATTTTTTAATAACAACCAACTAGATCCCAGTACAAATATTTTACCAAAATTTCAATTCACTAGCTTAATTTGATCGAAAGCTATCGCTTATTTGAAGTTTCACTTGTAGGGGTGGTAGAGGTCCCTTGGATCGGATTTTGCCCATCATTGCCACCAACCAATTAGATCACCCTACAAACATTTAAAAAAAATGTCAGGTCTCACTCTATCGAAAGTTATCGCTTATTTGAAGTTTCATTTGTAGAGGAAGTAGGGGTTTCGTTGGTCGGATTTTACGTATTTTCAATATTAGCCAACTGGATCCTACTACAAACATTTGACCAAAATTTCAAGTCGCTAGCTTTATTTTGTCGTAAGTTATCGCTTATTTAAAATTTCGTTTCTAGGGGAGGTAGGGGTTCCTTAGGTCCGATCTAACCCATCTATAAAGCCAACTAACTTAATCTCACTTCAATCATTTGACCATAACTTCAAGTCGCTGGCTTCATTCTATCAAAAGTTATCGCTTATTTGAAGTTTCATTTGTAGCGGAGATAGGAGTTCCTTGGGTCGGATATTGCCCATTTTCAATGTCAGCTAAGTAGATTTTACTACCAACGTTCTGCCGAATTTTCAACTTGCTAGTGTAATTCTATCGAAAGTTATCGTAATTAAAGTAATATGTATTTTTTTTTTAATTTTGTAGGGGAGGTAGGCGTTCCTTTGATCTGATTATGCCCAACTTAATAAAACCCAAGCAGCTTCTAACTTCAGGGTTACATGCCAAAAATCAGATCTCTACGTCAATTGGTTCAAAAGTTATGAACAAAAAACCTGAAAAGTAGGGTGGAACGGGGCCCTTTGTAAGAAAATTACCGTTAGTTTTCAGCTGATCGATTTTATTTTTCCAGGGGGTATGAGATTACCCTCACGAGCAATCTACCGAAGCTAGAGCTTTTCATGTTTATTTAATCGGAAGTTATAAATACATTTAATTATTTTACATATGTAAGGGAGATAGGCGTTCCCTTGGCTTGATCATGCCCATTTTCAATACCAACCAACTAGATCATACTTCCAACATCTCAACAAAATTCCAAGGCTCTAGCTTCTTTCTATCGAAAGTTATCGTACGAACGGACAGACAGACAGACAGACATGGCTAAATGGAATCAGGAGGTGACCCTGATAATTTATATATATTCATTGCTATACCTCCGGAGCCTCTTTTAAGGTGTTACATATTTTCGTCGTGACAAAAACAATATACCCTATACTAAAAGTCTAGGGTATAAAAATATCTCGTGATGGAAACGCGATGTTTTAGAAATAAATGTATTTATAAAGGCCGACTGATGGGGCGAGCTGAAATCCTCTTCCATGGTTATCCTCGTGGACGCCCCGTGGATCGTGGTCACTAACCATTGCTAACAAATGTCAAGCCGCCAATGCTGGCGGTGCGATGAATTGGTTAAAGTAACCCTTCCCCCTGTGGTGTGGGGCGTAAAAATAATACAACGGCCTCTCCTTTTGTCAGCCTGTCGTTAAAACCGACAAACAAAGGACAGGATGTGTATTCCAGCAACTTGCACTATCCAAAATCTTCTAATTGCTAACGAAAAATCAACTATCCCACGGATAAGGACTGACTTAACGATTACGACTTTTGGCTATCGTGGAATGGAATGTGCGTATTCTCCTGGACAATGGATAAGAAGGTCCCCTCAACGCACGATTTCTTCAACAAGCGAATGAATTTCAGCTGTGTAAAATAAACATTTTACGCCGGCCATATACATACATCCAGGTTTACCTTAAGGTCTAGACCTGAACAGTTGTGCCTGTACAGGTATAACTCAAGGTAAACCTGAACGTATTGTAATAGATGGTTTGGTGGGCATCCAAAGATGCCCGTGGGGACGGAGCGTAAGGTAGCATAATGGCCATGAAGGTCGGGGTGTGCAATCTGGCAAAGAAAAAGGTCCCTCAACGAGCTAAGCACCGGCCCATGCTTGCTCAGTTCGTGAGACGTGGGCCGGGTTTTTTCCGCGCCCCTGTCCTTTATATATAAGAATTCATAGGCCTGGGAAGACAACACAATCAGGGGAAGTTGAAATGGGGAATAAGAAAAAAATGAGGCGATAAGAATGGAATGGTTGCCTCACTTTGCTCACTTGCCCTCGCGCCCGCCTCGGGGTTCAGGTGTAATTAAACGCTCGGACTTTGGTTTCGTAACACCGACAGATCTGTACTCGCTTCCATCGATCCGCCGGTGGAAGCAGCACTACCAGACTACAGACAGTTCGATTCTCCACTTCAATTGCTTTCTATCGATTCCGAGAAGGCTTTTGATAGTCTGAACTGGGATTCTATATGGACGGCTTTGCGCAGGAGAGACATCCCTGAGAAGCATTTGGCTCGTATTAGTTCAACCTACAACGTTGCGAAATGTTGGGTTTTGGTCAAAAGTAATGTGCCAGGAGACTTTGAAATTCGGAGTTGAGTTCGGCTGGGGTGCATCCTCTCACCGATCCTATTCCTCATAGTGATAAGCGATATCTTGACTACGCTGACAACATGGACAGTCTGTGGGGAAGGTCAGCATATTCGTCTACCGTTACTTAGGAAGACGATTTTTTGCTGGAAGTAGTGGTAGGGAGCACGACATCGCTCGTTGTAACAAACAGGATAAAATACGCATTCGGAATGCTGTCAAAAATCTGGCAAAGCATTCATTTCTGCACTAACAGCAAACTGGGGTTGTTTCGCTCTCTGGTACTGCCTGTGCTGTTGTATGGGAGGAGCACAAGTTTTCGTCAACTCATGTCGTCTTCGAATTGAAAAAATTTTCTGACCCGAAATAATATTAAAGAGCTGAGTCGTCGTACGGGTCAGTGGCCAATCGGGGAACTGATACGCAGGCAAAAGTATCAGTGGATAAAGTTACACATTTCTGGATATGCCATGAAATGGGACCTCATTTCCAATTAAGGCCGACAGAACTCATGGCACTGATCTGTGGCAGATGATTGTAAAGCAGCCTATCTCTAATTGTCTTAACCCCTCCAGGGGCATGGGCGCGTCAACATCTCTAGCATTTCTATGCCTTGTAGACGTCTCAATAGCCTATCTACTTTTCGGAAGTGCAGTTGCTAGCGTGCATCTCCTATCCGCGCCGTCTTTATACTGACAAGCTCGGAGCACTGTGAGAGTTCTATTAGTACTCACAGGCAGTTTTTGATCGCGCCGAGATTTAATCTCCGAGCTCTAGATTAGTATCGTAGAGCGGTGACCGAACGATCACGGCCACCGAGCGCGACAGCCTATACAGCCTATACACTATCAACTTTGTCGTCAATCTTGTCTACAACTTACAATGTTAGCGACCATGTTAGCAGTCTATAACCACGTTGAAGTTGGAATTTCTGGTTGATGTTTTTAAAATAAATTGAAAGCATTGTAGACGGATTCTGATGTTAGCAACCATGTTGTGTGGAACGGTTGACAACAAGATTGTAAGCATCGGTTGTGATTTTGAGTTGCGTTGTTAACTTATGTGCTGAAGCCGAAAAAGAAAAACTTTTTTCTTTGTTTAAAATAAAACCTTAAACCTTTCTATTCTACCACGAGTACCATAATATTATAATAATATCATAAAATTATGTTTACAAAATTACTGGAAAGTGTCCACACACTGTGTACGACAAAGCTGACAACAAAGTTGATAGTGTATTGTATGTTCACCTTAAAACGCTGGGTAATTCGTAGAATTCCTGTTGCCCAAAACAGAGTCCAATGGCGGGCAGGAGTGGTTGACGCGCTAATCCCTACTAGTAGTTAAGGCGAAGTAATATCGAGATTGATTTATTCGTATTGATTGAATAGTACGACAAAATGCAACATATCCAGGACATTGGAAAATGGAAAACCAAAGCCCCGCTCACGTAATGTAACATAATCCATGGATTTCAATTGAACTAAAATCTACGCTTATGTACTTGCTTATTGTTAGCCTGTACACTCGAATCATATAAGTATGTAATTCAGATCCTTATCTATTTTCTTTCTACGATGTAGGTATGTACGTATATGTACCTAATGTTTTTAATAAAAAAATTACTAATATAAAAAATTTAAAACCATACCTTATTACATTTTTCCTCGTAGCTCGCTGTAATTTAAACCCTTTCGAACTCTAAAATCGGTCATGAGGGTTGGTCGCTTTCACTTTCCACTTTTCCGATACAAATACAATGTGTATCGAATTCTGTATTTTACCCTTCAGTATTCATTCCCTTTGCCTTATCCTTTTTATTTCATTTGGTGCCAGTAAGTGATACCGTAGAAAAGTAGCAATGACAGTTAAATCTTTTGTGAGTTGTCCTGTACTTGCGAAAGTAACTATTGAGTGTTGGTACAAGTTTGATTCACGTCTACAGTTCGATAGAAAATGCGAAAGGGATGCTAAAGGGTTGCTGCAATTGACACGCATTTGCTTTTAGGCGAGACACGAATACGATCCACGTACTAAGTGCCAATTTGAAACGGATCGAATTCGCGCGGATAAAGTTTGATTTATTCGGCATGGAAGAGGATTAGAGATGCATTTCAATGCTTAAGTTTACTTTTTAAATGCTACAATAACAAAGGAATGGCGAATTTATTGATGATATGAATTTCTTGGTAAGGGGTTCATTTTAAATGATAAGAAATACATATAAATATATACACAATGAATTTGACTACATCAGTCCGATTATAAATCCACATTGTTCGTTATAAAATGATTAAGGGCAGTTTTTTTGTTCGATTTAGTGGGGCCGCAGACGGTCGGCTATTTAATTTCACTGACTAACGGCTGTTTTCTCAACGTCTGGTTAGGTTAAGTTAGGTTAAGTTACAAGGGTTGCCATGAATGACACAGCGCACTTAGACCACATATATGGGTCCGTTGTGATACCCCAGGCATTTACGAACCTGTGTATTAGAGTTTACTCATTGAACCAACCGAAGTTGATAATGAAATTAAGGAGCTTATTGACATCCATGTCTTTAAGGTCATCCAAATTTCCGAAAAAGAAGGACCCAAGTATCTCATGCCTTCTTACGGCTAAGGCAGGGCAGGCACAAAGAAGATGGAAAGTATTCTCCTCCTCATCTACGTCATCGAAACTCCTACAAAAATCCCTGTACGGAAGTTGGAGTCTTTGGGCGTGTTCGCCAATCAGACAGTGTCCAGTTATTACTCCCACCAACACGCTGATGTGCTTTCTTCCCATTGACTGAAGTTTGGAAGAACGGCCAGGATCGATGTAAGGCCACAACAGTTTTGTTATTTGGCATGTGCTGCTGGTACTCTATCTAGTGTTAGCCCTGCTAACCGCATTAGCCATTATATACATTTTACAGGCAGCCGTGGGCATTCCAATTTTGTGAGGCTCCGACATCATCTCCCTAGTCCCTGCTCGAGCAAGCTCGTCGGCCCTGAAGTTGCCAGCGAAACTGTTGTGACCAGGAATCCAGCAATACAATGTTGAAGAATTTCCCCAGCTCAACGAGAGACAAGCGGCATTCTTCCACCAACTTGGATGAGGTGGAAACGGAATCGATAGACCTTATTGCTGCCTGACTATCTGTGTATATAACGATGCCTCTAGAGGTTACGATGTTACGTTCCACCCATGTCAGAACCTCTAATATCGCCGAAACGTCCGCCTGGAAAACGCTGCAGTGATCCGGTAAGCGAAGTGAAATATAGACTTTCGGACTTTCGGAGTATACACCGGAACCTATAACTTCGTCACTCCTAGAGCCATCTGCATAAAAGTCAATAGAATCCCGTCCTGCCGGGACAGTATCTACCCAGCGGCTCCGAAAAGGAATCAGACTTGTAAAGTTCTTTTCGAAAGCAAGCTTAGGAGACGTGTAGTCGGTCGTTATGAGAATATCCAGGTTGTTCAGAATAGTTGAGTGGCCGGTACTTAACGTTGCCCAGTTACCAGTCTCACGAAGGCGAATGGCCGTATTTGCAGCTACTTGTTCAGCAAAAATATCAGGTGGCAATATGTTTAACAGCACATCGAGAGCAGCGGATGGTGTAGTTCTAAGAGCCCCAGTTATTGCTATGAAAGCTAAATGTTGGACCTTACCCAACAGATTGCGATAGGTCGCTATACGTAGTGCCGTCCACCAAACAAAACACCATGTAAAAGTATGGGACGCAAGACTGACACAAATAGCCAGTAGACAACCTTTGGCTACAGGCCCCATTTTGACATGGATATGTCTTATAGCTGGGGGTCATCCTAAAAATCTGTCCGTCACACGAAATGTCTGTTTTTCTACTCGGGGGTCAGAAGAGGAAACAAGCCCATTGAACATTTTTCTTTTCTGGTTGTGCATGTCGTTTGAGTGAAGTGGTCATTGTGCATGGCTGTTGCTTGTAGATCCGCGCGGGCGGTGCGCTTGCGGGGATCCTGTGTGTACATGTTGGGATGTTGATTTGATAGCGATAAAAGTTGACGTTGTGGACGGCAAGAAATAACATACTGTACGGGTGAACGGGCGGACTTTCAATGACCTTCAATTTCCGCCAATTCCCATTCATCATTTAATAAAATAGCCCGTGTTGTACTATCTGAATCACTAGGGTCCCAGAAAAGGTAGCAAGTAGTCAGTTCGACTAACATTTGGACATGCGCAGACGCAATTTGAGAGTGTGACATTACATAGTTCCCGCCCCCGAAGATAGAGAGCGAGAGCCATCGCGGATGAAGTTCATTCTATCCAAATGGTTGTGCATTTGCAATGGCGGCGATTTGAGGTCTGACTAGCCCACAATGTGGGCCCCCACCACACATGCAATAAACGTATCATAAAACAAAATGGTGGGTTCGTACTGCGCAAGTTAAAATTTCCCATGCCCCGAAATAGAGAAATATTCGTCGCAGGATGTTATAGTTCCGGGCAGCTCATCGTGACATGATGTACACTCAGAGGTCTGCAGAAGATCAAATGCCCCCCCCCCCCCCTTCTGCAAAAATTCCAAAATTTTTCTTGTGCATTCTCTTTGTGCGTGTGTTGGAATGTTTGCCGGACACAATAGCATAGAGTCGCACGCGTTACTTGAGAAACGGATTGTGTGTGCTGGACCCGGACTGTTGATTACGAGTAAAGGGGCGGGATGAGACGGATAGTGTGGGAGCGATTCTGCAATAGATACACAAACACAATACACGTCCGATTGGGAAAAGATGGTGGGAAGCGTGATTGCGATTAGCAGAAACGTACTCAGAGAAATGTCGATAGGCTGCAGTCTGCAAACTGTACCGAACGGGTAGATGTTCAGCTTCCACGAAAGTTTCTTATATAGGATTACACCCAGAAGCTTTGCTTTATCAGTAAACACCAACCTCGTCCCTTCCAATAGTGAAGGTGTGAGATCAGGAACTCTGTATCGCTTTGTAAACAGATCAAGGTCTGTTTTGTCCGGGTTTACCTTAACGCCAGCATAACTTGCCCTAATTGAAAGAATAAAAAGTACATTCTCTATTATTTCACAGAGAAAATTTGGAAACTTGCCCGAGATGGCAATGGCAATATCGTCTGCATAAGCAATCACCTTACACCGTACCCCAGGTGTGCCAGGTCCAAAGCAGTTTGTTCACCACCAGATTCCAGAGAAGAGGAGAGAGAACCCCGCCTTGCGGGTTCCCCTATTTACATGCCTTCGTTCAGACAACACACCCAGACTCGCATGTACAATATAACCCTAGATGTTAGCATCAGGTTAACATTCATAAGCCCGAGCCGGGTACAGCTGCACGCCAGACTTATATTTCTTAGGTCATCTTCTGAAAAAAAAATTCCTATTAAATTTCATCTGAGATGTGTTTCTTAAATGTACCTATTATATCGTACAAAGAAGTTGAAATAAATTTGCTAGACAGTGTAATGAGTTATTATTAATTTTGTTCATTGCGGGACAGGTAATCTTGAAGTTTTCGGTACCATCAGTAACTGAATGTAGATTATACTAAAATCAGAGCTGTTTGTAATAAGTGTGATAGTTATTTCTGTACTACGGATATCAGGGTTTCTTAATTTCCAATTTATCACTATATTATTTTTCAAAATATAAAATTAAAATGTTTGGTCTAAAATATTTGTTGTCCTTTATAAAATACAAAAAAGTTGGAGTGCATTTAGACTCCACTTGGCCTTTAACGTAATTTTTCGAGGTCGGTCCTATGAAGGCTAATGAGTTTGCAGAGTGAATCGTCAATACTCAAACTTGCGAGTGCATCAGTGATTGCAACCGGTTCATCATTATTAAAAGCCCCCTGAATATCTAAAAAGGCCACCAAGGTGTATTCTTTACAGGCAAAAGATTTTTCGATATGACTTACCAGAAAATGTAAGGCAGTGTTCACAGACCTTCCCTTCCAGTAGGCGTGCTGTGAAGTGGATAAGTGGTGGGGTGGAATGCTGGCTCGTAGGTGGATATCAATCAACCTCTTTAGGACCTTTAGCAAAGTCGATGAGAGGCTAATAGGTCAAACGTCTGGTTAAAGTTTATTCTATAGATAAACGCTAAATGGCACCCATTCTCCAGTTAAAGATTTATCGGACGATAATTCAAAACAACTGATACGGGCTGAAACTGAAGCTGGTCACAAACAACAGAGATAAAACCGAAACAAAGACACCGGGAAAGACAAAATATGAATTTAATTACAAAATGTCCTATAAAATATGGCCTCAGGGGTACGTAATATACTCGTATGTTCAACAAAACCAATGTCTATTCAAATTAGGGAACTGACAATCTGTCTAAAAAAACTGTTTAAAAAAGTAGGGGTGCTAGCGTGACGTCAAACTAGCACCCCATATAAGATATATACATCTTATCTTATATGGGGTGCTAGTTCAACGTCACGCTAGCACCCCTACTTTTTTAAACAGTTTTTTTTTAAACAGATTGTCAGTACCAGATACTCAATTGTGGCGATTCGGCTGGAGCACTAAATTTTAGAGTTATGCACCTAATTAGCACCTAATTATACGATAATTTCCAAGTCGGTTTTGTGTTGTTTAAAGAAGTGGAGATGCTAGTGTAGCGTCAAGCTAGCACCCCCATAAAAGGTACCCAATTGTGGCGATTCGGCTGGAGCACTAAATTTTTAAATTGAGCACCAGATCAGCACCTGCGATATGTCACATCCAGATTTTTTGTGGTTTTTTTGAGAGTATGAATTATTTTTGGAGACTTGAGGACGGACCTGTCAACCAAATTTTTAGATGGAAAACTAATTAGTTTTTTTTTTACCAAAATAACGGATTTTTCATCATTCCCAAACTTGTTGGCATGCCGCCAAAAAAATGTCTGTGAATATTATTTTTTTGTAACAAAAAACTGAACTCTTATCGAACCAGTTGACACTTTTTTCGGGGTTTCCACAATATCTACCAATACAGGCATGATAATGAAAAAGTAACTTCTACCTTTTTTAAAGTAAGTGAAATTTTCTAAAGTTAAGTGAAAAATCACTTAGGACTGGAATTTTCCAAAATATTTTTACTCCACGAGCAATGTGAGAGAGATTGGAGATTAAATTTGTAGATACATACTTTTTAACTTTATCCTCAGATAAGAAGAACGCTCATAGCCTCAAAGTGGTATAGCAAAATTTCTCAAAAATGGACTTCGCAAAAAATTCAGGCATTGGTATCTCTTAAAATTAAAAATGTTTGTTTTGGCGATGGTTTTTCACAAATTAAATAGATTAAACGCAATTTTCGTAAGTTCTGTGGGAAAATAATTTTGTTGAAGAAAAAACAAGTGGAATATGCAAAATGCCGTTATTTTAGTAAATAAAAAAAGTTCTGCAATCAGTACCCTGAAAATATGAATGTACAAAAAGCCATTTTCGACCTAGAGAGTGAGTTATATACTGCTTTGTTGTTAGTGTAAGGTATGATGCTTACGGGTGTCAAACCAGATTTACTTGAAGGGAACGTGCTTGATAACTGTTAGCCCCGCTCCTTTACAATTGAACCTATGAAGAAATTCTGTTTGCAAACTTATAGTAAAATTTTATGAGCTTTCCGAAAATGTAATAAAATTTGGTGGTTAATCGGTTCTTCTTGGAGAAAACAGGACTTTTTTGTATTTTTTTTTAAATTTTTTATTATTTTTGAGTCATTAAAATGAATTTTTCTCAAAAAGTATAACACTAATTGACACAGTTGATAGCAATTAGAAAGAAGAATTTGCGTCCATTCCAACGAGCCCAGAATTATTACGTTACACTTAGTACAGCAGAAGTTAGAGATCAAAGAGTGATCACAGGTACGATGAAAACCCTTCGTCTTTAAAATCGCGCTATCTCCTTAACGGTGCAAAAACGGGAGTATGTAAACAACGATTTTCCACTCAAAACAAGTTCCTCTATCTCCCATTTTCGTTTGAACCTCAGTACTAGTTACACCCTGTATAGATTGCAAGTTTAAAATGTATTCAATTTTTTTTTCCAAATTGTTTTGATGTACTGATTATGTTGACCATGGTTGCTTATAGGAGCTGCCATTGGAACGCGTCGGTCAGCAGCGGATCATGTGAAAGGGTTGAGTTAGTCAACCGTTTAGTTGGGCTGAATATCTGAAAATGTCCATTTGAGCCCATGTTAAAGCCATACGTCGGTCAGCCCGCCAGCCTATCAGTCGGTACGCGACTGATGGGCAAATAATGTGAAAGCTCTGATTAAACTCTATACTTCTGAGGAGCGCGGTCCTATGCCAAAAGCATGGGACGGCCGACTGACATACTGACGGATGGACTGCATCTAAAAGCAGACTTACAAAAGCAGGAAAAGCAATTAACAAAATGTGAAGCATGTAAATAATCCGTTTTCTGTCAAATAGTTGAAATTCCATTTGTACATTGAATATTCTAAGCGCGACGCCTCCTACAGCTCAGATTGTCGTAATGATAACTATCAAAAAGTGGAAAACAACGCTTTAATGTAACGTTAATAAATACCCAAAGTTTTGTGTCCGCATAGAAAATTTTGCATTCATAGTTCCTGCTCGGGCCCCATTCGTGCACTTAATCAAAAACTTTGTAATGTCGTGTGAAAATCCCACTATGCTGTGTTCACTGGCTCAAATAATGCACAAGAGAAACAATTTTCAAATAATTGCCTTGCACCCTTACATTGCATTGCGTCGTTCATTCAAAACTTCTAATCGCCCAACTTGCATGAAATTCGCAACTTATACAATTATATGCGAAAAGAACGTGTGCCACACACGCCGTACAATGGAGCCTCAATTGAAGGTGATAGCCAGGTACATAACTTGTCTGATTATTCACGAAAACTAGATAATCGCTGTGCCAACCGAATGTCAGCTTTACTACACGCTCCTGGTTTTCTGCACACCCCGAGAATAAACAGGAACAAATGCTAGTATGGGAAGTGGCATCCAGTCCATGGTTCCCTGGGTTTAATCCTATGGTTACTGTACAGGAAGATTCTTTTACAAATGTAGGCATTTAGTAAGGAATTCTGGCTAAATAAAGGGTCACTGGATGTCCTCATAAGACTCTTTTGGTCATCACTCTTGCTGAAGAATACGCACATATTCCGCCAAGCAATGAAACGCGAACAAATGCACGCTTTGTAGGATTAACTGGGCAACCCTCTTGCTCTGTGGTACGTTGCGACAACTTCATTGCCAATTCCAGTCCCTTCGCCGTCGTATACTAAACATGCATAAAAGGACAATAAAACTTCTGACGCGAAGAGATTCGAGAATTCAGCAAAGTTTCGTGATTAGATTTCTTGATATGCACCCTGCATGTTGCATTCGATCGGTTGTGGTTAAGGGTTGAAACGCGTTCGGGATGGGTGCATGTAACCGGAACACGCTTTCAGCATTGCTGGTCGGTTCACCTGCAGGATGTTTGGCGGATTGTTTGCTAGTCTCCCGTTTGATTTGTTGATGTTTTTGGTCATTCTGTAATCGAACACAGTCCACACGCAACCCGAAAAACAATTTAACAGCTGCTAATTGTAATATAACATTTCTGATAGATTGAATTGTATTGTAAATGCAGTTGAAGTATTGTTCAATTTTAATTAGACTAACTGTGATATCAAAATGGGAAAAGGGTTTCGGGATGGTCAAATGGTGATTCTGATGTTATTTGCAATATTCACCGATTACGGCTGAAACAAATAATAGGCACGTTTTTTCAACAGTCCAGATCAGAGCAGAACAAAAATTGCACGTATTATACTAAAAAAAATTGGTTTTATACAGAACAGGTTGTTAGTGTAATGCGGTCGATTGTTGTTCTAGTTGATCTCATCATCATCATCACCATCGTAGCGCAACAGCCCGACGTCGTGCCTTGGCAGCCTGGATCGTTGTCCTTAAATTATCTCGATCACGTGACCGCATCCCCCAATTTTGGATTTGGAAGCCCAGTAGCTGCTCAGCGTCCGCATATACCTATACTGAGCTCTCCCAACTAGCTCTCGGTCGTCTTTGCAGTCTCGCTCGGTCGACTAGTTCTGCGTTCATTACTCTCTTTGCGCCGCCCATTGAAGACGTCGTATTTTGACGATTTTCGAAACTTCCAGCTCGTCGTAAAGTACATACAACTCATGGCTGTACCGGGTGCGCCATCCATATCGATCGCAAACAGCCTCGAAAATTCGCCGTAGAACCTTGCGTTCGAATGTGTCTAGCATGTTTCCCGAGGCTTGAGTTAGGGTCCACAGCCGTAGCATAGCACTGGTCGTATAATGGTTTTGTACATGCGGAGCTTCGTTTTTTTGTGCACATGGTTCGATTTCATTATGGAAAGAATTAAGAAAAACAGTCGTATTAGCTAACTGTATCCGTCGCTTAATTTCGTCAGTTTCGTTGGCGTCCCTTGACAAGTTGCAACCCAGGTATACGAAGTCGTTCACAAACTCGATGTTGAGGCCCCCCCATATATGCTCGGTTGTGCAGGTATCCTTGTCGTCGATTGCATCATTATTTTAGTTTTACCCTCGTTGATACGTAGTCCAACTTCTTTTGCAGCGGTATCGAGCGTATGCAGAAGTTCTTCTGCGTCGGCCAATCTTCGGAACATGATGCTGATATCGTCGGCGTACGCTGCTAATTGTGTCGACCTGATGAGTGCCAGTCCATCGTCCTGTTCCAGACCAGTGCGTGTTTCAAATAGATCAATAAGTCTATTATGGATCCTGACCTGTGAGATGGAGTTGGTCGTCTAATTTTGCCGGTATACCAAATTGCAGCATGATGTTGTACAGTACTCCACGATCGATACTGTCGTTTGCCTGGTTGAAGTCGACAAAGATTTGGTATACTTCTACGTTGTATCCCCAGAACTTCTGGAGTATCAGTTTGACCGTACAGAGCTGATCGGTGGTGGAGCGATAAGGTCTGATCTGGACTGTTGAAAAAAACGCGACCAAAATGTGTAGATATAGTAGTATCCAAATTAACGTAACGACCGTAGTCAGACATGAGACTGACGCCTCTACGCACTGAGCTACCGGTGACCCCAAAAAAAGCCAATACGCATATTAATAATAACTCAAATAATGAAAAAATCACAAAAAAAAAAACAAAAAAGAGCACACTTCTTGCAATAAAAGTTTGTTCTATAACATGCTCGTATCCTGCCATGTGCTTTTTCTTTTCGATAGTATATTGTGTTGCGTCGCCTAGCGAATTCATTTTGATATGAAAACGTACCGAGTACAAATCGAAAAGCGTCCATAGAGAGAAAAACGGGATGACCAAATGTCGCATCATGTAAAATATGACCGGACCCTTTTACGTCAGTGTTTCAACTTGTCCCTCGAATGTCCTTTCTGATCAGTCAGGATGTCAGCAACATATGCACACACATTTTGTTCTTTTTGTTCGTACGTTTGTCGTAGCGTTAGCTTATGCTTTACGTTTTTCCCGCTATTCTTTTATTCTAAGGATACGTTCGATACTATAGCAAAAGAAGTATGGTATCGATAAAACTTCGGATTGGACAGAACCTGTTCACCTTGGGCGGAAAACCAATTCACCTGTCGTCAATCATCTGAAACTTTCATTGATCATTACAGCTCTAGCATTCATAATACAATTAAGGAACTTTGATGGAATGAAATTGTCAAACGTCTAATCAACCCTGACATATTTCAACGCCACTATTCGTACTCGCAACATTTTTTTTTTTTCAAATGAAAATCAGAAATGGGAGCATGGGTGCAACAGTGAAGCTCTTGTCCGTTTTATCATTCATTTTATGAATTTTCCTTATTATACGAACGTGGCATACGTTTATGGAGATTTTTCTTTTCCGTTCCACTCCCGATGAGCCAGAGAACCATATCCATAACTTTCTCCGTTCTCGATCCTTTCGGGCTTCGGGACTCATATGTGACAACATCGGAGGAACAAATGTCTGGAATGTTTTTAATACGATTCAACAACTCGACTCTCTGGTGATTTCCGTTTTGAAGCTTTGAAGCATTGTTTGTCGCATATTGAATGTCATGTCGTCTGTCTTCAAAATGAAATGGTTTTTCTAAAACTGTTATCCTCAATTTCCATATATTATGGTCGTGTTGTTTCAGCATGGACGAAGGTTCCAGGGATTTTAACTTGTAAATAAGTTTGTTTCAGTAGTTTTGTTCAAACATTTCTGCATATTTTGCATTTTGTTGTTCAGGTTTCATCACATTTTAAAAGAGATGAACGTTTAAAGTATTTAAGGTCTAAAAGTGGGCAATTATGTTGCCAAATAGTTGATATCATTCGATGCGATTGTGGCACGACCAACACTCTATCTAAATTTTGTTTGAATAGATGGTAGAATAATAAAAGGAATTTGATAAGTTTAAACACCTGATGATAGAATTTTTTGTGAACATTATGGATTTGGCCTTAATGGGAGAATTCTCTCTATTGCATTTAGATAGAATCCTTAATTGCGGCATTTCCGATTTAGGTAGTCCACTTCCGCTTAAGGTGGTAAGAACCTAGATCCCATGCAGGTAAATGTGTAGGTCCTAAAGCGGAAATTTCTTGAGTTTTGTGAAAATTCTATCTAATGAAATAGATTCTCCAGCCAAATCCATAATGTTCCAATTTGCACATTGCACTCACATAGATAAAACTGGGTATGATAATTTTCAAACCACACTTTCTCTGTTAACTCTTGTCTATCGAGTATAGAGAAGAGTAGCTAATAGCAGGGTGCCGGCTGAAATATCATAAAAGCGTTGGATTTGCGTAGGATAGGACAAGAGAAGAATGGAAAACATGCACGCTAGACACAATCTAAAAATCCATAGTAACTTGATAACCACTTATTGTAGAAAATTCTACTTGGTGTCTCAAATTGTTCAGGTTATAGTCCTCTGCAATTATACTTTTAAATAATTTTTCCGAAAAAAAAAACTCTTTTCCCCAGAGTTCAGAAAATTTTATCAAAGAGAGGACAATGTGCGTACTTAGCACATTTAAAAGGTCCCAAATCAAATCGTGTATCAATGAATGTAAATGAAAGTGGAGTTTAGATCTGGAAACCTCAAAACTGATAATGCGTGTTAGGAATGGGCTTGGAAGTGACCAAAATTCGTATAACGATAGATTTGCTAGCTTGCTTCTACTCCACTAGCACCGCCGCGCCACTAAGGGGTACATAACATTGGACGTGTTTTCTAGCTACACGTTGGCGAATACACTAGAAGCCAGTAAACTCGATTAATAAAATCATGTTCACTAGACATTAGCGAGTAGCTCAGCTTGTGCGAGAAAATTTCAAAACCTGTCTATTTCATTCGCTACTCGATGACGTGTGGGCTACCTAACAAATAAACTAGTTTTGTGTAAGTATATTTAGTTGTTGCAATCACTGTGAGTATCCCGCTTGTTCATGTCAGTGTCAACGGAACTAGTTCTAGCGGTTGTCGCTGAGGCAAGCTCAAGTTGGTTGACTTCTGAGCATTTTGAAAACTTATGGGTAAATATGAAAACAGCGCTACCTAAGTTGCTGGCTAGCTGCTAGTAAACTCGCCCAATGTAAGCGATCTTCAATATTTATTTTGCCTATTTTCATGACGGTTTTTATAATATTTTTAAACAAAATATACGATTTACATTAAATTTAAATGGAACAAACTGCTCAAACGTACAAACGCATAAAAGCAGTAATTCGTAAAACATAAAAGTGCAACTATCCGTTGATAAATACCATGGTATATCGTTAATTGTGATGCCGTCGATCAGCATATTATAACACTTGCGCGATGGGTGAAGCGGTTGCAAACGGCAATGCAGATACGTGGCTGTTACCCCTAGTCCACACTCATAGATAAGTTCCGCAACTCGTGTCTATAGACAAGGTTCTGCGATTTTTTAGAGACAAATCGGGAACAATTCGAGTGTTCTGCAACTGCATGTACATGTCTATGAATTGTCTATCGTGTGTCTATGAGTTCCCATCAAGAATGGAAAACTTGAGACATTTTGTGCAACATTTCGTCGTGTTCGCAAGAGCATATAGCGTGCGGTTATCGTTATTATTATTATTATTATCGAGAAAACATATCAACTCTTCTATATTTTCTAACTAAAGTTAGAAATATATTTATTAAAATAAATGTTTTCACTAAAATTATCATTTTTTTATTATTTATACTTACCTGCACGAAGTTTTTTAACGAAGATATTATGGCTTCACAAACTTCCGGGACAAACGATGATATCGTCTGCTTGGAAACCCTGGACCGGTTTTCTTTACACCTACGTGAAGTGTATGTGTGTGTCAGAGGACATTTGTACCAGGTTAGTGCTCGAGTTCGAGTTCGACGGTGTATGGTGACACTAAGGCTAGTAAATGAATCACCACTCACCAGATAACGAAGCGTTATTGCCAACCTGAGGGCAGGTGGAATGCTTTCTCTAAATCTTGTATCTTGTTTTGAAATTTTACCTCCAACCATTTGTAGCAATACATCAAAATCCGTAGCGGTTAAACTGGTAAAATTTTGGAAGCGTAAACTATCTTCCAATTTCAGCTTTACTAATAGATTAAGCCCGAATTTAGGACCATCTACAAACAAGGTCCGTATAAACAAACGTTTGCGGGCTTTCTCCCCTTTTTCATTAGCAGAGATAAAGCCTGCACAAGCAGCAATTCCACAGGGAGCTTTTCAATTGCCATGTCTCTCAGAAACTAAATGTAGATGTGCGAGGAACAAAGTCCATAAAAATGTTCCGAATTTTTCGCGATTGTCTAAGTACAAAATCCTCGATTTGTCTATAGACAATCGCACGATTTTGTCTATGAGTGTAGACTAGGGGTTAGGCGTAAAAGAAGCCGATGTTATGCAATGGAACACGGAGGACGAGGGGGGGTTTCCGCCGGAGGTCACCTAAGGTGAAGAAAAACCCTCTCCAGAGACCACCAGATGACGTGCTCTGCCAGACCAGCCCAGTGATCGAGAGTAGCGAGGTGGGTATAATCACGGCAGTCATTGGTCTCTTTTATTAACATACAAAATATATTTAGCACGTCCGCCCAAATTTGCGTTCAAGTAATCTAAAGGGGGCATCCCCAAATATACCCCAAAAGAAAACGATGCCAGAAGACGAGCGGTGATGTACATATATCATCTCAAAAAAAAAAAAATACTAAAAATCTCGTGAAGGGACACGGGGCTGCACCAGTCAATCTATAACAAAGTCAATATAAACCGGGGAATACCGTCAAATCAGGACAGATCTTTCCCCCTTCCAGTTTACTAGGACCTAAGGTGTAATTCGGTCCACCTTATGGGTCTCAGGTACAATGGACACAATATTAAAATCCCCCTATGGAAATTTACATCAGCACTTTTAGAGACAAATAGGATGAGGAAGAAGAAAATTTTTCTCTTTTATTCGTGCAGCATACTTGCTATGTACCTACTAAAAAAACATAAGAACAAATGTTTAATACGAATAAATGGGAAGAATAAATTCCCATACAATTCAGCTAATTCAATATGATTTGTATTCAAGAGTTCACATAATGAGCTCTAAGTACCTGAAATTAATCTCTTAATTAATAATTAATTCCTAACCCGCGTATCCAAACTCTGCTCAATTCATTTCACATGGTTTTCTTCCTCTCGCGATAATGTTTTTTTTTCCCTTTGTAGACTTGTAGACGGATCGGCTCTTCGATCTTCTCTATCGCCTCCTTGGCAGCTTCCTCGCGGGCCCGGATCATATTCTCCACCTGCCCGATCTCTTCCCACAATAAAGTGGGCACAGCCCACGCTGAGGGGTTGTGATGGTCGTTGACCACCGACTTCAAGTAATTTAGCCGGTTTCTCAGCTTCACCAGTTGGCCGCCTCGCTTCTTTTACAACTTTAGCGTTAGTTATCCGCAACGCTTTCTGAGATGAGCCGCGCTTCTTCGGCAGCCGCAGCTCGATCTCTGTATTGACGAAAGAAAACAAGAAAATAACTATTGAAAAATAAAATAAAAGAAGAAGAAGAAAAAAAAAAATAAGCCGGCAAAGTGAATTGCCTAAGGCTTGTATCTTTGTCAAAATTCAGGCAGCGTTACTTACCTTTTTTTGGTATCGCCGTTTCAGGCGATCATGCATCTCCTCATCTTGGCTTTGAACACGGCATTTTATAGCAAGAAGGCTAACCGTATTCAAAGCCCAAGATCGTTGCACGCAACGCACATGCGTGTATCTGTCTCCAGAATCCCAGTGCATCGAAAACACGAAATACCAGAATTCCTCAACCACTCACGTCCCACTGGTGGGTGTCTGAATTACAGTGGTGGGTATCCTGGGTAACTCTGTTGTGTATTCGGTACTGCACTGAGATTCTGGGGAGAGATCCCGCAAATCGGCGCAGCGACGGAAAAAAATAGCACATTACTCTTACTTCTGCATTATCTGGGAGCTTGTAAACACAACGTCCTTTGTGATAAATTAGCACCACGGACACCCAAAAGCATGGATTTCAACAGCATCGTGGATAAGCTAAGGTCCATTACGCTGGCATCCCACCACTAAATATCGACTTCAGGCATAGTGTATAATTAGGTGCTAATTATTGCTCCTGCCGATTTGCCACTTTTTTATTCAACATCTATCGCACCCAATTTTGATGCAAATAGAAAGCCATAATTAATTATTAATTTGTTGCTCTATTCCGGAATTTATTGCTCCTGTAGACTTGCCATTATAACGTTTTTTCTAAGGTCGAGCTAGTATGACGTAACCCTAGCACCCCCTTCTAAATGCGGCATACCATTTACTCAAACTGAATGCACATTGAAAATGATAATTAATTGCTAATTTGTTGCTGTATTCCCGTTTTATTGCAATTGCTGATTCGCCAAAATTGCCGATTTTATGTGGGGGTGCTAGCGTGACGTGACGTCACGTCACATCGGGAATGGAGCAGCAAATTAGCAAATACTTCTTACTTTCATTATGCATTCAATTTTTATTAGATATGTGCTAGTTAGGATAGTACAGGGGTGTGCAGATATGGTGTCCTTCCCATATATAAGTTGGAATCCTGGCAAACCGGCAGGGGCAATAAATTCCGGAAGAGAGCAACTAATTAGCACCTAATTATGCACTATGTCGATGTCGATACTTGGTGGTGGGTGGGTGCCAGGGTTACGGACGTGATGTGTTCGCATAGGTCATTTCGACCCGAAACCAAATGTCATCTTGGAAATGACCAGTTTAACATACAGAAGCGGAAGATTGGCGAGACGTGAACCGAGCGTCCGGTTTTGGTTTTTTAACGGACAATGTTAGCTAATTTCGGTTTTGGTAGCTATTGAAATACAGCGACGAAATCAATTTGTGTTGGGTTTCGCAAATCAACGCGTGTAAAGCACACTTTTGGAAAAGAATACGTTGATCTTGGATGAAGCAATGACGATTGCATACCAGGCGCCAGAGAATTGAATGCACCAGCACCAGAAAAAGGATACTAGGGTCAATAAAATGCAATGCAACAGAAAGAAAAAGAAGCGAAAACTGTGTTCCCGATACGGCAATTCTAAACATGTGGCCGATAAGTGTCATTATAAAAACGTTAAATGTCACTTTTGTGGTATAATAGGGCATTTGAAAAAAATGTGTTTTAGAGCCAAAAAACAATCAAGGCAAGCACACATCAAACCAATGAGTGTGCTGAAAGAATTGTCGAAGAACTGATACATATAAACGACATTGACGAGCAGCGTGGGAAAACGATAAAAAGCTGATGAGTAGTGATCTATTGGTGGTACGAAACCAGAGGCTGAGGGTCCCATTACACCCGAACCCAGATTCGATCGCGTGGGCGTCGGAGCCGTCCGCCAACCATTCCATCCTTATCGACTATTTTTTTTATTCCCCATTTTTACCTCTTCTGTTTGTGTTGTCTTCCCCAGGCCCAGGCCTATGTATCCGGCCAGAGCAGGCTTGATAAGCACAAGTAGTCTACGCCAATTGTCGTTGTACGCAAATATAATAGACGGGCATATAGCCTGATCCAAGCTGTACGTTTGTTCGTCAGTTTGTTTGCTTGTCCGCGCACTTCCCGTATTCTGATCTTAACCAATTTAGTACGTAGGTTCTTTGTGTCCCCCTGAGCACAAATCAGGTGCCGCAATTTTGATCATCGACTGGACGAACGGTAGATTCTGTTTTTTTTCTTAAATTAGAGGTAATCGACCAAGTCTTTTCAAAAATTTTCCTTCCAGGCATTTTCCGTGCTCAGATTTCAAACATACGGTGATACTTGTATTTTGGTAATCCTGTATGTGTGCGTCCGAAACATGAATCTTCTTATCATGAAATTAAACGGAAGCCAAACCGGATAGAAATGGGTATCACCTGATTCAAGTGTTGAGACCAGTGCACTCGAGTACTGCTAAAGGCATTTTGAGTCCTTTGGTCAGGACTGGTTTCAATTTTTGATTTTAGTGTGGAAAAGAGGACATTATTGTTAAGAAAAGGACATTATTGGCAATGACGTGTTATCTAGGAAAGATGGGTATCATTTGACTGGGAATGTTGAGGCGAAGGGACTAGACTACTGCTGAATCCATTTTGAGTCCTTTGGTGGGGAAAAAGGGCATTTTTTGCAACGAAGTGGTATCTGGACAATACGGGTATCATATGACTGGGTGTGTTGAGGCGAATACACTTGACTGCCGCTGAAGGTATTTTAAATCCTTTGGTGTGGAAAAATGGACATTTCTGCATTCCACCCCTAGTGGAGCATAGGGCATCTGCTTTGTGTTAGGGCCAAGTGGGTGAGAGATAATATATTTAATTGTATTGAATAGATTTTAGATTTACTAAAATATATATTTGAATGACATAGATAGATATTTATATTCTATTTCTATTTCTTTTTACGAGTAGTTTTATGTACATAAGTATCTATGTAAACAAAAACATGTTTTATTTTCAATAAAGCAAAGTTAAAAAGATAAACTTGTTTATACAAGAAATTAGACATACATCGGTCTAACTGGATAAAACGCCACCCGGAAAGGGGTCCGGTATCAATGCTTCCGGATAAGAGGAATTGTACTGGTGAGTCACCCGAATTAAATATATACATGGTTCACTTTTTTCATTCACAACCCCTTTTAACCTAACAAGCGACCATCTAATCATCTTTAACTTCAACTAAATAGATAAATTTGCCGAGCTAAATAAATTTAAAAGAATCGGAAAGTTCCTGTGTTTTTACTTCACGGAAACTCTTGTTCATTTACAAAGAAGCCAACAACGATCCAGTAAACTGAAACAATTTGAAAATTTTCCATTAGCATCCTTCATGGTTTGCTGTAGCATCCTTTGCCACCGATTCTTGTCGTGTTACTTGGCAAATCACCATACATACACTGGAAACATTGGTACAAACGACGTGGAGTCCTTTCGGGGGGAGGGTATGGGACCTCCTCGTCGAACGTCAACGGCGAACAATCAGCCAGACTGGCATTAAGTGCTTAGTGCGCCCACGATTTGAACTTGCTGCAATTTCGATGCAGAGTATAAATTCACGTCAGTCATAATTCTGTTTAACAAATTGTTGGGTAATTACCGTAGTTGCATTAAAAACGTTAAATTAGCTGACAAATGATTCGGTCTTTGTTTCGCAATAATTTTAATCGCAACATTACACTCTCGCGGTCCAGGTTGTGGTGTGGAGGCGTGCTGCGATGTGGCATTGTCGCCCCCGGGGTTTTGGTGACAATGGTGACATTACAATTGTGGTGGCACGAAATGGAAATGCGAAAGTCGCAGTCTGCAGGCAAATCTGATACGGCAATAAATAGCCAAGCAGACTGGGTAGAGGAATTGCAGTCAAAACCCACATCGGTACTGAGGTGAAATTTTAATGGGGTCCGCGAAGTGAAATCTCCGTGACAGGTGGTCGAGCGAATAATTTGAGAGTTGTATTGTTACGTTCGAATTGATTGTATGATTTGGCAGTTGCATGGTGCTTTGCTGGAGGCTGCCAAAAATTAAAAATAAGAAATAGGACCGTGACTGTCAGAATTTTCTGGTGGAAATGTGTAACGGACGGTTTGGTGGGCATCCGAAGATGCCCGTCGGGACGGAGCCTAAGGTAGCTTAATTGACCGTGAAGGTCGGGCTGTGCCATCTGGCGAAGAAAAAGGCTCCTCAACGAGCTAAGCAGCGGCCTATGCTTGCTGTAGCTCAGTTCGGGAGACGGGCGGGGTTTTCGCTGCTCGTCGCCCCTGTCCTTTACATATCAACAAAAATTCATAGGCCTCGGGAAGACAACACAAACAAGGGAGGTAAAAATATGGAATAAAAAAAATGAGGCGATAAGGATGGAATGGTTGGCAGATGGCTCGCTTGCCTTCGCGCTCGTATTGGGGTCCAGGTGTAATGGGACCCTCGGCCTCCGGTTTCGTACCACCGATAGATCCTTACTCATCAGGTGCTGCCATAGATCTGCCGGTGGAAGCAACACTACTATATGGTCCATTGCAGGTGGTTCATTACAGGGCAACTTCTACTTCGAGACCTGCTAAGAAGTAGAAGCTGAGGACAAAGTGTGCTGCTAACTATAAAAAAACAAAAGCGAACTGGGCACCGGAGTCAGCCGGCAACCATTGTAGAGGGGAAAAATTAGTAAAGAAAAACAAAATACTACATTTCCCCATTATTCATATCATCAATCAACAGGTTACAGAGAATCCTGAGGCCAGTAGAGGCGCAACACTGCATTCCTTGCCGTAATTCACTCAGAAACTCTGCAAGCTGCTGAGCACACGAATAACACAAAAATGCAACACTAGGCAATCGAAATTTTTAAACTGACGTGAAAGGACAATCCTGATAAACAAAAAGGCACCCAGGGCTCCTCCGTGCTTCGTCCGGACACCGAAGATTCTCCAAATGCCGGCAATTCAAAGCATTTATGGAGGCCTTAGGTACGTGGCTAAACCACAAAAGACAAACACAACACCATGATTGCCTTGTTGGACTGACTCTAAAAGTAAAATCTACTCTATAGGAAGGATGGGGGTGCTGCAGGGGAAAGCACAGCTACTTGAGGCGAAAATACGTTCAGTAAAAATGGCTAAGTCCTAAAACTTAGAGCAAGTAGCCTTAATGTGCTTGTGGAGATGCATAACGGTGGAAGAACCATAAAGGAATCCAATGAGGTCCTTTTTAGTTCTGTTCTTGACCAGAAATGGGCCCCACGTTGGGCGCCAAATATGTAACGGACGGTTAGGTGGGCATCCGAAGATGCCCGTGGGGACGGAGCCTAAAGTAGCACATGACCGTGAAGGCCGGGCCGTGCCATCTAGCGAAGAAAAAGGCCCCTCAACGAGCTAAGCAGCGGCCTATGCTTGCTGTAGCTCAGTTCGGGAGATGTGGGCGGCGTTTTCGCCGCTCGTTGCCCCTGTCCTTTACGCATACTAAAAATCCATAGGCCTGGGGAAGACAACACAAACAGGGGAGCTAAAAATGGGGAACAAAAAAAAATAGTCGATAACGATGGAATGGTTGGCGGACGGATCAGACGCCCAAGCGGTCGAATCTGGGTCCGGATGTAATATAACCCTAGGCCTCTGGTTTCGTACCACCAACAGATCACTACTCATCAGGCGCAGGTTCGATCTGCTAGTGGGACAGCACTACCAGACCATAATACGGTTCTTTACACGTGGTTCACTACAAATGTGCGACTCAAAGACTATTGAAGTTGCATGAAATAGCGAATGATAAGATATATTTTATATACCAGTGGTAGTCTGGAGAAATGATAAGTTTTGTTTGACGCGCTCAGTAGCCATGAGGTTGCGGTCACCCTTCAACGATGCTGCATCTAGAGAATCAGGGGTTCAATCCCCAGCGCGTTAATAAAAACTTCCTGTGGATATTATTAGAACTTGGGGCGGCCGGTAGCTCAGTACTTAGAGGCATCAGTGTCATGTTCGACTACCTGCGTTTCGGGTTTGAGTCCCGTCCACGACGACGTTCGTGGCCGTGGATGATTGTGTCAAATAGTATAGATTCCACAAGAGTTATCACTCCATAGAACCAAAAAGGATTGATAATTCTACAAGAGTTATTACTCCGTATAACTTTCCCCTCTGCCAAGAGATTTGTATGTATTGTCAAATTGTATGGACTTCACAAGAAAGCTGACTCCGCCTCCGGCGGTAGGTTTGTATGTATTGATTCTCTTGTGTATCTATACTGTGTAGTTTATACTATGTTTATACAATTTGTCAATACATACAAATCTCCTGGCATAGGCGAAACTTCTATGGAGTGATAACTCTTGTGGAATCAATACTATTTGATGTTACTTATAGTGTCACCATACAATGTCGAACTCTAACTCGTACACGAACCTGGTATAAATGTCCTCTGAATAGCTCAAGACACACACACACACACTTTATATAAACCTGAAGAAAACCGGTCCACTTGTACCATGTTCGAGTTCGAGTTGGAGTTCGACAGTGTATGATGACACTATGTGTCATACAATGAAACGTAATAGACAGTTGTAATTTTAAAAGCTTTTTGAGGTGCTTTCGTCCTTATCCCTCTAAAGGCGACTTTCATTTCATGGTTTGTGTCTCAATTCGCACCGCGCTTGTACCTAAATAGTATGAAGTTTTATCTCTAGTACTAGTTAAAGTCAAGTCAAGGCAATTAACAACAAATACGGTCATAACAGCATTTATTTTAACATGGATATGTCCTTCAAATGAGGGTCAGACTAAACTTTGCGCCACTTTTTGGGCATCATATCAAACAATACAATGGTATTAAAAATGAGTGTTTGAAAATGGAAAACTTAAAATGAGAAATGGAAAATGTATAGTAATCGTTCCGGTTTTTATGTTTTCGGTTTGGCCAATCACAACATGATAGAATACTGACGAAAGATATGCATTATGGTGAAATAGCTAGCAATTGCACCACCCGAGATTTATACGCTACCGAAACGTTAACAAGGCATTACTATTCTAGAGATGTTGATGCGCCCATACGCCTGGTAGGGTTAAGGCAACTAACCAATCCTCGTTTACTGAAATGAGTCGTGTATGGTTGGCTCAAACAATCGTAGAATTTGTCTATTAAATTCGACATGTTTTTGTGTTCTGCACTGTTTTACTGTGAAGCCGCTGGTTCAGGCCGTTATTGTTCAGAGTTTTCATTAACGATTCCCAATCATATAATTTATGTAAATTTTGGTTGTGCAAAGTAGCGAAATTGATGCGCTCGGTGGCCGCTTTCGTTCGGTCATCGCTCTAGGATCTAAAGCAATGGTCGGTTAACTTTCCCAGCAAAGAGCCACATTTTTTTAAGTTTTATGTTAGGTGCACCGAATAAAAAAATCAAAGTGTAACTGCTTTCCAATGTGGTCAAACTCTTACCAGTTGAAGGTCTGACTGAAGCTTATCAATTTACTGCCAGGCGGATTTTGAAATATGTAAATATGTATTTCTGCAGCGATTTTTCGGCGTTTCCGTTGAAATTTGTAACTTTGCGTGTTGAAATGCAAAAGGTCTTAGCAGTATGTTGTAATGATTTGTCTGATATACCTATATATACAAAAACTGATCGGCAATGTTCTAGGGATATACCCGTAACCTATTATAATAGTCTTGCAAGAACTCAATTCTATGAACTCGTAGGCTAACATGCCAAATCATATGTTATCACCGCCGCTATCAACCCACTCTTGTATGCAGGATAGCTTTCGCTCTTAACATCCAGTGCCATTAACAATTTATAAAATGCGTTAATAATGTTAGCGAGTAAATTAACAGAAATGACAGATTCATTATTAACAAGTGAATTATTAGACTTGCCGCTGAAGTCGGGGATTATAAAATATATTTTCGAAGGCCATGTTATGCAGACGGTTGGACTGAATTGTGGGACGATTGGCGCAATATCCTTCCTACCCACATTCAAGCAGGATGATAGCAATGAAGTAAAATCCTGACAGTGCCAATTCTGGAAAACGTCGACGACGACGTCCGGAATGAGTGTGTTGAAACTCACATCAGTATGCGAAGTGCATAGGCACCTGCACCACCGTTAGTGGCAATCTAATGATGTTTGGATTGCATGATACGATTTAATATCGTCTGAGGAATTAGATAAATGATATAAGTTCTGGGAATTGAATTGAATATTTGCCTGACGTTGCGGGGAAATGCTGCAGTGTTGATTCAACATAAATTCAGATGTGGATAATGACTGAAGTCAAAATACTAATGTTATTAGGACCGTAAAGTTAGTTGCCACCTCATCGTATTAAACAAATAAACACTTGCATTTTGCAGGCAAATAAATGTGTTTGCATGCGTTGATTATTATTGGAATGGGAAACTCAGATTGACATTATTTATTGTGAAATGAAATCAGAAGGTCGTTAAACCATTCATTATACAGAAAATAATACGAATATGCGGGGGGACTAACAAAAGTTCAGGTAGTTTTCAACTTCTTATTAGTATTTCACAAATTAAGTAAAACCTTCTAGACATTAGAGAGTTTTAGCAAACCGCTTGTCGTTTACGTCTATGAGTGACGGAAAGATAATGCGCGTGCGCACGGAGTCTGTTGTCGTTAAAAAGAAAGAAGAAGATGTCGTAATACGACAAGCTGGCCTGTTTAACGTTGACGACCAACTTGTTTGACGTTGGCAAAGTTATAGGTAGTTTTCCGGCACTCAAAAACGTAAACGACAAGCGTTTGTACGTCTTGCTAAAACTCTCTAATAAACTTAACCCATCGGGGATAAGTTCACATTAGGTAACAGGTAGGGCATCCTTCGGATGATGTCCATTCGAAGCTTTGCAAAAAAAAAAACATTTTTGCAATGGAATCAATTCAATGAAATTAATGAATCGTTCCAGGTAGAGCGTGTAGTTGTAGTTAACGCAACTTTTAAAGCTGGCGATTAGCTCTATTTTTTAAGAACATTATTATACGTTAGGTATTTGTAATTAGTTAAGTGAAAATCATAATACTGAAGTAAAAATGTATTGTAAACCAAACACTGAAAAAGGATGTAAATTCTAGCCGATAAAAGTTCATGGAATAAAAAGGGAAAATGGATTCATAGATTTTATCATCAAATAATCAATCATGGAAAGATATACAATTATTCAGCGTACCCCAATAGTTCAAATTTATGTGCGAAACAATAATTCAATATATCGAATATCGTCGTTATTTCGGCGTACAAGAAGGTTCCTCGGAGACATTGATTCGCAATTTAGTCCGTTCGTGACCGTCAACGATCTGATAGACTATCGACTATGACAGATAAAAAGCATTGAGCGTTTGCAAGCTAGCGTGGAAGGAGACGGAGCATCGACTCAAAGAAGGTCTTCCAAATTCGGTATAGATGCGTCAATTCGGGTCAGCCTTGTGGGTTGTGTATACGTGGACAGTTCAATGGAAATCTCTAGGATGTTTAAGTTACAGCCAATATACATATGTTACATTGTTATTGATCCATGGCACAGTTTACAAATTATGAGGAGAATATTAAAATAAGGGCTCAAATTTCCCGTTTTTTCGCCTGCACAGCCGCTTTGCCGCGGGGTCCAAGATGGCTTCGTCTCTTAAAATGAAAGTATGAGCCCAACCAACATTCGTACTAAACGGCATTTCTCTATCATATTTTGCTGGCGTCCATTTATGTCGCTTACCGTCCCAATTACTAGCACCCCACAACGAAAAATACAGATATAGTCCGAAAGTTATGTGCTCTAAACAGTGGAGTAGATAGAAAGGATTAGGAGGATCTGCCCTTCTCCCCTCGGGCCTCGAATTTTAAAATATTTAGAACTAAAATTCCGACAAATAATAAAATGAACTCCCAAGTGCTGCAAGTGCTGTGAATATTCGTATGGAAAATAATATCCATCGAATAAAAAGATTCTTCAACAGTACCGAATATTATAGAGACATGGGTGCGAACCATTATTCGGAAGGTATAAAAAGATGGGGCTGAGCAAATACGGCAGAGAACACGCAGTCTGATAAATAAGTAAGTATCTCGAGAGAAAGATAGGGAAAGATATGTTCATATTTACGCCCCATCAGCTATATTAATTAAGTTATATCAATGTAATCTTCAACTGAAAGCGTATTCGGCGGTGTTCGTTGGCGTTAATGGCGGAAAATTAAGTCTGATGATGGATACTATCTAACCAAATCAAAAACAAATGGAGCCTTCAAAACTCAGAGAAAAAATGGTAATTCTATCTTTATTCTCAAACTCATTTTACAATTAGCAAAAATTGTCCCACTTATTGTTAGAGGAGTGCCCTTCAAGTGGTTTCGCATTGCTAAAACTGCTAAACTTTAAAAGCATACTAAATTTATATTCAGAATTAACCAAGTAGCCAATTTTCGCATTTGTTCGTATTTATTTCAAGTGCAACCCTCGTTTTTCCTTGTACTAGAAAAAAATAGTGCTGACGGACCCCCCCCCCCCCCCCCCCCTTCCCTCTCGACGAAAGGCTATCTACGCCACTGGCTCCAAAAGGACAAATACTGGAAAGTTTTGGTGAAGCGTTAATTTTTTTTTGTACCTTGATCCTGGCAATACACTCTTAAGGAATTAGCCATCGATCCTTGATAGGAGCCCCACCTGTGAACTTCTGTAATACAGCGGTGACATCAGGAACAAAGCCTTATTTGGATCACAGGAGGAAGAAGAAGTACCTTAATCCCTTTTGGGAGATTTTCATACAAAAGTTTTCCCGGGAAATAGTTTTTTTCGGAAAACAAAAAAAATTGAACTTGAACTCCAACTCATCATCATCACCATGGCGCAACAGCCCGATGTCGGGCCTTGGCCGCCTGAACTCCAAAACTACTTCACGTAAAAGGTGGCGATGATGAAATTGAGGAGTCACCCTGCGTCCTACATTTCAATAAGCTTTTTTCTCCGATCAAAGGCTCTAAGAGCGGAAATGACATGAGGACCCGGAAGCGTAGGAAAAAGCGGGTTTAAGGTATTTTTTTCCAGTTTTCCTTAGTTTTCTAGTGTAGACATCGTTATAAAGAGAGAAAAAAACCATGTAGCTTCGACATTTCGTAAAATTAATGAGAGCAGTCCCTGAATATATGCTCCAAAGTCCCCGTTGACGTTGATAGGGTTTCCGGAAGCATAGGGAAAGGAGGGCCGAAGTTAATTTTGAAGTTGTAATTTAATATTAACGTACAAGGACCACCTTGTACGGAAAGCAGCCTTGGTTTTCATCCCACTGAACTAGTTTTTCATGAGAAGTGTACAAAGGTCCTAGGCAGTCAACCACCCGAATCTGATCCGCCTACTTTTATTCCTTGGGGCGTTATTGGCATGTTTGCAAAAATAATATTTTTAGAGTGGGTAGGCATATATATGAAATACGAGTCTATAAAGTCCGTAATAGACCCAGAGAAAAAACCCGGAGGATTTGCGCACAAAATATAGCCCCAAGATCGGTTGGTTGGGCAAGGAAAAGCTAGTCTGTCTACCGGTGCTTGTTGCTAAAAAAGGAGGTAAAGTCAAGTTATTTGCTCAATGTTCGGTCATTGCATAACGAAAAATTAGATGGCAGACCATTTGGGCATTACTGAGGCGGTGGCAGGCATCATCAAAGCAACAAAAAATATATGCACTTCAATTTTCACACTTTATTTGAAAACTATTCGGTTCAGAACACTTCCACAAGTGCAAAATGGAGAAAACTGATATACGTATTTTGATGTTACGAAAAGCGTGACAAATATTATCCAAATTGCGAAAAAACCAACCCTACTCAAATGCACAGCCTTGATTTGAATGGTGTTTGATTCAGGACAGATTTTTCGTCCGTTTGAATTCGAGACCAAGTAGAATTTTCGACTTTGGTTTTTTCGGACGGTACCATGCCTAGAAAATCGTTAATAGCATTTTCAATTTTAACAGATAATAAGCATTTTTCTAGTTTTTTTTGAATTATATTGGGTTAAAACCGTGCAAACTACTATGAAACGTGCTATGTAGCTCCTCATGGGAGCGTTTTAAATGACTTGTCTGTGGTAATTTATTCGCACATAAAATTTTATATACACGTACTTTGATTCGAGGGGCGACCGGTAGCGCAGTGTGTTGATGCATCAATCTCATGTTTGACTACCAGCGTTCGGGTTCGAATCCCGTCCACGACGACGTTTGTCGTTGTGCAGGAGGCGCATGCTGGCAACTGCATTCTCCGAAACAAGTTTATGCTGTCGACATGTCAACTGGGCTACATGGAAGTGTTGACGCACTATGCCCCACAAGGGGTTAGGGCAGTTGAGAGAGTATTTGATCCGGCTTTGGGACATTTCTCTGTAGAATCCTTAGTTTTTAAAATAATGAAGGAAAACTGAAAAAAATTACTTTTGACCTCCTCCCTCCTCCACTTCCGGACTCTCTATTATCGGGGACTTTTGAACACATACTAAAGGGACTGTCCCCAACAATGCAAAATTCCAAAACAATACGATTTATTTTTTCTATTTTCCATTCGTAGCATGAACAAATGTCAATTTTTACAATAGTTAAACATATAATGAAAGTGTGTATAAGTGATAATTAGATTTTCTATTCTGGAAATAATTGCTCTTGTCGTGAAGTCTCGCTCCCCATTTTACGACACTTGTATCTACAGATGAGGGACTAATTTGTCCGGCGCGTTAATAAAATACAAAACTCCCTGTGGGTTGGGTACTATTTGAACTATCATAGCGTTCCAGGATCGGTAGTAAAATAACGGTTATACGGGTAGGAGATGTATTCTAAACTGCACTTTCCGAAATTTAGGTGATATCGAAAAGCCAATAATACTTTGCTATAGATGTTGACACGCCCATGCCCTATTGACCTATAGTCACTTGAGGAGTCAAAGTAATTTGTATTATGTCCGAACCAGAATGATCGCAGAATGTAGCAGCATCGGTGGCGAAATGTCAAATTACAAAGCACGCATTTCCCTTACGCGACCTAGATTGAACGCAGCGGCAAAAGCAGATCTGCAGATTTTGTTGTTGCTGCTGCCCCTGCTGCTGATTTCTGCGTTCAGTCTGGTTCCGGCATTAGTAACAGTAGCTCACTCAACTACCTCATAAGTTTTAGTATTATAAATAGGTGTACATCTGGTCTTGATATCCATATCGGACTCGAATCTCATATAAAGCTTATGGGTATACCTAATGAAGCAGTTTAGAACTTGGAAAATTTGCCAAACTAAGCTCTCGGTGGTGCTCGCATAAGAAGACCACCGCTATTCTAAATGTAAGTTTAATCATTTTTAGACCAGTGGATTAGATCCGTATCAATTCCGTGCGAAAGTGTAGCTCGCCATGTTACTATGGAGTGTTAACACAATTCCTCATGTAACTATGCAAGTCGATGTAATATTCCCCTGGCTTCATGAAAAGCTGACTGAACACACAGATTCTTCCTAAAACTGGCATCGTTCAACCTCCTTTTGTGCGAGCAACATTTTTTGTTAATACAAATTCCAACCATAGTTAGCAATTTCATTCGTTATCGATATCAGTCCCCCCCCCCGCCATCACATAGTCTTTAGGTCAATAATAAAAACTGTAAAAGTTTATATGAGAGTTGAAGATGATTTATAGATGTTGCTCGCTTAACTACGACCCACACAAGCTCGCAATATACCCATACAATATGCCCTATTGCCTACGCTTGTGAAAAAGTGTGCTCCCGAAAAAATAACATCCTGTTTCACTCGTATTTATCCTTCCACCACTTTATGGAGGGGTGTTATTGTATATTTTCCCTAGTTTTCATGGAAAGGCTGCCGGGAGCTCATGTGAAGTTTATATGACATTTTGGATTTATAGTTTGTTATGTTTTCGGCTTAACTTTCTTCATTTGGTATTAGTGCTGGTATTGGATTGTTGATATTGGGATTTCTGATAGCTTTTATGCAACACAGTAAGCTTTTCGATTGAGTTGACATAAACAGTGAAAAAAAAACGTATTACAGATGTGTACATATATGTATGTATTTGTTTATAGGTTAGAAGGTTGAATGCTGTTAAACAGAAATTGTGGCAAGCAGGTTTGCGTTCCGAAATCTTCAATCAGTTAGCATATTTGGTTTTAAGTGATACTATTGTAAATAAATACTTCTAAAATGATACTTATCTATGAAATGAAAGACCTTATAAGGGGCAGGGTATATTATTTTTATCACGGCGAAAATATATAACAAAGACCTTTCCATAGTCCTCCGCGTGGGCGCCCCCTGGTAACGGCAGTGTATCAATTCGCTGACGGCCAATGTCTTAGCGATAAGACAGTTTGGAAAAGGCAGATAGCTGTAGCCTGAATGGCTGACAAACACCTAAGCGTCTCAGGTCTAGTAGGATGGAATGACTTGCGTAGTTGGACCTGCTACATAGTTGTGTGGGCTCCAGCACGTTTATTAAACCATCTGAAGCAGCTATCTCCGAGGCCATCCCCCGAATGGGGTTAAGCGACGTGCTGACAACTCGTCCTTGTAAAAACCACTCCACGTCAAGAAACCTGGAACAAAAGCCTCGGATTGGACGGATCAACAACGACGACCACGCAAACGAATAAAGGATTATTCTTTCGGATCCTGGAATGTACGCTCCCTGAACAAACCGGGGGCCGAGAAGGCCCTCCTTCAACAGGTCGAAAAGTACAAACTGAGCATAACTGCAGTCCAGGAAACAAATTGGCTTGGCAGCGAGATTAATGACAAGAAATCGCACACAATTTTCACAAGTGGCAAACCATCGGGCCGCAAGGAGTTTGGAGTAGCATTTATAGTGGACAATCACCTCAAACCGCATATTACTGACTTCAAACCCATAAATGAACGGCTGTGTGCGATTCGCATCAAGACTCGATTCTTCAATCTCTGGCTCATCAATGTGCATGCCCCCACTGAAGTTAAAGAAGACGCAGTAAAAGACGAGTTCTACGCCCGCCTTGAAACTCTCTTCGACTCACTTCCAACAAACGACGTCAAATTGCTGCTGGGAGACTTTAACGCGAAAGTCGGGAATGAAAGTTGGCATCGGGGGACCTCTGGAGGCCACAGCCTCCATGAAGAATGAAACGATAACGGCCAGCGACTTATCGACTTCGCCTGCAGCAGGAATCTAGTCGTAAGCTCTACGTGTTTCCCGCATCGACGCATTCACAAGCAGACCTGGAAGTCTCCAGACGCACATACCGTCAACCAAATTGACCACGTCCTCATTTGCAGGAGATGGGCGTCTAGTGTCATGGATGTCCGCTCCTATCGAGGAGCAAACTGCGACTCAGATCATCACTTGGTGAAGACGACCTACAGATGTAGAATCTCCTCAGTGCACCAGTCAAGAATCAGCCCTCCCAAAATCTTTGCGGTTGATAAGCTCTTGAGTGATGCTACAGCGGTGGCGTATACTACCGCCCTTGAGGAAAAACTATCACCTATGCTACACAACATCAGCAACACAGGCGTCCATGGGTTCTGGGAAGAACTCAAGGGTACCATCAAGGATGTCGCAGAGAAGGTCGTGGGATTTAAAGCCCGGCGAGCGCGAAATGACTGGTTCGACGAAGAATGCAAAAATTCACTTGACGCGAAAAACGAGGCCTACGGACAATGGATTCAACGAGGAACCAGAGCCAGAAGAGAAAAATATGACGAGCTACGGCGAATATCGAATAGAATAATTAGACGTAAGAAACGTAAATACTTTGACGAGCAGTTGCTGAACATAAACGAAAACTTAGCTAATAGGAACACCAGACAAGCGTACAAACTATTTTAGTAAATACAATTAAGAACGGCTACCAACCCAGGACTAGCCTTTGTAAGGACAAGGATGGAAACATCATCAGCGACACCGATGGTATTAACAAACGATGGGCCTCTTATTTTGAAGAGCTTCTAAACCGACCATCTAACATCCCCACACAGGAAGCTCTCGATGATATTGTTGTTCTAGGCCCACCCATTCAACACCCGACAGTAGAGGAAGTTGATCTCGCGTTGCGGTTACTAAAACGAAATAAAGCGCCGGGCGCTGACGAGATCCCAGCTGAACTGCTAAGATTCGGTGGAACGAGTCTATTTGATGCCATACATCAATTACTCCTGCGAGTATGGGAGAACGAGGAGATCCCAGACGATTGGCGCAGAAGCATCATCTGTCCAATCCATAAAAAGGGAGATAAATTGCGGTGTGAGAATTACAGGCGCATCTCACTAGTTTGTACGTCCTATAAAATGTTGACGAAAATTCTGGAAAATAGAATAAAACCGTACGCAGAACGAGTCATTGGCGAATATCAAAGCGGTTTCAGACCTGGTCGCTCCACAACCGATCAGCTCTTCTCAGTCAAACTGATACTCCAGAGGTGCTGGGAATACAACGTAAACGTATACCAAATCTTTGTCGACTTCAAGCAGGCATACGACAGTATCGATCGTGGAGTACTGTACAACATCATGCTGCAATTTGGTATACCAGCAAAATAAATGCGACTGACAAATATGACGATGACCAACTCCGTCTCACAAGTCAGGATCCAGAATAGACTTACTGATCTATTTGAAACACGCACTGGTTTGAAACAGGGCGATGGACTGGCACCGACGCTCTTCAACCTAGCACTGGAATACGTTATTCGGGCCATGAATATGGACAACAGCAAGACGCTACTCATCAAGTCGACACAATTAGCAGCGTACGCCGACGACATCAACATCATGTCCCGAAGATTGGCTGACGCAGAAGAACTTCTGCATACGCTCGATACCGCTGCAAAGGAAGTTGGATTACGTATTAACGAGGGTAAAACTAAAATAATGATGCAATCGGTGACAAGGACACCTGCACAACCGAGCATCAACGTGGGGGACCTCAACATCGAGTTCGTGAACAACTTCATTTACCTGGGTTGCAACCTGTCAAGGGACGCCAACGAAACTGACGAAATCAAGCGACGGATACAATTAGCTAATAAGACTTTTTTCTCGGTTCTCCCCATAATGAAATCGAAACATGTGCACAGAAACACGAAGCTCCGCGTGTACAAAACCATTATACGACCAGTGCTATGCTATGGCTGCGAAGCATGGACCCTAACTCAAGCCTCCGAAAACATGCTAGACACTTTCGAACGTAAGGTTCTACGGCGAATTTTCGGGGCTGTTTGCGATCGAGATGGATGGCGCATCCGGTACAACCATGAGTTGTATGAAATGTACGATGAGCTGCAAGTCTCGAAAATCGTCAAACTACAACGACTTCAATGGGCAGGGCATGTACAAAGAATGGACGATGATCGCATGCCTAAGAGAGTAATGAATGCAGAACGAGTCGACGGAGCGAGACTGCGAGGACGACCGAGATCTCGTTGGGAGAGCTCAGAAGGTGTGGACGCCGCGCAGCTGCTGGGCTCCCAAAATTGGAGGACGCGGTCACGTGACCGAGATAATTGGAGGACAATGATCCAGGCGGCCAAGGCCCGACGCCGGGCTGTCGCGCCACGATGATGAAAATATATAACACCTTAAAGGAGGCTCCAAAGTTATGGCAATATATGCATATATATAAATTATATACATATATATAAATTATCAGCGTCAGCTCCTGGTTCGATTAAGCCATGTCTCTCTGGCTGTCTGCTTGTTCGCATGACAACTTTCGATAGAATGTAGCTAGAAGCTTGAAATTCATCAAATGCTCGTAGTAGTGATGTGTAAAACAGTAACGAGTCGTTTTTTTTGAACGACTCAACAGAATGAGCGAAAGATTTTGCACAACGACATAACTTCCGAGTCGTTCAATTTAGGAATGACACACTGTAAAATGAATACTCAAACCCCGCATAAATACTACGCAACGCATAGAAAATCCATTCGCATTCGATATAACTGAAACTAAAACCACCATTATCTATCTACCAAACCAATCCCATCTAAACCCATTCATAATCATCTCTATGCTGTATGCAATGCTCCCATTTTGTATACTTCCAAATATACACACAACAATCCATGCTGATGCTGACTGCCAGGAAATCAAAAATCATTTGCTTACGTCGCACCGCACGTCCAAGTTTCCCCAAATACATAAAACAAGCCCAACATTTTAAAACAAAAGTAATCATCTTGTATCAAGTTCAACTTTAGATGAAAACGATACCAAACCAATAACCAGACAATTTCCTCTGTATACTGTGGCACGAAATGAGTTATTCGCAATGTGAGTTTTGAGTTTTTAACACAAACAGCACACTTCTATATTTCACTTACTCTGTGATGTGAGACATGCTGGGCTGTGGTGATAACACAAACATTGATTATTTGTGGAATTCAGTTAGACTCGAATTCAGATGTTTCACTGACGAAGCGCATACTCCAAGCGTTGAGCTTTAAGAACAGAGTGGAATGATTCGACTGACTCCGAGTATAGGGTCAAAAAAGAGAAAAAAAACTGGGATCGCCCACCTCAGGCTGTTAACCCCGTTTTCATGGGAAATAGTGGTCCGATCTGGCTGGCTCGAACTAAGGGGCTTTCGGGGTCGCTGACTCCGAATCTGGGGTGAAAAAAGGCAAAAAAAAATTGGGGGGCGTCCATCCAAGATTGGCAAGCTCGTTTTCATGGGAAATAGTGGTCTGATCTGGCTAGATCGAAGTAAAGGGCATTGGTGGTCGCTGACTCAGATCTGGGGTCAAAAAAGTCAAAAAAATTTGGGTTGTCCATCCCAGATTGACAATCCCGTTTTCATGGCTGGTTTTCATTCGATGTGGCTGGCTCGAACTAAATGGCATTGGGGGTCATTGACCTCCTCACTTGTCGGTACGGTAGCAATGCGGGATCGGTATGCTTGGTATACGCGGTACCGAAAGCTTACCGAGCGCCTTTATTTCAATGAGTGTTTCCTGATTGGCTCGGTATTTGCGGATGCGGGGAGGGATCGTTTCGTTTTACCGCATCCCGGATTGGCAGAGATAACGTCGCGTAAAAAATTTGAAAAATAGCATAAATGACGATGACGAGGGCGATACTGAACAACGAATGGTGCGGAAATGACGTACTGTCCCGCACCGCTGCCATACCGGCTAGTGAGAAAAGGCCCTAAGAGTCTCATAAGGTCCTTGCAGTACTTTAGAAGGGTTAAATTATAGGAGTATGATTCTCAAAGGCAATCCGAGGTTACTCTCATAAGTCTCTATTAGCGTCTTACAAAGTGGTTAGTTGGGCAGTGAGGTCATATATTGTAGAATATGCATATAGGAAAAGGAGTAACTATCTCTATCTATTGTTAATCTGACACTCGTAATTAGTTACGGCTCGAAATTAAGTTGAAATCGTAGAAATTCTCCAATTCATACTTCCCATGTGATCAATCACCATAAATTTCGTCTGATAACATGTGATGTGAAACTGGAAACTGTCCAAACTCATTACCACCTCATTCAACTTTTCCGGAAGACACGTTTCCCATCACCCCCATATAAATACACATGGACAACTTAATTATCAGGATTCACATGACACACAAAGCCGTCAGGAAATGTATTTTACGTAGACTGAGAACTCAGCCACCTTTCACACCGATTCACAAACTTCCCTATTCCAATTGTCAGAATCGAGAACCCCTCATGTGTAAATCGATACTACAACGATCGTATTGATTTACTACATTTCCAGATCCGGTTTAAAATTTAAAAAAATTTCTGAATTAAAAACGTGTCATCGAACCAGGACTACATAATCAGAAGCCCCTGCACATCATGCATCCATTGAATCACTTATCCGCGGCACATTGCACCGTGTGCGTCAATAGCCGTAAGGCACTTTTAAGGATTCCTTGGCATGCGCTAAGCCCGAATTTGTTTCGTTCTGAAACCATGGTCTCTAAAAAGAACAGCTGCATATATTACAGTTTATAATCTGTAGCCGGCAGCAGTATTAAAATGAAAAGTAGTTGAACACGTAACAACAACAGAAAAAACGGAAGATGAAAAACATTGGGACAGGACATTAAAAATATATAGTTCATTTCAGGTTATTAAGGTGCCGACTGATCGGAATCCCTTTTTTGAGTTATTAATTTTTCAGGGGAATGAAAACAAAAAGAATGCGGTATGTGACCCGAGGGATCGATGCGATGCTTCATCCCGGTGAAAGTAGGCACCCCTCTCGGTTGAGTATTTTTTGACGAAGCAAGGAAGGGAAAATCGTCCCTATATGAATAGCAATGGTCCCTTAGGGTGTGAAGGTTTTGAAATTTAATTTTCAAAGACAAGTTTTGTCGCAATTGCTTATTATTCAACAAGTAGTTTAGAAATTAGAATTATAAAAATTTTGAGAAAAGAAAGAAAATCGACAGAATTATTTTATTACAAACACTAGATAAACCTGAATATTACTAAAAATACAATAGACATATGTACATATAGTCCAGTACCCGCGTGCCAATTAAGGCTCGACTTAAGAAAAAAATTACAGACACTTTTTTTTCAATTTTGATTTATGTATTTTGGGAATATGAATCCGAATTTCAACCGGAAAAATTTCGAAAGAGCCGCTGGAACTGCTTTCTTTCTTGCTTATAACTTCGAAAATACTAAGCTTTGAAGAAGATGTAACAATAACAAAACTTAACTACATCGAAACGTTAACGTGCTAGAAGGCGTTCAAGTTTGACGAAAATTTCTAAATCGTTCAAAACGTAAGTTTTGCGTTATAATTCGAGATCCAATGTTATAAAACTTAAAAAATAATGATTTTCAATTTTTCATTGAATCTATTTTTTATTCCATAGAGTTGATTTTTGAAAACCATAGTCAAGGAGCAATCAGAATATTCTTACCAAATTTTAACCCTTAAGATCTCCCGGGACCCGAGCAACAGAAGGTAGAAAAATTATTGTTACGCGTAAACAGAGATTCTTGGTCGCTATCCGTTTTTCCTTCCTTGGCGGTCCCTTGATAAGTGTTGGCTAGGTCTGCAAAAAAAAAATCTAAAATACCTTGCCGATACTTGACTCTTACTAGCGGAATCAAAATATCTTTTGCGGTTCTCCGATGCATTCGCATTTTCGCCCTGATTGAGGCGATACTCATATTTCCCAGACATAAATTCATGTTAAGGAAGGTCCTTTTTCTGACCAGAGGGTTAGAAATACTTGCAAAATGTTAACAAAGCCTGCACTCCAGTGCACTGGGCTCATCGCCATGATCCGCGAGATACCCATTTGTACCAGCAACGTACAGCTCATGGTTGTACCGGATCGCCATCCATTTAAGTTGCAAATTGCCCTGAAAATTCACCGAAGAACTGTACGTTTAAATGTGTTTATCATGTTTTCGGAGGCTTGAGTAAGGGCCCAGGTTTCACAGCCATAGCATAGCACAGGCAATAATATGGTTTTCTACATGCGAAGCTTAGTATTTCAGTGCACGTGCTTCGATTTCATAATTGGGAGGACCGAGAAGAATGTCTTATTTGCTAGCTGAATCCGTCGCTTGATTTCACCAGTTTCATTGGCGTTATTTGACAGATTACTAGCCAGGTAAATGAAGTCGTTTACGAATTCGATAATGAGATCCCCGACGTTGGTGCTCGGTTGTTCTAGACTCCTTTTTCTTGATTGCATCACTACTTTTGTTTTGTCCTAATTAATTTATAGTCCAACTTCTTTTGCAGGCGTGTCAGAATTACTTAGAAGTTCTTCTACGTCGGGCAGGTTTCAAGAGATGATGTTGATGTCGTCAGCGTACGCTTTCAGCTGCGTTGACTTGAAGAGCAGTGTACCGTTGTGGTCCGCATGCATTACCCTAATGGCATGTTCAAGTGCCAGGTTGAAGAACGTCGGAGCCGGTTCATCACCTTGCTTCAGCACAGTGCGTGTTTCAAAGAAATCAGTCAGCCTGTTTTGGGTCCTGACCTTTGGGACGTAGTTGGTTATCGTCGTCTTATGTCGTATGCTTGCTTAAAATCAACAAAGATTTGGTACATGTCAATGTTGTATTCCCAACACTTTACCAGTATTTGCTTGATTGTGCAAAGCTGATCGGTTTATATCGGACAGGTCTGAAACCCCTTTGATATTGAATAGACCCGTTCCACCAGGTTTTAGCTATTCAGCTGGAATCTAGTTTGCACCCGGCGCACAATGGATCGAGCTAGTACATGGCTTCGGATATCGTCAAAAATAAAATTTAGAATTTCATTAAATGTTTTTTTTCTGTTTATTCGTTAAATTGTCCTCTTTCGAAAAGAGGCTTCACTCGACAAAAAAATGTACGAAATGTATCTTTATAGAGCATTTTTTAGCTTCGTAGTTTTTTTAAATAAAAAATTAATTTATGGATATTTTATCTTCTAGGAGGATTTTTACTTAAAATGTGATACACACTAGTGCGCAATGCAATGTTATTGCAAGTAATGCCATATTCACATACGCAACAGAAATCTAGATAGATTTGTAAATCCCAAAACCTGTTCACATAGCACCACCACCAGATTTCTTCAGCTGTGAAGTATAGTTTCAGCCGCTCCATTTCCGCTTGCAATTCTTTGTAGATGTGGGAATTTTTTCGTGCGCCTCTAAGATCCATTTTTTCTTCCCACAATGATACTATCGAGCTTTCCGCATGATCCGACCACTTAACATTCTTTTCTTTTCTTTTTTGCGTCATGCTTAATAGCACATAGCACATAAACAAACGACTAAACGTCAAATTATGGTAGTCTTCTTCTTATTTATAATGAGAAGTCGTAACGCAAAGTGTGGTGAATATAAAATTAGGGTGTAAACTGAAAATCATAGATTTGAGACGGGATTTATTAAAAATCAAGCACCAAATCTAGATTTATAAATCTTGAAAATGTATGAAAAATCTAGTGGATTTATTGATAGATTTGGTAAAATCCCAAGATTTGGCAAATCTAGTGCCTGTCTGAATATGGCATAAAGTGCAAAAAGAGAAAAATCGCTCTTTAAGAGGGGAGCCTTAACTTTCGATATGGTAAAAGTTTCGCAAAATCCCGGGCTGAAAGTTGCAAAGCCGAAAAGGCAAAACTGTCTACTTTTTGGTGATCGCTTCACTTTTTTTACTCAATGAATGACGGGCCCTAATTAAAATTTAATAAACTTACGTATTGTATATAGTATCTTGTGATTAATGAGCTGTCTTACTATAATTTAAATTTGGTGGCGAGTGATCCGTAATATCATTTTATTATCAAGTGGCTAAACGAAATGAAGTTATTTAAGGGGTGTGTCTGCGACGACTTTATTTTGTGTACTTTAACTCCCAATTTCGTTCTACTCCCACAAAATCCCGGATTGAAAAGTACAGACACAAAAATTTATAGCAGTCCAATTTGAATTTTTGAATTGACTTTTTATGGCTATTTGCGTCCTTGGAAATTATTTGGATATTTGTGATCAATTAATAAAAAACTTTGATACAATTGAAAGATAATGTAAATATTGAGGCTAATGAGCCTTACTAATTTTAATTTTCTTGTTGCAGGCTCGTAATACAATATTGTTTTATTTCCAGTTATTTGCTTTAAGAACAAATTTCTTAACGGGTGTGTTTGTGACGATTCCGCTTGTAAATTTTACTTTCTGATTCCGCAGTACTTATTTTACAAGAAGGAATTCAAAGGTAGACAGCGAAATCTCCAGAGGTAAGAGCAATATGCGTTAAAAGTAGCAATCCAAAATAAATTTCCAACGGAAATAGGATTGATAGTAGATCCAGTAAGACAAATTAAGGGTACATCGAATGATGGAAAATCTGCCCGCAGATTTTTATCAAACCCCAAAATATGATTCGAAATCACTGGCATCAACGAGTGTTTGATTAGAGTTCAAGTTATCTCATCGGAAACCAAAATTCATCCAGAAAAGTTTGGATCCCATGCAAAGAAACTGCCCAGCTTTTTGTGTCCTCCCATGGTATAGGGTTATCCATTTTCTCTTTCGGAAAGTAAACTTAAATTAAACACAGTAAATATTTGAATTTCGATGGAATTTTTATTTCATAATAAAGTTTGGATTATGCCATTATACGTGGAATACAATATCTGTCAAATGTCCCCCACGAGACCGCTTGCAGGACTCGATCCTTTTGAGGTAATTTTCGATTACCTTTTCACACATTTCGGGCAATAACTCGACGGATTTCGTCCTTCAATTGACCAATCGTCGTGGAATTGTTCGCATAAGCACGGTCCTTCGCATAGCCCCACAAAAAGAAATCTAACGGCGTTAAATCGCAAGACCTCGCTGGCCAAGCCACATCGCCGAATCTCGAAATTACGCGTCCTGGGAATTTCTCGCGCAATAAAGCCAAATTTTGTCGCGTGGTGCGGCAAGTGGCCCCGTCTTGTTGAAACCACATATTGTCGAGATCCATATCTTCAATTTCCGACCAAAAAAAGTCATGAATCATGGCGCCATAGCGCTGGCCATTGACTGTAACGGCGGCTCCTTCATCGTTTTCGAAGAAAAACGGCCCAATGACGCTGCCGGCCCACAATGCACACCAAACAGTCACTTTTTGCGAGTACAACAGTTTCTCAGCGGTCACTTGCGGTTGCTCACTGCCCCAGATGCGACAATTTTGTTTGTTTACATAGCCGCCGAGAGCAAAATGGGCCTCATCGCTAAAGAAGATTTTATTCGAAAAATCGGCATCGGTGGCCTACTGTTCGAGGACCCAATCTGAGTACTCACGACGCAATCTGTGATCAGTCGGCTTTAATTCTTGCGTGAGCTGGACTTTATAAGGATGGAGATGAAGGTCCAAATGCAAAATGCGCCACAATGTGCCGTAAGATAGGCCTAAATGCTGGGATCGGCGCGGAATCGACAAATTCGGGTCTTCGGCCACACTTTCACTCACAGCGGCGATATTTTCGGTCGAACGAGCAAAACGATGATGCACAGGTGTAGAAATGTCTGTCACTGCACTTCCGAAAAGTAGTTATGCTATTGAAACGTCAACAAGGCATAGAAATGCTAGAGATGTTGACGCGCCCATGCCCCTAGAGGGGTCAAGGCAATTAGAGAGAGAGAACTAACGAAGATATATCGCATGCATTGCTTAAATCATCAGATCCCTTTATTTCAAGTATTAAGCCAAAGAGGACAGAAAATTTAAAGCAACAACTTTTGCCCGAAGCTCTTGAACTCTTCATTAGAGCCAGTGATACCGAGATGGAAGGGGAGCAGACGGAACCATGTTCCACTTAATTAAATAAACAATAGACCCAATAAATTATTGTATAAAAAATTCAATTGTATTTACAATAAATAATATTTATTTTTTTTTGTTTACTATTTTATTATTTGTGTTTCCCTCTTAGCTCTAGTTGGCGTTGGAAACATTGTCTGTAAGCTTCGATCTTTGCGTCAAAAGATCTCTGCGGCCTCCTTGATAGGGATTTTTAGTTCTTCCCAGCTCCCGTGTACACCTACCTATGTTGCCGATGTTGTGTACCTTAGGTGGCAGTTTTTCTTCAAGGGCGGCTGTTTATTCCTGCGCCGTAGCATCGTTCAAGAGTTTGTCAACCGCAAATATTTTGAGACTGCTGATTCTTGATTGGTTTACAGAAGAGATACTACACCTATAAGTTGTCTTTACCAAGTGATGGTCGGAATCGAAATTTGCTCCTCGGCATCCATCCATTAGACTTGAAGCCCATCTTTTGCATATAAGGACTTGTTCAATATGGTTGACGGTGCGTGTATATGAAGATTTCCAGGTTTCTTTGTGAATGCATCGGTGCGGAAAGCATATTGAGCTTATGACCACGTTCCTACCATTTACCACCAGCAGAACCAAAATACAACAGGGTGCCATATAAAACAACCCAACGGGGCTGTGTGCTAAATGCTTTGAAGAAGTTTTTTTTAGCCCTATTTTTTTTTACTGCACGGATCAGAGAAAATGATAGCCTATGCACACCGTCGGGATAAAGTCAATCCGCGAGAAAAAAAAGACAGATCTCAAGACGCTCTCTACGAGACTGTAGCCCTGTTAAAGGATAACAAGAATATCGAGAAAAAGAAAAAAAGTTAAAAGTTGCAACTTTCTGTCATATCACTGATGTTTTTCATCATATCGGGTTAAAATTTGCTGCACTTCCTTAGACAACCCTTGAAACCCTCGATCTTATCAAATTTGAAACCCTGCAACCACACGGGGCTCAAGCTACCGAAGTCCGAAAACATGAACTTGTTGTGCCGCATAAACATATTCTTAGCCGCTTTTCTCTTTCTCGATTTCTTCGTTTTTCTTTGGCGGGCGGGACGCTCCTGCATCCCTAAATAATTGTCAGTCATCAAATGAGCCGCCCCAACCATTTTTATTTGGCCATGTGGACCTTAAGGCTGGGTACTTGAAAATCATAGAAGGTCCAGGAGCATACAAAGGTGCGACCGGTAGCGCAGTGTGTTCCGGCATTAGTCTCATGTTTGACTACCGGCGTTTTGGGTTCGAGTCCCGTCCACGATGACGTTCGTGGCCATGTATGTGCAGGAGGTGTATGCTGGCAACTTCATTCTCCGAAACCAGTTTATGCCGACGAAATGTCAACTGGGTCACATGGAATAGTTGACGCGCTATGCCCCACAAGGGGTTATTGCAATTAAGAGAGGAGCATACAAAAATGAACTGCGTTCTACGTCAAATGTAGTCATACCATACCAATTGATATGACTACATTTGACACAGAACGCAGTCCGTTTCCGTATGCTCCTGGACCTTCTATGATTTTCAAGTACTTAGCCTTACGGTCCACATATAACTTATTTCAGCATTTTTAAAACACAGACTTCGAACGTTACATTCATCGTCACCTATGCGTATGATTCCCTTACTACCCTTCTACATTTATAAACAGTAATCAGTTTTTTGCAACCCTTCCATATTCACATTTCCTGATATTTTCTCGATTAATTCCTGTACACATGAGGAACACATCATATTTAAAATGATTTTGCTCGATCGGGAACATTAAAAATCCTTAGGGACATTCTCAGCGAGACAACCTGAAGGATCTTGCTCCTCTGTGTGATAAATATGAGTGAATTATTACCGTCAGTAGCAAATTCACCAAACACTCCGTTCACTGGGGTGCCGCCTTATCAGTCTGTTGCATTTGGCAAACGTGTTAAATGCAGACTTGGAACATTATCTACGGAACGCACATTATAGATTGCAAAGGAAATTACCCGAAATAAAAAATGTATATATAATTTCTCTCCTGCATCACCCAGTAATTTCGATAAAAGAAGGGACGATGCCATGAACCCAACGTTTCCCAACTGGAAACCGTAAATAATGGTATTTATGAGTCCCGAAGGACTGTATGCAATTCGGACCATACCTTTTTGATTCGTTTCGCTTTTTTGCGATGAAATTATTGTCGTTGACCTTCCAGTTAGCCGAGCTGATGTGCATAATTTCATCCTTGTAAATTATGCATAAATGCAGGAGAGAGAGATCTCTTAATTGCTGCAACTATCGTTTCATTTTCGGTGCAATATTCGTGCATGAATAGACGGACACCATATAGTGGAGTATGATTTATAATGAAAGGGAAAGTGCGGATGCTTCCTGCTGATTCATGCGGTGCATTATTACACATGTGTATATGAGTAAATTAGGTGAAATCCAACCTAGAAAGGGTAAATGGAAATTCCATTTGGAGTCGTAAGAGCTGTAAAATTTATGCTAATGGATAACACGCCAGCAGATAATTTTAATACCAGCTGTTGAAACTTGTTTCGACAATGAATGATGCAAACGAACGTGAAATGGATGCTGTAAACAGAGTCCAGGGAAAGTTTTTATGTTACAATACATTGAAAGGACAGCTTTCTGATGAGTAATTGCATTTGGACCGACCCTCTCAATTAATGGACATGTTTTGAAGGATGCATTGCACTGCTTCTTCGGATCCCGTTGGGACTAAGAAAGTCAGAAATGTGGCTCGCTTCTCTCGCTCTACACGCTACAGCAGTAAAACCACTATTAGTCAAGACGAGAACCACGACGCGTCGCATCCCCGGGTGAAATACGAGTAAGAACACACCAAATAATCAATTAGACTGGATTTTATTGTTAAGTTAATCAAAATCAATGCAAATAAATACAACAGTCCTCCACTTTGAAGTAATTTTCTGAAAATCCTTCAAGCAACAGATCTGTTAGTTGTTTACCTGTAGAATCATTTATGTCTAAAAACCGTACAAAGTGTTCTCTGACATGGCCGATCCTTTCATTGAACTCCACAGATGTCACCCTGAATGACATTTGTTCTGAATGGATCAAACCTCTAGTGTAATCCAATAATACCAATATAAAGTAATGACGAGATGTGAACTTTTTGAAAGATATTTCTGAATATGTTATCGCCTAAGAGACTCATGAGCTGATTCTGTATCCTTTTTCCACAATAATGATCAGTAATTTCACTTCCGGAAACGCGGCGCAGGTGTTCACGCAAGACGTGATCAAATTTTTCAAGCACTTTTGCAAAACCCAAAAGTTTCCATTGTTTTTGTGAGCAGCGATTGTCAGACAAGCCTCAAAAAGCCATGTTTAGGCCGAAATACATGGAGAAATGGACGGACGGATGGGTATTATCACGGGGTTAGGAGCAGGCGTACATAAATTTCAATTGACCTCATTCGTTCTTAATTTCAGTCAACTGCAATTAATTGTTTCCACTTGCACCGCGCACGAAACAAAATTCTCGAAAAGTTAATTACGTTTGTAGACGTTGCGAAGTATGCTACTTCCTCAAGAGGCAAAAAGCTCAGAGCTTCGAGCTTGTATTTACCACCCAATGGTGAGAAACTCACTGTTGCTCATGGGGAAACTGATTTACGGTGATCATCGTCGTACATATCCAGAATAATTTACGCATACATCGTGTTCGTCGACTTTTCGAGGAGAACGATGAAATTTGTACGATTTTGCTTACAAGCAGTAGCTGTTGTGGAATTTGCGTAATTTGAGAAAAGTTCATACGTTGTGTGCAAAATTGACTGCGAATGAGAATAATTGATCAAAAATATGATCAATCGAAAATTGCCGTTCGAGCACGTCCGTCCACGTCTACTTGTATTTCGACCTTTATCATCAAAATCATCGCAGCGCGACAGCCCGACAACAAACCTTGGCCACCTAGATCATTGTCCTCCAATTATCTCGGTCATGTGACCGCGTCCTTTAGTTTTGGAAGCCCAGAGGCTGCTCCGCGTCCGCATATACTGAAATTTCCCAACGAACACTCGGTCGTTTTCGCAGTCTCGCTCCGTCGACTCAATATACTACTTTGCCTTAACCCCTAGCGGGGCATAGCGCGTCAACTACTCCTGTGCGCCATCGTACTCTGTTCTGGGCAATGGGACGCGGCTCACCAAAACACTTACCCAGCGCGCTACAATCTTTTGCCACAGATCGACGCCATGTAATTTTAGGACCCCCTCTTGGTCGGCCTTGGTTGGAAATGGGGTTCCATTTCATGGCATGCAAAGCAATGCAGTTATCACTCTTCCGCAATGTGTGATCTATCCACTGCCATTTTCGACTGCGTATCAATTCGTCGATTGGCATCTGACTCGTGCGCCGACTTAGCTCTTCATTGGATATTGTTTCGGGCCAGAATATTCTTAAAATTCGACGAAGACATGAGTTGACGGAAACTTGCAGCTTTCTGGTAACTCTTACGAAAACTTTCCATTTACTGCTCCCATACAAAAGCACTGACAGTACCAGGGAGCGAAACAGGCCCAGCTTGGTCTTGTAGCTCATATAACTGCTCTGCCAGATTTTGGATAGCATGCCGTGCGCATTTAGCCTGGTTGATACGACGAGCGATGTCATGCCCCGTACCACCATTTTCGGCAACAATGCTACCCAGGTAGACGAAGTTGTCCACCTTCTCCACAGGCTGCCCATTGATATTGATGGCAATAGGTGTCGAATTTCTTTTTCGCAACGGCGGGCTAAGAACCTTGGTCTTGTTGGTATTAATCTTTAGCCCAACCTTGCTTGCCTCGCTCTCCAGATCTAACGCCATTGCGGACAGATCCATGATTTTGTGGGAGAGTAGGCATATGTCGTCAGCGTAGTCAATATGTTGTAGATAAGATGTCAAAGTCCATTGAATTCCTCTGTCGAGTCCGGATAGGGCTGCATGCAACACATCGCCGATCACAATGAGGAATAGGATCGGTGAGAGGATGCACCCCTGCCGAACTCCACTGCGAATCTCAAAGTCCCCCGACACCTTACCTTTATGCAGAACGCGACATTTCGCGCCGTCATAGGTTGCCTTAATAATAGCCACAAGCTTCTCAGGGATGCCTCTCCTGCGCAAGGCCGCCCATATAGAATCCCGGTTCACACTATCGAAAGCCTTTTCGAAATCGATGAAAAGCAAGTGAAGCGGAGAATCGTATTCAGCGCATTGCTCGATGATGATTCGCAAGGTGTTAATGTGATCGACACAGGAGAATCCGGATCGAAAGCCAGCCTGCTCTTCATCAATTGTGCTATCTAAGTGGGCCTTTAGTCTTTCCAGGACGATTTTAGCTATTATCTTGGCAACGGCAGGAAGCACACAAATGGCTCTCCAATTATTACAGTCTGTGAGGCTACCCTTCTTTGGAAGTTTAATGATCAAACCTTCCTTCCACTCAGTGGGAAAGGTCTCTGTATTCCACGCTTTATCAACAAGTGGGTGCAGCAAATCGGCAGTTACGCTTGGCGCTGCTTGATAAAGTTCGGCAGGGATGCCGTCAAGTCCGGCGGCCTTTCCTCGTTTTAGTGCAATAATTGCAGTGACTATTTCCTCTTTTGTCGGGGCAGTGGACCGTATACGCACATTTTGATGGTTAGCTAAATTATCTATATGAGGGGGAACTTCACCAGAGGTTACACGGTTCAAGACCGCGGCGAAGTGTTCTTTCCACCGCCTCATTTGATCTTCTTCCAAGATAAGTAGCTTTCCATCACTATCTTTCACCAGATGTTGGCAGGAGTTACGACCACCTGTAAACTCCTTGATGACACCGTATACGGCGTTTAAGTTGTTACTTCTAGCGGCTTCTTCTGCTGACGCTAAAAGAGAATTGGCATAAACTCTTTTATCGCGTCGCACACTACGCTGAACTTCTCGAGCTTTCTGACGGTAAAGGAGTTCGATGCTGCTTCGATTGTCGTCTGCTGCTGCAGCCAAACGAACTTTCAGCTCCTTTCTTTCAACAATCCGCTGCCATGAAGCGTCGGACATCCAGGGCTTATTCCGGCAATCCGGGTTTGGGCCAAGGATGGTATTTGCGCTATCAATGTACGCATTTTTTATGGCATCCCAGTTTTCGTTTATGTCACTATCTGGGTGACTAGTTATCTCAGCCGCTTTTTGCGCAAGATGGTCATTATATTGTTGTAAGACAGCTGGATTTTTTAGTCGAGCGGTGTTGAATTTGCGGGGCCTGGATGTTTCGTTTCTGAGGCGGCGCACGGCTGCAATACGCAATCGAACATTAGCGATCATAAGATAATGGTCTCTTCCCATCCCAATATCGGCACCCTTCTTGTTTCGCACGTCCAGGAGGCAACTCTTGAATCTTTTACTAATGGCAAAATGGTCGATCTGATTTTGTGTTCTGCGCCGATCAACAGAGGACCAACTGATTTTGTGGTGGTCCTTATGCTCAAACATAGAACCACCGATGAAGAGACTGTGAAAGTTGCAGAACTCTACAAATCTTTCACCGTTGTCATTACGATCACCAAGACCGTGTCTCCCCATCACATGTCTGAGCCCATAATTATCAGCGCCAACTTTCGCATTCAAATCACCCATAACCATTATAATGTCACCTTTAGGTGTTCTGCTCTGAACGGCGTTTAGTTCTTCGTAGAAGGAGTCTTTTGCCAAGACATTGTCGGGTTCAGTAGGGGCATAACATTGTATTATTGAGATGTTCCTCATTTTGGTTCGGAACCTGGCGGTCAAGACCCTGTCAGAGACCGGTTCCCAGGATAAGAGACAGTTTCGCGCGGCTCTGGTTAAAAGGAGCCCCACTCCTGACTCACGACGACTACCGGTAGCTTTACCGGAGTACAACATTACAGTGCTGCCCGTTGGAGAGATGAATTCTCCGCTGTTCCACCATCTTATCTCACTAACTCCTAAGATATTTAATTTGTACCTCAGAAATTCACTCTCTAATTGAAGAAATCGTGAGTTCTGGGGACCTTCTGATCCATTGTCCAGGAGAGTACGCACATTCCAGAATCCAATCTTTGTCATTGTACGATAGCCAAAAGTCGTAACCGTTGAGTCAGTCCTTATCCAAGGCATAGTTGACGTTTCGTTAGCATATAAAGATTTCGGATAGTGCAAGTTGCTGGCATACACACCCTGTCCTTTGATTGTCGGTTTTAACGACAGGCCCTCAAAGGGAAAGGCCGTGGTATTTTTTTTCACACCCCACAACACGCCTATTGAAGTCGTTGTATATAGTTTGACGATTTTCGAAACTTCCAGCTCATCGTACAGAGCATACAACTCATCCATCTCGATCGCAAACAGCCCCGAAAATTCACCGCAGAACCTTATGTTCAAATGTGTCTAGCATTTTTCTGGAGGCTTGCGTTAGGTTCTATGCTTCGCAGCCATAGCATAGCACTAGTTGTATGATGGTTTCGTACACGCAGAGCTTCGTGTTTCTGAGCACATGCTTCGATTTCATTATGGGGAGAACCAAGAAAAAAGTCTTATTAGCTAACTGTATCCGTCGCTTGGTTTCGTCGGTTTCATTGACGCCGATTGGCAAGTTGCAACCCAGGTATACGAAGTCGTTCATGAGCTCGATGTTGAAGTCCCCACATTGATGCTCGATTGTGCAGGTGTCCTTGTCGTCGATTGCATCATTATTTTAGATAAGTCTTTTTGACATGGATATGTTTTATAGCTGGGGGTCATCCTAAAAATCTGTCCGTCACACGAAATGTCTGTTTTTCTACTCGGGGGTCAGAAGAGGAAACAAGCCCATTGAATATTTTTCCGATTTATATGAATGTAGTGGCCGATCCTCAGTCAATCCGAGTCAGTCATCAAAGGGAACTCACGAAAATCGAAAAACATCGCGTCATGAACTGACTAAACAACCAGGCACCCATAACGCAAGTCAACATCATTCAACTGCCATCCCCTCGTGATTCAAATCTGCTCACAACACCAGCCACATCCAGACAACCTGTCTCCCTCACTCGTGCACAGCGCTATGGCTCCTCCTTCACAGCAATCTTTTTGTTTTCATCAATTAGTCACTAACCTGACTCAGTAAGAAAATCGTTGGGGTAGGTCGGGAAATAGCTTCAACCTCACACACACACACACATACACACACACTCGTATGCAGGCAATGATGAGACGGTTGAGTCGAAGAAGTTCAATGGATGGGCGTTGCTTCGTCATCGGCGACAGTGCGAAAGAGATGCTTGCTCCACGGACCTTGGACTACACTTCCGCGGCGGATCCACCCCTTTCTTGTGATGGCCAATCCCATCCAGCCGACTGAAATCGGTGTCACCAAGGTCACCAACGGGTTTTTCCCGTGGATGTAAGGAACTTACGACCGTACTTGTATCGCGCATACCGCGGACTATCACGATCGATGATATATCAACTAACAGTGCACAATTCTGATTTAGTGAGGAGAATAGTGCAGATGATGCAGTTTGTGCAGCGCGGATAACGTAAACGTTAATGCAATAAAATTGTGTTGTCGCGCTTACCGTCTTTAGACTTAGACGAGTACTATCTAAGTATCTAATAGTAAGTGTGTTTAGCTAGACCGCGGCTTGATGCGATCGATCGCGGATTCACGTACTAACGAAGCACAGGCGCATATAAATATGTAGAGTGTATGATCGCTTGATCCACACACGGGGCAACGGTTGGGTTAATTTGTATTCTCCTGTACACTATGCGGGACGGTATGTCTTGAAAATGATACAAAGTATCTACACTGCATGCAGATACATCGGTACATCTTATGCCTACCGAAAGCGTGGGACGTGTTTTGTCGAATGAATTCATCCAGTATAACTATACTGGGATCTTTATAAAACTTACGTCGATATCTTCGACACAACAGGTTCCACGCAGTCGGTAGCCAAAGACATATCCATGTTCCGATGTATCTGCATGCAGTGTAGATACTTTGTATCATTTTTTTGCACAAGTATAGAGCATATGCAGAAGTTCTCCTTTGTCGGCCAATCTTTGGGACATGATGTTGATGTCGTCGGCGTACGCTGCCTATTGTGTCGACTTGATGAGTAGAGTCTTGCTGTTGTCCATATTCATAGCCCGAATAGCGTATTCCAGTGCTGGTTAAGAGCGTTGGTGCCAGTCCATTACCCTGTTTCAGGCCAGTGCGTGTTTAAAATAGATCAGTAAGTCTGTTATGGGTCCTGACCTGTGAGATGGAGTTGGTCATCGTCATCTGTGACAAGTGATATGCACACCGCAGTTTGTCTCGCTTTTTGTGAATTGGACAGATGATGCTTCCGCGCCAAAAGTGCGGGATCACCTCGTCTTCGCAAACTGGCTGGAGTAATTAGCAGCTCAGTTAGAATCTCATCAGCACCTGGCGCTTAATTTCGTTTTAGTGACCGCAACGCGAGATCAAATTTATCTGCAGCCGGGGGTTGTATGAGTGGGCCTTTAGCAACGTTATCGTCAAGAGCTTCTTGTGTGGGGATGTTAGATGAAAGATTCAGAAGCTCTTCAAAATAAGTTGCCCATCGTTTCTTAATATTATCGGTGTTGCTGATGTTGTTCCCATCCTAGTCCTGGGATGAAAGCCGTTCTTAATTTTATTTTCTAGTTTCTAAAATAGTTTTCTAGTTTGTACGTTTGTCTGGTGTTCCTATTAGCTAAGCTTTCGTTAATATTCAACAACTGCTCGTCAAAGTATTTAGATTTCTTACGTCTAATTATTCTATTCGATGTTCGCCGAAGCTCGTCATATTTTTCTCTTTTTGGCACTGGTTGCTCGTTGAATCCATTGTAGGCCTCTTTTTTCGCGACAAGTGAATTGTAGCATCTTTCGTCGAACCATTCATTTCGCTCTCGCCGAACTTTATAGCCGAAGACTTTCTCTGCGACCTCTATGATGGTTCCCTTGAGTTCTTCTCAGAACCCATGGACGCCCGTGTTGACGATGTTGTGTAGCTTAGGTGATAGTCTTTCCTCAAGGGTGGTTGTATACGCCACCACAGAAGCATCAGTCAAAAGTTGAACAACGGCGAAAGTTTTGGGAGGGCTGATTCTCAATTGGTGCACTGAAGAAATTATACATCTGTAGGTCATCTTCACCAAGTGATGATCTTAGTCGCTGTTTGCTCCGCGATAGGAGCGAACGTCCATCACACTAGACGGCCATCTCTCGCAAATAAGGACGTGATCAATTTGGTTGACGATATATGCGTCTGCAGATTTCCAGGTCTGCTTGTGAATGCGTTGATGCGGGAAACACGTAGAGTTTACGGCCAGATTGCTGCTGCAGGCGCAGTCGCTGGCCGTTGTCGTTAGATTTTACAGGGAGACCGTGGCCTCCAGTGGTCTCCCGATGCCAACTTTCATTTCCGACTTTCGCGTTAAAGTTTTCCAGCAGCATTTGTTGGGAGTGAGTCGAAGAGGGGGGGCGTGCACATTGATGAGCCAGATGTTGAAGAATCGAGTCTTACTGCGAATAGCACACAGTCGTTCATTTATGGGTTTATTGCTTGTGAGAGTAATCTTATCCTTTCCTGGAAAAAGAAAATCGATCAGTTGAAAACTAATGGTAATTTTCTTACAAAGAGCCATTTACTACCCTACTTTTCAATTTTTTTTTTGTCTATAACTTTTGAAACAATTGAGTAGATGCCTGATTTTTGGCATGTAACTCTGAGGAGAAAAGCTGCTTGAATTCTAGTAATTTGGGCATAATTAGGTCAGAGGAAAGCCTTATTTTTTCAAAATATAGGATTAAAATATTTTGTATAAAATATTTGTTGTCCTTTATATAATACAAAAAAGTTGGGGTGTATTTACACCCCACTTGGTCTTTAACGTAATTTTTCGAAGTCGGTCCTATGAAGGTTAAATCCTTAGTACATATACTCGTACAGGGTGGGCCATCTAGTGGTTTCTTTTTAAATCATAGGTTATTTTGACAGTGCTGTTTCCCGCTCGAAATCTTGACAGAAAGTCAGCGTCATACCTCCGCAGAACGAAATGAGTCGCTTTACACTTGAACAACGTTGGGAAATATTGAAAACTTATTTCTAAAGTGAGTGCTGTGTAGCCCAAACAAAGAAAAGAAGTTTTGGCCGAAATGAAGCACCCACCGCGCCTTCTGTAGCAAGTTTGTGCAAAAAGTTCGTGACACTGGTATGCTAGTGGACAACGCTCATGGTCCCCGTCGTCGTACGGTGCGCACATACGAGAATGTGGCTGCTGTAGCCGAGAGTGTGAGACTCACTCCACGAACATCAACTCGCCATCGATCTCAACAGCTCAACATTTCACGCACTAGCCTGAGGAGAATTCTGCACAAGGATCTCGGATTATTCGCTTACAAAGTCCAATTGACTCAGCAATTGAAGGCGCATGACCATCCGCTTCGTTATCGCTTCGAAATTTGGGCCTTAGAGCAGCTTGAATTGGACAACGACTTTGGGCGAAAAATCATCTTTTCTGACGCGCATTTTCATTTCGGAAGCTACGTTAACAAACAAAATTGCCACATCTGGGGCTCGGAAAACCCGCACGTTATTGTCGAGAAGCCAATGCATCTACAGAGAGTGACAGTTTGGTGCGGATTGTGGAGTCGTGGTATCATTGGACCATTTTTTTTCGAAAATGAGGCTGTGAACAACGTTTCGGTCAACGGTGAACGTTACAGAGCCATGTTATCCGAGTTTTTTTTTACTGAAATCGAAGAAATGAATTTGGACGACCTCTGGTTCATGCAGGATAGCGCGCCATGCCGCACAGCCCATGCCACAATCGATCTTTTACGTACCAAATTCCCAAATCGTGTTATCAGCCGTCTTGGCGATGTCAATTGACCGCCTCGGAGCTGCGACTTGACCCCTTTGGACTTTTTTTTTCTGGGGAACCGTGAAAGACCGATATCATGCCAACAATCCAGAAACGATTCAAGCACTTAAGGCCAATATCATCCAAGCAATCCGAGAGCTACAGCCCGAAACACACCGACATAGTCTTGGAAAATTGGAATGACAGAATGCGCTACTGCGAAGCCAGCCGAGACAGCCACTTGAACGAAGTTGTGTTTCGTCATTAATGGAAATGTTTGCTCTTACTAATGAAGCCTCAATACATGGAAAAAAAATTTAATTTTGGTCAATTTATTGCATTTTTAAAAAGAAACTTGTATTTGGCCCACCCTGTACAATCGGACAAATTTCCTTTAAGCAGCAGAATTATTTTCTTTGCTTACTATTCCAAATAATTACACAAAACGAACATTTTATTGACAGGAATTGAACGTTATGTGCTCCCAAACTGTTCTAAAACTTCGACACCTGCGCCGCCTGTATTTCAAAACGCAGACTACTTGACGGAACAGCAATCTTGCACTCTCGTTTTATCCAGAGCAGCTCAGATCAAATTTTTGGTGTAATTGTGTGGTCTTGACCTGCTCTGCTCTATACCTATATATTTATATATTTCAATAAAGATCTTGAAAATGGAAACGAGATCTTGAAAATGGAAACGCGCTTCTTAATTTACCAAAGTGGCAACGAGAAGAATACCTCCCGAAAACATCTATCGGCATATATAGGTATATCCGATGTAAGTCGCTCCATTGATTTCTTCAGGTTAGTCCAGATTAATATATTGCAGTAATTGCATGTTGTTAACATGAATTAACCTAACCCGGGGTACAAAAGATCGGGCCTAATAAATGCAGCCTTAATATTAGTTGATGTGAGCCGTAGAATATTTCCCATTTTCCCTTTCACTTTCCATCGTGAAATCATCTGATTCGAACCAGCTTTTAAAAAAATGTTATGCAAACAAAACCATAAAACACTTTTAATCTTAACAGTCCTGGAAATCCTCTTAACGGATAATAAATCATGGCTCATATGCCAATTCATCCACTCCTCTTTTTTACAACAAAAAGTTTTATTAATGCTTCTTCCCACCTTTTTCCCCTCATAATCATGTTCTCTTTTTAAATGGGACGTGATTCGAAAATTGACATTGGACGGATTATCCGTGGTAAAAATGTCTCTTGACAAGACAAACAAACAAAGAAGTGGAACAACAACACGACTAAGAACAAAACTGTCACCTTGTCCTCACAAGCATTCACATCCTTTTTTCGGGTGGAATCAAAAATGCATCCTAGCGGATCGGGATACACAAATTTGACTAGGGTCGCCTTTCTGGATGCAACAAACGGTTGTCCGTTAGCCGCCAGACGGATCTGAACGTTATGACAGCAGCCCATAATAAACTACAAGTGAAACATCTGCGAAATCATTATAAGGGTCGTCTATATACCCCCGAGTGTACACATAATACATATCGTATAAAAACACGCAGCGACCCTAAAATTTTGACTCAAATCCAAAATCCTGTCTACTGTGATTCCTGTTTGACGAAGAAATTAGGGGAAATAGAAAATTATCCTAGACGAGGTGAACGAACAATATATAATTGCAAGTTGTGAGAGTGTGCTACACCGGGCTCAAATATGCATTCGAATATTTTTGAGCACGCGCTTTTTTTAACAAGGATTTGACGTGCAGATGTAAAACCAACGACAAGGAATCCAACCAAAACGAAAAGGTCCTAAACGAATCGGAACCACTACTTAAAATACGGAATTTATAATGTAGCGTTGGGCGCACGCGTATGTCGTGCGCCGTTTTATATTCTTAATAGTCAGGCCTAAGGCATGGACAATGAAAATGGGTTGGCGAAAAGGAGCGCATTCAAGTGGAAGATTTAGGCGAGGTATGAAACCGAAAACCGTGAAGACATTTAAGGGTATACGCACAATGACGGGAGGGTCAAATGTGAACGATTGGCAACAGTTTGGTTTAGACAATAACCTGAGGATAGTGCACTATGTGCCAGCTGTTCATAGGATAATTTGGAAGAAGGAAGAGAACGTTCGGTATTTGTACAATTTATTGTAAGTGATTTTAAGGATAAATAAAGCCGTTTGTATGATCATTGATATGCTTGTCATTTAGTGTACAGTCTCGATCGATCTCAACTATTTTGACAACAACATAGATGCTGAAGAACGATTCGTTTTCGCTATCTTCGACAGACATCATTCGCTATATAGGGTTTCGATATTGTGCCGTATACCAACACCTTAAATTCAATATTCCATCGACCTTACATTTAAACTTATTATATATGCTTCACGGAAGGGTTCACCCTACAATTTACCAGGTATGTCTCCAAGCACGCGCCGAAATCCTGCATTTTTTTCCTTCGTCGGTGTTGCATAAACAAGTAATGAACGTATGGCCAGATACTCGAGGTAGCTACCTAATTGACAACCATGGGTCTTATGTTTTGTGTTAATATCCTTATTATGGGTACTCGTTGCATAATAAGGATCGTGATTAGGGAAACGCGGTAGCATTGAATGGCATGTGCCGCGAAACCAGCCAAACATGAAACAAATCCGTCGAAGTGGAACTGTTGAATAGCGCGCCACAGACATAAAAGCACAACCGGCTTCGAATATTAATGAGTCACTCGGTTGTACTTATTATGTCTCCACCTAGGTAAATCGCGCATTTTCTTATGAAAAATGCATGTGATAAGGTCCTAATTAGTCGGATACAATGTTTGACCGTGAGTTATGTGCTGCTCGCCAAAAATGAATTAATTTTGTTTATTTTAATGAGTCCATAAAATGTAATGCTGAATACTCGTATTATGGATATTTTGACACAAGAAAATTTATGAATTCATGAAAGTAGCCGATAAGGCCTTACCCTTTTCGAATTCGCTAGAAAGCCTGTCATTTTATCGTCACCGAATTCCTGCCATCGTTTGGCACGAATAAATAGAATTTGGCCATATTTCACGTCACCCAGAAATTGGAATTAATTCACGAAATCATAGTAAATCTTAATCTATTCCTGACCAATCTACGGTCTGCTACTATGCAAGTTATCACACCCCCTTAACAGTTATCACACCCCCTTAACCTCATATCGACTTCATATTGGTTACCATGTCCGCTTAACTTCACATTGCTTCGGTATTACATTTTCAATGTTCTCGTTTCCGGTAAACCGATAGCGCTGCAGTTTTTTCTCTATCACAATTTCTCATGAAATATGATAATCTAGCAATAATTCCAAACAGGTGATGAACAACAGCATTTAGGGAAAATTGTACACGCGCAGCTTAGTAAGCAAAATTAAATAGATTTAAGTCAATAGTAAAATTGTATCTGTTCAGTTGAATTTGTATTGCGACCGAATAAACGTCATTGATATTGTAAAATCGTTTTTTTTATCGATCGCGAGGACCGAGTCCATAAGTGGCGCCCGAGCTAAATAGTAATATCAAAGATAATTAAAAACCGCGGAAGTGCTCGAGTTGTAACGGAAAAGTATATAATACAATACAAAGTGTGCATCTTTACCTGGAGCTTATCTATCTACCTACCCGGAGCTAAAACACAGGAAGTGCAACTTTAAGGCGAACTCTGCGAGCAAGCGGTATTAAGAAAGTGCCAATTAGCGCACGTACATCCAACAGGACCATATTTTGGCAATATATTGAAGCCGTACCCCAGTAGACCCGAACCAACCAATTAACCAATCAACGGTCCAGGACAAAAAGGAAAATACGGTGAATCAATTATGTTTGTATCAAATGCAGTAAATCTTTTGTAAGTCAATTAATTTGAAATATCACTAGTTTTAAGAAGTGTGGCATTTTTCCGCGTATTATTTTTGAAATTGTTAAAATTGTGTAAGCTGTTGATCATTGCTCTGAAACCTATAGTGAGTCCTTAATCTTTTTCACAAGTTACTCTTGAGAAATTGTGCATAGTTTTCTACCTTTGTGCTATCGTGATTAGACGTTTCCGCCCTAAATTTTTTTAAAAACCCTTTAAAAATGGATGAAGTCCGAAATACCCTTATTCAACTGACCGGGGCAGTAAACGCTCAAATCGAGCAGATAAGAGGTTTAGAGGATAGGATGACCAGGTTAGAGCAAGTGAACTCCCAGTCCGAACGAATTGAGGAATTGGAGTCAAAAATGATACGGCTTGAGCTAAAGAATAGTGAAATAGTGCAAATGAAAAATGTCGAAGAAAGAATTAAATTGTTAGAAGGGAAACAGGGAACAACTACCCGGCAACCACAAGTAACCCTAGCGCGTCCCCAAACAGAACTTGATTTAGATGCGATAAAGAAACTTCCCGACTCCGTTAGGGACCTGCAGCCTTTCGAAGGAAATCCAGTGCATTATGTCTCGTGGATTCATAGTGTCGAGACCATTTTGCAAGATTATAAAATTGTAGAGGATAAACCCATATTTAGGGCAATCCTTAGACACATTAGACAAAAGATTAGAGGGGCCGCTGATGCAGCTCTCGTATCTTATAACATCTTTGATGAAGACTGGTCAAGCATCAAAAAGTGTCTGTCCCTCCATTATGCAGACAAGCGTGATGTGAGGACCCTAGAACACCAACTTCACACGATGTATCAAAGAAATATGAGCGTGGATGAATTCTACGCAACCATTAACCACCAGCTTTCCCTTTTAATTAACAAAATTAAAACTGAGGATCATTTGCCGGAGACGGTGACAGCTCTCACCGAAAATTACCGGAACAGAGCCCTTGATGTTTTTATCCGAGGACTAAACGGAGACCTCGCCCGAATGCTCGTCATTCAAAAGCCTCAAACTTTACCGGAGGCTTATGCATCATGTCTGGAATTCCAGAACCTAAATTTTCGAAACGCCCCTATTCACCCAAGGAATTACAGGAACACCGTATCAGCTCCCATGAACCAAATATTTAACCCTCGTTCAAACAATTTCGGTAACCCACCACCAAAGGGCAACCACCAGTCCAGCCTTTCCGACCGAATTAGGGGTTACAACATCAATAGGAACCAACACCCAAATTTTCCTACCTCTTATGACAATCCACCACCCAGACCCGCCCAACCCAAACCCGCAGTACCAATGGACGTAGACAGGACTATCCAGACTCGACAAATCGATTATCAAAACAGACCATCCCACCTTCCAAACCACAAACGCCCCAATAATTCAATCCAATACCCTAGAAAATCGCAAAGGCTATTCAACCTTCAGACCTCTGAGGGGAACACGGAATATCCTAAAGACGACTTAATCGAGGAACACGAGACTTACGATGAACAGCCAGTTGAGTCTAATGATGAGGATGGCCTCGAAACCTTGGAGGATAACCTCGATGTAAATTTTATGATGGACGCCTATCCAGCGTACCATACATAGAGTATAGGTCAAAGAACGGGCAAATCCTCAAATTTCTCATCGACACTGGGGCAAATAAAAATTTTATATCAACAAATATTTCACAGGGGGCAAAACCTTTGACGAGACCTTTCAAAATTCATTCTGCGGCAGGGAACATCGTAATAAAATTGAAAATTAGAGGTTCATTTTTTAAAAATTTGGGAAATAACACTATACTCGATTTCTACGTCTTACCCGGACTTACCTGGTTCGACGGAATAATAGGCGACGACACGTTGAAAAATTTAGAAGCAGTTATAGACAGGAAACACAACATTCTTAAAATTTATCCGAATATAGAAATTCCATTAAAATCCAAAGTGTCAAGGCAAATAAACGCTATTGACATAAAATGTGACCACTTAAGTAATGACCTCAATGCCAAACTACATGCTGTTCTGAACGAATTTCCAGAAATCTTTGGTTGTGTTAATAACAACGAGATAATCGAAACCAACGTCAGAGCCGAGATAAAAACAACTACTTCAGACCCAATTTACACCAAATCGTACCCGTACCCAGTCAATCTTCGAGCTGAAGTCGAAGCCCAAATCACAAAAATGCTTCAGGACGGAATCATCCGTCCCTCAAAAAGCCCATACAATTCGCCCCTCTGGGTAGTACCTAAGAAAGCGAATGCGTCAGGCGAAAAACAATATCGGGTGGTCGTAGACTTCAAAAGATTGAATGCGGTAACGGTATCTGACACTTATCCCATACCGGACATAACGAACACTCTAGCAAGTTTAGGCGATTCCAAATATTTCACCACCATCGACCTCACATCCGGATTCCATCAAATTCGGATGAAAGAGACCGATATCCCTAAGACCGCATTTTCAACTGCAAATGGAAAATACGAATTCACCAGGCTTCCCTTCGGTCTTAAAAATGCGCCGGCTATCTTTCAGCGCATAATCGACGATGTTCTAAGGCCATTCATCGGCAAGATCTGTTTTGTCTATATCGATGATATTATCATCCTTGGCAAAACGGAAGACGAGCATCTACAGAATCTGCGAACCGTATTTGCGCAACTAGAAAAAGCTAATTTTAAGATAAATATGGAGAAATCAAAGTTCCTTAAAACCCAAGTCGACTTCCTGGGTTATACAATCTCTCAGGAAGGGATTCTTCCTGACCCAAAAAAAATAGCAGCCATTCAAAAAATTAAACAGCCCGACAACCTTAAGGATCTGAAGGCATTTCTTGGCCTAGCGTCTTATTATCGAAGATTCGTGAGGGACTTTGCCAAGATTGCAAGGCCTTTAACGCAGCTAACACGAGGGGATAATGCTCAAGTGAAAGCGAACCAATCTAAAAAAAGGAAGATTGAAATGGGAAAACTCGAAATCGAAGCTTTCGAAAACCTGAAGAAACACCTCACATCTACTGAAGTATTAACATTTCCTGACTTCGATAAGCCGTTTCTACTAACTACGGACGCGTCCAATCATGCAATCGGTGCCGTCTTGTCCCAAGGGGATATGGGGAAGGATAGACCAATAGCATATATATCCAGATCTTTAAATAAAACAGAGGAAAATTACGCCACGGGTGAAAAAGAGCTGCTAGCCATTGTTTGGGCTCTTGACAAGTTAAGGGATTATTTGTATGGGGCAAAAAAGGTAAAAATCCTCACGGACCACCAGCCACTTACCTTCGCCTTGGGAAACAAAAACCATAACGCCAAGCTAAAAAGGTGGAAATCACGAATAGAAGAGTTCAACTACGACCTCATCTATAAGCCCGGCAGGACAAACGTCGTTGCTGATGCTCTTTCCAGACTACCTTTGGAAGTGAACGCACTTTCGAGTGACTCGGGAACGGCCCACAGCGCAGACGAGGATGCTAGTGACTTAATCCCATGTACCGAGGCCCCCATAAATGTTTTTAGAAGGCAACTGATATTCTCCGAAGGCAAGAACGTAACAGGTCACGAAGAACCCCACCCGAACTATCATAGGTACTACATCCGATTAGGCAAAATAGACAAACCAAGCTTAATTCGAGCTCTTAGGGAATACCTCAACCCAAACGTTATCAATGGCTTAAAAATCCCGGAAGTCTTTATACAACTGCTTCAGGAGATTTATAAGGAGTATTTCCTAAACTTTAAAATCCGCATCACCCAAAGGGTTGTGCAAGACATTTCCAACGACAACAACAAACTTAAAATCATACAGGATGAGCACCGTAGAGCCCATCGGAATAGCAAGGAGAATCGGGAACAGATTCTCGAAAGGTACTACTTCCCATCAATGAGCAAGCTCATTAAAAGGTATGTCACGAAATGTGAGATATGCAATACTTGCAAGTACGACCGGCATCCTGAGAAACCCGAACTCCAAGAGACACCCATTCCCCAGTACCCGACTGAGATACTACATATGGACATATCCACAATTAGCGGGGAAAAATTCTTGACTTGTGTCGACAAATTTAGCAAATTTGTCAAATACTTCCGCATCAAGAACCGATCTGCTTTCCACTTGCGAGACAAAATCGCAAAGCTCCTACACTACTTTACTATTCCGAAGATACTTGTCTCGGACAATGAAGGTAGCTTCGTTAGTCCAACAATCCTAAATTTCATCGAAGGATTAGGTATTCGAGTGTACCTGGCACCGCCACAGAAAAGCGAAGTGAACGGCGCTATCGAACGTGCACATTCTACTATCCTGGAAATCATTAGGTGCATTCAAAAAGAAAACCCGTCCCTTACTCTCAAAGAAATTGTTAACATCTCTGTGGACAAATACAATAACACAATACACTCTGTCACTAAATGCAAGCCATCAGATATCTTTTTCGGTAGAACCCAGCGAATTAACTACCAGAATTTAATGAATTTCAAAAGGAAATTACACGAAGACCTAAAAGCGGAAATTTTGCGTAAACAAAAGGTGCAATTGGACACGCACAACGCTAAAAGATCTAAGCCTAAGCAGTACAACCCTGATGATATAGTGTTCAGGAAAAATACGCAAATCAAATCTAAAACCAAACCCCTCTTCGGAAAAGAAACTGTTTCCAAAGATAATCGCGTCACAATCACAACGACAACCGGAAAACGCATACACAAATCCCACCTAAAAAACATCCCATCCACTTCTGAAGTCATTCCCACTACCTAAAACCTTGCTCATTGCAGGCTGACAATATGGACTGTACACGCACTCGTTAACGTCTACGAATACTCCGGACCTATGATGACTATACGACAAGGATTTGGCAGAATTATCAACGGCAACTTTAAGATAATTCACACCATCAATATAACGACATACGAAACGATCTTGGACGACGCAAAACTTACCATTAGACGAGACCTCAACAGATCTAACCTCTTAATTCCACAGCTTTACCATCTCTTGTCTCAAATTGAAGGGTCGCTAAACCAACTTCGTACAACTAGGTCCAAGCGATCCATTAATTGGATAGGATCCGCTTGGAAGTGGATTGCAGGAAGCCCAGATGCAACTGACTGGGACAACATCCTTAAGAGCCAGAACAATTTAATCCACAACAACAATAACCAATTCAAAATCAATGAACACCTGACGCACCTAACAACTAGACTTGTCGACAACTACAACCGAATCGTACTTGACATTGACAATCACAACAAGGACAAGTACGGACAAATACTCCTAAACAAGCTGAACTTCCTTAAGGACGAAATACGAGAATTAACCTTGGCTTGCCAACTTGCTAAACGCGGCATTGTCAATTCAAATCTATTGGATACCTTGGAGATTAGAGATATTATTTCACGGGTCGACACGCTACCCTACGAAAACGAGATTCAGGCGATAGAGTATGCCGAACCCTTGGTTCTTTCAAAAGACTCCCTTCTTCTTTACGTCATCTGCCTCCCTACTACTGAAAGCACGATCTTCAGTAATGTCTTGACCCGCCCCGTAGTTCATAACAATAGGAAAATCCTTTTAGGGTTCCCTAACCTGTTCATAGCACAGGAAATGCGATATGGCATAACAGGTAATTGCGCCGTCATGCAAAATATTACCATCTGCAATAGGAATCAGGTTCAAATATTAAAACCCGATGACTGTGTTTCACAAATCCTTGACGGAACGAATGCACAGTGCACTTACCAGTACTACAGCAAATCCATCATCGAAACTATTAACGAAAACACCTTGTATCTTAGTAACTTCGAAGGTCTACTTCGCCACGGGAATAAAACCCAATTCCTTAACGGAACATTCGTTATCAGCCTCCAGAACGATACGATACAAATTAACAATTCGACTTACAGCAGCAAGGAAATCCACACCTTGCACATGCTGCCTCCAATACTGCAGGGTAACCTTACGGAGAAGGATATTAAACTTGATTGACGTTGAAAAATTAGAATACTTTTCTATTTGGAGTACCACGTCAATCGCGTCGGATTTGTTTATCATTTTCCTACTAGCAATCCTTGCTTCGATATTTTTCGTATTATATTCAAAACATTTTTCTGCAAAATTTCCGACCAACATAGCCTATACTTACCCGGATCCTGTAAGACCTCCCTTCGTTCAGGACTGAATCTGTGGGACACAGATTTATTTAAGGAGGGAAGAGTTATCACACCCCCTTAACAGTTATCACACCCCCTTAACCTCATATCGACTTCATATTGGTTACCATGTCCGCTTAACTTCACATTGCTTCGGTATTACATTTTCAATGTTCTCGTTTCCGGTAAACCGATAGCGCTGCAGTTTTTTCTCTATCACAATTTCTCATGAAATATGATAATCTAGCAATAATTCCAAACAGGTGATGAACAACAGCATTTAGGGAAAATTGTACACGCGCAGCTTAGTAAGCAAAATTAAATAGATTTAAGTCAATAGTAAAATTGTATCTGTTCAGTTGAATTTGTATTGCGACCGAATAAACGTCATTGATATTGTAAAATCGTTTTTTTTTATCGATCGCGAGGACCGAGTCCATAAGTTGCATTCCATTAACTGCACCTTTGCACCCGAATAATGCGCCCCTTCTTTCACGAAGCGGCATGTGTCACGTGGCCTGGATAATTTATATCCCTTCTTCCTTAATGCATCAAAGATACTCGTATCTTTCTTAAATCGCCCTCAGACGCCAGGTGTAATGTTTTTTTTTGTACTTTATCTTTTTTGATGCACATCTTGAATGACGCAACAGAGGGATGAAATTTGGGCTGGGTGCAAGCAACAAGCATTGCATCTCCCGTTGGTTTTTCATCAACAAATGAGCCTTTGAACTTTTTCAGCAACAAATGGTTGTTTCGCACAGGACAGACTTACTATATGTGTATCTTACACATGGCGAACCCTTATAATGTGGAATACCAAAGTAAGGGGACAGAAATATCCTTGTATCGTCTTTTTTTTCGCAACGTATGGCGAATGGTGTCGCAGATCAATTGATCGGAGTCCCTTTTCCAATCAAAAGAAATCGAGAAACACCCGTTATTTTTCGATGCAGCAGTTGCAATAATTGATTCTTATCCGAGGGTTATGAAATCAGACGTTTGAAGTTTAGTCCACTTGATTCAATCATTCAGAGATATTTTGGCTCCAATACTTTGGATTGGAATACAACGATGGTAACTTAAGAAGATAAGATGAATGACATAACGTTCTGGGATGATTTAGGATGTTGTTGTCATTGAGATTGTCCAACCTATTAATAAAACTATTATTGATGGTGATTAACTCTCGGTCCTTTTGAGTACACTGGAAAATCTTCCTTCTTTGTCCCACTCCGTAAAATGAAGCATGCGATCGTCTAAATATAACAATACGCACGCGAACAAGCTCATCGCGAGCAGAAAATCCTGCTACTGTGACGACAAAAGATATAAAGAAAGTGTAGATGAAATAAAAATTCACAAAAAAAAAGAACAGCCTCCTGAAAGCAGATACCTTGTCAAGGTGCATCGCGCTGCTAAACAAACATATGTCGGAACTGATGAAAATCTGATGCATCCTATCAACGGTGCGACCGTCATATCACATCCATGCAGGCAACGTGGACGGCAAGGATATACGTTTATGATAATTTACGATCCGCACGAGATTTCGTGGGTCACTCACATGTTACACGTACGAGGCGATTTAATGTAGTAAAATTTGATCCCGACATATGACGCGATACATGCGTCCGAAAAACTTTTAGGAATCGTAACAGTTGGTCCGGAGAACCCTTATCTAGAGACAAGGATCGAGATGCATGAGGGCATCGCTCATAATTAACTGGAAAATGGGATGTCAAAGGACTAAAGTGCAATTTTCAATAACGATATCGTTTCGATCAAGTGAATTTTGTATGGTACATATGCCAGATTTTTTTGATGGATGTGTTAATCTAGTTTGGCTGTCATATTTAAACTGTTTGGTTCAATATTAGATCTGAATCGATTCAAGAGCATGGAACGCTTATTTGATAGAGAATGTAATAATGGTTTCTTTATTTACTACAATGTTCCGTCGACATTTCATTTGAGAGCATATATTATTGATCGATGGATTTTACCTTTGATGTTAAATTATTTTTTTATTAATCTTATCTGAACGGTCTTAATCTGGCGTCATTGGAGTTGGGTCATATTTAGCCGGGACGTTTTTAATTGCTAATATGTACATATTTTGTAATGCACAGTCGGGAATTTCTTCTAATTTTAAATTCTTATTTGATTTTTTACAGTTCCAATGAAAAAAAAAATTTGAATGTAAAACAGTTCTGCCGTTTATATTGAAAACACTTCCTTTTATTAGATATTGATGCACTGAGTCTCATCTTTAATAAAATTAAAGTTTTCGCAGAAAGTCAAATTCGGCTAAGCACTAAACCGGTTTTTGGTTCGTTCCATTAAAAAAAATATATGAATATAGACGGGTATATAGCCTGATGAATGCTAGTCGTTTTTTGGTTTGTGCGTTTGTCCGGGCACCTCACGTCTTTTCATCTTAACCAAATTTGGTACGTACGTAGGTTCCTTGTATCCTCCAGAACACAAATCGAGGAGCGCAGCTTGGATTATCGACTGGACTCACGATAGATTCTGCTTTGATTAAAATAGAGCTACTCGCCCAGGTGTTTTCAAAGATTTTTCCCCCAGGCCATTTCTCGTTGTCAGATTTCAACAAAATTTTGCACATAGTTTCCTTCGGTTATTATAAGTACCAAACGGTGATATTTTGGTCATCTTGCATGTGTGCGTCAGAAAAAATGACTCTCTTTGTCATGAACGGATAATATCAACAAGTTTCAGTTAATTAAACTTATCAGTATCATTCTGCAATTTGGAATACCAGCAAAATTTGTGCGACTAACAAAGATGCCGATGACCAACTCGTGAACGACTTCATACACCTGGGTTGTAACTTGTCAAAACATGCCAACGAAACTATCAAAATTGAGCGACGGATACAGTTAGCTAATAAGACTTTTTTCTCGGTTCTCACCATAATGAAATCGAAGCATGTGCTCAGAAACACAAAGCTCGGCATGTACACAACCATCATACGACCATTGCTATGCTATGAAACGAAAATTTACCCTACGGCGAATTTTTGGGGTTGTTTGCGATAGAGATGGATAGCGCTTCCAGTACAACCATGAGTTGTATGAACTGCACAATGTGCTGGAATTTTCGGAATTCGTCAAACTACACCAACTTCAGCTGAAGGAGGGGGGGGGGGAAGCATGTACAATGAATGGAGGATGATCGCATGACTAAGAGCGCAATGGACGGACGACGACGAAACGAGACTGCAAGGGCGACCGAGAGCTCGTTGGGAGAGCTCAGTATATGCGGACGCCGAGCAACTACCTGGATTCCAAAACTGGAGGGCGCGGTCACGTGACCGAGATAATTGGAGAACAACGATCCAGGCGGCCAAGGCCCAACGGCGATGATGAGCTCTATTTGGATGTTGGATACATTCTCTGTAAACTTTGCGTCAAGTGATGTTTGGCATTCTTCGTCGTACCTGTTATCTCGCGCTCGCTATTCTCTATGTCGCACTACCTTCTCTCCAGCCTCCTTAATACTATATAACTTTTAAATTCTTCCCAAAACCCGTGTACACTAATGTTGCCGATGTTGTGTAGCATAGGTGTCAGCTTTTCTTCATCAGCAGTGGTATATGCTGCTCCGTATCATCGTTCAAGAGTTTGTTAACCGCAAAAATTTTCCAAGGGCTGATTTTTGATTGGGACACTGAAGAGATTCTACACCAACAGATGATCGGAATCGCAATTTGCCCCTCAACATGATCGGACATCCATCACGCTTGAAGCCCATCTCTTGCATAAGAGGACGTGGTCAATCTGGTTGACGATGCTTGTATCCGGAGATTTCCAGGATTCTTTATGAATGCGTCTGTGTGGAAAGCATGTTACTACAAGTTTCCCACTGCACGCGAAGTCGATTATTTGGTTACCGTTGTCGTTGCCTTTTTCGTGAAAGCTGTGTATTCCAGTGGTTCCGTATGCCGAATCTCGTTCCCAACTTTTGCATTGAGATCTCCCCGCAGTATTTTGATGTCGTTTGTTGGAAGTGAGTAGAACAATGTCTCCAGACGGTCGTAAATCCCGTTCTTCACTGCTAATTCCTTCACTTCAGCGGGGGCGTGCACGTTAATGCGCCAGAGGTTGTAAAATCGAGTCTAAATGCGAATCGCACACAACCTTTCATTGATGAGTTTGAAGTCAATAATGTGCGGTTTAAGGTGATTGTGTCCAGTTGGTTTAAAGTTTATCAAAATTGTGTGCGATTTTCTCTCGTTTATCTCGCTGCCAAGCCTATTTGTTTCTTGGACTTGATGCTCAGCTTGTATTTCTCGACCTGTTGTAGGTGGGCGTTCCCGGCCCAGACAGACCGTCGTCCAGGGAGCGTACATTCCAGGATCCGAAAGAATAATCCGGTAAACGTTTGGGTGGTCGTCGTTTTTGATTCATCCAATCCAAGGCTTTTTCTCCTGGTTTCTTGACATGGAGTAGTTTTTACAAGGGTGGGTTGTCGGCCTATCGCTAAAAAAAAAAAGAAAAATTACATTTAAGTGCATTAAATACGATTTTAATGTTATAGTACAAGCCAAAATAAACATACTACTGCTTTACCTTAACTTCTGTTGGGGCATAGCACATCAATTGCTGCTCCACGCTATCGTACCCGGCTCTGGGTAATTGGATGCAACTGCGCCACTATTTACCCAGTAAGGGGGCTATTACCTACACTATAAAAATTATTTTACAAATATCTTTTAGCAAAGGAATTTTTATAGTGTAATAGCCGCCTAAGAAAAGACTAGGCGACATGAACGTTGCTTGTAGTTTTGTTACAAAGTTCCGCAATTTCCCCATTAGGCGGCTAATATCATTCTTAAAAGTTCTTTTGAAATATCGTTCATAAAAGATATTTGCAAAATAACTTTTATAGTGTATTAGCCACCTAACCCACACTCATTTGCTACAGATCGCCGCCATGAGATTTTACCATAAAATTTTAAGACATCCTTTTACGGTGGTCGTCATTGGGATTGAAGTTCCAGTTTATGGCATGTCCAGCAAAGCAGTTGTCACCTTTCTGCAGTTTTTTTACCCAATGCCATTTTCGACTTCGTTTGAGTTCATCGATTGACAACTGACCCATGCGTTGACTTAGCTCTTTATTTGATATCGTTTCGGGCCAGAAAGTTCCTAAAGTCCGACGAAGCAATGAGTTGACGAAAACATAGCTTACTGGTGCGGAAATTAGCTGCTCCCATGCAATAGAACAGTCAGTACCAGGGAGTGAAATACTTACTTGATCTTAATACTTAGATAACTGCATTGACAGATTTTTGACAGCATGCTGAATGCGCATGTAGCCTGGTTGATACAACGGGCAATGTCCTGCTCCATACCACCATTTTCGGTAACAATGCTTCTTAGGTAGACGAATTTGTCCACCTGGTTCACAAGCTGTCCACTGATACTGACAGGAAGAGTTGGGTTTTTTCTGTATCGAAACGGCGGGGTACTTGTTGGTATTAATCTTTAGCCCAACCGTGCTCACTTGCCTCTCGAGATCTAAGGCCATTGCGTTTTGATCCATAATTTTGTGGGAGAGTAATCATAAGTCGTCATTGAAGTCAAGGTGTTGCAGATAAGATGTTAAGGTTATCGAACTCCTCTGTATGGTCTATATAAGGCTGCATGCAACACATCGCCAATCATTGTGAGGAATAGGATTAGTGAGAGGGTGCACAACTGCTGAAATCCACTCCGGATTTCAAAGTCCCCCGACACCTTACCTTTATGCGAAACGCGCCATCGTAGGTTGCCATAATAATAGCCATAATTCTCTCAATTATGCCTCTCCTACGCAAAGCCGCCCATATCGAATCCTGGTTCATACTGCCGAAAGACTTCTCGAAATCAATGAAAAGCAAATGAAGCGGAGAACCCAACTCAATGCAGCGCTCGGTGATGATTCGCAACGTGCTAATGTGATCGACACAGGAGAATCCGGCCTGCTCATCCTTAATTTTGCTTTCTAAGTGCTCTTTTAGTTTTCCCAGCAAAACTTTAGCTATTATTTTAACAACGACAGGAAACACGCAAATGCCTCTCCAATTCGCTTCAAATTCCGCTTCAGTAAATGGCAACAATGAATTTTATTCTGACTGGTCTGAAACAATCAGCTTGCATCTTAACCGGTTGACTGTTGGAAGCCTCAAAGGCTCTCCTGTTTTCCGATTTAATTATCGCAATATGCTAGGGGGACTCACGCTCAGTGTCGTAAATGTCGTAAACGTCGTATTCGTCGTAAACTGTCGTTCCCGAAGTAAAATGACAGAAGTTTACAGCTTTACGACAAATACTACGTTTACGACGTGAACATGAATCCCTTGATGTCTCACATTTCCGAAATCTTGATATACTTGAGTAGCTCTACTTATTACTGCAGGCTGCACTCGTAAAACGTTACGAGATCTTTGTGCACTTGCCAATGTATCACTACGACATTGAGTTCAATTTCCTTAGCAGTCCAAACATCACCCACACTTTGACAAAGAGACGAATCCTCAACGCTTCAATGTGAGCGGGATTCTTCTTACTTCTCTTCAGTTAAAACTTCCGCGTCTCTACACATAATTCATATTGAGATGAATGAAGGCCGTTCTTACGAAAACATTTCAGGCACTTTTTACATAATAATGCTAAAAATTATCCAGGAAATTTCCAATAAAGCAAGACCTAAACAATATGTAAATACTGGATCTTATCCGTTTATAGCACACACTGTGTGGTTTTTCATACAAAATACACCTGTACCTCAGTCGCTAATATTAAGTGTTTTTTTTAAACATCTATCTAGTGCAGGTTAGGGTATCTCGATGCATTACAACCACTTAACCCTGTACGAACCAGTGAGGTGGCTAGCCTGCACTCGATAGATTGTACAATTGTCCCTGAAAAATGCGCCTATTGGTATGCTTGTCGTTAATATGACAATTGGTGCAAAGTTCTGACGACAGTTCATTCATAATTTCCACGCTTTATATTTTCTCGTCACTACTATCTAATATTTAGGCGGCCATATTCATAATTGCTTGTCGCTACGGTCAATTTTGAAAGCCAATCAGACTACTCTGGTGGGAATGATATGACATTTGAAAGGTTAACCTGGATGGCTGCCCTCGATCGTTTTTTTTTTTGCTCCACGAGTTAACCTACCCTAACCCGTTGTTCAAAAAAACGCACCTATTGTGCCGATGGACAAAGTTTTGATCGCCTGCATAATGATACCCTGTTCAAAGACACGGTCTGCACATATGGTTGAGCCAAGCGTGTTGGTTAGTTGGTTGGCCAAATTGCAAGAACTGGATTGATTCGCAACCCACCATATTCTCCAGATGTGGCACCAGGCGACTATAGGCTGTGCATGTGCGCGCTGGCCTGCCTACGACGCAATGTGTGGCCGTCCTTAACCGGGTGTGTCTGTTAACTTCTTTGAATGACATATTCTAATTCTATTCTAAAAAGGACGAAATTCAAAAACTAAATTCCATGTTACTGAATCCTGTATCCCCGATATATAGCTTAAACATGACCTGTGCACCACCCTTCGTCAAATATAGCGTTAATAAGCAAATGCACAATAAAAAGAGAAATGGAAACTGTTGCCATTCGGGATCGGGCTGATTGCAAAGTGATGTTGTGTCATGTTGTACAGTGACGTGAAATAATTGCGTCATATGTTCTAAACTGCCAGCAGAATGAATGGGGCCCAGCAACAGACATTCTACACACAACATTCAACCCTATCATAATACGAAAGACGGGGTTACTTACAGGAATAAATCAACAAGAAAAAGGATACATGTTGATTGTCCCGGGCGAAAAAGAACAAGGCCGCACAGATTTTGAATTAAAAAGGCAATTAAAAATTAATTGATGCTGGGGATTCATGGCACTGACAGCATATTGTTGTTCCGAGAAGTAACAAAAGATTATACGATGAACAATATAATTTTCTTTACACAATTTCTAGGATAAAACATTTTGCCATCATACTCTACAGTTCCGAGGGGCTGAAAAAGGAACGAAAAAACTTACAAATATCCAGACTGTTCCCTAAGGGTAAGCAAAATAAAATCGGTAGCGGCACAACGAATGCGACGCCTGGCAATGCAAGATGTGGCGGTCGAGTAAGCACCAAAGCAATGGTTCGTTACTGCAGTAAGCTTACACCGGCGTGAATATTAACAAAAACGACATTGAATTGGAGCAAAACCTTAAATGTAAATGACCAAGATGCACACGGCCAGAGGACCAACAAAATGTACGAAGGGATAAAAACAGCCGTTCGTGCCGCCATTGCACTTGGGCCGACAAAAGTGCATCTGTTGTGTCTGTTTGAACTGTCTGAAGGGTCTCTGAGGTCTATGAACTTTTTCGGGTCCTTTGGGATTGCCCTTTTCTATGGAACATCTCGTCGTCATCATCACTATGCCATGCCGCCGAGCCGCGCGACGTGTCCTGGTCGGGTGTGGATTACACGATTGTGGTGTATGGCATCTTCTCATTGAATATGCGAGTATGCCTGCGTACCTGCTCATCTGGCTGAAAGGAACAAATGCGTATATGTGAATATGCAATATCTTCTTTGGAAGCGGATTCACTTTTTCATACCTTCGAATATCACATTATATACTCGTATTCATCGTCATGAGTGCTGAGTCAAAACAGTAAATAAAAGAAACTTCAAGATGTCCTTTCGTCGGTTGCATAGCATTCTTGTATCAGGTCGAATCGTAATGATTCAATGTTGCGTGAAAATATTTTATGTACGCATTGTCGATGACTAATTGTTTTGTTGTATTGAACAAACAACTGTTCAGCTGATGCATTTTGAATAATTTCGCTATTTCCGGCGTTGATATCATCCAATTCTCCAGCCCGTACGAAGAAGATAGCACATCTAAATTTTTTTTTAATTTTATTGTCAACTTTTTATCTAGCGATTTTTAAAATGCCGACCTCAGTGTAAGAAATGCCCACTTTTCACCAACCTACTACCAACTTCGATATAACCCATCAGACATTCACAAATTGGTAAAATGCACAATTAACAAGGAATTCGAATTGAAGCGATCTGAATACAACCAAAACTACAGTCAACTTAATCCTTTGGTTAATGTTGCTGAGTTTTCGAACTTACTGCATCGCAGTCAAATTACAGCTTGTGGCAGATTGCGCATCGGACACACTTTCGCGACTCATAGCGACTTAATGGATGTAATGAACCATATTATGGTCTGGTAGTGCTGCTTCCACCGGCAGATCTATGGCAGTACCTGATGAGTAAGGATCTGTCGGTGGTACGAAACCAGAGGCCGAGGGTCCCATTACACTCAGACCCAGATTCGTCTGCGTGGGCGTCTAAGCCATCCGCAGCCATTCCATCCTTATCGACTATTTTTTTTTTATTCCCCATTTTTTACCTCCCCTGTTTGTGTTGTCCTACCCAGGCCTATGAATTTTTGTTAATACGTAAAGGACAGGGGCAACGAGCGGCGAAAACCCCGCCCACATCTCCCGAACTGAGCTTCAGCAAGCATAGGCCGTTGCTTAGCTCGTTGAGGGACCTTTTCCTTCGCCAGATGGCACGGCCTGACCTTCACGGTAATATGCTACCTTAGGCTCCGTCCCCACGGGCATCTTCGGATGCCTACCAAACCGTCCGTTACATATTTGGCGTCCAACGTGGGGCCCATTTCTGGTAAAGAACAGGACTAAAAAGGACCTCATCGGGTTTGTTTTTAGTCCTTCCACCGTTATGCATCCCCACAAGCACATTAAGGCTACTTGCTCTAAGTCTTAGGACTTAGCCACTTTACTTCACGTATTTTCCCTTCAAGTAGCTGTGCTTTCCTCTGTAGCACCCCCATCCTTCCTATAAAGTAGTTTTTCCTTTTAGATTCAGTTTAACAAGGCAGTCCTAGCTTTGTGTTCGTCTTTTGTGGTTTAGCCACGTATTTAAGGCCTCCATAAATGCTTGGAATTGCCGGCATTTGGAGCATCTTCGGTGACCGGACGAAGCGCGGAGGAGCCCTGGATACCTTTTTGTTTGTCAGGATTGTCTTTCTAAGTAACTTAAAAAAAATTTCTTTACACAGTATTGCATTTTTTTATTTTTCATGTGCTCAGCAACTTACAGAGTTTATGAGTGAATTACGGCAAGGAATGCAGTGTTGCGCCTCTGCTGGCCTCAGAATTCTTTGTAACCTGTTGATCATCTGAATAATTGAGAAATGTAGTATTTTTTTTTGCTTTGCTAATTTTTGCCCCTCTACAATGATTGTCGGCTGACTCCGGTACCCAGCTCGCTTTTGTTTTATTTTTTTCTCTATTTTGAGCAGCACACTTTGTCCTCAGCTTCTTCTTCTTGGCAGGCCTCGAAGTAGAAGCTGCCCTGTAATGAACCATATTATGGTCTGGTAGTGCTGCTTCCACCGGCAGATCTATGGCAGCACCTGATGAGTAAGGATCTGTCGGTGGTACGAAACCAGAGGCCGAGGGTCCCATTACACTCGGACCCAGATTCGACTGCGTGGGCGTCTAAGCCGTCCGCAACCATTCCATCCTTATCGACTACTTTTTTTTATTCCCCATTTTTTACCTCCCCTGTTTGTGTTGTCTTCCCCAGGCCTATGAATTTTTGTTAATACGTAAAGGACAGGGGCAACGAGCGGCGAAAACGCCGCCCACATCTCCCGAACTGAGCTACAGCAAGCATAGGCCGTTGCTTAGCTCGTTGAGGGGCCTTTTCCTTCGCCAGATGCCACGGCCTGACCTTCACGGTAATATGCTACTTTAGGCTCCGTCCCCACGGGCATCTTCGGATGCCCACCAAACCGTCCGTTACATGGAACGGAAACCAAAGCCATGCTGTAACCTCTGTAACGAAGGATCACCTATTTCAGTAGTTCATTCACAACGATTGCAGTTTTATCAATAAATTTGAAGCAAAGTTCAGCCCGCCGAATAACATCACGCTGCAACGTGGAGAGCTTTCTGATGTCTCTGAAATTACATATATTATTAAGCTATTAAATATGACCAAAATTGAAATTTGATTTAATCTGAATGTTTCTGTTAACCTTACTTATTATTCTGAATTTAGACGTAGAAACATTAACTGATATTAAAAACATTAATTTGTTTTCTCTTATTTAATAAATTTATATACTAAAAATTTCATCATCCTAACTATAATACATATAGTATAACTTTTAAGCCTAAAGGTCTAGATAGACATTCTCATGAGAATGCTTTTTGGATTGCGTCGTCCATCAGAACAGTTCTCGTACCTATTTATAAATAGGTAATTACACGCACGGCTTTTCAAATTCTCATGAGAATATCATGAGAACAAGTTTCATGAGAATATCCTGATTCATTCTCATCATCTCGTTCTCATATTGACGTTCTCATGTGAGAATGTGGCCGCGCTATGATTTAGATGTTTAGTTGGTCATACGAATCATTTTCATAAGGAAATTCTCGTCCGATAGGGGCTGGTTCGAACTACAATGTAATTTTGGGTCGCTAATTCCGAATCTGAAGTGAAACAAGAAAAAAAATTTTGGGGCTACCCATCCCAGCATGGCAACCCTCTTTTGATGGGGATTTTTTTTTTGCAATTAGGACTTAAAGCTACGGTTCCCTATGAAAGCGTGCCGTAATATAGCGGTGGATGTGACGGTTTCCTAGAGCGCGTTGATTATGAACGTAACGTAAAATAGCGGCGCCGTCATTTTGGTGACGGCCACCATAGCGGTGACGAACATTTATTCAACGTTTTTTTTTGCTCGTAACGGTGGCCGTTTTTATTTAAAATGAGTAGTGATTCGGTGCATTTTACACAAAGGTTAATGACGTAAAATTAATAGATTTTGTCAAAACTAACAAAGTATTGTCCTCTAAACAGAGAAGGACACCTCTGCTTAAAAGACAAAACTGTAATAGATATAGATATAGAAGATTTTGCTAATTTGTGAACAGAAGTCATGGCAGGAGTGAAGTGGAAGTATGAAATTCGATCTACAATTATCACTGAGGGACCTACTACATTCTTCTAGCTAATATACTGTAAAAAGTGATAGTCCTTATAGTTATAAGTCATGTGCGCACACTACATGTCGGCACCGATTTCTAGAAAACCATAGCTTACGGCCGTAATCTTACGTTCACGTTTCAGTGACGTCAACCGCCGCTAAATTACGGCCGCTATATGACGGCACCGTTTTCCAAGGAAACCGTAGCTTAAGATACGCTATCAGCGACCCAAACGACCCCCTAATAGTCGTTCCCACGGCAGCCGGTTCTATGCACCGGAGGGACCCGTTCATTATCAAGGGCCAAGGCTGCCAAACATCCTCAACGCCAGTAGGCGTTGCAATTGCAACAACAAGAACCCCCTTAATAGTTTCTTCCGGCAAGATTGGCCGTGATTTAAAAAAAGAAGTGTTATCATTCTGTGTTCCCCTTTTGTTTCATAATATCAATCGTTTAGTATTGAAGGATATGCCATGCAAGGTTTTTTTTTAATATTTTTTTTCCTATTTCGCCCCTCAATCCGTCGTAGCTACTTCGAGTCGGGAAAAAATTAAAGAAATGGAATGTACTAATTATCCCCTTTTATATAACACCCAACATGCCTATAGACGCTGAAATAAGCTTTGACCTCTTTTTATACCCTTCACGGATACTACTACTTTGCCTTAACTCCTAGGGGCATAGCGAGTTAACTACTCCTGCGCGCCATCGTACTCTGTTCTGGGCAATGGGACGCAGCTCACCAAAACACTTACCCAGCGCCCTACAATCTTTTGCCACAGATCGACGCCATGTAATTTTAGGACCCCCTCTTGGTCGGCCTTGGTTGGAAATGGGGTTCCATTTTATTTCATGCAAAGCAATGCATTTTACCACTCTTCCGCATTGTGTGATCTATCTACTGCCATTTTCGCCTGCGTATCAATTCGTCAATTGGCATCTGTCCCGTACGCCGACTTAGAGCTCTTGATTTGATAGTGTTTCGGGTCAGAAAATTTTTAGAATTCGACGAAGACATGAGTTGACGAAAGCTTCCAGCTTTCTGGTAACACTTACGGAAACTTTCCATGTACTGCTCCCTTACAAAGCACAGAGCGTATCAGGGAGTGAAACAGGCCAAACTTGGTCTTGATGCTGAGATAACTGCTTTGCCATATTTTGGACAGCATGCTATAGGCACATTTAGCCTGGTTGATACGACGAGCGATGTCCTGCTCCGTACCACCATTTTCGGCAACAATGCATCCCAGATAGACGAAGTTGTCCACCTTCTCCACAGGCTGTTCATTAATATTGACGGCAATAGGTGTCGGATTTCTTTCTGTCAATGGCGGGCTAAGAAGTTTGGTCCTGTTGGTGTTAATCTTTAGGCTAACTTTCCTTGCCTCCCTCTCGAGATCTAACGCCATTGCGGACAGATCCATGATTTTGTGGGAGAGTAAGCATATGTCGTCAGAGTAGTCAAGATGTTGTAGATAAGATGTCAAAGTCCACTGAATTCCTCTGTCTAGGCCGAATAGGGCTGCATGCAACACATCGCCGATCACTATGAGGAATAGGATCGGTGAGAGGATGCACCCTCTCCGAACTGCACTGCGAATCTCAAAGTCCACCGACACCTCACCTTTATGCAGAACGCGACATTTCGCGCCGTCATAAGTTGCCTTAATAATAGCCACTAGTCTCTCCTGCGCAAGATCGCCCATATAGAAACCCGGTTCAAATTTTTGAAAGCCTTCTTGAAATCGATGAAAAGCAAGTGACGCGGAGAATCGTACTCAGCGATGATGGTTCGCAAGGTGTTAATGTGACTGACACAGGAGAATCCGGATTAAGTTGACGGTGAACGTGTCTAGGTGGTTGGCACTACAAAACGTAGAAAATTGAGTCTCCAAATCAAAGTAGCTATGAAAAAGTACAAATTAGCATTAAATTCAAGGAAGGAAGAGAAGAAGCTGAAGCAGAGCTTTGAAAATGAGCACCCAAAACACACATTAGCGATCGGTAAATTTCGAGTAGTAGAAAAGCAGGTGACTTTGTATTGAACCACCTGCAATGGACCATATGGTAGTGCTGCTTCCACCGGCAGATCTATGGCAGCACCTGATGAGTAAGGATCTGTCGGTGGCACGAAACCAGGGGCCGAGGGTCCCATTACACTTGGACCCCAATACGAGCGCGAGGGCAAGTGAGCCATCTGCCAACCATTCCATCCTTATCGCCTCATTTTTTCATTCCCCATTTTCAATTTTTGTTACGTAAAGGACAGGGGCAACGAGCGGCGAAAATCCCGCACTCGTCTATCGAACTGAGCTACAGCAAACATAGGTCGCTTCTTAGCTCGTTAAGGAGCCTTTCTTCTCGCCAGATGGCACAGCCCGACCTTCACGATCAATTAAGCTTACCTTACCTTAGGCTTTGGCCGAACGGACATCTTGGGATGCCCACCAAACCGTCCGTTACATATTTGGCGCCCAACGTGGGGCTAATTTCTGGTAAAGAATAGGACTAAAAAGGATCTCATTTGGTTCTTTTTTGGTCCTTCCACCGTTATGCATCCCCACAAGCACATTAAGGCTACTTGCTCTAAGTCTTAAGACTTTTTTACTGAACGTATTTTCCCCTCAAGTAGCTGTGCTTTCCCCTGTAGCACCCCCATCCTTCCTATAGAGTAGTTTTTCCTTTTAGAGTCAGTTCAACAAGGCAATCCTGGTGTTGTGTTTGTCTTTTGTAGTTTAGCCACGTACCTAAGGCCTCCATAAATGCTTTAAATTGCCGGCATTTGGAGCATCTTCGGTGTCCGGATGAAGCGCGGAGGAGCCCTGGGTGCCTTTCTGTTTGCCAGGATTGTCCTTTCACGTCAGTTTAAAAATTTCGATTCCCTAGTATTGCATTTTTGGATTATTCCTTCACGGTCAATTAAGCTACCTTAGGCTTTGTCCCACGGACATCTTCGGATGCCCACCAAACCATCCTTTACAAATTCCACACAAATGGTCATCCGAAGGAGTTACTTAGTTAAAGTCTGCATAGACACTCTCTATATCGTCCATGCACTGTAAGGAATTGGGTCAGATAATTGATTATCACATCATGCTTCAGGTCGATATATACTGATATCTCTTAGATTAGTGTATGAGTCCACCATCCCTTAGTAAATTAATTTAATCGACGCTGCCACTTTGCCATTGAGACCCCTTTCTCGATACGCTTTCGTTACGCCTAGTCCCTTGTGGAAACCAGATGTATTCCATAATCAAGTCGCCGCAGTTCATCAGCAAGGATATCTACTGAGATCGTCCCAGATATCACATATAGACTGCCGCGTTAGGTATTGTACGACAGGCCCAAAATACTCTCATTTATCTTCGATGGTAAATAATTGAGTTTATCAGTATTTATAGTCCATTTATCAGTTTATAGTCCTTAAAAGGTATTTCTGATCAAACGGATGCTGCGTATAGAAGGATTGAAGTAATTCAAGACATGTGATATATCTTGCTGGGGGATTAGGTAGGCATACTACATTTGCCACCAGCCAGGGCTTCGCTTTCCTTTACCGCTTTCTCACAGACGTACTTGATGTGTTCCGAGAAGTTGAAGTTTCGGATTAAGCATATACTTCTAAGAGCACGCGCAAACGTAAAATTTTTTAGTTCGCAGAAAAAATAAATAGTTAATTCGGAAAAAAAGAACACAGGGTGGTTTATGACTCCTAGTCCACACTCATAGACAAGTTCCGCAATTCGTGTCTATAGACAAGGTTCTGCGATTTTTTAGAGACAAATCGGGAACAATTCGAGTGTTCTGCAACTGCATGTACATGTCTATGAGTTGTCTATCGTGTGTCTATGAGTTCCCATCCAGAATGGAAAACTTGAGACAATTTGTGCAACATTTCGTCGTGTTCGCAAGAGTATATAGCGTGCGGTCAGATAATTATCGTTTATTTGAAATGTGGCCAACAGTGAAAACATATCAATTAATTGAGGAATTTCATTCCTCAAATGATTTGTGGGATGTTACGTCGGCAGATTGCAAAAACCGTAATAAAAAAAACCACAGCGTTGGAAGACATTGCCAACAAAATGGAATTATCCCTAACCGATAGGAAGAAAAAAATTCACAATTTAAAATTACTTCCCTTTTTTATTAGCAAGCACAAGCAGCAATTCCACAAACCGCTATTTCAGTCGCCATATCTCTCAGAAACTAAATGTAGATGTGGACGAGCAACAAAGTTCATAAACATGTTCCGAATTGTTCGCGATTGTCTAAATACAAAATCCTCGATTTGTCTATAGACAATCGCACGATTTTGTCTATGAGTGTAGACTAGGGGTGAGACCGCGCAGACAGAAAACTAAAGGCGCGTTGACATGATCAAATTACGGTTTGACAAACCACCTATTTGAACGTGTGAACCCGTTGTCAAACTGGTTTGAAGTCTTGTGCTCCTGTCAAACCGTAGTTCGACGGTGCTCAACTTTTCATCAAATGCTAGTTTGTCAAACCGTGGTTTGATCATGTCAACGCGCTCTAAACTATGTATTTAGTTGTCGCTGTGTGCGCGATCTCATAAACCACTATGTGTTCTATTTTTCTGACTAAATTGTTTAGTTTTTCTGGGAACTAAAAGCTTTGCCGTGCTCGCGGGCTCTAACTATTTTAAGGCGGTCTTTAATGTAATTACCCTGACTCTCAATTTTAAGGCAACCCTCTCTCTAATAACAAATAAGTAATAACTAATGAGGACGGCTTCGGTTTTTGATCTGTCAATTTCAATCTCACCTCTTACAGCCACAGTTTTGTGATTGCCTTACTAGCATACATCACGTTGTCTGGGGGTATTTAGCTACTGCCATATGGTCCAAATTATGGTTTGCTTGTAGCTGTTTCTCTTAGGAGTTCTGGAACATCATTGTGTATGAGTATATAAGTTAAGTTTTACTTAGCGACGAAAGCCAAAGAAAAACGAATATTTTATTTTAAGACGTGTTTATTGAACGGATTCTGATAATCGACTGACTGTTTACAAACCTACAATTGAACAATTAGCTTTACTTAACCTAATTCCTCTGCGTTATGGGAAAATGTGTCGGTGCATAATTATGATGATTTATGTATTTTGCGGATGCGCGTGTTGGGCCGGATGCGCGTGTTGGGCCGGATGCGCGTGGCTAACTCTTCTCTCTTTCAGATTCGATCGTCCTCGATCGCTAGAAAAATGGGACGTCGTTGAACTTCAGCGGTGGTTTTACTGACGGTCTCTTAGGTGTGGCTTTTTTAGAATTTCTTCCTTCCGTGATATTTCCTGTCTCGATGATGATTTTATTTTTTCGTTTTTTCGCAGGTACGCCGGATAATTATTAAGAGGGACAGGGCCCATGGATGCAATAAGGCCATAAGTAGTGATCAAATGTTTGTCCTTTTCCGAGTTAATTAGATTGATTGTAATGGTATTGTTAATTTGGATCTCATGCATCGTCTCCGTGGGATAATTTTTCTAAACTTGTTGTTTTCGGTCGCTCGTTGAAGGATGGGCGGTAGTTCTTGTAAAAACGATGTTTGGATAGAAATGAATTGTTTTCCGTTTATTCTCTCAATTGCCCTAACCCCTTGTGGGGCATAGCGCGTCAACTGTTCCATGTGGCCCAGTTGACGTTTCACGGCATAAACTGGTTTCGGAGAATGCAGTTGCCAGCATGCACCTCCTGCACATCCATGGCCACGAACGTCGTCGTGGACGGGATTCGAACCCGAAACGCCGGTAGTCAAACATGAGACTGATGCCTCAACACACTGCGCTACCGGTCGAATTTCGGAATTTGACCAGGAATGTGCCGTTCAGCTCGTGAGTCCCCTCTTGTGTAGTTAGATTGCCGGAAAATTGATTGAGGCGTATTGTGCCGGAGGATATTTGGTCGATAGTTGTAATGTGTTGACTGCTGGTCCTCGAACATGAAGCGCTTGTATTTCGGAAGGTTTGGAGTACTGGGTGTTTTGCTAATGTCTACTAAGTTATTTTGCTTACAAATAGATATGAAATTTATGGTTTTACATTCTTTTTCGATGCCGAAAATCTTTGTACCTGATTTAGCAATTCTGTTATAAGGAATTTCATTGTTTCTTTTAATTGGTTTGATTAACAATGTTTGATAAATTCCTGGCGAGTCTAATGGAATATTTATAATATACAGAATTGAAGATGAATTTGCTTTGATTTTAATTTCGGAAAAGTTTAGGGCCTCTTCTACTGTCGAATATGGTAACATATCTTCATTTATTATATCTTTAGCAATTTTAATTTCGGATTTTGATAAAACTAGTGAATTTATGATCCCAAATTTTCCCCAGTGGATGGCATGGCTAATATTTTCTAACTCTTCCCTGATTATTTTGAGTTTGAATTCTAGATCCAACACTGTGGTGAGGCTCATATGGCTATTTTTTTTATTTATGACGACCTGTCTATTGTTGTTTTGCAGGACGTCCGTGATTTTATCTTTGATGGTAACGAAATCTTCATGGTCGGGATTGCCTGCAGTCCATTTCCATGCCGATCTAATGAAATTTAGCGACCTTCGAATTATTCTCGGTTTCAGATTTTGGATAAGTTGGTGAATTCTCTGAACCACGTTTATTTATTATTACGCCCCGCACCACATGGGGAATACAACACAAACTTTCATGGCCACAAACGCTATGGACGGGAGTTGCACCCGTAACGACCGTAGTCAAACATGATACTGACGCCTCTACGCACTGAGCTACAGGTCGCCCCAATTGAGCAGAGCTACGTTGAGCTTCGAAAAGGCTTCCAGCAAAAAAACGACTTCTTTGACTTTTTATGCGACTACCACATCCAATTTCCAACACAGTAAAATCCCCAGCGATGATATGTGGAGTATGCTCTTATGGCTCCTGCACAATCCTGTCTAACAGTAGTTCGTATTCACGGAATCGAAAAATGTCCTTCCATAAGCTTTCTTCGGGCTCAGTAAAAGATTGTTTTGAAATTTTTCAGTGTCTCGCGTCCACCAAATGGGCAACTCTTTATTAGATGATGGTAACGAAGTTGCGGGTGAACTCACTATGAAAGGCTAATCCTCGCAACTTGTCGGACCAGATCCCTACTGTGGTCTCGGTTTGGGCTAAGCCAGGACACTGGTTAAGGAATGATTTGAAAATAAAAACTTCAACACTAGAAAAATCGTCCAGTTGTGCGCCAGTCTAAAGAATTATAATAAATATAAGTCCCTTTAATCTTAAAAGTGCAACCTGTTATCTCTCGAATTAGCACTGGGTTTGTCCAGTGAGAAGGAGTGTCGGCTATGCCTATAGGGCAACCAGTCCACTATACGCTCAGCACTAAAAGAAGACTAAAGCCGGCCATATACGTTCAGGTTTACCTTGAGGTATAATGGGTACAACTGTATAGGTCTGGACGCCTGTGCAACGTACGCAATAGCATACCTCAAGATTTACCGCAAGGTACTCCTGGACGTATATGACCGGTTTTACACCGCAATACAACCGAGGATCGTTCCCGATTTCCCTGGCTATGCAGACGGCATTTTCCAAAGGTATACGGTTCGCTCAATAGCTTGTTAATTTGTTCCAGAGTAAGACGATTGATTGAAGAATTCATAGTATTTTCGGCCTACACGAACAAAAACCTCCCTTGTCATTTTCCAATTGGCAAGTGTCTTGTCTTTCCATTATTGAACCATACTAAATCTTCCGCACTTCACATGCAATCCTTTTATTATCATTATTCAAACCGTCTCATCTTTCTTTCGGCAAATGTTGCTTTTTGCTGCATTTTTCACCATGCCTCTTCCGTACTAGAGTGTCCTTTCATTCAGGAAGCTCAAAATGACTAGGAGAAAAGAAAGAGGAAGCTGTTCGAGACAAACAAGGGTCTAGCCCGGTCTCTTAGGTTTTGGTCCGGAGCAGGAGTATAATAGCGGATAGACATATAGAGAGCATCCCTTGAATTTACCTACGAAGAAGGACTAAAATCGCTTCATGTATGAGAGAAGACTCTCAAGAACTTGCAACAAAAAGACGTTTCAGGGACACAATGAAGATGTGACAAAGTGCAATATGTGTGGAGCGAAGCGAAATGCAACTCACTTAATCATCATTGTGATGATGATGATGGCTATGATGAGGATGATGATGATTATGATGAGGACAAGAACAAGGATGACGAGTATTATGAACAGCAGAAAGCAGTATTAACAGCGGAACGAGAAAATACTCGCGCTCGTGCTGTGCTCAACGATTTCTTGTATAAGCACTTAGGCACGGTTCTTGTTTGTCTTGCGATTATTATCGCCACTCATTTCAATTTAATTAACACAAAGGATTCGAGTGGGCTGGCACAATGTGAAAGCATAGTAAGTGTATGAACACGACATGGTGCGGGCGAGAATAGTAGGGAACCGAACACGTTGTCAAGGTGCAAAATATGCAAGAGCAACAATCTGCTCAACATTGTATGTCGAGTAGTTCATACATACTCGTACATGAAGGCACCACTCGTTGCACTTAAACTACTTCTCAAAGTCTTACAATACCTTCTTGCAAACACGGCTGCCATGTGTAGTTCGTGAATGAATAATAAATAGTGCATGTCTGAGGAATTTCCAGATTGGTGGCAAAATAATTCATTAGGTAAGGGTGAGTTGGGAAAAGTTTCTAAGAAAATCGATAGCCGTCGCATAATGGAGCATCCATTTCCAATTAATTCAACTACCGGTGAAATCTGAAATAAAAGTGAAACCGTAATGATGAACATATGGGTCAATTAAATATAGGATAAATTGATCATCTAAAACAATAAACCCTTGAACACGTTATATGACCAGAGAAAAAAAAATGCGTTAAGAATTCGTTCTGCAACCGCAAATAACTTCCAAATCATCAACTTCTCACATCCTCTTGTTAACTGCCCATGTAATAGGCTTAAGGGCTGAAGGTAATCCTAATCTTAATCGAAACAACAACAGCAGCCCGATAAGGGACCATGGCCAACTGATGTGTGCCCATGTCCAATGTCCATTCATAAAAACACTCTCACGACGACCGGACCATACGATCCGTACAGAATGGAAGCAACAGGGGCCGAAGAAGATCATTGCACGGAACAGATGCGACTTCTTAACGATATGTGGCCACATGCCGGCTGTCTTGAATGATCTGACCAGGGTCCTTAGAGGACCAGTGGTCTCGTGTCATGTTCAGGTAAACTGACCTCGGTCGGTAGCGAGGCAGAAAAAAAAATCAGGGATCGTTGAGCAGCGGCATCGCCAATACGTCTGTCTTATCCTTATTTTAAATTCCGTTTCTATAGAGCGGAAGACCAGTGGTTGCGAGTGGAAGTGGTATTGACCTTTTTTTTTTAAGGAACCTTATGTTATATTTTTCTTTTTGGTTTCATTGGTGGTAATACAGAATGGTTGCTTTGACTGAGTGAAGAAGATTGGTCAAACTGGGCCTTTGATCAACCGTCTGGAAACGTATCTCGAATAATGGCTTGAAGTTGGTACTCCATTTCTTATTCTAGCGATCTAAAGCTAACTGGCGGGACGTAAGAGAAAGATCTCATCTATCCATTCATACATCTATGTATACATACAAATCTCTCCTTCGTTTGTCGGCTCTGGGAGCCTGAACTACTGGACCGATTTAGATGAAAATCTCAATTGCCTATACAGGGTGTCCCGCTTCACATGGTATATATATAATATAATACTTTAAAAGTAGGTACAACTGTTCATTTCTGGAAAATTGTCTCCAGACATGGACACTCCGTTTTTAACAGTTACTGAGTTATAGCATTTATTTTAAATTGTGTCAAAAAGATGGACTTGCCGAACAAAGTAAAAATTTGCCACTATCCCAATCATACGAAATCTGACCTAACTTTCTGAAACTGCATAAAAATTCATATAAAACAACTTTTTTTCTGGCAGCGAGAATCATCATTACTTCAAAGATACAACTGTTCAAACTTTAAAAAAATTTCAAAATCAATTTTTCATGGGAAATTCAAATGATACCGTGACTTCTCTTAGCATAATAATAATAATAACAAGGACAGGCTAAGATACCCAAGGGTGGGCACTGCGACCATGAGATCTATTGTGCCATAGCTTTAATTAATCCAAAAGACCCCCAACCAGCCTAATGAAGGCTAGTAGATCCTTTGTAATGGTGCCCCTTACGACCGCTGAGCTAACAAAGGAGTCTCCAAGAAATAAGAACCTGCAACGGGCTACCGCCGAACATTCGCAGAGAAGATGTTTAGTGGACTCTGTGTCCTCCAGTCAAAGCCTGCACTCCGTATCAGTCGATAGACACATTTTGTTGAGGTGACGTCTCACCCCGTGAGGTAACCCACGATTAGTCTCAGGTCCGCTCTACCCAGGCGGCTGGTTTCTTTGAGACCGTAGGGTTTTATAAGATCTTTGGACTGCCGCAGTCCTGGAAGAAAATCCCAGTGACGCAGTCTTTCATTGGCAGACCACTTCCTCACTAGTGATCTTGTTTTAGCCCAACTCAGACTGCAGTAAGGATTAGGCCCGAAAAATATATCCGAAGAGCCTTGTCTAGCAAGTTCGTCGACAGCTTCGTTACCAGGGATGCGCTGATGGCCAGGTACCCAACATAAAGTAACCCGATTGGTGTTTGTGAGACACTGAAGGGTATAAAACACTCTTTCACTAATTTGGATGAGAAACTATGTGAAGAAAGAGCCTTAAAGTCTGCTTGACTATCAGTACAGATAGCGATGTTAGCGCTTTTTAGTTTGGTGTCCAGAATATCTCTGGCGCAGGCCTCAATGGCATGGATTTCAGCTTGAAAAACGCTAGGCCAGACGCCCATAGCAATGAAGATCCTGGTGTCCGGTCCATAGACTCCACCACCAACTCCCAGCTCAGTTTTAGATCCGTCGGTAAACCACATGGGGTACCGGGAGACAGAGCCAAGAATGCCATGTCCCATTCCCCGCGAGTGGGGATGGAGACCGAGAATTTTCTACCAAAACATATTTCCCGAGTCATATAATTAGATCTCGAGCAGATCTGCATGCCGGGTATCCACTCCAGAATGCTCATGTGTCCCTGATTGGACACGCTTAAGAAACAAGACGGATCCTTCACGGAGGGTCAGAGGAAACTTTTGATCTCTTCCTAAACACTCACTCTCCTGGTTCTGACCAAGCTGAACCCGGCTTATCCATTGCATCGGCTGACCATCGTGGTAGCCGATTAAGCAGCCTCTCAGAGGTAATTTTCGATAAAGAAAAGGTCAAATGGGCTGTGGAGTTCTTTGAACCCTTTAAGGCAACTGGTGCCGGTGATATTTTTTCAGCACTTTTACAATACAGCCTTGATTTTATTATCGCCCTCTTGACTGTCCTATTTAGGGGCAGTTGCTCCTTGAGTTATATTCCACGTTTATGGAGGGCGGTGAACGTGGTATTCATTCCGAAAAACGGAAATAAGCCATCGGAGCAACCGAAATCTTACAGACCGATTAGCCTTTCATCGTTTCTTTTGAAAACTATGGAGAGGCTACTGGATCTGCACATCAGGCAGCAAATGGATTGCACGTCTCCCTTGCATTGTACTCAATTCGCCTACGTCAAAGGTAAGTCGACTGTGGTTGCCTTACATAATCTCGTAGGGTCGATTGAAAAAGCCCTTATGGATAAGGAAATTGCTCTCTGCGCCTTCATTGACATCGAGGGAGCTTTTGGCAATACAGGCTATTGCTGTATTTCTAGAGCACTTGAGCTCAGAGACATACTTACTGCCACAATCATGTTAATCGACGGAATGCTTCTTGGGCGAGAAATTCACTCAACTTTGGGCGGCACCCAAACTAGTGTTTATGCTGTTAAGGGTTGCCCTCAGGGTGGGGTCCTGTCCCCACTTCTCTGGTCATTTGTCATAGAAGAGTTACTAGCTAGGTTGTGCGAATATGGTTATGATGCAATCGGTTATATCATCGTCATAACCGATTGCATCATAACCAGAGGAAAGTTTGAATCGACCGTCTCTGAGATGATGAACGCGGCAATCGATCTAGTATTTCGGTGGTGCACTGAAGTTGGCCTGAGCGTCAACCCTAAAAAAACCGTCTAAGTTCCCTTCACTCGAAAAAGAAATCTAAGCTTAAACCCTGTCAGCCTTGGCGTAACGGTACTTCAGTTCTCCACTGAAGTCAAATCCTTAGGCATTTTGTTGGACTGGCGGCCTAAGTGGAGCAAACACATCGAGGCTGTTATCAGTAAGGTCACTCGGATCATGTGGGGTTGCAAAACTTGGGGACTCACCATGAAAATGATCGAGTGGCTATATTTGATGGTCGTACGTCCAGTTGTGACTTACGCGGCGCTAGTTTGGTGGCCCAAAACGAATCAGCGTTGCACTATACAGCTTTGTAGTAAGTTACAGCGCCTTGCATGCTTTGGTAGGGCAGGATCCATCCGTACTTGTCCAACATTGGCTATTGAGGCGATAGTTGGACTTACTCCGCTGCATATTTTCATACAAGAGTTTGTGGCTCTGAGCGCTCTTAGAATGCGTCTAACATACGATGGCTATGAGTCTCCTAGCATAGATAAATAAATAATTATGTCAATGGCTCAGTAATGGAAACATTTATGTATATATTTTGATCTCATAAAAGTTATATGTAGACGTATTCAAAAATGAATGGCTGTGAAAATGAGCAGAGCGAATTTTTAATAAAATGACAGGCGAAATTTCGTCATTCATACACACACATCATATTGTATTATTCGCTTTTAAACTTCAAACATATTGCCGAAAACTTGCATTCAAAACGCAAAGGACTTTAAATATGTTTGACCCTTTGCTCTGCTAAAACAAATTTACAAGTACAAACTAGCTGCGCTGAAAAAACAGTTCCATATTTGAAACCTATTTGACTGTAAAATTGAGAAGCTTCGATCCGAAGTTTATAGGCACTGGATGACCACAACAGTCGGCAGTTACATTTCGAATTTGCTACTCGGCCCACTGAGTCAAAAATTTAAAAAATCTGGCCCTTTTCTGTTAAAGTTTGGCGAATCCTGCTCTAGACTATGAAATAGTTATATTCATTTATTTACAAGGAAAAACCGCACAATAACTCTCGATAGTGTACAGTTGGCGACAACAAAATTTGATAAAATATTCCTACTAACATCTTGTTTGTTGGTACCTGAAATAGGGACGATCCGATACAATCATATATTATTTTTTACAAACATGCCAATAACACAGCACAGAATAAGATCAGGAAGGTCAAGTTCGGGTGTATTACTGCCTATGACCTTAGTACACTAATATGTAAAAATTAATTGAATCAAATAAAAACCAAGGCTACCTCCTACACAAAGTCCCCCAAACTACTCTATTTTTATACCCTTCACGGATGTGATAGGGTATATTAACTTTGTCATGAAGTTTGCACAGAAGGAAGCATCTCCGACCATATAAACTATATATATTCTCGGTCAGTATGATGAGACGAGTCGATTAAGCTTTGTCCATCTGTCGGTCTGCCCGTCTGTCCATCTGTCTGTCTGTTTCTATGCAAACTAGTCCCTCAGTTTTATAGCTATCAAGCTAAAATTTTGTACAGAACCTTGTTTTTATTGCGTGCAGTATATATGTTGGAATCAACGTAATCGGACCACTACGTCATACAGCTGCCATAGGAACGACCGGTCCAAAAATTCGTCTTTGTGAGAAAAACTTTTTTATTTCTAAAAATATTGTTTTCAAAATTCACAAGAATCAGCCGTATTTTTAGCAAAATCATATTTCCCAGTTTGGTTGAAATCGGACTACTCTATCATATAGCTGTCATAGGAACGACCGTCCCAAAAGCAAGTTTTAGTCAGAAAAACTTTTTTTTTTTCTGAAGATATCTTTACAAAATTATAATATGCAATTTCGTCGTATTGACTGCTAAGCCACGTTTCTAAATTTGATTGAAATCGGTCCTCTATTTCATATACCTCTTAGTGGGACTACACACCTTCAGTTTATCGCTCAGTTTATCGCGTGTGACATCATGTCTGAACGATAATCTGTGTGAACTGCACAGTTTTGGCAGATTTTTACGCAGATCTGAGATCCGTGCATTCGGACCCTGTTTTGCAACGATAATCTGCGCAGATTACACAGTTTATCGTTCAGTTTTATCAGTTTTCTACTAAATTTCACAATGACCATGAAACCACTAGTTTGTACAGAGATTTCGCTCTCGTACTGATATGTGAATGTTTCGTTTTGGGTGAGAGGATGATTGAGGACGGCCAATTGTATCTTTTCTTGGGCAATGTATCTTTTTTTTGCAATGTATCTTTTTTTCGGGTTTGCGATTTGTGTGGCTGTGAAATGCGGAATTTTTGTAGGCGAATGTATGAAAGAGGGGAATGTACTAGAGAGCAGGGTGGTCATTCTGGGTTGGGCAACCCCAAATTTTTCTTTTCTTTTTTACTTCAGATTCGGAATCAGCGACTGAAAATTACCTTGTAGTTCGAACCATGGCGATCGGCCATTGTCTGTAGCAGACTTGATACGTGCTTTTACGCGAGTGGCACTCGCGGTCATGTTCGTATATGTGTAGTTTCACTATAATGTGAACGTTGTGCGAGTATGTTTCAAGTGAAGATAATTTTGATTCCGAATCCGAAGTCAAAAAAGAAGAAAAAAATTTGGGGTTGCCTACCCCAAAATGGACACCCTGTTTTCATCGGGAAATACTTGTCCGATCGGGCTGGTTCGAACTATAAGGTAATTTTGAGTCGCTGATTCCGAATCTGAAGTCAAAAAAGAAAAAAAAATTGGGGTTGCCCATCTCAGAATGGCCACCCTGTTCTCTATTACATTCCCCTCTTTCATACATTCATCCACATCCACCAAAACCCAGCGCATCGTTCGTCAGTAAGTCCAGCACAGAAAGATACCATAAAAGATACGATAGATCGCAGTAAAACACCAACAACACAGGAAATATAGAATAGTCGGGAACACTAAAAAGATACTTGCTCAGCCACGTACGATGTGAACACTTCGACAAAACTGATAGAACTGTACAAAATATCGGAACTAATTTAGCGAAAATCGAATGTAGCCTACACACCTTCAGTTCAGATAACTGCGCAGATTTTTCCACAGATATTAGCACAGATATCTGCGCAGTTAAACTGAAGGTCTGTAGTCCCCTTTATAGGAACAGTGAAATCGGAACAAGTTTTACTACTAATTTCAAAAAGGCAAATGTACCACAAAACACAACGAAGGTAGGATACCCTTCACGCGAAGCCTGACCCTAGCCCTTCGGCTAGCTTGTTTCTATTATTTTAGTTTTGACATCTAACTAAAAATGGGGGAAAAACTGTAAAGCTTTGAAATTTGGCACAATTGATGACAACAATGCTCTGAATAAATTTTCAAAAGTCCTTGTTGATGGGGGGGGGGGGGGGGGGGTCCTCGAATATTTCGGCTGATGCGAGCCACAGGAGCACGTATGAATCCGCCGGATTAGTCGGGCACCAGCCACTGATACGCGAACCGTATTCATACAGTTTACACTCAAACAAATCATTCGCTACCGACTTCGATGGGCTCACCGAGCCCACAGTGTTAATGAATTTTCTAGGCAAATACAATGCATACGGTCGTGTAGAAGTCACTTTTTAAATAATTGTCAACATGGTAACTCCTACAGAAACCAGGTTGATTTTCAATTCGTACCTATCACAATTCAAAGGGCTTGTGCCGTCTGTCCTGCCGTAGGTTTTATGATTGTTTCCTTCGAGCGCATATAAATTATGATCGTAATGCTCACTTTTCTTTTTCTTCATTCCATCATCCTGTTAATCGACCTTTCATTTTCATCTGATTCAACCTATTCTTATTTACCGTGTGGCCGTATATCCGTACATACCATTCATCTCGAGGATTTCTTTCACTTTTGTTCTGTGCGTAGCAATATGTTGCCGCAGCATCTGATGCTCATGCATTATTTCCACCTTCTACCTTTTTTTCATCCGTGGCCAATAAAACTTGGCTCCTTCTCGCTCTATATGAAGAACCTTCATCCGGCGATATTTGCACATGCAGCGTTTCAGGTTATAGTCTGCACATTTAATATTAATGGGTTATGATGAGATGAAATCTGGACCACAAACGATTTTAGCCTGTTTCGCAGTCCGTCTGGCTTCCGTCTTGGCCTATGCAAAGTCGTATGGCAACCTGCATTTCCAACATCGTGCACACACAAACAAACAAAAAACTGTCCCAAGGATAATTTATTAGAGCGTGCAGATGCAAAGACAAACTGAAATTGTGGCCGGGATCATCTTTCACGTATCAAAAGGAATTCATTTATGTTAGAGATTTTGCGAAATGTTTTTGCACCTTAATTTATCGGAAGTGTCAATATTTGGTACATCCAGGTGAGAATCAACTCCTTTTGTAATAGGATACTATATTTTGGGATTAGACGGAAAAAGTGGCAGCTGCTAGAGGGCGGAAAATTGAAGGTGGCCAGAGAGACATTGTGCCTAGATAAATCAGATGGCTTGAGAGGCTGAAAGGACCATATTGTTGTGAGTTTTTTTTTAACTCCGTTGAACTCATTGATAGGGAGATTTAAAATTTACCTAGAGTAGATAATTCTAGATTACTGCTTCTGCTTGGCTTCTTCAGATTATTATATCATGTTATCAAATTAAGTTTACATATAGTTCTACAATTTTCTCATTAGAAAATCTCTATTTCGAAAGAACATGTCCCATTCACAGTCAGCTAATGCAATTTCGTTATCCGAAACGAAGAAATCTCATCCTTTAGAATCCTTCTCACTTCAACAAAACACGATTGGCAGCAACAAGTGCTGCAATCCTAAAGAACGAGCCTGCAGACAAAAAAATAGCTTTGGACTCGTGGTACATCCGGCCACAAAGTACCGGAAAGGCAGAAAAAAAAGCAAGGTATATTTCTATAGATGCCTGCATGATAATCAATATCCAAATCGCATTAATGGTTGAAGCATTTTTGGAGAGAACGTTACGTTTGGGCTGATATCCTCGCTCTACTTCGCACTCAACCCGGCAGGGTGAACAAATAACATTCAATACAAGAATGGACGCTAAAGCTACTATAGTTTGATAACTGTAAAAATGAAAATGGTTTAAAGGACCGACCTAGAGCGGTGAGCTCGTCTCTGCAAAAGGAGGTGGGTATCGGGGACAGGGCCCGGCTAGCTGATCAGCGTTGGGTGTGTACTCGTCAACTAAAGTCTATTCAATCAATCGATATGGGTAGATTCGTTTTATCCACGAAAATCATCTATTCCTGTCGTCCTGTCCTGTTGATGGTGACTCGAGCCTGTATCGTTACTTTTGCTGTATGTCGTATTTGTTGTCGCTACTCCTATTCAACATAGCCAAAAAGAATGCTTTCCGTTGCCATTCTTTGCCTCCTTGTCCGTTGAATTTCTACCCAATCCTTGTTTTCTGTCGGTTCAAAGTATACACGACTATATGTCGTGTGTATCCTGTCAATATCAGTTCAATGTCGTTAACGTATCGATAGATTAACGATTCGTGCGATATTAGGCGCGGTCAGATTTCCGTAGATTTCCAAGTAAACGATTTCTCGGTAATTTTTCATTTTCCACCCTACTCACATGTATCCGATGATATTTAGGAACATTAACGTACATTACGTTACTTCCGAATGAATTAGACTGATGACAGTGAATGGCATTAGTTTTGGTGCAAACACATTCAGTTTGTTTATGAAACTTTTCAATGGGGATAGAAAAAAAATGCAATTTAAAAGGGTTTTAAAGTTTGACTAATTAGAGAGTTGTCCATTCTTTCCTAAAACCTTTAATACCAGTGTTACCAGTGGCGGATCCAGGAATCGAGTTTGGAGGAGGCACGACCTTGTTACCTTGAGGATAAGGATACGTCCACATTTCAACCTTCAGCCCTCAAGAGGCATGCGTCTAATAAAAGCGCAGACGCGTTCGTTTTTGGAGAAAAGCGTGCAATGATGAACGTACAATACCATGAACTATACGGTTTCGTTAGGTGCAAGGGCTAATGTAATTGACCCAGCACACATGTACTAAAATGGGGTTACCTCTGTTACCATCAAGGACCCATCATCCGAGAATCCTAATCCAAACCACACATAAATTCCAATAAAACAATAAAGTATCATTAGCTAAGTCATATCCAGTTGAGTGAAAAAGTGGAGTCCAAGAAATGTTTTTCCTTCTTGACAAAACAGGGTAAATGCAGAGAAGGTAAGAAATACACTCCTCCTTGTCTTTGTCACACAGTCTGTACAACAGTCAATTGAGGACTTGCTCAATGGTGACTCCCTCATCAGCTATTGAAAGTTGACTTTTCATGGACAACTGTTAGCAGTGCTACTAAAATCCATTCTGGGTCAGAGCGATTTTGTTGAAAGCTGTTTTACCATTCATATATCTAGATCTAGAATTGGTCCTGCTAAGCTTTAGAGCTAGTTTGAAAATAACAATAGGTGTATAAATGTTTCACCAATTTTGTGCAGCATTGCTTGTTGAACCCTGTCTGGCTCATTTGCTTTACAGTTACCTGTTAAACCACTGTGACCCAAAACCTGACATACAAAATGCCAGAAGAACGCACTCATCACCGTATACATTGAGGTACACTCCACATCGGACATTGACATATCCCTCTGTTCGAGGGAACCCTGTTTGGCTCATTTGCTTTACAGTTACCTGTTAAACCACTGTGACCCAAAACCTGACATACAAAATGCCAGAAGAACGCACTCATCACCGTATACATTGAGGTACACTCCATATTGGACATTGACATATCCCTCTGTTCGAGGGACTTAATTATAGCTTGATCTTCGGTGAAAATAATAATATCTCTTGCTCATATCACGAGACACCTCAGCCAGGTTATAACTTTAGTAATCACCTTAATTCTGGCCAGAGAAAAATTGATTCAGAAAGACTGAAAGAGAGATTTTGGTTAAGCCCATCAGAGGAAATTCTAACCTCTAATCCTGCATCCATCTTGGAGCGATCTGCATAGATTTCAATTCAATTAGTCAACACAAGCGAATAGACGGAAATTTCGCGTCACAAAAAAAAACAGATTCGTCCCATTCAACACTTGGGACTCGACTGTAGGATACCTCTACGTACTTACGAAGAGAACAAGCTCTGTTTGCTCAGATTAACCTTTTCTATAGTGTATAGTTATCAGCCCAAAATGGTTTGTTGTGAGACGGCATTCTGGTTTACCTCACTAAGAACACCAGGATGTATTGCTGATCATGGGTCATCGTTTAGATGACCATCCCAGACAAGTGTAGCAAGACCAGCAACATCACCGAACGCGGGGCTCAAAGAAACCCACCCAGGTCAGGTACCATTTGTATTCGCTGTCATTTTTATAAATAATTTTTGAGTATTTCCTCGAATCTTCCAAAACCCTTATCTTATTCTTATCTTGCCACCGGGAACTAACCTCTTCGTGCGAAAATGTTACACTTATCTCTTCCAAAGAGTGGCAGAGTAGACTTGCACACAGCACATATCCGCGGTGCTCTATACTTGAATTTCCCCTTCTCATTCAAAAGAAAGCGATCTCCACTGTAATGACCCGTTTCCACACGAAACTTGCAAATGCAAAGTAATCGTTTCGCGTGGAAATTGCCCACAACAGTGTGGAAACTTTTGTCTGTGCATGGGATTTTCATGTGAAGAACTGAGTACCGAGAAAAACGAAAATTTTCGTGCAAACCGGATTTTTGACAGTTTTTGTACGAAATTTCGCACGAAAAACGGAGGTTAGTACCTCCATTTAGCAGTTAAGTCCTTGCAGTATCTGCCAGAAATTCCCGTGATCCTATCCGAATCGTGCCCATCGGAGGAAAAAGGATGTCGAAAGACGCAAGTAGTCATCATACTAGGCGAGTCTTGGGGTTACATTTTTTATCGCAGTACTCACTAAAGGGGCATCGCGCAGCCCTGAAACTACCTATTTACGCAGGCGCAGTAGCGACAGACGTCGACGCAGGTTGCTATCCCGGAAGAAGAGTTCATTGTGCTAAACCTGATCTCTCTGAGTTTGGTAGTGTCCATTTTGAAGCATGGAATATCCAGGGCTGTCGAAGACGGTGAGAGAAAGTGGGGGGTGGTTAAATCAGGCTTTGATTTTTTTTTTTGCATTGAAGCCGCTGGTGCTACGAAGCAGTAAGCTACAAAACACTGCACGTTGTGGACTCCACTTTCATACTTGCGGCACCACATTTCCATAAGAACATTGTCAGTTACATGCCTGCGGAATTTTATCCATATTTTCTAAAACCCGAGAAATAGACCGGCCTAGTTTATTGCACTAAAGTGTTAAGGGACGCTCAGCTACGACACATGACATGCTGGAAATTGAGTATCAAGAGCCTCGGTTTCATTTTTGGATTAGATTTGATGGTGAGGTCTATTGTGTTATAGCCCACGAGTCTTCTTGCAGATTTTAGCTTGACAATCAAGTTTGATCCGGCCAACAAAACCATTCAACGGCCTGAGTTCAACTGTAGCGATCGCATGCACCTAGGTACTCTAAGCGACGGCGGCAAAGAACCTCACACTCACAGAGGATGTGCCGGAAGGTTTAATCATCAGCTTCGTGAAAGCGACAGCTCGCGTCAAATATATTACCAGTATGCTACAGGTTTTACATCAGGGTCGAATATGCTGTGAGAAGGCCGCACCTGATTCTAACCGTGTTTCTACGCAGATTCTGTTATTATGTAGGATACACTTGCGTAAATGAAATGGTATAAATAGTTTAGGCTATCTCAGGCAGGGAGACTATCCGATCTTTATACCCTAGAACTTATATGGTAAAGGGTATATCGTTTTTGTCACGACGAAATTATGTAACACCTTAAAGGAGGCTCCGTAAGTAGGGCAATGTGAGTATATAAACGATTAGGGTCAGCTCCTGACTCGATTTAGCCGTGTCTGTCTATCTGTCCGTTTGTCACACGATCACTTTCGATAGAATGAAGTTAGAAGCTTGAAATTTTCGTCAACTGTTCGTAGTATGATAGTTGGTTGGTACTGAAAATGGGCTCCCTACATATTCAAAACAATTAACTGTATTTATAACTTTCGATTGAAAAAACCGTGAAAAGCTCTAGCTTTGGCAGATGACTCGGAAGGGTAATTTTATATTCTCTTGTAAAGGTGAAATTGATCAGTTGAAAAATAACGGTACTTTTCTTACAAAGAGCCCGCATTACCCTACTTTCCGGGATTTTCGCCAATAAATCTTGAACCAACGGACTTAGGGAGCTGATTTTTGGTACGTAAACTTCAGAGAAGCTGCCTGAATTTTTTGTAAAATGGGCATAATCAGGCCAAACGAACGTATACCTCCCCTACAAATGTCAAAAAATGAAATATTCCTTTAACTACTAACTTTAAACGACCATATAGCAAACTCACTTTTAATGCATGTTGTCGTTGCCAGTTGATACTTTTCGTATCATCACTGGGTCTGCACAGGTCTAGAGTATACGAGTATACTCTTCGGACAGGTTAGTATTGTGTTTAGTTCTGCATAGAGAGATACCATCCACGAATTTCGACTTGGTGCTTCCTTATGGCAATAGATAATTTTTCTCAGGAGCCTCCAGTACTACTCCTCTACCCTCATCAGTATTGGAACCATCGGAAAACCACTTGACAGTATTCAGAGGATGTGACGGTGACGAATTCTTTGTATTCCATTCCTCCAAATTTCTATAGAGAATAGGCTGTTGAAGCGTAACTCTTTTGTTAAATGGTCAGATGGCAAACTCAGCTCATTGAGCCATTTTTCTTGCTCTAAGATCAATTGGTCTCATTCTTATCTGATTATCTGACTGGCTACTACTAGTTTTGTCTCGACCTTTAAATGGATGTGAAGCGGTTAAATATCCATGTATTTTCCTCAAGAGAAGCAGTAGGGCATGCTAGCCTTTAAATTTTACTTAGTGTACCTACGCTCTCCCTGTAACAAAAGTTCTTCAGCCAAATATCAGCAGCGTAATCAAATATGAGTCAGCCGATCGCCCTGTAGGTTCATAGAATTACACACATCCTAGTTGCCCAGGTTTTCTCTACGAATTGTCTACAGATTCAGAGGGCCTTGGTGGTGTTATTCGAAATAGTTTGCAGGTGCTTCGCCCAGAGAAGTTATTTATCCAGAATAACACGGGCGTATTTTACAAAATCTACGAAGAATACTTCATTGTTGTACATTGGGGGACACCTCATAAGTCCGATACTTCTTCTACCTGTGAAGGGTATGGCAACTGTCTTGACCAGATTGACTCTCAGGCCGTCGTCATTACACGATGCTTATACTATGTTCAAGGTTGATTGAAGGATCACCGTTGGGAATTCTTCAAACTTGATTTCAACCCATTAGAGTTGTGGCATGCAATCGCTGTGCCCCGAGGCCTGGATTTCCTCTCAACGACCCTGGGTCTGTAATCAATGAATACAACAACTTCGAGAGAGTATACAGTGGAGCAGTGTCACTGAAGCGGTCACCGCCTATGGCAAAGGGAGATAAAATCCCCGTCTTAGTATAGTCAGGGGCTTATTTCTGAACAAATCTCAGTCGACAACGAAAAATGTAATTAACTACGAAGTTTAATTATCGGAGTCCACTTGTAATGCTCAGTGCACTGAGGTGTCAGTCTCAAATATTAGCATACACCGGTTATTCACGGGTTCGAATCCCTTCGTGGCTATGAATATTTATGTTGTCTTCGACCAATGTGGTGTGCAATGACTTATCGCAGGTTTACGGTTAAATGGGCAAGGGATGCTTGCTTGCAACATGCATCATCCAAAATCAGTTTATACTAACGAATCGTCAACTAAGCCAAATATAAATACATATAGTTTACGCATTATACCGCACTAGGGGTTAGTATAATATGAAAACCCTCACCTGGACTGGTAATCCCCTCTGCCTTGTTCCCAGGGAAAAATGATGTCCCGTCTTCGGTAGTCCGAAGGCTCGTTGGCCACAGTAGCTCGCCCTCCTGGTCAGCTGCGATGTGATGCTGGCCACCACACCATACGGAGAAATACAGTCACAGACAGAAGAGTTTATGATAAGATAAGAGAGCCGCGGCCTACCGACCCAAAGGGTGGGCACTGCGATAAAAAAGGGGTTTATTGCACCGTAACCCCATACACTGTCAAAAGACCGTCCACCCTTCTTTTAAAAGGCAGTTTGACTTTTCAGTAATCACCCTGAGATCTGTTGAGCTGATAGTAGCCTACCCGAGTACCGGCAAACGATAATATCTAAAGGTTATCGGACCAGGTACTGGCCTGGCCTGAGCAGTACCTTAATATTTGAAGGACATTATCAGCTCCTTCAATTGACATAGCCTTGGAAGGTTAATTCCAGTACTAATTCTCACATCTGATGAACACATCTGAGTACTACGGGAATAATCTCAGTTTCTTTCTGTAGCTTCTGCAGCGGTGATAATGAAACACCAGAGCATATCCTCTACGAATGTAATGTTTCGTTTCAACGTGAACGCTGAGTTAAAACAGGAAGATTGAAAAATTGCACTGAAAAGCACCAACAACAAAAAGATACCTTTCTGTTTTTACATGACCAACATGAATTCACGAGCATTTGATTCGTTTCCACAAGAGATGGGAACATGAAACGGTACCCATTATCTCAGCAGCACCGTATGAGACGGTTGGTGATAGTGGTCATAGAACGATGGGTAAAAAAATGGCCGTGAGTTCTTCAGTACATCTAGAAGCATGAAAACCATTTCCAAAATACTGTTAGCGATGTTTCCTCAATGACCAGTTCAATTATCCGGAGTTTAGGACTTTGACCTAAATTCAGCCTCTGGTTTCAATGGGACCGTACTCAACTTTGCCCTTAGATATCATGTGGTCTGGTGGCGCTTCTAAAACTGGAATATCATTGGCATTTCTTGCCAAATAGTGTGAAGTTCGAAGTTCAAGTGCAAGCCTCTGCGTTAAAAGGCATACGATTGAGTGACAAATAGTGCCCGTGAAGGGCTCGAATGAGCGCTGCTCATATTGGCAGGAACTGCTACCTTCCAAAGATACCCTTTTTCTTACTGAATAACCGATGGATTATGTTTAACTAACCATTAATAAAAAATAGTTTAAACTGATATAGCTGATTGAGGATATATATAATATTTCTAGAGATCTATAGTACAAGGTAGAAAGTAAAAAACCTATTTTTTTCCTTTTGATCCTTAAGAGGACAACTACACAATCCATGCACTGTCATGTATACTCACGGTATGTATGATTCGGCTGCATTCAACCTCCCCACATGTTCTTCGAATGTTTGCGCTATTAATGGCAGATGAGTCATTAATGACTTATTGGCGCGGAATATGGCAAAGATCGCATGTCGGGATGACCTTCCCACAGGATATGTGTGAAATGCTAAGCACACTCCAGCCCCGCCCCGTTCCGACCATACAAGAATTTCGCTCCCAGTAAAATGAAAACATTGTATTTTATTCATGCTTCCTTGGGAAGAGAAGTTGGACTCAAACATGTCAAACTGCCAAGAAGGACAATGATTCACAATCGTACATTCTCAGAGTCAGTCAGTGAGTCAAAGCCGGAGTTTAATCCACCCCAAACATCGGGACTCGAGTTCGGGTAAACAATTAATAATCCCCTCGCCGCATGAATGACACGAACATATTCCCGGCCAGCCTTTTTTTTCGAAACTTGTTGGCTGACTTTGTTGTCGGTATGATTTGCCGGATTAGAAATTAGAACACAACCCTGCGAACGAGCAAGAAGGGTGAGAGTGAAGTCGATGCTGAACGAGCGTTTTCAAATCATTAGGACGACGTACATAAATCGCTTCACACTATATTCGCAATTAGCTGCACACGAGACACGTGTCTATTGTTGGAACAAATAATTTTCGGACAACGATAATGTGCCGACGTGAATGTGGACAAGGACGACGACGTGGTCCTGTGCGGTGCGTGACACAATTTTGGGGAGGCTGAAGCCTTTTGGTTGCATTGTGTTTGACAGAAATAATTGCCCAACGTTGCGTACGGCTGAGTTGTTTGATTATAATTACGCTTATATTTAGTCTAATGGTCCTTATCGTTCAGTTCTGGACATTTAAAGCGGTTTTAAAGTTTTTCCAAGGGTATGGAAGGATTGAAACCATTTTGACGTCATCAGTACGACGAAGAGGTAAAGGGAAATGAACGTTCCCACAAGTCTTTATTTCGGTTATAAAAAGATTATCTTAATATCTGTTTTTATCGTAAAAGGGAAGATAACAGTTGTGTATGTTGTATGGGACTTAGATCTGATAATATAACAAATCAACGCATTAACATACATTTACTACGACGGGTTCAGTGGGAAATCAGTGTGCCAGAGCTTAGTGATTTTGCTTGCGGTCGGGATTTATTATAAATTCCAGATTTCAATGGTGCACAGCAACCTCCCCTGGACCTAATCATCGTCTTTGATTGTTCAGACTGCGATAGATCATGCCATTTCAGCGGACACGTTTGTGTTTTTAGTCTCCGAGTCGCATAGTAGCCCAGTCACCTGGTTGTGCCTGTCGTTTTAGTGAAGTGGTATTGTGCACGGCTGTTACTTAGTGATCCGCGGGGGCGGCTGGCTTGCGGAAATCTTGTGTGTACATGTCGAGATGTTGATAGCGATAAAGGTTGACGTTGTGGACGGCAAGAAAAATATGGTTTTCGGATTGCTGATGAATTTGCGGGGTCGACTTGTTTGGAGTATTACCATAATACAAGGAAGATAAGATATGGCCTTCCCGCGTTTCATTTATTTTTCTGCGAATCACGCCATTGGCTCAAATACGCTTGAGAGACTGGTGGTTCATAACTCTCAGCATTGCAATCCTCACGATAGTATCGCTTTGCTTGTTGAGGAAGCAGCACGCGTACGGTGCAACCCGCACTCGATGCAGCGGTCTCTTGTGTGGGATCTGCTTGAGATTATTGCGATATAAACACAAAAGGAAATTCACTTCTCAAATAGCATACGAGTACATATCAAGCAAAGCCCACACAAGAGACCGCTGCATCGAGTGTGTGCTGCACCCTCAACAAACGAAGCGATACTGTCGTGAGGATTGCAATGGAATGCTCTTGTGCTGGCTCTGCTTGATATGTTTTTTTAAATTTCGTGCGAATGAATGAATTGAATGAGATTATCTCGAAAACTTTTTGAGATAGAAAATAGTTGATTCGACATTTTTTATGTATATTTTTGTGGTCTTCAATTTCATCTCAGAAAGTTTTTTGCTAGGATTAATAGTTACAGAGATAAAAGTCGAAAACTAAGTATTCATAAAATTGAACGAGCGATTGACGTAGGTATTCAGAGAGCTGGCATGCGCAAGGCCACATCTTGTCTTCCTTGTATCATGGAGTATTACCATTGTACATGTCGCTGTCGTATATTAGTTCAGGCTATGAATAATAAATAAAGAACCAACAGTTCAGCGCTCACCACACAGTAAAAAAGTTCGCTTCGCAGTTAATTTCGCACCCGTTTACTGATGATCAGGAGTTTAATATAAAATTGGTGGCGGAAGTATAAAAATTCCCCGAATTATATAATTTTAAGTTAAGAGGTTATTCCAGGAAAGATGCGACGGAAAAGGGCTGGAATGAAGTATTGAACGTAGTTCATCTTTCAGGTGAGTAAAAAATGGCACCATCAATTGCATCAACGCAATCATAATCGCAACAATGCACTATTTAAAAAAAAAAGAAACATTCCTACTTGACCTAGCGAAGCATAGTGGTACAAATGTGCTGGAGATAGGCGCTCCCTTAACTGGATCACGTCTATTTTCAATTCCAACCAACAAGATCTACCGTACAGGTGCAAATCCAGGTTTCCAAGATGCTGTTGGCTATCCGTTTCAACCCCCAAATATTTGAAGAAAAAGATGAAAACTGACCCGGTCTTTTTCATAGCCTGGACTAATATACGACAGCGACATGTACAACGACAGTAGTCGACCCCGGACATCCATAAGCAATCCGAGAACCATATTCCTCTTGCCATCCACAACGTCAACCTTTATCGCTATCAACATCCCGACATGTACACACAAGATCCCCGCAAGCATTTCGGCCCCGTGGATCACAAAGCAACAGCCGTGCACAATGACCACTTCAGCCAGCCTACATGCACAGCTCGCGACTTTAGTAGCGGCCGTGTGAAGATGACGGGCGACTACAGTCTCGAGATTCTGAGTATCCGTCTCTCAGCGGCCAAGTATTGAAGACTTGAGTATCCCCGTTTGAGCAGTGCCTTAGGCAAGCTTACGATCGTATCGATCGTGAAGTACTGTACAATATAATGCTGCAATTTGGTATACTAGCAAAACTAGTATAACTAACAACGATGGCGATGACCAACTCCATCTCACAAGCCAAAATCCCAAACGAGCTGACTGATCTCTTTGAAACACGTACTGGATCGAAGTATGGCGATGGACTGGCACCGATGCTCTTCAACCTGGCACTTGAACACACCATCCAATATCAAATTGAATAATAAGACATAAGAATCGAAAATTCTTTGATAAGCAGGTGCTGAAGGTTAATAATAACCTACCTACTGGAAAGACCAGACAAGCGTAGAGACTAGTGAACACGATCAAGAATAGCTTTCAGCCCAGGATAAGCCTCCGTAAGAACAAAGGTGGATACATCATCAGCAACATCGATAACATCAACAACCGATTGCCAAGTATACGACAGTATCGATCGTGGTGTACTGTATAACATCAATTTGGTATACCACTAAAAAAGTACGATTGACAAAGATGACGATTACCAACAAATCAGGATCCAAATCAGTTTGACGGGTCTTTATTAAAACACCAGTACGTGCTTCAAGCAAGCCGATGGACTGACAGACGCCTTGGGCTTCGCATTGAAGAAAACAAAATGAAAATAATGATGCTATAAAGAAGAATGTCGCCGCACAACCGAACATCAACGTCGGGGACATCAGTATGGAATTCGTAGGCGACTCCACATATATATATGGGTTGTAACCTGTCAAACGACGCCAACGAAATTCACGTAATCAAGCGACAGCTACAGCTTGCAAATATGACTTTTTTCTAGGTTCGCCCAATAATGAAAAAGAAATCTTTGCACATAAATACTATGCTTTACTATGGCTGCGCACTGGAATTGTTTGTGACACTTGGTTTCATTCTGCACACCAACTTAGTATGCGTCTGTAGCTTAGCTCGGTAACGCACCGGGCATTTTTTGCTACTCGAAACACGGTCTCTGCGGTTCGCGCCCCGCAACGGGACCAACTATTTTTTATTCTCAAATTCCCTCTGAATTAATTTCTCCGAGCTTAGTGGTTTCGTATGGATAGTAGCACTCATCAGGTCTTGCATCTTTGCAGCTATCCATGTGCAAGACGACCACGAAAGTGTGAGAATTTTGTTTGTATAAGCCGTGAAGGCTTAATACATAAAGTAAAATTGCCAGGGAACAAATATCTCCACTTCTCACCCTCTCTCCACCCCTCTAGTGAGTTAATATAAGTGCTTCACACCATCTAGACCTCCACGGTCGAGCTTTCAAGTAAAATCACGCCTTCACGGCTTATACAAACAGAATTCTCACACTTTCGTGGTCGTCTTGCACATGGATAGCTGCAAAGATGCAAGACCTGATGAGTGCTACTATCCATACGAAACCACTAAGCTCGGAGAAATTAATTCAGAGGGAATTTGAGAATAAAAAATAGTTGGTCCCGTTGCGGGGCGCGAACCGCAGAGACCGTGTTTCGAGTAGCAAAAAATGCCCGGTGCGTTACCGAGCTAAGCTACAGACGCATACTAAGTTGGTGTGCAGAATGAAACCAAGTGTCACAAACAATTCCAATTTAAATTGAAAATGATTCGCACTTGTACATTTGCAAGAACATTAATACATAAAGTATGGCTGCGCATCCTGGACCATAACTCATGCCGCCGAAAACACGGTAACCACATTTGAACGAAAGGTCATTCGGCGGATTTTTAGAGAAGTTTGCGACCGAAATTGATGGCACATCCGGTACAAGCATCAGTTGTACGAACTGTAAGAGGAGCTGGAAGTTTCGAGAACAGTCAAAGTACAACGTCTTCAATGGGCAGGTCCTTTCCAACGAATGGACGATGCCTAAGCAAATGCTGAAAAGTCGCATCAGTGGGGCAACGCTACGAGAAAGATGGAGTGATCATTTGGAAAGACTCAGAAGATGCTTCCAAAATTGAAGGACACGGTCACTTGGCCGAGATAATTGAAAGACATTGATCCAGGCGGCCAGGACCCAACGTAGGATTGTAGCGCCACGATGATGGTGATGATTTTTAACTGGTAGTTTTAACTGACAGGATTTGAAATTATCAGGATTACAGAAAGGCGGGATTTTAAATTGACGGGATTAAAAGGTGCAAAAATATGTAAATGAATTGTAGATGAATTTATGTAAATACATAAATGGAAAAAATTCTACCCTGAAAATTATTGCTTTGCCAAATTCATCCAAAAACTCCAACCTGCACGTCACATACAAGACCTTGAAAATAGCTCAAGCCATTCCAGCTTCCGGCATCAAAGTGCAACGTTAACTAACCCAAAACTTTCTCCCATTCGCGAATTGTTTTGTTATCTATTGAACGGATATCAATTCCACTTCTTCAATTTAAACTCACCATGAAAACTAATTTAACTTTAAAACGTTTAACAACCGCAGAGTTATCTAGCGCCAAAAGTTGATTTTTTTTTTAACTCCAACTGCGAAATTTATAGCGACAATGAACATTGAGGGAACCAAACAAGCTGTGCTTATGCTCCTTCCACAACCAACCCGAATTGAGGTCAGATTCCATAGTACCGATGTCTTGAAAAATGGTGACTGCAAAACTGTAATTAAAGTTTCACTTGGCTTTGAAGGGTGGATGGTGCAGTTCTTTCTCGCCAGGATGTGATGCACACTTTTTTTCGACTTTCCACTTGTCCGCATTGGATTTCGGGTGTTATGTGTTTGATCGATTTCAATCGCTATTATTGAGACGAAGGACTGAAACGTTTATTTATGGTATAGTCATGTTCGAGGGCAGAACTAAGAAATTAAAAAAAGGAATACGAATTTCTCTTGGTCGTAATTAAATATGTTTGTAAGAGAATTAAATATAAAATGCATATCGCGACGCCACGGACATTGCGTAAGGGCATAGGTAAAGCTTTCTCTGTGTTTATTCAAGCGTAGGCGCATATCCTAGATTCTGAGAAGAATGGATAAAACGGGTCATCGCGAATCTTAGTCACAATGACTAAGGTTCGCTATCCACTGCAATACAAAATTAAAACTGTAAAAGCAGCTAAGTAGCCATCCAGATAGTGATCTGAACGAACAGTAGGATGCTATCAAAAAAGCATACATTTGACGTCGCTGTTACCATCTTTGGCACTAACCCGGATTGTCAGCATAAGCCTTGGTTTCACCACACACTGTCGAACTCGAACAAAAACCTAGTACAAATGTCCTCTGAAACACACACACACTTCACATAAACGTGAAGAAAACCAGCCCACTTCTGCCAGGTTCGTGTTCGAGTTCGACAGTCTGTGGTGACACTTCGATGTCCGACGCATCCTGGCAGCGGATTGTTGAAAGAAATCAGCTGACAGCACGATTAGCTACAGTGGCAGACAACTTTCGAAGTAGCGTGGAGCTCGTGAAGTCCAACGTATTGTGCAACATGATAAAAGAGTATCTTGACTCTCAAGGTTATCCTACTGACAGTCTAGAATAACAAAGTCTCGGTGCTAATCCGCCTTGAACTAAAGGGGAAGGTGTACTGGATTGCCTCGGCGTACTTCCCGTATGACGACACAGGCACCTTCCCTTCCACCAATCTTAGAGAAGCCATCGCTATGGCCAGTGCTTCAAAGACTGGCTTGATTCTCGATAGCATATCTACTTTTTGGAAGTGCAGTTGCTAGCATGCACCTCCTTTGTACTTGTACTTTGTACTGTCAAGCTCGGAGCACTGTGAGAGTTCTATTAGTACTCACTGGCAGTTTTTCTGATCGCGCCGAGATTTGAACTCCGAGCTCTAGATTAGTATCGTAGAGCGGTGACCGAACGACCACGGCCACCGAGCGCGACAAAAACAATAACAACATTAACGTACGAGGGGAGTCGCTTCTCGAGTACATTATGGATATGGACCTACTTCTTTGTAATGTGGGCAGAGAGTCTACTTTCGTTACAAAAAAAACAGACAGGAGGGGTTAGATGTCTCTCTTACTTCGGAAGATATTATGCACTTAACAAGAGACTGGAGAGTGTCGAGTGAACACTACTTTGCTGATCACCGCTGCCTGCAGTTTAGCCGTGCCAAACGTCCTGCAGCAAATCCGCGCCCGTTGAATCGTTAGAAAACCGACTGGTCTGCCTACCGTGTAGCACTTTCAGGTCGACCAACTAATGCACAGGAACTGGACGACTTGGCGCATACTTTGACAGGTTCTATCAATGCAGTAGTATCTGTTTCGTGCCCTGTCAGCTCACATGTAGAAAGAAAACCAGCGTGGTGGAACGCCAGTATCTCGGCACTTAGAGCGGTATGCAGGAAAAGTTTCAACAAGGCGAAGGCCACTAGGCTGGAGTCGGACTGGCAATCTTACAAGAGTCACTTGAGTTCTTTCAAGAAGGAATTAAGGGTTGCTAAGCGCAATTTATGGAGGAGTTTTGCTAACGAATTGGAGGGTCCGGAAAGTCCTCCAGACTTTACACACTCTTGTCGTCAAATCCTTCTACGCCATGCTTTATACAAAAGAAAGAAGGGAAATGGACATTCTCGAGCAAGGAAACTATTGAGTCCCCGCTTGACTCGCAATTTCGTGGTAGTTTCGCGGTTTCGCCACTCGAAGTAAGCTTTACTCAGCGGACAGCGCCGTGTGATTTCGCACCCATCCTCTCCAGAGAAAGAATTCTGTGGGCTATCTCCAGCTTCAAGCCTTTCAAATCTGCTGGACCCGACGACATAGTTCCGGTGGATCTACAGCAGTCCTTGGATATTGTGTATCCGTGGCTAGAGGCCATTCTAACAGTCTGCCTTATATTAGTCCATGTTCCTTGGACCTGGTCGTATTGGTCGCTTTCATCCTGAAAGCGGGTAAGAGTTTGCTTGCGCGAGCGAATGATTTCAGACCCATTAGTCTCTCCTCCACCTTGCTTAAATTACTTGAGTGATACATTGGCAAATATCTTCGAAGCACTATCCCGTCATGACTTCTTCCGCTTCGCAGCATGCCTACTAGAAGGGCAGATCAGTGGATACGGCTCTTTACTCTCTGGTCAGCTTTATTGAAAAGTCTTTCGCTGACAAGGAACTCAACAGGGCCGTTCCTAGATATTGAGTGCGCGTTGAACAATGTCCGACCTAGCGTAATTGTTGAGGCACTCTTGGGTCTGCAAGTCGATGAGTCGCTCTGTAAGCTTATATGTAAGTTGCTGACATCGAGGCTTATTCGTGCTACTCTGTGCACAGCATCTGTGGGTAGACGCGTTTGTAGGGATATTATCTCCACTTCTTTGGGATCTGGTCATCGATAAATTACCTCTGGACCTGGGAACGATGGACTATAATGCTATTTCCCATGCAGATGATGTTGTCATTGCCGCCTCTGGCAAATTTGCGAGTGTCCTCAGTGAGGCACTACAGAATGCTCTGTCCATTCTAACTAGTTGGGATAATTTAGGTCAGTTTTAACCCGGACAAGACGGAGCTTGTAATTTTTACCAGAAAGCACACGCTCTGTCCTATCGAACCTCCCATTCTGAACGGAAAGAAATTGGTTTTTATTGACAAGGCCAAATTCCTTGGTCTCCTTCTAGACTGCAAATTAACCTGGAAGCCCAAAACTCAGGTGCGGGTGAGGAAGGCAACTATTGCGCTCTACTCGTGTAAGGAGGCCATTGGGAAAGACTGGGGCCTGCAACCGAAGGTGATACACAGGATATATACTGCTGTGGTACGTCCTATTTTATTTTATGGTGTATTAGCGTGTTGTGGACGGCACTCAAAGTAGCTGCCTACTGTAATTTGCTGGGAAAGGTGCAAAGACTTTCTGCGTTGGTCATAGCAGGTGTGTTCAGAACCACTCCGTCGGCCGGACTGGACATTCTGCTCAACTTGCTCCCGCTGGATATTTTTGGCGACCAACAACATGGCACTACGCTTTCGCCAAACTTGTCAGTGGCGTGTGAGGAGTACTTGGCACGCAACTATTCTGCGCAATCTAGATCTACCTTCGAAGACGGACTAAACCTCTCCGAAACAAACTTTTGATCGGAACTATACCTGCCTTATTCCATCTAGGAATCTCTGGGCTGAAAATGTACCCTTAATGACTAATTCGGTGTTGATCTACACGGACAGCTCTAAGACGCACAATGGAATTGGGCCGGAATTAACTCGGAGGGGCTTTTTATTAATATATATTTTAATCTTCCTGACTTTTGTAGTGTCCTCCAGGCGGAGGTTTTAGCGATCTTAGACGCTCTGATCTGGTTGGGAAGTCATGTGATGACTCCCAGGGATATCATTATTTGGCAATACGTTCGTCGGCTCGGTCGGTTTGACCGGTTCTCACATTCCAAATGATTGTGAACTGTCGCACAGCCCTCACTTTAATGGGCGGCTTTTTCAACATTACGCTTTGCTGGATACCCGGTCACAGTGGTTTTGCAGGCAACTGCAGAGCGGATGAGCTTGCGCATGAGTGGATAACCGGCAATGTAGCTGGAATTCGGGACAGTATTAAGATGCCTTTTGCAGTATGTAAAATGGTAACCAAATCAGTCGCTATATATAGGGCCAAAATACGATGGCTCAGTGGCAACTCATCCCAAACGACAAGGTGATTTGGCCTAGACCTTATCCGAGCCGCTCTTCTGTACTGCTGTCATTAAGCAGATTACACATCGGCAGAGTGGTGGGGGTCATCACAGAGCACTGTCCTAATGGTGAGCTGCGCCTTCCTCACCATGATTACTGCAGAAGTTGTGGGGACGTGGACGAGGAGTAGAGCGTTATTCACCTTATGTGCCACTGCAGAGCTTTGGCGGGCAGGAGGAGGAGATTTCTTTGTTCCTTGTTTTTCTACGACTTTGAAGATTTCAGCAACGCTAGGGTGGCAAGGCTTAATCGTTTTATTGCTAGCAGCGGCTGGTTTTGATACCTAGTTTTTAGAGTAAGGTATAGATATTTTCTGGAGGTACCACAACGGACCCGATTGCGGCCTAAGTGTGCTCTGACGTACCATGGCAGCCCCTGCACCTAACCTAACTTCTGTGGACTCTCTACTAGCTCAGCAGAAGAATCCGCAAAAAATATCAATTTAAATGTCGTAGACGCATACGTAGGATTTTAAAGGTTGTCATAGTTCCTATCAACATTCGTTGACGGTGTTTAAGTTGTTTCTTCTTGCCGCTTCTTCTGCGGAGGCTAGAAAAATTCTCTTATCGCGCACTACGCTTTCTGCCGGTAAAGAAGTTCAACTCTGCTTCGATTGTTATCTGATGCTGCAGCCAAACCTTCAGTCCTTTTCTTCCAACAATCCGCTGCCATAAAGCGTTGGAGATCCAGGGCTTATTCCGGCAATCCGGGTTTGTGCCAAGGATGGTATCTGCGCTATCGAGGTACTTCATTTATGTCACTATTTGGGTGACTAGTTATCATAGCTGTGTTTTGAGCAAGATGATCGTTATATTGTCGTAAGCCAGCTGGATTTATTAGTCGATTGGTGTTGCATTTGCGGCTACGCGGCGCACGGCTACAATGCGCAATCGAACATTAGTGATCATAAGGTAATGTCCCCTACCCATCCTAAAATCGGCGCCCTTCTTATTTCGCACGTCCAAAAACAGGCTACCCTTAGCGCCATCCGGGCTACAAATCTTGACAAATATCATAGTGAGGGCCACAATCTAAAGAGGACATCATAGAGAAAATTTAGATTAAAGACGCGTAGGTATATGAGTGAATATGGTCCTTGCCTGTAAGGTTGAATAAGATCAGACAAGCTAACCAAATGATAATAATTTTTTAGCCCAACAAAACCATTAACCATATATTTCTTAAATTTAATTTTTAAATAATAATGACAATTAAAACTACTTAGGTAAAACATTTACAAGTTTATCCGAATCAAAACATCATAATACTTACTCAACTTCGTTAAATGCAAAACGTTTTACCCTTGACAAAACCAATTGAAATACTTTTCCATAACCATCCAATGACATCAATTTATATACTCGTAGATACAGACAAATGTATTTTATATTTGCTTCTACTGACCAATTCCCATTTCATTGCGAACAAAATCTAGTAATTATAAAACCGTATCACTTTTTCCTATCTATCTTCATGCTATTAAAAGCCAACATGTCATATTGTCAATTAGACCGAAAGAAAATTTTCCGGTCGATAGTGCCGTACTACTCCTCAAACCCAACAGTTGCAGCTATCAGCCATCATTGAACCCTAGAATCATTAATGTACACAGACATAAAATAAAGGATAGCCTGTTGCCATGTCCAATGGATGGAATCGGGTGAACTATCTGAAGTGCTGAAGGAGAGGACGAAATAGAAAAAGTCTGAAATCGGAATCGTTCATAAACAACATGTTATCATGAATTTACTATGCCTGTTATACAATCAACAAATTACCAGGTTACAAAATCGATGGATGCGATGGCATTTAAGTGAAACTTTTCCCCTGCCCGTAGGGCAATTTTTTGTCTATCATCGACAGGATTTCTTCGTTTTATATTGCCTATTGGAATCTGCATGGATAGTGTGTGTTGCAAGATAGCGCAAGGATAATGCATAAAATTCGGAGAATATTTGTAATTTAATTTCAAACAAGTTTCATTCACATGAATTACACTTTCGACAGATTTTAACTTGACCCTAAACGCTACAACTAAAATAAAGTGTCCCCAAAGTACTTAAAACCAATGATAAAATATTCAGTACAATTAACTCAAGCTAGAAATAAATCCATATGTCGAACACACGAGAGGCTATAAGGAGAAAAGTTTTCGAGGCGCCTTTGCTCTATACCCTAATTACAATAATAGCCGTGTTTTTGGGGAACTTATCCGGTGTATGGTAAAATAACACACGCGTATTGTGGCTACCCTACACTCGATAGCCACTCAATAACTTCCACATGTATGACACATAGATGACCTTAGTGTCGTGTGGAATCTAATCTGTTGATGTTGGCACGATTGTGCGTTTTTGCCAATCAGCCAAGTTCATTGCTAAACTAATATTACGTCTTGCTCTGATAGGCCCATGCATATTATTAAATAATATATTTTCAATAGGATTATTAAAAACATAAATCGAAAAAGTAAAAATAAAAAGGAAAAAAAAAGGCAAGAATTTGCTGAGGATCGAACCCGCGACCCATTTGGATAGAGCTACCCTTGTGACTGTCACTGATAAAGAACACGTTTGAATGATATTTGTTAAGATAGAGCGGTACGCCGAGTTTACAAACATCCGCCGCGCCGTCGCAATAAATAAACGATCCGATAATCAAACGGATATTTCATCCGAATTTGTAATTCAATTTCACCACATATGAGGCGCACCACTGGACATCAGGTTAGACAACTTGCCGATTCCGAATTTAACCTGGATGCTATCCTAGAGGGTTTTTTTGCGCAACCAGGGCAGGGACCCTACACGGTTACGGAAAAAACGCACCTAATGCTTATAATTTAACTGTTCGAGTGAGTGATCCGTGTTGAATTTTGGTTACCAAAATGAGTAGCGGAAGGCGAAACTCGATTTGAATAATTGAAATACACTCAAAACAAATAGTGAAAAGAAATACAGAAGGAGCTGTGAAGCAGCTCACAACTTTACGCTTCAGTCTTGCCTTACGGAACGCCGCTTGCAATAGCTAACCCGGTAGAGTATGTTGCGAACCACGGCTTTTGTCGAGCCGCCGTCACTGCAACAAGAATATTTTTAACCAGGATGCTATTGGCTCGGTGGCACCTAGAACATTAAAACACAAATGAGGGAAGGATTAGGAGGAGGGAGGGGATGTGCCCATCCTTCGGGACACGGAAGAACCCAATTCGAGGAAAAAATTAGTTATTCATTATAATCCGTATATTGAGTAGAACAAAAATTAGAACAAAATAATAAATAAAGAAATTTTAAGAATAGTAAAAAAAATACTAATCCGACGGAAAAGAAAATATTATTTTAATAAAAAGAGAATAAAGAATTAGAAAACAAATCTTAAGGAAATTACTTCAAACTGAATGGAAAAAGTAGAGGGAAACAAATTGAATAAATGCAAAAATCCAAAAGTAAAAAAAATTACGAGTTAAGACTTACAATTGTCCCACGATGAACGATCGATCGCTCGGCCGGGTCCAACGTAGTTCGGAAACAGTGTGTTCTATATCATGAACCAAAAAAAATATGGAAATAAGAGAAAAAAAACCAAATATATTATGCGTTCCTTCACTCGATCGTCCACCGCGCCACTCCTTCTGTATCCCAATAATTAGGCGAAAAGATCAATGTGCTTGGAGCTCGAATTTAGCAAATTAAAATCTCGTGAGTCCGCTCACAACCATCAATTGTCGTGAAAAAAAAGAACAGGAAATCCGCGCTACCATGAACCACTAAGAAAATAGTTTTGTTCTACGTTCGCACTTCAGTTTTTTTTCTTTCGCCGCAGTCCACAATATAAACAGCCGATACGCACTTTAAATCAAATATCCGCAATTTAAATGAACGTACGGGTCACTCTAGTTTTTTTCTTTATCTTTTTAATTATTATTTCATTTTTCTGCTCACGTTGTCTTTTAATGGCATTCAGTATTTTTTCATTCACTTCACCACACAGTTAATTTGGTCCACACGATAGATTTTCAACGAAAATAAATCGAACACCTCTTCTTAATTCAATTGTAAAAACAAACGAAAGAAAAACTCCTCGGCAGTCCAAATCAATACACAAAAATCTCCTCAGCCAAATTTTTCCTTAAAACAATTTGCCAGTCTACCGCGGGAATCCAAAATCCATCTCCAAACAAAAAATCCCTTTTCTTTCCTGTTCAACAAAACTGTCCGCTCCAGACCAAATCAAAACCCAATCTCTTCGATCCACGGCTGAAAAAAAAACGGTCCTCCGCAATTTACGGACCTCCAACACCATCCCATCTATCGTCAAAAAATCCCATCCTCTGGGTCAACGATCGAGATGCTCCGCACACTCGTCGTTGTCGTCAGCCTTGTCGCCAACAACACACATCTAAGTGCCGTGCCGGCTGCATAACATAGCAACTGCATCAACATAGATTTTGCATAGTGCATCACCGATTGTCTATGCAGTTCAGCAGCTATGCTATGCAACCGGTCAGCTGTGCGTTGTCAACGACAGTTAAAGATTGGCATAGGTCAGTTCAGTCAAATGAAATGCAACATACCTTTTGCCAGTGACGAGATCGTGTAGGGTTTCTAGTACCAAAATGACCAAAACCCCTTTTTATCTCGTCTCGTCAAAAGGGATAAGATCGAGTAGGCATTTTAGTCCATTTGTCGTCAAAAATGCCAATAAAACCTTGTTCAGTACGACCCCAAGTCAGTAACAAAATCGATACGGTTTACTAGTCACTAAATGGTCAACAACTCGTATTCAGCTCGTCCCTTTGAGGGGACTGCACCGAACCGTTTTTCTGTCTAAAATAGCAACAGTCGTCTAAAATGGCAACAGAGCCGTTTTCATTACTTTCCAAAACTGGTTCATTCTGGATAAATCCATTCTAAAGCAGAAAATTCTTGGGTGTGGGTTTACAGTCCCTTTCCACTTCAGGTGGTAATAACCTAAAACCCACCCACGAGGACATGTAGTTCCTAAAGCGGGAATTTCTTCAGTGCGGACTCAGAGTGTATCTTCACATTAGGTGGTAAGAATTTCCGCTTTAGGAACTACAAATCCCCGTGTGGAGATCATACATTCTTACCGCTTAAAGCGGAAATGCACTGAGGCCGCACTCAAGAAATTTTTGCTTTAGGAACTAAAAATTCCCATGTGTGGACTCTATGTACTTACCACCTAAAGAGAATATGAACGCTGAAGCTTCACTCAAGAAATCATTAGGCGACAAATGCACCCAAAAGTACGTTTCAGTCCCGTCCCCTCAAAGGGATGAGACGTAACTCGGTACCATCATTTTGTGGAGTACTAGCGTTGCTAATACGCTGTGCATTATGAATTGTCAAAATCCCTGATCGTTCATACATCAAATAGAAACGGAATATGACATTGGTAAAATTGCGGCAAAGTTTTGAGTTTCATATGCTATCCTATCTCCCCAATTGTTGACATAAGCCCCCTGTTTTTGGGTGATAGTTTATCATGACTTATCTCCAAAAAACATACATAATACCTCAAGAAAGAATAATTTTCCTTCAAAAAAAGATGGGATGATCAAAGATTAATCGACTTCGCATGCAGTAGGAACTTTGTCGTATGCTCAACATGCTTCCCGCATAGACGCATTCATAAAGAATCCTGGAAATCTCCGGATGCATGCACCGTCAACCAGATTGATCAAGTCTTCATATGCAAGAGGTGGGCTTCAAGGGTCATGGAAATCTGATCATGCCGAGGAGCAAATAGCGACCATCACTTGGTAAAGACAACCTATTGGTGTAGGATCACTTCAGTGCACCAATCAAGAATTTTCTCTCCCAAAATTTTTCGGTTGACAAACTCCTGAACGATGTCACGGCACAGGCATGTACAGCCGTCCTTGAAGGAAAACTGACACCTATGTATGTTACACGATATCGGCAACATAGGTGTACACGGGTTTTGGGAAGAACTAAAAAGTTCTATCGAGGAGGCCGCAGAGAAAGTCCTGGGACTTAATGCCTGACGAGCTCGAAATGGCTGGTTCGACGAACGATGAGAAAAACCACTTGACGCAAAAGAACGAGTCCTACAGCCAATGTATCCAACGTCCAATTAGAGCTAAAAGAGAAAAATTTGACGAGCTGCGGCGAATATCAAATAGAGTTATTAGACGTAAGAAACGAAAATTCTTTGACGAGCTGTACGCAATTGCTATAACCTCTTGTAGGGCATAGCGCGTCATCATGTCCCGTCCACAAAAGGGGAGATAAATTGCGGTCTAAGAATTACAGAGGCATCTCACTAGTCTGTACGTCCTATAAAATACTGACGAAAATTCTGGAGAAAAGAATAAAGCCGTACGCTGATCGAATCATTGGCGTGTATTTAGGCGGTTTCCAACCTGGCCAAGCAGATCCTGGAAAAGTGCTGCAAATTCAAGCTTGACGTGCACCAACTCGTTGTCGATTTTAAGCTGCATACGACAGTATCCATCTTTGTGCACTGTATAACATCTTGCTGCAATTTGTTACTCCAGAAAAATTAATATGTTTTGCAAAGATGACGATAACCAACTCCGTCTCACAGGTCAGGATCCAAAACAGACTGACTGATATCTTTGAGATACGTACTGGACTGAAGCAAGGCGATGGACTGGTTGCAACGCTTTTGAAAATCTCACTTCAACACGTCATCCGGGTAGGCAGCAATGAAGTTGGACTGCACATTAACCAGGACAAAATAAAAGTAATGATGCAATCAAGAGCTAGGACGCCAAAACAACCGAACATCAACGTCGGCGACCTCAGCATCGAACGTAGATGACTTCATATGCCTGGGTAGTGAATTGTCAAAGGACGCCAGTGAAGCTGACGAAATCAAGCTGCGGATACAACTAGTAAATAAAACTTTCTTCTCGGTCCTCCCAATAATGAAATCGAAGCATGTGACCAGCAATACTAAGCTCCGCAAAAACCATCATATGACCTGTGCTATGCTATGGCTGCGAAACAAGGAGCCTTACTCAACCCTCCGAAAACATGATAAATACATTTGAACGTAAGGTTCTTTGGCGAATTTTCGGAGCAGTTTGGGACTGAAATGAATGGCGCATCCGGTACAACCATAAGCTGTACGAACTGTACGATGGCCCGGGCGATGATCCAGGCAGCCAGGTGGTCGGGCTGTTGCGCCACGCTTATTATGATGTAAATATTATGCGGGATAGGGGGGGGGGGGGGGTGTTATTCTTCAGCCAAATTTACGCATTTTGGCGGCTTGAGTTACGATAACTTTTGCTTCCAGAACAAAATCGAATTGTTATGGGAACCTTGTGCATTACTTCCCAAAATATAAAACAACTCTCCCAATCCCATACAATTGCTTTATGTGATCCTTATGTTATTTGGGGAAGGATTAATTCTTTGGGGAGAGGTTAAAACAATGTTGAGTCGGATGTTTGACTAAAATTTTAGGTGGTCTGGACATAAACCCTAGGCAGACGATACGCGATAATTATCATTATCAGATAATTATGTTTGCGAAGCACGTCTGTCATGTGCTGTTTCACCTGATGATAATTGAAAGACACCATTTCGATCGTCATTAACATTACGTCATTACGACTTAATTACGTTCACTTCCAACCGCTCGCCGCGCCATTCTTTGGAAAAAATGGAAAGAACAGCTGGTTTCCACTTGTCATTTGCAATTGTTTGCACGGCAATGTCATCCGTTCACGTCCAAAACTGCACAAATCTTGTTCTGGTTCCCGCTAGTGCTAGTCCCATTATTGTTGTCGACCGTCTGGAGTGTGTTACAAGGTGTTCTTCTTTCTTTGAGTACAAAATTACTGACCATGACCATCAACCATCTAGCAAAGAGATTATGACTACATTGAAACCACCGAATCCGCTCGATTCCACCAGAGCCCGATGGGAACATTTTGCTGGGACGTTTGGTGGCTCCTCTGGCCGAGAACTTTACCGTCAGCTACATGGTTCATGGATGGTTCATTCTCCTCCGTCTCACTAGCATTTTGCTCACATTCGATACTTTGACAGTTCGAACGTAATTATGTTTTTCACGTGTGTCACTAGTCAACGATAAACACGTTTGGACTTAATGATCATTGACGCAAATATGTTTAACGACGATCGTCTGTCACGGGTTATAGTCATTTACGCCGTTAGATAAAGCTACATACTCCAGACCGTATATTATTTATGTCCCCACGAAAGGAGTATGTATTATCAGGGTTTCCTCTTGATTCGATTTAGCTATGTATGTCTGCCTGTCTGGGCGTTCGTCTATCTGTCTATCCGTTCGCTCGATAGATAAAGTTAGCGACACAATGTCTGGTTAATGTTTATCATATGAATAAACGCTGAGCGGCACCCATCCTCCAGTTAAAAATGTATCGGATGATAATTACAAGCAGCTGACACGGGCTTCCGTGGCGATTAAACTGGTCACAAAGAACAGAGTTCTGGAAATCCATTCGAGGGAAGAGGATTTGAAACTAACTCAGCCGTAAATTAACGCTGAGAGGCGGTACAGACGTAGAATAGAATAGAACAGGCGGCAGAATTCCGCAAAGAAAATCAGCTGAAATTCTATTGCATTAGCAGACTTCTCTACTGCATTATCTCGAACGTTGCATACGATTAGGTTTAATTAAATGTCCGGGATAACTAACTGACAGTTTAACCAAACATTGAGAAAACAGGCCATAATCTGAAATTTAAATGGACATGATCCGAATATTGGATCTCCTATCTCTCCTATATACATAGATAATATACACAATTAAATGCATCTATAATACCCGATTGAATTAAGAGCTCTCATTTTCATAGATGTTTTCAGAGGACCAAACATACTATCCAAGGATATTTTCCTTACAAAAAGCCTCGAATTACCCAACTTTTCACATTTTTGTCTGTAATGCTTGAAAGCTTAATTTTGGCGTGCGGACTTCAAATAATGAGACATTGATATAGTTGTAGTAAAAAAAGCCCGCTTCAATTAAAACAACGCTTACCTCTTTGCTTCGTAGCCCAATTGGCAGGGTAAATATTGATGAACTTTTTGGATAATCAAGCTATTATTTTCATTATATGTCACCCGTTAGCCGTTGCGAATTGGTAGTTTAGGTAGGTGTCTGTATGGTGGGTGTCTATGTCTAACTCAGGTCTAGGTTGTATCATCCCTAGGTCTAGGGTATTCTCGTTTCGTATTTTTTTTTAATAATTTTGTATTACTAATTTTCAGATTCAAATTTATTCAAGCAAAGCTTAATATTACATAGATACAGGCTTTTGATGTTATACGAGTATTATTCTTGTCATCGTCAGCTAGAAAACAGCCTCGATATCTTGTACTATGAAAACAGCAGAATCAAAAATGTTAGTGTAATTCGTATTAAAAAAAATGGTATCCTTTTTATACCTCACTACTTGCATTTCAAAGAAATATCTGAAAATTTTCACTGGACATACTGTAACATTCTCAATCTTCCCGTAAACGTAAGCAATGGCATTTAAACAGTCCAGCATTGATTGGGAAACCCCAGAAGTATTTAGTAGTTCCCAGTTGGATACCATTCCTCCGTAAGAAGATACAACATGGCACATGCTGACATAGTAGTACCATAAGTCCTAAATTGGAGAGTAAACATCACACAGAATTTGACCACCTACGATTATCGTCGATATAAATCACGGCCTGTTAATGTTGTTTGCCTTGAAACCGGGCCCCATTTTGTATTAGGTCTCGAACGGCGGCAGTTGTGTTGAAAGTCGTCCCCACTGAGGGGCTAAGGAATTGGGGATGACGAGCGAACGATAACACAATGTCCGTGAAGGAGCAGCAACAAGCCGGGCTAGTTCGTGGTCGATTTGGAAAAGTGCTCACATGCTGTCATCATCAATATTTGATGCGGTCCAATCGACTGACAATGAAATCAATCAGAGGCGAGCTCAAAGACATTCGATTACATTTCACTTCCATTCTTTGGCTAATCGACATGGAGACACGGTGACCCTACAATTATGTCCTTTTGTATATCGTCCTGGCAGCACTGGTTGAGCGGACTCATTAGTGTTGGCGAACATTGCAGAATTGAATGGGATGACCAGAATCGATAAGGTAAAATGCTGAGGAATAAATTTCTAATGGTCCTACATTTGCTAACAGGAAACTGTCTTGAATTTACTCTGCAGTTGCGAATAACTTTTTATATGGCCGCGTACTAATTGAAGGTAATGTACCAAGCTAAATAAGGATAAACGCATTTCGACAACCCTGCAACCAGTTGCCATTTCTTCTTTCCACTAGACTGCCTACCATACAATTTAGCCTATCTGATTTGCTGCAACAGTCAGGGAGCCTAGACTAAGGACTAAGGAACATTGACATCGTTAAACTTGAAAACCACTCCGAGATTGTAATCTGAACCGAATTTATTGTAGTCCTGCCCTAACGTATACGTACAAAGTCGTTTATCATCGGTACGAGGTTGAAAGCAGGACGAATAGCATTCATATGAAAGGACTAAATAGAGAGGTAGTGTGCCGATTTACAACTAAAATGCCTCTCGCACTCGAAAAGAACTTCCGCTGGCCGCATCTTGTGTTGGACGGGGGACAACAAGAGGGTGGCACGTGTCTTTGACAAACGCCTTTAATCTACTTATCTGGTAGAATCGCGTACGTTGGTTTTTTTTTTTCGGGGAAATTGAAAATAGGCCACTCATTCGAACATATGCATCTATTCGAAAGCTTCGACTTTGACAATGAACACAGAAGTAGTGTTTTATGGTTTCCCTTTCAAATCTCATGGGTGTTCCCTTTCGACGAACTTTGGTTGTAGTTATAACAAGCAAGTCCAAGTTCGGGTACTTCTCTCTAAGAAGCGCTCATGTAGAAACTCCCGGGCGCATAAATTAGTTATGCTTCAAGGATTGTGAAGTTTTGTGTCGCTTTCCTGTCGCTACTGCTGACGGGAAAAGTCACCTTGTAACACGGAAGTATACCAACAGCGGAAGAATCATTTGTTTTGCATAAAACCTTTAAGTGTCAATAAAATAGAGTTCTTCGTCGGCGATTCTCTGATAGGATGAAGATATAAGAGCAAAACCAGGAAGATTTTGTATTTTGTCGGCTTTTTTTGGGGGAAAATAATTCATATAAGGCTACAGCAGGCTCACTTTGTAATATCATATATTCGCGCTAAGGTAGGTTAGGTTAGGTTAACCCTCGGAGGGCACACTACGGTCATGCGAACCTCAGATAAATTTCAACCTTAAATTTTTCAAAAAATATACTTAGGGTATGGTATTGCACACATGGCACTGTAATTTAGGTATATACCCCTCACTGAACTTTTAGGATACACTTGATTGGTTTTGCGATTGCTTAGATGTGCTAGGGCAGTTTTAATAAGCGCTGGCGCTAGCCCTTTACGTAGGCTTTTAGTGCATGATCACTTCCTGTCGATTTATGTTTATTTGAAAACTCTAACAGTTATAAACTAAAGGACGGATAAAGTTTGAAATGAACCACTTGCAATGAACCATATCCTGGTAGTGCTGCTTTCACCGGCAGATCGAAAGAAGATTATGGGTGCGTGGAATAAGTTTCAATGCACCAATTACTTATTGCTTTTCTCGGAAGAAGAGGGACCTTGAAATAAAAAATGAGAACTAGTACTTACTACTTTTTGCTCAAAGCTCATCGGTAATATCGGCGTTTATCTTTTTTTTCGTATTTTTTTTTTTGCATGATTTCGGTGCGTTTTTCGATAACGCTAGCCATATCGAATAAACAACTACTTGTGAAGTAAATAGGAAGACACGGCGGTATCTACGAGAATGAAATCGCATTCAGTAATTTTTTTGCCTTCGAGACAAAAATCGTTGCACAAAGTGACAAAAGTTCGCGTCGGTGTGGTCAACTTTCAATCGCCGCGAAAATTTGCGTCGCGAATCCGCGGGGCGAATTTCGTCGCGTTGGTGTATGGATGCCTTAAATCGGATTTGTTTTTATTACTACGATTTCGGAACATTTTGAATAACTTTGGAATGACTTACCTACAACAAAAATGAAATTCGGGAAAATATTTGTACTCACTTGTAGCCCGGATGGCGCAACGGTTAGCACGTTCGCCTTCTACGCACTGGGCCCCGGTTCGATTCGTACTGAATGCAGTAGTTTTCGATAAAAAAAGGGAATTTACGTGTCGGACTATGAGCCCACTCAGCTGTTAAAGGAGTACCTATTTATGAGGTAAATAACTGGGTTGAGCGTGTTGTTGATCACACACCTCTGCACTAGACATACCGTCACGATCTAGAAAATGAGATTATGCTAACTCATCTCGAGGCCATGGTTCAAATTGGACTGTTGCGCCGGTTATTTATTTATTTATTTTTATTTGTACTCACTTGGACCCCCGTATACTCTCTACTTTACAAAACTATATGTTCGACCTCCGAGGGTTAAACAGGTTGCTGTGTAGAACACAGAACACGTAGATCACCACTGTGTCCGTTGTGATACCTCATACGCTCAACAGTCATAAGAGCCTAGTCGTTATTTTACCCGGAGCTGCCACTAAAGTGAAGTAGATGACCAGCACTTACTTGTTTCAAGTCATCCAGGTCAATGAAGTAGAGGGACCATAGAGTGTTCTTCTTCTACCGGCCAGAGCAGGGCAAGTGCGCAGAATCTTATTGTATTGTATCCTCCCGCTTCTCATTTTTACAGCTTCTGTAATAATCATTTTAAGGAAGTTGAAGGCGCTTAGCTCGCCAATCAGGCAATGCCCCGTAATTATCCCAACAACCTTCGTGAGAGGCTTTCTCTCCAGCATCAGCAGCACCGAGGAGCACTTAGGATTGAAGGTCCACCTAATCTGCCTTGTAATATTGAAGGTATTGCAGCCGATATCACCAGGGCTTAGTGCGTTTGTTGTAATTAGCTTTTAACATGTGCTTTGGGTAGTTTGACGCAGGACTAGGTCCAAACAGAGTTCTCTCGACACAACCACCAGCCATTTCTCCCGATGAGAGAATACTTCCGAGAGCAGCGAGGACGACATTTGCCCAGCTTCGGTCGGGCTGGTGTTCGCGGCTTAACTCCTACCTATCACGCATTGACCGGGATGTTACGAACACATGGTTCGCCTGCAATGGCACACCTCACGAGTTGGACCACATTTTCAATTGCTCAGCTGCACCCACACACCTAACCCTCAGGTCGCTGTGGGAGAACCCCGTAGAGGCAGCTATCTTCCTGTCGCTTAACACCGAGGAAGACAACGAACAATAAGAACATGTAACACACTCACACATAACACTTCTGACCATTGCTACAACAACAGCAACTACGGTAAGAAAACACGCCATGGCCGACTTGGCCGTACGCGCCCTAGCAAGCTCGTCAACCTAGCAGTTACCGCTGAAACCACTGTAAGTCCGAGTCTCACAGAAGGTGATGTTGAAGAAGTCGACGAGCTCCCAGACAGTGTAACACTTGGATACGGTTTTCTAAGTGGGAAATGCAGCGTCCAGGGATTCAATCGCCACCTGACTATCAGCATAGATAGTTACAGATCCGATATTACAACCCAATATCCCAGCTAAGCCCATACTTCGGTAATTGTAGTGATCTCCGCCTGGAAGACACTACAGAAAGCTGAAAGACGGAGTGACCAGCAAACATACAATTTCTTTGAAAAGACTCCGAAGCATAAAAAGGCTTTTACTTCCAACTCTGGAGTACTATCTACGCCCAACTTTTGCAGCAAAAATATTGGAATATCCAGATTATTCAGTATAACCGAGACTATTAGTAGACTCTGTCTACTTCCCTATTTCCCTAAGACGCATTACCGTAATCCCAGCCAACTAATCAGCAAAGAAGTCCTAGATAAGGAAAAACAAATTATTGAGTACACCAACAGCAGCAGTCTGTGTAGGTTTGAGGGCACCAGTGATAGTAATTCAGGATAGTAATTGAACTTTATTCAATAGAATCTTGTAGGACGCTTTGTTGAGCGCCGTTCGCCAAACTACTATCCCATACATAATATGAGCCATACTCGTATAACTGATACATAGATCCAGAAAACCAGTTTCGGTTGCAGGCCCCATTTCTGGGCAAGAGCCTGCCAGCAAGAGTACAGAGCAGCAGTTGCATTAGTAAAAGCGCTCCTGAATATTTATTTCCAGGATTGCTTCTTATCGATCATAAGTCCAAGAAATCTTCCCTTTTGGCTAAGTACCAGTCTTGTCCCATCAAACCATGGTGCTAGCAACATGCATCTGTTGAAATCAGTTTATGCTAACGAAACGTCAACTAAGCCACATGGGACTAGTCGACGCGCTATGCCCTACTAGGAGAGTTAGGACAATGATCAGCAATAAGCCAACACAACCACTGTCCCTGTTTTCGACCACATGGTGGATTGTACTTTTGAGGGGCGCATTCCGATTTAACTCAGAATACCAACCACCTGACCAGGTCGAGCTGCTTCCCCCATGTGATTAGAACAGCTCGTGAAGAATTCAATCCATCGTGTGGACGAAACCAGGGACAGTGATATTGTTGGCTTAGTTCTGATCATTTTTGTGGTAGTGGATAGCTAATCTAAGTGATTTCAACATAGATTCATTCCACTTCACTTCATTCTTAAAAAGGTAGTTGTGCGCTTATTCGTGATTGATCAGAAAGATTTTGTAACGGACGGTTTGGTGGGCATCCGAAGATGCCCGTGGGGACGGAGCCTAAAGTAGCATATTACCGTGAAGATCGGGCCGTGCCATCTGGCGAAGAAAAAGGCCCCTCAACGAGCTTAGCAACGGCCTATGCTTGCTGTAGCTCAGTTCGGAAGATGTGGGCGGGGTTTTCGCCGATCGTTGCCCCTGTCCTTTACGTATTAAAAAAAATCATAGGCCTGGGCAAGACAACACAAACAGGGGAGGTAAAAATGGGTTATAAAAAAAAATAGTCGATAAGGATGGAATGGTTGACGGACGGATCAGACGCCCACACGGTCACACCTGGGTCCTGGTGTAATGGGACCCTCGGCCTCTGGTTTCGTACAACCAACAGATCACTACTCATCAGGTGCTGCTTCGATCTGCTGGTGGGAGCAGCACTAACAGACCATAATATGGTTCGTTACAGGTGGTTCATTACAATTTTCATTGGAAAGTAGTTAATATTGTTTGGTATAAGTAGTGGCTGCGGCAAAACTTGAAAAACCCCAATTGCGCAGAAAGCGCCGTTTCGAAGCCACGAACCTCGTTAACCTTCATAAGCCCGAACTTACATTTCCTAGGATATCTTCAGAAAAAAATTTGCTGTTTACTTTCCTCTGAGATATGTTTCTTAAATATACTTTGTATATTGTACAAAAAAGTTGAAATAAATTGCTACATACTGTAATGAGTTATCGTTAATTTTGTTCGTTGCGGTACGGGTAATACTTATTGATGTTTTTGGTACAATCAGTACCTGAATTTAGATTATATCAAAATCAGAACCGTTTGTAATAATTGTAAGTTATTTTTGTACTATGCATATCACGGTTTCTTAATTTCAGTTTTATCTCTAGATTATTTTTCAAAATATAGAATTGAAATTTTTTGTCCAAAATATTTGTTGCCCTTTATATAATATAAAAAAATTGGGGTGCATTTACACCCCACTTGGCCTTTAACGTATCTTTTCGAGGTAGGTCATATGAAGGTTAACCTCGTGTCTGGTCCTATAAGAAGGCCTAGGCATTCGCGGAGGAAGTAAGGGTTTGTATTGAACCAGTCGGTGGGCATCCGAAGATTGCCATGGAGACGGAGCCTAAGGAAGCATAATGACCGTGAAGTTCGGGTCGTGTCATTTGACAAAGAGAAAGGCCCCTCAACGAGCTAAGCAGCGGCCTACGCTTGCTGTAGCTCAGTTCGGGAGACGTGGGCAGGGTTTTCGCCGATCGTTGCCCCTGTGCTTTACGTATTAACAAAAATTCATAGGTAAAACACCAACAACTCGTCCTCAGGTTTCGTACCACCGACATATCACTACTCATCAGGTGCTGCCTTCGATCTGTCGGTGGAAATAGCACGATCTGACCAGAATATGGTTCGATACAGGTTCCTTTCTCATCTTCGTTCCCGAAACTTCATCAATGCGTATTGTAGGCTATATCGAGCTTGACTGCGTGATCCCCGATAGACTAAAGTCGGGTGACAACCGCCGTGAGCATCGCGACATATCTAAGTGATTTGGTCATGTATATATTCCTTGATACGGCGCAGGTGGGTAGATTTCACAATTTGGAATTTGAAACTTGAGGTAGAGAGGATATATTTCCCTAAATAACCGAAAGCGGAATGCAAACATGTTCAGCATGATAGTTGTCTAGGCCGATGTCGTCGGTCGTCGGTCTTCTCATTACCCTCTATGTTCCTCTGATCAGAAACCCAGGACAGGGTATTGAGCCGTCTGCCAAGGAAATTTAACTCCTGCTCACTTCACTCGACAGTTTTAATGGATGTACTCAGTTCAGTGCATTGATATAGGATTGGCTGTCTGAGGAAATGGCGATGTTGTGGTTATCTGGTATGCCTCAGAGACTGTGACAAGCTTTCATAATTATTGTGAGTAATTCCGCCTGGAAAAAGTTGGTGTTATCTGGGAGGCGGTAACACTCCGAGATATTCAGTGTGTGACAAAATTTCCCAGCGACGATGCAGCTGTTTATTTTGAATCCGTCGGAGAAAATCGCCATATCGAAGTCTTTCACCACCAGGTCTACCCTCCATTCAGCGCTAGTGGGGAATTCGGCAGGGAAGTTTCTCCCAAACCTTAGTTTGGGTACGATGAAGTCGGTTCAAACCTTGGCCACATCTTGTGGCAACTGGTTTAGAATATCACTATGGCCATACGGTTTGGCAGGCCAGCCTCCCGATTCTTTGCGCCTGACTGGACTGCCCGCCGCCAGCTGTTTGATAAGAAGGTCGATAAGTGGAAGATGCGACCTTTCGTTGGGAGGTCAGACAACTTTAAATCTGAAAAAAAAAGAAACAGTCTCGCGCTTGCATTACGTTTTTTTTTTTTCAACAAACTAGGGGACTGTTGTTTCCGAAAAACCATAACTTACTAGTGGCATAATTTTGCTTGAAGGTAATTTTTCCAGTGCAAGGGTAAAACAGAACGATAGAGCGAAAATACATTTTTTCCACGATTAAAATTGTCTCTAGTATTAACTTGTTTACTTAGCGAATACTGACATAATTTTTATCAAATTTTGCATTTATGTAAATCAAAAAAAATAAGAAGCGACCTCTCCCCGACTTGTCCCCAATCCCGCGAGCCTATCGACCTCCCCTCTTTTTATAATGTACTCCCCAATTCAACCGTATTTATTTCCAAAGAAGTGTTTTAATGTGTATGTACTAGTTCGATGATAGCTTACAACGCACCTTCAAAGCTCATATTTCCTGGAGCTCCTCCAATATCCTTATGGAAATGAGGCTGATTTATATCACTGACCACCAAACTAGCTTTCTTAGAGCTAGTTTGAAATTCTCCGTTTTTGTCAAGATCTGCCATATTTACCGGCACTGCGCACGAAATTCACGGGCCAACATCTTTTGAGTTTCATACGAAAATCTTAATTGGAAGTTTATCCATTAAAAATTTGAAGAACTGCCTACAAGTAAAACTCTTGATTTGAATGGATTAAAAAATCAACCATCTTTTTCTCCTCAGCAACGAATTTGCTTTCATTACCTTCCAGGAAATTTCTTGACCCATACAGGCTGCAAGAAAAAAATTCAATTAGAAGTCAAGCTTGTCAAGATCAAGGACTTTTTTCTGATTAATAGGGTAACGAACAATACTCATTCGTGTATGAAAGGCATAAGGCTCGGGTCGTCGATATGGAGGGAATACTTCGAGCGCTCCCTTTGCTGGAACCTGACAAAAAATGGGTTTCCTTCCCGACTCACTGATCTAAGAATTTTTTTTTTGTTGTAAAGAAGCACGGTGTTGATATGTGGCACGTGGCTTAATTTTTTTCGGCAAGAAATTCATCAGCGGCATGTAATATGGTAACATATGGTAGATGTGTGTGCATTACTTCCTTTCCTTCGGTCTCTGACTCATTTCATTCAGCGCCGTGTAATGCAGCTGCGGTAGAGGTGGAGCGAGTTTCATTTTCTTTCTTTTTTTTTGTATCGGTTAAGGAAGTGCAATTACGTACACGAAGCTGTAGATGGGTGTACTGTAGCGTAATGAAAACCAGTAATTTGATCCTTTATGAATTTCGGGTAAAGATGTTACCCAACTTTTTTTCATGATAGGTGGGTATGCGATTGCGTAACAGTTTAAGGTAGTTTGTTGATGGTGAAATCAATTAGATTTTTTTTTATATCGTAGTGCATGGTAAGCAAGAGCAAATATACAACGGTGAGGAAGAGGAACATGTGTAAATGGACAAATTTCTGGAACAACAACAACGACTTGATTATTTTACCTTAAGTACATCTTTGTTGTTTATCAAATATTAATACAATATATATTTGAATTAATTACTCAAATTAATAATATTATTATTAATAAAATAATGAATACATTTTTGCAAAGTGTGTATCCGTTTACCACTTATAACTTACAACACTTCACTTTATGGCGCTCGGTAGCCGTGTTTGTTCGGTTACCGCTCTTCGATAGTAATATAGAGCCCGGAGTTCAAATCTCGGCACGATCAAAAATAACCTGTAGACACTAATAGAACTCTCACAGTGCTCCGAGCTTGTCACTTGAAAGACCGCGCGGATAGGAGGTGCATGCTGGCAACTGCACTTCCGAAAAGTAGATATGCTATCGAAACTTTAAGGCATAGAAACAGAGTTGTTCCGGTTTTTTACTATACGTTTTTTAATAAAATTTTTACATGTAAAAAAATCATTTTTTTACGTTCATATTTTTTTACGACACGTTAAAAACAAAGTGTGGAAAACATAATTGTTTAAGGAATTTCGATTTCTCCCACTGGTGCGATGTGCGAAGCAGATGCGTCTGATGAGAAACGCTTCGCACCGGCGGTGGAAACCGGCGAATATGATTTGGGTTTCCTTCGGGGAATTAATTATTCTTAACAAAAATATGAATAGCGTTAAACTCTCGACAGAGAAGGGCGACGGCATGCTAGACGCCATGCACATTGCATGGTGACGATGGCTGTCGCCCGGTAAAAAACTTGTTTTGCAAACAATTCACTGGCGCTAAGTCAGAACAGTTGGTGGAATTCCATATCGGCAAGTAACACGATGTTATTTGCATTCGAAAGGAATTCGCGCCCATGTCGTTTTGATCGGCCTATATAAGGCAATCCAACATCTGACTGAGTCGTTCCCGGTCACGCCTTTCCCACTGGTGCGATGCGCGAAGCAAAGGCGTCTGATGAGACGCGTTTCGCACCAGCGGTTGAAACCGGCGAACACGATTTTGGCTCCCATCGGGGAATTAATTATTCTTAACAAAAATATTTAGCGTTAATATGGACAGAGAAAGGCGACGGCATGCTAAGTGCCATGCACGTTGCATGGTGACGATGGTTGTCGCCCGGCAGAGAAAAAACTTGTTTTGTATTTACTAGTTTTTACGCTTGTCTGGTGTTCCTATTAGCTAATTTTTCGTTTAAATTCAGCAACTGCTCGTCAAAGTATTCACGTTTCTACGTTAACGTCTAATTATTCTATTCAATATTCGTCGTAGCTCGTCATATTTTTCATTTTTGGCTCTCGTTCCTCGTTGAATCCGTTGTCTGTAGGCCTCGTTTTTCGCGTCCAGTGAATTTTTGCATTCTTCGTCGAACCAGTCATTTCGCGCTCGCCGGGCTTTATATCCCACGACCTTCTCTGCGACATCCTTGATGGTACCCTTGAGTTCATCCCAGAACCCATGGGCGCCTGTGTTGCTGATGTTGTGAAGCATAGGTGATAGTCTTTCCTCAAGGGCGTTAGTATACGCCACCGCTGTAGTATCGCTCAAAATCTTGTCAACCGCAAAGATTTTGGGAGAGCTGATTCTCGATTGGTGCACTGAGAAAATTCTACATCTGTAGGTCGTCTTTACCAAGTGATGATCTGAGTCGCAGTTTGCTCCTCGATAGGAGTGGACATCCATGACACTAGACGCCCATCTCCTGCAAATGAGGACGTGGTCAATTTGGTTGACGGTATCTGCGTACGGAGACTTCCAGGTCCGCTTGTGAATGCGTCGATGCGGGAAACACGTAGAGCTTACGACTAGATTCCTGCTGCAGGCGAAGTCGATAAGTCGCTGGCCGTTGTCTTTACATTCTTCATGGAGACTGAGACCTCCAGTTGTCCCCCGGTGCTAACTTTAATTTCCGGCTTTCGCGCAAAAGTCTCCCAGCAGCAATTTGACGTCGTTTGTTGGAAGTGAATCGAAGAGAGTCTCAAAGCAGGCGTAGAACTCGTCTTATACTGCGTCTTCTTTAACTTCAGTGGGGGCATGCACATTGATGAGCCAGAGATTGAAGAATCGAGTCTTAATGCGAATCGCACACAGCCGTTCATTTATGAGTTTGAGGTCAGTAATGTGCGGCTTCACGTGATTGTTTACTATAAATACTACTCCAAACTCCTTGCGGCCCGATCGTTTGCCACTTGGAAAAATTCTGTACGATTTCTTGTCATTGAGATCTCGCTGCCAAGCCAATTTGATTCCTGGACTGCAGTAATGCTCATTTTTAGGGTTTTGTAGTAAAACAAAACCCTTATGAAATCGGTCAAATGTCTGTCTGTCCGTCTGTCCGTCTGTCCGTCTGTCCGTCTGTCCATGGAATATCTCACGAACGGCTGAAGCTACATACATGAAATTTTGTAGGAATATGTAGAATTACTATAATTCGCCGGAGAAAGCGAATCGTCGTAATAGGTCAACTTTAAGGGGAAGTCCCCATAGAGGGGAAATGAAGGTCGAAATTTTTTTTTCGTTTAGTACAGGCAAGTGGGGTATCATAAGAAAGGTACCGTCGAGTACATTCCATTTTTGAAATTTTTTTCAAATTTGAAGAAACGGGAAAAGAGGGAGAGGGGAAAATATATGATCCGAGTTTGTCCCCCCCCCTTGCATTTCGAGACCGTTATACTTAGAAATGTGAAAATTTACAGAAAAGCGCCATTTTACTAGTGTAGAAAACCTAGATTTCTAGAATTTTGAAATTTCATCAGAAAAGGTTAATAATAGTACATTTCTATAGTTTCAGTTAGCACAACCCTGCACCCCTTACACGTACCCGAGGTCAAAAATATTGATGGTTAATGATAACCAACATCATAGGCAATAATATCTCTAAGTTTCATTATAATCACATAATATTTAATAATAGTACATTCATTTAAAGTTAGGCATTTTGACACTATCCGCACAAAAAATACACCTACCGGCCTCATAGGTGTGAGTACTACTATACTTTCATGTTGTTTTTCGTAGTGCGAATTGCAGTTATTTAATTAATCATTTTTGAAAGGGTAAAGATTTGTTGGGGGCGCTGTGTCTTAATTGGCCAACTTTACCGGGTGGAAGGGGGGGGGGGGGTCCACATAGAGGCGAAATTAAGGTCAAATTTTTTTATCGACTGGTATAAGCAAATGAGGTGTCGTGAGAAAGGTAATGATGAGTACATTCCATTTTTTCGCATTTTCTCGAAATTTATAGAAAGTGGAACTGTGGGGGAGGAGAAAATATTTGTTCGTAATTTGACCCCCCCTTTCCTGCATTTTGAGACCGTTATACTTAGAATTATGAAAACTTACAGGAAGTGGGTTTCGAAAAACATATAAAATGGAAAATAGTGGAATTTGTATATATTCTCAGAATAGGTCAATAATAGTTTATTTGTATAGTTACAGTTAGCACACCCTTGCACGCCTTAAACACGTTCGAGTTCAAAAGTACTGATGGCCAAACATAACCAACACCTTAAGCAATAATACATATGTTCTAAGTTTCGTTACAATCACGTAATATAAATTAGCATGTAAAATGTAAGGGGGTAAGACATTTTTTCTATCCATCTGAGTGATATCAAGAAGAGCAAGGAGCCGATATTTATATACCAAAATAAGCGCTTGCTACAAAACCCTCGGATTGCGGGCGTAGCCCTCTATATTCCGGTTTCATTTACTTTTCGACCTGTTGAAGGTCGGCCCCCGGTTTGTTCAGGGAACGTACATTCCAGGATCCGAAAGAATAACGCTTTAGTCGTTTTGCGTGGTCGTCGTTGTTGATATGTGGAGTGGTTTTTACAAGGACGGGTTGTCGGTGCATCGCTTAACCCCATTCAGGGAATGGCCTCGGAAGATAGCTGCTTCAAATGGTTTAATGGTTGACACAACTATGTTGCAACTACGCAAGTCATTCCATCCTACTAAACCCGAGAGCCTAGGTGTTGGTCAGCCATTCAGGCTACAGCTATCTGCCTTTTGCCAAACTGTCTTATCGCTAAGACTTGGCCGACAGCGGTTTGAAACAATGCCGTTACCAGGAGGCGCCCACGTGGAGGACCATGGAAACGGTTATTTCCCCCCCCCCCCCCCCCCCAATTCAGAAATAAGCAAAAATCATTGACTAGCTGCTATCGACCCATAAGTTTATTATGTAGGGAAAATATTTGAGCGTCTCATAAAAACTCAAATAGTGATTGTATTGTATTTTGTCTAACGGACAATTCGGATGCGGAAGACAACAGAGTACAGCACACCGAATTGCACGGATAAAAAAGATAATGCAAACAATCTCCGAGCGTATACGGTCCACAGGCATGCTGACATTGGCCAATGAACAAGTTTTCGACTGCTTCTGGCATGATGGTCTTATTTCCAAAATGCACAACCAAGGCTTTCCGCTTTACATAGCAAAACTTCTTCAAGATTTTCTCACTGACCGTTCCTTTGACGTCAATATAAATGGTTCAAAATCTACATCTTTCACTCGGCCAGCTGGCGTTCCTCAAGGATCAGCTCTCAGTCCACTACTTTACAATACATTTACTAGTGGCCAGTTCCCGAAAATTGTGAAATCTGTCTTCTTGCGGATGACTCCGCCCTACTTTGCAGCGGTGACTCCTCTAACCAAATTGTGTCTTCAATTACAAATGGATCTGGTATTATAGATAGTTATTTCAAAAAATGGAAAATAAATATTAACACGGACAAAACGGAAGCAATTTTCTTCACAAGAAAATGAAAAACCAGCGAGATTCCCAGTTAGCCTCTGCAATTAGGAAATAATGCAATCAACTGGAATACAGAATTTATTAAATGTTTAGGAGTTCTTCTCGATTAGAAATTAATTTTCAAAGTAAACACGGATGCCTTATTGGGAAAATCAGATTCCTTAATCAAATCACTTTATCCTTTAGTTAATAGATTATCACCTTTGCCGAAAGAAAATAAAATGTTGATATTTAAAAGTATATTCCGACCGGTCTTACTATATGCAGCCGCTTCCTGGGGATCATGTGCTGTCTCCCAAATTAAAAAGCTCCAAAACAAAACAGAATTCTAAAGTTAGTACTGGATATACCATATTATTTTTCGACATCCACAATTCATTCAGTTTCAAAGGTATCTTTAATATATTCTAAAACACACTTCTTAATTAATTTTAATATTTCATGTGCCAACTCCTCCAACCCTCTGCTTAACAACTTGCCTCCCCAGCAAAAAACCGTATCTCCCGGTAACGCGTACCACCCAAAATAGCTATGCTAAATTGCCGTCCTGGCGTAACCACTATTTTTACTCAGCCCATAGGATTTCCAAGAGATCCATGGCGCGGAGGCTACGATTTTCATGATTTAGGTAACCCAGGCGCGTACCCAACTACGGGGGCTATGATGTTTATGACTTATGTAACCCAGTTACGTACCCAACTTAATTAACCACTTTTTATGCTGTGACAGTATGTATTGCTTATAAAGCATTATGTGTAAGCCATTCTATATTAGTTCCGATGGCGTGATGAATGAATGACCCGAGTTCGAATCCTGGTCGGACATCTCTCTCTCTATTGCTCTAACCCCTTGTGGGCCATAGCGCGTCAACGGTTCCATGTGGCCCAGTTGACGTTTCTTGGCATAAACTGGTTTCGGAGAATGCAGTTGCCAGCATGCACCTCCTGCACATCCATGGCCACGAACTTCGACGTGGACGGGACTCGAACCCGAAACGCCGGTAGTCAAACATGAGACTGATGCCTCAACACACTGCGCTACCGGTCGCCCGGTCGTCGGACATGCAAACACAAAAATTTGATTTAAATATTGAAAAAATGAAAAAAACAATTTTTAGGAAAACGATTCAACCGTAAAATCGAATAGGCATACTAACCGGATGTAGCTGATTTTTTTTACTTACAGTGGGTATTTAGGGGACCAACTTAGGAAAAGTAAATACGGTACTACCCTACGTTAATAAAATTGGCGGGCGTTGTTGGTTGGCAAAATACCTGTGACATTGATGAATTTTGTTACTCGTATTACCCTATCCTTAACATTTCGTACCACCCATGCGGGGCTATGATTTTCAAGTTTTGACCACTCAGCTACCTACTTAGCTACACTTTTTGGTGGGCTAGTTCACTCAACCATGTCTCTGGTTACTTGGCACCAACTAAGTAATCTTTGTCATCATTATAATGATCTTATTATTTTCATTGTACTAAGTACAGTCTAGTCTATAAGTTTTATCGGTAGTTCTTTAAGTTAGGTACTAAGTTTTAGTTAAACGTATGAATAAGATGTTTTTAACCCGTTTTCCTCTTACGCCAGTGTCTACAACTCTACAACATACTAAAATTTCGGGAAAATCGAAGGTGAAGTCGTTAATCTGAACCCTGAACTCTTCAACTTAATTTAAAAGAAAACGGAGGTGAAGAAATTAATCTGCATACATAAGAACCATTTGGACTTCGCATTTTCTCCACCCTTGCCCACTGTGCGCTGCGCTCTGTCGTTGTTAGTAAAGTATGTACATAGTACACAAATAGTTAGAAGGTATGTACTAACTAATTTTACCTTGTCGATTTGACTTCAAGGCATTTTCGATTCTAATCTTTCATACTATATTTTGTCTTTATTTTTTGTAAAAATTTTATATATTTTCTCTAAACCTTACCCGAAAGAATGAGATCAAATTATCTCTTCAAATACCAAAACTACGCACTAAAGGCAAATATCAATAACAGCCGAAGAATTAATCATCTCCCGATCATATGAAATTGCGGTGTCAACTATTAATAAAATGCATGCGAAAACAGAAAATTAAATTCCACGAATTATTAGCTATCTCTTTACAGATATCCGTTTTATATCCACCAAATATCCGTTTCGCATATTTTCATCTTAGCTCCAATTTAGCCATTCGAAGTTTAGAACGTGTTAAAACAACACGACTGTCAACCTTCCTCACACGATTCGCGTCAATCGTGTCCTTTGCCTTTTCAACCAAATCCCTCGAAATTTTTCACTGACCACTTTTTATGCTTAAAACACAAACCCAAGCCAAAACAAGCGAATGTCTGCTTATCAGCCCGTCCTCCCGACAGGTTCAAGTCATGTACGCCACCATCCACCCTTACTCATTCCCAGCAACCATCATCCGCCTTCAACACCAACCACCCGGCACTTCTCGAACAGGACGAAAAGGGACAACTCGAGAGCACTACCTTCATCTGTTGCAAAGTCACAGGTGGCCGCCAGCAACACACTCCAATTGGAATTGGAGGCAACGACATTTGAAAACAAAATTTGTTGCGCAACAATTCACCCCTTTGCAAGCGTCCAAGTGCATATTCAGGGGTTGTGCAACAAGAAGTTGAGCAACAAGGAGGAGAACGTCCAGCAACAGGAAGTGTTTCCGACCATCCCGGAAAAGGAACATGTTCACAGAGGGGCAGGCAACATGAAAAACGATGGGATTGGACGAGAGCAACAGGAATCCGAACACACGGGAATAGTACGGGGTCGTTGTTGCTGTTGCGAGCGTGCCATGTGCGCGTCTTCATATCGACGAGAGCAACAATGCGAACGTGGTAACTTGGAACAGGATAGAGACGAGGATTGACGATAACGAACCGACTACAGGAGAGTTCTCCTTCTTGTGTGCGGGGTGGTGACTGTTGAGCCGAAGCCACAAATGAGCTGCCTGTTGTGTGCACGACTCGGGTCGAATGCAACGCGATGAGTGAAAGGATGAAAGGCGCATTCTCCGCCCCGAAGGAAACGACGGAACAGGATCGAGTTCGATGCTCGTGCATTGGACGGAACGTAAACATCCCCACCAGTAGTGACGGGGGAACGATACACGAGAGCCGAAGGCTCCGACATGTTTATAAAAGGCAGTGCGCTCGGGGGTTGCACACTCAAAAGCCTTTAAGGGTCGCTTACGTTCGGTTCGCACTTCTCTTCTCTCCTTACAACACTGTCTATTACACGGACTTGAGTTTTTCAGTTATTTATTTCTTTCTCGTCCGTCTACGTCTCGCTCCCGTACCGCAACCGCCCCCGCTCAGCCTAACTGTGTCTACTACCGTTCTTGTTGTGTGTGATCCTGATTTTTCAAACCGTCATTTTTCTTCAGTTTTCCTCGGTTGGTGCAATTTTCAGTTTCCACAGTGCGTGATTTGGTCCTCCAGTCGCATCTTCATCATCGCCTCCACAGGTGCGACGCGTTGTTTACGCATTGCAAAGAGTGTGGAGCCGAGGCTCGTACTCTCATGACCCCGCGGTGATCGTGTCGTCGGTGTCAGGACCCCCCAGCGGAAGTGGAAATTCAATTCCGCTCTATTTTTGATGTGCAGTTCAGTGGCCGTGTGATTTAAAATAAAATCGAACTTGAATTGACCACGTACTTGGAAACGGAAAAGTTAAACGAAAAGTTTTACGATAAAAAAAATTATTTGAAATTTGAAAGTGTGCTAAAGGGCATCGTCCTGCAGGAACAAATACTTCCGGTGTGACTGTGACTTGATGGTGTCGGGATCGATTGCGGGTGCATGAGATAAAAATGAGTGAGTGTATACGGGTCGTGTCGGGAGTCGCTCAGTATGCCTAGGACACTCGGTCAGGAGCCATCGGAATTGGTGCGCCGACATTATCGTCTCTGAACAAGCCACAAACCTCGCGAAATCAAATTCATGACAGTTCCGGTGGCTGTTTGCAGGATTAACGGCGCCTCACAGCAGACACATTTTTCCGCCCGTCGACATCGTCTTGACGCCACTTCCACAAGACGGCCGCGCCGCAAGGACTTACGCTCCATCGCTCTCTTCCGGTGTTTCTTGTGCCTAAGACTTGTAACGAACTATCTGTGAAAATAAGGACGCCAACGATAGCGACAACGTCACACACAGCAACGAAAAAATGCCACGCTGCTTAATGGCGAAGAAATGGAAGGCGTATCCTTGGCCCGATCGAACTGACGATAGTTCGTCTAGCCACGGTTCAACAACAAATCAGCCCTCGACAGCCAGCGGAAGTGGTGGCAACACAGTCGATATTGATGACGACGAAGAGATTGATGTTGTGGGCGATTCATCGTCAGTGGCTGTAGAACGTAATTCCATCGTCGGTGTTAAGCAGGAGCCATCGCAACAACAGCAAACGCAGCATCAGCAACAACCTGTTAGTGCGGCCTCGTCGACTTGTTGGGGCCCATCGTCGCCGACTGCTGGAGCCACTGCACCCAGTCCGCCGCCACATTCACCAGAAGCAACTCGTGGCTCCACTATCCTCTATAACGGTAAGTTTGTTTCTTCGAATAAAAATTCGGGAATGTTGGATAACCTTTTATCTAAAGGCGAATTTTTGATTATTGATAAAAAAACAAATGCATTATTACTTGGGCTTTTTATACTGTTACCCATGCTAAGACTACTTATCATCTTACGAGAAATTGACAGGATCAAGCTACTGTAACCAGCCCCTGTCAGGTTCACTTCCGTAATGACTGCTGGTTTCGGTATCCCAACAATATCCGGATGACAGAGATAAGCCCCAAGCTGAGAAACTTTATCCGAAATGTCTCCCTCGCTAAGACGACTCCTGTGAGGACTATTTCGACCAACATCTTTGGTTTTTGTTTTAGCATCTTGCTTCCCTCTTGATTTTGGCGTGGATTTTGTACAATTTCTGTTGTTGTTCTGTTTCCCGTTCTCGGTTTTGTGTATATTTCGATGGTTTACTAAAAGGAATTAGGTACATTCACCGATGGTCATGTAGGCGAGAGTATTGTCGGCTCAAGCCACCTGGCCATCAGGCTGACGACGCTTCCTCTCCTTTTTTTCACCATGTACACCCTCAGTTCCGTTTTCTTCTGGTCTCCGTTTCACGAGAAAACGACATTGACGTCGTCTTTCATGACCGTCATCAATTAACAAAATGATTTTCGAGGAGATATGTATGTGTGTGAGTGTGTCTGCATTTTACGGATTGGAGCCAGGATCCAGTAGCAGCCATCATCATGAGATAAACCGCGTTCAGGCGTCCAGGTGAAGATGTGTTTTTTTTTATCTCGCATCGGGCCTTGGACCCTCTATGCATTGGAAATGCTGTGTACTGCGAGTGCGGCGAGATATCCGCCCCAAAAAACTCCACGACATGTACGTGCCGGGGGAAGTGTTTCTTTTGCGGTCACCCTTTTTATCCGTGCACAGGTGATTGCTTTGAAATTAGCCAATTCATTAATTGAATTGCGGATCCTGTTGATTGTGTGCTTGAGAAGATGATGGTTCGGGGGCAGATTAAGTGATTAGGTGTTGATTGTTTGTTGAATTTGTGACGTCCATGTGACTGGAAGAAAATCGAGAAAATCATTAGAAATTGGTCTTTGGAAGATCTGTGAAGAGAATAGAAAATGTGAATAAGAGGATTATTTTAATGAGTCAATCAAATGTGTGGATAATGATTCGCGCGTTGATTGGTGAGCGAAAGGTGCAAAGTATTAACTATCACTAAAACTATATAAATTTAAAAATTTCACTTTTGAAAATATTAAGTGAAAGTAATTAAATTTTCAGTGAAGAGAACAAAGTTGATTAGAGCTTCGTTATTTTTGCCTGACTGGAGGACGAAGACCCAGACGGCCAAAGTCCGATGTAAGGGCTATTCCGTCACGATTGTGATGATGATGATTTTTCCCTCAATCGTAGATGGGAGGAAAAACAAAGTCCAGGGTAAAATTGTTACTTCTATACACTTGCTGCTTTTCAAAATTTTCGTCAAATTCATGGGTCTGTTCTATTGAAAAATGAAAGTGGATCAAAAAAGAAAAAAAATGTATTGGTCTCATTGAGGAAATTCGCTCATGGTCTGGTAGAAAATCTCAGTAAAGGGCATAGCAATTCATTAAGTTTTTAACTAAATTGTGCTGTTGTATAAAATAGTACGGCTGCATAAATGCTTCTTTCCAAAAAAAAAATAAAATTCAGGAATGTTTAAGATTTTTCTTTATTTACCGAAAATCAAAGATTTTCGAAAATTTAAATTTCCCAATGCATTTAAATAAATTATAAAATGCTGTTGTTTAGTTAAAATTTTTACTTACTTACTTACGTATTACCCTTAGTGTCCTCTTCGGGATTTGCCTTCTGATAGTTGTCTCCTCCAGTCTTCCCTGCCTCGGCATAGATTTCAACTCTCATGTTCCTAAATGTGTATATTCTTAATAGCAGTGAAAATATTCTTTGAAAAATAATGTGCATGTCTTGTAAAAAGCTGATATGAGATAAAGAAATACAAAATATGTTATAATGGTGACGAAAAATATGTTACGGTTGTTATCTAAGAATATCTTGAAAATAGCCAATCTATCTATTATAGTAAATAAAAAAAAAAAATTGAAAGAAAGGAGTAGACAAGTAAAATACATTCGGCTTATATGATAGCCTTAAGTTTTTTCAGCCCTTTCTCAGCCCAAAAAAAATCAATTTTCCTCAAAACAGTTGCGGGATTCCTTCTTTCGGAAGCAGTTTTCAGTTTTGAAGCTTGCTTTTGCTTTTCTCTTAACCGATGTGGATTCAATGGAGTGGATATTGTTTTTAAAGAGCGGTCAACATTTACAGAAATATTCGTCATCAACGTCATTAAAACATGACGATGGTTACTTTGATTTTTTTTATGTGAAATGATACTAATCTGTCGTGCTAATATCTCTAGTCTTTGAAGACTTCGTGTCATGTGATTGAACGGTGGCTTTCGTGACGTCTCAAATACCGCAGACATACTATATTATTTTATGGAGCCCTAATTCACGCAACTTACTTATATTTAAAAAAGTTAACTTTGTATTATATATAATTTATCTTAGCAGGTGCAAATGTGCATCAGACATACATTTCTAAGGATATCTTCTTAAAAAAACAATCCCTATGGAATTTCAACTGAGATATGTTTTTTAAATATACTTCTTATATCATAAAAAAGTTTGAAATTGGTTGGGGTACAAGTAATCTCGAAGTTTTCAGGACAAGCAGTACCGGACTTCAGATTATCCAAAAAAAGAACCGTTTGTAATAATGGTGATAGTTAATTTTGTACTAACAATATAACGGTTTCTCAATTTCGGTTTAATCTCTGAATGATTTTTAAAAATTTAAAATTAAATTTTTTTTTTCTAAAATATTTATTGTCTTTTATATATGCAAAAACAGTTAAGGGTGCATTTCCATCCCACTTGTAAGTTTTTGAGGTCGGGCTTATGAAGGTTAAATTAGAAGTTTTGCACTGAGGAAAGCCGTATCGGAAATACACGTACATAGATCTCTACACACATTTAAAATATATCTCCAGGTTGTGGCATAGCTACATATTTTAATTTTTTAAATTAACTACTAATATATGATTATAATCATCCCAACAATTTCGTACTATGTACTTAGAAGATAAATTGCCCATATGATACGATGGCGATGTCTTCCATACGATATATTGATGGTTTTTCCATTGGTTAGGAGATATCCTATAGGCGAAAGAATTGCGATGCGAATTCAATTCGCAAATATGTACGAGTATATCGCCAAGACGATATAATCGCCACCCTTTTTTGACTTGCGAACGCGGGTTCCTGACTCGAATATCAGTCGTAGAAAAGGAAAAATACAAATCATGAGCATAAAATGGTATCTAAAATTAAAGAAACGATAAATAAGGGGTGTTTCAATAGTAGGTGTGGTTCTTTGTTATCGATTAAAATCAGCATCATCGTCCTTTTCCGCCATATTTTATGTCATTGTCATCGCGATAGTATAGGATTTATGAATCGGTACACGAAAGAACAACGTATTTGCAGAATTTTGGATCTTAAATTCCAAGCCGATGGTGCAAACGCTACGATCGATTCACCAAAAATGGGGTCGCAATCACCACATAAGTGAAACAACTGTGCGCAACATTGTGAAAATTTTTTATGAAAATGGGTCCGTACTTGATGTTAAGAACCCAACTAACAATTTTGTTCTTATAGAGATCTTCAAGGATTTTATAAGAACTACATTTAGTTTCAGCTAAGACTTATTGACTTGCAAATTGTTCTGATAGAAATCTTAAAGAACTTTTCTAGCCAAAAAGTGGCGTATGAAATTATGAGTATAAAGTATTTTAAGAATTCTTCAAGTCTTCTTGACAGCTCTAACTAGAGAACTTATCAGAAAGATATCAGTAAAAGTACGTATAAGTGATTTACAGTAATCTGCTATACATACATTGATCACCTTTTAGAATCTTAACTAAGAGACAAAGATTTCTATTGGTTTTCAGTAAGTAAATTTTGTGCTTATTGTAGTATTAAGTGGAATTCATGATACTTTTGGAAGTTCTCTATAAAAATACGAATTGAGTTGAAATTCATACTTGTATTATTGGTCTGATGCACTTTTTCGCAGTGGATTTTGTCGATTTGATAGTCAAATTTTCTCTGCGAAAGAAATTTTTCTGATCAAATGCTGTACAAAACTCCCAAAAAAAACGAATCCCTCTCGAAATTTAGCATACTTGTACATTTAATGTTCATCATGAATTAAATGTACTTTTTGCATAGTAGCTAATAGTGGCCTAAAATTTATTAAACACGTTCTTATTTTCTTGTCAGACGCTAAGAAATACATTTAAAATGAAAATATCCAAAGTCACCAAAGTATTGAAGAAATTAATTTCTGGCGCAATAATTGCTATAACCAAACAGTCGAAAAAGATGGCGGTTCTCTCAAGCTCTATTTTAAAAAACTTATAAGTGTTTAGTTAAGTTTGTTGCTCCCATAAGTAAATTATAATAACTTCTTCCTATTAAATTTTTCTTCAAAATTGCAATTAAACTATATCTTTCTCTACAACCTTCGCCTGACTTCTTTAAGTATCAGAGTGTATTGCTTTCTCATTTAAAGCCGTTCTACTCATCTCTATTTAAGCTAAAATATTACAACCCTGAAACAGGAATATATTCTTGATCAAGCTTATTATACGAGCAGTACGAGACTTGGCAAACGGCAATTATTTCCTATAATGGTTTAGTTAGACCTACACTACATTAACACTTAGAATGGTCTAAAGCAAAGACTTTAAGAGGATCTTTTCTAATAACACACTTGCAAAAATGACTTTTAAGGCTATAATCTGAACAAAATGCCTTTAAAGTTTTCATCGAGCTTCCAATCTGCACTAAAGACTTTTTACACGTCTTTTCTTTTAAAAGTTACAACAGATTCAGGTATTAGTTTTACTTTTTAGCAGAATGCCTAATAAATATCTTTAACGTAATATTTCGTTCCGAAAGGTTTAATACCGATATTATAAGAGTTTTGGTTCTCACCTCAAGAGCAAATTGTTAGTTGGGAAGCCAACCAGAGTGCGGAATGAACGCAGTGCTGAGAATATTGCTGCCGTAAGTGAAAGTGTCGTCGAGTCCCCCGAAATGTCTATTCGCCATCGTTCGCAACAATTGGCCATTTCCGCTACCTCCATGCATCGAATTTTGCGTTTGGACTTGAAGTTACACCCATATAAAGTCCAATTGACGCAACAGCTGTTGCCTTGTGACCATACAAAATGCCGTACATTCTCCGGTTGGGCCCTGCAAATGATTGCTGAAGATGATGATTTTTTTCCAAAAATCAGCTTTTCGGACCAGGCTCATTTCCACCTCGGCCCTCGGTGGCTATGTTAACAAGCAAATCCACAAGTGATCGTGGAGAAGCCAATGCATCCACAGCGAGTCACTGTTTGGTGCGGTTTATGCGTCAGAAGCATCATCGCGCAGTATTTTTTCAAAGATGAGGACGGAAACACCGAAAATGTCAACTCTGAGCTGTACCACACAATGCTGGAGGTTTTTTTTGTGCCGCAGGTTGAAGCTCAAGGTCTGGACGGTATGTGGTTTCAACAGGACGGAGCCACACAAAACTCGCCTCAATTTTAACTTTTTGCGTACCAAATTCCCGAACCGTGTAATTTCGCGTCGCGGTGATATGAATTGGCCGCCCAGATCATGCGATTTGATGCCGTTCGACTTTTTTCTGTAGGGTTACACGAAGGATAAAGTCTATGTGAATGATCCGAAGACAATTCCAGACTTGAAACGAAATATTAAAATACATCAGTGATTCGGGCCATTCCGGAGGCCATACTGCAAAATGTCATCGAAAATATTGCCGAAAGAGTGAGACATCTACGGAATAGTCGCGGTGAACATATCCGCGAAATAATTTTGCACACATAGTCCTATTGTGCGGCCTTTCAAACGAAATAAAATATGATATTTGGAAAAATTCCGAACCGTTTGCGTTTTATTCAAAATCAAAGTACCACACGTCTTTAAGAAACAGCCTTTATTAAATTTATAATAAAAAAAAAAGGAAAAACGCAAGAATATTTTTTCTTGTGTGTAGTTCAATCTGATCGCAATTTTTTTTTAAATATCGCCTATATTAACCATTCTTTCCCGACAAGGGCGACTTCCGCGATAAAAAAGCGATATCACCGACGATAAATTTGTCTTCCAAGAGGAAACCCAATCTTATCGCGGAAGATATTAATTGTTTGCTGGGATAGAGACTGTAATGAACCATATTCTGGTGTGGTTTCTCGTGCTGCTTGCACCGGTAGATCGAAGGCAGCACCTGATGGGTAGTGATCTGTCGGTGGTACGAAACCAGAAGCAATTGTTTATTATTCCCCATTTTACCTCCCATGTTTGTGTTGTCTTCCCCAGGCCTATGAATTTTTAGTAATACAATACGTAAAAGACAAGGGCAATGAGCGGCAAAAACCCTACCCACGTCTCCCGAACTGAGCTACAGCAAGCATAGGCCGCTGGTTAGCTCGTTGAGGGGCCTTTTTCTTCGCCAGATGCCACGGCCCGACTTTCACGGTCATTATGCTACCTTAGGTTCCGTCCTCATAGACACCTTCGGATGCCCACTAAACCGCCCATTAGAAGACATTATTTTTAAAGTGTTACAATCTTTCCTTATATATTTGAAGAGAAATGTTTTCGTTTTCATATTTTAGATTGAAAAAGTCCCTTAATATTTATTAATTTAATTAAAAAAAGGCGGTAGAACGTTATTCTAGAAGCAAATATTAATTTTTTGAAGATGTGTCCGTGTACTTTTTATAGTTTTTGAATTATGGCAGCGTATCAGCTTCGTGGAATAATATTTACAAATTGTAGTACACAGTTTCTCAAAAAAATTTGAGTAATGACGCTTTTGATACATCATTCGCCACACTTGTCTTTGGGATTGAAAAAAAAATTGGTGTTTTGACACTTCTGATGCCCCAGTTTTCTTAAGGGTTGCGTTTTTAACAAAACAAGAAACTTTGAGTTATCGCTTATTGTATGTGAAAACTATTCTTAATCTTTCTTTATGTTCTATTTTACTTTAATTGAAAATTCAAAATGTAAATAATAAAATAGAATCGGGCCGAAGCAAAGCTTCGGCCTGGAGTCCGAAGCGTATATACCCTAGACTTGTGCAGACCTAGTGGTGATACCAAAAGTACCAATTGGTAACGACCATATGTATTAAAAGTGAGTTTCCTATATGACCAGTTTATAGAAGAGGTTGGGAATCATTCAGGAGGATCTTGACCATTATCAAAATCAATGAACTAACCCATTCTACAAATATTTGGTGAATTTTTCAAGTCGCTAGCTTCATTCTATCGAAAGTTATTGCTTATTTGAAGTTTCACTTGTAGGGGAGGTAGGGGTTCCTTCGGTGGGATCTTGCCCCTTCATTGCCACCAACAAATAAGATCATGCTACAAACATTTAAACAAAATTTCAAGTCTCTAGCTTCACTCTATCGAAAGTTATCGCTTATTTGAAGTTTCATTTGTAGGGGAAGTAGGGGTTTCGTTAGTCGGATTTTACGTATTTTCAATATTAGCCAACAGGATCCTATTACAAACATTTGACCAAAATTTTAAGTCGCTAGCATTATTTTGTCGTAAGTAATCGCTTAGTTTAAGTTTCACTTGTAGGGGAGGTAGGGGCTCCTTAGATCGGATCTAACCCATCTTGAATACCAACTAACCCGATCTCACTTCAAACATTCGACCAAAACTTCAAGTCGCTGGCTTGATTCTGTCAAAAGTTATCGCTTATTTGAAGTTGCATTTGTAGGGTAGGTAGGGGTTGCTTGAGTCGGATGTTGCCCATTTTCAATACCGACCTAGTAGATCTTACTAACAACATTCTAACAAATTTTCAACTCGCTAGTGTCATTCTATCGAAAGTTATCGTAATTAAATGAATATTTAATTTTTTGAAATTTGTAGGGGAGGTAGGCGTTCCTTTGATCTGATTATGCCCAACTTACTAGGACTCAAGCGGCTTCTTATCCCAGTGTTACATGCCAAAAATCAAGTGTCTGCATCAATTGGTTCAAAAGTCATAGACAAAAAACTCGAAAAGTAGGGTAGTACGGGGCTCTTTGTAAGAAAATTGTCGTTAGTTTTCAACTGATCGATTTTTTTTTCCAGATGAGTAGAAGATCATCCTCACGAGCAATCTACCATAGCTAGAGCTTTTCATGTTTATTTAATCGGGAGTTATAGATACATTTATTTCTTTTATATATGTAGTTGAGGTAGGCGTTCACTTGGCCTGATCATGCCCATTTTCAATACTAACCAACTAGATCATACTTCCAATATTTGGCCAAAATTTCAAGGCTCTAGCTTCCTTCTATCGGAAGTTATCGTGCGAACGGGCGGACAGACAGACAGACATGGCTAAATCGAATCAGGAGGTGACCCTGATCATTTATATATATTTATATATGTATATACATTGCCATACCTTTAAGGTGTTACATATTTCCGTCGTGACAAAAACAATATACCCTATACTACTCGTAAAAGTCTAGGGTATAAAAATGGGGTAGGTTTGATTACACTATGAGATTCAGTTTTCCGAAATAGTCACCCGTTCACCGGGAATTCAGCATCCGATTTCGGTTGGTACAGGTTTTGGGTTTCCTCCAATGTGATTGTTAGAAAAGAATATGGTCCTTAAAAAATAAGTGGCTGGCTGGAAGATACTAGCAAATTATGCAGTAATGATGTCCATTCCAATTTAAGGTGGAAGCCCAGTAACGGACAAGGACAGGACAGTTATCCCAGTGCAAAAAACTCCTATATTCCTTTTTTTCTCAAATCGGGCAAATATAAATTACTGTCCAGTTAATTAGATGACTCTTTTTACCAACTGTTAACTGTCCAAAAAAAATTGGCCTGGAAAAGATTTACTCAAATCTCATTTTTAAACCAGTGTTATTCTGACTGACACCAATTTATTGGATATGGCAGAATATAGCTGGTGTTATGGCGACAATAAAAATAAACAAATAAATTTATTCACTGTGGAACGAGCTGGTAGCTTGACACCTGTCAGATTGAGCACCAACACGTATGAGAAATTTAAAATTTCATAGAATGTTTGATTGACATTGGGACATATTCCGAGCAATTTCACTCGAAATGAGAGCAATTTGTGTGCCAATTGAAAACGACATTATGTTCTATTTTTGTATTAGCATTTTCCAATTCCACTTTAAAAAAAACGTGCGGCTTGATAAATGTTTCATAAAATTAAAGAGTTATTTTGAGCAAGATGTATGTTCTGCTTTCCATTGGTGGTTTTTCTTGGCCGTGGTTGGCGGTTTTCCTATGTAGTGGTTTTAACGTTATTACATTGCATATCATTAGTCTTCTGAACTTCTACGAAGGATTCTTGAACCACCTCAGCTGATTTTTATAAAGCGCATTCTGTGGGCCACCCTTGTGAGCTTTTGGGCCACTCTTCCGGGCACCTCGTCCTAGATGTCAGTTATATTTTGAGCCACTCGAGCACTTGGCGCTCTATAGTACCAACAATAACGCGTTTAATGTTGGGTTTATCTTTATAGTATTCCAATATTGACTTCTTTCGACTCGAGGCTCTAACTACGTAAGCTCATATTCCCGACTAGCAAATATAATCAGACAGAACCTCATATCAAAATCCCTAAAAAAACTACTTATGTTCCCTCTTTTATTACACCGAAAGCATCTATTTGTTTCTGGCTTTACACAACATGAAAAGGCAATTTCCAGATGACATGTGACATTTTAAAGCGTACATTTCCGAAACAAACTAAACGGGAAAAAAGTGGCATATCAGAAGACACCTCGTCCTGGATCTCCGCGCGTACAGCTGCATGCAACCGAGAAAGGAGATCCTTTCGCGACACTATAAAAACACGACTACGAGCACTGAACCCGGGAATGCAACAGCTGGCCTTTCATGATAATATGACGGAGGCGGATAAATTTCTTAGCCGGAAAATCGGGGAGGTATCGGAGGACTTTATTTTATTTTTTTTCCGTCACCTTCTAGACGAAACTGATTTCAATGCATGCTTGTGGTCGTCACCACCATATATTCCCCGCAATTTTCTTTACATCAAACCCAGTTCGAAATAAACTTCTGAATATATGTGGATGAGGAAAGTATGGTACCGCTTTGCATATATCCAGTATTTCGTTATCCTAGAACGGCAACTGTGTGCGACGGTGAAGTAGCTAGTAAGCAAAGAACGCTTGCTAAAAGACACAATTCGCCCAATGCATTCGCTAGTACAATATCTGTAAATAGTATTTTCAAACTTGACGGAAGGAGCTGGCTTCATTCAAGACACTTTTCTCTCGTATGCAACTCGTTGCCTCCGTATCCTAGAGAAAGCCCCATACGTGAATTGTGTAAGGAAAGTTTTGTAGTCGACAACTAATAACAAAATCCAAAGACTGTAGAAAGTTTTCACCGGAAAAAAGAAGAGTACTAAAATATGTATAGTAGGAAGGGATGTTAGTCAGCTGAAGCTATTGTTTTTGTGTTAACCCTGAGTTGAGTGTTAAGAAGTAATTGTACTTTTATGTAAATGTTTATGAAAATTAAAAGAGAAACACGCTCAGTAGCCGTGAAGTCTTGGGCACCACTCTACGTTGCTTTATCTAGGGAACATGGGTTCGATCCCCAGCGCGTCAATAAAAACTGCATATGGGTATTATTAGAACGCCCATAGCCCTCCAAGCCCGTCAGTTATAGACGGCTCGGATAGGAGGTGCACACTAGCAACTGCACCATTCGAAATCTATATGCAATTGAAATGTCAGCAGAGTAATGCAAGAGATGTTGACGCGCCCATGATCCTTGAGGGGTCAAGGCAGTTAACGGGAAAGAGATATAGGGCGTAAGTTGACATAATACCACTAAACTCTACTTCTGACTTCATCAGTAATATCAGAAAACTTCCAAAACCGAGGATTTTCAATTGGCCTTTCTAAGTACAAACTCACGATATTAAATTCTCGCATCCTCCTTTCACTATCTTCCCAAGAACGAATCGTTCTAAATGCACCGGGTGTCTGTCTCACTCAGTGGAGTCGACAATGCATTAAAACAAAAGTCAGTTGACATGTTGAAGGGAATAAATTTTCGTTTCGTAAAATACAATATTCGTTACACAGTTACCCGCCTCTATCAGTTTACCGTCTTCGTTTCTTCTGCTGATTCGGCGAACAGGTCCTTATCGGTGCAACTGGTTTGCATATTGTAAAAGATTGTTGTAATTCCCATCACCTAACTTTTTTTTCACACCATATTTCTTATACAAGTCTCCCCCGGAAATATGTAATCGTCTTGAGCAACATATCTGATAGCGTAAAGATATAAGTTTGATGCAGCAGAGGTTTCTTTTTGAATTTGCCATGTTTTTCGATGGAAATTAATATTATTTTGTTGATTTATTTTACCCGACATTCTTCCTTTCTTTTATTTGTCCTCAATGATAAATTTATGTATTGGAAGGGCGGGCTATCCATATAGCACTATGTCATGTGATATACATTGAATGCGTGTTAACATTTTCTGTTGTTTTTTTTTTGTTCGTGCCTTGCCCTGGTTTTCTTGTCAATATATAGTTCAAGTGATGGTTCTTGTCCTTAAGTTCTTAAAGGTATGTCATTTCCATCGACTTTCACTCGTTTTTATGCTCTCCCTATATTAAGGCATTTTCTAGATACACAAGGGTTATAAATAATAGAGCATGTCAGCTATTTCGATATAGTATTGATATTCATTCTGTTGCGTAGGAATATCCAAGGAGAAAAATGACAGCTGATTGTTGAATTTTTCTTTTTGCGTTTACCTTGTAGGTTATAAATATTAACGATAGGCGGGATAACTGCAGCAATCCTTTCATCATGGAATGTCTTGTTATTTTGGGATTTAATGCGTTTTTTTTTAACATACATATTTTGTGTGGATAAAAAAAAACAGATCCAGCAAAGCACAACTGTGAGTGTGCTTTTAAAATGAATCCCCTGAAGAGTTTTATAAATCTAATTCAGGTCGATCGACGCAAAGCAAGAACTCAATTCTGCCTCATGTTCCCCACTGGTGTGTGGGACAGGCTCGGTCAGGACAAACCGAATAGATTCAACCGAAGGATTGAAGAGGAGGGCACGTCAAGATCCAGTAACTTGCTTGGATTGAGTCATCCTCTGTTTGCGGTCAAGACGTTAAAGATTACCAGATCTGATTTCGTTCATTCTTACCGTCATCATCATTACAGTGGCACTACAACCCGACGCCGGGCCTTGGCCGTCTGGATCATTGTCCTCGAATTGTCTCAGTGACCACGCCCTCCAATTTTGGAAGCCCAGCGATTTTTCGGCGTCAGCATCTACTGAGTCTTCCCAACGAGCTTTCGATCTTCCTCGTAGCTATGCTCCGCTAATGCATCTTTTGAATATTTGTTTAGGCATGCGGTTATTGTCCATTCGCTGTATATGCCCGGTCCACTGAAAACGTCGTGGTTCTCAAAACTTCCAGCTCATCGTACTGTTCGTGCAGCTCATGATTGTACCGTATGCGCCATCCATTTGGGCGGCTAACTGCTTCCGAAATTCGACGAAGGACTTTTCGTTCGAATGTGTTAAGTACAATACATTTTTGGAGGCTTGAGTTAGGGTCCAGATTTCGCAGCCATAGCATAACACAGGTCGTGCGATGGTTTTGTATATGCAGAGCCCGGTATTTCTGTGCACATGCTTCGATTCTATTATGTGGAGGACCGAGCGAAAATTCTTATTTGCTGTAGCTGTACCTGTCGCTTGATTTCGTCAGTTTCGGTAGCGTTTGATAGGTTGCTTGCTTGCTTTGAATTCGGTGCTGAGATCCTCAACGTTGGTGTTCGGTTGTGCTGGCGTTCTTGTTTTTGATTGCATCATTATTTTCCTGTTGTCCTCCTTAGTACGTAGCCCAACTTCTTTTGCAGCCGCATCGAGATTTCGTAGAATTTCTTTTGCGGCGGACAGGTTTCTAAACATGTTGTTACTGCCAGCTGAGTACGTATTGGGTGGACTTGATGACTAGCGTCCACTCACCTCATCACACCCTCACCTTACCTCGCATAACTCTACAGATTGTTTGGTAAACCCTCTCTTAACTATATTCCTTCCTATTTCTCTTATCACACTTAATACGAAATCCCATTTTGAATTGTCACCAGCTTCTACACTTAATGTCGATAGACGCAAGGACATAGACAAAATAAAAACAGTGCAGAAAAAAACTGTGGGATCCTTTTCGGCTTAAAAGAATTGAATGACGTATGCACAGTTAAAGAGAGAGTGTGCCAAACAAACAAAAACTCCTAAGGTAATGCGACAAAATTTTCAATTGAAAGCAATCTTGCATTGACAGGCTGCGAAGGGCGGGGGGCGAGGCGGGGGTGACAACGCGCACTTGCTTCGCATACAGATGCTAAGTTGGTTGCTGCCACGACATCACGGCCACCGCACATAACAACTTCCACCCCTTGTATTTATCATCCTTCCAGGCTGGGTGGCGATAGCGAATAACAGCTAAAACAACAACAGCAGCAAATCTTTTCTATATTCCACCATTAAATCCAGACAGTCTGTTGCATGCAATGCAGACAATCTTTATCCTAAACTACCCCTTTTATATATGTCCTGATGTTATGTCGCGTATATGTACATATATCGTGGACATTTTCTTTTTAGACTTTTCCTGCAATCTCACCGTCGCGTCACCACCTTGTATGAGATGTCAAGGATCCAGTGTTTATTCTAAGGGACGATTTTTTTTTTGCCTTGATGTTTTGCCTGCATTTTTCCGTTCGCCATATACACTTGAATGTGAAAAAGGGGTGGAAAATTGCAAGAGACTCGTTTAGCGTGAAGGAACGATGATGTGGTGGTGTCACTTCGGTCGCACCTCCTTGTGAGGGACTGTTTTATCATTTTTCTTAGTCTGTTTACCGTCATTTTGCAAATTTTTCTTTGAGTATCGCAGACGTCTCGCGAAGAATCACCTTATTATCCGACACACCTTAATTGCATAACTGCGGAAGTGGATATTCGGGGTGCTTACTCGTATGAGGCTCGGTTTTTTTAAACACATCTTGGATAAGGAATTGGAGTAGCATTAGGTATGTTATTTTGAATCCTGGACACAGATTGCTACTAAAATAAATATTCTGTGGCAGTGTTTTAACATTGACGATGGCATACCTAAATACCTTTAAATCTTCATCATCATTGTGGCACTATGGGCCGACGTCGGGACTTGGCCGTCTGGATCACTATCTTCACATTACCACATCCTCTAATTTTGATAGCAGCAGTTGTTCGGCGTCAGCATTTGCGAGACTCAGTAGATGCTGACACTGAACAACTGCTGAGCTTCCAAAATTGGAGCTCTCGGTCTTCTCCGCAGCCTTGCACCGCTGATGTGTGATTTCAATATTCGTTTAGGCGTGCGTCGAAGTCGTTGTAGTTTGATGATTCTTGAATTTCCTCATCTTACTAGCTTGTGGTTGTACCGGATGTGCCAACCACCTTGAAGGAATGGTAGGAGGTAGTAGACCGCAGTTATAAAATGGAGGCTTTCCAATAGACCAATGATGTTCTATAATATCGATAAAAAGACCGACGATGGGAAACAGTTGCTCTCTCTTTTTTATCTGGTTCTTCCTTCTCAATTCGCTATGATTGATCAATTTTTTAAGAAGGGGAGAAAACACTAGGTTCTGTGACGCGTTCTTATCCAACTATAAGGTTCTCTTACACGAGACGCGTAAACCCGTCGCTCGTGTCAGATCTATGATACCCGTCCGTAAAGAGCAGACAGATTTGCGGCAACGCGTAGCTTGTTCGCCGTTCATGAGTCGATGAATCCAACAATAAACGTATGAAAAAAGATGATTTCAGTACTCGCACATATTCTGGCGAATCGCAAACGTACCTTGACGCACAAAAACGTGTGCATTATTTCCGCGTCAGTAAAATTCGCTTCGATAGCCGTTTCTGATGTTTCGCCCGCGTAAACCCGACTAGGTTCTGATACACGGGACGTGCATACGCGATTGCGTGATTTTTACCCGAGTTGTGTAAACGCGACTTGTGTTCACACGTAAGTAGGGTTTACGCGGACGAAACGTCAGAAATGGGTATCGGAGTTAATTATACTAACGTGGAAATAATTTACACGTCGTTGTGCTTACACGAGGTACTTTTTTTCATGTGTTTGTTGATGAATTCATCGACTCATTAACGGCGGATAAGAACCTATCGTTAACCCGTTTGCTGTTTATACGAGACGGGTATCGTAGACGCGCCCGACGGGTTTACGTATCTCGTATATTAGAACTGTGCGTGTAAACACTGGTCATGTTTATGCGACTCAGGTAAAAATGTTTCGCCTTATATAGGCTACATTAAACGCCAAGGGTGTGAATCATATTCCAGCGAAAGAAATCATGTAGCTTGTAACGGACGTTTTCGTGGGCAACAGAAGTTACCCGTAGGGAAGGAGCTTAAGGTAGCATAATGACCGTGAAGGTCGGGCCGTGTCATCTGGTTTTGAGACGTTGGTGGGGTTTTCGCCGCTCGTTGCCCGTGTCATTTACGTATTAATAAAATTCATAGGCCTGGGAAAACAACAAAACGAGGGAATCAAAAAAAAAAAGAGGAATAGAATAAAATTGGGCGATGAGGATAGAATGGTTGGAGAACGGGTCGGTGCTCTTGCGTTTGCGTCGAGGTCCGGGTGTAATAGTTTCGGCCTCTGGTTTCGTATAACCGACAAATCATTACTCACCAGGTGCCGCCATCCAACTGCCGGTGGAAGCAGCACTACGAGAATATGGTTTATTACAGGTGGTTCATTGCAAGTTCCTAAACTGGCACATTGAGTATTTAAGAATCGAGTTAAATGTTCGCTTAAAAGTTCAACAAACTTACTGGTCGTGCCGCTTCCTGGACAGACCAAAGGTTGCACCACAAATAAAACCAAGAGCCAAGGGTGCTTTCGGCAGAGTTTTTTTTTCCGAAAGAGAAGGATTGCTCATCCATGTGATTTTATGTAATTCCATAACTAAAGACTCAATATAGAGATTTAGGAATTACATGCCAATTTTCCGGTCGTTTTGCAATCATCGGAAGAACCAACCTGGAAGAAAAAATTAAAAAAATGTCGCTTGCTACAATTTAAAACTCATCTTCACTATATCCCAAAAAGGGTTGGTGAATTTATCTGAATCGCTCGGTACCCAAGTTCACTTGTATCCTGAATAGATTGTATCTTCTTGACTTGGTCGCTATCAATGTACATTTTTCCTGGTTCATTTCATATGTATTCATACTTGTAACTTTTTCGACGAGAACATCTTTTGCCCAGTCATTCAGATAAGGATGATCGACCAAGCGCCCAGTAAGTCGCCGTAGGATTAGCAACTGACTGACACAACGGGATGATATGCTCTATTGAATGCAATTCTTTAGCGGAACTTTGCCACCACGAAATGCTACTCGTGGTTTTTGTTATTGATCCTTGAAAAAGCGCATCATTGAATAGACACTACAACTCTCTATGCTGGATAGACTCCTTTCGAGTCAGCCCAAGCACTTGTGGTTGATTTTGGTATTCCCGATGGAAACTCACAAAAGGAGGCTCTCGCTTCTTTCTTCTTCAGCATGAACCATTAGTCAGTCGTGTGGCGTGTCTATATTTTTGCTATCCTATGTACAATAGCTTGCACCCAAAAGATTTTATATATACGAGTATGTATTTCAATATCTTCATGATGAAAAGGAGCAGAATTGAAAAAAAAAGTATGCAAAGCAAAAAAAAGTGAAATACTCATACATTTTAATAGAATAACAACCCTAAGGAAAATTTCGCGGTTTTTTTGCTGTGTGTATGTGGAGGGTTTCCTGTACTTCTTCAAAGAGAGTCTTATTATGAGTATAGGGCAACGTGAGGGGGGGGGGGGGGGGGGGGGGCTGGGAACGTATTCACAAAAACCCTTGGCGGTTATACTGGTACTCGGGGAATATCTTTTTCTTTCATATCCATGAATTTCCATGCTACCGAAATAACCGCATTAAAAGGAAATTCTTTAGGACAAATATTTTTAAGTCTATCATGTTTCCTTCTCGGTTAAAGCCGTTTCGAGGGAATAAAGTCTCTTTTTAGCGGTAATTTCACGTGTTTTGTATTTGTTGTGGTTAAGTAAGTCATCGGTGTTGATTTTTAATTTTTTTCCCTTTTCAAAATGAATTGAGAACCATTCTCTAATTAGGCAAGGAACATAAGTCCCTTAATTGGTGTTGAGATATTTTTAAATTAAGTGGCAGTCTTGCTTTTAATTAAGGATGAAGAATTACTTTCTCTTTATTTCTTATAATGCCAGAATTTTCAATCAAAAATTCATTCACTATCCCCATAAAATCGCCAGTGTAGACATAAATCAGATTTCCTCATCCTTACACTGACCATAGGTGTCAAGAGTTTAGAGCGACCAGAATTCGCAGTCGTTCAAAGTTCGTCATGACAGTTCTATTTAACTTTTAATTATCATTTAAGCACTTTAGCATATGACTCTTCGAAAAGGTCATGCTCAGAGAGGGTTCAGCCACGAGTAGTGTCTACTAATCGTTACCACTACGACGGACACAAACACAAAAAAAAAATTTTTTTCCACAAACTGCAACGATGCTACGCTAACGTCGTCATTGCCGTAACGCAAGACGATGCAAACATGTGATACCGAGGATAATATGCAAAAGTATAATAAATTTTCGGGATATAACCTATGGAGGGACTTTGAACTTCCGGCAAAATTTGTCAGAAATCAGTGACAAAATGTCAGGATGTTACGTTTGCAGTAGTATGCGTATGGCCAAAGCATAACCATGACTTGTTCTTTGTTGTTGAACTCTTTAGTTCTGGAGTGACTTCAAAACGGAAAGACAAAATGTTTGGCTAACTCGACCACGGTATTTTTCAGGAGCAAATGTCCTCAACTTTAGATTTCCTGAATGCATATCATGTGAACGGGATTCAGTGCATGGAGTTTATAGGCGTATTTACTTCCGTTTACTTCATTTAAATTTAATAAGAGGGAGGAATATGAAAGAATTTGAAAATTCCCCGGAAAAACTACGGTTACCAGATTAGGTAACTAACTGCTAGGTAACTAAAAACAAGGACTTGTTCCAATGGAATTATATTTTGTTTTATAGACAGAAAATAAAATAAAGACTATTTTGTAGAAACATCAGTCCCGCGAATCATTACTCAACAGTGGTTCCGCGGGCCATCCGGTGTAGATCGAGGTTTTTTACCAGGGCAGTATTCGCATTAGTAAGATGAAATCATAGCGGTTGGCAATGCCTATGTGGCCGGCAGTGGGTATACTGCCTCCTACGGGTGACACTTTTTTTGTCAACGGTGGCATTTGGCCCGGTTACTCCACTAAGGGCGACAAACAATGTCAACCGCAAAACTAGGGCAAACGAATTTTTATAACCCTGTCTCGGACTACGGAAATGGAGAAATACCAATAGTTTATCATGTTGTTTATCGATAAGTATTGCTGGGGTACTATGACTGAACATGACAAGAAACTCAAAGGCGGTAATATCGCCATCTGCACTGATAGTCAGGCAGCCATTAAGGCTCTTTTTTCACATAGTTTCTCATCGAAATTACTGAAAGAGTGTTTTTATACCCTTCAGTGTCTCACAAACAACAATCGGGTTACTTTATGTTGGGTACCTGGCCATCAGGGCATCCCTGGTAACGAAGCTGCCGATGAACTGGCTAGACAAAGCTCTTCGGATAAATTTTTAGGGCCTGATCCTTACTGTGGTCTTAATTGGACTATAGCAACTAGTAAGGGAGTGATCTACTACTACTCAATTGCCCTAACTTGTGGGACATAGCGCGTCAACTGTTTCATGTGGCTGAGTTGACGTTTGGTTGGCATAAACTGGTTTCGAAGAATGCAGTTACCAGCATGCACCTCCTGCACATCCATTACCACGAACGTCGTCGGGGACGGGATTTGAACCCGAAACGCGTCAAACATGCGACTGATGCTTCAACACTCTGCGCTACCGGTCGCCCCCGGGAATGCGGCAGTCCAAAGATCTTAAAAAATCCTACGATCCAAAGAAACAAGCCGCCTGGGCAGAGCGGACCTGAGGTTTATCGCGAACTACCTCACGGGGCACGACTGGGTGAGATATCACCTCAACAAAATGGGTCTATCCACCGATACGGAGTGCCGGCTTTGCCTGGAGGACACAGAGTCCACCAAACATTTTCTCTGCGAATGCCCGTCGGTAGCTCGTTCCAGTTTTTTGTTTCTTGGAGACTCCATCGTAAGCTCAGTGGCCGTAAGGAGCACCCCTACAAAGGATCTACTAGCATTCATTTGGCTGGCTGAGAGTCTTTTGGATTAGTTAAGGCAATGGCACAACAGATTTCAAGATCGCAGTGCCCACCCTTGGATATTTTAGCCTTATTATTATGACTGAACATAAGGGTCTTAATTTTTATGGGTGTCGGCCACGTCGTTCTTCAAGCCGAGATCTATACCATTGATGTCTGTGCGAAAGTCATTCTTGAAAGAGACCTCGCGGGGCGGCCGGCGCACATATTGCTATCTAGATAGATAGCTAGGCAATCATTATGGTGCTCCCATCTTACAAACTCTCTTCAAAGCTGGTGAAAGACTGGCATAAACTCCTTAAAGATCTAGCCACCATCAAGAGAGTCTACTCCCTTTTAGGTGCTAGGTTTCCCAGGCAATGAGCAATGAGAGAAATGAAGCTGCTTGTGAATCCACGCAGAATTACCGATCTACAATGTTACAGTGAGCAGAGTTTGGCTCCATCCAGGACAATGTTTATAATGGAAAAGTCTGAAGAGATACTGGGAAAAAAGAGGACAAATCGCAATTTTATGAATGAGTCGTCGGGCAGGTGGGCGTCAATGGGTTGTGATAGAAAATTTAAAAATTTATGCAATTCGAATTATGCAATTTATTTTTAGTTAATTTCTATTTTCACCCATATGAAGTGCAGCTGGAGTATACAAACGATCCGTAAACGTTAATTTGAAACGCGCATTGCTTAATTTCCATTTAGACCGCCAAGCTTCTTTCCTGCTTGTCACTGCAGTCGTCACACAAGTAGATTTGGTCCTTTCGCGCCATAGCCTACTTCGTTTTATAGAAGACATGGCTATACGAGTAGAGGCAGATTTTGACCTTCGTCGAGTTCGCTGTGGCTACTAGGTAGTTGTCGATTGCTGTGCCATCATCCAATCGGAAATAGGCGGTTGCTGAATAGTTGACGATTGTTGCGCCGCTGTTATCAATGCGGCTTGTAGCTAACTCACAAAATCTTATGAGATCTCAAATGGAAAGAAAAAGGACAAGCTTTATCTACCCAAAAAGGGGACATGTCCTCTTAAAAGAGGACGTCTGGTAACACTGGGAAATCTCAAGTCTATTCCTTCAATCCCATCGAAAGCGACTCAGTACTCGCTTTTGTGCTAAGCCGCTGGCAAACAAGGCAAGTAAACATATCTCTCTCTATGCACAACATTCAACTATCCCCCAACATTCCAATAAATTATAAATCTTGAAAATAATCAACTTAAGCCTACCTTCAGCGAACTAAAGCTCATTTATATTAAATCCACTGCCAACGTAAATACATCCATCCGTTCAGGTCGTAGACTATATTAACCATATCTTTTTCTACCGCGTGCTCCTACTCCTTTTTTACCGCGTTCGCCTGTAGCTTTTATACATACGGTCGTGTGTATGCATGGATTTCTCGTATGAATGTACTTAGGACGGTAGGTCGACCGGTCGTTTGGTCGGTCTATCTTTATTTATTTCCACTTCAGCATTGGTGCATTGCGACAGTTGTTCGTTTTGGGACAAAAGGCCGACTGCTGGCTGCTATACTTTATAGAGAACATCGAAAAAAGCCTAGACCTACAATAATGGTGTCTACATAAGCGGTGTGGGCAATGCTGTTGACTATATATGCTTTAGGATATTTATCCTGAATCGACTGTTCTTCTCATTCATATATGACTAGTTTCGAGCTAAATGTGTTCTCTTGATGGGCCCGATACGTGTGGGTTGCCCCTGGTACATAAAAGAGTACTTGAAATGCACTCCAGAAAAACAGGATATATAATATGCTCGGTTCGCAGTCATTATATAAATGCAGGAAGTCGACAGAATGTTTGGTACCGAATATATACGTATAGGAAAATATTTTCATACTTTCCGATTTTCGCATATATGCCTTGTGAGGAGACGGCATTTTTCCCTGACTAGCTGGCAGGCTCTGCCTACTTAAACTCCATTAACCAACCAACCGAGACGGGCAAAGGCACGCTAAGGCCTACGAAATGGAATTGCAGCCGCCGCCAACGCTAACATTGTGGTCCTTCGACAAACCTCTTTCCCACGCCAACTATTAGCGCTGGGATTGCCTCGAGCCGAGTTTGAACTGGATAAATGGAAAACGATTTATCCATCCAATGCAATGTTCGACTTCGACGTCTTTTCCGGCGGCCCAAGTACATGGCGGCAATGGTGACACGAGGAAGACGACAGCTAAAACGACAAGGACACTGTCGTTCTGCAAACGATGATGACGACAATGACAACGACGACGACGACAACACAAAGGCCTATGTCTTAAAGATTGTGTATTTTGGAGAGGTTGTTGCGGAAAATTTGGCATTCGCCCAAATGAGATTCTCTCGTTTTTCGTTGCCGACGTCTTCAGTGTACCATTTCTCGAGTCTAATTTCAATTCCATTTTGCTTTTGGCCATGTTGTTTGGCTCCAATAACTGAAGCTCGCACGATCAATAATCGAGTTGCTTGCCAAAAAATGAACGTAGCCTGAATTTGTTTTTTACTCTCGATGATTTTGTTCTTGTTAATTTAAAAAAAAAACTCAATCAAAAATTACATAATCATCCTCTTAACATTAAAATAGGTTGATAAATTAAATCGACTTTTTTTCCTGGTTTTCGAACGTCACTCACCTTGGGTTTTTTCCTTTTCTGCTTGCAGGATACGGCCACGACATTTCACCGATGCACTTCACAGCGTACCTGCCCCGAATGGAGAACGAAGTAACGGTCATAACATCGCCAAACCATCCGTCTTCATCGCCACCTTCGTCGTCACCACAATACACCTACCATCATTCCGCGACAGAGCCATCGTCTTCGCCAGACTCGGCGGCCGAACGCTACAGTCCCCCGACAACTATTCACATAAAATCGGAGAATGGCAGTCCAACACATCATCAACAGTACCACAATCGCAAGTCGTTAGCAATGTGCTTTACAAGCACGGGAGCGGCTCTCTCGTTACCGCCAAAAAAGAAGGACATCTATCGACCCTATTCGCTAGATGACAGACCCATGCCTACACGTACCTACGAAATGAGAATACCGGCCGAAGAAGATTTGCATGCAGCACATGCTATTTTGGACTTGAGTGCGTCAACAGCATTTTTGCCACCCCCGCAGCCACATCAGTTGCAACAACAACATCAGCAGCACGAACACGAAGCGGAACAGCATTCGCCACATCACAACCATTATGACGAGCCCCATTCGCCACGTCATCAGCCGCGTCACGAAAAGCATCAATCCCAAGAAGCTCAAAGATCGCTGACGAACCCAAGTCCGCTGACAACCATTATAGTACCTGACCAAGAAGAGCGTTTTCATTCCAGCAAAATGGATTCGAACCCAGTCCAAAATGAGAATAGCAACACTACAAACATAAACCTACTTTCGCCAGGCAACAAAACTGTTGCATACACTTATGAAGCCTTCTTTGTCAGCGATGGCCGATCGAAGCGAAAAACAATGGTCGATCCGGTGCCGGTTGAAAGTAAAGCGAAATACACGTGTACCGAGTGCGGCAAGCAATATGCAACTTCCAGTAATTTGTCGCGACACAAACAGACGCACCGAAGCTTGGACTCACAGTCAGCCAAAAAGTGTCATACCTGCGGGAAGGCCTACGTATCTATGCCAGCACTGGCAATGCATGTTCTCACGCACAAACTCTCTCACAGTTGTGGCGTTTGTGGCAAGCTCTTCTCACGACCTTGGCTCCTACAGGGCCATTTACGATCGCATACGGGCGAAAAGCCATACGGATGTGCTCACTGCGGTAAGGCTTTTGCCGATCGTTCCAATTTGCGAGCGCACATGCAAACCCACTCGGCCGATAAAAATTTCGAATGTAAACGCTGTCATAAGACGTTTGCACTGAAAAGCTATCTAAACAAACATTTGGAGTCGGCCTGTTTTAAAGATGACGGCAGCCAGCCTGGTTCTATAATGATGGAAGGACGAAATGCCCCGACACCTACAGGACTTTTGCTCAGCGACGTTCTACACTCGTCCAAGCTGTCCGGTCAACCGATATCGGGATCGAACCCAACCTCAACGGCAACAGCAACACTATCAACGGTCGGCGCCTTAGGTAGTGCAACGAACGAAGGTCTTCTTATCACAAGTGGAGGTAAGGTACTGACGACCGTCAATTTAACACCGGTACTTAGCGCAAGGAGCACCATTCAGATTGCCGCATCATTCGGTGGGTAACCTTAGTGTTAAAAAAAAGCACGCCTGTCTCCTCCTTGTAAACGATAAGAATGAGCCGCTGTGTATAAGACATTTTTTTATTGTTGTTGTGCTGTAGGTTTTTTCATGGGTTTATCTAAGTTGGTATTTTGCCGCTTAAATCTTTGCGAAATGTCCCAACAATATGTTTAGTTTCAAACAGTCTCCAAGAGCTGGTGAGGTGTAGCGCAGACTTGTAACATGTTGCGAAAGAAATGAAGAGTTTAAATGTTGTTGAAAGATAGAAGATAAAACAACGAGCATCGATTCAAACACTTTGCATAAAGGATTACGAACAAGTAAGCTTCTAAGCTAATAATATCTGCATGGCAAATTTCCGATCAAACTACAATTTTATGATTAAAACAAATCATAGCGTCAAAATGGCCAGTTTTCACCGAGAGAGGTTTTATAAATTGTGTACATTAGTATTCGAGACTGAAATTGTTACATAAATTCAAGACGAGATAGTCATTTCAGTCATATTGTAATTCGTGTAACAGTCTTGGTTATTAAGTGTAAATTATTTGCGTAAGGAAACGTTAGGTTATTAGGTATTTATTTAATTTATTTATTGTATTTTATTTATTTATATATTTATTTACATAGGATAACTTTATCTATTATTGAAGAAAAAATCATTGGAAACGTTTGGTTTTGCAGAAAGTTACAGTCACTCATAAAATCAAAAATACGTCCATCCTGCCGCGATTTAATCCAAAAATTAATTTGGGGCGAAAAGCGGTAGTGAATATTATTTTGGAAATTAAAAGATAGCGAGTAAGATCTAGTCAGTACTGAATAATTTTTCCCTCTCTACGTTTAGTTCTCCGCTAGGAGTAAAACTTTTGATGCATGCAATCAGGGCGTCCTGCCCGGTTAATTCATCTGCAATATCTAGTCATTTTCTTTTAAGCTGAAATATTGTGTCTTTTCTAGTCATTTCATTTTACGTTAACTGCGGAATTCATTTCCCCGTGTCTGTGTACAGAAAGCCACTATAGGTTTATTGCATTCTCTAGTCTGTAGTCGGTGTGTATGTCGTCTATAAGCCTACTTGCTACTACTACTTACTACCTACTATAACTATAAAAAAATAGTAATAAATTATTTTATTTTCACTACAAAGATACACTATAAAAAAAAATACTTGAAATTTCTGTTTATTTCAATTATTCAGTTACTGTATTGTACTGTGGTTCAAAACACAACGAAAATTGAAACCAAAAGCAACGTTTCTCAAACAACGAACTAGACTTTTAAGGCGCGTATTTTTAAGAGTTTTAAGGATGAAAGATAGAAAAAGAAGTCATTGTTTTTTTTTCGCTATAAGAGATATTGGATAGAATTTTTTGATACTAGGTAAGAGAATATTTATGAGAAAATTTAGAAGAAGATAGCAAACACAGTAGACTTTAAGGAGAGTTCGCATCAGGACGAAATCAAATTTCCAGAATGACGCGAATTTTCGTAGAATTAGTGGAAACCAAAAAGCAATTTTTCAATGTCAACGAGATTAAAAGGAAAGCAATTTAAAGCTGAGATTTAATATAATGCAGTCTCAATAATACTCAACCAAGGTTTTGTTTGGAAAGTAATCATAATACTGAAATTTAGAAGCAATACATGTATAGTCTAAATTAGCTGGATATTTACATAAGTAATGTCGATGTTGTCTTTGTGAGTACCCGTTTAATTGATGTTTCCCTATTGATGTTTGCATGGAAAATATTTAGTGTATACAGTGCAGAACTGCAGAGTTACTAGAATTCGTTTCTGAGTGAAATTTTAAGGAATTTCGGCGCTTTTTGCTCAGTTTTATGTTGATGTACCGATCAGACGAGCGAGCTCCAATGATAAAAAAGTGGCGTACGACAAATGCTGGTACACTGTTGTGCCTTCAAGAGGTTTCCAATATTAGAGGAATCACCGTTCGTCTACTGTCTCAACGTTCCAACTAGTTGAAATTCTTGTCAAATTTTCATCGCTAAATGATTTCCTTCTCTATTTATGTAAATTCCTGCATGCATTTGCTCCTTGTTGTACATTTTGCGCTTGTACATCGTTGACATCCAGCTTATATAACTTCGATAACATTCCAAATCAATAAGTCTAGGTGTTGCGTGAATTACAAGTATATTAACCTAATCTTATCTAATATTTCACTATGAACTTTTCAATGGTCGCAGAACTTATTAAAAAAAAATTTCTATGTATTGAATTGTCTGTAAATAAATCTAATACGAGTCCTGTACATATTAAAGAAAATTAAAAATAACGCGCTTGCAGAATTTCCAAATAAAAAAAAACATCCCTGGATCGATACCAATTTTGGTAATTTTCGGCAGACCATTTCTTCTTCTTCATTCCTTATAATTTTATTTAAATTTTATATTCTTTTAATATTTTTCATAATGTTCAAAACAGTTTCCACTGAAATTCAGTGGAAATCTTTCAAAATCAGAACCTCTAGGAATGGGATAGGTTGCAATAGGAGTGTTAGTAAGAAAAACTATTTTTAATAAATTAACCTTTCGGGTTTTGTTGCAGTTTTTTGGGAAATGCGAATCAAAATTTATGAAAAAAAACTAAAACATTAGTCAATTATCCAAAAACTGAAATCAATTGCACGTTATAGTCTGTGTGACATTCACAATTCAATTTCAATGTCAACTAATTTTCCCCCACAATACAATATTCAAGAGAGAGATATTTTTAATCGCCCCTCAAGTTAAGATGCCAATATACTATTCATTCGATTTTGGACGAAAATACAAAATAGAAAATAGTCGAGTGTATTCTAGTCACTTTAGACTTTAGCGCGCTTATATAATATTTCATTGAACCGAACCGTGTTTTGTGCAAATCGAGCAAATCAGCTTAACAATGATCTCATCGGATTTTCAATAGTGTAACATAAAATCGTGTATCCTGTTAGCACACACAGAAAAATAGGAATAAAATATCGATTAAACAAAATTATACGCATGACAATAGATATATTGAACTCAACTGTACATTTCTTGACCGAATTCAATGAATATTGTCTTGCACGAATTTTCAATACAGCTTCTGAACCAAAAATTATTAAATAAAAAATACAAAATTAGAAAATCGAAAATTCGCAAGGTTTTCGAATAATTTTGGTGTAAATATTTTTGAAAATTATGTATAGAAAAAAGAGAAATTTTAATGCCAATATTATGTTTTTCTTTTTGATTTTGTAATATACTGTAAATAGTTTGCGTAGTCTGTTCTAATACCTTCTATTACGAGCAGAGTATTTATTTAATTTATTTGAACATTTTGATATATATACAACATATTTATATGTCAATTTCAAAAAAACAGCTTGATGTACCAAAGAAATACTCAATGTATAGAACAAAGCCAATAGAAAAATATTCATGAATTTGTTTTTTTCTTGAAACTTGAAATAATATGGAAACGTTTTAATTAGCGTACAATTTTTGATTTTGAATGTCGTCTGTACGTTGATGTTAGCACAGAAATTCATCATAATTTCTATTCAAATTTCCAGTGAAATATTTGAAAAATTTCCGTTTATTTTAGCGTATTTATTTTTATTAAATTATTCAATTTGTACATAGAAACTCAACAGGAAAGACAAGAAAAACGAAAAAGAAGTCAATATGAAAATTTGAACGAAATTATGGTAAATGTGTAAATAATTTATTTTTTAAGTAAATCTCTAATGGTGTAAGCAATAATTCTAGAATATAAAAAAAAAAACTGAAATGCATTGGTTAAGTTTTAAATAGAACAAGCTGAACATGAATGACAGAAAATCAAGTACAATACATTGCACGCTTGCTTTAGTTTTTTATACGTTACATTCAATTCATGTAATACTCGTCCATAAGTTCTACATGCATTATACGTATTAATATTAGACTAGTTAAAATTATTTATATTTAATTTATTTTATTTATATATTATATACAAAACATCTACATGTTTTTATGTAGCAAAATTATTTGAAATAAAAACAAAATTATGACAAAATTAATTGATTTCTCTTTTAATTACATTCTGGCTTACACGTTTCAGTTGGATTGGTTCCGTTTTTTCTTTCACCTGCCTGTGTGTATTCGATGTTGTGTTAGACAATTTTTTTTACATTGTCGTTTGTGTTGTAAGATAAGGAAGAAAAATAGTTTGGAACGTGATGGTGAGAAATTTCGGAAAATTGAATGATTGACTGAATATGTACGCTAAAATAGAAAAAAAAAAACAAAGAAGTGAGGGTGCACTGACTCTTGTTTGACACTGGGAACATAGGAAATCTATTGTGCCATAACCATACGGTATAGGAAGAGATCCTCCACCACTCCTACGTTGCCTATTATGTCTTTTGCAGTAATTTTTCTGCAGAGCTTGTGCGGCAAAGTTTACGATCCTCCTACGGATAGGATCGTAAACTTTGCCGCGCAATCGCTGGACATAAACATAAAATGTGATATGAGATCTCAACCTTCCATCTCATTTAGCAGAAATCTAACCTAGTGATGGCTCGATAGCTAGCCCACAAGTAGCCCCAGGTTTGTGGGTCATGTCCTCATTGTTGAATGGTCTCATTAGCTCCTGCTAAATGCCGCGATGCTGCAAGGTCACCTCGGTAGTGCTGTCGTTTTCTTTCAGGCTATTCTATACAACGAAGTCTATCCTATTCATAATGTCTTCATTTGTAAGTCAGAAGAAGCTGAATCGGTATTAATCGTAGTTTTTCTAGACATTTTTTTTTGTGCCAAATAAGGCCTATACGTGGGCGGTCCGATAAGAACTTAGCATACAAAGCAAAAACGAAAATTGTGGCGATTTATTTCTCAACATAGTCTCCATTTAGCTTGATACACTTGACCCAGCGATGCTCCAACTTCTTTAGCCCGTCTGAAAAATACGTTTTCTGGAGGTTTGCATAGTAGGCCTCCTCCGACTGTTCCTTGGTCTCTGGTTTGTGCCAGTGGATCCATGTTTCGTCGACGGTCATGACGCAGAAACTCCTTTGGATTGCGCGTAAACAGAGTCAAACACTGCTCTGAAGTGGTCTCACGGTTGCCCTTTGTTGTCCAGAGTGAGCAAACGCGGCACCCATTGCGCCGACAGCTTTCTCATGCCCAAAATTGCATGCAGGATATGACCCACGGGGTCTTTTGAGATGCTCACTGTCTCAGCAATCTCGCGCACCTTCAATCGGCGGTCTGCTAATACGAGATCTTAGATTTTTGTCACGTTATCCTCCGTGGTAGCCGTTTTCGGGGCACCCGGACGTGGCTCATCAAAAACCGACGTGCGACCACGTTGAAACTCGTTAAACCAATTTTTGACGGTAGCCATCGAAGAATCTTCACTTCCCTTCCAAAAACAAAAATCGAATCACCGACCGATATTTTTCTTTTTCCATTTTTTTAAAAATCCGCGGACACGCCCGCTTCCACACGCGGTCAAAACAAAACTGAGAGTCGAATTCGGCTGAAATTTTGACGGTAGCCGTCTACGAGAATGTACTACACGATAGTAAATTTCTCTTACGAAAGTGGCGCCATCGGGTGGTAAGGCTAAGCATTTATCGGACCGCCCTCGTACATGTATTGTTATGCAGAGATATTCAATGACATTACGACGCACTATCGTTAGGTTTTTTTTATACCCTAGTCTTTATAAGGTATGGTATTATTTATCATCATCGTGGCGCGACAGCCTGACGTCGGGCCTTGGCCGCCCGCAGGTACGGTATTAAAGTTCAGCGGTTGCCGTGAGTTAACCACATCACACATAGACCACTCATGGTCCGTTGCTTGTTATAAGTGGTGGCTGAAGCACAACTGGCTAGAGCCCAATCAGCGCGAATGCGCCGTTTTATAACCACAAACCTCGGTAAAATCGTTCTTAAGAATATGGTTGGACTAACAAGGGACGCAAGGATGCCTAGATCCAACCGGAGGAGTGCAGGAAGTATAGCAGCTCCCCGATATTCCCCCCGAAACATTCCCCAGGTAACAAAAAAGGCCTCAACCAATACTCGATGTCTGGCCCTAGCAAGGGCTGGGAATTCGCAGAGGAAGTAAGTAAGGATTTCTTTCTCATCCTCATTCCAGCAGCTGCGGCAGTGTGGATTATAAGGGATGAGAGACTTATTGCATGTTATCTGATAGGCCAATGTCCTGTAATGGCCGCCGTGAGCCTGGCGACATCTCTAAGGGATTTGGTTAATAGCTCAGATGTTTTCCTTCTGTCATAGGATGGCCATATCTTCGTTGATACGGTGCAGTTGGGCAGATTCCGCCATTGGAATCCGCAACATTGAGGTAGTATGTTGAGATCTTGCTCTTAACAGTCCTCAGCGAAATACAAACAGATTCCGGATGGCCCCTTCCTGGCCAGTTCATCTGCTTTTTCGTTTCTTTCAATGTTTTTATGACCAGGCACCCAGAGCAGGGTGATATTGAGCCGGTCCGTTGAGATACCACCAAGATTCTGTTATTTAAAAACCCTTATCCCGAAGTATCCAGCCAGCCGACGCTGGCAACAAACCGATTAATTTGAATCGCATTAACTTTAACGAGACCCTCTAGGTCCTGGAAAAAAGAGAGTCCTCCCATTGGCCAAGGCTGGGCAGTAACAAAGAAGGTGAGCAACAATCTCCTCTTCATCCACATCATGACGACTTCTGAGGTAGTCGTGGTGAGGAAGGCGAAGCCTTCTCGCATGCTCGCCGATAGAACAGTGTCTTGTGATGACCCCCACCACCCTGCCAATATGCTTCCTCTTTAATGAGGTCAGTGAAGCAGAGCGATTAGGATCTATCCAAGGCCATATCATCCACGTTGGTTGGCAAGTACGAGTACTACCGTCGAGCTATCTAGCACTGGCCCTGCCGATCGCAGCTTATTCGATTGCCATTTAACACACTGTTATGGTTGTTAACGTGGTTAAGATACGTATCAGTGGATCCGATTGCCCCTTGACGGGCTGGCTCATCAGCCTTGTAATTGCCCACGGAACCACTGTGGCCCGGAATCCAACAAAGAGCAACATCGAAGAAGCTGCTCATTTCTATGAATGTCGAGCGACAATTCACAACGTTTTTGATGTAGAAATAACCAATTCAAGGGGTCGTATCGCCGCTTGACTGTCTGTGTACATAGTAATATCCTTAAAAGTAACGACACGCCTCCCTAGCCAGGACAGCGCTGCCGCGATTGCATTAATCTCCGCCTGGAAGACGCTGCGGTAGTCGGGAAGATAGACGGATACGTTAATATTTAGTCCCTCCATCATCGGTCTTGGAGCCATCTGTGTAGATTGCCAAGGAGTCTGGTGTAATAAAGGTGCTGCCCGGTCACTGATCTCTAGAAGGAATCAGGCTGATGCGGTTGCGGCCAAAGGTACATTTTGGAACGGTATAGTCGGTTACTGCTGGAAGATCCAGACTACTCAGAATAGCGGAATGTCCGCTACTTAGCGCGCTCCACTGTCCATTATCTCAGGGCTGTTTGGCCGCCGTTTGTCAATGCTACTCAAATTCGTCGGCAAAGATTGGATTGTAGTCGCACCGCTTTACTATAGTCACTGAAAAGGCAATACATCAGAGTGGCTGTAGCAATTATCGCTGGGCAGTGCATAGTTGCATAATTGGAGAGCAGTCTATCAGGTTTGGTATCCCCTTTGATGACTGTTGTTCTACAACAGTAATAATAAGCCACAAAACCTGCCGACTTGTCGCAGGTAGGCACCGCCGGAAACTAGTTTATGTCAATGAAACGTCAGCTAAGCCCCACTAGGGGTTAGGCTTAGAACATAGAGGCATGGCATGAGATTGTCCTGTATGTCTCCATAGAAACAGTGGCTCCAAATTCTGGGTACTGACTGACTGACGTTTGTTTGTGCACAATTCAACAGTACAGTCAACATTATGTCAATACCGAAACGCCGACTGAGTAGGCTGACTGTCGATAATCTGACAAGAATTGACCTTTATTCATGCACAATTCGACAGAACAGTCAACATATGTCAATATCAAACAACAACCGAGGCTGGCTGTCGATTTATTCGCCAAATGTTGGAGACAGAGACATACAGGACAAGCTCATTCCATGCCTCAATGTTCTAAGGGGTAAGGGAAAATGAGTAATACGGATAGTAGTAAACCTAACATTGAAATGTTTCATGGTTTTGTACGTTCACTATTGCATGCTTTCCTCCATTAACGAACGCGTCTTTTCAACAGTCGCTACATCTTGAGGACCGTAGGCTAAATAAGTATGGATAGACCCTCTCCAGGTAATCCAAACTCGGGCCCCCACCAGACTCAGTTTCTAGATCCGCCACTGATTTCTTATCAGACGTAATGCTATTTAACCGGTCGTCCGACAAACTATTAGAAAATGGAAAGCTGGTCTGATAGCAGGCCTAACGGCGGGTTTGAAACCTTAACTGGCATTATCTCTAAAAACCCTTTATACATACTACATTTACGCTCCAAATCGTTTGATTTCGATCAGCTGACTCCAAAATCTCGAAAGAATGTATGTTGACGCTGAGTAGATTTCATTTGACAGCGATATAAATTAAATTGCGGTTTTACGTCAAATTAATTTCCAATGCCAATGGATATATTACACTTTTATATTGGTGAGCAGGGCATGGCCCTATCCATCCTGATTGGATTCAATCACGATTTCAATAGAATTTCACGAGTCGTTTCTAACTATCGAGATTTCGTTTTGCAATTGTATGCAAAATCGAGTAGTTTTGAAGAATATTTCGTCGAAATACTATTTTGCGAGATTCCAAGTCCTGTGTAAGCGTAGTATTACACAACTTTCAATTCATAAATAGATTTGTGTTAAAAAAGCAAATGTTTATTTGTTATACTCGTTATCTATTTCAAATTAAAATCTGTATGTGAAACAGCTCTTCTAAAATTATTCAATTAAATAAATTAATCACAATCCATTCTACCCAAAGCACTTTGAAAATTATTTAACTATTCACGAAATCAAGCGTAAAAGCCTCTAAATGCTTCCAATCAACTTCCATTAAATGAAAACGAAGGTATAAAAATATCCAAACAGTGAAATCCGTGAAAGAGAGAATCGATACACAGGGTGGCAATGTGTATAGAGCATTTGTAATACATGCAAGTGTAAAAAAAATTTAGAATGGTAAATTTGATTTGATCTGATTTGATTTTTCCCAGTGTCTGCTTGTATGGCAATGTACATATGTAGTATTTGCATGTGGGCCTCAGTATTAGAGCCGCTGTTATTGTTCCTGTAGGTAGGTTTTTTTGTTAAATTTTACCGTAGTTTAAATACGTTCACTAAATGATTTATCAATCTCTCAATAATTTTCAATGCGATTTTTGTATGTTGTTTCATTTATTTTATCTATACTGTGTAGATATGTAAATAGGACTACAATTTATTTGACTGTTCCTTTTCTTTCTCTCGGGTTCCTGTTAACCCTTTGTAGGGCATAGCGCATTAACCACGCCTACTTTCCACTTCGTCCTGTTCATCGCAATCTCTTTCAGCCCACTCCACGACTTGCCTATTGAGGCACCCGCCCTCATAACCGATCTTCTCCAGATGTTACTAAGTCGTCAAACACGGCGATTTGCGTTGGTTCCCTGCGGGTTCCAATCAAGGGGCTTGTTGGACAAATGTTGTTCTGGGAGTGTGCCACTTTCGCCTTTAATGGAAGTGTCTATCCTGTCCTGACCAATAATACCAATTAGGTCGTCGTTAGAAATGACCTCCGGCCACCATATGTGTAGTATGCGCCGTAGACACTGGTTCACAAAAGTTTGCAATCTAGTTGTTATATCATTGGTCACCTTCCAAGTTGAACAGCCATATAAAATCACTGATTTTACGTTGGTTTCGACGATCCGGAGTTTGGTGGGTCTGGAAATGTTTGTGTCCTGCAGAAAGGAGTCAAACTGAAAAAAAGCTGCTCGAGCCATGCCGATGAGAGACTGTACATCAGCATCCGCTGATAGCAGAAATTGTCAACTTTCTCGACTGCCTGCCCCGAAACACTAATTCAGCAAATATCGTCAGCATTGTCGAGGTGTTGAAGTCACTTGAAAAACCTTCATCTTATACTTTTTTTTCTGGTGTTCTTGAAGCGTGCCGATTAGTATATAATTAATGGCAATTAAAAACAGTAAAGGTGACAAAATGCAGCCATGTCTCACTCTGCTAACGCTATCAAACGCCTTCTCGAAATCGATGAACATGAGATGTAATGATGAGATGTAATGTGGATCTCCACTCTGCGGATTGTTCAATAACGCTACATGAGAAGCCCTCACGAAAGTCGGCCTGTTCATCATTCAATGTGCGGTTAACTATATGCTTGATCTGGTTCGAGATTATTTTGCCATCAGTTTGGAGACTGCTGGGAGAAGACAGATCCCACGAAAATTATTGCAATCCTTCAGGTCGCCTTTCTTCGGATTCTTAATAATGACGCTCTTCTTCCACTCTTTAGGGAGAGTTTAGGTTTCTCAACACTCTTGGATAAGGGGGGCAAGAATATCGGCCGAATCATTGGCATCCGCTTTAAAATGTTCCACCGGAATTCCATCTACTTCCGGGGCATTACGAGTACCTGCATCCATCGATTTAATAGCCGTAGCTACTTCCAGTTTAGATGGTGGGCTGGTGTCACCTAAGGCTATTTGCGGAGTATCTTCTGCTACTATTGAATATCTCTCTCAATTGCCTTAAGTACTTAAGTAAGTGCCTATTCCATGTGGCCCAGTTGATGTTTCGACGGCATAAACTGGTTTCGGAGGATGTAGTTGCCAGCATGCACCTCCTGCACATCCATGGCCACGAACGTCGTCGTGGACTCGAACCCGAAACGCCGGTAGTCAAGCATGAGACTGAAGCCTCAACACACTGCGCTACCGGTCGCCCCAAACTATTGAAGATTAATTCGAAAGTCCAAAGGTGTTGTTGAGAACCTCAATGAAGTGTTCTCTCTATCTCCGCAGTTGGTGTTCTTCTGTTACCAGCAGAGACCCATCTTTATCTTTCGCAGGATGTTCTGTTGCAAATGATTTTCAGTAAATGCCTTGATAAGTTCTAAAAGGGTTCAACTGTCACCGCGGTAAGCCGCTTCCTCTGCCTTTTCCGCCAGTGCGCTTATGTAAATTCGCTTCTCCCGTCTTACGCTTCTTTGCACGTCTTTCTGTAGTGAACGGTATTCAACTCTGAGTTGGTCTTCGTTCTTCCTTCGTGAGCGTATTTTTGCGATAACAAGTTGGTGGTCGCTGCCAACATCAGCACCTCGCTTTGACCTGACGTCCAAGAAACCATTCCTACATGTCTTGGAGACGGCTATATGGCCAATCTGGTTTCCTGTTCTGCCTTCCGTAGAGGTCCAGGTTGTTAACTCAACTTCGGCGTTGAGATCCCCCGTGATAATTTTATGTAACCTTTGGGAGCCTTGTTGAAGGTGTCGCCAAGCCGTTGGTAAAAGGCCTCCTTAGCTGATTGATCCGCTCGTTCAGTCGGGGCGTAGCACTGAATTACTGTGGTGTTTCTAACCCTGGATTTGAATTTGGCTGTGATGATACGATTGGAGATTGACTGGAAGCCCGTCAATTATAGATAGGCGTGTCTCCCTAGTGAACAGGACTCCAACGCCTGCCATTCGAGGTGACGTATCATCTTCATTTTCAGAGTAGAGCGGCACTGTTTGGGAGCTCGGTGATAAAGTCGTTCCCGATCCAGGTCATCTTGTTTCGCTCAGTCCTTGTATATCGATCTTATATGCGGCCATTTCCCGTTCGACTTCAGTCAGCCTTGCACTTCTAAACTAGCCCCATACCGTTCAAACGTTCCAAAAACCGATCGTGGTCCGATGTTTGTGGCCAAAAGTCGTTGAATCAGTCGATGATATCCGGGGATCGTTTAATATTTCGAGAGTAAATTTGATTTCAGGTACGCAGGCTACAAGCCCACATACCCAATCTTATTGGAAGTGTTGCTTCCTTAGATATCCTAAGATTCGCCGGGAGCTATTTTTTATATAGCGCAGAGGTAGCTCTCCAATGGTGTTTTTTCTTTTGACGATGTTTCAGCTGGGTGTGACGTGTTGGTGTTCTCGCAACTATGTTGTAGCTTAATCTTTCGCCTGCTTCCTGAGACGCACTTGTGTTATTGGCCATTCAAGTTTGCTGTTCCTTTTGAAGGTACAATATTACCTTTATTTTGAAAAAGAAATGAAAAAAATGTGCTCAAGCTAAAAATTGTATTTTGTATGGTCGAGGATCGAACATCTGTCTCCAGATGTAGCATCGTAGAGCGGTGAGCGAATAAGGTTGCCATTGCTTTTTATCTTGTATATAGGTAAATGCTGTGGTTTACAACCTAGCTTCCTGAATAAGGTCCAACGCCTAACTCACATGCTCCTTAATGGGGCCATAAGAATTACTCCTGCTGCCTTAAACATTATGCTTAACCTACTTCCCTTCGATATTCTTGGTGAGCAACTTGCTGCAAGCACTACCATCCGCCTTCGTGAAACAAGCTACCGGTTCTCGTTGAGTACAGGCTACTCAGTGGCTTTTATCCCTGCTGATACTGATTAGACTCGTGTCGTGTTCGAGAAGAACGTTGTTGGCAAGATATCCAATCGGAATCAGTGGATTGAGAGCAAGTTTCCGTTGTCTGTCCTCCTCTGCAAATTTAACCAGTATTTATTTACTACTAATTAAAAAAAAAGTAAATATTTAATATCAGTCCCATACGAGAATACATATACCACTGCAAATGATGCGTAATTAACAGAATGATTTATAAAAAATTATACTGCCTTCGCCTCTCATAAGCCTGAAGATGGAATCATTACTTCTGCAATTCCGGGGCGAAATCTCAAGGATAATCATTCATTGAACAGTGTCCTTTACACTGTTACTTCCCTAGCATACTCAGCAAACAGAGGCTTAAAATTGCCTAGTTTCAGCTCTTCATTCGTCCCCTTTGGTCGCACATTTTCTTATTCAATGTTGCCGTTCGCCTGAATAGTTTTCAAGTAAGGATGCTTGGCGCTCTAAGACTTCCCATTCAAAATTAATTAAAAAGCCTGTTATACATACTCGTACATACATGCATTAGACATTTCAGCCCTACCAGCTAACTATACATTCAGAACTCCCTTGACGGATGGCATAGTATTTTTTATTACGCTGCAACTGCATGCAGGTTTTGAATGCTTGCACTACGCAAATGTAGGGTAAATGTAGTTAGATACTTGTAGATACTAAATTATTCATATTTACCACATTTATGCGTTGTATGCATGTAGTGCATTCATGGGCACATGGAACAAGTGTTGTCTTAGCGAAATCAGTAAATACATTGGCTGAAAAGTCCCAGAATTTTTAATGAAAACAAGCTTTTTTTTTGACAAAGTTATATTTATTCCTCAACACAGTCGCCTTCGAGGGCGATCGACTTGGTATAGCGATTTTTCAAGATTTCAATGCCATTTCTGTGTTACCAAACGTCCTAGCCTTCGAAATACGCCTCGGTTTCCGCGACGAGTTTCTCATTCGATCTGAATCTCTTTTCATGGAGCCACCACTTGAGGTATGGGAACAGATAATAGTTGCTGAAGGCAAAGTCTAGAGAATACGGTGGGTGAGCAACCAATTTGAATCGTAATTGGTTCAATTTTGCTATCGCTTTAAAGGACGTGTGTGACGGTGCGTCATCGTGATGGTATAGAACTTTTTTCTTCGCCATATGGAATCATTTTTTCTTTATTTCGTCGTTCAATTTGTCCACTAATGCTGCATAATGCTCCCCTGTGACTGTTCTTTCATTCTGCAGGTAATGGATGAAGATTATGCCGTGCGCATCCCGAAAAACGGAGGTCATAACCTTTTCAGCCGAGCGTTGGTCTTTTGGTCACTTTAGTCGGCTTTCGTGGCTTTCCAGCCGCTCTGAAGACTGCCTATTAGATTCAGGCGTATGGTAATGAACCCATGTTTCATCCATCGTCACAAAACGTCGAAAAAAGTCGGCTTGATTACGCTGTTTGATTACAACGCCAAACCGCCCGTTGAATCATCAATACGGTCAGCAAATGCGGCATCCATCGCGCCGATAGCTTTTTCATCTTCAAAAGATCGTGCAAAATGTATCCCGCCCGTTCTTTTGAGATGCCCACGGCCTCAGCTAACTCGCGCAACTCCACTTTACGATCATTCGAAACGATTCGATGCACTTGCTTTACGATTTCCGCATTCGTAGACTCTTTTGGTCTTCCAGAGCGAGATGCATCTTTGATGCTTGTACAACCCATTTTAATTTCACTAAACCACCGATAAACTGTTGTTCTCGAATAAGCAGATGTGGGATAATATTGTATTTCTGCAGCCATTGCAATGATTGTTCAGAAGTTTTTCCCCATCAAAACACAATGCTTGATCAAGATGCGATATTTTTGTTTTCCCTATTTTTTAAAGCAGGCGAAAGTAGCGTCACCCAAACTATCTATCCGTCAGGATCGATCAGGATCGATAGATTTTTTCTATCCGTCAGGATCGATAGATTTGCTGTCATAGCCCAACATACTATAAAACCAGAATCAGTACCCTGCTTCAACGTCAAGCTAAAGCCTCTGTTGAAGTTTATTTTAAAGGTTAAGGAAAATGTCGTTAAGCAGATCCTTTGAACATACATACATACATACAACTGCCGCAACACCTGAGAAAAATATCAATTATCGACAGTGCAACTGCACGCAGTAAAGAACAGAAACGACGTTAATGAAATTATAATTCATTGTGCACTACGGTTAATTCAACGTATGTAGACACATCGGAGAAGGTTGGTCTTCGACGAGAATGCTTTTGGTAGGATATTTCAACACAAGCGGGCCGTTCAAAAATAGACAAGAATAATTCACTCCGTCAAGGATTGCTTCAGTCAGTAGAAATACCGCTGGCACACTAAAACTCCGACGAGAAGTCTTGAAAAAAAGTTCAGATTTTTGTATTTATAGCAGTGGAAAATTAATCTAAGGTATTTTTAGAAGTCATTCAAATCAGATATTTCTGCATTGAACAGAGGTCCTACGAAAAAATATTAGTCCTTGATTTGTAAGAGGAGTTCAGTTAAAGGCAGGAATTTTCAGAGCAATCATAGAAAAAAACGATCAGGTCAAGACACAAATACAGGGTTTAAGCTCTATTGATGGCATTGAGGAACTCCGAGGGGTTTAAATCTGCAGTCACTAAACAACGCCTCCGGTCAATGCACAAGTGCCTTCAGGGACGCTGTAGGTTTCTCTTTGAGAGAGTCTCTCGTGAAACCAACACGATGCAGAGTGCAATAGATCAAATTCACAGTTTCCGAAGGGCTTAGGTTTGAAAATCGGAAGAGGGTTGTCATGTCAAGAAGTCGCGAATCGTAGTACCTTTAGCAACCCCTAAAGCTTGGCAAAGCCTCATAAAGGCCATCAAATCATCCCAAAGCGTAACTCCGATAAAATTGAGAGCCTCCGAGGAAATAAGGCCGAAAATTGAGTTCACATCAAAGCGAAGACGCTGTAGTTGGGGTAACAAAAATGAGATTTTAAGACCACGAACAAGTTTTGAAAATCCGTGTAAACTGGCCAGAGAGCATCAGACAATCTTTAAGGCTAGAAATTAGTTTCAATCTGGCTTACCCTACATTTGCTCTTTGGTGTCATTTAAAGTTGGAACAGGTAAAAGCCTACGAAGAGAAGAGAAACCAATGCATGGTGAACAAGTTTATTGTTTGTTGCTACTATTATTCGATCTTCACCAGTCAATTATCTAGCTTCATTTAGAATATATATTCGCTGATGTAAAAGAAATTATTTAAGAATAAAGTGGTCACAATGTCGTCATTTTTGGGATCAGTAAATTTTTCTGGCACATTTTGTCAATTTACAAGTAACACCAGGGCGCGATCATCGTTCCAGTTTCCACCAAAATCAGCGATGTTACTAGAAAAACTCACAGCTAGGATCAAAATTCGAAAAAAGCTGGTGTAATCGGTAGATTATGAATAATCCATGGAACCATGATTCCTGGTCGGTTTAGAGAGTTCTCTCAGGAACGTGATCAAGTTTTGAAGAGACATCGAAAGTGTCCATGTCCTTACAGATGGTGATAGCTGAATGCGACCGTAAATGCAATCAGTTTTGTCCTAGAGTAACGTCGTCTCCCGACACGCGCGATTTTTGACTTTTGGTAGTTCTTCTCGTGCCTGGAGAACAACATCACATACGATATATAATGGGCTCCAGGAATAAAAAAAAAATAATAAAATAAAGGAAAATCCAACAAGGTTTCCGTAGGCAATGGTATTTGACAGGCTCACCCTGTCTAGCGCGCCCCAGGGTCGACTGACTCTGACAATGTGGTTGTTGTGTTTGCAAAGCATCCCAGCAAACACAAGGCAAAATAGTAAGCACGAGTATGGGTTAATCAGACACTTCGAAGATATTTCTCTGAACGATGAATCATGAACATTGATCAGAATTTTCTAATCATGTTTTATGGAGCCTAAAAATACAATACGACGTGAACAGTGCTTCCACCGAGCGAATCACTAACAAAAGGTTGAATCTTCACTTAGATAAGGATAATACAATAACTATGAAGTGTGACATTAACCCCTTTCGATTCATTCGAACAAAGATCAATTTGCATACAAAACTACTGACCGGCCTTTGATCCAGGTTTCATATGGGATGACATGTGGATCAGAGTTGAAAGTGACTTTGTTAAACACCAACTCGTTTCTCGGTACAAAGTGATTTGTTCCACTCGGCGAAATATCAGTATGGTGGCTCTTTGAATTCGCTTGTCACAATCAAAACCGTTCGATTCATTCTGAATCTTTGTTCCAACACGGCTTTTATCAGTTGAAAAATCTTAAAGTTTGGGAGGAGCTCGGCAATGGCTGCGTTCATAAAATGTCAGCTTCACAAGTCAGTGCTTCACAATTGCTGACCAGAAAATTTTGTGATTATTTTCATGTTTTAGGAACGGAATGACGTCTGTTTCATTTGTCAAATGCCACGTTCAGTTTGGCATTTGACAGAAAATTCAAAATTTCTTGCTTTGATGATTCCCAAGGGACACACAAATTATCGTAACAATTGTCCTTCCCACAATAAAGTCTGACAGTCACATTAAAAACACGATCATCGATCATACACAGCACAACCGGGGTTGAAATCGAAGTTTAATGGAAGAGGCACTGTCATTGTCAACTTGACAATTGTCGCAAATTTCAAATATTGCGCTGAGCCACAGAAGCGAAATTTTAGGATGACTGAAAGTGAAAGCCGTTAGCTTCAGCGATTAGCTCAGCACAAGCGTCTCTAGGACAAATTACCATGCAGCACTAATCGTTTCTCAACGCTTTTGTTTTAAGAACGCAGTCAATCTAAACAAGGTCCACGCTTACCGCCGTCCCTTCTGGTTTAAAACCGGCATCCAATGGTCGCGGTCCGGTGAGCGTTTGATTTGGAGCGGAAGAAGCCGACTTTTCGATGTTACTCCATTTCCCCTCGGGTAGAAGATATACCGACAACTGTCAATTCACGGATCTGAATTCTTTTCATATCCAGAGGGGACTGTTTTCAGATCCAATTATTGACAGTTGACGCACACCTTATACCGGAGGGGAACGCATTTGCAGTAGAAATCGAAAAAGTCAGCTCACAAGACCGCGACCAATGTCAACCCACCACCCAAAGAACACCCATGTTGAAATGTCATTTCATTCAATGAAGGTGATAATGAATATGGTTGCCACACACAATCGCGCACAACCACAACCGAGCTTTATAACGGACCGATCGTGAGGACGAAGCCGAATTTAGCATAGTGACCATGAAGGTCGTACCGTGCCATCAGACGAAGAATAAAGGCCCCTCGACTAGCTGAGTAGCAGCCTATGCTTTCTTCAGCTCAGTTCGGGAGACATGGGCGGAGTTTTCGTCGGTCGTTGCCCCTGTCCTTTACGTATTAACAAAAATTCATAGGCCTGGGATAGACAAGACCTACAGGGGAGGCAAAAATGGGGCGATAAGGATGGAATGGTTGGCGAACGGACCAGATGGCGCCAGGGTGTAATGGGACCCTTGGCATCGGGTTTTATACCACCGACAGATTACTACTCATCAGGTGCTGCCTTCGATCTGTCGGTGGAAGCAACACTACCAGAATATGATTCATTCATCGAACCATCATTTCCACAGAACGTGCGGGAAAAAATCACTTGATTTCTAACGTTCTATGAAATTGATGTTTCGTTGGAAGTTCGGTCATGGTTATGCGCGATCGTGTGTGGCGACTATTTTGCTGGTTATGGTGTCATATACTATATATGAAGTAAGAGTAGATGGGAAGACTAATTTTGTCACCTGTTCTTTGGGTTCGACTTGGTTCTGGATTCATATGGTTAATAAAACGTTTGAAGTACCTTTCACAAAATTGTCATTTTGATTCAAGCACGACCACCACCTGAGGAGCTACTATTGAAACAAGTAGTCGTTCGGAGAAGCATAAAAAAGCTACACAATCAAGTGGGTTGACTCATCTAATTTCATTCGCAATGTATGAATGAAACTTCAGCATTTCTTGATAATCTCCTTTTCTTTTGGTGTCACCGAGTTCATTTCGAAATGCGCGCAACAAATGAAAAGAATCTTTTGCACCCAAGACCCAACCGCCACAGGACACTTTCAACAATATAGTTTAAGTGAGTTATCGTGAAATGCAGAGTCCTTGACTGCTGCCTGCACAATCTGTAATTAAATTCAACAGCAACAACAAGCGAGGGCGAGTGGTGGTATATTGTGCTCTTGTTGATTAATTAAAGCGTGTGTGAGTGATTTATGTTAGACAGGCAACCGATTGTGGTGCAGTGGTGCACATCTTCTTCAACGCCTCCACTCCCCTGATACCTCATTCCACTATTTTCGGTCCTCGCGCAGATGTTGGTTCCCAATCTCACTAAACTTGGCGAGCACTTCTGCACTGCTAAAGGATATTATACACGATGCTATACCAAAGTATATTTACATGGGATTGTACCATTACTTTACCAAGGATTAAACTAATCCTGTATTTTGTGCATAGCGTGATAAAGATATAGACAGTAGTAAGGCGCTAAGATATCCTAAACGTACACACGTAAACTCACTAGGGGTGTGGAAGGGATGGGGATAAAATGGAATGACAATACTGAAAACAGAAGTTTAACAATGCAACTGGAAGAAGATGTTGACATCATTACCAGATTTCTCGGCGTGATACTAACGAGTTCTTTGGAAAGGACAACGTAGAAAGAGCTTCATAAATTCGGTTTCAGGAGATGTGTGTGTCAAGAAAAGTGGGTTAATAAAAATAAGCAGTTTTCAGTGATGGTTGATGGATAATTCTTAATATACATAGTTATTATGAAAATTTGGTGCGTATACATTTTCTTTGCTATAGGAGCATGTTGTTAGACATTTACGAGTGTACATATTTTTTTTTCCATGGAAGTCTATCCCGAAGAATTATGGAAGAACTACCATAAACAACTATTGTCAACTGTCACCTGCAATCTCCCTAGATACAAACTGTGTCTACAAGCTACATTTTGTGCGTGGTGGTTGTACGAGTAAGAATTTTCAAGTAACCAATGGTCGCGGTCCTGAAAGCCTGACCGATTAAGGAACTGACAGTGAGCAACACAGATGGCAAGGCGTTGTGTATCCGTAAGTGAAAGAGAGACGCATTGAACTGAGACAGTCACACATTCGATGCACACGACTCATGCCAAAGCATCTACATACGAATCCCGAGAGCAGAATGACAACCAACCAATTTTCGTTAAGCCTGTTTCTTAGTAATTGCACTAGAGCGAAAGAGACAGAGAGTCCGGTAGATGCATTTGTTTATAAATCATGGGCTGGGGAAACGAACCAATAAATTTTTCCGGTAAATTTCTCCTCTAAAGATTCTGTCAGATAAGCGACACTCTCTCTTCAACTTACAGATATACAATATTTCACATCTCTGTTACTTACTGTCAAATTGTTTGATCCTATAAGTTTCTTAGAACGCAGCCAAAAACACCTGAACACTATCCAACTAATTATTTTTGTTTTCCCGCCATCAATTCCAAAATATTTTACAATATTATACGTACGTAGGTATACGTACTACATACTTGATTTTTAGATTCGTATTTATTCTGCATGACGGTAATTGTGGATGGGTTGAAGTTGTTGTTGGATAGTAGGATGTCCGGTTATTGGTATGTGGATATGTAAACGGTGGGCACATTGGGTATTTTGAAGTTGATACTTGGGTTTTCAGTATATTGTCGTCATTTTAAATTGTTACCTTGTATTCGACGACGTTTAGTCTGAAATTACACTTTCCGTTTTTCTGCGGGAAAATCTTGTGAAAGAAATAAAACGTTCACAGTATATCCCAGTGAGGATATCGATGGTTTTAATTTTGTGGCAATATATTTTATCATAGTAAGTATAAGTCGGGAAGTCGATCCAATTGCAGTCAGTCTTCAACGGATGCATTACATGAACTTCGTCACTGGGTGCATGCGTTTCTAGCATATCGTTGAACCAAAAACCGGAAGGTGTAATGCGTTTCATATATCACCGTGTGTTCATCTTCCCACTGTTTTTTTGCGGGAAAAGTCTTCTCGCTCTCGTTGAACTTGCTGCAGTAAAACGACTCCCGATTGCGGCAGGAAACTGCAGCGTTTTCGTAACGCAGAAGTCTAAAGCGTTCTATTTAAAGGTACGCGCTTCTCTTTTTCTGCGATAATGCGTTTTTTTACGGGATTGCTATTATCGCAGAAAAGCGCAATGTGTAATGCAAGGCTTAGTGTATTAAAACATTGGGATTTTCTTTTTTTTTAACCCTCCGTATACGTAGTGGTACCATAAGTTCTGTCCTTTGTTCAAATGGGTTCAATTAAACTAAAACGTTGAAGTAACCAAAATCGGCGCTTTTTCTCCATTCACAAAGGAACAAAAAAAACTACATGTTACTCGAAATGACCACCCTTGGCTTTTACACACTTCATCAGCCGTTCACACCACTCATCAATCGCTGTGTAGCTGGGTGACACCGTCGTACGCAACGCCCCACCAAACCATGACTGAAATATGATGGTGGCCTCTTTGGACCCTTCAATTTTGTTCACCGGCTTCGCGAGAAATGTGTGCGTAAATTCCGTCATTTTGCCGGTTGAGTTTTTCTTCTACCGTGAAAATTTTTTCACCACTGAAGAGGATTTGCTTGTGTCCCCCGTTCGCGTACCGCTGAAGCAACCAACGCCTTCGCTATTGTGGCTCGTATCCTTTTCCAAGCCGGTGTCAGCAGCTGTTCTGTGGTTTTTCTGTAAGTACCAAGTTTCAGGTTCTGTTTGATAATGCGGGACATCGTCGGTGAGATTTTCATCTTCCGGGCCATGATCTTCTGTTTTCGAAGTTGGTTTTGATGAATTCGCGCAGCTGCGGCTTTCACAGCTGTTGGCGTCCTTGAGGTGCGCGGGCGGCACTTCTATCTTTGTAGTCGATTGAGGAGGTCTCGTCGAACCGTTCGATGGACCTGTCAACAAACTTTTGGAAATTTTCAAAGGTTTTAGCAGATTGAAAATCTCTACTGACAATTTGTTGCACTTGTGCAGCGCGATCACAGCGATAAGATTGTCCTTTACGTTCCAATTCATGTTAACTCCGCGACGAAACAACCAAAACTGGAAAATATCTTGCAATACAGGGTCCACGCTATGTCTTTGTGGTAAACAAAGCGGATCCCGAGAGTCAGTCAGCGTATTCACAGAACTTAGGGACAGAACTTATGGCACGACTACGTACAAGGTGATTAAATGTCCCATCCATATAAGGTGGGGTTTGACATACCCCCAAAAAAAAAATCTAACATAATATCTTTATAAATTAACATTTTCTGAATCTGATATGAGACCATAGTTCAAGCATTCGTAACAAATGGAATTCACTGCAGAACGAAGATGTTTCCTCGTTTGTACAGCTTTTATTTGATAATAAATGAAAGTGCAACTTCTTTCATCTTGAAATTTTGTCAAAGAAAATTAATTTTTTTTCGTCCAATTTGTATGGAGATTGTCATACCTATTGCAGTGGCGGATCCAGAGGGGGGCAATGGGGGTTCGGGCATCCAAAAAATGTTTGGTATATAGAGCTCGGTAATGGAATATTTGAGTACTTGAAAAAAAAATTTCAAAAATGACAGCGAATACAGAAGATACCCGACAAGAGTGGGATTCATTGCGCTACGCGTTCCTCCTGGATTTTGCTTAATGAAGCGCATGGTGGTTGTGTTGGCACACTTGTCTGGGAACATCATCTGAACGTAGACTTGAGAGCAGGAGCAAGGTCTGACTCTAACTCTGTTGTCAATATACTGATTTAATCCCTGAAAGTATCGGAATGTAGGTTGTGTGCATGTGCTCTTGCGGATGACATGGCTGTTGTTTTAATTGCTAAATTTTCAAGTGTTCTTAGTGAAATATTGCAGAGTTCTCCATTAAAAGAAAGGTTAATCCGAATAGAACAGACCTCCTCTTTACAAGTATAGTCTACGCTACTTTAAGTCAGGCATACTATGCTTCATGGGACGAGCCTAGTTTTAGTTGAAAAGGCGAAGTTTCTATGTGGCTATTCTACTCGTATGTGGGTTAGTTGTATGGTACACTGCTCCCAGTTCACAGGCTAAACGTACCTTGCCGAGGAAGGTTCAAAAATTGGTGTGCGTTGCTTTTTGTGGTGCTTTAAGGACTATGCCTTGCGCTGCCTTCATCATGCTGTTTAGCCTACACTTGACATTGAGGGGTTAGAGTTTTTTTTTGATAACATCAACCTGAACCTCTCTTTTCATGCGATTACTGTAGCATGATTTCAGACGGTCAAGGTCGGGCATCGGGCTGTAGTGCCACAATCATGATGATTTACGCGGTAAGCAGGACCAACCCTAAATGTATAAATGGTAAAGCACACCGTTCAACAAAGTCGTTGTGGTTCAGATTGGAATCTAGTTGCACCGCTAAATTATTGCCACTGAAAAGGCAATACATCGGAGTAGCTGTGGGAGTCATCACTAAAAATTACATTATGGAAGCAGCCAGTGGCGGATCCAGGATATCGCCAAGGGCTGGGGTCCAATTGAGGAGGAAATGAAGGTAATTTTTTTTCGTTTCTTTGTTCAACGGTAGTCAAGTATAGTGTGAAATGCTAAGGGAAATTTTTCTCTTAATTTGAAATGCATAATTACAACGGAGTGAAGAAGCAAAATATGGGAACATTTTTGGGCTACGATTGGAGGTTGGGAATGAGATTTTATAGAATTTCGAAAACGCTACCTACTTGTGGACAAGATTTCACGTATTAAAAGTTTTATCTGAGGGAATATCCGCAGAAAGGGAAAATAAATTAAAGAATATTCTAGTTCTCTATTCAGTGTTTAATCATATTACACACCGAAGTTCTTGTGTAGGGTTACACCATGCAATTTATAAAGCAACCGTAACAGCGTTTCCCCCTTGCCGACATTTTGTCGGTCTGACAGTGCGGAAACATGTCTGTATGTTTGAGAATTTCCTGAATTATGATCCTTTTGTTGAAATAATCTTGCAGCTGACTTTAAGTTTACCTTTCCAACTCATTTTGATATATTTGCTCTTTCCTATGAGGTGTTTTCACTCTGATTTAATTAAATGATTTGAAACCTAGCAAATAAACGTGTCAGTAAAATTTATTATTCGGACGTCCTTTCAATTTTTGTATAGAATTTGTCCAGTTTAAATAATTATGAAAATAAATTCACACGTGCTGAACTTCCGTATACAAATAAGCTTCGCACATAATCGCACAGAGACATAGTGGAGAAATTAAATTGTCCCCGATATACGATCGTCGTATCGTTTAATATCGGTGTACTTCCACTCTGAAGCTTTAAGCGCAAACTATGTGTTTTCAGCTTAAGAATGTCGGCCGACATTCCGACAAAATATCGGCAAGTGGGAAAACGCTGTAAGGGTCTGTTTTGCTAGACACTACTCTGCGTCGATCAGAGGCGTAAGATAAAGATACATGCAAATAGAGCTCCGTGGTCTATGGTTTGATTACTAATCGCGAACAATGTGCGACGATCGTGTGCCTAGCAAAACTCACCTTAAGCAAAATATATTATGATTTCGATTCTCGAATTCTTCAACTCCTCAGCTGCTGTAGGCATTTTAATTGATCTTGCATTACTAAAAACACAAACAAAAAGCTTAAGATTTGTATGGAAATTTCCAAGTTTCCAATATGGTTCCCGCATTAGAGCATCGCTTTGCGCAACGCGATTTTTCGCTACAAAGTGAATTTACGTTTCGGAATTTTGGCACTTATACGATTTCAATAGTACTCTAACCTACTTTCAAAGAAAAAGCTGGGAAAATCGGACAATTCATTTTTTATTTTAAGTTTTATTGGGTGAAAAAAAAAAATTAAGTTGGGTTCGTCAAGTGTAGGGGTTCAAATCTGAAAACCATCCACCATTGGATCCGCCACAGACTAGCTGTAATGAGGAAAAAGAGGAGTGTATTCTTTATATTCTTTACTCCTGTCCTGTTCTAACATGAAAGGAAGAGGATATTTCTTGGATTCGTATTGCAGTCCATGTGTGCTGTGTTAAGCACTGCAGCCCTTGCATCTAACCTAACCTTGTAATGAGGTTTTGTCAGTACGTCTTTGCATGGTTTTTTTTCAGTGAGGGACACATCTGCGCTCTCAATACACACATACCTTTTGAGGACCCAAAGTTGAATAAATCAAGCCCCCTTAAACTCGATTTCTAAGATTCGCCACTGATCTATTGCCCTTTAAAGACGTGTAGTGAATTTAGTATCCGGAATCGATAGTATTAAATAGTACCGATCGGAAGGGAAACGCTGTATTTTCAGCCACAAAGTAAAAGAGCTACCGGGCGTATATAGTTTAGTAATAGTAGCATATTTCGATGGCTGGGGTCTGAACCCTACCTTGAATACGGAGGGTTAAGGCTATCTTTTAAAAGATCTGAATCGAAGCTAACAAAGCTTAGGCTGCCACAAAACTTTAAAACAACCCATCCGTACAAAATCAGCAAAAAGGTCCTTGATGAAAAATTTCCGTTGAATTAACCTTAAATATACTCGTACAATCTAGTCTCTTCCCACAATATCTCCTTTATAATGTACATCTTCAGTTGTATCGTCTACCTACACTAACAATAATCCATTCCAATTATATTTGCTAATGTACCTTGACATACATTCATCCGGATAGTAAGAAACTGCTGATGATTAAATTTATGAATTTATGCCTTGCTATTACGGATTCAGTTGACATATCTCCGTTACCTATTGTTCTGTAGATTCTCATGTGGGTGTATCCTTTATTATATATGCGCATTATGTACAGGTATCTGTTTCACTCCATACACTCTTCAAAATATTGTTGTGCATTAATGGGGAGGATTGTATGGGATTGCTTTAATAAAGTGTGTTTAGTTTTCATAGTATTGATTTTAGTGGTGGTAGCACTCATGCGGTAAAACATTTTGTGGCTAAAGCGACGAATATATGAATATACAAGTATAGTATAGGGTCTTCCATTAAGGGCGATCGAATGTTAAACTCAAGTAGATCAAGTTGAAAAGAAGGCATCATTAACTTTTTTATATTATTTGGAAGAGTATTCATGACCCGACCCCTTAAATCGGGCCCGATGTCATTCATATTAGTGTCGTATTCATGCAGAACTGTAGCCTCACAAGAAAAAGTCTACTGGCGTTAAATCACACCACACGATCTCCGTGAATAGTTAACGTCTCCCAAACGCGAGATAGTCCTGCCGTTGAATCAGTCGCGCAGGAGAAACATTGTTACATGCTCTTTGTGTTATGTAGCGCGGTGCTGCGCCGTCTTGTTGAACCACATGCCGTTAGGATCCATATCTCCCAAATAAAAATGTAGTATGGACCAATGATCCTAATTCCAAATGTTCCAAATGCACTTGTAGCTGATGGGTCTTATATGGGTTGTTTTCAACCCAAATGCAAAAGTGTTGCTTGTCGACAGAGTCATTCAACTAAAAATGGTCTTTGTCGCAAAAGATAACTGTCCGTCCGAAATCCGGGTCCATTCTCAACCACACAAGAGCCCAGTCAGCCCAACACTATAACTTTCCATGATGATTTGTGCAATATTAATTATTATAACTTCCAAATGACAGCTGTAGCCTCAACAAAATGGCCGCTTTACTCTGTCCATATTCAAAAGCCCCTACTAAAAGATCCTATACAAAGGAGACACGAGAATTTTGAATTTCGGTGGAAACGTTTTGTGGTAAGCTCGGCATTGTTTAAAGAAAACAATTGTTATTTACTTAACATTTGATTTAAATTGTCACCAGACGATGGTGTTTTATGGTGACATAACGCAATATGGCTTGATGACAGTTTTTAGTGTATTGCCACGTCATCTGATTGCCTGGGTCCTGTTGACCGCAGCAGACTAAACTTCTAGTTTGCATGGTGGGATATAAATAACGTTTGTTCCCTCAGGATTAAGCTCAAAACTCCTTGTACATTCTCCAGGAGGTATTAGCAACAATCCACAACCGTCTAAGATGTGGCCAACACAGATTCAGTAGACCTTAAATGCCAGTGCACATAAGTGGCAAAAGTAATCAGAACGCCACATCCTTTTCAATTGGATAATAAGAAATGAATTGGGAGTATTGGGGCAATGCACAAGGAACCCCGATAGCCAACGGATACCCTCGGTCTATCTCATTAGGTATCATTCTGCCGTTGTTTCTGTTGTCTGTATCATTTTCGATCCCTACGGCATACTCCTCCATCAGTTTTAGAGCCATCAGTACAGATGCCTATAGAGTATAACAGTAAAGTCCGCCCAAATGATTTGAAGGAATGCTAACTGACCAGCGGTTAGTTTTACCATGTCAAATGACCGTGTTCGCTGAAAATTGTCTTTAAAAAATATCCAGCGGGATTAAATTAAGCAGTATGTCAAAGCCAGTAGCCCGTTATCTGGGTGAGGTTAGGTTAGAGAGCTGCCGTATCATCGCCGCCCACTTAGACTAAAGCGTAGATCAATTGTGATGCCATTGGAATACCAACAATTCCAGCTTTTCTATAGTGTTAAAACCACCAAACGAAGCAGTTGCCCAATCGCCCCTTCTGTTAGTCCCCCCAAATGGTTATAAGAATATTCTGCAAGGGTATAGCTTCTTACGTTTGCTAGTGAAGGGCATATGCAGAGCAGATAACACGTTTTTCATCCTCGCTCCCACGGCTGCGGAAGTTACTAAAAGGAAGTCGAACCCTTCTGGCATGTTTACCGATGACGGGGTGTCTATTCATAGTGCAGACTACCATGTCGATTTGGTGTTTCGGTAGCGAAAGTAATTTTGTAGATTGGCTGATATCCAGTTTAGGCAAAATCTGTTTAGACCTAAGGCACGTATTGCTATTGGTCCATTTTCGATTGACTTCGCTGACTGCAGTCGGTTTTACTGTAGATTTCAAGTAAAACAGCGTCATGGTAATGCTTTTGCTGATCTGCTGCATGACTTTAGATGCACCCTTTCAGGCAATCACGTCAGTTCTGATATTTCCCGGCAACCAAGCCGGTTTCCAGCATAACAAAATATCAAAAAAGAGACATTTAATCATGAAACATTTTCGTCACTCAGCTATGGTTTCAGACGTATAAAACCCTGACTCCAGGGATTTTATTTCAGTATGGCTGTCCACGAAAATAATTATCTCTTTCGAGCAGCCAGCCTCATTAATTGCGAAGCCTTCTACCTGTACAGTAGTCAGGAAGCTGAAAAGAAATTGTGCTCTTCGAAGTGTAGTGTAGCAGTTTTAGAACGGATACATTTTCAACAAGTTCGGAAATGGCGTACCGCTTATTTCTCATTGACTTGGTGGTGGAATTAGGCTTGCGTAATTTTTCTCGAGCCAGTACCTCAGTTAAGTAAAGTCTGTCAACACCGAGGTTAATCTATCGTTCGAAATCGTTTCCCGTAGCTATCGTAGCTCAGTTCGGGAGACGTGGGCGGGTTTTTTTACGCATTAATTAAAAATTTATAGGCCTGGGGAAGGCAACACACACATGGGAGGGAAAAATGAGGAATAATAAAAAAAATGGGGCGACAAGGATGGAATGGTTGGCGGACGGCGCAGATGCCCTCGCGCTCTGGGTGTAATGTGACCATGGTTCACATGTTCCACAATACTAACTTTCAATCGTAACTTCAAGCTCAGACAGAAACCCAGAGATGTTGCTTTGTTGACGAAAACGAGTCAGATTCCTCGAAGAGAATTTGAACCGGAGGTACATCTTGTTATATAGATCACAAATTATGTTCATGAGGGGTGTATCTCAATTGTCCTATCTCCCGTAGCGCATAGCGCGTCAACTGTTCCATTTGACCCAGTTGACGTTTCGTTGGCATAAACTAGTTTCAGAGATTGCAGTTGCCAGCATTCACTTCCTGCTCCCCCATTTAGCCGCCTACCTGCGACACATCAGGAAATACTATGGCCCTGCACCACGGGAGGAAGAAAACATAAACATCAATGGCCACGAACGACGTCGTGGACGGGATTCGAACCCGAAACGCTGGTAGTCAGACATGAAACTGATGCCTCTACACACCGATCGCCCGAAATAAGAAAATAAATTGACGGCCGCGGTAGCTGGATTTATGAAGCGAGAGGTCGCAAGTTCGATTCCTGCTATGAACAAATTCAAACATGATTTTCTCACCCACCTCCAGACGAATGAGAGGTGAATGAGCGCATTGATTGAATAAAAATTAATGGAATAAAGGCGAGACGTGTTTGATACTAACAATGTCACCTTCCAAATACCATATTCTCGTAAAATCGTTCTCTACTACATTTCGTACCCCATGTTCCGGTGGCTCAGTGCGTTGAGGCGTGATGTCTCATCTTATCGGTTAGTAGCGGGTTAGAATCCCATCGAGACCATGTGTAATCTCACCCCTGCGCTGAGTTGCATGATAATAAGCCCCACCCTTTTCCGATTTGTCGCAGGAATGAGGCCAAATGGGCAGGAGGTGTATGCTACCAAAGTAACCCCCCCCCCCCACCGAAACTAGTTTATAAAACAAAGTGCATAAAAACGTGCCTTATTTTCACATCTAAAGTGAGGCTTAAAAATCCACTGGTTAATGAAGAAGCTTCAGCTGGCCTTTTTTGTATAAAGTAATTGTCGGATTCCGGTGTGCAGCGGGTAGTCTCGGGAACTGACTATCCCGAATCCTAAGTTAACAAGTTTAACTGGTAGCAGTATTAATTATTAATTGCGGGTCCTGACCGACATTTTTATATTTAATATTGCAGTAGGTATTCTTTTGGGAGTTTGGTTTGATTTTTCATTTATATGCGGGTTAAGTTCTCCAATTAAGAGAAATCGACATAGAATGCGGATAATATGGTCACTGGAGGCTAAGAATGACAGAGGTTGAGAGAAAGGCAGAGATTTAGGTAGGCCTTGCAATAATAGTATAATGAACGCCGATAGTATGAGTTGATCTTTCAATACATTTGTGTTTTGATCGGCGGTAAGTACGATATTCAAGTTAGTATCGAAATAACCCTAGGCCTTGAAGTTGTAGGATGCAACTTAAACGCTTCCTGTCGGCTATCAGTAGGCCTGCCAGGATTGATAGCAGATCTGACGGAAGGGTTAATTGCAGGCTTGACGGCAGGTTTGGTACTTGGATTGAAATTACGTCTGTCTAAAATGACGAATGAAAATAAAAAGATTCTATTTGTCCGTTATGCTTAGGCGACTTCCATGTAAAGATTCTTTCACTTTTGAAAGTTTAGAAGGACTAGAACGCCACGCCATACGACAGGGATTACCTCAATTGCGTTAAACTAGCATCGAAAAAGTATAAAGTGGCATGAACGCCCCACATCTATATCTCTAAAATGATATCCCCAATACCTACATTGTTATATTCTCTAAATGGTTAATTAGACAACATTAATTTCAGCACCTAAGGGAACTTCAAAATCACTTATTGTCAATTTTGTCCTTATTAATCCTTTGAATCAACAAACTGATATTCAGAGTTGCGAAATTGCAACCAGTCAATTCAGTCGATGTTTTTTATTAAAAGGGCAATGTTTTTATTTTCGTGGCTTTTTAATATGAGTTGAACTCAAAGTGGTATTCTCTCATGCATGTATTGTACTTGGAAAATATTAATTTTAAATGTCATTACAACGATTAACATAGTCATGATAAAGCTTTCGGTGAACTGATTTTTATCAGTGTAATATTTTGACAATAGCCTCTTTACGAGTATTTCATATCGGATAATATAATATGATAATATTGGAATAATTTAATAAAATTTTTAAGTGTGTAAGAAACTATAAAATATACAAATGTTTACTTGTGTTTCTTTTTTTGTCGTATGTTGTAAATATATTTTTAACGATCAGATGCGACGTACTACTTTATTTATGGAGTGTGTTGAATTATTTATCGGGATTGATTTCATGCACTACTTATCATTCGTTGATGTATACTTAAAATGTTTCTGACAGCATGCAACGTAGTTTAAATCATTCACGCCATGGTCGTATTCAGATATTTCTATTGACAAAGTAAAATGTCTATTACGCTTTTCTATTTTATAACAATAATATGAAAAGAGCAATTTTCCCAATATGTCAATTTTTGTGTACAACATTAAAGATATGCAAATTATTTATATTAATCTAAGTTAAAAGAATATGTACGGATATATTAAAAAAAATTATCAACTCATTGTTAATTGAATTAAATATAAAATAAATTTTAATAGAACAATCTTCCAGATAAAAATATTTGTATTAAGAAATAAGCAGTACCGAATTTCGATGATTCGTCGCGAAAAAGATGAGAGTAGTAAGCAATTTTAGTAGTGAAATATTAAAAAATTAAAGAGTTCCCACAAGTTAAAAAAAGAACTGAACATCTTGCACTAGAATATGCTAGTTTAATTTTAGCAATTTGAGTTCTAAATAAAAAACATATAAGCGACAGTCACTGACTATGCCACCTATCGTACATTTCCTAGGAGTGATTCGTGAGTCGAAACTCTGTTGGAAACTGCATATGAAAAATCGCGTCATGGATGCCCATATTGTTTTTTATGCCTGGAGAAGAACCGACGGCGGGAGCTGCAAGCTCAAGCCCAAGATGCTCTTATTGCTGTTCACGGTACGATCCGACTTAAGAGATAGGTGGGTAAATCCTGGAATCTTCATCTGCGTCTGCAGGAGTACTAGGCATGCTATCAACGGACTACACCGTCACCGTCCAAGTTAACATCGAGGGAAATATCGCACCTGTATTCTCAACAAGAGAAGAATGGAGGAACAGGCAAATTAAATACGACTCTAAAATATTCAATGAGAGCTCAAAACTGGCTGATAACATTAGGTGCTTGAATCGTCCCTGAAAATTCCGTAGTATCGAAGTCGTTCCGCGTCACTTATAACACAAGTGTATTTAGGGCTGTCGCGCACGGTAGCCATGAGTTCTCGTTAGCCACTCAACGATGCTACATCTAGAGAAACAGGGATTTAATCGCCGGCGCTCTTGGTATTAATGGAACTCCCACAGCGCTCCAAGTTTGTCTGCAGAAGACGGCTTTGATACGAGGTTCATGCTAGCAACTGCACCTTCCGAAATTTATATGCTATATAAAAACTGTCTTCGTAAACAGTCAAGCCACGATAAGGGATTTAAATGTACAATAATAACAATTTTATCGAAAATAGTCAAACAATGCCGTGGGGAACAGGCCACACTGACCGAACACTTTACAATTTATTTCCTATAGATTCTATGATACGTTAGAATAAAGATCGAGCGGCCTAATAAACTGGCAACGTAAGGTTCCCCGATTCTCGGGTCCACCAGCACGGGTGAACATGGGTCCATGACGCAACGTGGCGCTTGTTAATGGATAATACGCGAATATATTGGGTATACCTTACAATGTACACTAACGACGCAAGGACGAGGCTGAGAAGAAAACTTTGATCCATTTCCTGGGCAAGTTCCTGGCACTAACAAGAGCCAGGCATTGAGAGCTATGCTGTGATTTTTTTACTAACAGTTCCTTGTTCTCGATGGGGGTTATTGGAAAAATTATACCCATTCTCTGCGCCGCTGCTTGGATCTGAGAACGCATTACGAAGAGCACCATTGCTTGGCTCCGTTAACAAGCGTTTCTTCTAAACAGGCATGTCATCGAGATCGCGTACACGACCACCACTTTGTTTTTTTTTTATTTATGTTATCCAATCAACCAATCAACTACCACTGTTGGAAAGAAAGGTCATCGAAAAATGCAACCAGAAATGTCAAATAACCATTAGGCGCGTTTTTTTCGTATCTGTCGGGTGTAGCGTAGGGTGACAAACACGCATTAAATAAATAACAAGCGACTTGTTGTTTGTGAAATGCGTGTTCATTACCCTACCCTACACTTGACAAATGCGCAAAAGAACGCGCCTATATTTGAAATTACGTTTTCGAAAGAAAACTCAACCAAAACACAGTTGAAAAATATTCAACCGAAATAGTTGAAAACGGTTTCTGCAATTGCAATCGATAACGAAAAATAAACTAATATCCTAGAAACACTCAACCACGGTTGAGAAGTTGTTTCGCTTAAGGGGCTATACCAGTGTGAACGCTGAAAATTTGGGTGATTTTCGTGTTTTTTTTTAGGAAGAAAAGTACTCATATAAATGTATCGGAAAATGTAGAACATATTTGGCTATATTTGACCTGTTTTATATTACATAATTTTTCATAGAAAAGTATTAGGATCCAAGCGACTTATGCGCTGGAATCGGAAGCCCAAAAAAAAAAGTTCTTCACTACTGCCATGACTCAGGCCGATTGAGTAGTTAAAACCGAAAAAGGAAAAAATGCCGGCCGTTAAACTGAATGTATTTCCTGTACAATGACGTAGGATTTTCGAAAAATATCAAAATCTAACAAAATGGCGTAGGTAAGAAAAAAAAGTATGTTTTCTTGTCTATAAAATGGTCGTTTTTTCAATGCCAAATCGTCGATTTTAATCCAATCAAAAATATCCCATGTCATTGTAGAGTAAATATATTCAATAGTATTCAGTACAAGTTTCAAGTCAATCGGATAATTGCTCTTTGAGTTACAATGGCACCAAATTTAAAAAATCTCGTTTCGAGAAAAACGCGTTAAAAATTTTTCTAACGAACTGCGTTGAATGAATCCAGAATAACTGTTAAATGGCAATGCTGTTTTCAAATGTCCCTATAGATATATTTCTAGCTTAAATAGTGTCCCATCTTAATTATGTACCGTTAATGATGCCGAAAGATCCAGGTAACAACAGGCTCCAGGCAGATGGAGCATTTTATACCTGTGAGCGGTTGCTATTTAGGAGGCTGCCATTCGGGGAGTATTAGACATACGGCCTTGACATTTTTACAGGATATTCTTGAAAGTATAAACTGTTGAAAAAGACAAAAAACAAAAGGTCGATTTTTTGAAAGTGTCACACTGCTATAGCCCCTTAAGATTCGATGGGGTTTGAGTATGAAGTCATTGTTGTTTTTGGTTAAATCATTTATTTGGTTCAATTAGCGCTATTATAATAATAATTATTATTATAGTTTCGCCTGGTCTAATGATTATAAAATGAAATTTTTTTATTTCCATGCTCGAACCCAAATATTTTTTTTAATAAAACCTTCATGAAAATTTACAATAACGCATTTTATGTAATGCATTTTGATTCACGGTAGTCTTTCGCAGATTGGCAATCATTGAGGAATGTCTGACCTGCCTTGCAGTAATTGCGTAAACCGGTTTGATTATTAAATTCTGTGCAGGAATAACTCACATTTTAATTACAAATTTTTGCAATGTGAAATGAATGGAACCCAGGACATTGGCAACTTCATAATTGAGCTTAGTACGGTACTACGCGTCATGCTGTCCTAGATAAACCTTACGGTCGCATGTGTTCTTAGACTTATGCCTTGTTCAGACTTTCACTTTCGTGATTTCATGCGAAATAATCTCGTTTTCCATACAATCTGACAGTACGAAAACATCCCGTTTGCCGTGATTTGCACAATATCGAAACCAAAATCACTTCAAAAATGTGCTGGATGAACTACAGCTTGGAAATTCACTCGATAAACAAAATATTGTCCTAGTCAAATGTTTGGCATTTGATTTTGAGTGATTCGGTATGTGGTCCGACCAAGAATGTGAGTGCTTTCCTGGGGGTGCGAGAAGCCTTCACCAGGAGTGCGAGAGAAATTTCTAAATTTTTAGTTAAACTGACTTCCCTGCAAAAATTAGCGAAAGACGAAATTTCTGCCCTCCTCACTCTCAACCACTATATCGATCTTATTTCAACTTATTACGTTCCAAGCCAGTGGCGTGCGGTGACATTTAATCATGGGGACGCGTTAGAGTCAATCAATGCTTTAAGCAATAAAACCATAATAGGCGCGATTTCTTTAGCATTGCTAGGATACACCTTCTGCCTATTCAGCCGATTTCAGCGACAAGTCGGGAAAGAGTGCAGACAAAGAACCATGGCCACAGCTTGGCTTGAACTCACGAAACCGGTGTGTTGAGATACCATACTGACGCCACGACGAACTGATCTACTCCCCAACCAGTGAGTTGGTCGGTGATATTTTGATTTAATCAGTGAAAACCAAATGTGCAATTAGCAGGGGATGGGTTAACGTTAGTTACAAGACACAAACACCGAAAACTGGGGTGCTATCATGTAATTCATTCAATTCAATACATAATAGGGCCTCTGTTTAGACCATACTTTTAGACTACCCTGATCTACTTTAAGGTTGTCATAAGCTACAGTAAAAAATGGACAAGAAAAGATCTAAAACACCTGAAAATGTGGGGTCGGTGTGATTTAATTTGGTCAGTGATACCGAAATGGGCAATTGGACAGAAAACTTTTTGGACCCTACCTCAGGCTACCTTAAACTACTTCGGTTACCTTAAGCCACCTTAGGGTTACCATAAACTACCTTAAGGTTACCTGATGGCTTTTTTTTTATTCTACATCAGTAAGAATTTAAGGTAGAAAATAATCGAAAAGCTTGAAAGTATTCAGCTCCCAACGTGGGGTCGGTGTGACTTATCTAGTCAGTGAAACCGAAATGGACAATCAAATTGGGGGGATGTTACCGTTATTCATGAGACACAAAAAACACCTGATAATTTTGCTGATGACACTTTTCAAATATTTCATCGACTAATCGTCCTTTTTTAGTACTTTTAAGATATAATGGAAAATGTCGTCAGCTGCTCGTAACTCTTTGTTGCCAGCTAACTCGTTATTTGAAAATTACTTAATTCTCTTCTAAATGGACAGTTGTGCCAGATGTATGTACATAGTGAAAGTTGAAAGTTCACTCAAGGGGTGAGGATTCCGAACCTGAAAAAAATGTATTTGTGATGGCATATCTCCACCCTTCGCTAAAAACTATCAATGTCAATGTGACCAACAGTGAAACACGAAATGACCCACGCGTAGTTTGGATCTGGGTTCTGCATGTGATTGCGATGATTCGGTATGGGGTGGACATAAGACGCAAATCTACTTGAGCTGAGAGATTCGTAATGCCTATAATGGCAGTACAAATAAACCTATTATAAATCATAACATTTCTTTCCTATAGTTTCTAAACCACTTATACCGCAACGGATTCATAAAAAGACAGTCAGATTCGTATGAATCTGAGTAAAATTCGTTAAATTTTAATGCCGTATTAACTAAAATTTAACTAGCGATAGGCTATTTTCACACGACGATATTCGATACGATATTTTTTCGGATGAGCATTTCTCGAAATCGAAACAGAATTTCTTACGGCGATTTCGATTTTTCGCATAAAGGGTTACATCCAATAGTCTGCGGTGTGAAAAGTAGCGGCAAATATTCGCCGCCGTTCTAACGTGAAGAAGCTATAACGAATAGCGTCCGCTGTGAAATGATTGCGCGTGTGCCTAAAATGCTTTCGAGCTTTTAAGAATATAACACACATCATATGTGACTGAAATTCATTCGTGCTTTGCCGAATTGCACTGGAAAATGTGATACGTGCACGAGATAGCATATTTCTCGATTGTGTGATATTCTCGTATAAGCTCTGTGTGACCATTATCATACATGGTACACTGCCACTGTTTAATTCGACACAAGCTTTGGTCAGATAACGTGTCTCGTACATGTCATGTGAAAGCAGCCAAGTACTGACTTTTATCAACTCAAAACCAGCGGGTTTGAGCATTATAAGGGATGCCATGCTCTAACGGTATGTTCTCCGATAGGCCAATATCCTGACCGCCGTGAGCCGGGTAGCATCTCTGAGGGATTTAGTCAATAGCTTAGATATTTTCTTTCTGACATAGGACAACCATACCTTCCTTGATACGGTGCAAATGGGCAAATTCCGCCATTTGGAATCCGCTACATTGGGGTAGTGAGAGGAAATTTTGATCTTAACAGTCCTCAGGGGAGTACAAACAGGTTCCGCATAAGCGCTTTCTAGGACGGCCTCCATCCTGGCCAACTCGTCGGCTTTTTCAAAAGATACGGGAACTTATTTCTAGATTTTAAGGCGGCTTTCAAACGACGCCTTTCGATACGATATTTTCTCGTCCGAGTTTTTCTCGAAATCGAAACAGCATATCACACGGCAACATTCGATTTTAGACATAAATTGTTTTATTGAATAGTTTCCGTTGTGAAATGATGGCGCGTGTGCCCAAAATGCTTTCGGGGCTTTGAGAATATCACACAACAAAGTCGCGCACATGATGTGTTCTTGGAATGCATACGAGCTTTACCGAATCGCAGTGGCAAGTGTTGTATGTACACGAGAAACCATATTTCTCGATTGCATGATTTTCTCGTACTAGCTCCGTGTGAACATCTTTATACAATGTACACTGCCACTGTTTTATTCGATAAAAGCTTCCGTCAAATAACGTGTATTGTGCACGTCGTGTGGAAGCAGGTTGAGAAGTGCCGATAACTAACAAGGTTAAAAACAACTGCTATAGACGAATGCAATTCAACCGATGTGGTCGTGATTGTTTCCAGTAATCGTGAGATAGGCTGGTTAAACTGCCAGTTAGCTATCCGTGACACTAAATTTAACCTTAGCGTATGCAACGCTCAAAATATGATAATGCATGAGAAATCCCAGCTAATGCAATTAAAAATCAGCTGATTTTATTCTATTCTACGTCTATAGCGTCTTTAAGCATTAATTTGCGGCTGAGTTGGTTTCAAAACCTCCTCCATCGAAAGAATTTCGAGAACTCTGTTCTTTGTAACCAGTTTAATCGTCTCATTTGAATGTACAAACGTAAACAGTTCCAGCTGTCAAAATCTCAGCAGCCCGTATCAGCTGTTTGGATTTATCGTCCAATTAATTTTTAACTAGACGATAGGTGTTGCTTAGCGATTATCTATAAGATAAAATTTAACTGGACATTGTAAAAATGGTCCATCGTGTTTAATCATGTGCGAAATACGTGTAATGTGTTTTGAAAATATCATCGACTTTGGTTGAAGGTTCTTTAAGCCCCGTTTTGTCAATGTCTTGTTAAACTGACTGTTAGCAAACAGGGATTTATTTATCAAAGGCTTTAACCTAAATCATATACAACACCCAAAATACGATAATGCAGTTCAAAAATAAGGGGAGAAAATTCCCATATTTTGTCGTAATTTGGGTGTTGTATATGATTTATGTTAAGGCCTCGAATAAATAAGTCCCTGTTAGCTAACAGGCAGTTTAAGAGGACATTGAGAAAACAAACAAAAGTTTCATGCTAAGAAGAAGAACGCACCTTAAGTGCAGTTTCATTATGACTCGTCTTTAGTATCTACTAAGCGATAGACGTAGCTACTAAAATTGCCTACTACGTTCGAGTATGTACATACTTCTGTGAATATTATTATTATTAATTCCAACTATACTCTAAGCTTTTAATAAATAAATTCCTGTGTATATAAGCTCCAAAAAGCAATATATGACAGCAATTCATATATAACTCTAAGAACTGTTTAAATTTATGAATTAGTACATTATACAACACTTGTAGAACTATATACAAATAGTTATTGCGTTTTATTTTAAAAATTTAAGATAGATTTTCTTTCGGCATGCAATTCTACTGGGATGGGAGTTTTGTTAAGTGACTTTGAAGACCGTATTATGAGACAATCTTCATCAAAGGTTCGAGTATTCATCCATAAACAACATCCCAAATAAATGATGATGATTTTCATTTGTGAACTTACAATTATACATTGACTGCAATCAATTTTACAGATAATCCCATTTTTATCCTGATTGGTGATTTCTTTAAAACTTAATTAAAATGTGATATTGATAAAAAACGAACATCGAATCATGCATTATAAAAGCAATATACTATAAGCAATATTGTTAAAATTAAAGCAAAATAGCAACAACATCATATTAAATGAATTATTCTACAATTACCTGGCAGATTTGTTCAAAAGTTTCAGTTCGAATGATTAAATTTTCAATTGTATGCAGCCATACACTGCTAAATAATTTAAATGCTATGTGAGAATTAAATGATTAAATATTAACCCAAATCCGAATAACGTAATGCATGCACACGCATTCGGTATGCAGGTGAGCTATTATTATAGGAGAAATTGCAAGATGGGCTGGGTCTACTTGAACGTATTATTTGTTATCGACAGGGTATAATCAATGTCGTCGTCTATGGTTTGAAAAAAAATTATTTGTTGAATATTTATTGTCTTACGAGTGCATACGTAGAAATTAAATGCCTTTAGATGTGTGTTTTCATTCAATTTATGTATGTTAGTTATGGTGATTTGATAACACTTGATTAAGGACTTTGCTTACACTGTAAGGACTTTTTCTCCATCATTAGAGTGACAGTGTCTGGAAGGGTTTTTAGCGTTCTTTTTTCCTTGATAATGATTCTATTTGTGGACGCTTAAATCATATTATTTAGTCCCGATCGGCTGACATAAAGTCTGGCTTCGGATGCTTTTATTTTCACCATTTATGTAAAATATAATCCAATCGCTAATTTCAAAAACAACATAAGTTCAAGAAGTTAAAAACGCAGTTAACCTATGTGGCGCATAAAAGAAATACGTAATACCGGATTCAGATCAGCACTAGATTTGACCAAATATCGAGATTTCCCCAAATTTGCCATGAAATCCACTAGATTTTCAATACATATGCAAGACAAATTTATGGTGCTCACTGGAAACCGAAAAAAAAATATCAGACCTTTTGAATTTTGTTGCGATGTAGGTGTGCTACGGCGCATCAACTTACAATTTTAGTATCGTACGTAAAAATAGTCGCCATCAAAAGTTATTGTTGCATCGAGTGTTGAACTGTATAACTTGGGAACGCATACCCCTCCCGCCTTCCTGTACACCCCCAGATAAAAGTTATGCGGTTGAATAGGGCGGTAAATCGCGCACCAGGATGAAGGTTAAATTTGATGAGTTCGAGTCATTCATGCGCGATAAGATCGGTCTCTAATTAAAAAAATAAATCGGCAGTTTGCTGACGAACAACATTACTTATATCGAAGCCGTATTTAGTCGCTACGTAGGAGGTCTACGCAGCAGTACATTTTATACTTTTCAATCGTATCCAGTTTTATTTGACGAATACACCTGAACTTCTTGAAAGGTTGTACGTTGAAACGTGCATATGTTTTTTTTTCTTTTGCGCAATACCTCGTTCACTTCGTGCTCGCACATCAATTTATTCAGCCTAAAAACCCATTCATTATTCTATTTTATCCGTATACGAATAGCGCCGATTTAAGCATGTTCTACTTTGAAATCGGAGAAAAAAAAAAATAGTCGCATTGTCCACATTCATTTCATAACAACAGCAACTGACTGATCCATCCACTCACTTAGCGTACGTTTATACTATGGCGGTGGCGGCGACGTTTTTTTTCCGTTGACGTTCGACGTTAAAAAAACGTCGTTGGCTTGTGATTATATTACGACGTTTTTTTAACGACGTACGTGGAATCACTCGGTATTTCTTGAGCCTACATCATGGATAGACGGAGAATATTGCTGCTTTGTGCATTGGAAGCGATGTGCTTCTCATGTTCACAACTACATAATATTTCACATGTAGAAACAAATCAACAAATAAATCCCCATCCTCACCCTTATCCGCATCCTCATCTTTTCATTATCAAATATGCTCATCCTCCTCCGCATTCTCGAGCTCGGACAATTTTTTATCCACACCCTCATCCTCATCAGCAAAACAATATTCCTACTAAACCACCACAACAAAGAGTAATTGCATGTAACTATAAAAAAGATTCAAGAAAAAACGCTGCCGTTACCGTCGTAATATAAACTCTGCCATATAATTGCACGTGTTTATAATGGACGTCGACGTTCGAACGCCAGTCCGCCAACATGCGACGTTAAAAATTTTGGACGCGACGTTCGACGTTTTAACGTCGAACGCTACCGCGCCTAATAACAACGTTCCCATTCATTTCCATGTGTTGCTAGCCATTAATTGCTTCGACGGAAAAAAAAACGTCGCCGCCACCGCCATAGTATAAACGTACGCTTAGTGTGAAAACACACCGCATTAGACAAAACGTTTTTGTCTCATAATACAAGAAAACGTGTTTCATTGCAGCACACACCAAGCGAAACACAGTGAAACAAAACAAAACGTTTTTTTGTCTTGTTTCGTTTGGTGTGTGTTGAGATAAGACAAAATAGACAAATAATGCCGAGGCCCATAATCTGCAAAATTTTACATAAAATGACCAGGTATTAAGCGAAAACAATTTTTGTTTCCCAAATACAACTGGCCGCCTAGTGGCAACGAAACATGTCTTTCTGTTTTGTATTGTCTTTTTGTTTCGTTTCATGCGGTGTGTGTTGCGCCTACTGCAATGTATGCAATTATCGAAAATAATGTTTGTTTGAAACAAGTGTAACGGACGGTTTCGTGAGCATCCGAAAACGCCCGTGGGGACGAAGCCTAGGTAGCATTGTAACCGTGAAGGTCGGGCTGTGCCATCTGGCGAAGAAAAAGGCTCCTCAACGAGCTAAGCAGCGGCCTATGCTTGCAGTAGCTCAGTTCGGGAGATGTCGGCGGGGTTTTCGCCGCTCGTTGCCTCTGTCCTTTACGCATTAACAAAAATTCAAAGGCCTGGGGAAGACAACATAAACAGGGGAGGTAAAATTGGGGAATGAAAAGAAAATAGTCAATGAGGATGGAATGGTTGGCGGACGGATCAGACGTCCACTCGGTCGAATCTGGGTCTGGGTGTAATGGGACCCTCGGCCTCTGGTTTCGTACCACCAACAGATCAGTACTCATCAGGTGCTGCTTCTATCTGCTGGTGGGAGCAGCACTACCAGACCATATATGTATAATATGGTTCATTACAAGTGGTTCATTACACAAGTTTGATTCATTCGGTGTGAGTTGATAATATCCAAAGACATGTATTATCGACAACCAGTCATAAAACGCATCGAGACAAAAACGTTTGTTTTGTTTCGTTTCTTTTGGTGTGTGCTGCCTGATAAGAAGCAATGGTCGGTTGTTTGTTGAGACAGAAACAAACGTTTTGTCTTATGCGGTGTGTTTTCAACTTAAGAGTTCGAAACATTGGTAGGCTGATAAAAACTGACGCGAAATACCAATTCATGAATTTTCATGAAGAGTCTGACTTTCCGGACGCGGACTTTAAGGACCATGCTAAATGGACATGCAGAGATAATGAGTCTGTCCATAAGTTGGTCACTGATCGCAGGAAAGCTATGAAGTAATTAAACTTAGTACATAAACCTGTGGACTCGTTGTAATACAACAAGAGGTTAAGCAACCCGAGAGATACTTCATCATTAAGCCACCTGGAGCCGCCAAAGAATGGAGCTTTTTCCGACACTTAAACCAGTAACTATTCCTCCAAGCTACGACATGGCAGGAACAGAGATAATGAAGAGTGTTTTCCTTCTTTTCGTCGACATCAGAGTTCCTGCACTAATCATTGTGTGGAATCCGGGATTAACTAGCACGCTTTCTGATTAGGCAATAGGGATAACTGATCTCCCACGACTGTAGGTACTAAGGAGACTTTTCGTCAGGATAAGAAGCATCGAGGATTAGGACTTATAGTGCTAACAGCAGCAGCTTCTATCATGACATTTCAAGCAAATATCACGCCAGCTCTACCTAACCTCACTGATCAAGCCCAATAGATATATTGTACATTGAACAGATAGGAAATAAGCACAGAGTGGGTGTAAAAAATTTAATATCGAGTTATTGTTCACATATTCGCGTCTGCGCAGTGAAACACGCACAACACGCAAAAAATGGCCCAGGGGCCCGAGGAGCGAGAAGCCATAGCCAAGTGCTTCGTAAATGACTGCGTATTAAAAGCAAGACAGTGTTGACACTGTCGCATGTGTGACAGAGATGTAAAATGTTGTGAACCCGTGAGTGAGTGAGAAAGTCGCGCAACAACTGTTTTGTTTTGAAAATGCACCCATTGTCAAAATTGTGGCTGTGGCCGATGGCGTCACGACATTTACCGGACATATAGGGACCACGTGCGAATAGGTAGCAGTGCGCATTCGCGAATTTTTTCGAAAATAACCAGAAGTACAAAGTGGGGTAATGCTATTACCAATCTGTTCAATGTATATCTATGTCTTACCCACTCTGCCTAGCTCGTAAGTCAGTATGGACTGAAACACACAACACACCCAGAGATGTTGAAAAATATTTCCATCTTCACGAGGAATATGTCACAGTCCACAACATTGTTCGAAGTAACAAAATCAGATTCAAGTGATCTACTTGCTGATTTACTATCAGTATAAATAAAAGTGTCTTTAGGAGATATGACGCCGCGTCCCAGTCTCAACCAGATCATAGCTTCAGAGATTGCCTTGACTTCGGGCTGAAAACACAGCGGCAAGTTTTCTTTATTTTGTCAGGATTACTAGCTGGCTTCGTTTATGCCGCGGAACTATCTTCGAGTATTAAATAATTCATGCTGACACACGGCGATACAAACTTGTCGCATTAGCTAGTTTTGGTACTAGTTTTAGCTCCACTCGTGATGCTGAGCTGGACTGAAAAATTGGGACTAGATGATGTTGCTGTCTTCGCTAATGGCGTTATTGGTGAAAATTTTTTTTTTATGTATTCAATGTTCTTGCAATGTGCAACTGCGAATTAATTCAGTGATAATCAGAATTTTTTGTGACACTTGATTTCATTCTGCACACCAGCTTAGTATGCGTCTGTAGCTTAGCTCGGTAACGCACCGGGCCTTTTCTGCTACTCGAAACACGGTCTCTGCAATTCAAGCCCCGCAACGGGAACAAAGAAATTTTGTTTTCAAATTACCTCTGTTTTAATTTCTCAAAACTTAGTTGATTCGTATAGATGGAAGCACTCATCAGGTCGTGCATCTTTGCAGCTATTCAGGGAATTTGAGAACAAAAAATAGTTGGTCCCGTTTCGGGGCTTGAACCGCAGAGACCGTGTTTCTTGTAGCAAAGAATGCCCGGTGCATTACCGAGCTGATGTCTATAGAAAATCGCCCGACTTTGTATACGAGTGTGGACTAAGGGTTAGGCGAACTTATATTTATTAAGAGCGGACTTAGGCGCGTTTTCTCAATGTCTGGTTAACGCTAACCGGGAGTTTAATTTATCGAATCGATAAACTAAAATGGCTAATACAAATTAGTCAGCTAGAGTTTTTTACGTTTATAAATTAAAAGTGGTAATTAATCCATTATTAACTCATTTCAATGTACAAACGTTAAAAATTCTACCAAGCGAATTCGTATCAGCCGTTTTAATTTATCGATTCGATAAATTAAACTCCTGGTTAGAGTTAACCAGACATTGAGAGAATGGGCCTTAATTATATTGGCTCGTGATTTTATCATTAATCAGAGTGTCATCATCAATTTGATTGAACAAACGTGCTTATGTTTCTTTCTAAAACAAGACAAATTAATGGCAGAAACACATTTTAGCAAAATATAAACTTATGTTGTTTTTGAAACGTGCGATGCAATCATACGAAAGACAAAAGAATTTAATTTTAACTTTCCATAGCAATCCAGCCTATGTGATCCATGATTTTGGATCACACTTGCAAAGCAAAGCATTGCTACCAATTCTAATATAATACTTACGTCAAACTATAATATCTCCAATGCATATAACATGTTACAAAGCACGTCAATTCCATAACATACATTGAAAAAACAACGAAATTAAACAAACAGTGTTAACAATTATTATTATATTCGGTAAGTGACCCACTATAAAATGAATCTTAATTTTAGACTAAACTTCATCAGAATGTGTTCCATTATATTCGGCCCGAAAGGAGTAAATCAAAGACATTTAAGGTTTTCTTAACAGAGCCCTAGCTACTACCCAGAAAAAAAGAAAATTCGCCGAGTATCCAAAAGCAATAAAAAGTAGTTGATAAGGCCTTCAGTGATCAATTTGTAAAGTAATACATAAGGCATAAAATAAGTACTAGATAAGTGAAGTGTAGGTGGAAAATGTAGAGATAAGGGCACAACATAAAGCAATGTGATTTAAGAGAGCAAATAAAAAGCAATTACATTGTAGGGACTAGAATGCAAGTATTATTATTTTGTCTAGGTTATTGCCTCTGTGTTTCTATTTATGTTAAAAATAAAACCTCCTCGAAAAATGACTGAGCATAAGAACAAATTAACAAAAAAAAAAATCACCATTTGACGCTGGTGTCCAAATCGGGAAATTTGCCAAATGATATAAAATTTCCAATACAACGACTACATTCCAATCTATAGATTGAAATGATAAGAATGCCATTAATTTAAACAACGAAGAAAAAAACTGAGCAATGAAATTTTGAACTTAAAGCGAAGCAATACGATATCATTAATTCAAGTGTAAGGAGAAAAGTACGCAAATCCTTTTACCATTGATTTGCCAAGCAAACCAAACTCATAATGATTTTAACCAGTCAAACAAAACCTTATTTTCCAAAAACAATAAAAAATTAAATCGCAAAATACTTACAAAGTTTTCAATTGTGGTGCAATATTTCAAGAAATGTTACGAACGAAGGAGAAAAATCCAAAATCCAAAAATTATTTAGCAATTTACCCAAAGCAATATATACATACAAGCATTCATACAACATATATATTATAAACCTTTCAAAACATACCCCTAATATATTTATGATCGTCTATTTATGATTAACATGCCTAACTGTTGTAAAATATACATAATTAAATGTGAATAGATACAGAACTTTAAAAACAGATTTTCAAAAATGATATAAATCAAAAAATGTAATGAGAGGAAATCGAACGGATAAAGTATCTTAAAGATAAATTTAAAAGTTATTGCTACATTTAAGCTTATAGTACTCAGAGCGAAAAGGAAAAAAAAATATGAATGTTTTAGCGTTATATATAGGCATATAACTAGTAGACATTTTAAGATTAGACACAACAATAGTAACAGAAAAGAAACATGAATGAAATGGATATAATGTCCGTTCAACACTCCGTTTTCATATAGGCTTAATTCTGACGGCTTTTCGGTTATTACATCGTTAAGGATATGCTTGCGAGGATTCTGTGATTGAAATGTAAAAAAAAACTATAAAAATAATTTGAAAACTGTTTATTTTAATTTTTGTGACATTCTAGCAACATTCTCCAAAAAACTTAGGAGCAAATTATGATTCGAAATCAAATGGATCGAGTGTAATATTTTGTAAAAACTTTAAAGAAGCGATAGCCACTGCTAATACGCCGAAAGTTGGTCTTGTTTTGGGCTGCGACTCAAATGTCTATCATGCCATCTGGGACAGTTCTAGTACAAATGATCGGGGATAGCTACTCTTTGATTTTGTCATTGGTACCAACCTTTTGTTATGTATTATTTGATGCGAGCCTACGTGCGATAAAAAAATAGAGGATAAAAATATCGCATGTCTCGAAGTCTATTCATCACTTACTGAAAGATTGGAGAGTGTCAACGGATCACTCGTTCTCTGATCATCGCTACCTCCAATTCAGCACTGATGAGCTGCCCGAGCCCAAGCCTATCGTTCTTAATCGGAAAAGGACAAACTGGATCTGGTATAGGAAGGTTAAATTAGAGGTACTACCCACTCTGCCTCACCAGCTAAACAAGTCAGAGCTGGATGAAATGGTACAAACTCTGACGGGTGCACTTAACAAAGCTGCTTCCAAATCATGCCCGGTCAGTAGAATTAAGGGTAAAAGTAAACCCGTATGATGGAATGTGCAAATATCTGAACTTAGACATCAATGCAGACGATCCTTCAATAAGGCGAAATGCACTAGGTTGGAGTCGGATTGGGCTCTATATAAAAAGGAACTGCGTAAGGCTAAACTTTTGGGGGCATTGCTGTGAGCAGATCTATAAGGTAGGAGAAGCCTCCAGACTGCGTAAGATCCTCGCTTCTAGTCCTGCTGCTCCTAGCTATTTATTGAAATATGATGGTTCATGGACCACCACTAGTTCGGAGACTATCCGTATTTTATTGGATACCCACTTCTCATATTCATATTCATATTCATATTGCAACCAATTGCAGTATATTTAATGAGGTCCAAAGACTATCCTGCATCCTCATTAGCGGAGCATTGAGATCAACTCCGTCTGCAGCCTCGGATATGCAGCTCCACCTGCTTCCTCTGGATACCATGGACGAACAAACTGCTGCAATCACTGCCATACGCCTTTGTGAAACTGAACTGTGGATCTCGTCTGCCTTCGGTCGTTCATCGATTTTAAATAGTTTAGATATTCTTACCGAAGCTGATTATTCCCCTCCCAAACATGTGTTCGATAAGAACTTCACATCCGTCATCCCAAGTCTGGATCAGTGAAAGGAAGGCGGAAATCACGGTTATTTCGGAAACTCTAATCTTTTTAGGACGACATGTCATAAATGGTAGAGACATTATCATATATACGAACTGCCAGGCTGCAATCAGATCGCTGGAATCAGTCTTGATAACATTTAAAACTGTGGATAATTGTCGATCATCCCTCTCTGAATTGGGGAGCTATTTTAACATTGTCGTGTGGTGGGTCTCTGGTCACAGTGGTTTAGAAGATAACTGTCAGGCTGATGAGCTTGCCAGACTGGGTTGTTTGAATGTGGAGCTCCAACAATATGGTGATATCTATCCGCCCATTGTTTCTTGCAAACTGATTGTCAAATCTAAGGCGATTAATAAGGCCAATGCAAGATGGATTGATGGCAATACCTGCCGTCCAACTCAACTGTGGCCCATACTGGACGTTAACCGATCTGAAAATCTACTGTCGTTAAACAGAAGGCATATTAGCTCGGTGGTGGGTGTTATCACTGGGCATTGTCTCATTATGGAACATGCCAGAAGACTTCGGCTTCCCTATAATGACTTTTGCAAGAGCTGTGGGGATGTGAACGAAGAGGAAACTAGCTTCCACCTTCCCTGCCCCTGTTAGACTCTGGCAGGTAGAAAGAAGTAGTTACTTGGATCCTACTTCTTCACTGACCTGGAAGAGCTAAAAAGTGCGGATGTTGGAACACTCCAGAATTTTATTCTTGGCTCTGGATGGTTCTAACTCTCAGAAATGTCGAGAGATTATTTGTATTAGATCATAACGACCTATATGAGGTGTATGTGAGCTGTGTCACAGCAGCCCATCTATCTACCTTATATTATGTGTAAAGTGTATTAAAAAGCATAATAATTATCTTCATAAAGTGTACATGTTCTAATGCCTGAAAGTGAATATTTTTTTGATTTTTTTAAAACTTAGAGTAAGTAAGGGAAACTCTACTATACTGAACAACCTGGATCTCCCCAGAGAGATGGACTACATTTTTCCAAAATATAACTTTGGTAGAAACTGGGACTGGCATTCAATCGGATGGAACTACTGGCGATTGATTTTTCATTCCGTCTTCCCGACTATTCCAGTGTCCTGCAGGCGGAGTTTTCGTCGACCTCTGATGTCCTGTCTGAGCTGGGCATTCATATCATTCTGTGAGCGACATCATTATTTACACTGTAAATGAGAACTGCCACTCAGCCCTCGCAGAGAAATATGCGCGGACATCAAAATGACATTTACCATGTGCAAAGTGGCAATTAAGACCGCTGCTATTAACGGGGCTAATATGAGATGGCCCAGCGACAACACATGCCAAACAACGAGGATGATTTAGCAATTTTCGTCACTGGCCGCTCGGCCACGCTGGTGTCGCTGAATACAAAGCACATCGGCAGAGTAGTAGGGGTTATCACGGTGCATTATATTTTCGGGGTGCTCGCTCCTGGAGGCTCCATATTCCTTTTCACGACTTCTATAGGAGCTATGGATGTGGATGAGGAGAGCATTCTCTACTTAGTCTGCCATTGTCCGGCCTTTGTTGACAGAAGAAAGAAATTTCTGGGCTCCCGGGTCTTCTATGATCTGGATGACCTTAGGAATTTGACCGCCATTAGGCTGTATCGTTACAGGCTGGTTTCATACGTAGGTGGTACCATAATGGTGGTCTAAGTGTGCCATGATACGTCACACGTTTAGAAATATTTTTTTTAATAAGAAAGCAAGTAATTGCAATAAAAATAATAATTTGAATAGTGTATGAATAGTACCCACAGTACATTTAGGGAGGGCGATCATCATAAAAGTTGATGACTACACGTATGCCTCCAAATCATTGGCATAACCAGGATTTGATTCGGAGAGAAACACAAAGCAATAGCGAGTCGGAGAAGGACCATTAGAAGCTGTAGTGCTATTCGTTCCTACATAACTTTATTTTAGTACTAGGCTGACACGGCTTAGGCCAAAACTCTTTTACCAAATTACTTTTTTTTTGTTGCTTTCAGAACCCTCCCATTATACACACGCATTATTATAATCAGCCGAAAACTCGATTTTCAGTAATTATTGATTGTAGACAGATGTTTATTCTGCGAGTAGCAGAAGGATCTTGCGATAGTGCATCTCGTACAGGGGCTCCTCTGCAAGTGTGATACATACTCTTCAGAAAACGCCTTTCCAAAAGCACTATTTCTGAATCGGAATGCTTCGTAAATAAGCCCATCAAATGCAGCGTTAGTGACAGTCCATATAAAACCAAAATTTTGCAGTTCACAAGGAAGCGAAACCTCTTTCCTATGTTTAAGGAGGTGAGAGGCTTAGTCTGGACTGGAAGCTAAATAGGGTAAAAATTTAGGAACGTGAATCATATGTCGGTTTGACACTCTTGTATTGTGAAATACCCTATTCACACCGTCTACCTGGTAACTCGTTCAGGAAAAAAAAAACAAAAAAAATCTTAATTCTATCCTGCATTAGAGTGGAGTTAATTCGAAACAATATGCTTCAAGGTGTTTAATCATAATCTATCGTTTTGACTCACACATACAAAGCCGCAGCAAAATCCTTTGTAAAAGTTGTACGAAATCTCCAACAGCGTTATAAGTTCGCAAAAAGTTTGCCAAAATGCGCGTGACCAGAAACTTAAGTAACCATGAAAATGTCGTCAAAAACTGTCAAAAAAACGAAGGAAATCTCCTTAAAACATTGCCAAATTCAAATTCAAGTCCTTCGTTTGAGTCGATCTATCCGCAAATTATTTAATTTTATCAGTCAAAACAATCAAATACTCGTAAAAAGTAAGGCATGAATTGATTGTTCAACAACTTCCAGATTCATCAAAAATTTTCCGAGGAAAGTTGAAAAGTCAAGGTTCAGAGAATGATTTCTGTCTAGAGAAAAACTGAATTTAAAATCACCAAATCGTTGTCTTTAAATAAAAATAAAAAAAACTTAAAAAGTCGACGATAATCGATGTGGGTACCTTAGAGGGCATGGGCGCGTCAACATCTCTTTCAAAGATATGCCTTGTTTACGTTTCGTTAGCGTTTTTTTCGGATGGTACAGTTGCTAGCATGCACCTCTTATCCGAACCGTTTTTGACTGATGTACTCGGAACTCTATGGGAGTTCTAGCAGTTCTAACAGGTAGTTTTTTATTTACGCGCCGAGGATTAAATTTGTATATGTTTCTTTAGATGAAGAATCGAATCGAATCAACTCTCTGTTGCCACTCCACGATTCTCACGACTACCGAGCCGCGATGACCGATGAAAATCGCTATATCAATATATGTCAAATTTCAAGGTCCATCGTTTTTATGTAATCCTCTGTATAATTTATTCCCATTTTATTAATCTTACTTTTTTTTACTTGCCCAAAATCAAACCGACTATTGGTTTTTAAAAATTAAAAGGAGTTTCTTTACAAATATCCATCCTGTGATTGTAAGTAACAATTTAAACCTTCAAAAATATTTTGATAAATTGTTATATTAGAATGATTAAAAATTCGCCGAAAATTGCGGAGACAAGTTGAAGATTGCGGTTGATTTGATGCCGTCTAATGAAAACATTGCCATTGGCGATATCGGCGCATACTCAGATCCATGGATTCTACTTAAAACCTTAATAACATTGTTAATAAATAACGCGGGAGAGACTCGATGTGGGAGCGGTACGAAACGCCGTCTTTTAAAATCTCGATCATCAAAGTCGAGATTTTTTTATGGAAAAATATTTCATAATCTCTACTTGAGCAAATATCGATTATAAAATATCTCGACTGATGTAATTATCGTCAGAAAAATGTTTCGATAATCTCGACTAATTTAAAAGGAATTCAAGGGTGAGTTGTTATAATGCATTTCAGAAGCGACAATGTCATTTGACTTTCTTCCTATTTTAAAAAAGAAAATAGTTCAAATGACATCATTTCGCTTCCGCTTTAGTTGTGTGGTCCCATTGAGGTCAATTTTCGTGGGAGCGGTACGAAACGGCAACTTTTAAAATCTCGATTACCAAAGTCGAGATTTTTTTTAAAATATTTCAAACCCTCGACTTGAGAAAATCTCGACTGATGAAAATGTCGACAGAAAAAAACCTCGATAATCTCGACTAATTTAAAATGTATTTAATGGTGAGTTGTAATAAACCATCTCAAAAGCGACAATGTCAATTGACTTTATTTCTCTTTTGAAAAAGAAATGAGGTCCAAAGTCAACTGACATTATGTCGCATTCTCCGCTTTAGTAGTGTGGCCCGATTGAGGTAGATTTCCACTTTAGTAGTATGAAATTCGAAATTTTAGTGGAGAACGAGCGTTCTAGGACTATTTTCTGAGGGTAAGGGAAGAGACTGTTGTTCCTAAAACTAGTGGTCATGTCTTCGTAATATTGAGGGTTGCGATTCCGCAAGCGAGGAGCGATCATAGCCCACACAAGAGTCTGTTGATTCATAATAGTCCCTTGTGTGTGCTTGGAAGATTTAAGAGAAAAGGATGAGCAACGCAAAATCAAAATGTAACTGTATACACATTTACTTAAATATAATGTTTTGATTAATTGTCGAAATTTTATAAATCGAGATTTTGGTAAGTTGAGATTTTCACCTGTCGAGATTATGATACAAGCGTGGTATATACAGTCAATATTTCGAAATCGAAATTTGGTCAATCGAGATTTTAAAAGTCGACTTTTCGTACCCAACTCCTTGATATTTCTCTAGAATGATTTCAAAAGAACTCGTTGGCCTATAAGCCACCTAGGGGTTGGAATAGCTTATATTTTTTTTTGTTTTTAATTTTTTTCTTTGATTTTTTGAGCTAATAAAGGACATTAGAGAAATTGATCATGCGAAAATTCCCAATCGTGCAGCTCGCCAAAATTATCTTATTTTATTTCTATTTTTTTTTCTTATTCTAATCTGGATGGCGCAACGGTTAGCACATTTGCTTTCCACGCACTGGGCCCAGGTTCGATTCATACTGAATGCAGTAGTTTTCGATAAAAATAGGGAATTAATGTGTCGGACTATGAGCCCACTCAGCTGTCAAATGAGTTCCCATTTTTGAGGTAAATAACTCGGTTGAACGTGTTGCTGATCACACATCTCTGCGCAAGACATGCCGTCACGATCTAGAAAATGAGATGATGCTAACTCATCTTGAGGCCATGGTTCCAATTGGACTGTTGCGCCAGTTATTTATTTATCTATTCTATTTATTTCTAAGATCATCAACCAAAAACCATCAGTTGCAATTCCGACGAGCCTCAGAGGTTTTGTGAATTGGCAGATTTGGAGCATACTCCTGGCGGAGATGCGCCTTCTTTAGAGCACTGTTTGGTCCGGGATAACGACGCAAGAAATTATTGGCCCGTGTTTGTTCCAGAATGCTAGTGGTAACAGCGCGGTGTGATTATCACTGGGAGAAGGGTGTCGGACCAGGCTTCAAAATTTTGTGCGATATGCAGTCGAAAATCGCCCTTGAGTGTGGCTTCGGCCAGATGGAGCCACTTGCTTGATTGCTGAAGCCACAACGGAACTTCAAAAAGTTCAATGAGAAATGTGCGAAAAACGCTTAGTTTCGAGAAGATCAGAAATTGAGTGGCCATCACGTTCTGAGTTCTGACTTCTTTCGTGGGAATTTTTTTTTGAAAGAAAAGGGGTAGAGAAGTGGACTTCAGATAATTTCACAACTATTGGGTAACATACGCGCCGAAGTAAGAGGACCACAGGCAGAGAAACTGACAGTCTTATTGAAAGAGCCTGAAGAGATCGCAGGCGACGTTCGAAAAAATACAGTGCTCCGCGCTCTATGGCTTGATGGCTAATCACGAACAATGCGAAACCTGCGTGTGCCACAAGACAAGCCCTAGACCTTTAAAAGCGGCCATTTGACGCGTGATGAAATGGGTTCGAATAAAAAGAATAGATAGAAACTAAACCAACGAAGAGGCAGTGTTGAGCTCTTCTTATTATAGTAATCATATTAATATACAATACATATTGTACACGAAAAAAATATTATCGAAATCAAATTCTCTTCAATGTATCAAGAATTGCTTTTGTTTAAAGGACAATCTCTTCGCATTTCATTCGCAGATCCTCGCTAACATCCATATTACAAAATTGAAATGTTTATCGTCTAATAATAACTTCCTCTTTGTCAATTTCCATAAAAACACATATACATACATTATTTATTAAAAATCATACACAAATCTAATTTTACACTCCTCGATGAAAACCACAAAACAAGCAAACCAAAAATATAGCATGAAGTAGTTTTGTAAATAAGAAGAAGCTCTAAAAAAGAAAATACTAAAGCACTTCGTTCAGCAAAATGGATAAATTACAAAAAAAAAACATTTACGTCATATACGTTTGTATTAAAAGATGTGCGAAAGTAAATAAAAGGTTATTTGTGGAAATAAAACAACAAGTATTAATTTTTATCTGAATAAAAAAAAGATGAAAATTTTTAATACCTACATTACATTCCAGTACTAAAGTGTCTATGTGCAATAAATGTGTAATAGTAAAAATACGCTAAATATAAATTTAATAAATAAATGAAAAACAGTTGTAAAATTAGCTAAAACAATGCAGTCAACATTTAACCATCTAAAATGAAACTAAATTAATATTAAAAGAAAACATCATGAATTAATAAAAATTTTAAGCAATATATATTATATACATTGACCAGAAAAAATGAAATATATATTTTTTTTCCTTTTTTGGCGATAATTTACAAAAATGTTTTATGTATGTAAATTAGATGAAACTATGTATTAATAAAAATGTAGACAACATGATGACGTGCGTATACATGGAAACTTACTTACTTTGTGTAATTTAGATAAAAACATGATAATAAAAAAAACAACTTAAACGAAACGAGGAAACAACAAATTTGATTATATATATTTGATGACGTTTAGAGCAGAAAATTTTTGGTTTGCTAACTTGAAACTCCAATGAAGTAAACTAAATCTTTTATGATTATAATGAAAAATATTGTTCAGTTAAAATTTATATATACAATGGGTCATATTTGGCTGCGGTACGTTGAAAGTGATAGACATTATAATGGAAACAACGGATATATTGATATAGATAAAAATACGGAAAGCAACGAAAACTTCATAATTATGTAAAGATAAAATAATTTTTCATTTGCCAGTGAACTAGAAACGATAATTATTATTTCTGTTGGAGTTTTTGGTGGAAAACAATAAGAGTTAGAAACGAAATAAGAATTCAGATAAAAAAACAAGCAACAATTATTGTATTTATGAGGATGCATTTAAAAAAGACGAAAACTAAGAAAATATTTGAAAGTAACACAAAATAGGAAGTTTTGTATTATATTTTCATATTAAATAGTGTAGAAAAACAAATTTGTTGTTTTATTTATGGAGATGACCTTGTCATTTACAACGGAAAAATTATTTTTAAACGAATCGTCACACATTTAGCAAAGTTGATGTTCATATGTTGTATAGGGTAAGTATATAGTGTTTTACCCCAGGCAATAAGACTTTCCAAATAGAAAAGTCGGTACCACAAATGTGAACTATGGGGTTATGTTAAGACTAGTAAGAAGGTAAACACACTAAAAGTCCCCGAGCCTACGAGGTGTGGAAAAGAGAGGAGCGTACAAAGAAAGTGACATTTTTCAGTTTTTCGCATATATCTCGACAGTCGTCCACATTAGAGGAAAAAATTGTCTGGCAAAATTAAAGAGCACTAAATTCCCTATAATATTAAAATGGCTCCTTATTTTGTATGTGTTTTAGCTTAAGAGATACATATATACTTTTTAAAATCGGTAGTTAGAAAAAAAAATTAGGATTTTGTCAAGCTCTTCCCTTTTACTTTTTAACTGATTTGTGAAGAAAAAATCTATAATTCGACCCTCCCTCGATAACGAGTTCCGAACCCGGAGTTGGTTTTGTTTGGGTTTCATGATCCCCGGAATCGATTGGCATCATTAGATTTTTTAGTGTCATTTTTATATATATGTACACAGGCATACCCCGATATAAGTCGTTTCGCAGCAAGTCGTTTCACATTTGAGTCGCCAAATAATTCCCACCCCGACTCGATTAACGTCAACTTTGCTTCACACTTACGTCGCTCCCAGAAACTCGAAAATTCGTAATTGCTACCACTACGTCACAAAGGAAAGTTGCAATGAAAATTATAAGTTTATGCAATTTTTTTTTCTTACAAACATGAAAATTTTAAAGTGCGCTAGTTTTTAGGGAACCGGTTGAATGCCGAAATAATTAGAGCAAGTATGCAAGCTGGCTCATCTAAATTATGCTCTGTAATTACAAAATCACGAAGTGTCAATATGGACGAAATGGAAAAACTGAATTTAGATTGAAAACATCCCTCTCAGTGCCCCGATAATTAAAGAGGAAACAAGAGTTTTATATGATTGTGTGAAGGAGCGAAATAGCGGAGGGTCGGAGGAGACATTTAAAGCATATGCTGGTTGGTTCCACCGATTTAAGAACCGGAACAGTTTACCCAGTTTGAAGTTGACGGGTGGAACTGCCAGTGCGGATACAGATTCTGCTGCCACATTTTTAACATACATTTGCGGATGACATTTCAGAGGGTGGATACGTTGCACAACAGGTATGCATATACAGGTATGTAATTATTATGGATATGGGTTGTTCAAAACTTACTGTGTTGTTATTATAGGTCTTCAATGTATAGACGCAACGAGCCTTTTTTGGAAAAGGATGCCCTCCAGGACATTTATGTGTGTAGAGGACTCAAAGCATCAAAGGATAGGCTTACGTTGCTTTTGGTAGGGAATGCATCTGGGGACTTTAAGTTGAAGTCATTGCTTATTATTTCTTCGGAAAATTCACGAGTGATGAAGAACATTAGCAAGAAAAATAAATAAAATAGATAACTGGCGCAACAGTCCAATTTGAACCATGGCTTCGAGATGAGTTAGCATCACCTCATTTTCTAGATCGTGACGGTCTTGTGCAGATGTGTGTGATCAGCAACACGCTCAACCGAGTTATTTACCCCATAAATAGGTACTCATTTAACAGCTGAATGGGCTCATAGTCCAACACGTAATTCCCCTTTTTTATCGAAAACTACCACATTCAATAGGAAACGAGCCGGGGCGTAGAAGGCGAACGTGCTAACCGTTGCGCCATCCGGACTAGCAAAGTAAGGTCACCCGTAATTTGGCGTTCCAACGAAGACGCCATGGATAACTTTCGTCATATTTAATGACTGGTTCATAAATTACTTTTGTCCGGCGGTAAAAAACTATTGTCTTAAAAATAACTTATGCCACAAGGAACTGGTCATTGTGGATAATACACCCTCACATCCGGTGAACCTGGGCGACTTCGACCAGAACATCAAAGTGTTGTTTTCGCCTCCAAATACCACGTCCTTGCTCCAACCAATGAACGGATGTAGTAAGCCTTGAAAGAAGTGAAAATCTCCGGTTCACTTCTTTCAAGGCTTACTACATCCGTTGAACGTTTAAGCAACTTATAACCGAAATCGATCAAGGAGACAACGATATTGACAAATCAACAATTCGAAACTTTTGGCACAATTTCAGCGTGCTAGAAGCAATCGAGTATATCAATAAGTCTTGGAAAGAGGTAAAAAAAAGCCTTCAATTTGAATGCAGCCTGGAAAATTCTTTGGCCTGAATGCGTAAATAAGCAAATAAACCAGACGGATTCGCCTGACACCGTCGAATCAGACATTTTGAGTTTGGTTCATCAAATTGGATTTAATGTAGTAGACGATAATAATTTGGCGGAATTACTACAATCACATGATGGGAAATGTCTGAAGGAGAGTTAATGCTAGTTCTTAAAAATCAGGACGAAATTGGAACGGAGGTGGAAATCGGAGAAAAAAGAGAAAACCCTAGTTGTAGTGCTTCTTTAATGATCCAAAAATTATCGGAAGGTTTGAAATGCTTAAACAAAGCCAAATTAATTACTAAGGAATGAAATGAAAAATGTATGCGACTCATTGATGACGCCTCTTTTCCTTACAAGGAACTATATACTGAAAAAAAGATGGGCACAACGCAGCGTAACATAGATTCATATTTTTTAAGGATCATCCTGCAAGCAACAACTTTGTTATCACCATCAATCGACTCTTCAAATGAGAGTACAGACAGAATTTTCTCTTTCTCCGATCAATATATCGATGGTGAAGGTAGCCAACCTCCTATGTAAAAAATGGCATTTACTTTACATTGGAGGTTGTAAAAGTTATAAAACACAACATTGACATAGAGTTTTTGGATGTTGCTGCTTCTTTCGGTTTTCACTGAAAATAACAACATAGGCGGTTGAGCAATTGATATATAAATATTTTAAACACGTTAGGAAAAGAGAAAAAGAAATCCCAAAGAATGACATAGGAGGTTGTGAATCTTCACCATCGATATATTAGTTGCTTTGACCCGGTTTAAGTTGTTTCAAATTAAGTCGCTTTTTTCCGGAACGTATCCCTGTCGTAAATCGGGGTATGCCTGTATATTCATTAGCGCCTGGCTGGCGTATTCTCGGCCACAATGGCCGGTCTTATACCCGCAACGGATGCAAGCATCAAGTTAACGAGTATGGATGTTTTGGCAGATCCCAGCAAAAAACCGTACCCCCCAGTAACGCGTACTACCCAAAATAGCTATGCTAAGTAGCCAGCCTGGCAAACCCACCACCCAGCAAAAAACCGTACCCCCGGTTACGCGTACTACCCAAAATAACTATGCTAAATAGCCATCCTTGCATACCCACCATTTTCACTCAGCCCATAGGACTTTCAAGAGATCCATGGCGCGGGGGTTACGATGTCCATGATTTAGGTAACCCAGTTGCGTACCCAACTTACTAACCATTTTTTATGCTGGGACAGTATTGCTTATAAAGCATTGTTTGGAAGCCATTCCATATTAGTCTCGATGGCGTATGTGGTAGCGCGTTGGCTTCTGAAGCGGAACGACTCGGGTTCGAATTCCAGTCGGACATGCAAACACAAAAATTTAATTTAAGTATTGAAAAAATTATAAAAGCAATTCTTAGGAAAAGGACCGAACCGTAAAATCAAATAGGCATACTAACCGGATGTAAAATAGTTGATTTTTTTTTTTGCTTTTGGCGGGTATTTAGGGGACCAACTTAGGAAAGGTAAATACGGTAGTAGCCTACGTTAGTAACATTGGCGGGCACCGTTGGTTGGCAAAATACCTGTGACACTGATGCATTTTTTTATTACCCTCTCCTTAATATTTCGTACCACCCATGCGGGGGCTACGATTTTCATGTTTTGGTTAACCAGGTACCTACCCTACTTAGTTAGCCACGGTTTTTGCTGCGTAGTCAGAAGGGCCTTAGGTACTACACCGGTAGCCGACAATATTACAGGCACACTGTCAAGATGCCAAAGTTATTTGATTTTCTGAGCCAGTGCAGAATAGTTTACCGTTTTCTCCGTATGTTTTATCTTGTTCCTACTATTGAGTGCTGTCAAGCACTGCTTTTGGAGTGTACTGGTAGATCGGCATGGTTTTACTAACCAGCCCGTGCTTGTATGCAAGGTATTGGCGGATTACCTTGCATATAGCATTATATCTGTCCGTGTACTCTATCGGTGCTATTACAGAACAGATAGAGATGAGATGGTGCAGTGTTTCCAACTCTGAGCCACACATTCCGCATCAGTCGTCATCCCGCTGATTGCATATATGTTTAAGATATGAATGAGTAGGGACCACGCCGTCCTGAATGGCGACCATTAACCCCTCGGTTTCGGCAAAGAGGTACCCTGCACGAAACCACCTGTAAGACAGGTAAAAATCAACAAATTGATGCCAAAGGCAACTCTCATATTTACCCTGCATCGCCTTTGCCTTCCATTTGTCGATCTTCTCTTGGTCTCACTTCACCAGAATCAAAGAAGCAAATGATTGATCCTTTAAGGTGAGTTTAGCTAAACAATCAGCTAAACGATGTTGCTTTGCCTCTCAAAAAAGTGCGAAGTGAGTTGATTTGCTGGTGGTGTAAATTAGCAATGTCAAACAAACCTCTACCTCCAATTTCACGAGGTAGACACATTCGCTCCGCTAACGATTTTGGGTGTAACATTTCGATTTTCGTCATCAAAACACGCACCCCTTGTTCAATATTCGCCAACGATGTGACAGACGACGAGACTATTCCGAATGAATGTGTCAGTGAAGCAATAGGATAGAGGTTGATCGCACTAATTTTGTTTCTTCCCAATGAATTGGATTTTAACACCAATTTCAACCTGCGTCAGAACTCAACCAGCAGCCCTTCTCTCAAGTCATCAATACTGGTGCGGTCACCTTGCAGAAATAATAAGTACTTTTAAAAGTCTGCCTCCGACATAATTTGCTAATGCAGTAGAAAGAAGGCTTTGTACAAAATTTCAGCTCGATAGCTTCAAAACTGAGAGACAAGTTTGCATAGAACGAGACGGACAGACGGACAAAGCTTAATCGACTCGTCTCATCATACTGACCGAGAATATATATAGTTTATATGGTCGGAGATGCTTCCTTCTGTGCGTTGCAAACCTCATGACAAAGTTAATATACTCTATCACATCCGTGAAGCGTATGAAAAAGCAATTTTATGAATAAGTATTGTTAGAATCACCACCCCAACCAATCTTTACCCTTTCAAAAATGGTTAAGTAAATATCTGCAATTCGCACTAAAACAACATACACTGCTCGTCACCAGAATAGGTTCAAGAATTTTCATTTAAGTTTTCTCTCATATGGCAAAAAGTATAACATGTACATTATATTTTTGTTGGACGTTTTAAATTTTCTTTTGTTTAGACTTGATACTACAAAAATGAGGACATTTCTGTGACTGTACCTATGTTAAATCTTGCTTCGATTGTTTTGTTCACTCAAAACACTACATTTTTGTGGGTCATTAGAATAAGTTCAACGGTAATTCATTTAGTTTGCGATGTGCAGTTGCTATTAAACAGTGTGAAATCTTTTATTTTTAACAATTCCGGTAGTGTTTAGTGATTTTAGTGCAAAATTTGTCGCAGTAAACAACTGGATGACTTAGAAAAGGGTCAAATAAAAGGTTACCTCGAATGTGGCCTAAATCAGCGAGAAATTGCCAGAAAAATTGGTCAAAGTCAAAATGTAGTGGGCAATTTTATCCAAAAAGGTGCAAATTATGGAAAAAATATGAAAGGATGTCTTTATTCAGCAACAACAGCAACAGACAGAAGACATATTGTCCGAGCTGTGTCAAATTCTCGCCATTCTGCATCGAAGATCAGGGAAAAAAGCGGTGTTAAAGCGAGCCTATCAACTGTAGCACGTGTAATACGCAACACTTGCAACTTCAAAGAACTAAAACTAAACAAAAACCACCGCTTAATGGTGCTCGTAAGGCTACACGTCTTCGTTTTGCTCGAGAGCATATGACCTGGAATAAGGAGTGGCACACCATCGTCTTTTCCGACGAAAAAAGTTCAACCTCGACGGACCCGATGGATATAACTTTTATTTCTACGATATAAGAATGCCTGAAAGCTATTTAAGTCGTCATCACAGCTGTGCAGGCAGTGTAATGGTATGGAGAGCCATTTCGCATTTAGAAACTTGTGAATTACAATTTTTAACTCCCAAAATGAACGCGAACGCTTACAGATCGGTATTGGAAAAGGCATTTCCACACTTCTCGAATATTTTTGGACCAATTACATGGACGTTCCAGCATGATAATGCCCCCATTCATACTGCGAGAGAGGTAAAATCGGGGATCAAGGGTCAAAATTACAAATTGCATGAATAGCCGCCATACTCTCCTGATCTTAATCTTATAGAAAATATTTGGGGACTTTTATCACGGAGGGTGTATGAAGGGGGAGACAGTACGAAGATACTGAGACCCTAAAGGAAGCCATTAAAAGGGCGTGGGCTCAAATCTCCCTTCGAGATATTGGAAATTATTATGCTTCATTGCCAGAGCGGATTTACGAAATCATTTTGAACCAAGGAGGTAGTACGCACTATTAAAATATTTAAAAACTAATCACTTTTATGTTACAACCAATATAAGCTTGAATTTTTGCTTGAGATATGAATTTTTATACAATTTTGTCTTTGAACCTATTCTGGTGACAAAAAAAAAACCAGGCCGAAGCGTATATACCCTAGACTTGTACAGACCTAGTGGTGATATTAAAAGTGCCAATTGGCAGCGACCATATGCATTAAGAGTGAGTTTCCTATACGGCCAGTTTATAGAGGAGGTTGACACTCATTCAGGAGGATCTTGAACATTCTGAAAATCAATTAACTAACCCATTCTACAAATCTTTGTCGAATTTTTCAAGTAGCTAGCTTCATTCTACCGAAAGTTATTGCTTATTTGAAGTTCCACTTGTAGGGGAGGTAGGGGTTCCTTGGGTCGGATCTTGCTCATCATTGCCACCAACCAATAAGATCATGCTACAAACATTTATAAAAAAATTTCAAGTCTCTAGCTTCACTCTATCGAAAGTTATCGATTATTTGAAGTTTCATTTGTACGGGAAGTAGGGGTTTCGTTGGTAGGATTTTACGTATTTTCAACATTAGCCAACTGGATCCTGCTACAAACATTTGACCAAAATTTCAAGTCGCTAGGTTTATTTTGTCGGAAGTTATCACTTATTTTAAGTTTCATTTCTAGGGGAGGTAGGGGTTCCTTAGGTCTGATCTAACCCATCTTTAATGCCAACTAACTAAATCTTACTTCAAACATTTTACCAAAATGTCAAGTCGCTGGGTTCATTCTATCAAAAGTTATCGCATATTTGAAGTTCCATTTGTAGGGCAGGTAGGGGTTCGTTGGGTCGGATCTTACCCATTTTCAACAACAACTAACAAAATCTTACTACCAAGATTCTACCAAATTTTCAACACGCTAGTACCATTCTATCTAAAGTTATCGTAATTAAAGTATGTAAAATAATATTTGATTTTTTGAAATTTGTAGGGGAGGTAGGCGTTCCTTTGATCTGATTATGCCCAACATACTAAGACTCAAGCAGCTTCTTACCTCAGGGCTCCGTGCCAAAAATCAGGTATCTACGTCAATTGGCTCAAGAGTTATAGACAAAAAAACCTGAAAAGTAGGGTAGTACGGGGTTCTTTGTAAGAAAATTACCCATAGTTTTCAACTGATCGATCTCATTTTTCCAGGAGAGTATAAGATTATCCTCGCGAGCAATCTGCCAAAGCTAGAGTTTTTCACGTTTATTTAATCGGTAGTTATAGATACATTTAAGTATTTTACAGATGTAGGGGAGGCAGGCGTTTTCTTGGCCTGATCACGCCCATTTTCAATACCAACCAACTAGATCATACTTCCAACATTTGACTAGAATTTCAAGGCTCTAGCTTCATTCTATCGGAAGTTATCGTGCGAACGGGCAGACAGACAGACAGACGGACAAACAGACAGACAGCCAGCAAAATCGGATCACATGTTTTCCCCTCTCCCTCTTTACTCCTTTATTCAAATTTGAAGAAAATGTCAAAAATGGAATATACCTACTCGACGGTACCTTTCTGACGATACCCCACTTGCCTATACTAAACGAATGAAACATATTGACCTTCATTTCCCTTCTATGAGGAACTCCCCGCCCCCCTAAAGTGAGCATATTACAACGAATTTCTCCGGAGAATTGTAGTACTCATACATATTTTTGTCAAATTTCATGAAGGTATAGGTAGCTGCAGCGGTTCGTGAGATATTTAATGGGCAGCAGACAGACAGACGGACGTTTCACCGATTTCAAAAGAGTTTTGTGTTTACTACAAAACCCTAAAAGCATCAACAAAACGATGCAAAACTGCGAAAGGAGAAATTTAGGGGAATATGTAGTGTTTCCTTGGTTCGGGGTATGTCTTGGGTTAGTTGGCTCTCAAACTTTAACTAAAATTTCAAGAGAAAACTTAAATTCGAATACGAGTATATCCTCGGTGCAAAGACAATCTAGCATATTTTTATACCCTAGACTTTTAGTATAGGGTATATTGTTTTTGTCACGACGGAAATATGTAACACCTTAAAGGAGGCTCCGGAGGTATAGCAATGTATATATATAAATGATCAGGGTCACCTCCTGATTCGATTCAGCCATGTCTGTCTGTCTGTCTATCTGTCTGTCTGTCTGTCCGTCTGTCTGTCTGTCTGTCTGTCTGTCCGTCTGCCTGTCCGTTCGAACGATAACTTTCGATAGAATGAAGCTAGGGCCATGAAATTTTGGTCAAATGTTTTTAGTATGATCTAGTTGGATGGTATTGAAATTGGGTATAATCTGGCCAAGAGAACGCCTACCTCCCCTACATATGTAAAATATTTAAATGTATCTATAACTCCCGATTAAAAAATCATGAAAAGCTCTAGCTTTGGTATATTACTAGTGAGGGTATTCTTATACTCCCCTGGGAAAATAAAATCGATCAGTTGAAAACTAACGGTAATTTTCTTACAAAGAGCCCCGTACTACCCTACTTTTCGGGTTTTTTGTCTATAACTCTTGAACCAATTGACGTAGACACCTGATTTTTGGCATGTAACCCTGAGGAAAGAAGGTGCTTGAGTTTTAGTATGTTGGGCATAATCAGATCAAAGGAACGCCTACCTCCCCTACAAAATTCCAAAAATTAAATATTATTTTAATTACGATAACTTTCGATAGAATGACACTAGCGAGTTGAAAATTTGGCAGAATGTTGGTAGTAAGATCTAGTTAGTTGTTATTGAAAATGTGTAAGATCCGACCCAAGGAACCCCTACCTCCCCTAGAAATGAAACTAAAAATAAGCGATAACTAACGACAAAATAAAGCTAGCGACTTGAAATTTTGGCCAAATGTTTGCAGCGGGATCCAGTTGGCTGATATTGAAAATACGTAAAATCTGACCAACGAAACCCCTACTTCCCCTATAAACGAACTTCAAATAAGCGATAACTTTCGCTAGGGTGAAGCTAGAGACTTGAGAGACTTTTTTAAATGTTTGTAGGTTGATCTAATTAGTGATGTGTGATAATGATGGGCAAGATCCGACCCAAGGAACCCCTACCTCCCCTACAAGTGAAACTTCAAATAAGCAATAACTTTCTATAGAATAAAGCTAGCGACTTGAAAAATTCGACAAAGATTTGTAGAATGTGTTAGTTCATTGAGTTTGAGAATGGTCAAGGTCCTCCTGAATGGGTGCCAACCTCCCCTATAAACTGGCCTTATAGGAAACTCACTTTTAATGCAAATGGTCGTTGCCAATTGGTACTTTCGGTATCACCACTAGGTCTGTACAAGTCTAGGGTATATACGCTTCGGTTTCTTTTGACAGGAGAATCATCTTGTTTCGTTGCTATTTCATATAAAATAATTACTCAAAATCAACATTTTATTCACAGGAAATTACAATAATTGTATGTATAAGCGAACTGCATTTCCCGCAGCGTATTCCGAATATTACAACTTAAAACGTTGCCTTAGGACCGAGTTTATTGCATCAGTTTTTCATCGAGAATGATCGACAACAATACTCCAGAACACTGCCTAAAAAACGCGGCCTTAATAATCAAACTTTAAATCGCAGATTTAATGTGTCAGCACAAAGTTTCATTAATCCTTAATTTTTCTAGATTTGTCTATACCATCAATCAACCTTAGCAAATTACGAACGTCATTTCCTAATATTCTAAAAGATATTGCGTCTCGAGTTTATAAATAATTCTGCGGATAGTATTTCTCTTTGAAGGTGACAGATCTAACGCACCAGGCGCGTTCTACTGTTCTGTTTACTTCGTACACTGTTAGCAATCGGGAAAACTCATCAAGTTACTTATTATCCTGTTGTTTGTTTCTACAATTCTCCCCCCGATGAATGAAAATTAAATTATTTGACATTAAAATCTCTTCGTTATCCACCCTTGCGTAAATGATTTCATCAAATTACAAAATGATTTTCAAAAAGGTTGCATTAAAACATTTTTCTTGTAATAGGCTTAGAGGAATTTACTGGAGAAGTCCAGTGTTAAATTAAGGTAAGTAAGTAGATAAACGAATATTTTTATAAGGGGGCGTATTGAACCCTTGTTGTTGTATTTCAATTTACGTTTCACTGCGGTATTTACTTTCATCAAGTTTCGAAACAGCGAAATCAGGAGTTTTTTTTACCATGAATTGGTCAATTTGAATTTCATGTTAAACACAAAATTAAAAGTAAATTAAAAAGCTCTTCAAAGTTATTCTCAAGCTATGATGCTTTCGAAACTCCAATAGGAAGAAGAGAAGATTAAATGCTGGGGCTTACCAAAAACTCAGACATAATATTTTAAACGACGAATTTCATATACGAAGTGTGATGAAAAAGTTCCGGCACTCCTTAAATCTCTTGGGATGTGTAAGTCCGATTGTTATAAATATTTTATTTGAATATTGGTGCACTTGTCCCTAATCGTAAGGCTGCAATCCCTTTGTTGCGCTCGGTGGCCCTGTTCGTTCGGTGACCGTTCTACGATTTAAGGAATGAAGGTTCGATACGCGGTGATTGTCGACTTCGGTTGGAAATGGGGTTCCATTCCATGGCATGCAAAGCTATTCATTTATCACTCTTCCGCAGTGTGTGACCTATCCACTGCCATTTTCGCCTGCGTATCATTTTGTCGATTGGCATCTGCCCCGTAGGCCGACTTAGCTCTTCACTTTTTGATATTGTTTCGGGCCAGAAAAGTCCTAGAATTTGACGAAAACATTAGTTGACGAAAACTTGCAGCTTTCTGCTAACACTTACGGAAACTTTCCATGTACTGTTCCCATACAAAAGCACGCACAGCACCAGGGAGCGAAATATGTAAGTGTAATGGTCAGGTGTTAGGGACACGAAAGTGTCCATGGGGACAGAGTGAAGGTATGCCGAGCTGACCGTGAAGGTCCGGCAACGCCATCTGGCGAAGACTCCTCAGCGGGATAGGCGGCGGCACGAGCTTGCTGTAGCTCAGTGACGGGAGATGTGAGCGGGGTTTTTGCCATCTCACTGCCCCTACCATTACCATTCAAAAATATCTCGTGCTTTAAGGTACACAACACACACACGGGTACCAAAGGTCCCACGAACTTGAAACAAAATATCAAAGAAAAAAAAAGAAACTACATGAGGGCAATGGCCGTCGACCGGCTCATGTACCTCGACACTGCTCCAGGTCCAGCTGGAGTGGACCCTGGCCTCAAAACCCTCCCTACCAATGAGGTACCTTGGATAAATTCCTGGTACCTCCCTAAAGAAGCAAGAAAAACGATGAGGGTGTTACCTCGTCCGACCATCCTGACCTGAAAAGGAGGCGGGGTTATTCCGTGAAAGAAACGCACGGGTTTTAACACGTTACAAATCCACATTTAATCAATTTTGTTTCTTTTATGTCTGGCTATTATTAATATTATCTAAATGATAGCACTTACCTCTAGGATTCCTCGATGACCACCGTGAACCCTGAAGCAGCTGGAACGTAAGCATTCAATTTACTATGAAACTATTAAAAGAAAACTACTCTGATCACCACTTAGCAAATCGAAAATCAGCAAAAAATATTTAAAAGAACGGCACTGGCAATTCCTCGTTGATGGCTGTAAAAATCCAGTTGTTGTTGGTGTCGGTGCTCAGTATAACAACACTCAGTTAACTCCTCACTCAACTGTGCAATTGCTCGCACCAGTATTGCTTCGCGAATTCAACATACAGTCATTCCGGTAACACCAGTATCAGTATCTGGGATGGTTTTAGATGGATCAGGGGCAAATCGATGAAAGTGTACAAAATGGGCGGCAAACCGTTTCCCTTAACGATAGAGTGGATTTGGTCTTCACAAATCTCCAGCGATCACAATCGCAATTTTGACCACTCAGCAGTATACCACCACAACACAACTCTGTCACCCAAAAGCGGTGGAGATATTGAGGCAATCTCGCGACGATGGTTGAATTTTTTTTATAAACCACAACGCTACGGCGGAAAAAAGGAAAAGAGGTTTTTTTCCCGTCACGGCAAGCACACACCGAAATATGAGGCCCCAACGGGTGACGGTGACAAGTGGCAATCGCACCGATATTCTCGATCAGGTTAAATTCTAACCCTCCAAACAAAAGTCACCCGTCCGTGGGCGCAACAAAAAAACAAAAATAGCGCGTCCCGGCGATGGCGTTGCCAATCTCACGGCTATGACGGATCAAAGTCCACCTTTCGATCTCTAAGAAAAAATAAAATTTCCCCGCAACTTTGTCGATGTGGCTCGGGCGGCGGGTAAAACTTGACCCCTTGTCTGGGCGATCGCGCCGATGTTTACCGGACGGCGGGTGAAAGTGGACTCCCGAGCAATCGCTCTCCCAGCAGGTCGTGACACCCGATTCAACATAGGCATCAACCGAAAAATACCCTAGACTTGTACAGACCTAGTGGTGATACCAAAAGTCCCAATTAGCAACGACCATATGCATTAAAAGTGGGTCTCCTCCCCTTCATAGGGGATGTTGACACTCATTCAGTGGGATCTTGACCATTCTCAAAATAAATTAACTAACCCATTCCACATATATTTGTCGAATTTTTCAAGTCGCTAGCTTCATTCTATCGAAAGTTAACGCTTATTTGAAGTTTCACTTGCGGGGGAGGTAGGCGTTCCTTGGGTCGGATCTTGCCCATCGTTGCCACCAACCAATTAGATCCCCCGACAAATATTTAAACAAAATTTCAAGTCTCTAGTTTCACTCTACCGAAAGTTATCGCTTATTTGATGTTTCATTTATAGGGGAAGTAGGGGTTTCGTTGGTCGGATTTTACGTATTTTCAATATTAGCTCACTGGATCATACTACAAACATTTGACCAAAATTTCTTTCTTTGGGTCGGATCTTGCCCATTTTCAATACCAACAATTTCCATTTGCTAGCTTTATTTTGTCGTAAGTTATCGCTTATTTTAAGTTTTATTTCTAAGGGAGGTAGAGGTTCCATACGTCGGATCTTACCCATCTTTAATGCCAACTAACTCAATCTCATTTCAAACATTTGACCAAAATTTAAAGTTGCTGGCTTCATTCTATCAAAAGTTATCGCTTATTTGAAGTTTCATTTGTAGGGGAGGTGGGGGGAGGGGGGGTCTTTGGGTCGGATCTTGCCCATTTTCAATACCAACAAAGAAGGACTTACTAGCAACATCCTGTCATATTTTCAACTTGCTAGTATCATTTTTTCGAAAGTTATCGTAATTAAAGGAATATTTAATTTTTTGAAATTTGTAGGGGAGATAGGCGTTCCTTTGATCTGATTATGCCCAACTTGCAGAACCTTAAGCAGCTTCTCACTTCAAGGTTACATGCCAAAAATCAGGTGTCTACGTCAATTGGTTCAAGAGTTATAGACAAAAAACCTGAAAAGTAGGATAGTACGGGGTTCTTTGTAAGAAAATAACCCATAGTTTTCAACTGATCGATTTTATTTTCCCAGAAGAGTATGAGATTACTCTCATGAGTAATCTACCAAACCTAGAGCTTTTCATGTTTCTTTAATCGGGAGTTATAGATACATTTATGTATTTTACATATGTAGGGGAGGTAGGCGTTCTCTTGACCTGATGATGCCCATTTTCAATACCATAGAACTAGAACACACTGCCAACATTTGACCAAAATTTCAAGAGTTTAGCTTCATTCTATCGAAAGTTATCGTGCGAACGGACAGGCAGACGGACAGACAGACAGACAGACAGATAGACGGACAGACAGACAGACAGACAGACATGGCTAAATTGAATCAGGAGGTGACCCTGATCATTTATATATAGAGCCTCCTTTAAGGTGTTACATATTTTCGTCTTGACAAAAACAATATACCCTATACTATAAGTCTACGGCGAATAAGTTGTTACTTCTTGCGGTTTCTTCTGCTGCCGCCGAGCTTTCTGACGGTAAAGGATTTCGATGCTGCTTCGATTGTCAGCCAAATGAAAATTCAGTTCTTTTCTTTCAACAAGCTGCCGTGAAGCGGCGGACATCCAGAGTTTATTCCGGCAATTCGTGTTTGTGCCAAAGATGGTATCTGTGCTATCAGTGTACGAATTTTTTATGACATCCCAGCTTTCATTTATGTCATTATCTGGGTGACTAGCTATCTCAGCTGCTTTTTGCGCAAGATGGTCATTATATTGTTGTAAGACAGCTGGATTTTTTAGTCGAGCGGTGTTGAATTCGCGGTGCCTGGGTCCTTTATCGGTAGGGCGGCAGACGGCTGCAATACGCAATCGAACATTAGCGATCATAAGATAATGGTCTCTTCTCATCCCAATATCGGCACCCTTTTTGTTTCGCACGTCTAGGGGGCAACTCTTTAATCTTTTACTAAATGCAAAGTGGTCGATCTGATTTTGTGTTCTGCGTCGATCAACAGAGGACTAACTGATTTTGTGGTGGTCCTTATGCTCAAACATAGTACCACCGATGAAGAGACTGTGAAAGTTGCAGAACTCTACAAATCTTTCACGGTTGTCGTGGACATTGCCTTACCGCATCTCATGTTAACTGATTGACCTCCAGCAACTTCTGCAGAACACACCTTGAATGAGTGTCCAGCCCTAAAGTGGAAACTCCTCAACATCTCAGGTGCTAATCGGCAGCTCTAATAAGGCAGCGGAAGGTGGCAATTGGCCAAAATCGGAGGCTTAATGCGAGCTGCGCTTCGGTAGCCCTGTTACTTAACCTAACCTAACCTCACAATCACATAATATATAATAATAATACATTCGTTCAAAGTTGGGGATTTTGACACTATCCATTAAAAAAATATACCTACCGGCCTCATGTGTGGGTGCGAGTACTACTGGTATGGTGTTTTCGTAGCTTTCTTTTACTCAGTATCGATTAAAGCTGAATTCTGACGAAACTTAAGTGCATGACAGTTCATCTTGTATTGGCACCGGAAACTACAAAACCCACGTACATATTGCGGCCGAAGCCCTCTACTTTCCGGTTTCACTTCTCAATCGAATCCGGAATGTAATAGTTGAACGATACGGTAAGTGATTGTAAAAAGAGCTCGATTATCCTGTTCAAGGTTTTTTTCAGGCAGGCATTTAATAACAACAAGTAATCAATTGTGACACATTACGTCCATACATCAAAGAAATAAAAAACCCTATTCGGGGAAAATATGAAACAATGTAACCTTGCAAGACGCCTCGACCGCCAAAATTGTCTTAAATAGGCAAAAAAGGAGGTAATCGTTAGATCTAAAGGACATTATTTTCCTTTCGTTCACCACTTAATTTGCCGATGTACATATTCATATGAATCTATAATACATGTAAATGTACATACGTACACTGACAAATTCAACCACGTTCCGCCAAGTCCTTGAAAACGTTCTGATTAATATCGCAAATCGTGGTAACGAGTCATCCATTGGCTACCCACTGTTTTCTTCAACACCTTCATCCACCCATCCTTGAGAAGTAAACGCCAACGTACTTATGACAGGCTGTTGCTATTGCTCGTGACGGTTTAACTGACCGCCTAAGTATTGTTCACAAGTTTGACCTAGTGGACACCGACGCGACGGTGATTTGCATAATGAATGAGGCTCTTGTTCTTAATTGCTTCCTCGTTGTCGAGGTGAGAAACTGGAACCGTGGTCTTTGAAACATGGTCTTGGTAGCCATCCATTATTGCTTCACCTGTCCGCTCTTATTAACTTCCAATGGATGGGTGAATGAATTAAAGTCCCATTGCATATATCCTCGGCGACATCCTCTTTCCGCACTGCACAGCGGTGGATCTCGACAGACGACTTCAATGCTTTTGCTAATGTCTATAATTTATTCCTATCTAGATTGAAGGTAATTTGAATTTAGATAAATTATTGCAAAATAATGATATGCTCAATATTCAGCTAGACTAAGAAGCGGTTGATTGATAAGGATCATTACATCGATCCGACAGTGTTTGCCACGATATGCTTTGGAAAATGTTTTTTTTATTACCAGGATTGTTTATGGCTTTGTCGCATGATGGCATTATTGAATGCACGGCTTGGACTCTTTTATGTATTTCTCGATAAAATTTAATTGAATTGCAATATTAAATCTAAAGATGGGCAGTTTTTTTTGGGAGCGAGATATAGAGGAACAATAAAATTTATCAAGAAAATTAATGGATTGAACCAAATTGACTAGACGGAAAAAAAGAAGGCATCTACGAGTATTGTTTTTTTGCAATACCGACGGGCTTTGTGTCCAATAACCCTCACAACAAAATCAGTGATTTTATTCCTTAGTTGTTCACAACACTTCCTCTAAGCCATTGTTTCCGATGTCGTGTTGCAGAGGTGTATGTTCTTCCTCTAAACCGTTTGTGTATTCCTGTGCCGTAGCATCGCTGATGAGATTGTCAACCGGTAAGATTTTCGGGTGGTTGACGGTCGAGTGGTACACTTAGGAAACATCGGTAGGTGGTTTCTTCCAAGGGATGGTCGGAGTCACAGTTTACTCCTCGATATAATCGGAAATAAATCGCACTGGACGCATACGAGCACATGGTCGATCTGATTGACGGTGTGTGTCAGCTGATCTCCAGGTTTTCTTATGCATGCTTCGGTGTGGGAGGCATGTCAACCTTACAGCTAGGCTTCTACTGCAGGCAAAATTGATTAAGTGTTGGCCGTTGTCATTGTTCTCTTCATGGAGGCTGTGCCCTCCAGTGGTAACACGATGCCATATCTCATTTTCCACTTTTGTATTGAAGTCTGCCAGCAATATCTTAACGTCGTTCCAAGGCCGCCCATATGTCAATGATGGTCGGACAGGCTCGTTTTCCTTTTTTTTGTGTTACCATATTTTGTTTTGCTTAATGTGTATTAGCGCGGTCTTGTAATGCACTGTTTGGTGAGCATCCGAAGATGCCCGTGGGGACGCAGTCTAAGGAAGCATAATGACCGTGAAGGTCAGGCCTTGCCATCTGCCGAAGAAAGAGGCCCCTCAACGAGCTTAACAGCGGCCTATGCTTGCTGTAGCTCAGTTCGGAAGACTAGGGCGGGGTTTTCGCCGCTTATTGCCCCTAACCATTACGCATTAACAAAAATTTATAGGCCTGGGGAAGACAACACAAACAGTGGAGGCAAAAATGGGGAATAAAAAAAATGTGGCGGTAGAGATGAAATGGCAGATGGCCCACTTGCCTTCGCGCTCAGATCGGGGTGCCGATGTGAAGGGAACCTTGGTCTCTGATTTCATACCACCGACAGATCATTACTCATCAGGTGCTGCCATCGATCTGCCGGTGGAAGCAGCACTACCAGTTGGTTCATTATAGGTCAGCTTCCACTACGAGCAATGCCAAGAAGTAGAAGTTGAGGACAACGTGTGTTGCTAAATATAAAAAAAAACCGAAGCGAACTGGGCACCGGGGTCAGCCGGCAACTATTGCAGAGAACAAAAATTAGCTGAAACAAAAACAAAACAACTATATTTCCCCATTATTCATATGATCAACAGAGTTCAGAGAATCACGAGGATAGCAGAGGCGCGACACTGCATTCCTTGCAATAATTCACTTATGATCTCTACAAACTGTTGAGCATCTCAATAATAGAAACCAATGCAATAAGCTGCACAGAAATCTTAATGGAAGTGAAAAGACAATCCTGGCAACAGAAATGTACCCAGGGCTCTTCCGCGTTCTGTCCGGACACCGAAGATGCTCCAAATGCCGGTAATTCAATGCATTTATCGAGGTCTTAGGTACGTGGCTAAACCACAAAAGACAAACAACACCAGGAATGCCTTGTTAAACTGAAACTAAAAGGAGAAACTACTCTATAGGAAGGATGGGGTGCTACAGGGGAAAGCACAGCTACTTGAGGGGAAAATACGTTCAGTAAAAAAGTCCTAAGACTTAGAGCAAGTAGCCTTAATGTGCTTGTGGGGATGCATAACGGTGGAAGGACCAAAAAGAAAATAATGAGATCCTTTTTAGTCCTATTCTTTACCAGAATTGGGCCCCACGTTGGGCGCCAGATATGTAACGGACGGTTTGGTGGGCATCCGAAGATGTCCGTGGGGACGAAGCCTAAGGTAGCTTAATTGATAGTGAAGGTCGGGCTGTGCCATCTGACGAGGAGAAAGGCTCCTCAACGAGCTAAGCAGCGGCCTATTCTTGCTGTAGCTCAGTTCGGGAGACGAGGGCGGGGTTTTCGCCGCTCGTTGCCCCTGTCCTTTACGTATAAACAAAAATTCATAGGCCTGGGGAAAACAACACAAACAAGGCAGGTAAAAATGGGGAATAAAAAAAATGAGACGATAAGGATGGAATGGTTGGCTGATGGCTCGCTTGCCCTCGCACTCGTATTGGGGTCCAGGTGTAGTGGGACCCTCGGCCCCTGGTTTCATACCACCGACGGATCTTTACTTATCAGGTGCCGCCATCGATTTGTCGGTGAAAGCAGCTCTACCAGGATATGGTCTATTACAGGTGGTTCATTACAACTCATCTTTGCACTTCTTAGACTAGTCACTACATGCTTATAGAAACTGGTCTATAACAAATTGTACTGAATTTCTGATTGTTTTTTCGTTTATGTTTTTTGGGGTGCTGATTATGAATCTGAGTTCTTCTACCATTTTTTTTTTTTGAGGAGTTTGAGTTATAGCCAAAAAACACCTTTTTTTTAATAAATTGAAACCCTTGACTCTAGAGAAAACTTTATGAGATAATATTTTATAGTAATGTTGAAACATTTTTTTTTGGTATTACTCAAATTCTACAAAAAAAATTTGGAAGCAAACCTCAAATATTTGTGTACGCTTTGTAGAAAAGCGGAGTGAAGAAGATCAAGTTGACAATGGTAGAGAGTAAAATATTGTACAAAAATCATCAGCTGTGTTATGAGTCCACGCTATTTAATATTACTTTTTAAAAATAATTATTTTTTGTGCCTTAATTTGTATAATTTCTTCTCACTCCTTGCCGCAATGACTAAACTCGCAATTTAGTGACGGCAGAGAGACGCCACGCACAAAAATCCAGGAATACTAATATCATTGGTCGCGGAACTGAAAACGTCTGATCGGGATGAAATGAATTTGACCTTTTCGATTTCTTCTCCATATGCTTTCCCCAACTAACGACCACTAATTTTCATTATTTTATTATATTTTCACCACTGGTGGCTAAAGACCAAACCTGAAGTAAAACGGAATCGGAAGTGCCAGTACAGTACAACCACCCCTAACAATTATTGTTTTTGGGGTTTTGTAGTTAAAACAAAACCCTTATGAAATCGGTCAAATGTCTGTCTGTCCGTCTGTCCATGGAATATCTCACGAACGGCTAAAACTACATACATGAAATGTTGTAGGAATGTGCAGAATTACTATAATTCGCCGGAGAAAGCGAATCGTCGTAATAGATCAACTTTAAAGGGAGGTCCCCATAGAGGGGAAATGAAAGTCGAATTTTTTTTTCGTTTGGTACAGGCAAATGGGGTATCATAAGAAAGGTTCCGTCGGGTACATTCCATTTCTGGAACTTTTTTCAAATTTGAAGAAACGGGAAAAGAGGGAGAGGGGAAAATATGCGATCCGAGTTTGTCTCACCCCCCTTGCATTTCGAGACCGTTATTTTTAGAAATATGAAAATTTACAGAAAAGCGGCATTTTACTAGGGTAGAAAACCTAGATTTATAGAATTTTGAAATTTCATCAGAAAAGGTTAATAATAGTACATTTCTGTAGTTGCAGTTAGCATACCCCTGCACCCCTTAAGCGCACCCGCGGTCAAAAATATTGATGGCCAATGATAACCAACATACTCAAGTGCCCTAACCCCTTGTGGGGTATAGCGCGTCAACTGTTCCATGTGGCCCAGTTGACGTTTCGTTGGCATAAACTGGTTTCGGAGAATGCAGTTGCCAGCATGCTCCTCCTCCACATCCATGGCCACGAACATCGTCGTGGACAGGATTCGAACCCGAAACGCCGGTAGTCAAACATGAGACTGGCGCCTCAACACACTGCGCTATCGGTCGCCCCTGAATCACGTAGTCACACCTGCAGCCAGAGTTGTTTCGGTTTTTTTACTTTACATTTTTTACTAAATTTTTTAAATGTAGAAAAATCATTTTTTTACCTTCATAATTTTGTACGCCATGTAATAAGAGAAAATGTAAAAAACATAATTGTATGAGGAATTTCGATTTCTAAAGCTACTATTACACTTAGCAAATATATTTGCTATCATCATTACCGTGGCGCGGCAGCCCGACGTCGGGCCTTGGCCGCCTGGATCGTTGGCCTCCAATTATCTCGGTCACCATTTTCAAAAGGGTAAAGATTGCTGGGAGAGGAGGGAAGTATGCTGGTCGCTGACTCTACTTTCTAAAATACAATTATTCAAACAATTTATTTGCAATATTTTTTACGTAAGCTTGCAATTTGCAATACCGTCTTAACATGAATGGTTAAGCATCTCCAAGAGTAGGACAGTTCATCTCCTATTGGCATGGGGCACTACAAAACCCTCGGATTGCGGGCGTAGCCCTCTATTTTCCGGTTTCATTATTGTTATGCTGAAAATTATGTTCTGCAGCCCCTTTCCCCAACTCCTTACGAGGTGGCGCCACCGATTAGATTTGATTCAAACCACTCTCTGAATAGTTAGTCTTGGTTAATGAGGGATATACTTCCAAAACCCGTCCACTTAAATTTTTGAAAATTTTGACCTGATGATGCCAATCGTTAGTCAATCTATTTATCTATAGAACCATAAGATCGAATTCCCACAAATCCACTAAAAACCATTCAAAATTTTGGCAAGAAAATCATGCTTAGTTTCAGAATCCACCATCCCTAACACAGTTTGGGTTCCAAAAAACGATATCTCCATGTTTCTGATTAACAGACAGAAACCACCATCTCATTTGCAGGCCATTTTAATTCAAATGACCCAATATTAAAGTCCGACATCTCCACGAATATTTCAAGCAACATACAACGGTGTGTAAACTAGGAACAGGAGTGGAAATTTCTAATTAGAAATCGGCTGTAACTGAGATTTTGAAACCACTTGACCAATAGCATTTCAAATTTTCCAAAAGATTCATTCTACAACGAAACATAAAATATGTTTGCAAAAAAAAAAAAAAAAATACAAAATATGACACCACAACACTGACTCACAATCAACAAACTATAGTCCAAGCACGTTGGCCGTAATATACTCGTATAATAATATAAACTTATATTAGAATGTTGTTGTGTGTCTATAAACTAGACTGTTACGTTGATTCTTGGACAGCTGTCCGATCAACCGCGGAGACGGACCGTGGGTACGCTTTAAATGTTCAGCTGTCTGAAAATTAAAACTTAAAATAGAAAAAAACCACTTTCTCTTTTAATAATTAATAAATTTAAAGGAAATCAATGAAGAAATTATACCAATTGTGAGAAGCGCGAAACCATGATTGCACTTAGTCGAACCGGAAGCAAAACTAAAGTAAATATATTCGCAACCGAATAACTATTTATTGAACATCCAATTAACCGCATCACACGTTCTTCCCAACATCAATATATTTTATTTTTCTTGTAATATTATTCCACTCTATGCACTTATCTCCTAATTTTCAACACACACGCGCCAGCCGTCTAATTACTTTGCTTAAAAACTAACTTATCCTAATTAACCAATATTCACTACAATCATAAATAAATCCTACCTAGGTGGCGGTTACTTCCCCTTAATTCACTCAATGGTAGTACTTAACTTCGCACTAATTCCGTACTAGCAATTCTGCTACAGCTGACTCCACGTTCTTTACTTTAAGTGGTCTTCTATTACAACCCAAGACCTCTTTCTGTTTCGATACTTCCGCTTTCCGTTCTTAGCCCCCCGGATTTCTATGAACTCACCTTCACTTCCAGGATTCTCGTCTTTTCCCTTTTCCAGTTAAACAAAATCGAACAAAGAGCTCGTATTAGAATTTTAGCTTCGGGTTCTGAGAAAACGTATACACACCTTTTCCAATTAAACAAAATCGAACAAAGAGTGTGCCGTTCTCACTCAGGGCCCTTAAATAGCTTTCTGTCCCAACGGATATTTCTCGATCAGTTAGTAAATACGAGAATTCGTCTGCTCTAGCACATCACGGTTGAATCGGTAATGCAGTATACGTCATACCGACACTGACAGTTCACCGACAGTGTTGGTTTATTTTTCGCTGTTTACATCGATCGAAAGCCGACACGACCAATTTAGATAAGTATTGAATTCACATCTTTACAATTAATCGCTTGATACTTTGTGATCTCTTCTTTCATTTCATCGAAATAATAAATGATGAGGGTCACCTGATGATTCGATGTAGCCATGTCTGTCTGTTTCTTCGCAAGGTAACTTCCGATAGAATGAAGCTAGAAGCTTTAAATTTTCGTGAAATGTTCAAAGTATGACCTAGTTGTTTGGCAATGAAAATGGGCGTGATCCGGACAAGGGAGCGTCTGCCTCCCCTACATATTCAAAATAATTAGATTCAAAGTGAAAGCTCTAACTTTGGCAGATGACTCAAAAGGGTCATTTTGTATTCTCCTGTAAAAATGAGATTAATCAGTTGGAAACGGATAACGGTACTTTTCTTACAAAGAGCCCGCATTACCCTACTTTTCCGGTTTTTGTCTGTAACTCTTGAACCAAATGATGTAGGGAGCTAATTTTTGGTACGTAAACTTCGGGTGAGCAGCTGCTTGAGTTTTAGTGAGATGGGCATAATCAGGCCAAACGAACGCCTACACCCCCTACAAATGTCAAAAAATGAAATATTTCTTAAACTACGATAACTTTCGACAGGATAAAGTTAAAAATTTGGTCCGATGTTGATAATAAGATCTAGTTAGCTGATATTGAATACGAAAGAAACCCCTACATATTAAATATCAAATAAGGGATAATTCAATCGAATGAAGCTAGCGACTTGAAAATTTTTTCAAATGTTTGAACTTAAACTTAGTTAGCTCCTGTTGAAAGCGCGTAACATCCGAAAAAGTGAACCCCTACCTCCCCTATAAAAGAAACTTAAAATATGCGTCAACTTTCGATGAAATGAAGCTAGTGACTTAAAATGTTGGTCAAAGGTTTGTAGTAGGATCTAGTTGTTTGATTTTGAAATTAGCCATGATCCTACTGAATGAACGCCAATCTGCCCTATAAATGTTAGTTCAAATATACATATATGTATAACATCCGAATGGAACGATGAAACTTCTCATTGAATTCACACACACAGTTCAAACTGAGCATATAGGAAACTCACTTTTAATGCATATAAATAAATAAATAACTGGCCCAACAGTCCAATTTGAACCATGGCCTCGAGATGCGTTAGCATCATCTCATTTTCAAGATCGTGACGGTATATCTTGCGCAGAGGTGTGTGATCAGCAACACGCTCAACCGAGCTATTTACCTCATAAATGGGTACTCATTTAACAGCTGAGTGGGCTCATAGTCCGACAGGTTTTTTATCAAAAACTACCGCATTCAGTAAGAATCGAAGAATCGTTACCATTTGGTACTTTTGGTATCACGATTAGGTCTGTGAAGGTCTAGGGTATTTACGCTTCGGCCTGGTATTTCTTTCTTTATAATATTTTTCCATTTTCATAGGTGTTTAGAAAATCGGATAATCTTCTTGTTAATATAATTTCGATGGTGAAGATTCCCAACTTCTAATGTCAATTTAATGGATTTTTTTCCCTTTTGCTAAAGTGCTTTTAGAATATTTATGCTTGCATCAATTGTTTAACCTGTTATGTTGCTATTTTCAATGAAAAGCCGAGACTTGACAGCAATATCCAAACCCTCTTCGTCAATTATGTATTTTAATTTTTACAACCCCCTAAGTAAACTGACTGGCGAAATTCCATTTTTGGCATAGGAGGTTGGGTACCTTCAACCTCGATTTGTAAGTGTTCATTTTAGAAACCCTTTAAATCCAAATTGTTCCGTTCCAAAACCCGCCAATATAGCACATCATTTTCAAAAGCTGCAATCTCCATTTTTAAAATAGAAATATTTTAACTGCTTCAATACAAATATGTGATTTCTAAGACTTTGTGCATTAAACATAGAGATAAAAATTCAAATCTAGAGTAGAAAATGTTGGATCTGTATTAGCTAATATAGCCGTAAACAGTTTTTACCGATTTAGTCAAAATGCGATAGAGTGGAGTTGGCGGATTTTGGAAATATACCCCTCAAATATTTCTAGGTATGCGAAGTTTCATCAAGTTTGTAATAAAACGGAAGCTTTGCCTTGACAAATTGGAATAGCTCGACAACCCCTTTATTTCAAAGTTCAAAATCCAGAGAATTTGTTCAAGGTCGGAATAAAACTGTAGTGTGGGTGCGAATGGGAAAGGGGTTGTTTTTTTTTTTTAAATTCCATATAGCGAGTGACCTTCCCCCTTGTTTGGTATGTCAAATACACAAAATTTCAGAAAGATTGGATTAAAACTGTTGTATATTTGGTTAATTGGTTGAAAATTAAGGTTTTGGCGCGTTCCCCAAATTACATGTAGAGTACATAGTAACCTCATCTTTGTTTTGAATGTCAAATATATTAAATTTCATCGAGATAGAAATAAAAGTGTTGCATATTTGCCGCACGGCATAAAAATGGCGGTTGGGGGTGGTTTTCCTAATCCCATGTATACAGTTACCTTCTTTTTGTTCTAAAGTTTAAATATAAAAAATTTCATGAAATTTGTAGGAAATTTTGTTCTCTAGAAAAATGAGCTGTTGTTGGCGAAAAGCCGATAAAAACGCCCAATTTTGAAGGTTTTCAAAAATGACTGCGGGAACACAGGGGGTGTAGTGATACAAACTTTTACTACCCTACCTGCCTACGCGATATATCAAAAATTCAGAACTACCGCTTCTTTTGCACGAATCCCTTATTTGGTTCTATTTCTTGGGTCCTGAAAAGTACATATAGCTATCAAATAACACTATTAATCAAAAACTCGATACGCAAACTAATTATTAAAATAAAATTTAAAATGTCAACTGACGTATTCCTTCGAATAATACACCATTAAATCTTTTAATAAAAATATTCTCTCACGGTAATCTCCATTCGAACATATCACAAAATCCTTTTGATCTGATCATAAAATCTCTTAACTTGTTCATCACTCTCTAAAATATCCGTGTAGCTTGTTCTGGTATTTGCCAGAAAAATACGGCATTATACACACTGAATTTGAAGTCATCCCTCCGAGACGGCTGGCCTCTCACTTGGTCCTTTCTTTTTTTCTAAACATCCATATGTACGTTACACATTCCATCTTTTTATTGTATGTATGTATCTAGATATATGCCTGTGTATGTACATACTCGTAAATGTATAAAACTCAAACAATAATCTTCGACGAGGAAAATTCAACAAGTAAACATGCTCATATTTATGTTAAGAATTTAGAAAATGTTTGTATTTGAGTACATGTCGAGGGTGTTTGTCTGACAAATTGGAAAATATAAGAGAGCTCCTATTCAATTCTGAGTAGTATTCTTCAATTTGTATGTCGCCTTTTTCGTCGCTGTCGCTCTAAGGACAACAGAAAGACCAAGTTTTTTCTTTCTATTCAACAACTTCAGTACAAACATACAACGGAGCTACTTCTGTTATTGCTTGTCAATTGAAGAGGTAATAATGGTCATACATTGTTTGTAGGTTTCGCACAAAGAAAAAGGAGTATTTTGGTATGCTAAGCTAGCGATTATAACGCGCGACTTTTTTACAGAAAAAATTCCTGTCACTATCCATGCAAAAATTTCAGTATATTATTCGAAAGAGGTTTAATATCATTTGCAGCTTAATTGGCTTTTCTTTACTGTTTTACATTTTTGTGAAAATTACCTGCACTTCGATGAATTTATTTTACGTAAATAACTGGCGCAACAGTCCGCTTAGGACCAGAGCCACGAGATAAGTTAGCATCATCTCATTTACTAGTTCAGGACGGTGTTCCTAGAGGTCTTCGATCAGCAACATACTTAATTTGGATATTTACCCCAAATGGGTACTCATTTAACAGCTTAGTGGGCTCATAGTCCGACACGTCCCGACAATCTCCTTTTATCGAAAAGATTACCCAATCGAACAGAATTACAGAAATCGAACCAGGCCATTAAACAGAACGTGAACATGCTCAGCGTGGCGCCATCCGGACTTAATAAATAAAAAAACCGGCGCAACAGTCCAATTTTGAACCATGGCCTCCAGATGAGTTAGCATCATCTCATTTTCTAGATCGTCACGGTATGTCTTGTGCAGAGGTTGTGTGATCAGCAATACGCTCAACCGAGTTATTTACCCCATAAATGGGTACTTATTTAATAGCTGAGTGGGCTCATAGTCCGACACGTCTATCCCCTTTTTTTTTATCGAAAACTACCGCTTTCAGTAGAAATCGAACCGGGTGCCCAGTGCGTAGAAAGCAAACGTGCTAACCGTTGCGCCATCCAGACTTAACTGACTTTATATTGCTATATGAAAAACCCAACCATTCCAAGCTTCATTCAGAAGCAGGATTGGCCCTGGACGGTCTCTTGCGAAGAGATTCTGATCTACAAACGCTTTCCCGACAGCTCACCCATGCCTACTCAAAGCATCTGCGCTCAAGTAAATGCTTTGGTTTCAGGTGACTTTAGTTCAATCATGTTAAGGGAGATTTCCAATTTTGAGCCTTTTAAGTCCACAGGACCTGATGGCATTTTTTCAGCCGATATTCAACACTCACTCGAAGTTTGTGACTCCATCATCTTCAAATACTGTTTGACCCTAGTCCATATTCCAAGTGCATAGATGGAGGTCAATATAGTGTTCATTCTCGAAGCGGGAAAAGGTCGCAATCGCACCCAAAGGACCTTAGGCCCATAAGTTTGTCCTCTACACTTATAAAGATGTTAGAGAGACTAATTTATTTTCATTTACACAGCACCATTCCAACACACCTACTTTCAGCTTCGCAGCCCGTCTACACCAGATTGGTGGATACAGCACAACACTTACTTGTGAGTCACATAGGAAAATCCCTGCATTGCAAGGGGCTTACCTTGGTTATCTTCCTGGATATTAAGGGTGCCTTAAACAATGTCAAAGCTGAAGCAATTACTGAGACACCATATGGACCCGCCGTAAATTGCTCTCTGATTCAGATAATTAGACTGATGTTAACATCCAGAGTCATATAATCAAGACTGGGGCACTTATCGATATGTAGGAGTGTCTGTAGAGGCACTCCACAGGGTGGTGTGCTCTCACCCCTCTTAGGGAAACATTGTTGTCAACATACTACTTTTATACCTGGAGGAAGTGGGAAGTAAGGTGACTGCCTTTGCGAATGGCCTTTCTACTTCTATCGCCAGTAAGTTCCCTGAAACCCTCAGCAGGGTAACACAATACCCTCACTAAGTGTTCAGCGATACAAATGGGTACCCTTTGATAGTGGCGCACATAGGTTGGCCATCGCAGCAATACATCGGAAGGAGGTTAATCAGTCAATAGCAGGCTTAGGTTTGAATCCAGTTCTCTCGTCCGTACCACCAATGATATCCCCGGAAGAGAAAAGACTTCAGAGAGCTACGAGAACAACACTCGCTCAACTTCGGTCAGGCTGGTGTTCACGACTGAGCTCCTACCTATCCTGCATAGACCAGGACGTCTCAAACATCTGTCCTGCATGTAACGGATACGGAAACCCTCACGACGTAAACCATATCTTTCACTGCCCAGCTGCACCAACGCACCTGACTCTTAGATCGCTGTGGGAGAACCCAATAGAGGCAGCTAACTTTCTATCCCTCAACACCGGGGATGAAGACGAAACCATAGGCATGTAACCAACAAACACACCGAATTCGAATTCGAAATTTCATCATGACACAAGACCCAAAAATGCATAAATTAGCTTGATGAATTTTGAATTAGTTCCGATAGCGATAGTTCCTTATTTTCGAAAAAAAAAAAACTTTCCAATGATACGTCAGTATTGAAGCTCAATTTTTCTAAAATGGAATTGCATGCAACAACCGACTTGGAATGTCCCCGGTCACGATTCTCCCACTGGTGCGAGGCAGAGGCGTCTGATGAGACGCGCTTAGTACCAGCGGTCGAAACCGGCGAACGCGTTTTTGGGCCCCCTTCGAGGGGTAGTTCATTCTCAATATTTTCATTGTAGTTTTGATCGTGTAGTCCCACTCAGGACGAATAAGGGCGACGGCATGTTAAGAACCATACACGTTGTATGGTATCGATGGACGTCATCCGCAACAAAAAAACTTGTTTGTAGTGTAGCTGGCGCTTAGTCAGAACAAACGAGTGAACAGAATTCCATACCGGCAAGTTGCACGTTGCAATTTGCATCGAGGTTGGATTCACACCCATGTCGTGTTCGTAGCCAAATATAAGGCGATGCAGCAACCGACTTGGAAATACAAAGCACGAAGCAGAGGCGTCTGATGAGACGCGCTTAGCACCAGCGGTCGAAACCGGCGAACGCGTTTTTGGGCCCCGTTTTTGGGGGCAGCTCATTCTCAATATTTTAATTGTAGTTTGGAATTATTATTACGATGTAGAGTCGCTGTGCCAGTACTGCCTAAAGCGGAAGCCTGAAGTAAACCACTGGCCAGTTTCATCGAGTCATCATCGAGTCCGTATTTTGGAACACCGATTCATCCAAAATGTCAAGACGCAGTACATTAAACAGCATGATCAATGCAGCAGAAGAGGTAGTCCTAAGAGCACCACCAAAAGCAACGCTGGCCAATATTTGAATCTTCCCTGGCACGGTTAGCCTCTGTGCTCAGAGCAGTCCACCAGATAACTTCCCCAAACACTATAGTAAAACAGCCACATATAAATTTCGTCTTATCAGCTCAAACAAGGCTCGTCCCATGTAGAGGCAGACTCGACTGAAAGTGTCGTCTACTTGTGAAGAGAACAAGCGCTGTTCTGTTCGGATTAACTTTTAATCCATAGTAGGTTTGTTGTTAGAGAGCATTCTGCAATGTTATGTTATGTTAATTGCCTTGACACCTCCAGAGGTCTGAGCGCGTCAACATCTCCAGCATTTTGATGCTCTTTTGACGTTTCGATATTATATCTAATTTTCGGAAGTGCAGTTGCTAGCATGCACCCCCTATCCGCGCAGTCTTTATACTGACAAGCTCGGAGCACTGTGAGAGTTCTATATACTAGTACTCACAGGCAATTTTTGATCGTGCCGGGATTTGAACTCGGAGCTCTACATTAGTATCATAGAGCGGTGACCGAACGACTACGGCTACCGAGCGTGATAATTTTTTTTAAGCAAGTATATTGATAACTAGAGTCCCAGAGAAAGGGAGAAAGCACTTCACATTGCAGTGCAGACTATCGCTGCTCCAAGTCTTCATTCAGACAGTGCTCCCGGATAAGTATGCCAGCACAAGCGCATTGAGCACCATACAACGCGTAGTGAATCCGACCCTTGTAGGATAACTTTTCGCCGTAATTTTTATAAATCATTTTCGAGTATCTCATCGGATATTCAAAAACCAGCTCTGTATATGTACAGTACAAAGCTCTTTAAACATTTTGGAGGGGGCCCGGGCTCCCATGGCCTCCTATGAATCCGCCATTGGACATATCCTGCCCATCACGTTTACGTTTTTAGGAACCTGCTTAAAGTTTCATGTTTGGCAGTTGAAATCCACGGCGTTTAATTCACTCACTTTGATTTGTCGGTTAATTGTAACTAAATAATGGAATTGTAAAGCCTAATTGCTTTCTAATCTATTAATGCTATACATGCAATTATCAGTATTAACTAAATCTATGTTTATCTTGCAATCTTACTTTACTAACTCTAATTTCAATTCTTTGTTTCAATGTATATTTTTTTAAGTATATAATTTAATATTCAACAAAGGCGTTTTAGAAACCTTCATTTCAAATTGAATCCAATCATCGATGAATCGTAGCACAAAGTAAGTTCCAATTAGCCTTTGAGGTGCGCAACAAGTACACACTCCACTCACAATTTAACGAAAGACTTTGATTTGATTTATGTATGTACATATTCATGTATTTCCAAAATCAGCAGCCATGGTCCTATCACCAAATTTCGATAATTCTCATCCCAAAATTCCTTTTCCAACATCTGAACACTAAAGTCACGAAAACCCTCATTTAGTACTGCAGCTTTATTATTCCTGGAAAAGCAAACTTTAAGCAACACAGCCTCCTTTCAGAAACCTCTCCTCACACTCTGTCTTCCATGCTTCATCGAATCTGACCAAGAAATTTCCTTTGTTATTCATCGAAATCTGCTGCTTCTGATAAACGTATCGCTCCATGTTTTGCTGCGAATGTTTGTTTACATTAAAGGAAAATTCTGTCAAGTTTAAATGTCAATAAGAAATTAGATTCCAAGATTAAAGGACTCAATAAGTCTGTGTGCCAATCATTCAACGACTCTCCCCTCTATTACGAAGTGAAGAAGAACGATTACATCGCCGAAATGTCGCAGGTGGGTTCTCTTGGTCGCCAGGAATACTCTGGGATTCTGCAACCTTATTGGCCCCCACATTCCAACTGATTTGTGACAACGAGTGAAATTGTCACGACTTGAAATTGGGAAGTTTAGACAGCTAGTGTCCGCACATACTCGTATACTGCCGGCAAGTGGAATAAAAACGGATAAGCTATACAGAAAACCTGAAACCTTGAGTCAGGAGTCAGGATGTCGACAACATGCCAGTCGAAAAGGCTCGACCTTCTCTAAAGTGGACACTTGTTCTGACCTTTTGAAGTATATATTGAATATACGCACTCTGAAAAGTGAATTTTCCATCTAAAAAGGATTTCGCCTTTCATTTAGTCCTTGGCAAATCAATTGAAAAATGTCAAACCGAACTTTTGTGGGCGGGTATGAGGCAATGGAGCAACAGGACTGCGACACAAGTGACTATTCACGACACAGTCAGCCAGAAGAGAATAAGGAACCGAGGCAAACAACATCAAGGGAAGAGTGGAAAGGTTTGGGATGGCATAATGTAGGAAACTCCTGAAGCGAATATTCGAAAGGTAAGTTTACACACATACCCCAACGACACCAGTTGATTCTCGTTGCGTAGAACAAGCAAAGTCGAGTGTTAATAATTTAACGAATCTTTATTGACGTTTGATGTTTGAAAAGGACCCGTTCGCAGATGGATGATGGGACCAACTGGCGAGGGAAGACAAATGGCTCGAAGGAGGAGAAATGTATGTACAGGTTGTCTCTTTTCGGTGGCAGGTGTTCTCGAAGGAGGTATAGTAATGACTATAGTGACCTTATAAATAAAATACTTCGCGGAGAATTTCCCGACGCAATGCTGACATGTTGAATTTTAATTTCTCGACTTTAGAAAAAATTGAAAATTTAATGGGGACAGATTTCGTTCGCTTTATACTCGGCATCCCTGAAAGATTTTCACTTTTTCCATACTACACTGAAACCGCAAATACTCACATTGTTTTGAACAGAAATTTTTTACTGGAGTGGATAAATACTCGATCCGCAACCTTTTTTTTTTTTAAACGGTTATTGGTTGGAGTATATTTCCAATGAAGTCAGCAGCCAAAGTTTAGCATAGGCTGTCACCGGATTATCAACACAAACAAGTTAGCGAAATCCAGATTAGATTAAGAGATGGGCCGTGGGCAAGTTCACTAACACTGCAATCCAATGGCAAATTGTGCTGTAGTCCTATGCCTGTTTGCAGGACTAGGCCTGACGATCAAGCATGATCGTACTAATGAAGCTACTGAAATCCTTTAGCGAAAATGATAAAAATTCCTCTGCTTCCAGATAAACCGACCGAAAACATTGCATGAGGAAGTGACCAAAAACATGCAGTGAAGTCTCGTCTTCTTCCTGGCAGGAACGACAGGTGGAATCAGATGCCAAACCCATCGCTGCTAGATAATGTCTAAGTTGGAGTGACCCGACAGACGTCTGCAAATATTGCTGACTTTTCTTTCTATTATGCGAGTAAGGGGAGGGGGGTTTCATTGTTCAATAGACACTGCCGACAGCTAGTGTCACCGACATGCAACTTTTAAAGTCAGTGTGCGACAACTTTCATGGGCATGGACACTTTCAATTTACTTCTAGGTATTGCGTCACAGGGCTGGTTTTGGCTGATCCCTGTGGATGTCGAATGTTTTGCGAGTTAAGGCCTCCCAATTTGATTCCGATCTTATCATTTGTTCCATTGTCTTATATGGATTGAGGTCACTGCCAAGTTCGACCTCCAGTGCTTCACGCTTTCTTGTAAACCTTGGACAGTAAAGTAATAATATGTCGCACTCGGTGGCCGTGATCATTCGGTCACCGGTCTACGATACTAATCTAGAGCTCGGAGATCAAATCTCGGCGCGATCAGAAACTGCCTGTGAGTACTAATTGAAATATCACAGTGCTCCAAGCTTGTCAGTATAGGTATAAAGACTGCGCGGATAGGAGGTGCATGCTAGCAAATGCACTTTCGAAAAGTAGATATGCTACTGAAACGTCAACAAGGCATAGAAATGCTAGAGATGTTGACGCGCCCATATAAAGACTGCGCGGATAGGAGGTGCATGCTAGCAAATGCACTTTCGAAAAGTAGATATGCTACTGAAACGTCAACAAGGCATAGAAATGATAGAGATGTTGACGCGTCCATGCCCCTGGAGGGGTCAATGCATTTACAGAAAATAATACATGTTCCGGGTCTTCCCATCTAGTTTGAATGTGTGTAGGTACTACTTATATCCACCATGTCCAGTAAGGAACTTGGTTAGATAATGATTCACCCCTCCATGTTTGGGGTTCAGCCACAATTTGATTTGCGGGATGAGTAGATGTGTCCAGTTTGCCTTCGGTGTTTCCTGCTACCGCTATTGCCATTTTCGCAGAGACTCGGACCTTTTTTTTATTGTTTTTTTTTTTTTGCAGGCATTAGAAACGTCCGGTGGCTCCAAACACCGGCCTTTTTGCAATCGGTCCATTTCATCTGCTAGAATATCGATGGGGATCATACTCGCCACAACGTGGCCTACTTCGGTAGGCACAATACACTCTCAACGCGTTCCATCGATAAACAGAGTTGATTCTTCGACAGTTACAGGCCTGAAGAAGAGCGTCGATCCAAACTGGTGATGCATACAGAAGTATAGTGAAGTATATATGATCACTCTACATAATAAAAGTTACCTACTCGTTCGTGGTCCTTCCATATTCGGCACCATCCTTGCCAAAGCCATGTTGCTTCCGACTCTGATCCTCAGAGACTTCGTTTTTCTGCATTTACTGATGAGAATGGCTTCCGTCGTCTGCTCAGCTAGCTCCGGTCCTTCTGTTTCCAACCACAACTTAATAGTTGTGATTGGTGGCACACAATTAAGCGAATACCGGGTCCTTGGCCACCATGACCACAGCTATGTCATCTGCGAACCCGGGTAGTGTTACTTTTATGGACTGGAAAATCCAATATGTCGTTTTACATGATGTTCCACAGCAAAAGGTCGAGTACAGATCATTGCTGAACGCCTGCTGTTAGATTGCACTCTCCTGGTCCTTCGCTTGTTTCGTACTGTAGGACTCTAAACGAAAGGTAGCTCTGTATACGTCGCGTCAAATAGTTAGGCACACCTATCCTTTGCAAAGACAAATGAATGCATTTCCAGTGTCCCGAATTGAAAGCATTTTTGCCGTTCGATGTCACAACCGCGCAACATTTGTCGTCACGAAATTCTTGTTTCCCTGTATTTCTGACCTTAAGTCGACTCAAACTGAGTAATGTCGAATTTCGTTTATGCGGGTATCCAGCGACAAATAGCGTTACCTGTCGCAAGTCTGGAAGCCAGTCCCAATACGTTGCAGGCCTCAATTCGTTCCCATACTCTGATATACCTCCCAGGGAAAATCCACGGAGCGGCTCTGATTGTTGAGCATGCACATGCTAACCATTTTCCTGTATCTTAAACAGTTTTCGAGAAAATCTCACTTGAAAACACTCTTTGCCAATTGTTCGTTTGTTCCCAGAAAGTGGTAAAATCATCGTTTTTTGGAAAGTATTTGATTAAATAACTGGTAAAATAATAGCCACACAAGAAAAACTAAGTGGATCGATTTCTTTTCTAACTATCAGGTTGGTGCAGATGAAATGTCGGATTTTGCAATGACATGAAGTTGGTTGCGATTTTTATGTATCAAACTGCCACCAGGTGGCCATAGTGATATGACATATTGAAGTATAAATGCTGCTGCCTTGGCTTATGGAGTCATTCCGGTTTTGCACTTCATGTTGATCGGTGAAAAAAAAGAAAAAGAACGTGGAAGCGAGTGAAAAACGGCTACTTTTCCTTTACGAACTCTAATCTAATCTAGAGCACAACGCAACGGAAACAACGAGGAATATCAACAGGGCATTTGGACCTGACACCGTTAACGAACGAACCACTCAGAGGTGGTTCGAAAAATTTTGAACCGGAAATATGAACCATCGAAATGAGCCACGTTGAATCCCAAGACCATCGATTGATAACGACAAGCCGCGTGCATTGGGGAAGGCTGTCCCCCGCCAAACCATAAGTGTGAAAACACACCGCATCAGACAAAACGTTTTTGTCTCATAAGACAAGGAAACGTGTTTCATTGCAGCACACACCAAGCGAAACACAGTGAAACAAAACAAAACTTTTTTTTGTCTTGTTTCGTTTGGTGTGTGTTGAGATAAGACAAAATTGAATTTGCAACGACGACGCCCATAATCTGCAAAATTTTACATAAAATGACCAGGTATTAAGCGGAAACAAATTTTTGTTTCCGAAAGACAACTGGCCGCCCAGTGGCAACGAAACATGTCTTTCTGTTTTGTCTTGTCTTTTTGTTTCATTTCATGCGGTGTGTGTTGCGCCTATTGTAATGTATGCGATTATCGACAACGACGTTTGTCCGAAACAAGTTTGTTTCATTCGGTGTGTGTTGATAATAACCAAACACATGTATTATCGACAACCAGCCATAAAACGCATGGAGACAAAAAGGTTTGTTTTGTTTCATTTCTTTTGGTGTGTGCTGCCTGATAAGAAGCAATGGTCGGTTGTTTCTTGAGACAGAAACAAACGTTTTGTCTTATGCGGTGTTTTCAGCCTAAGGCATCTTGTGGAGAAATTAAGCGTTCACCATTTGACAGTTTGCCGCCACTTGCAACAACTTGAAAAAGTGAAAAAGCTTCACAAGTTTGATCCGCATGCTCTTACTGAGCAAACCATGGCAAATCGAATGGAGATTTCTAATCCAACAATTGAACGAATTGCGCTATGGAACTTTTCCTCACAAGCGATATTCGCAAGACCTCTTGCCAACAGATTACCATTTCTTTAAACATTTGGATCACTTTTCGACAGGAAAACAGTTTAACAATGAAGCAGCTGTCAAAAATGCATTCGAGAAATTTCTTTAAACCAGAAACTAGGACTTCTACGAGGAAAAGTGCGAGCGTGAGTGGCCGGAAATAAACAGTTTGAAATGCCTTAGGCTTGGGAGGGCCTCCCATTGGGATGCAGCACGTGTGCTCTCCCAGTCTCTTATGTGGTTTCAGAGTGGTATCCCGAATAACGGTTCTGGGACATAGATGGAGACGGCAGAGGCTCGGTCTGCTAGCCTATCTGCTAGCTCATTGCCCTCGATGCCCGAGTGACCAGGGACCCAGTAAAGTGTGAGTTTATTCGTTGAACCCACATTATGAAGGACTTCCTGACAAGCCAGTACCAGATTAGAATTGATACAATTAGTAAGCGCTTTGATAGCTGCCTGACTGTCGGTGAATATTGGTATGTCCCTGTTAAAATAGCCGGCGGTTTGTCATAGTCTAGCACAAACTTCGATGGCGTATATTTCCGTTTAGAACACGGACGGAATTTTACCCATTGGAATGGAGGCTCTGTGCTCAGGAACGACAATACCTGCGCCGGAACCCTCTTCCGTTTTGCAGCCATCCGCCCACCTTTCTCTGTTCCAAATGACTGATTTAAAGGAATGGTTGAAGCGAAGAGTTTTCACAAGGTAATCAGTTGGCATGCCAAGTACCTTGTCACTTTTCAACCAGCTTTGTTGGCTTGGGGTCCATTTGATCCCTTTGTCACAGGCCTTGAATCTGACGATTGCCATTCTAGCATCCGCTTCAATGTGTACATCCATAGGCGGGAGATCGAGTAAAACTTCTAAATCAGCTGTTGGACAAGAGCGCATGGTCCCAGTGATGGCATTGCAGGCAAGTCTCTGAATTTTATTCAGAGCCGTTCTGCCGGCTGAGGTAATGGCTCTTTTCCACCAGACCAGCGCACCATAATCTACTATAGGTCTGACGATCACTTTGTAGATCCACAAAACTATGTGGGGCTTAGTCCATGTCTTGCCGACATATTTTCTGCAGATCCGCAGAGCATTACTTGCCTTATCGGAACTCACTTTAAGGTGTTCTGTCCAGGATAACTTAGTGTCAAGGATAACACCCAAGTATTTTTTGCCATGAAGCATCGGACATCCAGGGCTTATTCCGGCAATCCGGGTTTGTGCCAAGGATGGTATCTGTTAGGTGTTCTACTCTGAACGACGTTTAGTTGTTCGTAGAAGGAGTCTTTCGCAAAGATATTGTCGGGTTCACTTGGAGCATAACATTGTATTATTGAGATGTTCCTTATTTTGGTTCGGAATTGTTAGCTTAACAGTCCAAGAATACGCTACGAAAATTTCAAAGCGAAATTCACATTCGTTTAGATTTTATGAGCATAGAACCGAGCGCTCATCGGGTATAGTCTACAGGGTCGGGCGCATTCTAGGTGCGGAGCACTACCTCAGGTAGTCGCTTTATGTACTTACGTAGCGTTGTAGCGGAACCCCAATTTTGCAATTTTATTTACAAATAACGGTATAGAAGGTACGAGAAGCATTAACAAAAAGGATTATTTCGGTTACATTCTGCTTTTAAAACGCGTTTTTCTCAAAATGACTTTTTCCACATTACAGCTAAACTGGAGAGACCTTATGAAGTCACGAATCTTAAAGTGGAATCCCAAAGATAATAACTGAAAAACTTAAAGTGGGGCGCGTGGATCGACTTAAATGAAATTAAACGCGACTTCAAAATTTTATTTGGTGACCCTATACTTGGGGTCCCAACTCACAGCTTAAGCCACGTTAAACTTGAGTATCATCTTCGCATCAAATGTTTCATTTCTTCGTCACGGAGTGGGAGAATTAACTAATAAAATTACTGAGGCAGGCGGTATCATCATCATCATCGTGGCGCGATAGCCCGACGTCGGGCCTTGGCCGTCTGGAGGCAGGCGGTATACATCTAAAAAAAAAATGACTTCGTCCCAACCGAACCGACAGTGCTCTTGTGGTAATATTTTCGTTCCCTTCCTGGCCTCTATTCTTTATCAGTTAATTTTTCCATGCAGGATATGACTTTTGTGAATTTTGGGATCTGAGATTCCCAGTGTGTCATTTCCGGGTTTATTTTTGTTGTAATGAGGGTTGAAAACTACTCTTGCTTGTTAAATGCCTTCTAGTTCAGTTGTGTCGTACGCCAGCCTGACACCCATCAGCGAGAGGGCATCGGAACTTTGTAAATACTCAAACTTACTAACTAGGAAGCCTTATTAAATATTTTATGTTGACTCTGTTAATAAATATTTTTTTTTCCCTTACATCCCTACTAACGCTTGATTTTCCTCATAAATAAATGTCGAAAGGCATTCCAGCATTCTTAAAGTTCTCATGTACAAATACGAGTATGCACATACGTACAACATCATGTTTATACTTAACTCTCTCCCCATTGATGTCCTGAATTCAGGTCTTATCTTGACTTGCTGTCTTAAGTTTTCCAGAAATTTTAAACATTTTGACAAAACAAAGGTCATGCAATCTCATGAAGAGGACGGCCGAGAAGAGCATTGGAACGGGCATTTGGCCGCCAGTTTAGGGCTATGGGGTGGCGACTTAAGTGTCCCCGAATTTCAAGTGGAAGTAGACTAAGAGTGTCAGAAATGATGCCACATGTAGAGCGAAAAGGAACAGGTGGAATCGAAAGGTAGAAAAGTTGTTAGTCCAGAACATGTCCCGTAACAGCAAAATTATAAAACCCATGAACCCTTGCGTAATATGTTGGCATCTGGTGTAGGAGTTGTAAAATTCTTGTGACTGACAAGTGTCAGACAAAGTTGTACGCCACATTTAGAAGACGGTAGGACGCAACATGCAAGAGAATGCTTAAACCTTAAATGTTGTATGTAAGTATGTAGCCGTAATGTTTTCGTTCAAACGAAGGGATGGTGTATTGAAATAGAATCGTGTTTGAGTTATCTTTTCCAAAGCCGTCTGTGAGTGTTTTGAGGGTTTTGATTGAAATTATCAGTGAGAGTTGTAAACGAAGTATGTAATCTGCAACAGTTCGAGGATGATGTTTGATCTCTTGAGAAGTATAAACGAAGCTTAACCCTTAATTGGCGTAGCGAAGTTCCGGGGACTGTAACAAATATAAATTACCTTCTCAAACGAACATGTTCAGCACATTCCCATTGCAGGAGTACCAGCCAGAAGCTCATTAGTCGACTTACGTGTGTGATCAGTATTACTATAGGTTGGTGCAGATGAAATGTTGGATTCAGTAGTAAATTTTTGAACAACTGTAACCTTTTCTAAAGATAACTTTATTAATCGAAATAGGTATCAGCGGATGCAAAACATTTTTCCCAACGAGATACAAGCGAATTTATGCCTGTTTAGTAGAAGTCCGAGTTGCTGGTTCGAAGAAACTCCTCGAGGACATTTTTGACAGCTGCTTCATTGTTAAATTGTTTTCCTGTCAAAAAGTGATCCAGATGTTTAAAGAAACGGTAATCTATTGGCGAGAGGTCTGGTGAATACGGCAAGTGAGAAAGAGTCTCATAAGCCAACTCGTTCAATTTTTGGATCGTTATTCTCGATACATGAGGTCGTGCGTTGTCATGAAGCAGTATAACTCCATCCCTGTTGACTAGTCTAAGTCGTTGAACTGTCAATTTCTGATATATTTCGTCCAGTTGAGCGCAGTATTTCTCAGCATTGATGGTTTCGCCAGGTTGCGGAACAAATAGTGGATAAATCCAGCTACCGACCACCAAACAGTCAACATTATTTTATTTGGATGAAGGCTTGGTTTCGGCATGTGTCTTGGAGCCTCATCGGCATCTAGCCATTGGGCCGATCGGCGACGACTATCGTATAGTACCCACTTTTCATCGCAGGTCACAATTCGGTTCAAGAACGGTTCGTTTTTGTTGCGGAAGAGAAGAGAACTAGAAATCTCCATTCAAGACGCCATGTTTTACACAGTAAGAGCATACGGAACCCACTTGTCAAGCTTTTTCACTTTTGCAAGTTGCTGCAAGTGGCGGCAAACTGTCGAATGGTGCACGCCCGATTTCTCCGCAAGATGCCTTATGGTTTGGCGGGGGTCAGACTCCACTAATGCACGCAGCTCGTCGTTATCGATCGATGGTCCTGGGTTTCCACGGGGCTCATTTCGATGGTTAATATCTCCGGATCGAATTTTCCAAACCACCGCTGAGTGGTTCGTTCGTTAACCGTATCAAATCCAAATGTCCTGTTGGTATTCCTCGTTGCTTCCGTAGCGTTCTGCTCTAGATTAAATTCGTAAAAGAAAAGTAGCCGTTTTTGACTCGCTTCCATGTTCTTTTTCTTTTTTTTCACAGATCAATATAAAGTGCAAAATGTGGGAAATGCCATATTTTTTTTCTTCACTTACATATGTTTCATTGTTAATTCTTTCAAAATGTAACAAATTATGTTGTATTACTGGCACATTATTTTAATGCGATTTAGCAGGTATGCAGCAGCCTATTTAAAAACTTATGCACACTACAGGATATTTGGATAATTCTCGAGATTTAGGCAAATCTACTATCTTCGAGTTTTATCATACATTTATAAGGATTTTCTAATCTAGATTTGGAACAATATTTAAAATAAATCTCGTCTCAAATCTTAAACTTTCCCCTAAATTTGTATTTCACCATATTTCGCCACAATGTATGCCTTAGTGAATTTTCCGAGAAAAAGGAGAAGGGATCCTGTGACAGTTGTTTGTTATGAAACTCCGGGACACACTCGTGCGTGCATAGAGGCCGCCACACCATAGCCTACCTGTTCTCATATAAGTTGGCATCTGCCAACTAAATCTTGGTAGTTGAAGGAGAAGGAAAAACGAGTGCTGTCAATGGGTTTCGGGATTTGCGTATCTATCCAGATTTAGATCTCTGGTGCGAAAAAAATAAAAGATGCTCGGTGATGTCGTCTGCCAAAGAAGCGCCGAATCATTTTTTCAGGATTCTGTGTAAATATAGGACGTAGTTTTAACTTGTGATGAACGACATTCCCCTTGTCCCATTTGGATAAGTCAGTACTTAGCTGTTAACTAAATTATTCTTTCGTTCGTAACTATTCAGCTTGGTTCTGATAAATTCGGGCAATTTCTTTGATGAAAACTTAGATTAGAATAGAAGAAAGAAGTCCGACTTTTTACCCTAATAGTGGGCACTGCGACCATGGTAGGTCTATTGTGCCATAACCCTTGAGGAATTTAAAGCAAGAGATCTTCAACCATTCTTGCGAAGGCTAATATGTTTTTCCAGGAGTATTCCTAATATGTATATAGTATGCAAAGCTTAAGGCGAGCCGACCGAAAAAGGTAAACTTTGCCGGTGCAATCGCTGGACATCCGCATAAAATGTGATGTGTAGTCTCGATGTCCTCCAAATAAAGACGAGATTCCATCTCTCTAGATAAACCCATCTTATTTAGATGATATCTGACCCAGTGGTGACCCAAAAAGCAGCCCACAACCAGCCTGAAGTCAGCTCCTCTCATGTGGTTAGTGTCCCATAATCGAAGGGTTTCATCAACTGCTTCGATTACCGCAGCCGTAGAAGGTCATCCCAGTAGTGCTGTCTTATCCTTTTAGACCATTCCATAATAAATATCTTGGCTGAAGCCAAGCCTAAACCATAATATGGTTCCGGTCCTATAAAGTTAGACGTTGAGCCTTGCCTAGCAAGTTCATGCATTGTTTCATTTGGCTCAACGCCGCAGTGACCTGGCACCCAGTACAAAAGGACTTGGTTGTCTGTCGCAAGAGAAGTTCACGACATTTTTTCACCAGCCTTCGAGAAAGCCAGTCATGAAAATATACTTGTACACATATAGGTACATATTACCAAAATATAGTTTTCATTTAAAACAAATTCAAAATGCATTTCAATTCTTTTGTCTGGCATTTTATTTACGAAAAATACTACTTGATTAGCAAAACGCATTGTACCCACCTCTATTTGCCCTTATAGGCACGTACGCCCATAACAATTACCGCTAATCCTCCATACACCTCTTGCAAAAGAGCAACCCGCCCTAGTAAGTAATGCAGTTATATAAGCTTTAAAACCAATTCCAGTTTATCTGCAAAACCATTAAATCGTCAGATTATTATACAGAAGCGAGCATCAGAAGTGTTAACAGGCATCTTCGAAATTCGTGCGGATCCTTGCACGAATGCCTGCCTGCCTCAAATGGAGCACTTATTTCGAGTGTCTCTCCCACTCAAGAGCGGCTTCGTCAACATATAAGATTTCTTCGCGGTGCGGGTTGCTCCAGCCCATCGACCATGTGCCTGATGGCTAGGGGGTGGTAATAAAGAATAGGCTTAACTATAATATCTTCTTCCTGCATTGGGTTGCGGTGAAGTAAGAGAACATTTTTGCCAACATCTAGTCGATATATTTAATAGGCCATCCTAGGGCAATGTTTGTCACAAAAATGCGTAAATTGATGTGCAAAGAAAAAATAAAACTTTAACAATATCTCATATGGGATTTTCCGTGAAATTGGCTTCACGATGGCTTAGACTTAGAGCAATCGTATTTTGCTCATAATTTGTGGAAACAAAATTTAAGTAAAATGTTTTCTTCTACATTCATGACACTTCTTCTGTAGCTCCTTTCAATGATTGTGTGCGTCTTTTCTGTCTGCCTGTCTTGTTTGGTCCTTCGCGCGCCATAAAACGAAATATCGCGCATTAGGGAAATTTGCATCAGGGCGCCCAACGGAGAAAGTCGACTACTCTTCACGGTCGCTGTCTTCAGTTTAGATTCAACAGATTAAACGATTAATATTCCGCGCGAAGTGGGGATAAAGATAAAAAAGTTGGTCCTTTGAAGAGGAATATAGTCGTCGTGGTATGGCAAGATGCTGTGATTTAATTTGGTCGCACATTCAATCATAAAAATGCTCCCCACTCAACAGCTGAGCAGTAATGTCTCACTGAAGGCATCGAAATCGACGCCGTTTCAAGTGTTGATACAATTTAGATATGTAGCGTTATATCGCACGGTAAAGAGTATAATCAAATTTTTTTTTTAGAATAAGACATGTATGCTTGAATATTTTATGAGGTCAAAGCAATTTTTTTGCTGAAATATTAACAGCACCTACCAGAAGTTGCTATCCTTTTTCCATAATTTTGACAAATTATTTAAATTAAGTCCTCTGCTTACAGAGCTGTCAAAGGCATTTCGTTCTGTAATGAAGCCCAATAAGCATCCATCGATTGATGTGTCCATGATAAAATTTAAAGGAAAGAGCTCTATCCGCCAATATATGCCAAAGAAGCCCATAAAGAGAGGTTACGAAGTATGAGTAGGTGCTGATTCAACCGGGGGCCACCTAAAAAATCTGGGACATCGAGTGATCAAAGAATTAAGTAGAGAGTTAGTTGGCCAGAACCATATGATCTTTTTTGATAACAATTTCAACTCTGTGGACCTCCAAAAGGATCTATTAGAAGACGCGTGTGGTACCATTAGCAAAGTAAGAAAGATGTTCCCGGAGCTAAAGGCTGATAAATGTGTGAAACGGGGTGACTCTTATTTTAGAATGATGGACTTGCGGCTTTGAAGTTGATGGATCGACGAAGCGTATTACTTCTGAGCAATCATTATGATGCGTCTATTGTGGCTAGTTTTCCAAGGAAACCCAAAGATGGAACGATCGAAGGAATAAATTGTCCTCAAATCGTGAAAGAATATAACAAGCAAATGGGATATGTCGACAAACACGATGTGCTAAAAAGTCTTTACGAAGTCGATAGAAAATCACATAAATGGTGGAATAGAATTTTCTTCTACTTTCTGGATGTTTGCATTGTAAATGCAATTATCCTCTACAAACATATATGGGATGGTAAAAGTATGAATTTAAAACTATTTTGATTAGCAGTTGATGAAGGACTCACTGGAGCTAATGACTCCAAAGCGAATGAAGGCGGATGTTTGCAAAAACCAAATAATCACAAAAAATCAATTCCATTGGTGGTTCGCTATGATCAAGTCAAAGCCATACCGATTAGGCGCTGATCACTAACGTGTGCCTACTGCAGCAGAGCTAATCGCTGACGGACAAGTCTTAGGGATAAGACAGTTTGGAAAAAGGCAAAGAGCTGTAGCTTGAATGGCTGACCAATATCTAAGCGTCTCAAGTTTTGTAGGATGGAATGATCTGTGTAGTTGGACCTGTAACATAGTTGAGTGAACTCTAGCACGTTTATTAAACCATCTGAAGTAGCCATCTTCCGAGGCCATCCCCTGAATGGGGTTCAGCGATGTGCTGACAACTCGTCCTTGTGAAAATCACTCCACGTCAAGAAGCCTGGAACAAAAGCCTTGGATTTGACAGATCAACAACGATGACCACGCGAACGACTATAGGATTATTCTTTCTGATCCAGGAATTTACGCTCCCTAAACAAACCGGGGGCCGAGAAGGCCCTCCTTCAACAGGTCGAAAAGTACAAACTGAGCATTACTGCAGTCCAGGAAACAAATTGGTTTGGCAGCGAGATCAATGACAAGAAATCGCACACAATTTTTAGAAGTGGCAAACCGGCCTGATGGTTTGGAGTTTGGAGTACCATTTATAGTGAACAATCACCTCAAGCCGCACATTACTGGCTTCAAACCCTTAAATGAACGGCTGTGTGCGATTCGCATTAAGACTCGATTTTTCAATCTTTAGCTCATCAATGTGCCCGCCCGCACTAAAGTTAAAGAAGACGCAGAAAAAGACTAGTTCTACGCCCGCCTTGAGACTCTCTTCGATTCACTTCCAAACAAACGACGTCAAATTGCTGCTGGGAGACTTTAACGCGAAAGTCGGAAATGAAAGTTGGCACCGGGGCACCACTGGAGGTCCCAGTCTCCATAAAGAATGTAACGACAACGGCCAGCGACTTATCGACTTCGCCTGAAGTAGGAATCTAGTCTTAAGCTCTACGTGTTTTTCGCATCGACGCATTCACAAGCAGACCTGGAAATCTCCAGACGCACATACAGTCATAAGTCAACCAAATTGATCACGTCCTCATTTGCAGGAGATGGGCGCCTAGTGTGATGGATGTCCGCACCTATCGAGGAGCAAACTGCGACTCAGATCATCACTTGGTGAAGACGACCTGCAGACATAGAATTTCCTCATTGCACCAATCGAGAATCAGCCCTTCTAAAATCTTTACGGTTGATAAGCTTCTGAGCGATGCTACGACGGTGGCGTGTACTACCGCCCTTGAGGAAAGACTATCGTCTATGCTACACAACGTCAGCAACAGAGGCGTCCATGTGTTCTGGCAAAAACTCAAGGGTACCATCAAAGATGTCGCAGAGAAGGTCGTGGGATTGGTCGAAGATTGGCCGACGCAGAAGGACTTCTGCATACGCTCGATGCCGCTGAAAAAGAAGTTGGACTAGGTATCAGCGAGGGTAAAACTTAAATAATGATGCAATTGACGACAAGGATACCTGCACAATCGAGAATCAAATTGGGGGACCTCAACATCGAGTTCGTGAGCAACTTCATATACCTGGGTTGCAACTTGTCGAGGGACGCCAACGAAACTGACGAAATCAAGCGGCGGATACAGTTAACTAATAAGACTTTTTTCTCGGTTCTCCCCATAATGAAATCGAAGCATGTGCACAGAAACACGAAGCTCCGCGTGTACAAAACCATTATACGACCAGTGCTATGCTATAGCTGCGAAGCATGGACCCTAACTCAAGCCTCCCGAAACATGCTAGACACATTTGAACGTAAGGTTCTGCGGCGAATTTTCGGGGCCGTTGGCGATCGAGATGGATGGCGCATCCGTTTCAATCATGGGTTGTATGAATTGTACGATGAGCAGAAAGTTTTGAAAATTGTCAAACTACAACGACTTCAATGGGCAGGGTATATACAACGAATGGACGATGATCGCATGCCAAAGAGAGTGATGAATGCAAAACGAGTCGATGGAGCGAGACTGCAAGGAGGACCGAGATCTCGTTGGGAGAGCTCCGTTTAAGTGGACGCCGAGCAGCTACTGGGATTCCAAGATTTAAGGACGCGTTCAAGTGACCAAGATAATTGGAGGACATCGATCCGGACGGCCAAGGATCGCCGTCGTGTAGATGTCAGCGTTTTAGAAATAGCCAGTTTCCGACATGCATAAGCACCTTTGTTTGAAGACCCACGACACTGAGTTGTTCTTAACATTGTTTTACGATTTTTGGCATCTCATCGGCCTGATCGATGTAGCAAAACCCATGATTCGACGTAATTTCCTCAAATCGAAGTTGGGCATAACATTTGCGATTTTGGTTTGCTGGAAAGTCGGATCTGTAGGCCAACGCAGAGGAATGTTGGGTAGATTCACTAGGCTCATACGGATGATTATACCCATATAAGCAGTAAACATAGTCACGGTTGGATGGCAAATGCGCCCCTTTTGGAATGCATACAGATTAGACTGCTCCACTATCATGAAGCACAGTTTCACCACAAAAAAGAAACCGATAGTAACAGACTCGAGTTCACAATAATTGTAAAAACTTACCTTCAAAGTTACAAACAGTACTGAACACATAATATGCTGGTTGAATTTCCTGACGCATATGCACAATAAACTTTAGAAATTGAGAGTATTCGTTAGCACATTCTTCCCGAAACCTGGTGGAAACAAGTTATTTTAAAGGCAAGCGTCTCTCTAAAGCGGAAAGCCTTCTCTGATGGTATGATGGCTCCGGTATAGCATTCAAAGTCGATGGAATCGACTCTCCCGGAAGCGAAGCTGCGCCGGTGTATGGCCAGTTACGCCATTCTCGGAGGTTCTACGGACATTGCGTTCTCAGTGTCGACATCTATCGGCTCATCATCTTGTTTTACTAAAACATTATTCTCAAGAAATTCTTCAAACAAGTTTGTGGCAGGCTCTTCGACCTTGCCACGGGACGTGCAAAGCTCCGATTTGCTCCGATTTAAGGAAAAACGAATGACCACAGGTTATTCCTCTCATTTTCGAGACAACAGTCTGTTCCATAAAAAAGGAGGCGCGAGTATTTCGATAGTTATTAAAATATTTATTCCAATTTTTTTTACTGTGTAATACAAGTAAAATGTTTCGGCGCAATCAATTAGTAAGCAGTGTAGTCAACTTCAGCATTGAGAATGGCCTGGCACCTTCGAGGCATGCTTCCGACGAGGTTTTTAGCGTAGCTTGTTGAAAGAGAACGACAAATTTTTCCAATCTCACGAGAAAGCTGCTTCAAATTATGAACAGGCTTTCCCGCAAGTTTGCTCTTCATAATGGCCCAAACATTTTCGATGGGGTTTGCGTCGGAAGATTGGGAGGGCCAGTCCAAAGTGTTGATGCCATTTTCCACCTTCGGGTCGTTGTCTTCTTGAAGGACCCAATTTATGTTATCACGTCCGAACATTTTCTCGGCCGACTTTATAAGACTTCGTTTGTGAATATCAAGCATCTTCACTGCAGTTAAATTCGGCGTGAAAAGCCGCAAGCCACCAAATCCCCGCTCTGAGAAGCACCCCCAAACATTTACTTTTAGTGCGCTGAACGAAATCGGTACTGCTTCCCAGCCTGTCATTCTTCACTGGAACCCACGCCCAAAAAGTTGCTTCATCCGAGAAAACAGTTTTCGCCCAATCGCGATCCTTGTTTTCCTCCGGCCAGCTCATGCGTTTTTCCATGTGGGTTGCGCTGAGAAGAGGTTTCGCCTTATCGTGTTGAGGCTGACATGAATTCCCTTCCTGGCGAGTTTGAGCTTGACTTCAAACAGGCGCAGAGTGGGGTGACTCCTGAACTATCTGAACTCTGCACTATCACTTTGTCGTGTTTGCTGGACGTCGCTCTTGTTTCTCCGCGTTCAGGAAGATCATCAACGTTTTTTGTATGTTTGTACCTCTTCACCCATTTCTCAACGAACTTCTTTCACTTTTTAATAACTTTCGCTGATGCGGAATATGATAATCTCAGTGCTTTTGCATGCGTGCACAAAAAGACAGCCTCAAAACGCTTTGCGTACGTGGAACTAATTTATAAACGACTGCTCACTTCGAAGTTTCGAGCAAATGTATGTAAATCAGTAACTGCGTCGTAGCCGACCAATGGTAAAATATGATCCAGCAAAGAAAAAAATTGGAATATTTTCAATTCGACTATTAAAAACACCGCCTTCTTTACTACGGAAAAGACTGTAACTTTATGTAACTGATTTCTTGCTCTTAAAAATAGCTTCCTGGTCTCACATTTCTAAATCTATGCTAACCACGTGTATCTCACATTTCTATTTCACATGCATATTTGGTAAAACACACACTTTATCTTTTCTCGCAACTTTATATTTTATTATAATATAAAGAGCTCCTATGGTGTGGTGTTGCGCTTTATTCCGTTTCAGCTCACAGGCAAATGTGCTTGCCAAACATATTGGGGTCCCTTTAGGCAGCTTAAAATTCACACAAACTCTCCCATTACAATTTTTGAAAGGAAAGAACACAAAACATAGCTGAATCTTTCGCAGATGCGCACTTTTCTCGCCCAGTAGTAGCCCCTTGAATTAAGACCAGTTTTTGGTAAACTTTTTGAAGGACCCAGATAGAGACTTACCGCCTACCACATATTTGTTGACCCAACTCACCTTAAATATTAACCATTGATCAAGCATACTTGCCTGTAATGGTCAACGGGTTATAGCAAATTGATCTTTTTTTTTTTTTTGTTAATTGTCTTCACCCCTCTAGGATCATAGGCGGGTCAACATCTCTTGCATAGGTATGCCTTGTCGACGTTTCGATAGCATATTTTTTTCGTATGGTCCAATTGCTGACACGGAATTCTGTGGAAGTTCTAGTAGTACCCACAGGTAGTTTTTATTGACGCGCCGGGGATCGAACCTATGTTTCGACCGAGACCTCTCGTCTACCGAGCGCTTTAATGTATAGTACATTGAATTTGCTAAAGTTTAATACCAACATCAGCTCCTTATTTCAAAAATTCCCGAGAAATGGCCTTTAAAAATTGAATTGATTTCAAATAGAGACGAATTTTTGCTTGATACTGTATCTTGTCAATGTCAAGAAAAGTGTCAACAAACACTGAAAAGGGAAAAAGTTATCAGAAGAACGGATGTGTTGAGTTATAATTGCAAGTAACCATTGAATGTTGTGTAATTGAGTTTTACCCCGGGGAAACACTGTCGAACAAAAACTCTGACTAGAACATGGTACAAGTTTCCTTCGAATGGCTCAATACACACACACACACACACTTCATACACATCTGAAGAAAAAGTCCACTTGTACCATGTTCGAGTTCGTGTTCAAAAGTGTGTGGCATTGGTTAAATAGCTGACGAATACCTTATTTGAGTTGTGGTGCTCAATTTCGTTATCGATATACACTTTTTTACATAACGCGCTTACAATGTCCGTGAAAAGAAATCCTTTAAACTTGTAATCTGCATAATCACCTGTTTAAGGTGCAAGGTCATTTTACGCAGGACTTTTTACAGCGAGTAGATTAATGCGAATGGCTATAACACCGAATTGGGAAGCGTCAGCATATTCAAATTTGTTACCACAATCATACAATTTAAAAAGCCTTTATATTGAAGTTTCTGATCCCTCGAAAAGTATTTATATACGAGTACATATTAAGAAAATAAATGCGAAGATACAAGTGACAGAGCAGCAGTAGAATGCCTCAAAGTGGCTTGATAACAGAATACGCCTCAGTATGGCGTCGTATTAAGGGAAGCAAGGTGTGCACAATTGGTAGCAGACCGTCAGGCGTCCCGGTTTCGCTTGTCTGGATATATACGGCCGGATTGCTTGCTCAAAAATATTAACTTGAGGCGAGCAAAGAGCTGCGCATATATAATTCACACCATATACAGGGTGGGCCATCTAGTGGTTTCTTTTTAAATCATAGGTTATTTTGACAGTGAAAGCTGTTTCCCGCTCGAAATCTTGACAGAAAGTCAGTATCATACCTCCGCAGAACGTAATGAGTCGCTTTACACTTGAACAACGTTGGCAAATATTGAAAACTTATTTCTAAAGTGAGTGCTGTGTAGCCCAAACAGTGCGTTTTTTGAAAAGAAGTTTTGGCCGAAATGAAGCACCAACCGCGCTTGCTGTACGCAAGTTTGTGCAAAAAGTTCGTGACACTGGTATGCTAGTGGATAACACTTATAGTCTCCGTCGTCGTACGGTGCGCACAGACGAGAATGTGGCTGATGTAGCCGAGAGTGTGAGACTCACTCCACGAACATCAACTCGCCATCGATCTCAACAGCTCAACATTTCACGCACTAGCATGAGGAGAATTCTGCACAAAGATCTCGGATTATTCGCTTACAAGGTTCAATTGACTAAGCAATTGAAGGCGCACGACCATCCGCTTCGTTATCGCTTCGCAGTTTGGGCCTTAGAGCAGCTTGAATTGGACAACGATTTTGGTCGAAAAACCATCTTTTCTGACGAGGCGCATTTTCATCTCGGAGGCTACGTTAACAAACAAAATTTCCGCATCTGGGGCTCAGAAAACTCGCATGTTATTGTCGAGAAGCCAATGCATCCACAGACAGTTTGGTGCGGATTGTGGAGTGGTGGCATCATTGGACCACTTTTCTTCGAAAATGAGGCTGGGAACAACGTTTCGGTCAACGGTGGACATTACAGAGCCATGTTATCCGACTTTTTTTTTACCGAAATTGAAGACATGGATTTGGACGACCTCTGGTTCTTGCAGGATGGCGCGCCATGCCACACAGCCCATGCCACAATCGATCTTTTACGCACCAAATTCCCAAATCGTGTTATCATCAATCCCGAAACGATCTAAGCACTTAAGGCCAATATCATCCAAGCAATCCGTGAGCTAAAGCCCGAAACCATCGACATGGTCTTGGAAAATTGGAATGACAGAATGCGCTACTGCGAAGCCAGCCGAGGCGGCAACTTGAACGAAGTTGTGTTTCATCATTAATGGGAATGTTTGCTCTTACTAATAAAGCCATAATACATGTAAAAAAAATTTAATTTTGCTCATTTTATTGCATTTTTAAAAAGAAACTTGTATTTGGCGCAACCTATAGATCACAAGGCGCAAGCGAAAGACTTGAAATGCACGCCATTATCTGTCATTAAAACCTCAGGCATCCTAAATATGTGAATTATCCGAGTCCTAAGTCCATTACTCAAAATCTCAGCAATAATCGCTTTGACTGGCTAGCAAACATGAACTTAAGTAAATGGCTCAAAACGACATTCGTTCCAACAGTGCCGGTTTTGAATCTCGGAAAAGGACGCAACATACCCATCTACAGACCCTAAAATACGCGATAAGAGGTGAGTGGACTTTCTATTGGTTGCCGAAGGATCTGATTGGGAGTTTCGGTAGGTCTACATTGGTTGCTTGAAGAGACATATTCCTACTATGGTGTTGTTGTTAATTGCCATGACCCCTCCAGGGACATGGGCGACTCAACATATCTTGCATTTCAATGTTTCGTTAACGTTTCGAAAGCATATCTACTTTTCGGGTGTGCAGTTGCTAGCATGCACCTCCTATCCGCGCCGTCTTTATACTGGCAAGCTCGGAGCGTAGTGGGAGTTTTATTGGTACCCGCAGGCAGTTTTAGTTCGCGCGGAGGGTCGAACCTCCCTTCTCTAGATTAGTAGAGCGGTGACTGAACGAACCCGGCCACCAAAAACGTCATTTTTCTTCAATAGCTTAATCATTTTAGGTCAAAGAAATAACGCTCGGAGACGTATGGGAGTCTTATTCTCCCATAAGTACTCAGAGGACGGTCATGCACTCTCTTCAGCAGCCCTTCATTTAAGACCAGAGCTTCCGCTCTACGCAGGAGCCAAGTTTTATACGAAGATCCATTGTAAAACGATTTGATATGCCAAATTACCAATCTGAAACCAAAGTTCACTCCGTATGGGTTTATTACCCATGCCTAAGTGGGTAGTATCTAATTTACCCTTTCCTACCCATATTACCCATACATTTCACTGCCGATACTCGTAACTGTTTGGCAGAATAGAAGACCTGTTAGGTTTTTTTTTCATTTAAACTGTTGCTGGGGCTGAGAGTCAAACAGAAGAACATATCCTCTTAAACGGGAAAGTCTGGTCACTCTTACCACGTCCATCATTTAAAAATATCTATTCTGACTGTAAAGAGTGTACTGAAGGTGCAAATTTCTGCTACTATAAAGTAGGTACATAAACCTAAAAAGGGTAATATTACTTACCACTGATAAGAAAATGTGATCCTTCTACATTCTACTGTCAAACTTAATAGAGGTGGGTATCACATGCATACACTTCCTGACGACTGAAAGTACGAACTGAACTTGCTAAGCTTTTATCCATATATCTTCATATTTCGATATCCTTCGCGCGTGTATGCAGCCTTTAACATGTCTAACATCCAAAAGAAACGATTACGACTTTAAAAATATCCGCGAGTGGCCAAAACGCTTGGGATTACTGCCCTAAATCTAATGTCGGCGGTAATTTTGCAAAGTTTGGTTGGAATATACCTTGCAGCTATGTGGCAGACCATGGTACGGAACCGGGCGAACGAAATGGGGAATAATGCCAGCGAATTTAGTGAATCGTCCTTTTATGACATTTTAACTCGTGGGAATGATAAAAATTATAATAAAAAGTTTCATGATATTGCTCGGCTGATTTATGACCTAAAGTAGTCTATGGACTATGTCGCGGCGACTGCCGACGCTTCTTATTCGTTGGCAAAAGCCATTTCAAGTATAAAAGAACTCGATGCTACTCTATACACTGATGAGGGTAATGGTGTTGCTGCCTGATTCATGCCCATCCCACCCTCCGGTTATCAGGCTAGTTGGGGCTAAAGTCGTTAGCCATTCTATTGACCGGCCTGTGGGGGTGATATTAATGGTGGTAGTGGTCTATTTTCCGAGCGAAACGTCCTTTCTTCCTTTTTTCTTGTTCACATTGTTTGGCAATTTCTTTGGAGAAAAAAAAAGTTGATTTTTTTTTATATCCAATATGTGTTGTCTGCCCGTTACACGCCCCTTTAATGGAGAGGCCTTTTGTAGTGCCAAGTGGTCAGATGATGTGACATGCGTAGGTCTGACTTTGGGACTTTTTGCAAACATTTATAATGGTCTTTTCCAGTTTGCCAACTGGAGGTAGGCGATGGGCTCAAGGGTAGTTTTTGGATTTGCAAACAAGAAGCCGATTGAGAGAGGATGGAGTTGAGTTGGGATGAGAATGGCTACTGAAGGCCACTTTTAGATGGCACGAGGAAGTTTTTGTGGGTTCGAAGCCTCTTGGATATAATTAATATCAACGACAGCTTGCCATAGTGCAACAGTCGTGGCTAAGAAGATAATTAATGACTTTTTTGTAGTGCGGTGTTGGTAATTGTGGTTTGAAAATGTTATATGGCACAGTTGTAAGTGAATAAATCGAATTCAATTCCCTTATGTATGAATTCGGTAATCGAAATCATACTAGTATCGAGTGAATTAAATAAATCTATGTTTTGTCCGTTATCTAGTTGGGTTATTAAACATTCTTCCAAATGAAGTTTTTCATTAGTTAGCTGATTTTTAGACAAAAGTTTTATTGTCATGAGATTTTTCAGCAATTCCTGCACATGCCAAGATTGCTAAGACGTTCATGCAGGATACTCAAAAAGGATGCTCTTGATACTCAAAACATTACTCTACTGCAATATGCTTCTTTATTCCAATATTAATACTTAATACGAGTATTTCAGCATTTTCTCCAGTGATCGCCTCGAAAGGCCGACCAACCATGAAGTGGTCAATAAGCGTAATTCCTGCTTGCGGGAAGAAGTTTTGCCACTTGTAAACCATAATTTTTCTTAGAGCAAAAGTTCCCGTAGAAGTCATGTCTTCCAACATGGTTTGAGGCGGTTTTCTTAAATTTGTAAAGAACTTAACGACAGCGCAAGGCTCGATTGTTCCCATGTTCTACATATTTTTTCTCTAGGCTTGACTATCTTACTCGGGGAATACTTACATAATTTTTATAAAATTTGGTATTTATACTATTAATAAGTTAGTCAAGAAAAGGTGACAACAGCTTCTGTCATTCCCCATTCCTCGAGCTTATTGACCCTTTTGTAATTTAGAAGCTTTGTAGCTGGAGTTGCTACCACTGTCACTGTAGTGATATAACTCGACGTTGGGCCTCCGCCGTCTGGATCATTGTCCACCAATTATCTCGGTCAAGTGATCACGTCCTATGATTTCGGAAGCCAAGTGGTTGTTCGTCGTTTCTGAATTTTCCCAACGAGCTCCCTAGCTTCCTCGTAGCCTTGCTCCTCTGATGCGTCATTTCAATATTCGTTTCGGCATGCGGCTATAGTCCATTCGTTGTACATACTCTGCCCATTGAAGTCGTTATAGTTTGCGGATTCTCGAAAGTTGCAATTCATGGTAAAATACGTCAGTTCATGGTTGTGCCGGATGCGTCATCCATTTCGATCAAAAATTGCTCTGAAAATTCACTGAAACGTAATATATTTTTCTTGTTTTCAGAGTTAAGAAGAAGGTTTCGCAGCCATATTATAGTACAGGTCGTATGATGCTTTTGTGTACGTTAATTGACCCGTCCAAGGGCATAAGAGCATCAACATCTCTAGTATTTCTATGAACTGATGACGTTTCCATAGCATATCTACTTTTCCGGACGTACAGTGCTAGCATGCACCGCCTATACGCACCTTCTTTACACTGACAAGCTCGGAGAGCAGTGGGAGTTCTATTAGGCACAGGCAGTTTTTGTTCGTGGCGAAGATCGAACCTCCATTCTCTAGATTATATAGTAGTATATACCATATACCATATGATGGTTTGGTGTATGCGGAACATGGTGTTTCTTTGCACATGCATAGATTTCATTATTGGGAGGACCGAGAAGAAAGTTTTATTTGCAAGCTGTATCCGTCGCTTGATTTCGTCAAGTACCCAGGTATGTGAAGTCGTCTAAGACGCCCCGACATTGATGTTCGATTTTTCTGTCATCCTTGTTCTTGATTGCATTGTTATTTTTTTGTTTTGGCCTCTTTAATGCGTGGTCCAACTTCTTTTGCAGCTGTGCCAAGGTTATTGAAGTTCCTCCGCAGCGTTAGGTTTCGGGACATGATGTTGATGAAGTCTGATCGACTTTAAGCGCAGCATGTCGGTGAAGTCTGCATTTATTACCGGAATAGCTTTTTTAAGTTCTAAGGTGAAGAGCGTCGGCGCCAGTCCATCGCCCTGCTTTAATCCTGTATGTGTTTCAAAAGATCAGCCTGTTTTGGATAATGACCTATGAGACGGAGTTTATAATCGTCATCTTTGTTGAATGAGTGTATTGATTTGATAAAAATTAATGGAGTTTAGGCGGAACGTGTGTTAGGTTAGGTTATAGGGGATGCTCCAACATACGGAGCACACATTGACAACTACTGGGCCCGTTATGATACCACTAAAATGGACTCAACAGAGAGCCCTTCCGAAGAGTACTTAATCCGCGAACCATCCGGAGAGAACAATGAACAACTTAATCCGCGAACCATCCGGAGAAAACAATGAACAACTTAATCCGCGAACCATCCGGAGAAAACAATGAACATATGAATCTGACCCACACTCACATCCTTCAAGTCGTCCAGATTGGTCAAGTAATAGGACCCAAGTGTAAATTTCCCACTACCAGCAAGAGCAGGGCAGGTGCAGAGCAAGTGTAATGAGCACTACTCCTCATCTTCGTCCCCACAGCTTCTACAGTAACCATTGTACAGTATTCGAAGTCGCCTGGCATGCTCTCCAATGAGGCAAATGAGGCAATGGCCAGTGATAACCCCCACGACACCTCTGATGCGCTTTCTATCCAGCGAAATCAACCCCGAAGAGCAGCTAGGATTCAGTCTAGGCCATTTTTGCTTGGCTACGCTACATGTGTTACCAGTACTCCACCTAATGTTAGCCCTCGCCATCAATTCAGCCTTTAATGCCAATTTGCAAGTTGCCAGAGGCATGCCAACGTTTCGAAAACTACCACTGATCTCACTAGTAGTACCCTCGCGAGCCAGATCATCAGCCCAACAGTTGCTGTCAAAGCCACTGTCTCCCGAAATCCAACAAAGAGTAATATTGAGAGAGCTTCCCATCAGTAAGATTAACACACGACATTACACTAGCCGAAATATAGCCATGATATAGCTTCGCAGATATCCGTAACCTCCGTTTGGAATACACTACACTAATCAAGGAGAAGGAAGGACTGTCTGATGTTCAACATCTCTGAATAAACACCAGCACCGATGCCATCATCACTCTTAGAGCCGTCAGTTATAGATGCTTATAGCATCAAATTCTAGAGCGGTGCTATCCGCCCAATCCTCACTAGAGGGGAGGAGGCATCAGAAATTCCTTTCAAACTCAAGCTTCGACCCGGTTTAGACCGTGGTTTCAAGAACGTCCAAGCTGCTCAGAATGGCCGAATGCTCGGTGGTGGATGTAGTCCCGTGACTTGTCTCACGAAGGCGAATGGCCACACCAGCAGCAAGCTGTTCTGTTTTCGATGCGACGGGAAGTATGTTATACTGACCATCTTTCCATGAAAACCATCCCGGAACTGAAGTGCCCTATTACTCCTCGTACCCAATAGTCGCGGTTCTGAAAGCCTGATTTTTTTGCCACTGGTCCAGTGCTCTTGTGTTCTTAACTATACAATAAACGGATACTGAAAAACTTTCTGAGACAGAAAAAATACATAAAGTCATGCTAACCACTTTTTTTTGTATTTTGAACAGTTTTCAAGATAATCTCATTTAAAAACATTAAAACACTCCTTATCAATTGATCGTTTGTTCTCACGAAGTAGAGAAAATCATCGTTTTTAGGGTTTTGTAGTAAAAACAAAACCCTTATGAAATCGGCCATGCGTCCATCTGTCCGTCTGTCTGTCCATGAAATATTTTACGAACCGCCGAACCTACGTGCATTAAATTTGGTGGAAATATGTAGAAGTACTATAATTCTCTCGAGTGCTTCACTTACTCGAGAGAATTATAGTACTTCTACATATTATGTAATAAGTCAACTTAAATGAAGGTCGAAATTTTTTTTTTTTTTGGTATTGGCAAGCGGAATATCGTAAGAAAGGTACCGTTGAGTAGGTACCTTCTATTTCTGGAATTTTCTTCAAATTTGAGGGAAGGGGAAAAGAGGGAGAGGGGAAAATATGTGATCCGAGTTTGTCCCCCCTCCCCTTGCATTTCGAAACCGTTATACTTAGAAATATGAAAATTTAAAACATGTGGTTGGTGAAAATTAAATTAAACACTCTTCACAAGTGCGCACATTATTTCCCTATTGGAGCACGTATGTTACCGCACTTTTAGTTGTTTGTCATTGCCCAACAGAACAGTACTGGTGACTCGTACTCGGGTGAGAATGTGAACGCCCACATTGCCCAGGCTACTTGCCTCGGACATTCTCGCCGAATATACTCTCCTCTTCCACTCGGCGAGAATGTAAGCCGGTCATAAAAGCTCCATTCCATCTAATATCAATAAAATCCAATTGAAAATACAATCCATTTTATTCGACACTGCAATATAGCGATATGTAGATATGTCTTCTAATTTAGTCAGTAGTTCAGTTCTCCATCCTCTTATTTACAATTACGACCCAGACTTCGACGAACCTAGTTCACCCACTCTGTTCTTTTACTCCATCTCCAAATCTATGATCAACGACAGATTCGTTTCATATACGGAATAGGTCTGTGGACCTAGTTTTTTGAACCTACTCCGTTGTCTGACTCAGAGTAGGTCGACCTGATCCGCAAGAGGAGCAGGTCATTCTATGACTAGTCTAAAACTCCGATTCATAATAAGGCCACAACCATATTCAACATATTAAACAATCAGTTCTATACTGGGGTATTACGGATATACAGAACTTCAAATCTTTGTTACTCACTGTCAAATTGTCTGATCCTATCAAGTTCACCAAAATGCTGCCAATGTGTCGAGACGGAGAGGAAATATATTTTATAAACAGAAAAGTATTGTAGAAAATGCTACTAGGACTCTTTCAAAAATAAAAAGGGTTTTCCGAACAACTACGTAACTCCTCTTGATGCAAGTCGAAGCATATATCCAGTTGTCGGTTGGAAATTTGCATCCAAGTAAACTGCTGTCTTCAGTGACAACTCAACCGCGTACACTTTATTTGTTGCATGCTGACGCGAAGTGACGCCGACTGTGCTTCTATTCTCTGCACTCTATGTGTGAATCGAAGCGTTCGTTATGCAGTTGGACGCGGCAATTGCAGTTCTGTCGCTGCAACACATTTTCAACATTTTGACTTTGCACTTGGCTGAACTGATTGCACAACGTTGTTAAGTGCGAATCTAGCACTTATCCGAAATGTATGCAACAGCCTTATTCAAAACAGGATAATAGGATTCGTTGCTGCTGGCCAATAGCTGGGGATGACGTCGCATCGGGATACGTGCAAAGCGTGTCCCCGATAACGCATTTATGTGAATATGGAAACGTAGCGCATGAAATCGCACGCTTATTGTTGTTGCCATTGTTATTTTGTGCGAAACGCTTAATAGCAACAAGCCAGTGATTTATGTGTCATTATTACATTTTTGGATCCTTTATATATGTACACACATACACATATGCATCGAGTGGGTCCTTTTCAGCTCAAATGTGTATCATATTATACATGTGACTGTTCTGGTTACAATGAGCCACGAGCGTTGTTCGTTCGACGGGAAACGGGCGAGAAAGGATAAAAGGGGTACTCGGTGAAGCTGTGGAGAAGCGTTATTCCCATTTTTGCAACATGCCATGTCCCATAAAATACAGCGGAGCTGGATCGAGGCACTTTTTCCCGTTGCGTATCCATAAGATGTACCCTATGGATTTTAATGTTGATTTATGATGTCCGTTTTTCGTTATTTCGGTATACATCAACTCACAGTCAGTTGGTACTATGGTACTCTGTTGCTATCATCTTGTTCCGACAATTTTGACGTAATGTGTTTTTAAATTGCTTCGTTGCTCGTTTACAATTTTGTTTTATTTTCTTCTTGGATATAACGTTTGTAATGGTACAACCTTTTTTTTCTTTGAAAAGTTTCTAACGCTTGTGGAAATCGTATTATTGCTTGCAACATGATTTTCGCTAGAATGCTCGACAAATGGGAGTCAAAAAGATCTATTGCGGTGAGGATGATTCCGTCGCTCACTTTCGAGTCTAAGGTTAACAAAAATTGAAGTTCGCCTTCTTCGTCGGTATGTACAATATCAATATGTATTAGCAAATTGCTGAATAAAAACTACTGCTGACTAAAAACCGCTGATTATCCAGGATATCACTATCAGTACATATGAATTCAAATCACTTCGAAAAAATATACTTTAAATTGAAACTAGCAAACAGTTTTCCTAATTCCATTTAGAAAATTGTTATTTTACTCAATTGCCCTAACTGCTTGTGGAGCGCATTGACTGTTGCATGTGGCCCAACCAGTGATGTCAAGGAAAAAAAGTGAAAATCGTACAAACTCGTTCAAAAAAATCGTAAAAATCGTAATTTCTCATATTTTTTGATTTCTAGGTAAGGGAGCTAGCTTCGCTCAGAATTTTCTGATCCTATTGGATGATTTTTCCACGCCTACAACCCCCTGGTCTATGGTGGTCTTTGGGTTTACCACCATTCATCTCAGCGACGCGACGTCGGACACTATTCTGGTTTGACTCTAATTTTGATAATTTTTGACAATTTTTTCGCCCATTGACTCCCATGAGGGGGATTGGTGAGGGGACAGCGGCCAAATTGAAAAATTTAAAAGCTTGAAACTATTTTTTTATTTTGGTAGTCCGGATGGCGCAACGGTTAGCACGTTCGCCTTCAACGCACTGGGCCTCGGTTCGATTCCGGGGATTTACGTGTCGGACTATGAGCCCACTCAGCTGTTAAATGAGTACCCATTATGGGGTAAATAACTCGGTTGAGCGTGTTGCTGATCACATACCTCTGCACAAAAAACCGTCACGATCTAGAAAATGAGATGATGCTAACTCATCTCGAGGCCGTGGTTCAAATTGGACTGTTGCGCCAGTTATTTATTTATTTGAAACTATTTTGGATCCCAACGGATACGTTTCTGAAAAATCCATGAAAATCGATCGGTTTGACCGCAAATTACGGACAATCATACAGAAAGTGGGCTCATAGTCCGACACGTAAATACCCTTTTTTATCGAAAACTACCGTATTCAGAAGGAATCGAACCGGGGCCCAGTGCGTAGAAAGCGAACGTGCTAACTGTTGTGCCATCCGGACTACGATATAGATTAATAACACGAGTTTAATTTTCGTAATTAAACTTTGGAAATACATAATTTCAAATATGTCTGGGTCAAAGATGACCTAATATTTATAAGGAAAGCTGATAACACTAAAATATTCAAGATCACATGTGAATTAGACCTCGATATTTCAGTTTTGCATTAATAGTAGTTATAAGAATTAATAAATTATTTTTTATATTTTATTGTTATTATGAATATTAATAATTTTTTAAGAACAAGCAATCTTGATGTCAAAGAATCTAAGATAGTGAAAAATGTTAATGATTGTAACGAATTTTTCGGTAATACTACAGAGGATCTTAAACTTCTTCATTTAAATATTAGGAGCATAGGTAGAAATTTTAATGAATTCAATGTATGGTTATGTCATCTAAAAATTAATTTCTACATATTGATATTGACAGAAACTTGGTTAGACCATGAAACCACAGGATATCAAATTCCAGGTTTTAGTAAAATTGTAAAGAGTACAAAGTTCAATAAATGTGATGGAGTGGTAGCATGTATAGCAAACTCAATTTCATACAACATTCTAGATTTGGAACTTTACATAAGGGTAACTAGAAATAATACCGAGTTTCTAGTATCCAGTATGTACCGTTCTCCTAATGATTCAAATGTTAATAATTTTATAAGTAGTTTGGAGATGTTTTTGGATGAACACAGAGCAGAAAAAATCATATTATCATAGGAGATAATAATATCGATATTTTAGAAAAGAATAGGAATCTCGAAAGTCACAGATTTTTATACTCTAGATGAAATCTGAGAGTATTATAAGTTTGCCACAAAGTTTGTAACGCTAAGAAATAAGGCTCGCAGAAAAAAATGAATGATTCAGAAGCTCATATTATCACTCGAATATCTCAAAACCGGATGTCCGTCTGTCCGTCCGTCCGTCCGTGACCTCTCTAGCTCGAGAACGCGTTGAGCTATGAAGTTCAAATTTTGCACACGTTATTTTTGACAAAAAATGAAGGCTAAGTTCGTGAACGGGCTAAATCGCTCCACCCCTTCTACCCCCTCCCATACAAAATGACACATTTTTGAAAATTTACAATAATCAGATTTTCTCAGAAACTATAAAACATCTTGCTTTGAAATTTTTAATATATCACTTTTATGATAATTGTAACCTATGTTATAAAACTTATTGTAATTCTCACCCTCCTTCTACCCCCTCCCATACAAACTGCACTTTTTCATGAAATACGTTAAGCCAATTTACTCAGTACGCATACAATTTATCGGGCTGAAATTTTGTACTTAACACTTAATTAACAATATCAGTTAGGTTCAAAAAAATTAATCGATTACCCTTACTCCGTCTACCCCCTCCCATACAAAATGACACATTTTTGATAATTTACAATAATCAGATTTTCTCAGAAACTATAAAACATCTTGCTTTGAAATTTTGAAAATATCACTTTTATGATAATTGTAACCTACATTATAAAATTTATTGTAATCCTCACCCTCCTTCTACCCCCTCCCATACAAACTGCACTATTTCATGAAATACGTTAAGCCAAAGTCTTAACGATGCATCCGAGATTGCAACCAAAATTACATATTTATTGGCTTTAACCAGGTTCAAATTCATCTAGAGTATTGCATGATCGTAGTTCTTTTATGTTTAGATATACTTTTTGAATATGGATTCGTAAATTACCTCTACGGTTGTACACGTAAAAGTATTACTCGGGAGTCTTGTGTAGACCATAGTTTTTCGAAACTTGAAAATAACTTTGATGCAGATTTCGCTATATACTGGTCTCACATTACAGATCACTTCCCAGTGATTAGCAAAATTGCGTCCTGTGGGCTTCAATCAAGAAGTATTTTATATCTCCTCATTCTATCGATAAATTGAAATTATTTAATAAAGAGAAATTTAAAAGACTTCTAGAAAGCCAAACATGGAATGCTGTCTATAATCAATCAAGAGCTGAAGAATCTTTCTCTGAATTCTATGATATCGTTATGCAGTCTTATCAATCTTGCCTTGAAGATAATATTATAAGGAAACGGAAGTTAAAAAAAACTGAAGTCCTGGATGACAGACGGGATTATCAACTCAATTAAGCATAGGGATAAACTTGCATCCAAGCTTAAATCGGAACCTTTCAATTCTGTTCTTATTAAGAAGTATAAGACTTATAGAAATTTTTTGAAATCGCTGATTCGCAATGTTAAAAATAACTTCTATAAAACTTTAATAGAAAATTGTAATGGTGATGTGAAGAAAATTTGGAACATCATTAATGATATAACCGATTCTAAAACGGACAAGGAAAATTTCAACAGCAACATTGTGCTAGCAGATGGTACACAGGTTAATTCTAACAACAGCATTCAAATCGCGGAAGAATTTAATAGACATTTTGCAAGTATTGGTCAGCGTATTGTGGAGCGCATTGAATTAAACAATAATGCTCCACCTTCCATATTGACAAGCTACAATTTATGCAGCTCGTTTTTTCTAACTCCCGTCACATCTGAAGAGGTACGACGGCTTATATTCGAACTTAAGCGAAATGTTGCTCCTGGACCAGATGGGTTGCAATCATCTCAATTGAGAGTTAATGCAATAATTTTGTCAGAACCCTTGGCTTATACCATCAACTTATGTTTTGAGCAAGGGGTGTTTCCAACACAATTGAAGAAGGCATTAGTTATACCAAATAGTATAGATTCCACAAGAGTTATCACTCCATATAAGTTTCTCCTCTGCCAGGAGATTTGTATGTATTGGCAAATTTTATAAACATAGTATAAACTACACAGTATAGATACACAAGAGAATCAATACATACAAATCTACCGCCGGAGGTGGAGTCGGCTTTCTTGTGAAGTCTATGCGATTTGTCAATACATACAAATCTCCTGGCAGAGGGGAAGTTATATGGAGTGATAACTCTTGTAGAATTATCAATCCTCTTTGGTTATACCGTTACATAAAAGTAAAGATAAAACAGATCTTAATAACTATAGGCCAATATCTTTACTTTCATCTTTATCAAAAGTATTTGAAAAAGCTATTAAAGTAAGATTAGTGAAATATTTAGAAAAAAATAAATTGCTTTCAGATCACCAGTTCGGATTTAGAGAAGCACGTAGTACAGAAGATGCAATTTACAATATAACGAAAACCATTTTTCTTAAGCTAGACCAAGGTGAAAAATGTTTAGGCATATTTCTAGATTTTGAAAAAGCCTTCGACACAGTCCATCATTAGATACTTTTTGCCAAAATGCATAAAATTGGAATACGTGGTGTTGCTCTTAATCTTTTTAAATCATACTTAAACAAAAGGTCTCAATCAGTAAGCGTCAATAAAACTTTAAGCTCCGCTGTTGATATAGATATTGGCGTACCACAAGGCACAGTCTTAGGGCCAATACTTTTTCTACTACACATCAACGATTTACTCGATTTAAAACTAAGTAACAGCGCAAATTATGCCTACGCCGATGATATTGCAATACTTTTCTGGGGGGATAGATGGGAAGATACTTTTAGTAACGCCAGTTCAGGTATTGAAAAGATTATTTGTTGGCTTAGACAAAATAAAATTAGTATAAATGTCAACAAAAGCGTTATGGTTCCGTTTTCTTTAACTCAATCGAATACACCGAGTGATACTTGCAAAGTTATTATTCATACCTCTACATGTGATAAAAATAATTGTAATTGTCCCCGTCTAAGACGGGAATGTGCAACAAAATACTTAGGTATAATTATTGATAAACATTTGAGATGGAAAGATCACGTAACTTATGTATGCAACCGCTTAAAAAAAGTTATTAATTTGTGCAGCTAAGGTATATACTAACCCTGCCACAAATTAGGACGGTTTTTCTTGCCTTGGCACAGTCGGTAGTTGAATATGGAGTACTAAGCTGGGGAGGTATAGCTTCAAGTAAACTACAGCCTTTAATACTTCTACATAAAAAACTAATTAAGATCTGGTTAAAAAAAAACGATTTATTACCCAACAACATTTTGTTATGACGCTCTTAAAGTGCTAAGAATTCCTAAACTATTTAAATTAAAAGTTCTTAAATATGTAATATACACATAGAAAAGAATTCCCCACTGAAAATACAACGGGACAGAGCACTCGTAGGCAAGCGAGGCGTGCTTTATTCCAACCCAGATGTAATACGTCAACCGCTTCTTATCATGCCTATTACATAGGACCTAGGCTCTTTAACAGTTTACCACAAAACATCTCCAATCTGTTGAATTATAATTCTTTTAAGAAGAGTACCATGCACATTTCTAAATATGATTTAAACTACAATTAAAAATATTAAATTATCAACTTGCTAATAGTTACATGTAAATATAATGGAAAATGATTCACAAAAAGAAAAGCAGAATACACGATTACATATGATGTACTTTTCTTTCGCACTGTGCACTGTATAAAATGTACACTTTCAGCTCCACAGCACGAGCTTAGCTCTTTGTTTAACTGCCAAATTAAGAAAGCTATATTATGTTATCACCCAAAATAATTTTTTAAATAACTATGTATTTATAAAAATGAATTTTTTTTAATGAAGTCATACAACATAATTTTCTTTAATATATTGTAACATGAATTGTATCTTGAATTGGCAATAAACTTTATTATTATTATTATTACATGGTGAAATACAGTAAATACAACACATTACAGCAGGGGTCGGCAACCTTTTTAGAAATGTAGTTTTTTTTTTATATATTCTCATTTGACCAAGGCGTTAAGCAGTGTGCATAGATTTGTAGGTTATTGTGCAGCAAACAGAGGCACTTTCCAGAAATGCGTCCTCTTTAGACGTTGGCTGACGGATGACTGGAGAAATATATTTAGGCCGAACAGTACAAAGAAAAAATATTAGGTGTCAGTACAAGAAAGCAGATCAAAATTCCATTGATAACACCATGCCAACCGTGCGTGCAACTCCAATTCAGTTCTAAAAACAACAAATAAGTTTAGATGTTCCGAAAGCGCCGGCAGACTTTGTTAAATGCGCGAATAAATAACCACAGACAAGTCATTTAAAATGCTCCTCTTCGGTGTCAATAGTAGCTTCAGCTTCTAATATGATTTCAAAAGAACACTAGAACAAAAAAAAAAACAAAGCTTAAGATCCCTAATTCTGTTTAAAAAATTAAAATTTACTTCAAATAAATTGAGTAAAATGTAGAGCTTAGGAGAGTGGAAAATGGCATGGTGTCGGTCCTAAAAATCGTCGGAATTGCGTAGAAGGGGCGTATGCCCTCCGAAAATCAATTATAACTCGACAACCTTCAATTGTCGAAAACAAAACGCAATTTCGGCCACTAACATTTGTGGTAGTGTTGTGAATCGAACACCATTCGAATAATTAAGACTCCAAAACTTTTGTGAATTCTATTTCATAGCTAGAGGTTTAGGTTTAGTTTAAGATATACTTTGGATCGGAGAATACCTATTAAGGTGTCTACATGTAATCGATCTCAAGTTCTAGTTTTATACATATTTTACATATAAAATATCATTATACCATAGACTTTATAGGTATATGGTATATTGTTTTGCCACGACGAAAATATGTAACACCTAAAAGGTTCCGGAAATATAGCAATGTATATATAATATATAAATTATCAGGATCACCTCCTGATTCGATTTAGCCATATCCATGTCCGTTCCCATAATAACTTTCGATCAAATCAAGCCAGAGCCTTGAAATTTTAGTCAAATGTTGGTAGTTTGATCTAGTTAATTGGTATTGAAAATGCGCGTGATCAGGCCCAGAGAACGCCTACCTCTACATATGTAAAATAATTAAATGTATCTATAACTCCTGACCAAATAAACATGAGGTGCTCTAGCTTTGGCAGATTTATCGTGAGAGTAGTCTTATACTCTGCTGTGAAAATAGAATCGATCAGTTGGAAACACACGGTACTTTTTTAACCAACGTTTCATGTTTTTTGTCCATAACCCTTAAACCAATCGACGTAGACACCTGATTTTTGGCATGTAACCCTAAGGTGAGGAGCTGCTTGAGTTTAAGTAAGTTGGGGCATAATCAGATCAAAAGAATGCCTACCTCCCTTACAAATTTCAAAAATTAAATTTTCCTTTAACTACGATAACTTTCGATAGAATAATACAAGCAAGTTGAAGTAAGATCTTGTTGCAGTAAGATCTTCTTAGTCAGCATTGAAAATGGGCAACATTCAACAGAAGGAGTCCCTACCTCACTACAAATGAAACTTAAAATAAGAGATAAATTTCGATAAACTTAAGTTAGCGACTTAAAAATTCGACAAATATTTGTAGTGTGCGTGAGTTAGTTGATTTTGAGAATAGTCACGATCCTTGTGAATGATCGCCAACCTCCCCTAGAAAGTGGCCACATAGGAAACTCACTTTTAATGCATATGGTCATTGCCAATAGGTACTTTTGGTATCACCACTAGGTCAGTACAAGTCTAGGGAATATACGCTTCGAAATCCAGACCGAAGCTTCGCTTCGACACTTTTAGTGAAGAATTCGGTCAAGTTACAATAGTATTCCAAAAATGAATGTACAAACCAAAGGAAATGCTATGGAAATATTGTTTGAAACTCAACTTGCCACCCCTGGAAATATATGGCGAGCAGTTGGCTGTATGCACGGCGGTCCGGCTTCGGGAAACCAAGCTATGGACTGCTTAAAACATCGGCCACTCAGGAATCTTGAACAAACTAGGTGTTCCGAGTGTCACTGATTACACTCCATTGAATCATGCCTTTGCTAAAAACCGTGTTAGTCTGATTCTTGCACGAATTCATTGGGAGCAAAATGGGATGCTACACGGTCAGAAAAATTGGGATAAAAAGCAAACTTATTTTATAAAATTTATGGTGTCGTTTTTATGGATAGGTTTTATAGTGTAAAAACCATAAAATTTCATTACATCAAATGCATTTACTCAAAAATTTGTCAAACGCTCTTTTCATAATAAAATTTACATATTTTTGGAGTAAATATTATATCTGTGCAGCTCATTTATTCATTGTACTCTTTTCAATAAATAAAATTTATTTTTATTTTTTTGTATTCGGAAATATGATATTTTCTTCCAGAAAATATTTAATATCACGGTAGCTCACTCCGTTGGGGCATCATGTTTACGCCTCACCTACCAGTTAGTCACAGGTTCGACTCTCGTCATGGCCATAGCTGTTTGTGTTGTGATATCAAAATAAGCTACAAGGGAGTAGTAAATCCGCTGTGTGCCCCACTAAGGGCTGCAACGTTTTTACTCAGTCCATATATATTGGGTGTAAAGCTTTGCTTCCGCCGTTTTTTAATGGAATTAAAAGTTTAATTGTCAAAAAGTACTTACAGCTGTATTATTCAAAGTACTGTCCATCGCTAGCGACAACTTTCGCCCATCTCTCCGGCAATTTTTGGACTCCATCTCGGAAAAAAGAGGCGTCTTTCGACGCGATCCATGATTGGATCCATTTTTCGACTTCCTCGTACGAACGACAATTCTGATCAGCCAGGCCGTGCGCCATGGAACGAAACAGATGGTAGTCGGAAGGAGCAATGTCTGGGGAGCACGGTGGGTGGGGCAAGATTTCCCATTTCAGGGTTTCCAAGTATGTCTTGACCACTTTTGCGATGTGTGGCCGAGCATTGCCATGCTGGAGGATGACTTTTTCGTGTCTTTGATGGTACTGTGGTCGTTTTTAATTTTATGCTCGACTTAACCTTCATAGGACCGACCGCGAAAAATTACGTTAAAGACCAAGTGGGGTGTAAATGCACGCCAACTTTTTTGTAAAAATATTTTAGACAACACATTTTAATTTTATATACTGATTATACCGAAAACTTCAAGTTTACCTGTACCGCAACGAACAAAATTAATAATAACTTATTACAGTATGTAGCAATTTATGTCAACTTTTTTGTACGATATAAGAGGTATATTTAAGAAACATATCCAAGAGGAAATTTAATAGGAAATTTTTTTTCAGAAAATATCCTAAGAAATGTAAGTCTGGGGTGCAGCTACACTCCGCTCGGGCTTATGAAGGTTAAACGCATCAATTGCCTGGTTTGCTGAGTCACTCCCAGTGATTCAGGTAATTTTTCTTGCGTTTGGCACGAATCTTCATCGAGCAGTGCTTCCAATTCGTCGTCTTTGAAATTTTTTGCTCTCCCACCACCATGCTAGTCCTCGACATTGAAATCGCCATTTTCAAAACATTGAAACCACTCACGACTTGTTCTGTCACTCAGAGCAACCTCACCGTAATTATCTGAGAGCATTTGATGAGCCTCAGCTGCAGTTTTTTTCAAATGGGGGCAGAAGATCAAAACTTCCCGCAAATGACGAGAACTTGGCTCGAAAACAGCCATTTGGAATCGCTAATCTTATTAAAAACGCGAACAACTTCTGCTAATGCGGGGATGTCGATACGTTCACAGACGTCCAAACTCACTTTATGACACATTTGAACTATGTAATATATTTTGACCAGCCATCACCGATGCAGCTGTCTGTCGGAAAACGGCGGAAGCAAAGTTGTACACCTAATAATTGTGATATTTATTATTTATTAAACTCAAGTATGAAATATATTTATAATTTTGATAAGTTCACTTATAAATAACGTCGATAAACTGTAACATATCAAAACGATCAAATTTTTAAATGGAACTATATGTACCTATATGTATAAATTTTTTCATCAAATTTACCCCGATATTTTCAACCGTGTACGACCGGAGTTCATAGGAATATAAACGGATGGCGCCAAAGACGCTAGGGGGTGGGTATTGGCACATATTCTGATAAGCTAAATATATGCCACTCCTCATGCCTTCCAGATCACTGTAGTGTTCTCCAAGCGGAGGTTACGGATATCGCTGTCGCTCTAAAATGGCTCGGACGACATGTCATATCAGCCAATGATATTATTGTACTATATTCACGGACAGCATCCCTACGATGAGGTCCCTGGAGTCCTTTCAGAATACATCGAAGACTGTGAAAGAACGTCGATCCGCCCTTTTGGGGTTGGGGATCACTTTAACATCACTCTGTGCTAGATTGCGGGGCACAGAGACTTTGAAGAGAACTTAAAACCAGACGAGTTGGCTCGAAGGGGAGCAACTGGTGTAATCCTTCAGAATCACCGTAGCAACGGAAGGCCCATGGTTGCGTGTAAGCTTGTACTCAAGTTCGAGACGAGTAGTAGTGGTGACGCTTGTGGTATGGCTAGATCACTTTGGCCCAGTTTGGACCCTGTACGCACGACCAGGTTTGTTTCGATGGATAGACAAAATATTGACAATGTGGTGGGGGTTATCACTGGCCATTGCTTTATTGGAGGCTTCGGCTCCCCTACAACGACTTATGTTATAGCTGCAAAGACGGGGAGGAGGGGAGAGCACATATAACCTAACCTTATATGTATTATAAAATACATTCTCATATTTTTTATGTTAAGTTTGTATTTCCTTTTTTTTTTGAAAATACAAAATACTCAAATTATAAATTTTATAATTTATTGTGGATTATTTAAAAGTTGAATTATAGAGATAGATAGAGAAAAAAGAGAAATTTGCCGGTCGTTTTTATAAAACTTCCAATAGATTTCCGTTTGTGCTGCAAACCGAAAGTTTGACAAATCTCACACTAGTTTCAAAAAAAAAAAAAATCGGTTTTCCAATCAGTCAACACAGAAATATTCTGAGTCCTGTCCTCCTTTTCACCCGAAATATGCATACCATATATGCTCGTAAATCAACATGTTAAATGTTATGCTATTAATTGCTATCTGTACAAATAGCCATCACTCATAAATTTCGCCAGTAAAAATAGACTCATTTTTCATGTTAATTTGCTACCATCAAAATGATATGAATTCCCTTCCATACATATTACAGCAGCACAGCGGTAATTATTTAAAAGAATATGTAATTTATCTTTAGCAGTTCCTGTTACCTCAACTTAATTTCATTTATTACCGCATACATATGTAGTGTGCATATATTGTCCTATGTAAGGACTATTGTACCAAGGTCTATAGTTATATACATGATTTCTAACCCTAATTCTAACATTTAAATGTCTCGCCAATTCTACACGCTTTATGACTCAAGGCTCGAATTCTCGAAATAGTTAAGATTGAGTTAAACGGTTGGTTGCTTCCCCATCGTGTCGTGTAAATTGAGGTCCCATTTCCTGACAATGACGAATTCAAGGGAAACTTTCATAACTAGCTTCAATCTTTTCGAGGCTTCGTCTAATATGTCCTTCACTTGTTCCACACACATTACATCCCTGTTCTCTTGTTGATTTCTTGTTCAACTACTGATATGACTTTTCCCCCCACTCGCACGTCTAACTACAATTGTTGCGTGGTTCGACAATCATATTGTGAAAAGCGTAGACGAATAGTGAAACTGTGTATAGTATATCCGTACTGTACTTAAAAGTAGGGAAATGCGGGGTTTTGCATTCGTTGTCTCCTTTGTTAAAAAATCAGACAAAGATGGTTATGGAACATCCTCGCAATATATCGCCATATATTAAGTCTCGATCCTGTTGAGCGAGCTTACCAGCTTCCAATGGGAGAGAAAAATAGCCGCCGAGTGAGTTAGTGCTGTTGTGGCGATTACACATAGCTTGTAAACTCGCTAAGTAGCCAACTAGCAAGAGTCACTCACGTCACTCGTGTTATCGCGTAGTTCCTCAATAAATTGACCGATACACCACATTTGTCACGGCTTCACATCACATTTTTACACATACAAACACACATACACTGTCCGTCGATTTCTTCTTTTCATATTGTTTGAATATTTTATTCTATTCGCCACCACCACGACTCCCCCACTGATTGACAGCCAACAGAAGATTGCATCAGCTGTTGCATTGAACTATGTCCGTTGCCATTTTGCTAGCGAGTAAAGTAGCGCGGTCTTTAACTTTTTTCGCACATGCTGAGCTACCTGCTAGTCTGGTAGCGAACACGATTACATTGAACGAGTTTACTAGCAACTATTTTAGTAAATTCGCCGGCTTGTAGTTAGTAAACTCGTTCAATGGAATCGAGACTTTAAATGAGAATTCAAAACTATTTTTTTAATAATACAAACTTTAATCCAATATTCTGGAAAATATTTTAATTTTTCTGCCGTTTTATATAAGAATCATGGTAAAGACTTATCAACCAGATGCAACAAGTAAATTAAAATGATTTATTGCAAGGAGTTGACCCACGTTGCCCTGATTTCCTTCACATTTCACGCGCTCACACATCAGTACTAATTACTAGTAGAGTAATATATGGCGCTGACATCCCTCAGGCAAACTGCCTGAGCCTGGAAAAGTTGTCTCCTGAATAGCCCCAAGACTTGACTAGCTTGACGAAAGGATGGCATTCCCAGTTCGCAAGGAATACGACCCCAGGGATTGTCATACCAATTCACTATGATACAACCGTAAATAGTTGTAATAATCGTAAAAAACTACATGAAAACTCCTGACAAATGAATTCGTGCGTTATTAATGGCGGTATGTGAAGAGTAGGAGATGCGTTTGTAGGGTAGATGCGATAGTCGTGTCGGACGATTTAAGTACGTACTCGAGTCGAACTATTATAGTTCCGGTTTATTTTCCGAGAGGGTTAGATAAGGGTTCGGGGAAAGAAGACACATAAAATGGAACATGACGACGCCGAGGTTGACAGACATTTTTTATTGTATTTTACACCTGAAAGTTGTTATCCGTATATGCGTATATTAACCTATAGTTTAATAGGCAGATTCATGTTAACTGCTAGTAAAGATATTTTCTGTGAATACAATGATTTGTTTTATCTAAAGTGACTTATCCTTTGAAAAGGAAATAAAGGCTATCATTACACCGTCCTGTATCTAACTTTGTTACATGCGAGTATAATGATGTCATTTAGCAACATTTAACGGCTTACATCAGATGTGAATATACGAGTATAATCCACATACATATATTATCACCTTTCAAATCCCTCGGACACGCCGAGGTGAACGAAACTCTAGTGAATTGAATCGAGGCACTACTATCAAATAGGTTGATAACATCTGAATTGTACGGTGCAAAAGAGGATCGTGGCAAGGAGGAGTACTCCTATAGTTTCTCGCACTGAACATTCGATTCGATTCGATTGTGCTGGCGTCCTTGTCCTCGGTCGCATCATTATTTTAGTTCTATCCTCGTTGATACGTAGTCCAAATTTTCTTGCAGCGGTATCGAGCGTTTGCAGAATTTCTTCTGCGTCGGCCAATCGTCGGAATATGATGTTGATGTCGTTGGCGTACGCTGCTAATTGTGTCGACTTGATGAGTAGCGTCTCGCTGTTGAACATACTCATTGCCTGAATAGCGTATTCCAAATCTAGGCTGAAGAGCATCGGCGCCAGTCCATCGTCCTGCTTCAGACCAGTGCGTGTTTCAAATAGATTAGTAATCATGGACTCTGACTTTTGAGACGGAGTTGGTCATCGTCATCTTAGTCAGGCGCGCTAGTTTTGCTGGTATACCAAATTACAGCATGATTTTTTACAGTACTCCACGATCAATACTGTCGTATGCCTGCTTGAAGTCGACAAAGATTTGGTATACGTTTACGTAGTATTCTCAGCAGTTCTGTAGTATCAGTTTGACTGAGAAGAGCTGATCGGCTGGGGAGCGACCAGGTCTGAAACCGCTTAGATATTCGCCAATGATTCGTTCTGCGTACGGTTTTATTCTATTTTCCAGAATTTTCGTCAAAATTTTATAGGACGTACAAAGTAGTGAGATGCCCCTGTAATTCTCACACAGCAGTCTATCTCCCTTTTCCTGAATTCGACAGCTGACGCTTCTGCGTCAATCGTCTAGAATCACATCATCCTCCCATACCCGCAGGAATAATTGATGCATGGCATTAATTAGACCCGTTCCACCGAATTTTAGCAGTTCATCTGGAATCTCGTCAGCGCTTTATTTCGTTTTAGTGACCGCAACGCGAGATCAACTTTACTGTCGGGGGTTGTATGGATGGGCCTAGATCAACAATATTGTCAAAGGCTTCTTGTGTGGGGATGTTAGGCTACGAAGCTCTTCAAAATAAGAGGCCCATCGTTTGTTAGTGCCATCGGTGTCGCTGATGATGCTTCGTATCGTTGAGTGGTGGTCGAACGATCACGATCACCGAGCACGACATACGTATAAGACATACGAAAGTAAAATGACTGCGACCGAGATGAAAATGCTACGGATGTCAGCCGGTGTGACCAAAAAGGATCTTATAAAAATACCTACATATATCCGAGGCAGCTTGTTTGTGGGGAAACCGATCACTGAAAAGCTATAAGATCGTTGTATGGATTGGTATTGCCATGTTCTAAGGCGTCGAACTGACAACCCAGTCATGAAGGCACTATCAATAAATGCTCCATTTGCTGGACCCAAACCTCGAGGCAGACGGATACACACGTGGATCGACCAGATGAAGAAGCAACAACAATGCATTAATCTCGGGGATGATACGATCAAAGACCGAGCTACCTGCAAAAGAAAGCTGAGATTATACCGCCAGGATGGGCGAAGTGCCAACACAACAGGCAGAGCAACGCGAAGCCGCAAAGTGGAATGAAAGAGCAAGGAAGAAGATTCTTCAATTTAGAAAGAAAATTTTATAAATTTAAAGTATTTGTAATTATTATTGGTAGCGCTTTGCTGAATTAGTATATTATGAATATTTAGGAAGATTATGCACCTGACTATACTTAGAAATGTTCGTTAAAAAAAATAATAATGAAATGAAAGTGGAGTAGAGACACCAAATCTTTTCTTTGAAGGAATACCTTTCCACTATCTTTTAGGTCAACAAGAGGAGGCATATCCGTTTTTTTCATGTTCCTGCTATTTCCGAGGAAGTTTGACAACTATCTCTCGTTTGGTATTCGTTGATATTAATTAAAATGTGTTGGAAATATATTATCATTGAACGCATCCTCCAATTATGAACAACTTAACTCTATTCATGACTATGTCAATTACGTTTCTATGTCTAATAAAACCTGTCTATGGAGATTGACGCGTTTTCCTAATCGGAGTGAATTCCATCCCATCTCAACAAAATGCATAAGGTTGTCGAAATATGGGCATATTCCCATTGAAGTTTCGCTTTCTTAAATACTATACTAGCTGTTTGGTCGTGTGATCCTGATGAGGCATGGGACTTTTGTGTGTAATGGGACAACGAGGGCAACTGGTTACAGAAACTCAGGCCCATCACCGCCGAACAGAGCTCCGACCAGCACATACCATGCGTAGCCTGTTGATGACGTTGGTGTATACACGTCCCCTCGGCCTGCACGGTCACCCACGCCAGTTCCCCCACTCCAGCTAGTTCGCTTTCCTAGTCTCCCTCATTGCAAACTCATAAAATTTTGTCGTGGGTAATTGTCTCAAACATGCCTGAATATATTCTTAACATCGTCAGTGTCCTAATTGACTTAGTGTTTGGGCCTTTCAAATAGAAATACATATATGTATTTGATATTTGCCTTCCATCCAGTAAGCTTCCGGAAGGATGGCAACCTACTTCAACTTAAAAACAAGACGAAAAAGCTAAAGTACAAAAAAAAGACAACATCCGACCTTTAATGCTTCACAAATATCAACTAACGAACGGAAAATACTATAAAGCCCTAAACTGATTGTTTTATATAAATTTTTATGAGGCCTTCTGATAGAATTTAAATGTATGATTTTCACCGGAAACAGGAAAAGTGTGCGTTGTCTTGAATGCCTTCAAGTAAAACGGGAGGAAATAAGATCAACAGGAGCCCACAAGATATCAACTCCGGCCATATGTAGATTATATTGTAATAAAAGTGTGTCTCGAAAGAAATTCGATTAAAAAATAATTGTTGCACTATTAAACAAACCTCCATGTCATTTTTTTTTTTATTTTGATCAAAATACATCCCTACAGTTTGATCCATGTGTTAATATTGTATTTAGCAAAATGTGTGACTCTTCTAAGAATTCTTACGAAATGTTTCTGCATGTATTCTATCAAGACAGATTGTTTGTACCGCAGTACTATCGACAGTTACTTGAAACCTTCTATCGATTGTCCCAAAGAATTTACTTATGTTTCCAGAAGAGCGTCGCTGATAAGTGCTTTCTCCCCATTTCGCTATCTTTTGAGAGCGATATGGAATGGGAAATTTGCTAAAGAGGTCAGGGAGACGTGAAAAGGTTCAGCAACGAAACGAAAATTTAAATTTAGTTACAAATCTGACAAAATGACATTAGCCTCGTCTTCGAATTTTCCTTTGAAAAGGTTCGTATGCCGTATCTTAATATATCTATGCTTTCCCTGTCGTGTATTTTCCATCGATAGGGGGTGACGGTGAAAATTCACTCCAGCTATGCGTATCGAAATGGGATAATGGCTTAAAGATGAAAACCGCCATTCCGGCCGGTGAGGTAAATGGGGAGTGAAATCTTGAAATCAGTTACTGTTTTTCGTCTGATACTCGCGCTGAGAGCAACAGGATATTTTTATCGAATTGTTTTGAATTTTATGGACGAACGAATACCTTCTTTTTATCTTGTACAATGAAATATGTTGAATGTATTCATATTTAGTAGAACGTAATCTTAATGTGTTTTCATGTAATATTCCAGTCAGTTCGTGTCGAAATATGGCTGCTTCGAAAAAAAAACCAAAAACTTTTTTTTTCACATTTTCGGTTAATGTTTTTTTTTTTTTTTTGGAGTGCTGAATCCGAATTTTAACTTTGCCCTTTAAATAAAGTGCCAAAATATCGCCCATTATTAGGTTTTTTACTTGTACCCCAAAAATCATACATTTTTCAAGAAAGTGGGTTGAATGAAAATTGAAGTAGAGATTATTACTTATAAAAAAGGTTTTATTCAATATTTGGGTTAGACAAATGCTTTGGCGCTAGAGTGCGTTGAAATTTGAGCAATTTCCGACTGATTGAGGAAATTGAGGAAAAACCTCTCACATCGCGGGATGTCAATTTGCTTATCATATTTCCATTGAATACATACATTACGCCACTGTAGAATTTTCAAAAATGGATATTTTTAACTTAAAAAATAGTTTAACGCTTTTAGAATATGGGAAAAAAATTGCAAACGTGAAAAAAGAAAATTTTTCACCGAAATTTCAAATTTTTTTGGGGAAGCGTTCGGCCACCCCGAAACGACCACCTGCGTCGGATAGATACCTACTTGAAGCCATTTTCATTTAGAAATATACATACGTTAGTAAACGTGCATAAAGCGTCAGAACACGTGCTAAAACAAGAATTTCCTCGCTTCATCAATTTATCGCTTGTTTCTTCGTGTTGTGCTACTTTTGAACTATTTCCCGGTAATTTCGGAGAGTTATCAAGCAAGAAGAAGTGTATACTGGCAGGAAAGGTACGAAAAGGTCATATCCAACGCGTCTTCGCAATAAATCAAATAAAAGACCGCAGAATAGATTTGAGGATGAGGGCAATTCCGAGGATTTTCTGAGGATAATTTTGACATCAGTCATGAGTTCGGTAATAGAATCATCAATTTTTTTTGCTGTCTTCTCTGAGCTTTCCCAATACATCACGTGTAAGACATGCAATTCCGATGCTACTTTCCATGAAAGATGCCCTCGAGGGTTGGGTGGGCTTCAAAATAGCCATGGTTTGCGGTCAGTGTACAGGAGTTGAGATTCCAAATTGTAAATTTATGAAGAATGCATACGAAATTAATCGGATAATCGTGCTATCTATGCGAATATTGGGAATAGGACTCAATGAAATCATCAAGTTTTATGCTTTCATGGAATTGCCACGACCTATTTTTCAATCTTTGTACGATAAATTACATTGTAGGCGTAATTGGGACCGCACCAGCATTCGTAAGAGACTCCAGTATGAAAGCAACAGCAACAGCTCAAAAAGAAAAAGAAAAAATGATACAAAGTATCTACACTGCATGCAGATATATCGGAACATGGATATGTCTTATGCCTACCGAAAGCGTGGGTCGTGTTTTGTCGAATGATTTCATCCAGTATAACTCTACTGGGATCTTTATAAAACTTACGTCGATATCTTCAACACAACAGGTTCCACGCAGTCGGTAGCCAAAGACATATCCATGTTCCGATGTATCTGCATGCAGTGTAGATACTTTTTGTGTATCATATCCCACCAAAAGCCAATAACCTGTCTTCCAAGAACCGATTCCCGATAGACCCGCCCCAAATGATATTTAACACCCCCTTCATGAGACAGAGAGACATACCCCATTGAACGCTAACGCCCCCATATGAACCGGATATACCCGTTCTAATGATATTGAACACCCAACCACATGAGAGAGATAGACACGCCCTATTGAAAGTCAACATTTATGCTGCCAATGCAACGTACCGTATGTGGAGCTTTTGTTCTATTTGTTTATTGCACGTGTGGTGGGGGCCCACATTGTGGACCAGTCAGACCTCAAATCCGCGCCATTGCAAATGCACAACCACAGTCGCTAGATCACCCGATTTGGCTCGAATGAACTTCATCCGCTCTCACTCATCTTCAGAGGGCGGGAACTATGTACACTCTCTTAAATTGCGTCTGCGCATGTCCAAATGTTAGTCGAACTGACTACTTGCTGCTTTTTCTGGGACCCTAGTGATTCAGATAGTACAACACAACGGGCGCTATTTTGACATGGATATGTCCTAAAAATCTGTCCGTCACACGAAATGTCTGTTTTCCTACTCGGGGATCAGAAGAGGAAACAAGCCCATTGAAAATTTTTCCTTTCTGGTTGTGCATGTCGTTTGAGTGAAGTGGTCATTGTGCATGGCTGTTGCTTGTAGATCCGCGCGGGCGGCGCGATTGCAGGGATCCTGTGTGAACATGTTGGGATGTTGATTTGATAGCGATAAAAGTTGACGTTGTGAACGGCAAGAAATAACATAGGGTACGGGTGAACAGGCGCTCTCTGTGCTCTCTGCCCCACGCTCTCAGTCAACGCGACGCCATAATCAAAACTCCTGCTTACACACCATACCATACATTCAAAATCCTCAAAAATATAGAGTACGCTCCGTACTACTGGTACTACCTACCTTGACTAGGCCCCCAGAACACGTCGCAAGAAGTCGTCAGCTCTCCTCGGTCGACATGCTCACACGCAATTTATGGTCTCTGAATGTATGCGAAATTTCGCTCAGGGCAGCGGACCTCCTCCTTTCTTTCATTCATATCATTCTCATTCTCACCATTTCATTAAAAAAATTGTGCACTCCCGACATGCACATGCAAAGACCCAATCTGAGGTCACAATGAATGAAATTCCATTACTACTCATTATTTAAGTCAAGGACGTCCAAGGACTTTCAATGACCTTCAATTTCTGTCAATTCCCATTCATTCATTTAATAAAGATACAAAGTATCTACACTGCATGCAGATACATCGGAACATGGATATGTCTATGACTACCGACTGCGTGGAACCTGTTGTGTTGAAGATATCGACGTAAGTTTTATAAAGATTCCAGTATAGTTATACTGGATGAAATCATTCGAAAAAACACGTCCCACGCTTTCGGTAGGCATAAGACATATCCATGTACCGATGTATCTGGTGGCAGTGTAGATACTCGTCATAAATTCTGCTTTGCTTTGTCCTGTCCGCTCGGGCTCCTTTCTCTCGCGGGATCGTTTCGTTTTCGTTTGCATCGCGTGTGTCAAAATTCTGAGAGCCTGGTTGGAAATACTCTGTAAACCAATCGGCCACTACATTCATAGAACTCGGAAAAATTTTCAATGGGCTTGATTCCTCTTCTGACCCCGGAGTAGCACAGCAGACATTTCGTGTTACGGACAAATTTTTATTATGACCCCCAGCTATAAGACATATCCATCTCAAAAGTTGAGCCTTAAGTTTGCCAAAACCCGCAGCCTTATTGCAAGATGGTAACGAGGAGGGACTGCTCTCTCATCGTGGTGCCTTGTTTCGTAAGAGGAAACAAGCCCATTGAAAATTGTTATATAACAATAACACTTGCTACATGCCACTTGACTAAATTACTAAACAAATTCGAACAAGGTTTAAGTGATCTATTTGGGCCTCTAAGGCACCCCGTCATGCTTAATACTCGTAATATAAATCTTCAAAGACGATTATGGCGCGGTACGGTATAAAGCCGTGATCTTTGGAATGTGCATGTGCATTCGTATGTGTCAACTCTCAACTTGTATTCCGTACTTCATGTTATATACACTACATAGAGTGCACAAAGGAACAACTCATGTCAGAAGCTGCATAGCTGAGTCGGTAGCGCACCTGGGCGAATAAACGTATGGTCCGGTTTCAAGTTTCTGTCGGTCGTGTAGAAGCTTTGCTTTTTTGTATTTCTTTTTTTTTTAACAAAGACAATCTTTTAAATATCTTTTGCATAAATAATTTTAATTATAGCCAAGCCAAATTAAATTTATTCCTGTCTGAGGTAAACCTTGAGTTCTTGTATATTCATTTTCCCATATTGATCTCAGCTAACCATGGCCCATCGAGGAAATGTGAATTCAACAACTTTAGTGTGGGTGCGTGTCAATTCTCAGCTTCATTTTATTCCGTGCTTCAGTTTATGCTCACTGGACAAACAATAGCCTCAAGGGAGGAGGAGGTCGACGTTTAGCCTCCGTCAGAAGCTAAATAGCCCATCGGGAGCATTGACGGTGCCAGCATCTTCTGTTTCCGGTCATATTACATAGATTCATATTCTAGAAACCAATCTTTGCCATTAAATGACAGCTAATAGCCATAACCGAACATAAATTACAATAATACTTGATGAATGCTTAAAATAAAATGATTAGGCTGAAAAGAAAACCGTTCCCAGCAGGCTTTAAACCGGCGACCCCTCGATCGATAAGACCAGCTCTCTACCCACTGATCTACGCCAATCGTTCCCTTATGGGGAAAACTGTGCAAATATAATGGGGCCTATAATGAACTTATTGTATGTATTGTACATACAAATGGACACCGCATACATTTTATCCTCGTGTATTACATATTCACACAGTATTTTCAATTTAGCGTCGTTTTATAAGGCGGTTGGATGTTCACACATAGACCTTGAGTCAGAATGACTAGCTCGGATTTCATTTTTTGAGTCAGGAGCCTTCGCGTGATCTTTTAATAGTGGAAACACGACAAGATATTCATTATGGTTATTTGATCAAAGACAGACAATACAGAAATCACATATATATTTGATTCAAAACATTCGTATGATACCTATTTATTTTATTTAATTATTTATCGCTTCATTTCAATTTTCACTGCACTCAGTTTGGTTGTAAATAGAAGCCCGAATCCTTAATTCGCCGCAATGCGCCTTGTTGCGATGAAAATCCCCAATAATGAGTTTAATGTTAAAAGTTAAAACGTAGACCCATGCACACAATCATTTGCTTTGGCAATTTTTAGACATCCATAGTCCATATATCGTATAATAAAATAAAAGTAAAAATTCTTCAGCCGAAATACCAATGAGTACAAATTAAGATTGCATCCTACGAAGAAATCGTGATGTTATGGTTCAATTGGCCTAGGATACAGATTTTCCGTTTCGCTTTTATTCTACTCGTAGTATACGGTAGCTGTATAGGAGAACAAGGGCTATGTAGGACGTGACTCGATTGACAGTCGCAGCTTTTCCATTCCCACAAACTATGTCTTATGAACAAGATTTTGTCAGATTAAGCTCCATACATGCATTTTTTGCTTAAACTCAGTTACCATAATCCTAAGTAACCACTGGATATGACATAGGTACATCTAACAGGTTGCACTATGTATTGTAGTAATTGACTCCCCTCGACGCACGAGTCCTTCATTGGACGTTGCTTATAACGCATTTTTTTTTTTAATTCCATCACGATTTGTGTAAACTGAGGCAACACACTCGGCTCATCAGATGTTCGTATTTCAAATGGGTCGCACCCTTATTGCGCTTTTCTCATGTCTACACGGTATCGTCACCAGTAGCTCGGTAACTTGTTACACCATTCCGTCATATAACCCAAATCCTGTATAGCAGTTCCGGCTTCAAACCACCATCGTCATCAGTAAAATACCCCCATTTCTGACAATTGCGATTCTCAACCCCATTCGCTCTTACTACCAAGGCGCGGCGCTTTTGCCGCTATGTACGATGGTTAAGTCAATAAAGGAAAAGTCATAACGAAGCGTTTCGTTTTTTTGCGACAACTTCGTTTCTCTGAACAAACCTATACTTGAATAAATCTAGATATACGAGTATGTCCTGTCCATATATACGTATGCACGTACGTTCTATGTTCATTCATACATGTGGAAAACTCGCAATTCGGTCTTGGCATTTCAGGATTTCCGTCCTGTTGGATGCCTTGTTGATGCTTCTGTTGCTTTCGCTGATTATAACAAACCGCCACCCGTTAGCGTCTGGCCCGCCGTTGCTGGCGATGCGACCGCACCATCATGTCACAGCACAGAACGCAACCGTGACGAAAAACAGGGTGAGTCTAAAGAGCTCGATTCAAATAAAAAAATTTCACAGTTCGTTTAACATCTTTCTTATTGTGCACAACTATTTCCTACCGTCGCGTCGCGGCACCATCCCTTTACATGGAATTTCCGAGTATAAATCAAAATGGCTGTCCGACAATTTGTTATCCATGTATACATGTACAAAGTAAGATGCCCTCCTCCTTGCATTTCATTCGGAGATGGCAGTTCTGAAATCCAGGACTTGTGTGATTGCTTCCAAAAAGGAAGAGTTTTTTTGTGAATTGTCAAGGGATACGATTCAAGCCCACATTGGATTTTATGCAAAATCTGATTAATTTCCGAATGGATTAACGTTTAAGTTAATTCGATAGTGAGAAAAAGCTAATTGCATGGGTAACATTAAACCAAAAAGGTTCTTTAACAAAAAAAAAATGAAGTATTAGTCGACCCAGCCATGCGCTCATTTTGTGTGAAATTATTGTGAGCCTTGAGTGTTTTTCACCAGATTGACAAGAACCTATGGACACTATTTAAAGTAGGACTGCAGAATACTAGTAAGGGTATCTTACATAGTGATCAGTAAGGAGTTGCTAGCACGTGCAGTCGTTTTTAAAAAAATAACTTTTAGGCACATTTTTTCAATGTCTGGTTAAACTGCCAGTTAGCTATCCGGGACACTAAATTTAACCTTAGCGCATGCAACGCTCAAAATATGATAATGCAGTACACAGCGCAGCTAATGCAGTAGAAAGTCAGCTCATTTTCTTGGCGGAATTCTGCCACCTGTCCAACTCTACTCCACATCCACCTCTCAGCATTATTTTTCGGCTGAGAGGGTTTCAGATCCGTTTTCTTCGAATGAATATCCAGAACTCTTTTCCTTGTGACCAGTTTAATTGTTTCATTTGAATGTGCAAACGTAAAAAGTTCTAGCTGTCAAAATCTGAGCAGTTCATATCAGCTGTTTGGAATTATGGTCCGATAAATTCTTAGCCGGAAGGTGAGTGCCGTTTAGCGTTTATCTACAGGATAAGATTTAACTGGACATTGTGAAAACGACCCTGAGTCATATACATATATGCAGAGACAATCATCAGAAAATAAACTCTGCGACTCTTTCACCAAGACTAAAGAATGGCGATCTTTTCTGAAACATTGTTTTCATCCGCCGAAAATTAATTCGCGATAGTTAAGGCCATCTTGAGGTGTATCTCCACAGGGCTGTGTTGCTGCACAGGTGTCCAAACCTGAACAATTGTAACTGCGCAGGTGTACCTCAAGGTAAACCTGAACGTATATGGCCGGGTTAAGATTATAATTTGTTCACTTTCGAAGATTGCAACTAACGTAAATATTAAACGAAAGAAAGCTCGTGCCTATGCCGGTTGGTTGGTTGCAATTGCATGGTCGCTGTGTTTCGCATACCTTAAAGCTCTTAGCTTCGGAGATTATCGTGACGTTAGCTTCCACAGCTTTTACGGTGACTCACAATCGACAATCGCAACTGATTACCAAGTTTGGCCATACTATGTGTTAGGCCCAAACTAGATTGAACGCAGCAGCAGCGGCAGTAGCGGCGACGACAGCAACAACACCAAAAGGAAGATCTGCTTTCGCCGCTGTCGCTGCCGCTGCTTCCAATCCAGGTGGTTTAAGGGAAACGCATGCTTTCTAATTTGACATTTGGTCGCCGCTGCCGCTGATACTGCTGTTTTGCTGCTTTCTGCGTTCAATTTGGTTGGGATCTTACAGTTCCCCGTATAAAATACTTAAAAAAAAGAAAATAAAAATATTTAAAAATTTCTGACAACAACTGTGAATATCACCTTATCCTGCTCATAGCTACGAGTATGTACGTCTGCTAGATTTCAGTTCTCAATTGCGATGATGATGTTAAAATGCTTGAAAACATGGTCGGTCATAAATGTATGCCTTCCGGAATCTCAAAATTAAGATTCTTCGCATGATGAACGCTTAGCAAATTTTACCCCCAAAAGCCTTTTTGTCGTTTGTTTATGCAAAACACGTATTGCATTCGGTTAATTTTAGGGGTTGATCAGCAATGGCACCCGACTATAAGACAGATACGACACATAGATATGCGAAATCGCATCGAAAACTATGATTTTAGGAGGGTATTTTCGGAATGAGATGTTTGTAGTGATTTCAAATATTTCATATAATCGTAGTTGCAAATCCGTATTAGGTACGAATATGTATGGACTGGACGTTGCAATTTAATACGGATGAGAAGATGTTGAAGCTGTGCATTATCAGTTCTTCTGGGAATAATCACCGAAGTGTTAAATGACTTATTTTTGTATTAATAAGAGATTATTAGATATTATAATCTTTTAACCTTCATAGGACCGACCTCGAAAAATTACGTTAAAGACCAAGTGGGGTGTAAATGCACCCCAACTTTTTTATATTATTTTATATAAAGGACAAAAAATATTTTGGACAAAAAATTGTAATACTATACTTTGAAAATTAGTCCAGAGATAAAACCGTGATATCCGTAGTTCGAAAAGTGTAGTAGTGTGTATTACAAACACTTCCAATTTTGGTATAATCTATATTCAGGTACTGATTGTACACAAAACTTCAAGATTGCCTGTACCGCAACGAACAAAATTAACGATAACTCGCCACAGTTAGCTGCAATTTATTTCATCTTTTTTGTTCGATAAAGAAATCATATTTAAGAAACATATCTCAGAAGAAATTTAATAGGAAATTTTTTTTCAGAAGATATCCTAAGAAATGTATGTCTGGGGTGCAGCTGCACCCCGCTCGGGCTTATGAAGGTTAAACAAAGATCGATTAGAGCCTTTAGTTACACCGAAAAAAGTAACACCTTAACGGAAGCATTCCGTAAGTGTATGTATAGCAATGCAGAGGCTTGCTTCAAATTGAGAAAAGTAGCAGTGTTCATCGGTACTGTAGGCCTGTCTCATGCAAATACATATGATCGATTTACTTGAAGGTGTCTACAAGAAAAGAAATAGGTAGAACTCAAAATACCAATCTTGGGAAAAATATACCTAATAGCATAGCAAGTAATCCGACTCTTTTCCCAGTATCTGCATGTTTTAGTTTTGACAATTTTCTTGCGGGTGAGCGATGATTTATAATGAACATTTTATATCCCAAAGAAGGGTGTGTGCGCAATCAATAAGTTAGGTTCGAGTGGCTGCCGTGTTTGCCACCGGCACACATAGTCAATGAAAAGGTCTGATGTGTTACCACGAGGAATCATCGCTCAACCGTCCAACTCATCAAACCAGCCGGAGCTGGCAACGAAACGATAAAATTTCCCAAAAACGAAATTTGCTTGGTCCTCCAAGTTGCCGAAGAAAACCAAAACTTTCCTTACACCTGCTTGACAGCGCAGGATAACATCATCATAGTGGCGCGACAGGCCGACGACGGGCATTGGCCGCCTGCATCATTGTCCTCCAATTATTTCGATCACGTGCCCACATCCGCCAATTTTGGAATCCCAGTAGCTGCGCAGCGTCCGCATATACTGAGCTCTCTCCCAACGAGATCTCAGTCATCTTTGCAGTCACGCTCCGTCGACTCATGCTGCGTTCATTACTCTCTTTGGCATGCGATCATCGTCCATTCGTTGTACATACCCTGCCCATTGAAGTCGTTGTAGTTTGACGATTTTCCAGCTCATCGTACAGTTCATACAACTCATGGTTGTACCGTATGCGCCATCCATCTCGATCGCAAACAGCCTCGAAAATTCGCCGTAGAACTTTACGTTAAAGTCTGTCTAGCATGTTTCCGGAGGCTTGAGTTAGGGTCGATGCTTCGCAGCCATAGCATAGCACGGAAATAATAGTTTTATACACGCGGAGCTTAGTGTTTCTGTGCACATGCTTCGATTTCATTATGGGGAGAACCGAGAAAAAAGTCTTATTAGCTAATTGTATCCTTAGCTTGATTTCGTCAGTTTCGTTGGGGTCCCTTGCAACCCAGAATACGATTGTTGCTCACAAATATGAAGCCGGACATAAAACTTCCCCCATCAGGTTCACCAATCTCATTGAAGAAAATAACTGTATTTTTGAATTTCCAACTATTATTATTTAAAAAAAAATGCCACTTTAAAATTTAAATGTCAAAATGCTTTGTTACCATTTGCCATTTTAAGAGATTTAGAGTCTCACTTGGGGGTCCATGGCCAGGTTTTTGATATATGGAGGGGTCCATAGGCACGAAATATTTTGAGAATCACTGGACTAGAGTATAATATACAATTTGATAGCCTAGATATTGTTTTATAGGAAATTTTATGTACACGATATTTTTTACTAATCAAGTTTTTTCGGACTTCCTAGCCTGGACTATTTGATGGGAAATCTTATTTGTTTTTGCTGTAGTATTGTTGTCAGAACAGTTCAAAAAACAAAAATAGATTTAAACCGTTCCAAATTTACAAGTTTCAATATGTTCAAGGATTATGTTTTGGTTCAGTTCTTTTCTTATTGGCCGATTGTCTCGCCTCGTACATTTATCTACTGTTGCGAATGGACTTGCATGGCTTTTGTAGTAACTTCAGGATTTTTCTATAACTAACTCATCTGTAGATCAGATGGGATGTTAGTGTTGGTACATAAAGCTTTTAGCTGGGTATCTTATAGTTTTTCTACTCGAAGGTTTTCGTTGTGTCTTCAGAAAACTAACATCAGTTGAATCGTGTCATACGAGTACATTCCAATATATAGTATTATAATAGTATGAACGTTTATACCTACATACTGCCATCATGATGGACAGTATGGGAAAGCAGTAATAGGATAGACTGTCAATTATACTACAATTCCTTTAGTAGCTGACATTGGTAAGGTCGCTGATCTGTTCCTGTAAACCCTAGACGAAATCTACGAACAATGAACTTACCATTTACAAAATCCACTTGTATCAATAATGATGTATTGTACAATACTTTGCATCGTGGCATTGCGTTCAGTTAATTCATTGCAGTGATTTGGGACAATTCCGTAGCCGACAACTGTATGCTTCTAACAAACCAGAATATAACAATATATTATTTAGTTTTTATACATGTCCTTCGGCTTTCAATTTCTAGTGTACAGCATTTCTACTCCCCGAAATGCTTTCAAAGGAGTACAAAATGAATGGTATGATCAATTGATTTCATTGATCAATTTTTAAGTTCCTATTTTTCAGTTCAATTTACAAAAATGCTTTCAGATGTTTGCGATTCGGTATACGAGAATGGGAAGGCATGTTAGCACTACCCTAGATTTACGGATGCGGAGATTCTTTTTCTACGTCAGTGTGGTTACATTTTAAAATGGATGTAATTCCAGAAAAATAACATGAATGTTATCATTGGCTAGTCTAGACTGATTACTATATGTTTGAAAGTTTTGGTATCAACTTTGTAACTTTTCACATTCATCTTATTTTTCCTTCATACAACTGTTCGTTGTCATACGATATAAGAATTTGCTATACTCGTATTCTACTCGATGTTATTTAATTTTTTTCATTTTTATACTTTGAAAGTGCTTTCAATCTCAATTTTCTATTCTTACCATTTTAAGTTGTAGCAAACAGGAATGGCTATTGCTGTAATGATTTTGGTTCTTGTTGATTTGTGGAATACTTTCGAAAAGGTGAATTCTATCGAATTTATGAATACCTTCGCTAGAATATGTTTATTAATACTATCCACCATGGCGGAAATCAATGAAGTCAGACATTTTTAATAACAAGATATATATAGATAGTACGAGTATAAAGCAGAAGAGAAAAACTGGTGTTTTGACGAAGATCGCCAAACTTCCGGAAACTAAGAAATACAAATATTCCGTGGGACATAGAGCTCTTTAAGCCAAACGATACATGACTAAAAGCGACCGTATTTTGAGCCCAGCACACGCACGAGCCAAACCAACAGTAGTCTAAAGTTTAAACTACACTTGCGTTTTTTCAACGCGAATTTTCGCTGCTTTGTGCTTTCGTTGGAAAACGTAAGTGTAAAGTCATAAGCATCGCGTCCTTTTCCGAGTCTTTTACTACTGTAAGAAAAGGTTCGTTGCATGAGTTTTATTTTTCAATTTCAATAAACAATACAAAAAATAATAATAATCCCTACGCAAGAAATCACTTATGATTGTTTACACATGTGCCGTTTTACGACCATTCCATCTAATCAAGTATGTGCCTGCCTAGATTAGAATGCACAAACGATCTTTTGCTTCGCTATACGATTATTTCGTATAGCTTATGAAATTGGTCTGTGTATTCAGATACGTTTTGATGACCTAGACCTTTTTGAAGGATTTATCGTTGTTTACTTTATATTTCTCTGAACTGTACAGTTTCAGAGGGATATATTGATTTGTATTTTGGGCTGATGATCATTGAATGAGTAATCAGTGAGTTCGTGACCGCGTACCGCGGTAGTGGTCCTCCACTGTCGTCTTCGGTTTTAATTAAAAGTGAAGAACAATTTTGTAAGTCTAACTTACTTAGTGCATTGTACGCATGTATTTAGAATATTATTTCATTATATTTTGTGAGTGGTGAACTGTGGCGCGTTCTTTGTTTTTAATAATAATTAAAGTCGCGAGTCAGGTGGTACGATTGAACCCCAGGTTGGCTCTCCACTTGGGTGGTTCCGAGGATGGTTAGTCCTCGCAGGGATGGGATTTCCTCCCTGATCGTGGTGATTTGTATTGGTTGAACCCCAGGTTGGCTCTCCACCTAGGGCGGTTCCGAGGGTGGTTAGCTCTCGTGGGATGGCTCTCCTCCCAAACCAAACAAATTATTTTTGACTGAGCCCCGGGATGGTTCTCCTCCTTGTGTGGTTCCGAGGATGGTTAGTCCTCGTAGGGACGGTGCTCCTCCCTAGTCAATTGGTGGTCTTGGGGATGGCTCTCCTCCTCATAATGGTTGGTGATGGTGCTCCTCCCAATCCAGACCTTTTTTTTATCTGATTCGTGTGTTTGTTAAATTTGAATGATTCGTTTCTAAACAGCAGTTCACCTCCGCAAAATTAGTAGTGCTTGTTTGTTTTGTTATGTGTGCTCGTGATTCACAGTGCACTAATTTGTATTTTAAATCTTTTATTTCCAGACCGGTTTTTCGAACACCGATCGATAATAGCATAGCGCCCAATAAACCTGCTTTTTCATATAAAATAATAATAATAATAAAAAAAAAATTAAATCTATCTTTTCATTTAACTTGACTCTTATACTACGTGATAAGAAATTTTTCGACGCGTCATATGTATTCTTCAGCTTTGCAGCCGACGCGCTGCTATTGGAAGCGCCGCCTGCTCGCCAACACATTGGTGCAAATGGCATGCAATACACTTGCGTCTTTTTGTCGTAAAAGTTGATGCGTTTTTTTCGCTGCATCGTTTTTGCGTCGTAAAAACGCAAATGTAAATACACTTTGGCAACATTTGCACATTTGTGATCCGGCAAGCTTAGAAACTGCACGCAGAAAAAGTAAGTTTTTTTTTATATATTATATAAAATATTATTATATTATTATGGAAAACATTGTGTTTTTTTTCACTTTACTTTCTCATAAAATGGATATTGATAATACTTACTTCAAGTCAGCCAGACACAACAGCAGCATGTCGGCCCTAATGCTGTAGAACATGAAGCTTCGGAAAGATCTCGTATCGCGTCATAAAAGAAGCGGAAAGAGACGCGCTGCTTATGACGTTTTTTTGATGCAAACATAAAGCAGCGAAAAAAACGCATCAACTTGGCCGCAAGCGTAATGTACCACACAGTTTCGGGTTTTTTCAACGCAAAGTAAAGCAGCGAAAAGACACGTTGCTTTCCCGTCGAAAAAACGCAAGTGTAATTTAAGCCTAAGAATAAGGTAATAATAATAATAATAAAGGTAGGCACTGCGACCAAAGGAGGTCTATTGTGCCATAACCTATTTTTATTATTCAAGCAAAAGACCTTCCACCACTCGTACGAGTAGTAGTATGTCTTTTGCAGGAGTCTTCCTGATAATGGCAGGACACGCGGTGAACTGTCCGAGGAAAGTATACCTCACCTGCGCAATGGCCGGGCATACACATAAAATGTGGCATGTGGACTCAACGTCCTCCAAGCAAAGACGACACTCCGTATAAGGTAGGTCAACAAACATTTTCCCAGGAAACACGTTTTTTTTCCTTTTGCAAAAAAAAGTGTGAAAAACTGATTTTTTTTCTCGCTTTTTTTTTAAATAACTCAAAAACTAAGAATTTAAGTAAAATTGGGCTATTATAAAATTAAAGAAGATAAAACTTTAGGGATAGAAAGCTTTCTCTCAGATCAATAGTTTAGCTGCAGTAGAGTCACGAAAATTGGTGCTAAAACCAAAAAAAAACAGGCCGAAGCGAAGCCCGGAGCTCAAAGCGCATATACCTTAGACCTGTACAGACCTAATGGTGATACCAAAATTACCAATTGGTAACGACGATATGCATTAAAAGTGAGTTTCCTAAATATCTCTGGTTTTAATTTCTGCAAGCTTAGTGGTTTCGTACGGATAGAAGCACTCATCAGGTCTTCCATCTTTGCAGCTAGCCGCGAGCAAGACGACCACGAAAGTGTGAGAATTCTGTTAGTACAAGCCATGAAGGCTTGATTTTACTTGAAAACTCGACCGTGAAGGTTTAGATTTCGTGAAGCACTTTTATTGACTCTCTAGAAGTGGTGGAGAGAAGGTGAAAAGTGGGGATATTTGTTCCCTGGCAATTTTACTTAATGTATTCAATGTTCTTGCAATGTGCAGAATAATACTTCAATACTAGTTAACAACGAGAGGCATTAGAAAGAAATAGTAATGCTATAAAATATGTTAAGTTGCTAAGGTTGTTACACTCGAATTTTATCGGGAGGTCAGCGGTCGGTGCCGGCTCTAATATGTTGTTACCAATCTGGCTAGGATCTTCCAAGCATAATTAGTTTTTCAATCGAAAGCACTTCCACTAACCCTAATTGCATTTGGTAGAATGGAAACAGATTTCTACGTAAGACTTTTAACTTTTCTGCGACCGCGTGGGCGTCATATCCGTCCGCCAACCATTGCATCCTTATCGACTATTTTTTTATTCCCCATTTTTACCTCCCCTGTTTGCGTTGTCTTACCCAGGCCTATTTTTGTTAATACGTAAAGGACAGGGTCAACGAGTGGCGAAAATTCCGCCCACATCTCCCAAACTGAGCTACAGCAAGCATAGGCCGCTGCTTAGCTCGTAGAGAAGCCTTTTTCTTCGCCAGATGGCATAGCCCGACCTTCACGGTAACCATGCATCCTTAGGCTCCGTCCCCACGGGCATCTTCGGATGCCCACCAAACCGTCCGTTACACATTCTCAAATTGCGATGTACACCCCAATTGACTCTTGGTTACCCTGTGTACGACGCTTGATTTCCTCCCAAAGCCAATCGTCATAATCGGGAGGAAGGAATTCCGCCTTCAACTCCTTCACCAGATCGTCCTAGGAATTTGCCTTTTTGCGATTAGCACTGAACCACAACAGAGCTTTTCCTTCAAATAACTCAACAGCAGCTCTGAACATATCCCCCTTCCGAACTCCTCTAGAAATACGAAGTTCTTCCACCCGTTCTAAAAATGAATTTTTCAAATTGCTGTCTCCATTAAAGCGGATGTCCCAATTAGAGACATCAACCTTTTTCTCGACAGTCTTTACACATTGCGGTGTGAATGTTGCTTGAGCTAAAACTGAAACTTCGCTCTCGTTACCAGTGCTTTCGTCGTCACTACTATCGCTTATCTTCTGTGTGAGTGTACCTAGAACCAATATGAGCTTTGCTCTGATATTTTTATGAGACGCCACTTGCGGTTCCCCATCGACTGGCATAGCTTCTAGACCCAAATTCTATTTTCGCCCTTATTTTAAAATATTCCCCGCTAGCAGCATCTCCCTCAAATGCTTCTAACAACTTCCCTATTTCCTCCACTTTTACAAGTAACGCATCGCGATCTTGATCGTGCGTGAACGGATATTCGACACAGACAAGGGATGTATTCGTTGCTGTGCTGACTCAACTTTCAATGCCGATCGGAGATTTTTTCTCATCACATCGACCGTATCCTCCTGAAGTCCACGAATAACCAGCTCATAACTGTGCTCGTCCTTACTTAGACGATCAACGTTAATTTTTTTCATTTTATATCACAGACGACACAAACTACCGAAATAAATTTATGCAAATTTAACTAATTCAATCTAGTCAATTTAATCAAACTGTACTCCGATGTTATATTACTGTCTTTTTACAGAAATTAATATCATATTTTAGATTAATGAGTTTCCCAACTGAGAACTTAACGAGCGGTACTTTTGAATGTAATTAACCCAAAACGTTGGGCGCCTGAGGACGACGACGGTGGAGATTCGGCGCGTAGCAATACGAAATACGAGGAACAAGATTGTTGGAGATTCAGCGGCGTAACGAAATCATGAACGGAATTGGTGGAGCGTCGAAATCGTGAGTAAGACTGCCCCCAAAATTACGTAGACAAAATTAAGATTAGTGAATGTAACATTGGTGCCCCACGTTGGGCGACAATGTTACACTCGAATTTTATCGGAAGGTCAGCGGTTGGTGCCGGCTCGCTTTGGAGCTAGGGCGTGGGGCGCCACGCACTTCAAATTTTCCCCAACCGCAACGCGACCTTCAAATCGGTGCCAAGTGCGAACACACAGACAACGGTTCGCAATTCCAAATTCCTTTACCACTCCAGAGCACACTTCACACAAATAAATAAACCGGCGTTTCGTTTAAACGTTATAAAATTATTATTCTGAAATTCTTATCACTTAAAACTACAATAGCTCTTTTGTTTAACACATTTAACGAAAACGACGATTGGCATTAGACGACGTGACGTGGTGAATATAGGAGAAGCTGAGATCCCAGATCCCGTCTTGAGATAAGCAATTAGACGAATCGACGGTGGCGCCAGTGAGCACGCACGTCGGTTTATTTATTTGTGTGAAGTGTGCTCCGGGGTGGTAAAGGAATTTGGAAGGGCGAACCGTTGACCGTGTGTTCGCACTTGGAAGGGATTTGAAGGTCGCGTTGCGGTTGGAGAAAATTTTAAGTGTGTGGCGCCCCACGCCCTAGCTCCGAAGCGATCCGGCACCAACCGCAGACCATCCAATAAAATTCGAGTGTAACAAGGTAGCGACAAAAAAGATCGAAGTTTGGAAACTGGCAAATGAGGGCCGTTGGCTAGGAGAGAGAGGCTCCACCCATAGAGAAAGATAGTTATTATTATTGAGTTTCCTTATATTTATAAATAATCGCCTTGTGATAGCTGCATATGGTATCATAAATTATTTCACCCCCCCCCCCCCCCCCGCAGTGGAAAATGTGCAGTCTATCTGAGTGGGCCCGCTAGTTGTGGTGGCCTTGATTTAGAAGTGGGCGCAAACCTTGTTCTCTTAGTCTTGACTCCATAGATTTCTTCTGGGAAAGACGGCAAATATTAAAATCACCTAGAATTACCACATGGCTATGTTTTAAACGAAACTTTGCTATATCCCGAACAATAAATCCCATTAATCTAGCTTCAGAGAAGGACGGATTTCTGTAAACTATACAGAACCACGTATTTACTTTGTATGTGAAGCATACTTGCTGGTATACACATCCTTCCAAATTCCAGTCAGTTTTTTCGAACAATTTGACGTGATCGGATTTGGCTGTTTTGACATAAACAACTATGCTGTTTCGTTTGTTTCCTTCACAAGTGCCAATCCTGTGAATGATCTTGAAACCTAGGATTTCATAATTCTCACTTTAAAGATTCCATGTCTCAACGAAACATAATATATCCGAAGACAATAAAATTGAGTCAGCTTTAATGTCCTCGATGTGAGCATGTAGACTTTGAACATTGTGGTAGGTCACATGTAGGGAGTTTTCTTCATTCTGCTGCATTACCTCATACCCTGTTGTTAATTTTTTTTTGAGTCCTCAATTTATCTAGTTCAATTTGAAGTGCGTCATTAGCCGAGCAAAGGTTTAGGTGGAAGGAATTCACCTGCTATGTAGAATCAAGATGCATTGGCAGCTCTTCTACATGCAACATACAACGCCGAACGACTAATTCAGTTATTTATATGAACTGAAACTTGAGAATATGTACCTCCTTGGCTCTTATGGATAGTGATAGCTTGCGCAGGAACAGCGGGAAATTGAGTTCGCACTATGGAGACCTGCTCATTGCGCTTATACTGAAATGAGCGCATAACTGCAGTAATTGGTGTCCATTCGGATGATGTTGGATGCTTATTCTTTCTCCTCGATGTTTCGCCTACTGAAACTTCAGAAAATTTCATCCAAAGTACAGTTGGAATTTTTTGCGATTCACTTGTTCGAAAATCGATTTGTTTTAGCACTCCTGCCGCGCCATTCACTAATCCATCTGAAGTGTTGACATTAACTGTCATCATGTATTTTGCAGCTGTTTTTAACAAAAGCAATTGACGCAACCCCTGTGTTTCAGAAATTTTGAGAGCTTTCAAGAACCTTATTCCACCAATTCCGAAAGCGGCTTTCCTGTAGGAGCATATAGAAGAACTGATATCATATTGGGATTATGTCCTGGTGTAGAATGTGCACGTTTGATTAGCGCTTGATAAAGAGTATGTATAAGTCTAGACTTTCCACCACCAGCCCCACCACCTACAAACTCGTAAAATAAATTCATTAACCTTATGGAGCACATGCCTAAAATAAAGTTGTTGTTTTGACCCCGTACCATTGTAGAGAGATCAGAATCGAGGATAATAATTTGTAGTAACCTTATCAAACCAATTTCTCCTTCACTATTTTCACTACCTGCATTATCCGGTTCAATAATATGAATGCTGGGACTCACTGCAGGAATAGCCAAGGCTCTGAATTCAATATCTAACTCTGAATCCACACCTCGTTCTTCCTGCACTTCTTCCTGATCTTCTTCTTGTATTTCTTCTAAGCGTAATTGGCCAAAGGCCCGCTCCAATTCTCTCTCTTCAAATACGTCAAACTTGGACCTATTTGCTTCTATGGCAACCAGGTTTTTTCTACATGTTATTTCATTATTATTATTATTTACAAGTTCTTCCTGCTCATTGCGCCACGGAAAATAAAAAAAAAACATAAAACATAACAATTTTGCGGAAGTAATCTTCTCTTTCTAAGTCAAGACCGGTAGCGCAGTGTGTTGAGGCATCAGTCTCATGTTTGACTACTGTCGTTTCGGGTTCGAGTCCCGTCCACGACAAGGTTCGTGGCCATGGATGTGCAGGAGATGTATGCTGGCATCTGCATTCTCTGAAACCAATTTATGCCAACGAAACGTCAACTGGGCCACATGGAACAGTTAACGCGCTATGCCCCACAAGTGGTTAGGGCAATTGAGTAAGTCAAGACTAAACTTTCTGTAGTGAAATATACCCGGCTTTGTTCTCTTTTGTATGTACCCTGCATTGTTTTTGAGTGTTAAATATCGACCAGAAACTTCACTTTCTCCTTTTTCCATAATTTCTTCTTCTTCCTCTTCATTACTTGTTAGTGATCCCCTGGCTGTTTTGGTAAACTGGTAATTAGCTGTGAAGTCTGCCAAACAGATATTCTCAAGTATATCTGGTCTTTGCGAGTAGTGATCAATAAGGTGTACTTCAGAATTTCTTTTCCTCATTGACTAAAATGCATTATCCAACACTTCATAAACTGAATTTTCGACTAAACCACCCGATGTCCATGCGCCACTTAGTTCCACCTGTTCGAAAAAGACAACTAATTTCAAAGAGAAAACGGACCTCACGAAAAAATATCCGTAAATAAAATTATTCTCGACGGACCACTTATTTGGAAAATGTTTTCATTAACTCAACTCCAATTTGTACTTTAATAGACAATTTATTTGATTCTAAAACTTTTGACCTTCCAGTTCGATCCTTAAAACGCAAGTGCCCAAATTTTCCCAAAATTCAATTACATCAAATTCGTCTTTGTTCTTTAGTATATAGCGATTGACCGTTCAGTATATTTTAGCGGAAAATTAATATATAACGACCTTACTCCCTCTATCAACAATTTTTGCAATTTTCAAGACATTAGTTCACAATAGTTTTCTTTTTTAAGGTTATTAACTTGACGTTTTACATTGTTTATTTACGTATAGTCGGCGACGAGACGGTTTCGCAAAGCACTCCTCGGAACATCGGAGTATCAGATAAGTATGCCACCTTATATTGATTGACCTTTGGTTACTTTGTGCCCTTTATTTTAGTTGTGTCGTCGCGCCTTCTCAACGTCCCGGGAGTCCTCAACATCAGGTCGTTTCGTCGTCTCGCGTCACGGGAATCTTCAACATTCTCCCCCCAATGAGACGTCGGTCTCATAATTCCATACGTAGTAGGTAACTATCTTGATCATCGATCGTAAGTGTAACTATAATACTAATTGAAAGAAAATCATTAATAAATTTTCTAGCTATATTAATTCATTAAAAACTCATGAGTTGTAAGATTTCCAGGTTCAACTTATGGTATCCACATCTGAAGACGTCTGCTTCCAATAGCTGAGGATCTGATGTTCCAGGTGGTATCGTCAAACGGATCATCAGGAGAATTGTCGACGGTATTTCCACCGTGCCGACAGCTTCCAGATGCAGGAACGGGAGACGATTGACAGCGCGTCTCACTCGCTGAATGGTGTATAGTTCTACTGTTCTAGTGTTTTGTTAATTTCTATGTGTTTAGTGTTTTTAAGGACTATATGTGATTTCTAATTGTGTGTTTTGTGGGATTTTGACTAAATTCTATGTTCTATAAACGTATGGCTTTTCTAATGTCGCGAAGTGATCATGCTTTCTATGTGTTTCTAAAATTCTAAGGTGTTTAAATTGAGTATCTATTCGTGTGGTGGTTTGGTGGTTGCATCTATTCGAGTTGAGTTATTGGAAGGGGTGATAGTTTTGCTATTGGTCTTTTGAAAGTGGAAGTTTTTGTACGAACTGTGACCACTCGCACTAACCCATCCTCACCCTTATGACACTCTTCAATTCGTCCAAGAGGCCACCTATACGATGGTAGTTTTTCGTCCTTAATTAGTACAAGATCTCCCGGGCGCAGATTTGATGATGACGTTGTCCATTTTGGCCGTTGTTGCAATCGTGTTAGATATTCGGATGTCCATCGTTTCCAAAACGTCTGGGATACTCGTTGAACAAGTTGCCAGCGATCCAATCGGCTCAATTTTTCATCGAGAAGTTCATCCTCTGGGGCTGCAATCAACGCATCTCCAATCAGGTCCAGGTGTTAAGACGTTAAGATCCGACGGATCATCAGTTAGTGGACAAAGTGGTCGGGAGTTTAAACATGCTTCAATTCGGACTAGTATCGTCGCGAGTTCTTCATAGGTAAAGCATGCGTTTCCTGCCATCCTTCGCAAGTGGTACTTGACGGATTTGACTCCCGCTTCCCAAAGTCCTCCAAAATGTGGTGATGCTGGAGGATTGAAATGCCATGAGATACCGTCATTTGACACCGATTCTGCTGAATTACGATTTCGCTTCGCAATTTGCTGCAATTCGGTGTTAGCACCAATAAAATTAGTTCCGCAGTCACTATAAATATTTCGACAGAAACCTCTTCGGCCAACAAATCGACGGAATGCCGCTAAGAAAGCTTGAGTAGACAGGTCGCTCACTAACTCCAGATGTATGGCTTTGATTGCAAGACAGATGAAGACCGCCACATATCCTTTTGTTGTCTTGAATCCTCTTCCTTTTCCCGTTCGTATTTCTATGGGTCCACAATAATCGATTCCGGTGTTAGTAAACGGTCTTGATGGAGTGACTCGAGGCCTCGGTAGATTACCCATCAGTTGTGAACAGGTTTTGGCCTTTTGCTTATGGCAGATGATACATCGATGAATAAATTGGCTTATCCCTCTTCTAGCATCTATGATCCAGTATTTGCTACGAATTGTGTTCAGCGTTAATTGAATTCCGCCATGTAGAGTCAAGAGATGATACTTATTGATCAATAATGTTGTGAATGGTCCTTGCTTCGGTAGTATTATGGGATGTGTGTTGTCAAATGATAACTCAGCGTTTTGCAGTCGTCCTCCAACGCGCAAAATTCCATCATCATGACTCAGTAATGGATTCAGTTTCAAAATTTTACTTTTGTTGCTCAGCTTCCTCTGATTTCTGAGATTATCGATATCTTCGGAAAAAGCTCTTTGTTGAATGTACTTAATCCAGAAATGTAAAGCATGCTCTAACTCCTGCGGGGTGAGGAACAGTTCAAATTTACGTTTGTGTTTGACTAACGCAATGAATCTTAAACAGTACGCGGTGACTCGAAGCAAACGTGAGAGTGATGAATACTTCATTAACAATTTCTCCTTTTCTTCATCTTCAGGTATTAATGCTAAAATCGTTATTACCGGCTTTTTCCGGAGTTCCTCGTTACAAGATTCAACGCTGTTGGGTGGAATGCTCGGCCAATTTTCTTTAGGACCGGTCAACCATGTGGGTCCCTTCCACCATAATTGATTAGTCTCCAACAGTCTGGGAGATAAGCCTCTGGATGCGACGTCGGCTGGATTCTGCTTTGATGGAACATAGTACCAGGTTGTGTTTCCAACTAACTCATGAATATGTGCAACACGATTAGCAACGAAAACATTCCAACGGGAAGGTTCGCTTTTCAACCATGCTATGACAGTTGTCGAGTCTGACCAAAGGTACGTTCGCATATTCACGATTTTTAATGCTTCCTTAACTTTTCGTATAGTTTTAGCCAATAACTGAGCGCCCGATAGTTCAAGTTTCGGTGTCGATAGCTCTTTAACTGGAGCAACCTTTGTCTTCGACATAATGAGTTTGGACTGCGGTTGGCCATTTCGGCAGACGATGTACATTGCAGCGGCGTATGCGTCATTTGATGCGTCACAAAAACCATGTAGCTCCAGATGGTCGCACTCCCTCCAGCACTTGCAATTTCCAACCCATCGTGGAATTCTCACAGTCTGCAGTGCTTCTAATTCGATTTTGAACGATCTCCATTGCGTGGCGATCTCATTTGGTAAAAGTTCATCCCAGTCTTTGCCTAGTAGCCATAAAGACTTCATCAGCAATTTTGCGATTACGATGATTGGAGCTATCCAGCCAACCGGATCGAAAAGACGAGCGATATCCGACAATAATTTCCTTTTTGTATTAGTAATGCCTGTAGCGTTCATATTGAATTTATAACTAAATTCGTCTGATTGTGGATGCCAAACTAGTCCTAATGTTTTAACGCCTTTGTCAAAATTTAAATCCAAGCTGGGTTGCATTCCACGGTCGTCCACTGAAACACTTTCCAATAACTTATCATCGTTAGCAATCCATTTCCGAAGCCGAAAACCAGCTGATTGTAGTAATGTTGACGTTTCGTTCATCTTCTTGAGGGCTTCTTCTCTTGTATGTCCGCCTGACAACAAATCGTCTACATAGAATTCGTTACGAATCGTTTCGAAAGCCAAAGGGAAATTATCCTTTTCGTCCTCTGCGAGTTTGTTTAACGTTCGGATAGCCAAGTACGGTGCACAAGTTGTTCCAAAAATGACTGTTGTTAATGCGAATTCGTTAAATTTTCCATTCGGACTATCTCGCCATATGATTCGTTGCAATTCCGCGTCCTCTGGATGCATTCCTATTTGCAAATACATCTTTTCAACATCTGCTGCACACGCAAACATGTAGAACATCCAATTTAGGATAATGTTAGTCATATCATTTTGTAACGTTGGTCCAGTCATAAGAGTATCATTTAAAGAAATACCAGAAGTTGTCTTCCGGGATGCATCAAATACCACGCGCACTTTAGTCGTAGTGCTCTCTTTACAAACGGCATGATGCGGTAGATAGTTCCCTTTGTAGTGATCGTTTATTGCACGCATATAGCCGAGTGCTAAATAATCATGGATGCATTTAGCGTATTCCGTCTTTAATGCAGGGTTGCGTTCTAAACGCCTTTCCAAAGATAGGAAGCTTGCCATGGCCTGTTCCTTTGATGCTCCCAATAAGTTTCTCGATTCAGTCGTTTTGAATGGTAAACGCGTGGTATATCTACCATCCGAACCACGAGTAGTATTCCTCATGTAAAATATTTCACACAACTCGTCTTCGGTGCTTTGAATTTTTTGCGGTGATACGGTTTCAACTTCCCAGAATTTCTGTAATTGTTGACTAATGTTGTCATCTTCTTGTACGTGACCGCTAAAACTGCTCACTTCTTTGCAATACGATGAACGTACCTCTCCTGAAACAATCCATCCTAATCTGGTGTTCTGGGCAATTAAACCAGAGCTTTTGATTATTCCATTTAGTAAAATTTGAGCATAAACTTCAGCGCCAAGCAGTATATCGATTTTCCCTGGTTGTTTGTATGTTGGATCAGCCAATTTTAAATTATCGAATGAATTATTAATTTCAGAACAACTGTATGTTGGTAATTGATTTGCTACTTTGTGCAAAATGTATGCATGAACGCGGAGTTTCGATGTGTTTTGAGGACATACGATGCTAAGTTCGGTCTGACCTTTCGCTCGTAACCCTCCTGAGCTCCCAATTCCTAATATATTTACGTTAGCTGGTTTATATTGCAAATCTAATGTCTGGCAAACATGATCAGTCACAAAACTTGCCTGTGACCCTTGGTCCAGAAGTGCTCTAAACACACAACCTTCGCCATGGGAATTTTCAAGACGAACCAGCGCTGTCGCTAACATGACTTCTTTGTCAGCTAAAGTGCTTAGAACGTTTGTGGTTGAGGTGCTGGTTGTAGGTTGGAATGGGACGGCATTTACATTAATGGGACACGCATTCTCTATTGTGGTAGGTGGCTGAATTCTATGTAGTGATGTATGATGTCGTCGCTGGCATCTCGTGCACGTCCTCTTGCTTGGACAATTTGCGATGCGATGTCCTTTTTTCAAACAATTGAAACATAGACCTTGTTTCTTCACGAAATCTACTTTGTTCTGATGATCCTTTCCCATAAACTGTGGGCATTGACCAATCGAATGCTCGCTAGTACACAGTGGACATTGCTGTATTGGGGTTGCATGTAATGATTGCATGCCTTTCCCTTCTGATACTTTACGTACGGTGGATTTATCCACAGAAATGGACTCTAACGCTCGAAACCTAGATTCCAGAAACTTTGTCACGTCATCGAGTGACGGAATTGCATTCTGGTCTACACTATGGAACTCCCATTGTTGACGAGTATCCGGCGGTAACTTTTGAATGGTTGAATAAGCAACTATGGCATCCCATAAATTATCAATTTTTAGATTCTCGATAGCTTTAACTGCCTCAGTAGTTGTATCAAGTAAGCTTCTGATGCCACATGCTGAATCATGAGCTACGGATTGATTTAATAATTTTTTGAATTGTATATTCAACAATGCTCTTTTATTCTCATACCGCTGTTGTAACAAGGACCAGGCAATCGAATAATTTGCTTCGGTTGTCATATAAGGTCTCAAAATCAAGGCTGGTTCACCACTCAAACTTGATTTGTGATAGTGTAATTTTTGGACGTCTGTCAAATTGGGTTTGCTATCAATCAAGGACATGAACAAATCCTTGAAGGACGTCCACGCTTGATATTCGCCGTTGAATGTAGGCAAGACGATCCGTGGTAATTTAACATCGGAACAGTCTCTAGGAGTTTGTCGGTTTTGTTCTGAATGTTCTGTCAACTTCGACAAAAGTTCCTCTAACTCGGAATAAAACTCCAAATATATTTGCTCAAAGTCATTATATAACTGTTGGGCAAAGTACGGCTGCATTGCCTCACTTTCCTTCCCTTCCAATAAATTCACAATTTGCCGGTGTGTGTTTTGACCGGATTCGTACAGACTGTTCACCATTTGTAATTTTTTGTTGCAATATGCAACAGTTTTGCGACTTTTTGAGTCTTTGCTAAAATTACTGATGGATTTACGCATTTCTTCAAATGCAACCATTTGTTTGGCGATCAATGCCGTCATTGCCATTTCGAACAACGAATTAGAAAACCCACACACAAATTAAAATTAGAAACCACTAACCTTTCAATTTGAAGTAATTTGCCAGCTAGCACTTTTTCACTGATTCGCGGACCGATCCGGCTCGACGGACCAATAAAATGTTCGAAAAAGACAACTAATTTCAAAGAGAAAACGGACCTCACGAAAAAATATCCGTAAATAAAATTATTCTCGACGGACCACTTATTTGGAAAATGTTTTCATTAACTCAACTCCAATTTGTACTTTAATAGACAATTTATTTGATTCTAAAACTTTTGACCTTCCAGTTCGATCCTTAAAACACAAGTGCCCAAATTTTCCCAAAATTCAATTACATCAAATTCGTCTTTGTTCTTTAGTATATAGCGATTGACCGTTCAGTATATTTTAGCGGAAAATTAATATATAACGACCTTACTCCCTCTATCAACAATTTTTGCAATTTTCAAGACATTAGTTCACAATAGTTTTCTTTTTTAAGGTTATTAACTTGACGTTTTACATTGTTTATTTACGTATAGTCGGCGACGAGACGGTTTCGCAAAGCACTCCTCGGAACATCGGAGTATCAGATAAGTATGCCACCTTATATTGATTGACCTTTGGTTACTTTGTGCCCTTTATTTTAGTTGTGTCGTCGCGCCTTCTCAACGTCCCGGGAGTCCTCAACATCAGGTCGTTTCGTCGTCTCGCGTCACGGGAATCTTCAACACCACCAAAGAGGAAAATGCATAAATACTATATAAATTTAGCGAACATTAGATAGAACGCACCAAGGACGTGCATTACATCTAAGATAATATGGCAAGCGTACAATGCACAATTAACTAATGTCCTTCTGAATAGGACCCATCCAGTGGTGATCAGAATTGTCGACGGGTCACTGGCCAATGGGAAACATACGATCAGACTGGGTATCCCTTACAACGAATGCTGTAAATGTTGCATGGATAGGCCGGAGCAGAAGATAGTCACGATTCCATTGTGAATGTCCAGCACTAGCCAGGGTGCGGCACCGGATCTTGGGCAGCGTCTTCGCACAGACATATCCGAGATATCTTCTCATGGTAGAAGAGAAACTTTGTTTCCTCAACCCCACAGGCTGGATCTAAGGAAGTGCCCCGGTTAACCCCCAAGATAAACTTAATTTCAGCAATTTTTCTCTTATCAGGCTTGTGGCATCGAAACGATGCACGCCAACGCTAATCGTGTGTTCCCCTTTTCGGGGATTGCCGTCACTTGAACCAACCAGCCAACACTCAAATCGTGAGTATGCAACAAACCATATTCCTAAATTTGGTTGAAATCGGCCCACTTTATCATATAACTCTTGTAACGGACGGTTTGGTGGGCATCCGAAGATGCCCGTGGGGACGGAGCCTAGGTAGCATAGTAACCGTGAAGGTCGGGCCGTGCCATCTGGCGAAGAAGAAGACCCCTCAACGAGCTGTAGCTCAGTTCGGGAGATGTGGGCGGGGATTTCGCCGCTCGTTGCCCCTGTCCTCTACATATTAACAAAAATTCATAGGCCTGGGGAAGACAACACAAACAAGGGAGGTAAAAATGGGGAATAAAAAAAATAGTCGATAAGGTTGGAATGGTTGGCGCACGGATCAGACGCCCACGCGGGCGAATCTGGATCCGGGTGTAATAGGACCATTGGCGGTTTTTTTGCAGAGGTATGTGATCAGCAACACGCTCAACCGAGCTATTTACCCCATAATGGGTACTCATTTAACAGCTGAGTGGGCTCATAGTCCGACACGTAAATCCCCGGAATCGAACCGGGGCCCAGTGCGTTGAAGGCGAACGTGCTAACCGTTGCGCCATCCGGACTATTGTACATTACACTCTCAAAGGAATAGTGGAATTGGAACAAGCTTCAGAACTAATTTCAAAGTGGTTATACCATCTTACAGAAACCAGCTCCAGCAGAGTAGGCTCTAGGTTAGGTTAGGTACAGGGGCTGCCGTGATGTGTCACAGCACACTTAGACCAACATTGGGTCCATTGTGGTACCACCGCTATCACCTTCACTCGAACCTACGTATCAAACCAGCCTGTGCTGGCGATGTAACGATTGAGCCGTGTGGCGGCCATATCCTTAAGGTCATCCAGATCGTAGAAAACCCATGAGCCCAGAAACAATCTTCTCCTACCAGCCAAGGCCGGGCAATGACAGAGAAGATGTAGAACGGTCTCCTCCTCTTCCACATCGCCACAACTCCTACAGAAGTCATGGTGAGGAAGATGTAGTCTCCTGGCATGCCCCCCTATTGGGCAGTGCCCTGTGATAACTCCTACTACCCTGCCAATGTGCTTATTGTTCAACGACAACAGTGTGACAGAGCGGTGGGGATCAATTTTCGGCCAAATCATCCTTGTCGTTTGGCACGTATTGCCGCAAAGCCATCTGGCATTAGCCCTATCTACGGCAGCGGTCTTAATCACCAATTTGCACAGGGGCACCCTTATGTCTTTGCGGCTTTCTTCAACCGCTCTAGTTGTCCCCTCTCGGGCCAACTCATCTGCTTTGCAGTTACCCGCAAAGCCACTGTGGCTCGGAATCCAACAGAGGGTAATATTGAAGAAGCCAGCCATCTCTGCGGGTGCTAGGCTACAGTTCTCGATAGTTTTGGATGTCGTCAAAACGGATTCAAGTGAGCGAATCGCCGCCTGACTATCCGTATAAATAGTAATGTCCTTCACAGTAATGACGTTACTGCCTAGCCAGGACAGAGCTTCCGAGATAGCCGAAATCTCCGCCTGTAGGATACTACAAAAGACCGGGAGACCGAGTGATAGGTTAATCTCCAGTCCCTCCGAATATATACCTATCCTGACCCCGTAGTCGGTCTTAGACGCATCTGTGTAGATGGCCATGGGTTCGGTGGTGGAAGCCGCGTCTCCTACCCATTGACTCCTCGACGGAATGAGACTAGTGTAGTCCTTGCCAAATTGGAATTTGGGAGAAACGTAGACCGTCTCCCTAGGGAGATTCAGATTGTCAAGTACAGTGGAGTGTCCCACACTCAGCGCACGCCACTGACCCGCCTCACGAAGGCGTAGAGCCGTGTTTGCCGCCAGTTGTTCGCCAATTATATCCAACGGGAGCAAGCCGAGTATCATATCCAATCCGGCTTAGTAGGCTCTAAGTTGCTCTGAAAATTGCAATAGGAGGTTGGGTGAGCATCATAAGATACTCGCGGGGATGGAGCCTAAGGTAGCATAATGACCGTGTCGGGCCGTGAAATCTGGCGAATAAAAGGCCACTCAACGAGCTAAGCAGCGACATATGCTGGCTGTAGTTCAGGGAGGCGTGGGCGGGGTTTTCGCCGCTCGTTGGACATGTCACTTACGTATTAATAAAAAGTCATAGGCCTGGGAAAGACAACACAAACATGGGAGGCAAAAATGGGGAATAATAAAAAAAACGGGGCGATAAAAATGCAATGGTTCGCGGACGGCGCAGATTCCCTCGCTCTCGGATCGGAGTCAGCGTGTAATGCGACCCTCAGCGTTTTCTTTCGTACCACCGACAGATCACTACTTATCAGGTGCTGCCTTCAATCTGCCTGTGGAAGCAGCACGACCAGACCAGAATATGGTTCATTACAGAGTTTAGTCGGGCATGCGGATTTTTTTAAAAACTTGACGTATTCCATCTCATCAGGAATGACAAACACAGGTAGATCCATGGCAGGGGTGTGTATGTTTAACGCCTACATCTATGGCTCATCCTTTAGCTATAAAACCGTGTCAACCCACATTATCTTTACACTGAGGACTGATTCAAATCAAATGTGACAAAGTCTCTACTACATGATTATGTGTACTTTTCCATATCCTGAATACTTATTGCCAAACATCGAATAAATCCTCGTAAGGCTCCTTGCATGCTTTCTAGCAAATACCCACCATATCAACGTTCACACTTTTATAAACTCACGAGCATAACAAAAACCTTTGTACGAAAAATAGCATACTAAAAAGATGGCTTTAGTCACTTTTCAAGTCGAAATTTCATTTTGAAAAGAAACTTTTGAAATTTGCTTCGTCACTTGTTACATGACGTACACAATACATGGCAGTTCACTAATACTACCCTACCTAACCCTATATTGCTGCCATACTCGTAATTACTTTTGGCAAATGAAGCATCAAGTGAACGCGTCACTAAGAACTTTTCAAATAATTTTCGAATATTGCAAAGTAAAGTTAGCCATTGTGTTCAGAATTTTCGTGTAATTCCGTAATAAAGATTGCGATTATGATTTCTTAAGGGGCATTGAGTTATTGTAGCTGGCAAGTTGGCAGGCTGGCATCTTGTCGGGGTCTGTTGTGAAGGCGATGGCGCGACGATGGCGTCGGTAACATGGATACAACAAAAAAAGGGCTGAAACAACATCTTTTGTTACAGTCAAGTCAATGCGTTCCACTCTAACGAAACATTACATCATACGCAGAACTTCCTTTTCAGATCAGTAAGCCACCCTTTTTTCTTAGTCATTTTTTTTTGCTTCTGTGCTGCATGGAAAAAAGAAGTGAGCCGGCACCATGATTCGAGAGATTTCTGCTTTTGTCAGTTGATAGCCTCGAAAATGGAGCCCCCATGACGCTTTGATGGTATCGTTGTTGCCAATTTTTTCCCAATTTCCTAGAGCTTATGCATGCATACATAAAAAGATAATTTTTCATAACTTAGCCCCGAGTGTGAGACAGGCCTAAGATATGATATGAAATTATTTATATCCTTTCCATGTTGGTCTGCGTGACCCCAAAAAGTTCTCTCTCAAGCCACATCAACAACAATAATAGGGCGGATTTCAGCTTGTTACTTTAGCAATGTGGTGGGGAGAATGAGAAGTTCTTTTTTGACAATCAATCCATAGATGAATTATAAGGAGATTTATATAATATTTTATATTCATTACGAGCAATGTGTCTTCTAAAGGAAACATACGATAGTACCACGACCTCTGAGCTGAGCCTGGCGCCAAAATGGTTCCTTTAATTTTAGTGCAGGCCAATTTTATGCATATCTCTCTGCTTTTTCTCCATCATAGACTCGAAAGCGTTGCGGCTCTGTACTGAATTCTGTTCTCACACTGCATCTTGTTTCCAGTTTCCAATAAATACTTCGTTGATTTCATGGGCAGAGTTCTCATCATTGTATAATGTATATAACCTCTGTTTAATCATAAATTTCGAACATATCGTGGTTGTGATGTTCTCTGTCTCGCGGAGATTATTTTCGTTGTTTGAGGTCATGTCAGCGTTAGTCAGATTTCCCTTCATATGCAGAAGAGTGACGTAGCTGAGTTTGTTTTGGAGGTGGCCCACTGATTTGATGCCAGAAATATTGATGAAGGCTCTATATACTATCCAAAATAAGGAACATACAATATATTAATAAGCAAAGCAGTATAATATTTTCAGGGTTCTGAACACGACACTGAAATTTGCTCACTCAAATTTGATTAGGGAAACTAAATAAAAATAAAATAACATTTCGCATATTTCACCAGTTTTGAGGGTTTTGTAGATAAAACAAAACCCTTATGAAATCGGTCAAATGTTTGACTGTCTGGGCAGAGATATTTTATTCTTTTCATTGGGTATAGGACATGTAGGGTGCGGGTGTCATATCTAAGAGGAAATTGTGTAACTCCCGAGCTTTTCCGTTCTACCCTGCTTGGAAAACCTCGTGCTGGCAAATATTCGGTGAAGTGATTGTGTAGACAAAGTTGCTGTCCAAAAATCCTCGAATTGAGTCGTGAGCGGGTCCATCAACCTTTTTTTTAATGAGAAGAACTGCATCGGTCGGTGCCCGAGCTTACACCATACTCCGAAAAGAAAAGTGAAGTTTGCATTTGGTCACCGCGAACTTACTTAATTGTGTGAGTGTGTTGTTAGGCCGATTGGCCCACTCTCTCGCATCCCTCCCGCACTCATCTTGTCATTGTCGCTGTCGACACCGAAATCTTGCAAATGTCGATCAAAAGTGAAGAACAATTTTGTAAGTGTAACTTACTTAGTGCATTGTACGCATGTCGTAGTTTATTTATTTATATTTTGGGATTGGTGAACTGTGGCGCGTTCTTTGTTATGCATAATAGTTAAATTCGCGAGTCAGGTGTTACGATTGAACCCCAGGTTGGCTCTCCACCTAGGGCGGTTCCGAGGGCGGTTAGCTCTCGTGGGATGGCTCTCCTCCCAAATCAAACAAATTATTTTGGACTGAGCCCCGGGATGGCTGTCCTCCTTGTGCGGTTCCGAGGATGCCTAGTCTTCGTAGGGACCGTGATCCTCCCTAGTTGATTGGTGATCTTGGGGATAACTCTCCTCACAATAATGGTTGTTGATGGTGCTCCTCCCAATCCAGACCTTTTCTTTTATCTGACTCGTGGGTTTTTAAAGTTCAATAGTTCATCGTTTCAAAACAGCAGCTCACCTTCGCAAAATTAGAAGTCATAACTTATTTTGTTATGTGTGCTTGTGATGTGCAGTGCACTAGTTTGTATATTCATCATCATCATCGTGGCGCGACAGCCCGACGTCGGGCCTTGGCCGCCTGGATCATTGTCCTCCAATTATCTCGGTCACGTGACCGCGTCCTCCAATTTTGGGAGCCCAGCAGCTGCGCGGCGTCCACACCTCCCCAACTCTCCCAACGAGATCTCGGTCGTCCTCGCAGTCTCGCTCCGTCGACTCGTTCTGCATTCATTACTCTCTTAGGCATGCGATCATCGTCCATTCTTTGTACATGCCCTGCCCATTGAAGTCGTTGTAGTTTGACGATTTTCGAGACTTGCAGCTCATCGTACATTTCATACAACTCATGGTTGTACCGGATGCGCCATCCATCTCGATCGCAAACAGCCCCGAAAATTCGCCGTAGAACCTTACGTTCGAAAGTGTCTAGCATGTTTTCGGAGGCTTGAGCTAGGGTCCATGCTTCGCAGCCATAGCATAGCACTGGTCGTATAATGGTTTTGTACACGCGGAGCTTCGTGTTTCTGTGCACATGTTTCGATTTCATTATGGGGAGAACCGAGAAAAAAGTCTTATTAGCTAACTATATCCGTCGCTTGATTTCGTCAGTTTCGTTGGCGTCCCTTGACAGGTTGCAACCCAGGTAAATGAAGTTGTTCACGAACTCGATGTTGAGGTCCCCCACATTGATGCTTGGTTGTGCAGGTGTCCTTGTCACCGATTGCATCATTATTTTAGTTTTACCCTCGTTAATACGTAATCCAACTTCCTTTGCAGCGGTATCAAGCGTATGCAGAAGTTCTTCTGCGTCAGCCAATCTTCGGGACATGATGTTGATGTCGTCGGCGTACGCTGCTAATTGTGTCGACTTGATGAGTAGCGTCTTGCTGTTGTCCAAATTCATGGCCCGAATAACGTATTCCAGTGCTAGGTTGAAGAGCGTCGGAGCCAGTCCATCGCCCTGTTTCAAACCAGTGCGTGTTTCAAATAGATCAGTAAGTCTATTCTGGATCCTGACTTGTGAGACGGAGTTGGTCATCGTCATCTTTGTCAGTCGCACTAATTTTGCTGGTATACCAAATTGCAGCATGATGTTGTACAGTACTCCACGATCGATACTGTCGTATGCCTGCTTGAAGTAGACAAAGATTTGGTATACGTTTACGTTGTATTCCCAGCACCTCTGGAGTATCAGTTTGACTGAGAAGAGCTGATCGGTTGTGGAGCGACCAGGTCTGAAACCGCTTTGATATTCGCCAATGACTCGTTCTGCGTACGGTTTTATTCTATTTTCCAGAATTTTCGTCAAAATTTTATAGGACGTACAAACTAGTGAGATGCCCCTGTAATTCTCACACCGCAGTTTATCTCCCTTTTTATGAATTGGACAGATGATGCTTCTGCGCCAATCGTCTGGGATCTCCTCGTTCTCCCATACTCGCAGGAGTAATTGATGTATGGCATCAACTAGACTCGTTCCACCGAATCTTAGCAGTTCAGCTGGAATCTCGTCTGCGCCCGGCGCTTTATTTCGTTTTAGTGACCGCAACGCGAGATCAACTTCCTCTACTGTCGGGGGTTGAATGGGTGGGCCTAGATCAACAATATCGTCGAGAGCTTCCTGTGTTGGGCGACCGGTAGCGCAGTGTGTTGAGGCAACAGTCTCATGTTTGACTACCGGCGTTTCGGGTTCGAATCCCGTCCACGACGACGTTCGTGGCCATGGATGTGCAGGAGGTGCATGCTGGCAACTGCATTCTCTGAAACCAATTTATGCCAACGAAACGTCAACTGGGCCACATGGAACAGTTGACGCGCTATGCCCCACAAGGGGTTAGGGCAATTGAGTATGTTAGATGGTCGGTTTAGAAGCTCTTCAATATAAGAGGCCCATCGTTTGTTAATACCATCGGTGTCGCTGATGATGTTTCCATCCTTGTCCTTACAAAGGCTAGTCCTGGGTTGGTAGCCGTTCTTAATTGTATTTACTAGTTTGTACGCTTGTCTGGTGTTCCTATTAGCTAAGTTTTCGTTTATGTTCAGCAACTGCTCGTCAAGGTATTTACGTTTCTTACGTCTAACTATTCTATTCGATATTCGCCGTAGCTCGTCATATTTTTCTCTTCTGGCTCTGGTTCCTCGTTGAATCCATTGTCTGTAGGCCTCGTTTTTCGCGTCAAGTGAATTTTTGCATTCTTCGTCGAACCAGTCATTTCGCGCTCGCCGGGCTTTATATCCCACGACCTTCTCTGCGACATCCTTGATGGTACCCTTGAGTTCTTCCCAGAACCCATGGACGCCTGTGTTGCTGATGTTGTGTAGCATAGGTGATAGTTTTTCCTCAAGGGCGGTAGTATACGCCACCGCTGTAGCATCACTCAAGAGCTTATCAACCGCAAAGATTTTGGGAGGGCTGATTCTTGACTGGTGCACTGAGGAAATTCTACATCTGTAGGTCGTCTTCACCAAGTGATGATCTGAGTCGCAGTTTGCTCCTCGATAGGAGCGGACATCCATGACACTAGACGCCCATCTCCTGCAAATGAGGACGTGGTCAATTTGGTTGACGGTATGTGCGTCTGGAGACTTCCAGGTCTGCTTGTGAATGCGTCGATGCGGGAAACACGTAGAGCTTACGACTAGATTCCTGCTGCAGGCGAAGTCTATAAGTCGCTGGCCGTTATCGTTACATTCTTCATGGAGGCTGTGGCCTCCAGTGGTCCCCCGATGCCAGCTTTCATTCCCGACTTTCGCGTTAAAGTCTCCCAGCAGCAATTTGACGTCGTTTGTTGGAAGTGAGTCGAAGAGAGTTTCAAGGCGGGCGTAGAACTCGTCTTTTACTGCGTCTTCTTTAACTTCAGTGGGGGCATGCACATTGATGAGCCAGAGATTGAAGAATCGAGTCTTGATGCGAATCGCACACAGCCGTTCATTTATGGGTTTGAAGTCAGTAATATGCGGTTTGAGGTGATTGTTCACTATAAATGCTACTCCAAACTCCTTGCGCCCCGATGGTTTGCCACTTGTAAAAATTGTGTGCGATTTCTTGTCATTAATCTCGCTGCCAAGCCAATTTGTTTCCTGGACTGCAGTAATGCTCAGTTTGTACTTTTCGACCTGTTGAAGGAGGGCCTTCTCGGCCCCCGGTTTGTTCAGGGAGCGTACATTCCAGGATCCGAAAGAATAATCCTTTATTCGTTTGCGTGATCGTCGTTGTTGATCCGTCCAATCCGAGGCTTTTGTTCCAGGTTTCTTGACATGGAGTGGTTTTTACAAGGACGAGTTGTCAGCACGTCGCTTAACCCCATTCAGAGGATGGCCTCGGAGATAGCTGCTTCAGATGGTTTAATAAACGTGCTGGTGTTCACACAACTATGTAGCAGGTCCAACTACGCAAGTCAATCCAGAGACGCTTAGGTGTTCGTCAGCCATTCAGGCTACAGCTATCTGCCTTTTCCAAACTGTCTTATCGCTAAGACATTGGCCGTCAGCGATTTGATGCACTGCCGTTACCAGGGGGCGCCCACGCGGAGGACTATGGAAAAGGTCTTTGCCCCCCAGTTTGTATATTAAATCCTTTTATTTACGGAGCGGTTGCCCGAACGCTGATCGACAATATAGTGCGCCCAATGCATTCTACTACTTTACTTAAATAAAAAAAGAAACAAAATATCTAATATTTTTTTTAATTGATCCTTATAGTACAATATAAAACGGCCAATGTCCTTTATATATAATCACAATTGCTGCCATAAAGTAAAATAAATTTTATAATGCAAAAAACAAATTTAAAAGTAATTACTTGCAAATAACGTATGTAAAAATTAAAAGTAATGAAAGATAGATGAAGATAAAAAAAAAATTAATTTAATTCCATTAAATAAACGATTAAATAACTCTTAAATCTTATCAAAAGAAATTTACTCAAGTAAATCAAATATAATTGCTAACGACATTGCACGGGCATCCGATTTCTGTTTGCAAAACTTGTGAACTCCAATTATGCAAAAATTTACTTATACATATTGCGCAAACAATAGTTTTTTTTAATTCTTCTTTATTTGAGTTTAAAAAGTCGCAATGCTTCTAAATTAAATTTCCAATTGCTTTTATTCGCTCTATAGTCGAGTCAGATACACATTTGGTTCAAAAAGTTGGAGGGCAAAATACCTTCTCCATAGTCCTCCACGTGGGTGCCCTCTGGTAACGGCAGTGGGTCAAACCTCTGTCTTAGCGATAAGACAATTTAGAAAAAGGCAGGATAGCTGTAGCCTGAATGGCTGACCAACACCTAAGCAACTAAGGTTTTAATAGGACGGAATTTTCTGTGTAGTTGGACCCGTAACATAGTTGTGTGAACTCTCTCTCTCTGTCTCTGGATCCTGTTAACCCCTTGTGGGGCATAGGGCATTAACCACGCCTACTTTCCTCCTCGCCCTGTTCACCGCCATCGCCTTCAACTGCATCCACGCTTTGCCTATTGAGCTATCTGCGACTACAACTGATCTTCTCCAGGTGTTTCTACAATAGGTCGTCCAAAGCGGCGACTTGCATTGATTCCCTGTGGGTTCCAACCAAGGGTGTGTTTAGCAAGTTTTCCCGGCCCTTTTCGAAGTGTGTGGCTTATCCAGTGCCACTTTGGCCCTTTAATGGATCCTGTCCTGGCCAGTAATGAACAGAAGGTTGTCGTTAGAAATGACTTCCGGCCAGCGCATGTGTAGGATGTGCCGTAGACGCTGGTTTATGAAAGTTTGCAATCTAGTTGTTATCGCCTTGGTAACCTTCCAAGTTGAACAGCCATAAAGAAGCACAGATTTTACATTGGTTTCGAAGATCCTGAGTTTGGTACTTCTGGAGATGTTATTTTGCCAGAAAGGAGTCAAACCGATAAAAAAAAACTGCCCGAGCCGTATTGATCCGAGACAGTATATCAGCATTTGCTCCACCATCTGCAGTAACAACGCTTCCGAGATAGCGAAAATTGTGTGAACTCCAGCACTCCAAAAAACTAACGGACTATTCTTTCAGGCCCTGGAATGTACGCTCCCTGAACAAAACCGGGGGCCGAGAATGCTCCTTTCAACAGTTCAAGAATACAAACTGAGCATTAGCTTGGCAGCAAGGTCAAAGACAAGAAATCGCACACAAGTTTTGGAAGTGGCAAACCATCGGGCCACAAGGAGTTTGGAGTAGCATTTACAGTAAACAATTACCTCAAGCCACACACTATTTTCAGACCCATAAATGAACGGTTGTGAGCGATTCGCATTAAGACTCGATTCTTCTGTCTAGTCAATACGCACGCCCCCACTGAAGTTAAAGAAGACGCAGTAAAAGGGAAGTTCTACGCCCGCCTTGAGACTCCATTCGACTCACTTCCAACAAACGATGTCAAACTGCTGCTGGGAGATTTTAACGCGAAAGTCGGAAATGAAAGTTGGCACCGGGTGACCACCGGAGGCCACAGTCTCCATGAAAAATGTAACGACATCGGCCAGCGACTTATCGACTTAGCTTGCAGCAGGAATCTAGTCGTAAGCTCTACGTCTTTCCCGCATCGACGCATTCACAAGCAGACATTGGAATCCCAAAACAAGATCGAATCTTTGGGGTAATCACCCCATGCTTAGGGTGATTCTGCTGCAAGGCTTTTTTTTCGTTGTTGAAGTCTCAGGTAATCCGATTTTTTTTTGGTTTCTTTGCCTTTTGTCCTAAATACTAAAAATGACTGCAGTCAAATTAATAATCAATCCTCTATTCCTTATAGGAAGCGGCATTTGGGATACCAAATCAAAGGCAACTACGAGGACGTTTTTACTCGATTTGATTTCCAAGGGGTCGAAGAGGAGTATGGAAACAGCTCACATCCCAAGCGTTCACTATAGAACCCTCAATTTATGGTGAAAAAAAAAATCCTAAATATTTTTTCCCTAGAATTGGATGAGGAATTGCTCGTTGTCCACCCTTTATGGGACACCCTGTATTAGTGAAACGCGTTTCCAATAGAATGTCTATTGTAATTGTCAATGGGATTGAAAAAATGGGGTTTATGACACCGCGTCAGGTACTCCAGTACTCCAGTACTACCCTTGGGAAGACACCCCGCTTCCTGGACACAGAACATTTCAAATGATTAACATAAAGCAAATCTCTCTTTTTCTCGCTTGTTTGACGATTAATTTGTATTCGACGGAACCCTTGTGTCCATGCGTTAAGTTGTTGTTTACTATTCCTTCCAAAGCCCATGCACGGCCATCATCGTATGTTTTATTACATTATTACCCGCGGCTCTGCCAATGAAATCACAAACTCGAGCCTAATAGCCTGCCATCAAAATAATAGACTAAGCCATCATACCTGTTGACCTTTGCAAGAATTTTCAACACCTACCAGTTGACGTTGTAGACAATTATTATCCATCATCAACGTCAAGTAGGTCATCATGATTTGGCGTTCGAAAAGTATGTGAAAACATATGTAATTAGTGTGAATTAAAAGCACATTTCTGCCTTTCTTGCCTGAGGATTTACAACCCAGTCATTTTGCATATGGCATGCAATTCACTCTTTGAAACAACCCGTCAGCAACACAATACTTTTAATCAAGTCATCATCATTACCATAAAAGCGGAGTTTGCCAAAAAGTGGACAAATCGGCATGCAATCCCGAGCGCGTTGCATTTTACTTCGTGACAATAAAGGATAACAGAATAACAGAATAAAGCATGTAGTGGCACTGATTTGTATGCATGAGTTGAATTATTATTACTATTTATATATAGTATATGGTAGGCGGTTCGGTCTGTTCTGTATTATTATACTCGTATACGTATTGGATTTTTGATATTTTTCCATACTTTATTTTTTTTCGGTCGTTGTTGCTTTTTGTTTCGCTGTTTTTCGTCCTGCTCGAGTCAACTTTTGTTTGTTGTTTGCCGAACCTTGTTTTGTCCGTTGTCGTCACAGTAAAAATTTATGTTGCGTGAGAAGTCGTTAAATTGCTGCGAAACTGATTTTTGCAACCCCATTTTATGGTGATTTAGGATCCGACTGTGTTGAAATTTGCAATGCTGAAATGGATTAAAGTATTGAATATCAATTCGGAGAATTTATTTTATGTAATATGCGAGTTATAAATGGGCTCCTACGTGCATTGAATTAAAAGAAGTTGTTGATAAATGGCACAAAGTACACGATATAAATAAGAATTCTGAAATCTGGAAATTATTCACAATTACAAATTATATATGTACCAGAGTTATAGTGTTACAGATAAAGTTATATATATGCCCCGCAGGAGGACCATAAATGAATAAGGTGAACATGCAAAAGTTAAATCAAAAACGCAGGCTAGACGAAATAATCCACAGTGATTTATACAAACTGTGGCTAGCCTATAACATCTAATTTTGTAACACCAACCACTACTATTTGTCCTTAACTACACTTATGCGGTGCCTTGGTGATTTTTCGTCAGCCGCAAGCATTGCTGGCCTTAACTATTTTAGCGCCCTGTTCAACTAATTGAAAATCGTTTGCAACATTTTAGCATAGTCCTTAAAAATAAATAGTAGACATAAACCGAACGGCCCGCTTCGGAATGTCTGTATCTGTTAAAGTCGGTTTTGAGTGTACTGTCCTGTGACGCCTTCTTTAAGCCAGCTCTTCCCTACCGAAGGCGTATGAGAATAAATTCGTCGTTGAGCTGCCTATATCTTATTCCCAGGTTTCTGTAAGTTGAAATCAAACGTAACTGCCTTTCTCCATAGACCGTCAAAACAAGATAAGCAGGAGAAAGCACGCCATGAAATCAGGAAGAGCTATTCAAGGTCAGTACCTACCAAAGGTAAAAGCAACGATCGAGGATCCTGGAATAGATATTGGGAGTAAACTCCCAACACCGGTAATTCTCAAGGGTATTCCTGCCCAAACTTTTGCCGCCTACGATGCAAAAGCATCTGAAGACAAAACAACATAGACACTGCCTGTTGTCGATAGGTGTGGGAAAATTATTGGGCCCAATGTTGGGCACAATTTTAAAACTTTTTCCAATCCTAATTGCGCTTCACACACACAGAGTCTTACAGACTACGGCAATTTTTCTTTAATTCTTATCCCATCCTTGTACAATAGGATTTTTCTAAGCATCGTGTCTCCATGAAGTTCTACATTAGGTCTCGCTGCCGAAATTTAATAGCTATTGAGATTCAGATTCGCGCTTCATGAGTTCGGCAAAATTCGCAGCTAACCCAAACAGATGTAGGAATGCGCGGTGCCCCAAACCTGATGACGCACCCTGTTAAAATCGAATTTCCGCGAAAGTTCAGCGGCTGGTGCCGACTCGCTTCGGAGCTAGGGCGTGGGGCGCCACACACTTAAAATTTTCCCCAACCGTAACGCGACCTTTAAATCCGTGCCAAGTGCAAACGCAACGGACAACGGTTCCCCCTTCCGAATTCGATTAACACCTCGGAGCACAGAAATTAACTAACTCGTCGTTTCGTTTGACGTTCTAAAATTAATTAATTATATAAATTAATTATACACTATCTTAACTTTAACTTGATACTTTTGGGCGGCAGCCATATACTCGCTCATACGTTTTCTTAACACGCCTCGACGGTCGTTACCCCACCAATTTCGTTGTTCGTTTCGTTACGCCACCAAATCTTTACCAGTTTCGTTCTTAATGGTGCTACGCCACTGAAACCTCACCGTCGTCGTTCTCACTGGCGTCACTGTCGATTCGCCTAATTGAATGTCTTAAAACGGTCGGTTGAAATCTCAGCTTCTACAGATCATAATTCACCACGTCGCGTTGTCTATAGTCAATCGTCCTTCCTCGTCGAATAAATCACACAAAAGAGTTAGATATGTACATTTCTTCCAAAACTTACGGATTCGTCGGAATATTCACCTTTCGTCGTTGAAAAAATCACACAAAAAAGAATATCCCGTACGAATCCTCGTCCTTTTATGGATTCATGGGGTACGGTGATTTCGAATTGAGCTCACATTGAACAGCGAGAATTCACGACCCCTCTATTCGCACGCCCTAGCTTCCACAACATTCAATATCCAAAACATATGATCATCCAATATCCAAACCATAAGATCCGGAACGGAACATTACTGTAGTTCCTGCAGTGATTCTCAAATCGATCTGTTCGAATGTCAGTCAAAGCGAGCTGATTGTGTCAATTGGCTATTGTTTGTTTACGTTGTTTGCGTTTTATGCGACATTTTGTATCTGGTAGTTCCACGAAATTGCCAAATGTCTAGTGTGTCTTGTTGTTGTCATCCATGACGGCTCCGATGGTGCTCTGATGTCAGATAAGTATTTATTTATTTTTCTAGCAAAAAGTTCGTGGTTCGTTGTGTTTTCTTCTCATTGCAGCTACGTTTCATCCTTCGGCAGCCCGGTCATCGAACATCGTTGTGGCGCTGTCCCTAAAGTGGTAAATAACCTGCCAACATCGACGTGCTGCAAGTCACTTAGGTCGGCAAAGTAGTAGGCCCCAAGAGTAGCCCTCCTAATACTTTTCAGGCCCGGGAATTCACAGCGAAGGTGGAAAGTACTCTCCTCTACCTCCTCATCCCCACAGCTTCTACATAAGTTGTTATACTGAAGCCGAAGCCTCCTGGCGTGCTCTCCAATTGGACAGTGCCCAGTGATGATTCCCATGATCGTACCACTGTGATGCCTTTTCAGCGACAATAGCTTAGCGGAACGACTCATATCAAACCTGGGCCATATCAGCTTTGTCTTATAACAAGTGCTGCCACTTAGCCATCTCGTGTTAGTGATACTTATCGCGGCCTGCATTATGCTATGCTTACATGCATCAAAAGGTATCTCAACATTGCAGAGAGTACGTTCGGAGTCTTCCGAGATCCCTCTTCTAGCAAGTTCGTCAGCTCGGCAGTTGCTAACGAAACCACTGTGACCCGGAATCCAGCACAAGACAATATCAAAGATACCACTTATCTCTGTGAGAGATTCGCGGCACTCCAACACAATCCTTGAGGTTATACATACGGATTCCAGGACTCTAATCGCAGCTTGACTGTCTGTTAAAATAATGATGTTCCCCACAGATATGGCATGACGGTGGCGTCCCAGCCAGACCAGGACTTCCCAAATAGCTACCAATTCGGCTTGCAGAACGCTGCAGTAGTCGGGTAGTCGAACCGATAGGCTTAAATTCAGACATTCGGAGTAAATGCCTGCTCCCACGCCATTGTCATTCTTAGACCCATCTGTGTAGATTATGTATCGTATCTGTTGTCGGAAGAAAGTCTTCATTCCATTGTGTATGTAATGGGATGAGACTTTTGAAGGACTTATTGTACATAAGTTTTGATGAGACATGGTCCGTCCTTGCAGGGATATCACGATTATTTAAAATCGTCGAGTGTCCACAGCTTAGAGCTAACCATTCTCCTGCATCGCGAAGACGGACGGCCGTGCGTGCAACCACCTGTTCGCCAAAAATATCTAGCGGGAGCAGGTTGAGAATATTCATGGCATCAGAAGGAGTCGTTCTGAGAGCCCCGTTGATTGCCAAACTAGCTGATCTTTGAATTTTTTCCATTAATCTTCGATTTACTGCAGGTTTAAGTACGTTCCACCACACAATATTGCCGTGCAAAAGTATGGGGCGAATAACTGCCACATAGAGCAAATGCACAACCATCGGTTGCAGGCGCCACTTTTTTTCCGATGGCGTTCTTACAACGGTAGAGTGCGATATTTGCCTTATTAACACGCTCCTGAATATTAGGCTTCCAACTTAGTTTCCTGTCAAGTATCAACCCCAGGAACTCAGCCTTGTCTACGAAGACCAATTTCTCTTCCTCCAATACCGGAGGTTCTGGTGTTGGTGTCCTATGCATTCCTGAAAATAGGACAAGTTCCGTCTTTAGCGGATTAACTTTTAACGCCTAACTTTTGGCCCAATTTGTTAAAATAGAGTGCATTCTGTAATACCTCGCTAAGAGTGGTGGGGAACTTACCCGAGATGGCGATAGCAACGTCGTCCACGTAGGCAGTCTCTTGCATCCCTGCGCCTGCAGATCCAGGAGAAGTTCATTTACCACAACATTCCATAAGAGGGGGGGGGGGGTAGAGAACAGATTAATATAAACGTTTCTACGAGAGGACGATACGCCCAACTCAGTGCAAATAACCCTAGGTGTTAGCAACAGGTTGATGAGCTTACAGAGAGAGTCGTCCACTCCGAGAGACGACAGTGCAAAAAGTGAGTTAATAAGTTGCTTCAGACCATCTAGACCTCCACGGTTTTCAAGTAAAGTCGTGCCTTCACGGCTATTATTAATAGAGTTCCCTCACATTCGTTTTGTACACAGATATTGCTGAAAGATTCGAAACCAGAAAAGATCTTCTATCTGTACGAAACCACTAAGCTCAGAAAAATCAAATATAGTGGTTTTCGAGGAAAAAAAAGTCCCGTCACGGTCGCGACCTTAATCCGACAGTGTTGAAACACTGCAAGAAAAATGCATGACGCGCTGTCAAGGTAAACTGCAGAATGAGACGAATTCGTCTAAACTTCCAAAAATCGAAATTGTAAAATTTTTTCGAGTCGAAAGTTTAATTTGGCTGTGCTAGCTGTGTGTTTAGCAGCGAATCCCTTCTTTCCCTTTTATATCAGGTAATTAGTGGTCCTTGTAATGAATCTTTGCATTCACTGCATGTATTTACGACGTACAAATTTATTTATATTGATACGTGTACAATCAATCTTAAATCGTTTTAATTTGGTATCAATTTATCAATCAATTACACCAACAGTAAAACGTGATAATCCACTGCAGAATAAATCCACATTTCAGAAGTGAAAATTTCGGCCGTGAACCGATACGTGTGTAAAATTATAAAATATGCAAGTACTTACTACGTTGAAACACATCCCCCAACACTATGTACGTACAACGGATATACCTGTAAAGCGACATCTTTAGTTTGTCGCTCGAATATCAACATTTTCTATCGTGTTCTGCCTGTAACGATGTATCTAATCAAATTACATATTCCAAACATCGAATCCTTGCAATATAGCACATCTGTTCAAAATGCCTTCGATTCCCATCACTAAATGGATTCCAAGATGCACAGAGAATAGAAGATGAAATATCGCTGCGATTTGGTTACGTGTCCTCAATTCATCGGTATCGCAGCACTTCGCGATGTGGTTGTTTCTGTCATACTTCAGCATTAATTCCTTTAATGCGGTGAAATTACTAAGTACTAGGTCAGCGGCATTGTTCAGCATCCTATTCGAACCAGCAGTTCATGCTGTTTGGGGACCTTGTAAATTGTCCAGTTCATAGAGTTCAGATTTAATTTGATTAGTGTCGACTACCGTACGTAACCCAGGCACTGCTCAGTGAATTAAACTGGGTCGCTCTCGACTTGTAACCGCTCTTTATGGGTTAGGACATCCACATTGTAACGTTTTAGGGCACTGAATTGTAAAGACCTCTCCTGGATGCAATTTGATATATTCATTCATATCAGAGTTACAACGACGACACTCATATTCGTGGTGATGGAGGCAGGATGAGGTTTCTTCCGCCGTCTTTCTTAAGTGATCAATCAAATAATAAGAAAGTTTCTGATTTATTGATTTATTCATGACTAACTGACATCCAGACATTGCCAAAGTGACGGCATCGGAAACGGCGAAAGTTTGTAAAAGAGCTACACATATCATATCCTGATTTCGCTCACTAATTCATTTGATTATTCTGTTCGAATGCATCCGTCTTGATTAATGCTTTCATATAAAGTTTTAATGGCTTCATTGCATATTTACATTTACATTTGATGATATGCTACGGATATGTATGTAATGCAGAGACTGTTCTAATAGGGAAGGAAAATACTAGTTATTGGGAATATCTGCATACTATTTACACTAGACTTTACTATTTGGTGAAAGTTATAATAATAAAAATAGTAAGTAAGCGATGCGATGAGTGTGTAGTATGAGTTATCTATTCCAAACTCAGTTCTACATCATTCCATAATCATGGCAGTTGTGATTCCAAAAGTAATTAATACATAATGTATTATTATTACTCATTTGGGCTTCATCTGAAAACTTCCTGAACGACAATTCTGTCCATTTGAGCTGTTTTAATGCTCATTGAATTCCGACGGGAATCTCATCAATCTCATCATTTTAAATACACTCGTACATTAATATGTATGTTATCTGCATAGAATTTATGAGAGTTGCAATTGAGTGTCATCGACCTGGACCAACATTCAAATTCAATTCAAATTCCTATAGTACCTCAGTAGGCTGTAGTGTCAGTACGATGTCTTTTCCTCCCGGTTCGTGAGTTGGAATACCCACGTGGTTTTGGCTGTTTGTATTGTCTTCCCTCTGTGGTGTTGGGCGTAAGAATAAGTCACAGCTTTTTCCAGCTTGTCGCAGAAAATGTTCAATTTGGAATTTCGTTTTTCATTGTGGGGGTAAGGTTGATTTTTTGACATGGATATGTCTTATAGCTGGGGGTCATCCTAAAAATCTGTCCGTAACACGAAATGTCTGCTGTGCTACACGGGGGCCAGAACAGGAAACAAGCCCATTGAAAAGTTTTCCGAGTTCTATGAATGTAGTGGCCGATTGGTTTACAGAGTATTTCCAACCAGGCTCTCAGAATTTTGACTTGTGCTCTCTGTCCCACGCTCTCAGTCAACGCGACGACGCGACGCCATAATCAAAACTCCTGCATACATACCATACCATACATTCCAAATCTTCTTTAAAAGTATAGAGTACGCTCCGTACTCCCTAACTTGACTAGGCCCCCAGAACACGTCGCAAGAAGTCGTCTGCTCTCCTCGCTCGACATGCTCATACGCAATTTATGGTCTCCGAATATATGCGAAATTTCGCTCAGGCCAGCGGATCTCCTCCCCCCATTCATTCTCATTCATATCATTCTCATTCTCACCATTTCATTAAACAAATTGTGCACTCCCGACATGCACATGCATAGACCCAATCTGAGGTCACAATGAATGAAATTCCCCCCCCCCCCCCAAGGTGAGCTAGAGCGGATGAAGTTCAGCCAAATCGTGTGATCCAGCGACTGTGGTTGTGCATTTGCAATGGCGGCGATTTGAGGTCTGACTGGCCCACAATGTGGGACCCCACCACACATGCAATAAACATATAGAACAAAAGCTCCACGTACGGTACGATGCATTAGCAGAATAAATGTTGACTTTCAATAGGGCGTGTCTATCTCTCTCGTGTGGTTGGGTGATCAATCTCATTAGAACGGGTGTATCCGGTTCATATGGGGGCGTTAGCTTTCAATGGCGTATGTCTCTCTGTCTCATGAAGGGGGTGTTAAATTTCATTTGGGTCGGGTTAATCGGGAATCGGTTCTTGGAAGACAGGTTATTGGTTTTTGGTGGGAAATGATACAAAGTATTTACACTGCATGCAGATACATCGGAACATGGATATGTCTTTGGCTACCGACTGCGTGGAACCTGTTGTGTTGAAGATATCGACGTAAGTTTTATAAAGATCCCAGAATAGTTATACTGGATGAAATCATTCGACAAAACACGTCCCACGCTTTCGGTAGGCATAAGACATATCCATGTTCCGATGTATCTGCATGCAGTGTAGATACTTTGTATCATTTTTCTTTGTTCAACGGTAGTCACGCTTAGGGTGTCAAATACTCAATTGCCCTAACCCCTTGTGGGGCATAGCTCGTCAACTGTTCCATGTGGCCCAGTTGACGTTTCATTGGCATAAACTGGTTTCAGGGAATGCAGTTGCCAGCATGCACCTCCTGCACATCCATGGCCACGAACGTCGTCGTGGACGGGATTCGAACCCGAAACGACGGCAGTCAAACATGAGACTGATGCCTCAACACACTACGCTACCGGTCGCCCCCGCGGAAAGCTATTTTTCTAAGCAAAACATTTGAATATTTTTGGGCTATGGCTGGTACTTGACAATGAGATTTTGCAGAATTTTAAAAACGCCACCTACTACTGGACAACGCTTCGCGTGTTAAAAAGTCCGATCTGAAGAAATGCCTGCAGAAAGGGAAAATAAGTTCAGCAATATTTTCAGAGTTTAGTCGTATTTCATACCGTACTGAATTTTCCGAAGTTGCGTGCACGGTTTCACCATGCAATTTCTGAAACAATTTTAAGCAAAAAATACTATGATTTTCATTCTCGTTTCATTGAACTCATCAGGAGCTACCTTAATCCATCGGGGAGGTAGCTCAACCTAGTCGAGATAGATTATTTAAAACAAAAATTAGTTTTGCGCAAACGCGTGATAAAACAGAAAGATTTTTCATTAGAGATGATTCGCACCTGTGTCGTATAATGCGCACTATACATATATAAGTTAACACGGGCATCGTATGTCTTTCACCTGCAACGACACCTGACACCAGCGCAATTCTTGGAATACGCGAACATGCCATTTAGCGTGAGAACTGACTCGTCAGCAGGTACAACATTATAAATTAGGCTTAAGCAAATATTGTAAAGTAGTCGTAGTCAGATACTTGTACGAAATATATATTTTTTTCACTTTAACCGATCGCCGTTTGTTAACTGGCGCCCGAGCAGGGACCGCGTCCGCAACATCGCTAATTATTAAGTCACCGCGATAACCAAGCGTGCCTCCGTGTGCTAAGTTTAATTTCACGTGCAATAACCAAGTTCGTGGAAACTAAGTACCTCGCGTGCTATAACCAAGTGCGTAGAGACTAAGCACAATTTCGCGTGCAATAAACAAGTGCGTAGAAAAGCGGAGACAGTGACTATTTTGTGCTGTGCGAAAATCAAGCCAGTGAAAGTGGTGTTAGTGAAGTCTATTGGCGCCTTAGTAGCGGGTAGCAAAGAGGACAATCGCCATCCTTCCAGTGGAAACGCGGTTCACCAAAAAAATTTTTCGTTGATAAAAAAAGCGATTCCGGTTAAAAGTTATTAAATAAAACCAATCCCCGAACATTTAATCCTTAGTATCCAAAAGTGAAGTTCCAGAATAAGTTCCCGAAAAAGTTTAACAAGATTCAGAAGAGACCAGCCAGTATTCCAGAAAGAAGAAAATTTTGAAGAAATAATGGTATCGTCGAACATAGTGGCGGTATTGTAAGTTTGTTGCATTGTATTAAACTCAGCATTTGCATTTTACATAAAAAATCAATTAATCTAATCCAATTGCCCAAAATCTATTTTCGCAGAAAAAAAGAAAGAAAAAATTTCTCTTCCAATTTGATATTTATCAAAAAAAAATTTAGTAGAATTTAATGTGAAAGTGATCTCTCGAAAAATCGCATATCTGATTCATCTTATTCGTGAAAAATCCTATTATATTTGTGCATTTCGGTGAATTTCTGTTGCAAAAATGTCGAATCCTCGTAATCTTATTCGACCGGCAAGGTTACACGTTAACGAAAGTCCGGAACAAAATGCAGTCCCGGATGTAAACCCCAATGGGAGTGCACCTCAAAATCAAAGCAATCCTCCGCAGGCTAACCCACTGTTTAGCAATGAGGACCTTATAAGTGTAATCACAAGAGTTGTTGAACAAACCTTCCAAAATCAAGGAAGGCAAATCTTTAACTCATTTATGAATCCGGCAGCGGATATCAATAGCGAAAGGGATGTCCCGATAAATGCAAGTTCGGACATTAACTTATCCGAAATGGATAAGATCCCCGATGTGGTTAAGAGCCTCCGAACTTTCTCTGGAGACCCAGCAGAATTCAGTTCGTGGAGGAAAAGCGTGGAAAGGATTTTAAAAATATACGGCCACCTGGAGGGTACGCCGAAATATTATGGAATTCTTTCGGTTATCCGAAACAAAGTTGTAGGACAAGCGGATATTGCGCTTGAATCTTACAACACGCCTCTCAATTGGACTAAAATATCAAAGTGCCTTACTCTGCATTACGCAGACAAGAGGGATCTCGGTACACTCGAGTACCAGATGACCACTCTTATTCAAGGAAATGGTACGGTCCACCAGTTCTACCAAACTGTGTACCACCATTTATCATCAATCCTTAACAAATTGTCTTGTATGAATATGGGAGAAGAGTCTCTTAATAACATGACCCAGTGCTATCGTGAGAAAGCATTGGACACCTTTGTACGTGGCTTAAGGGGAGATCTTCCTCGTCTACTTAGTATTCGAGAGCCGGTAGACCTCCCTCAAGCTCTACATTTATGTTTGAAATTACAAAATGTAGACTATAGAGCGCAGCATGCCAATAGCTCGCACCTGCAGCAGCGAAGACCACCACCCATTCCTCCTAAAAACATCCAAGCAAAACATCAACATAGCTCGCAACTCCCACCTCGACAATTTCATCCTGAACTCCTCCATAATCCCAGAGTTCCACAAGTACCTCAATTCCACAGACAGGTTCAATATCAACACCCGAATCAGAGGCCTCTACCACCAAAACCACGGCAGTATGAGCCTATGGACGTGGATCCTTCTCTAAGGACCCAAGCGGTTAATTATCAAAATAGACCGCAGGGCAATCAACGCTATGCAATTAAAAGGGTACCATCCCAGCAGGTTAATGTACCCAATAAACATCAACGAATTTTTAACTTGGAGGAAAATACTTCGAATGCAAACAATTACGATATAAACGATAACGACGAATCATACTCGACGATAGAAACGGAAGAGGACTCATTTCAGGACTACCCTGACTTAACTGACGACATTGAAGTTGACGAAACTGACGACAATATTAATTTTTTAGACTAAGGAGCTCTTCGCTGCCATACATTGAACATGTGGCGAAGAGCGGCGATATTCTGAAATTTTTGATCGATACAGGATCAAACAAAAACTACATTCAACCTCGGTTCATTCGAAATCCTTTACCTAACGAAAAACCCTTTAAAGCAAACTCTGTCGGTGGAGCCATTAATGTGACTCACCACGCATATGTTAACATATTTGGCCCTCATTCGGAAAAATTAAAATTTTTTATCTTACCTTCGTTGAAAACATTTGCCGGAATTATCGGAAACGACACTCTAAAATCGCTTCAGGCAGTCATCCATACCAATCATGACCAGTTGACCATTAAACCTAGTTTGAGCATTCCTCTGAAACAACATGTGTCCCAGGGTGTGAACCATCTCAACCTCAGAACTTCGCATATGAATAAAAGACAAGTGGATCAGTTACAGAACATTCTGGAAAGGCATCCCAATATCCTTGCAAAACCGAATGAAAAATTAACATACACGACCGCTGTTAAGGGCGAAATCCGCACCACAACATCTAATCCAATTTATTCTAAAACCTACCCATACCCCACTGCGCTTAAAGCAGAGGTGGAGAAGGAGGTTAAGAAATTATTGGACGACGGGATAATAAGGCCTTCCAAATCCCCATACAACGCTCCAGTATGGATTGTTCCAAAGAAGGCTGATGCCTCTGGAGAAAAGAAGTTTCGAATGGTTATTGATTACCGGAAACTCAACTCGGTCACTATTTCGGACACATACCCTATACCCGAGATAAACGAAGTCCTTTCTAATCTCGGAGGAATGAAATACTTTTCAATAATTGATCTCAAAAGTGGGTTCCACCAAATCCCGTTACGAGATTGCGATGTCGAGAAAACGGCATTTTCCATTAACAATGGAAAATTCGAATTCGTTCGCCTACCTTTCGGACTGAAAAATGGTCCCCCAACATTTCAACGAGCACTGGACGACATTCTGAGACAGCATATTGGAGTGCGATGTTACATTTACATCGATGACGTCATTATCTTTGGCTCAGATGAGGAAGAACATTTTAAGAACCTGGAAATCGTTCTCAAGACTCTAGAGGAGGCTAATATGAAGATCAATATTGATAAATGCGATTTCCTCCAAAAAGAGGTGGAGTTCTTAGGTTTCGTTGTCAGTGTTGATGGAATAAGAACAAACCCAAAAAAGGTGGAAGCCATCGCCAAATTTCCCCCTCCCAAAACATTAAAAGAGCTCCGATCTTTCTTGGGCATGTCCGGTTACTATCGGCGGTTCGTTAAAGACTACGCCAAGGTAGCCAAGCCGCTTACATCTCTTCTTCGAGGAGAAGATGGTCTAGTTTCAAAGAACATCTCGAAAGATAAAAAAATTAATTTGAATAAAGACGCTTTGGACGCATTTAACAAACTCAAGAACATTCTAGTATCAAAGGAAGTGATACTAATTCATCCAAATTTTTCAAAGCCCTTCGAATTAACAACCGATGCTTCTGGTTATGCCATAGGCGCGGTCTTATCACAAGATAACAAACCGATTGCGTTCCTGTCGCGAACCCTCAACAAAACCGAGGAAAACTACGCGACGAATGAAAAAGAGATGTTGGCCATTATTTGGTCACTAAATTCTCTTAGGAATTATTTGTATGGATCACGAAAGGTTAAAATTTTCACCGATCATCAACCGCTCACATACGCCTTGAGTGCTAAAAACACCAACGCCAAATTAAAACGGTGGAAGGCGATTTTAGAAGAGTATAATTACGAATTAACTTATAAACCGGGTAAAGCTAATGTGGTAGCCGATTCCCTGTCGAGACCCCCAAAAACTTCGGAAATAAATTCTATGACACCTACTGAGCACAGTGATGAAAGCTCACCCCAAAATTTAATTCCTTCGGTTGAAACCCCAGTCAACGCTTTCAGAAACCAGCTTATTCTCAAAGTAGGAGATGAGAATAGTTACCAAATTAAAAATCCTTTCGAGCACTATACCAGACATATTATAATACGACCAAATTATTCAAATCAGGACATTATAGACATTTTTAAACGCTACTTGAACCCACACACGATAAATGGACTACTGACAGACGAATCAACTATGGGACTTATCCAAGACATTTACCCCGACCACTTTTTGGACTACAAGATCCGCTATACACAAAAACTAGTAGAAGATGTGGTAAGCGAAGCAGAACAAGAAGAGCGAATTCTGCAAACGCATCGGCGAGCTCACCGTAACGCTGAAGAAAACAGAATCCAGCTACTTGAAAATTTCTATTTTCCCCAAATGTCCGCAAAGATTAAAAGACTCGTTAAACTTTGCACAATCTGTAGAGAAAGCAAATATGATAGGCACCCAAACAAACCTAGCCTCGAGCCTACGCCTATCCCGAACTATCCCGGACACATTGTCCATATCGACATCTTCTCCACGGAGAAATACCGCGTGCTTACGGCCGTGGATAAATTCACAAAGTTCGCACAGGCCAAAATAATCGCATCACGGTCTATTGAAGATATCAGAAGACCACTGCGAGACATTCTATTTTTCTACTGCATCCCTGAGAATGTCGTCATAGATAACGAAGGTGCGCTAAGATCGGCATCAATAACTTCAATGATGGAGGATGAGTTGAAAATCAAGATCTTTAAAACACCCCCATATAAAAGTGAGGTGAATGGGCAAGTAGAACGCTTTCATTCCACACTATCGGAAATCATGCGTTGCCTAAAAAAACAGGATACTCCTAGATCTTTTGAGGAACTACTGGAGAGATCTGTTAACGAATATAACCACACCGTTCATTCAACCACTGGCAAGAAACCAGTAGAGTTGTATTTGGGTCGAACACCAGGTATTAATCCTGAAGACTTTGAAAGGACTCGACAGACGAACATAGACAGACTGAAACGGAAACAGCACAAAGACTTAAGACATCATAACAAAAAACGACAGCAGACAAAGGACTATCAAGTTGGAGAAGTAATATTTGTTAAGCAAAACAAACGTATAGGTTCTAAGCTCGCTCCTAGATATAAACAGGAAGTAGTTAAGGAAAACAATAAGACTACCATTCTCACTGAATCAGGAAAAGTGGTTCATAAGGACAAAGTCAGAAATTAATCCATTCCGTTTTCAATTTTCAGATATCTCGCCCTCGTCATTCAGGCTAAAGTTCAAATTTTGGATTATACCAATTCCCAAATTGTTGCTTTGCATTCCGGACTGACTAAAATACAAAATGGAAATTTCAAGCTAATTCATATTATAAATTTGGATACATATGACAAATTTGTAACCGGTATTCACCAAGTTCTAAATCTTCCTATAGCCCAGCACCATTCCATATCCCGTTATCTTTCCCATGAACTCCAACAAATAGAGACACTTATTCAAAGTTTAAAGCCGAGAAAATCGAAGAGATCACTCAATTTTATTGGAACAGCCTGGAAGTGGGTAGCAGGCAATCCTGATCATGAGGATTTTGTAACCATAAAAGAATCAATGTCAAATATTTTGCAAAATAACAACAAGCAGGTTATTATAAATGAATTGTATAACGAACGTATTAACAATCTTACCCGTATTACGAATGAAATTCAGAAACTTTTAAAGGAAGATAGTCAAGCAAGTAATAATTTGATAATGGAAATTCAATATAAAATCAAACTTATAAAGGAAGAATTAACAAATATAAATTATGCCATACATTGGGCAAAACTTGGCATCATTAATTCGCTTATATTATCCAAATCCGAAATAAAGTTAGCGGCTGAAACTTTAACTAAAGAATTAATTCCATTTTCAACAATTGAAGAAGCTTTAGATTTTGCAAATATAAAAATTATGACAAATAGCTCATCCATTCTCTATGTAATTAACATCCCTATCACCACGAGGGAAACATATCAAACACTACTGGTAAAACCTATAAAAAAGAGAAATATTGTTAATGACCTTCAATTTAATACTATTTTGAAATACGAAGATAAAACTTTTGGCCTTGTTAAAAATTGTAAATCCTTTAATTACCTCTCAATTTGTAAAAATACGGACATTCTAGATATAAGTAATTCAAGCTGCGTTCCTAACCTGCTAAGTAGTTCGAAAGCCACATGCAATAAAATCAGCGGTTACAACATACCTACCATAGACGAAATTTCACCTGGAATCATCCTTCTGAACGAATTCCTTGGCATCCTTGAAACCAAGAATCTAACACACAATTTGAATGGCACCTATCTAGTGAAGTTCGACAATACCTCTATAAGAGTTAACAACAAAGTCTTTATTTCTAGAGAAACATCTGCAATCCAAGTCCTTCCAGCTATTCTCCAACCAACGCCAGAGGGCAAGGAATTCCGAGAACTCTTGTCATTGGAAGCTATGAGTGCGATCCACATCAACAATACCAGGAAGCTAGAGATGCTGAAAACAGAAACAATGGTACATCAACTCACCTCTTATGGCCTCATCCTAATAATAGGGGTCATTATCACCTCATTGGCTCTGTGGATAGTTTGTCAAAGGAAGCTTTCCAGGAACTCAAAAATCATCATCCACAACAGTTCCCCCATCCCAGATTTGCAAGGACCACAACCGAAAACATCCGAATCTGGATCTTGCGAATTCAGGAGAGAGCTTCGTCTTAGCCAACCACGATTCAACGACCTACCTTATTTTTAATGTCGATGGAGGACCATCGAATTTAAAGGGGGTAGAGTTAACACGGGCATCGTATGTCTTTCACCTGCAACGACACCTGACACCAGCGCAATTCTTGGAATACGCGAACATGCCATTTAGCGTGAGAACTGACTCGTCAGCAGGTACAACATTATAAATTAGGCTTAAGCAAATATTGTAAAGTAGTCGTAGTCAGATACTTGTACGAAATATATATTTTTTTCACTTTAACCGATCGCCGTTTGTTAACTTATATAGTGTGGTTGTTGTTTTTGTTGCAATGGTCAGAATTCGGTGTGTTGGTATGTACATGCATGATGTAGATGGTCCTGGGTTTACATTAGGAGGCAGCCTGTAACAGTACGGTGAGCGGATTTTGGCACGCCTGAATCTTTTTCCACTGTGTTTCAGAGAGATTCTGTGACAGCACAAGAGCCGCATAGTTGGCCACTGACCTTCCGACTGCTTTATACGTGACCAGAAGAGTTTCTTTGTCCTTGCCCCAAGTACTACTGGCCAAGGCTTTGAGGATCTTATTCCTACTGCGCATCCTGCCGCACAATGTTGGGGCATGGAGTGATGATATCGCCATGTTTTCCAGCGTGAATCCTAGGATCTTAGGATGGTTTATAGTAGGAATTGGATGATTTTCAAACGAGATTCCAAGCTGCATTTTGACTTCCTTCGTCCAGGTGGTAACTAGGGTTGCCGCGGATTTAGACGCCGAGACGGTTAGGTTTTGGCTTTTGAAGAACGAGTTAAGTTCTAATCGTTGATGTGTTCACACATTTCCGCTATGTTGTTCGCTGTTGCCAGAATGGAGCAGTCGTCAGCGTAGGAGATGGTATCGATTCCCTCAGGTGGTGTTGGGAGTCCTGATAAGTACAGACTAAACAAGCTAGCAGATAAAACTCCTCCTTGAAGTACACCTTTTTTTTTATTTCCCTAAGCTTCGATTTACTGCCCCTGAATTCGGTATAGGATTGCCTGACAGCAAGATAATTAGCAAACCATTTCAGTGCTTGCGTCGGTAGCGATGAACAGTTGATGTCGAATAGAAGCGCTGAATAGCTGAAAGTGTCGAAGGCTTTCGACAGGTCAAGCGCCACCAGAATTTTTCTTTGACGTGGACAGGCCTGGTTGAGACCATTGTGGATGCGGGATGTTATGGCATCCAAGGCCGTGGTCGTACTATGCATGACACGGAAGTTGTGCTGGTGATCCGTTAGCTGGATGTGGGACGTAAGAATAGGGTGGATTAGTGCTTCACTGTAACTGTAACTGGTGACAAGAGAGTTATGCGGCGATAGGATTCGCCGAGTGTCGCTTTCTTTCCCTTTTTTTCCAGATTTCAGGACGATCAGCGAGGAGATGGATATATTGAAAGTAGCCGTGAGATAGCTGATGGCAGGCAGATCGAGGTGTTTGAGCATAGTCATTGACATGCCATCCGGTTTCAATGCTTTCGAGTTGTTCGCATTACTTACAGCTGCAACTTTCGTCCGTGGTGAAGACAGGTATGCTGTCTGTAGTTTGGTTGTGGATAAGACGTAGGAAGAATTATGTGGTTAAGTCTGTCTTGTGTGGAGTATTCAATAAATTGTTTATTGAAACGACTTGTGCAGTGGGTAGGGTATCTTATAGTATTTTTACCAAACTAAAGTTTGCTTTCTGTTTTGATGGATTAGAAAGGGCTAGGATCGTCGACCATAACTTGCTCGGCCCTGTAGCTAGGTTGCAGTTATTCAGATGGATGCTCCATTTTGACCTCCTGTTCGGTTACTTGTCTATGGATCTCGCAGTTCATCTCGTGGATTCTGCGGTCGTCCGGATTCACGCTTCTGATGCTATCTCTCTCATCTGCCAATCTGGCGGTAGTGGTTGGAAAGTTGGGCCGAATTTTCGGAATCCGTCCAGCAGGAATTAACTTCGCAGCCTCTTTGTTCAGGAGTTTGTTGGACTCGGCTGTACGAACGTCGGTTGGCGTTGACAGAGCGAGGAACGTTGCAGCAGGTGAAACCGTTCCAATCAGCCTTATTGTAGTTGACAAACGTGCGGTGTTGACCGATATGATATTTACCGGTTTTTCAAGTCTTATAACGATTGGTAGGTGGTCTGAAGATAGTATTAGGACCGGCTCCCATTGAACTTCATTTATGAGGCTTGCACTGGCAACCGTGGTATCTGGTAAACTGGAATATGTACGGGCGATGCGAGTGGGGGTGTCGTCATTCAAAGTACAGAAATCGGAGGCTTCAAGCTTTTCAGCTATTAAGATTCCTCTGGCGTCGTTGTTAAAGTTGTAGTGCCATAGTTCATGGTGAGCACTGAAGTCACTGTGCAGGAGGCGATGTTGACCGGTGAGGAGATGATTGATATTTATATATTATCCTGGGGTACAGCTGGATTACGGTGGAATGTAGATGATGCACATTTCAATATCAACACTGCCCGATTTTATGACGATGGCTTGCACTTCCATGGTGTCATCATTACTGGTAAACTCAATTTCCCGGTATTGCATGGAATAGTGAATAATGAAGGCAAGCCCTCCTCCAGCGTTGGTCAACCTGTTTTTCCTAATAATAGTGTAGTTGCCATGTGTGTTAAAGGAAGAGTTGGAGTGCAGTCTCGTTTCCTTTATGGCTCCAACTTGGATGCGATGTCTGTACATCAATGATGGGAATTCAGCGATTTTGTTCTTCAACTCATTGCAATTGAGTTGGGCGAATGAGACCGTACTGAAGATGACAATCGGTGGTGCAGGCGTAAGATTGTTATGTTGAGGAATCCTATTGGAACTGTTGGAAGAAGTCATCGAAGATGGCTGTAAACCTGACTGAATGCTCGATGGTGTTGAATGATGAGGCGTCTTAGACGAGGTTGTTGCAAGCCGTCCTCTATTCCTACACTGATTGGTAGTAAAGGAGGAATTCCAATGCCTGTGATGGTTTAGCCCAGAGGAGTATCTTAAGTGGCACCACTGATTGCAGCATTGCCTTACCGTAGTCGCGCTTCTGTACGTATACCCAGTAGATCCACGGACCAGCGTTTCTCTCAATGCCGGCGCGGAGTAGTAGCACTGAGAGCAGTTGCGCCGAGATGTGTCCCGGTGAACATAAAAAACGATAAGTGTTATGTACCATACAAACACACTTCTTGCATTAAAGGGTTTTGGCAGCTCTTGGCGGTTTTGAAACGGGTCGCTCCGGTCCGTCGAACCGGCTCCCGCAGGAACGTATATATCGTGTGTTTGCTGTACTCAGTTGCGTATTCCGACGTTAGTCGGAGTATCACCCACTGACCTGGGGGAGCCATCTTCCCGATGGGGTAAGGTAGCTCCTGATGAGTAAAATCCATCGGCAGACGAAGCCACAGGACAGTGGTAGGATTGTCCTAGTGCTGAACAATCTTTGGTGGCAGTGGATAGCCGAGCTAAGTATTCTTGGTTTGGTTTGACAATGACTCATTCTACTTTATTTGAAAAAAATTTAGTTTTGTTTAGGGAGCATACATTCCAGGATCCGAAAGAATAATCAGTTAAACTTTTGCATGGTCGTCGGTGACGATCCGTCCAATCCGAGGATTTTGTTCCAGGTTTCTTGATATGAAGTAGTTTTTACAAGGATGGGTTGTCGGCTCATCGCTAAATTCTATCCAGGCATCGGCTTTAGCTGCTTCAGGTGGTCTAAAACGTACCAGAGTCCACACAACTACGTTGCAAATCTCACTACGTAGCTCATGACACCCTACGCTTAGGTGTGATTCAGCCATTTAGGCTAAATATATCCTTCCTTCCTCCTTTCACAACCATTGCTTGGGACAGGCTTCGGTGGAGTTACCAGTACATACACACATAGAATATACTTGAAATGAGAATATCATTTAAATCATATGAGCAGATAGAGCGAATGCACTATTCTATCATAAAGATTGGCTATACAATCTGCATACGTGGATGAGAATTTAAACAGAAAGTGGGAATAGCAAAACATTGCAATTTATTTGATTATGCCGCAACGCAATCCATCATCGTTTACACTACGAGATAGCAAGCATACATAATGAAAAATTCAAATACAATTTCCATCTACTGAATGCAGCAAAATAGCCTGTTGCATTAGTTCTGGACTCGATATTGTGGCCCGGAACTATCAACTTGATTACCCTACAAAGGATCTCATTAATAACCAGCAATCGGATTTAATTTATTTGATTCGACCAATACGATACTAAAATGTCTACCTAAGGCCGTTTCCTCACTTGTTGGTACGGTAGCGGTGCGGAATCGGCATGCTCGGTATACGCGGTACGGAAAATTTACCGAGCGCCTATATTTCAATGAGTGTTTCCTGATTGGCTCGGTCCCTCCCCGCATCGGCAAATACCGAGCCAATCAGGAAACACTCATTGAAATATAGGCGCTCGGTAAGTTTTCCGTACCGCGTATACCGAGCATGCCGATTTCGCACCGCTACCGTACCGACAAGTGGGGAAACGGCCTAAGAGCCTGTGTACACGGAAAACTTTTTAGGTTTTTTTGCGAACTAAAAAGTTAGCCGTGTGTGGTTTTAAATGTTACTTTACTTTGATTATATCCTTGAACTCGGTTCTGTGCTGGTCGTTACTAATACATGTACAAATGCATAATGGTATGTTTGATAATTTTAAGAAACTTAAATATATTGGAGAAGACTCAATGAGTTCCCGTGCTGGAACCTTTTGACAGAAAATTTGAATTCTACCGAAAATGAGCTGGCTTCAAGCGCTAGTAGCAAATCCAATATTCCGTGTAAACTTCCAGCTTCTAGGGTTCATACAGTAAAAGGAACCACAATGTTCTCCAATAGATCCATCCCTATTCGAATATTGAATATACAATCCGTACACGAATTCCGAAGTCGTAACTTTTATATCGAACCATATTGCATGCATACGAGTTTGAATATGACTTTAAGTGGACGTCAGTTTGTTCTAATGTTGTTGGATGATTTGTGCTGTGATTTGGTCATCATTGCTGAATGTAATGTCCGAATCGAATCGAATATGTCGACAGCATCTCTGGGGTGTAATTTGTCGCAGCACAACTGAAGGATGAAAAATAAAACTGCCGACCAAAAGGCCAAGTTTTCGTTATGGCTTCTGAACATAACGGAAGGGCCAAAAGTGAGAATAAGTCGATGCGCGGCACTTGTGTGTAGTGCACATATCAAGGAAAGGACATGGGACGTTTATCGAAGAGGTCAATGTTGGGGAAAACGGCTTGGCGAATCTGAGAGGCTACTATAAAAACGAACACCACCTGTGCCAAATTGTACAGGACATAAATCTTGCTGTATCCCTAGAAGGCAATAAAATCGAATGATATCTAATATTTGAAGGAAAAGAACAATTTATAGTTGAGGGTGAAGTTTTTTAAGGGTGAAATTTACTTTGTCCTTTGGAACCCTTTGCCTTGAATCGAAATAGAGCTGAGTTTGATTTCGCTTTATTGGACTCGGTGTATAGCTTGTTGCCGTTGCTTCATCTGTTGAAACATAGCTACAGTGGTTCGTGTTATTAATAAGATGGTTTTAAAATTGATAAGTCACCGGATTTGGACCTTTAGACTTTTGGTTAATTAGGTATAATTTATGAAAGACTGAAACAATGATCTATGTAGTTTGTCCGTATCAAGTCCTACCAATATGATGGATGGAATGAAACATCATCATTCCATTCTCAAATATCGTATCTGTCTATTGCCGTGCTTCTCAAACGGTGTTCCGCGAGACCACTTCAGGTATTCCGCGAAAAAATATGCAAATTGAATTGAATGAAATTGAAAGTTTTGACAAAAAAAAAGCTTTACAAACCATGGTTGGTATAAGTGGTGGCTGAAGCACAACTTGCCAGAGCCCAATTAGCGCGAGTGCGCCGTTTTGTAACCACAAACCTCGGCAAAATCGGTTATAAGATGGTTGGGCTAATAGGGGATGGAAGGATGGCTAGATCCAACTGGAGGAGTTCAGGAAGTATAGCAGCTCCCCGATCTTCCCCCAGGTTAACAAGAAAGGCCTCGCCCAATGCTCGATGTCTGGCCCTAGCAAGGGCCGGGCATTCGCAGAGGAAGTGAGTGAAGTTTACCTTTTCATCCTCATTTTCACAGCTGCGGCAGTGCGGATTATAAGGGATGCCAAGTCTAATTGCATGTTTTCCGATAGGCCAATGTCCTGTAATGACCGCCGTGAGCCTGGCGACATCCCTACGGGACTTGGTTAATAGCTCAGATGTTTTCCTACTGTCATAGGAGGGCCAAATCTTCCTTGATACGGCGCAGGTGGGCAGATTCCGCCATTTGGAATCCGCAACATTGAGGTAGTAAGAGGAGATCTTGCTCTTAACAGTCTTCAGCGGAATACAAACAGATTCCGCATGAGAACTTTCTAAAACGGCCCCCCTCCTGGCCAGCTCGTTGTCTTTTTCGTTTCCCTCAATGTCTCTATGACCACCCAGAGCAAGGTGATATTGAGCCGTCTGCCAAGGCGAGTTAACTCTTCCCCACACCGCTCGACCAGTTTGGAGGAAGTACTCACCGAGTTCAGTGCCTTGATAGCGGCCTGGCTGTCTGAGCAAATGGCGATGTAATGGTTATCTGGTATATCACTGAGAGTGAGACACGCCTTCATAATTGCGAGAGTTTCCGCCTGGAAAATGCTGGCATACTTTTTTTTTTGTTGAGAATAATTAACTCCCCGAAGGGAGCCCAAATCGTGTTGGTTCGCCGGTTTCGACCGCTGGTGCGCAGCGCGTCTCGTCAGACGCCTCTGCTTCGCGCTCGCACCAGTGGGAGAGGCGTGACCGGGAACGACCAAGTCAGATGTTGGTTTGCCTTATATAGGCCGACCGACACGACATGGGCGCGAATTCTATCGAATGCAAATAACAACGTGCTACTTGCCGATATAAGAATTCTACCCAACTGTTCAGGCTTAGCGCCAGTGGCTAAACTATAAAGCAAGTTTTTTTTGGCGGGCGACAGCCATCGACGCCATGCAACTTACATGGCACTTAGCATGCCGTCGCCCTTCTCTGTCCAGAGTGGGACTACACTTATTCATAATTTTGTTTTTTTTTTTTGTTGAGAATAATTAACTCCCCGAAGGGAGCCCAAATCGTGTTGGTTCGCCGGTTTCGACCGCTAGTGCGCAGCGCGTCTCATCAGACGCCTCTGTTTCACGCTCGGACCAGTGGGAGAGGCGTGACCGGGAACGACCAAGTCAGATATTGGTTTGCCTTATATAGGCCGACCAACACGACATGGGCGCGAATTCTTCGATAGAATTCGCGCGAATTCTTCGATAGAATTATTCTCAACAAAAAAAAAAAAAAGTATGAATAAATGTAGTCCCACTCTGGACAGAGAAGGGCGACGGCATGCTAAGTGCCATGTAAGTTGCATGGCGTCGATGGCTGTCGCCCGCCAAAAAAACTTGCTGGCATAGTACGGGAGGCGGTAGCTCTCTGAGATATTTAGTACTTCAGAAAAGATTCCTGCACCGACGCCGCAAACCATATACCTATATGTACAACATTTCTTGTGATGAAGTGTAATTAGCAAACACGAAATACGAATGAGATGCACATGTTGCTAGGCCAAGGGGTATTGAAATGAAATATGTGATCTCCACTGACTACCGAATATGTAATTTCGAGCAGTGACTAAAGGAATTTTCTCTATCCATTCTCACGTAGATGTTCCCGTTGAGTTAATTATTTAGCAGTGAATGCGATCTATTTCGGTGATTTTTTACAGTAATTCCAACACGTATATAAAGCGAAACAACTTCCGCAAATTGAGTCGGAAAATTAGCAATAATTTGCCGTTCATTTGTTGCTAATTAGTTGTAGATAAATCAATTTTGCCGTTGTTCATTTAAAAAATGAAACCGGAATATAGAGGGCTACGCCCGCAATCCGAGGGTTTTGTAGCAAGCGCTTATTTTAAATAAAAATAAAATAAATAACTGGCGCAACAGTCCAATTTGAACCATGGCCTCGATGAGTTAGCATCACCTCATTTTTTCTAGATCGTGACGGTCTTGTGCAGAGGTATGTGATCAGCAACACGCTCAACCGAGTTACTTACCCCATAAATGGGTACTCATTTAACAGCTGAGTGGGCTCATAGTCCGGCACGTAAAATTACGAACTAATATTTTCTCCTCCCCCACTATTCCCCTTTCTACGAATTTCAAGAAAATGCGAAAAAATAGAATATATTCAACATTACCTTTCTCACGACACCTCACTTGTCTATACCAGTCGATAAAAAAATAATTTGACCATAATTTCGCCTCTATGTGGACCCCTCCCCTCTTCCACCCCTTAAAGTTTGCCAATTACGACGCAGCGCCCCCAACTATTCTTTACCCTTTCAAAAATGATTAATTAAATAACTGCAATTCGCACTACGAAAAACAACATGAAAGTACAATAGTACTCACACCTATGAGGCCGGTAGGTGTAATTTTTGTGTGGATAGTGTCAAAATGCCTAACTTTAAATGAATGTACTATTATTAAATATTATGTGATTGTAATGAAACTTAGAGATTATATTGCCAATGATAGTGGTTATCATTTGCCATCAATATTTTTGACCTCGGGTGTGCTTAAGGCGTGCAGGGGTATGCTAACTGCAACTATAGAAATGTACTATTATTAACCTTTTTTGATCAGATATCAAAATTCTACGATTTTCGGTTTTCTATACTGGTGAAATGTCGCTTTTCTGCAAATTTTCATATTTCTAAGTATAACGGTATCGAAATGCGAGGGGGGGGGGGGGACAAACTCGGATCACATATTTTCCCCTCTATCTCTTTTCCCCTTTTTTCGAATTTGATGAAAATACCGAAAATGAAATGTACTCGGTGTTACCTTTCTCATGATACCCCACTTGCCTATACCAGATGAAAAAAAAATTTTTGACCTTCATTTCCCCTCTATGGGGACATCCCCTTAAGGTCAGCCTATTACAACGAATCGCTTTCTCCGACGAATTATAATAATTCAACATACTCCCACAAAATTTCATGTATGTAGCTTCAGCCGTTCGTGAGATATTTCATGGACAGACGGACAGACGGACAGACGGACAGACATTTGACCGATTTCATAAGGGTTTTGTTTTTAATACAAAACCCTAAAAATTGCCACCGAACGACTGAAAAAGCTCAAGACGTCACAGTTTTAATTTTTCTTAAACGCGAGCACATTTTGTACAAAATTTCAAGGTTTTTGAAAGAAAAATTACTTTCAAGTTTACAAATTTTGATGCAGTTTTTATACTCTAGATGAAATCTGAGAGTATTATAAGTTTGCCACAAAGTTTGTAACGCTAAGAAATAAGGCTCGCAGAAAAAAATGAATGATACAGAAGTTCATATTATCACTCGAATATCTCAAAACCGGATGTCCGTCTGTCCGTCTGTCCGTCTGTCCGTCTGTCCGTCCGTCCGTCCGTGACCTCTCTAGCTCGAGAACGCGTTGAGCCATGAAGTTCAAATTTTGCACAAGTTATTTTTGACAAAAAATGAAGGCTAAGTTCGTGAACGGGCTAAATTGCTCCACCCCTTCTACCCCCTCCCATACAAAATGACACATTTTTGATAATTTACAATAATCAGATTTTCTCAGAAACTATAAAACATCTTGCTTTGAAATTTTGAATATATCACTTTTATGGTAATTGTAACCTATGTTATAAAACTTATTGTAATCCTCACCCTCCTTCTACCCCCTCCCATACAAACTGCACTATTTCATGAAATACGTTAAGCCAATTTACTCATTACCTATACAATTTATCGGGCTGAAATTTTGTACTTAACACTTAATTAACAATATCAGTTAGATTCAAAAAAAGTAATCGATTACCCTTACTCCGTCTACCCCCTCCCATACAAAATGACACATTTTTGATAATTTACAATAATCAGATTTTCTCAGAAACTATAAAACATCTTGCTTTGAAATTTTGAATATATCACTTTTATGATAATTGTAACCTATGTTATAAAATTTATTGTAATCCTCACCCTCCTTCTACCCTCTTCCATACAAACTGCACTATTTCATGAAATACGTGTTAACGTCTTAACGACTTACGTCTTACGTCTTAACGATGCATCCGAGACTGCAACCAAAATTATTTATTGGCTTTAACCAGGTTCAAATTCATCTAGAGTATTGCATGATTGGGGTTTACCCCAATCGTAGTTCTTTTATGTTTAATTTGGACCTCCACAACAAGAGGAAATCCACCCCCTTCCCACGTTAAAAGAAATTTGAATTTTTATATACGGTTTTATTCCTATCTTTACGATAGGGCTGTCTTTTCAGTTTTGCATACAGGAACATCGAGGTTGCCACGGATCAAATGTCATTACTAAACATCAACCTTCATCCTTTGCTAACCTAAATCCGAAATATTAGTGCGATGCGTATAGTGTCACAGCTACAGTGAATTGTCGAAGTTGTCGAGTTATCCGAATAATGAAATTGAACCGAGAACGTTTTCACGTAATAATTTTTTTCAACTTTAGAAGAGAATTATCTCAAAAAGAATGGTTCCTGTTTTCGCCAGTCGACTATTTCTCGTTAGTATGCAGAACTCAAATATGGATGGGTGAGTCTTAGCGATGATTCGAGGGTACACCAAAAACGGCAGTCACCCGTCGATGCTGTGCGCAAGCTCATCACGGAAGATGAACATGTGACATATCGCAAGATTGAGGCATCATTAGGGATTGCAAAGAGCCCAATTCAACAAATTTCGCATGAAGAATTATGTGTAAACAAAAAAAAATAGTTTCCCGTTGGATACCGCATCTATGGACCGAAGAACAGAAAGCAGATCGGGTCAATTGGTGTTAAAAGACCATAAACCGCTTCAATACAGGAAACTCAGGAACATTACTATAGTTTATACCGTGATTCAATACTTACAAGTATGACCGCGGTAAAAAAAATGTACCTAATATACGGACATTGTCCTTCACGGAATTCTCTATATAAATGTATACTACTTTGCCGATTAGCTATCAATATTACGGAATCAGATTTCATGAAAAATATGTTAAGGGTTGTTTTTCGTACGTACGGCTCATGTTCTTTTTTCCATCTGACTTTTTCCCTTATCGATAGTGGCGGACGGGATGCCGTCGTTTTGTGATTCGGGTTGTTTTCTATACTTTTCTTGGCTTTAGGGTAAGTCTTTCTGCGAATAGCATAAACATACGAAACGACCCAAGCCACTTCTCAAGGTGACAGTGATAAGGGTTCACAAGTTATGTGACAATAACTCAACTGTCAGGCAAAATACAAAAATGGAAACAACCTGAGGAATGAAATTAAATCGTTATAATGTGAATTTGTTTTTGTATATGGTACGATGATGGGAGAATAAACTAGATTTTATGTTTGAATAAAAATTCGTGTACATTACGTAGTGGTAAACTAGTTAGGTACAATACAAATACACGCTTCGTGTGTATACACACCGCACTATCATCACATAGAAATGATAACTTAGCTATCTTCCGTCCGCCATCAGTACTTAATAATCATCATCGAAGTAATCCTCCCGAGAGATACACAATTTTCGGGCCGAAAACCAATCCACAAAATCATAAAAAGAATTCAGATTACACATTTAGTTGTAGACACACTCGATTTTCAATTATTTACAATATTTTGTGATTCAATCCTCTCGAATTTTGGTTGCAAACATGTTGCACGTGTCGTGCAGAGTCAGAATCGCAATTGCATCGAGATGGCGCTCTGAGCCTTTTTCTTTAAAAAAAAACTGAATAATCGGCGAATTTCATCTTGCTATTTGCTTAATACTGCAGTCAATTTAAGGTTTCGAATCGACTTAATTGCGGAAATACTAAAGAACTGAATATGACAAAATAGAAAATTGGAATCGGGGCAAAAGAAAAAATAGAATTTAATTTAAATGTATTATATATATTTATAGAGCGATTCCACAACGTGTGCGGAAAGTACCACTAATGATACTCCACACCATTCTATATACAATTAGAAGCAGAAAACGTGCAGAAACATTTTTCGATATCTTAACCTTTTAGTTCCTACAGGTGTTTTAATGGTTAAAGTGTACATTACTTACGCTTAACGGAAAACTAAGTAAGCTAAGTTTACTGTATTATCCTAAAATCCTAAATTGCGTGAAAATTAGATAATTAGTGCCCGGGATAAAGCTCTCTAAACTGTAAAGTAAAAAAAAAAACGGCTTTCCTCTTAGAGTTATCAATCTTGATCGGTCATAATATGGGGAGGATTTATTTGAGAAAAATGATACAAAGTATCTACACTGCATGCAGATACATCGGAACATGGATATGTCTTATGCCTACCGAAAGCGTGGGACGTGTTTTGTCGAATGATTTCATCCAGTATAACTATGTATATCTTTATAAAACTTACGTCGATATCTTCAACACAACAGGTTCCACGCAGTCGGTAGCCAAAGACAAATCCATGTTCCGATGTATCTGCATGCAGTGTAGATACTTTGTATTATTTTAAATTCGGTTTTTTGGCCATAACTTCTAAACTATAAGGAATTTCGGATTTTTCACGAAATTCCCCCCCCCCCCCCCCCCCCCCCCACAAAAATTATACACCCTCATGCCCGTGGGCCTCGGAGCATCGATCCCCACTATTTTTATGCTCCTCAGTCTACTTTTTTTTTGTTTTTATACCCTAGTTTTTTTTTAAATTCAAGCGTCGCTGTGATACAATCTCATAGACTTGTATTGTACATAAAGCCAAAGATATATCCATGTTCCGATGTATCTGCATACAGTGTAGGTACTTTGTATCATTTCGGCTTCATTTCTCCCCACATCCAATAACTAAATCATACCACAGTTTTCATTTCCTCCATCGTTCGTCTGGCTTATCCAAAATACCTTTACACTATTGCAGGTACAAGAAAACAACCACCCAAACATCATATTCGTTGGATGAAACGACAATCGACCAGACGCTCGTTCCCACCCGAGCACATCTCAGCCAACACTTGAGCCACACAGCGCATTCATCCATCCACCTCCATACATTCCGTGCGAGGTTGCTGCTAATTGCTAATGCTGGTCGCCTGTTCACCCGTACACTATGTTATCTACTACTTAGGTCGGCATGACGCGTTTAGAACCGAGACTGTAAACGCCGCCAACGCGATTTCCTCCGTCTACAAGATCAGCCTTTATCGCTATCAACATCTCAACATGTACACACAAGATCCACGCAAGCGCGCCACCCGCGCGGATCCACAAGCAACAGCCGTGCACAATGACCACTTCACTCAAACGACATGCACAACCCACACTCATAGAACTCGGAAAAATTTTCAATGGGCTTGTTTCCTCTTCTGACCCCCGAGTAGGACAGCAGACATTTCGTGTTACGGACAGATTTTTAGGATGATCCCCAGCTATAAGACATATCCATGTCAAAAATAGCAATCAGGTCCGAAAATGTGCTTAAAAAAATATCCAATAAAACCAAAAAATTGTGAGCCAAGTGAGCTCGCTTAGCTAGAAGTCAATAAATAGGGGAGAGTACTATTTTTACGATTTTTTGGAACGAGCTGGTACCATTTTCCCTTTTTTTCTTTGGCATCACTGCATGCAGCAGCTAAAGAGTTAAGAAATCGAAGAAAAAATCCCGAATATTTGTTTGTTTAGAATTGCATGAGGAATCGCATTGTGGAGAGAGTAAACGGTCGAATTGGCACGACCTGTATATTTTTTCGATTCAAATGTATACTTTAAGAAGTATTAAGAAAATGAAACAGGGAAATAGAGGGCTTCACCCGCAATCCGAGGGTTTTGTACTGTCCCATGCCAATAGGAAATGAACAGTCCTACTAATAGATGCTGAAGCATTCACGTTCAAATGACACTGCAAATCGCAAGCTTGTATTAAAAAATCAACAACCAACCTTCATGTATGTAGCTTCAGCCGTTCGTGAGATATTCTAAGGACAGACGGACGTACAGACATTTGACCGATTTCATAAGGGTTTTACTTTTACTACAAGACCCTAAAAATGAAACGTCATCATCATCGTGGCGCGACAGCCCGACGTCGGGCCTTGGCCGCCTGGATCATTGTCCTCCAGTTATCTCGGTCACGCCAAATTGACTTACGTCTAATTATTCTATTCGATATTCGCCGTAGCTCGTCATATTTTTCTCTTCTCGCTCTGGTTTCTCGTTGAATGCATTGTCTGTAGGCCTCGTTTTTCGCGTCAAGAGAATTTTTGCATTCTTCGTCGAACCAGTCGTTTCGCGCTCGCCGGGCTTTATATCCCACGACTTTCTCTGCGACATCTTTGATGGTACCCTTGAGTTCTCCCAGAACCCATGGACGCCTGTGTTGCTGATGTTATGTAGCATAGGTGATAGTCTTTCCTCAAGGGCGGTGGTATACGCCACCGCTGTAGCATCACTCAGAAGATTATCAACCGCAAAGATTTTGGGAGGGCTGATTCTCGATTGGTGCACTGAGGAAATTCTACATCTGTAGGACGTCTTCACCAATTGATGATCTGAGTCGCAGTTTCCTCCTCGATAGGAGCGGATATCTATCACACTAGACGCCCATCTCCTGCAAATGAGGACGCGGTCAATTTGGTTAACGGTATGTGCGTCTGGAGACTTCCAGGTCTGCTTGTGAATGCGTCGATGCGGGAAACACGTAGAGCTTACGACTAGATTCCTGCTGCAGGCGAAGTCTATAAGTCGCTGGCCGTTGTCGTTACATTCTTCATGGAGACTGTGGCCTCCAGTGGTCCCCCGGTGCCAACTTTCATTTCCGACTTTCGCGTTAAAGTCTCCCAGCAGCAATTTGACGTCGTTTGTTGGAAGTGAGTCGAAGAGAGTTTCAAGGCGGGCGTAGAACTCGTTTTTTACTACGTCTTTTTTAACTTCAGTGGGGGCGTGCACATTGATGAGCCAGAGATTGAAGAATCGAGTCTTGATGCGAATCGCACACAGCCGTTCATTTATGAGTTTGAAGTCAATAATATGCGGTTTGAGGTGATTGTTCACTATAAATGCTACTCCAAACTCCTTGCGGCCCGATGGTTTGCCACTTGTAAAAATTGTGTGCGATTTCTTATCATTAATCTCGCTGCCAAGCCAATTTGTTTCCTGGACTGCAGTAATGCTCAGTTTGTACTTTTCGACCTGTTGAAGGAGGGCCTTCTCGGCCCCCGGTTTGTTCAGGGAGCGTACATTCCAGGATCCGAAAGAATAATCCTTTAGTCGTTTGCGTGGTCGTCGTTGTTGATCCGTCCAATCCGAGGCTTTTGTTCCAGGTTTCTTGACATGGAGTGGTTTTTGCAAGGACGAGTTGTCAGCACGTCGCTTAACCCCATTCAAGGAATGGCCTCGGAGATAGCTGCTTCAGATGGTTTAATAAAGGTGCTGGAGCTCACACAACTATGTTGCAGGTCCAACTACGCAAATCATTCCATCCTACTAAACCTGAGACGCTTAGGTGTTCGTCAGCCATTCAGGCTACAGCTATCTGCCTTTTCCGAACTGTCTTATCGCTAAGACATTGCCCGTCAGCGAATTGATACACTGCCGTTAAATGAAACGTAAATCCAAAAAATTGATTTGAAAATTGAAAAATAGAATTTGAATTCAATTCGAAAAAATAATGTGACCCGAAAATAAAACTGGAGAATGATATAAAACTTACGTTCAGTAGAAATGTAAACCTCCTACGTAGCTCGTCCTAAAATATAAAATTAATAAATATCGAGGCATTTTAAATACCCAATAACCGGTCAAATTCAGCAAATGACCAAACTTTACTTTGATCGATCTAGTTCTCGGAATCCATATACAGGACTAGAATAAAGCTTGCGATAAAATCAAAATATTTGCGTTTCCTGTAGGCTCGACGTTGTATAATGGCTATGTTAAAGAGACATTCGGAAATGTCCACGAAATCGATCCTAGAGGTGCAATGTTAACTGTGACGAGGTGGTAGTGCCGCCTGGCGAATAAAATCGTCCCTCAACAAGCCAATGCTTGATATTGCCCATTTCGGAAAATGTAGGCGTTTTTTTCGCCACTCGCTGCCATTACAATTACAAAAATTAGAATCTCATTAGCAAACCTCACACACTCACAATTATCCTCATATGCACGTTAGCTGCGGATTGTTTGCTTTTCAGATTTTAACCGGAAAACTACATTCGGTTCTAGGGCATGGATGCGTCAACGTCTCTTGCATAGCTACGCATTGTTGACGTTTCGATACCAAATACATTTTGGATGGGGCAGTTGTTAGCACGCACCTCCTATGCGAACCGGCCTCTACTGGCGAGCTTGGAACACTTTGGGAATTCTAATAATACTCACAGGTAATTTTTTTTAACGTCCCGGTGAAACGAACCCCTATTCTCTACACGTAGCATCGTAGACTGGCGACTGTGACCTCACGGCTACCGAGCGCGCATATTATCATTTAATTTTGAAGAATAGTTAATTGTTATTCCGTCGCGAATAATATCACAAACGAGGAAAATATTGACAAGTTTCTGATGGCGATATCCAAAAACAGATGAGGAAGGTTTCCAGAATTTGTAAGGGCGCTTACACTGAGGTACATAGTATAACTTGGATGAAACAGGTTTGTCTTTCAGGGCATTGTCAGACAAAATAGCTAAATATTTTATTCCGCAAACTTGTACTGGTGGTAAAATTTGGATCAACGTAAGTTTCAGTACCCTTTTAAGTCGAGTTGTGGACCTCCAATCTGCGCAATCTTTGTACTGACAAGTTCAGAGCGCAGTTCTATTAGTACCCACACAGGCAATTTTTCTTCGCTCCGAGGATCGAACCTTTGAAATGTAATGGAGAATAGAGGTGCAATTTTTCTCCATTTTTCATAAGGAAGTGATTACGTTTTTCCATAGGGTTAATAAACTGATAGAGATGTTATGAAAAACCGATGGAGAACGGATAGAAAACGGATATTGGTTCAATTGCAAAACTGATGGAAAACGTTTGGAGAACTGATAGAGAACTAAAACTGATATGATCGTCTAAAAAAGTTTCGTTTCATTTTTTCCCCACGAGTCAAATAAGTGGCAAAAGAGTTTAATGCGCTGGGTAGGTCGTTTGGGGAGTTGTGCCCCATTGCCCAGAACAGAGCACGATGACGACTAGGAGTAGTTAACGCGCTATGCCCCACTGGGGGTTAAAGTAAAGCAGTGAAGTTTTCTATTTTCTTTTTATCTCCCAAGAATGTGTACGTGGAGTTCCAAAGCTATAATAGGTTTACATAGGAAGGAAAGAATGTATTCTGCCAATCAATTCAACACTTCTGAAACGACAACCCACGGCCAATTAATTCCTTTAACATTCATCGATAAAACCATCATCATTAAACACCACTGTTCAGAAAAGTGAAAGCTCAGATACTGTTGAAATTAAGCCAATCAAATTAGTTCCGCAAGTTGGGAGCAATAAAACCATAGATACTCTAAACACAACATTTCAGCGCCTTTTGAACTGAACACCGTTTCAGACGATTTTCCATCCTTTTGATAAGATTTTATCATTAACGGAAGCAACAGTTCTATGCATCTGCACATCTGATGCCTCCGTTCATAAAAATAAGTTAACCAGCTACACTCGACTTACTCTACTTTAAAATTACTGCCTACCGCAAAAGTCAGAGAAGTGGAAAACGACATTTTTTTGTGCCTCATATTTATAGACGTGTGTCAAGCTTTTCGCCTCGTGTCGTCTAATGTGATAGCATACAAGGAGAACGGAGATGGATGTATATGAAATGTCGCGTCCTTATATCTCTTCTACTAAACGACACATTTTAGGGAAAGAAAATATCTAAAATGATCCCATCATATCTCGACAGGAAGACAACTGTTGCCGGTAGCTCTACCCTCGTGTCGATTCAAAAGGGAACTTTTGCAAATATATGAGAGGACGCGTACGTAAGCGAAATATAGGAATATTGTTGAGATAGCGACTACCCTAGAACCTGTGTGAAATTGACACAGAAGTGCACAGATGATATTTTCAAAATGTAACCCCGTATTCGATGACTTTTCGCCACATCAGTTGACATGCTTTAATTAAATTCCACTTTTTCGCCACACATTGCCTCTATTTTCACAGAGTGTGTGTACAGGGTGCCATCAGCCCTCATACGATGAGATTCACACTACGACTTGATGTTGTGTCTTCTGTGCGATATCAGGACATAAGGAAGTGGTGTATGGGGTTGCCACTGCAATTACTGTTTCGATAAATATTGTATTTATGAAGAATGCGCTGAAATAGCAGAAAATGCATAGAGGAAAAATATAACAGAGTTGGAACTCAGTATAAACTAAGCAAAGGTTGCCCATAGTATTTCACTTGCGTATGTGCTGTGTTCACTAATCGGTACACAATGGATGTGCAAAAAGTGAAAACTAAAGCCCCCCATCTACCTTGCGATCAGTCGACGCCTATCTGGCGATATTGTGATCGTCAGTTCGATCGCAGAGTGTATGCGCCTATCGTTGTCGTTTTGTTTCTACAGTTCCATATAATTTTAGACGCGAAATATTTTGTGGCGATCCATCGTTAGATTAATCCGACGATAAATAGCGTTGTCGGCTTACGATGAATTGCATTGTCTATGGGGGTCTTATATCCGCGTTCATTGTGCCTGGCGGGGCCTCTAAAATCGGAGTGAACTTCGCATGGCAACGGATAGCAAACCCATTTCGTATTGGATGCATTATCAATGAGATCGCATGCTGTTTGATCCTCTCTGGCAAATGTACATGAACGCTGATAAACTGTGAAAAGATGGCGACCGTGCGCTCGTCAGGTAAGGGGAACCATGCGAAATTGTGGGATGGTCATCAAGAATCTTTGTGGGTGCGGGTGGGTGAATCTTTGTGGGTGTGGCTTGTAGCAAGTGAATGAATAAAAAGTGTGTGATGAAAAATCGGAAACTGAATCTTTATGGTCGCATTTTAGGATGTCCGGAAAGAAAAAAACATGCTACGTGGTCTATGATTTAGTATTATATATGATTTATGGCATATGAATTATGATGTAAAATGATTTTTTCTAAAGTGGTGGAGGTGCTATTAGCGTGTTTTTAAAATTTGTAAAATTTTTCAAATAAATCGTTTTTTCATCACAGACGTTTCATCATGAACTTGACACAAGCCACGCCCCCAAAGATGGAAATGCACGAATGCAATGGCCGAAAATGGTAACTCACACATATGAAATTGAGGAACCATGTCACGCATACAATAGCAACTGAGGAAGCTTGGGCGTTTTAATCAACAGACACAGTTGGTTTGATGTGTTGCTGTCCTTATCACTCTAAAGGTCGGTTTACTTTAAATTGTAGCCGTTGCTTCTAGAGTGGTGAGGCTTATTTGTGTGCGTGGGATTATCTGCATACTGCTTTAAAAATAAATCTGTTCTGAGTTCCTGCTCTTAGTATACCTGCTCTGTGGAAAATGTCCCTTTCAAGAGTAATTGTTTGAAATGAGTGAGGGGTGAATGAACATTTTATGTTTTATTGCAGGGTTTATGAGATCGACAACGATTTGGTGCAAATGGGGTTTAAAGAAAATTTAAAAAAAAGTAGAAATAAGAACTAATCGAAAACTATGATGCTTGTCTTTTAGCCGAGTTAACACGCGCTTATAGAAAGTGATCTAAAGCAAATTGTGGTGAGGCTGCTACCAAATTTTTTTGTGAAATTTGAGTTAACCAAAAAACAGCAAAACACCTTTTTTTTAATATTTAATGAACCGTCAGCCCTATTTGCTTTAGTTTTCGAGATATTCTCACTTGAAAAATACATCAGAACACGGAGATTTTTCACTTTTTAGTCTTTTTCGAGTGCATTACCTCTTTTTAATTTATCTGTTGAAGATCTTTCATTTGGTTCCAGAAGGTTATTTGCTAAATTTAAAAATACTTTCAAAAACCAAAAGCGTTATTTTTCGACTTTAAAAATTTTTAAATTCCAATATTTAAAGAGCTATTTTCAGAAAACCCAGACGTGCGAAGCTGACTTTTACATTAAATTTTATGTAACTTATTGTACCTTTTAAAAGTTATATTCAAAGTATTTTGTGTGCGGGACACAATCTTTACCGTTTATTAAATTATGTTTAGATTTGTTTTTTCCCCGCAAGTCGATTTTTTAAGAAATTTATTTTTATGAGTATGTAATGGACCGTCCGGTGGACATTTTGACATGCCTGTGGTAGCATAAGAACGCGAAGGTCGGGCCGTGCCATCTAGCGAAGAAAAAGGCCACTCAACGAGCTAAGCAGCGGCCTATGCTTGCTATAGCTCAGTTCGGGAAATGTGGGCGGGGTTTTCGCCGCACGTTGCTCCTGTCCTTTACGTATTAATAAAAATTCATAGGCCTGGGGAAGACAACACAAACAGGGGAGGTAAAAATGGGATATAAAAAAAATATCGATAAGGATGAAATGGTTGACGGACGGATCAGACGCCCACACGGTCGCACCTGGGTCCGGATGTAATGGGACCCTCGGCCACTGGTTTCGTACCACCAACAGATCAATACTCTTCAAGTGCTGCTTCGATCTGCCGGTGGGAGCAGCACTACCATAAAATGGTTCATTACAGGAACAGGTGGTTCATTACAAGTATCTAGGTAACTATTTTTCACATGCGCATCTCACTTATCTCAAATCAAAGGTGATTAAGTTATCAGCAAATTCATTCCTTATCATTTTCTTCGAAAGATATGAAGTTTTTTGTATCAGAAAACCAAATGTTTTCTCTTTGTGGGAATAAAAGAGAAATAATGGAAGCATGAAAAATAGTCTTTTTCAAGTGAGGACATCTCGAAAACTATTGGAGCTACGAAAAAATAAAACAATAAACTTGTTTATTAAACTGTTCAAATGCTTTATTTTTGATTCGGAAAGCTTTTGGCTAGGGTGAATCGTTTTCAAAATATTTTTAAAAAACCCAAAAAAGGGTGTTTTTGTTGTTGTTTTCGGCCTATGGGGGAAGGTGAAGCAAGACGGGCCATCGGGGCAATGCGGGCCACCCATGTTTTCTTTCAAATAAAATACGTTAGAAAAACGCAAAAACCTGAAAAAGACTTGTCGTCGTCACATCAACGCCGCGCAGTCACCAAAATAGTAAATTTAGGTGATCTTATTATTTTTCAACATTTCTTGACCATAAATTCATAATGGGGGGCATGTAATAGAATATATGGAAAATATTGTACGTGGATAGCATTCGCTTCGAAATTATCGAACAGTCAACATCGTAAATTGAATAACTTGAAATACGTCTTATAAGTTAAATTGGAAAATTTAAATACATTTTTTATAACGTTGAATTGGTTTAAATTAATAATTTCCAGGTTCGAGTCCGTGATATCGGAATTTAAATTTGGTTCGATTTTGCATTAAACAAAGACCTCTTCCATAGTCGTATACGTGGGCGCTCCCTGGTAATGGCACTGTTCCAAACCGCTGACGACCAAGCCTTAGCGATAAGACAGTTTGGAAAAAGGCAGCTAGCTGTAACCTGAATGGCTGACCAACACCTAAGCGTCTCAGGTTTAGTAGGATGGAATGACTTGCGGAGTTGGACCTGCAACATAATCGTGTGAACTCCAGCAAGTTTATTAAACCATCTGAAGCAGCTGTCTTCCGAGGCCATCCCCTTAGTGGGGTTAAGCGATGTGCTGACAACTCGTCCTTGTAAAAACCACTCCACGTCAAGAAACCTGGAACAACAGCCTCGTATTGGACAGATCAGCAACGACGACCATGCAATCGACTAAAGGGTTTCGGATCCTGGAATATACGCTCCCTGAGCAAACCGGGGGCCAAGTACAAACTGAGCATTACCACAGTCCTGGAAACAAATTGGCTTGGCAGTGAGATCAATGACAAGAAATCGCTCACAATTTTTTGGAGTAGCATTTATAGTGAACAATCATTTCAAACCGTACATTACTGACTTCAAACTCATAAATGAACGGCTGTGTGCGATTCGTATTAAGACCCGATTCTTCAATATCTGGCTCATCAATGTGCACGCCCCCACTGAAATTAAAAAATACGAGGTAAAAGACGAATTCTACATCCGTCTTGAGACTCTCTTCGACTCACTTCCAACAAACAACGTCAAATTGCTGCAGGGAGACTTTAACGCGAAAGTCGGAAATAAAAGTTGGCACCGGAGGACCACTGGAGGCCACAGTCTCCATGAAAAATGGAACGACAACGGCCAGCGACTTATCGGCTTGGCCTGCAGCTGGAATCTAGTCGTAAGCTCTACGTGTTTCCCACATCGACGCATTCACAACAGACCTGGAAATCTCCAGACTCACATACCGTTAACCAAATTGATCACGTCCTCATTTGCAGGAGATGGACGTCTAGTGTGATGGATACCCGCTCCTATTGAGGAACAAACTGCGACTCAGATCATCATTTGGTAAAGACGCCCTACAGATGTAGAATTTCCTCAGTGCACCAATCGAGAATCAGCCCTCCTAAAATCTAGGCGGTTGATAAGCTTCTGAGCGATGCTACGGCGGTGGCGCTACTACCGCCCTTGAGGAAAAACTATCTCCTATGCTCCACAACATCAGCAACACAGGCGTCCATGGGTTCTGGGAGGAACTCAAGGGTACCATCAGGGATGTTGCAGAGAAAGTCGTGGGATATAAAGTCCGGCGAGTGTGAAAACACTGGTTCGAATAAGACTGCAAAAATTTACTTGACACGAAAAACGATGCCTACAGACAGTGGATTCAACGAGAAACCAGAGCGAGAAGAGAAAATTATGACGTCCTAGGACGAATATCGCGTAGAATAATTAGACTTAAGAAACGTAAATACTTTGACGAGAAGTTGCTGAATATAAACGAAAACTTAGCTAATAGGAACACCAGACTAGCGTACAAAGAAACAGTAACGTATTTCAAAATCCGCTTGAGAGCAAAATTGATAAGCTTCCGTCCGACTTTCAACTAGAAATAGGTTGACCATACCGATAAGCAGTTGCAATTCGAATTTGCTACCCGGCCCGCTGAGCCTAAAATCTAAAAAATCTGGCCCTTTTCAGAGAAAGTTTGCCGCCCCTGCTCTAGATCATGAAATAATATAGGGTAAACTGATTTCCTCACAAGGAAAAATGGCACGATAACTCCTCACCAAATACATTTATCGACTTGAAAATTTGGTCAAATATTCTGATTGAAATCTATGTAGTTGGTTGGTTCCGCAAATAGGTACGATCTGATCAAAGGTACGACTAACTTCCCTAAAAATATTACATATATATTTTCAATATTTTCAAATATGCCTATAACGCCCCACCGAATTAAAGTAGGCAATTCAGATTCGGGTGGAGAGCTGCCTAGAACCTTTCTATACACTCCTGTAAAAATTAGTTCAATCGGATGAAAATCAAGGCTATTTCCCGAACAAGGTGGTCCTTGTATGTTAATATTCATGGAAAACTTCAAAATTAACTTTGACCCATTTTCCATTACACCTCCGGATCTGTTATCAACGGGGACTTTGGAGCATATGTTCAGGGGACTGCCCTCATTAATTTTACGAAATTTCAAAACTACACTATTTTTTTCTGTTTCTACAGTGATATCTACACAAAAAAAGCGAAATATTCAAGAAAAATTGAAAAAAAAAGATATTTAACCCCTTTTTCCTACACTTCAGCGCCCTCTATCAACGGGGACTTTGGACCATATATTCATAGGACTCTCCACATCTGTGGTACCACATTTCATTTCATTACACGATTTTTCTCCTGTTCCTTTAGCTATATCTACACTAAAAATTAAAATATTCAAGGAAAACTGGAAAAAAATGGCTTTGACCCCCTTTATCCTGCACTTCTGGACCCTCTACCAACGGGGACTTTGAAGCATATATTCAGAGGACTCTGCACATAGATTATGCCAAATTCAAAACTACACGATTTTTCTTCCGGTTTTTCATTCGATGGATAGAGTAAAAAAAATTTTAAAAGTAGGGGAGTTTGGGGCACCTTGCATGAAAATTAGCTTTGCTTTTCGTCCGATTGAACTAATTTTTACGTAAAAGTATAGTAAGGTCCTAGAAAATCTGGTAAGATATTGTAAAGAAAGAGATATGGCCCTGATCATAGGATGTGATGCCAATGCCCACAACACTGTGTGGGGCAGCACAGATGACAATCCCAGAGGACAGCAGCTGCTAGAATTTGTGGAAAGATACAATCTGCTGGTATCAAACAAGGGGGTCGCTCCCACCTTCGTGGATGCACGAAGGGCTGAGGTGATCGACATTACCCTAAGCTCTGTTAATATGCTTGACAGAGTTCAGAATTGGAGAGTGGTGGACAGGCTAACCATGTCTGATCACAGGGCTATCCAGTTTGAAATTCTGTATGGCAGAAAACGGAGTAGCGAACGCAAACGTATAAGAGTGCCAAAAAATACTGATCGTGTTAAGTACGAGACATATTTATTGGAACAAGTCGAGGATATTCAAGACGGAATACCTCGGAATACGGTCGAGATAGAGCGAACAGTGGAACAACTGAGCTCCGCTATTAATCGCGCTTTCGAACACGCTTGTCCCTCCACAGTAGTGGACGAAAAGGACCCAACACCATGGTGGAGTAGGGAACTGGAGTCTATGAAAAAAGAGACAAGGAAAGCCTTTAACTGTTACATGAGGGAGAGAGACTCTCACTCTTGGGAACTATACAAGGATAAAAAGAGGGAGCTGAAAAGAACCTTACGTCTTCGGAAACGAAATACGTGGAGGGAATTCTGCTCTAGCATGAAGGATACGTCGGAAGTATGCAGATTACAGAAGATGATATCGAAAGACACTGCTTCGAAAATGGGGCTGATACGCAAAGTTGATGGTTCCATGACAGAAACAGTGGAAGAAACGTTGCAGGCGCTGATGGAGGTACATTTTCCAGGAAGTTTCAAGTCAAACCAACCATGGGCCCAAACTAACAAGGGAACTGGTGGGGTAAGTCAACAAGAAGCTGAGAGGATTATAACTCCAAATCGAGTCAAAAGTGCTATAAACAATTTTGCACCATTTAAAACGGCTGGAATAGACGGAATATTCCCGGCACTATTACAGTGGGGCATGGGCGCTCTACTAGATAGGATCCGGAATATATTCGTCGCCTGTCTTTCAGCAGGCTATATCTCGAAGGCATGGAGGGAGGATAAGGTGGTCTTCCTGCCTAAACCTTGAAAGAAAGCCGGTTAGCCTTACATCATTCCTGTTGAAAACAATGGAAAAAGTGTTGGTGGACTACCTGGAGAACACCACGCTAATGTATTGTCCTCTGAGTAGATGCCAACATGCTTATAGAGCACGCAGATCTACGGAAACCGCTCTACACGAACTTGTTAGAGTTGCAGAGAGAGATTAACAGTGGCGGGATCGCTAAGTCTACTTTTATGGATATAGAGGGTGTTTTTGATAAAATCTCCTTTACCAAACTAAGGAACACCCTGACTGAGCGGGGGGTTGATTATATTATAATTAAGTGGATCGACTCTATGCTACGGGGTAAGGTAGTCCGAGGATGCCCACAATTAGGTGTTCTTTCGCCTCTACTGTGGAACATCACCGTCGACAGTCTTCTCTGGAAGCTGGACTCGATGGGCGTACACACTGTAGGATACGCCGATGACTTGGCACTTACGGTCAGTGGAAAGTTCATGGACACAATTCTAGGTTGCATGGGACAAGCTCTCAAAGTAACCGAAGAATGGTGTAATGAGCAAGAGCTAACCATAGACGCTAGTAAATCAAACAATATGATTTTTACTCGTAAGAGATAACTCCCTTACGGCTCTTTGGTTCGGAAATTAAGGTGTCCCAGGAAGTGAAGCATCTAGGAGTTACCTTAGATGCGAAACTAACTTGGAATGTTCACGTTGATGGAAAGATCCAAAAAGCGAAAAGGATTTTGCATCAATGTAAGAGAGTGTGTGCTCGTAGATGGGGAATTTCACCTAAAGCGACACACTGGATTTACACAATGGATAGCTTGCGTAAGCATATGTGGTGCAATGTGCACCACACCAACGCGAGCAATGGAGGCATTGCTGGGACTGCCGCCGTTGGACTTATTTATAAAGAAAACGGCGGCGCTTTCAGCAATACGCATGGAAAGGGATGCGGTCATAAGAGCATCCTAGACATTATTCATGATGAGGTCAGGGAAACTCTAATGCCGGTAGAAGGCATGAGTAGACGTAGGGTAGTTGAAAGACTACACAAGACTCACATTGCCGATGGAAACATACACCATCCGTGTATGTACAATGAAATCAGCATTTTCACTGATGGCTCTTTAATGGACGGTAAAGTGGGGGCGAGGGCTTACTCTGAAGAGCTAAACCTAGCATGTGCGCTTAGTCTAGGAGAGTATGTGTCCGTATATACCAGGCAGAGATGCTTGGTTTGTTGCATGGGTTGGACCACCTGCTTGAAGGTCAGGTGCGGGGGAAGAAAATCCTTATTGCACTGGACAACCAATCGGTGATCAGACGCATGCAGCAGACGAACATAAACTTTAAACTGGTACTAGAGTGTGTCCGGAAGCTCAATACGTGTGCCTCAGAAAATGAGGTTACGCTGATGTGGGTAAAAGAACACATAGGTACAACAGGAAATGAGGCGGCGGATGCCCGAGCAAAACAGGGATCTGCGGCAACTTTCATTGGCCCAGAACCCCGAGTTGCTCTGGGGAACGGCATGATTGGAGCGAAGGTTGGGGAGTGGATGGACTCCATGCATCAACAAAGATGGCAGGAGCTAGTCACTTGCAAACAAGCTCGGAATGCAATGACCAGCCCTTTAGGCAGGGAAGCGAGAAAGGTACTCAGTTATAAACGGAGTACCCTAAGCTGGATAACTGCCTTGGTCACAGGGCATGGTAATTTTAAGGGTCATCTGATGAAAATCGGGGAAGATGACGTTTGCAGGCTATGCCTAGGGAGGCCGAGACGGGGGCACACATTGTGTGCGAATGTCCAGCACTGACTAGCACGAGGTTGAGGATCACAGGCAAGCACACGATAAGTGTGGAAGCCATGAGTGAACTCAGCCTTAAACTAATGCTAGCAATAACGCGGAACTCAGTGATGAAGAAAGAGGTCGGCAACTATCAGTCGACATCTGGAAGCCACTGATGACCGGGAGGGGGCGAAAAGGGACCCAAACGTTAGTGGTCTGCTTCGGCCATCCCCCAGAATATAATAATAATAATAGTAAGGTCCTAAGCAGGCACCCAGCCGAATTTGGTCTGCCAACTCAAATTCGTTGGGACGTTATTGGCATGTTTGTAAAAATAATATTTGTAGGGAAGGTAGGCGTACCTTTGGTCAGAGCGTACCTATTTCCGGTATCAATTAGTCAAATCTCATTCGGAGTATTCGACCAAATTTTCATATCGCTAACTGTATTTGGTGGGGAGTTATTGTGCCGTATTTCCTTGTGGGGAAATCAGTTTAGAGCCTATACTATTTTATGGTCTAGAGTATAATATATCATTTGACATGGGTATGGGTATGATATATCGTTTTGTAGGAAATTTTATGAAATTTCATTCCACTTTGGAAAATTTTTTTGTAGAACCTTTACTTTCGAAGATAATCAAGGAAAACTGAGAATAGGGGCCTCCCTCTCCCTTACACTTCCGGACCCTCTACCATCAGGGACTTATGAGCACATATTCAGGGAACTGTCGCCCAAAAGTGTGCCAAATTTCAAAACTACACGATTTTTTTCCCTAATCAAACTTTTTCGGACTTCCTAGCCTGGACTAATACTTGCATATTGTTTTTCGTAGAGCAAGTTGGAGTCAACCATTTCTGAAAGGGTAAAGATTGTTGGGAGAGGATTGAGAGGGAGAGGAGACGGGGGGGGGGGGGATAGGTTGGTCGGTGACTCTACTTTATATAATCATTCAAACAATTTATTTTTACCATTTTTTACGCAAGCTTGCAATTTGCAATGTCGTCTTAACAAGCATCGCGCTCGGTGGCCGTGGTCGTTCGCTCACCGCTCTACGATACTAATTTAGAACTCGGAGTTCAAATCTCGGCGCGATCAAAAACTGCCTGTGAGTACTAATAAAACTCTCACAGTACTTCGAGCTTGTCAGTATAAAGACGGTGCGATAGAAGGTACATATGCTATCGAAACGTCAACAAGGCGTAGAAATGCTAGAGATGTTGACGCGTCCATGCCCCTGGAGGTGCAATTAAAAAATAATACATACATGCAGATCTAAGTTCGGACGGGATAACTGAGCATTTTGCTGATTAAAAATGTATCTCCATGCCTATTCAAAACTCTTTCACGCAAAGACATACATACTATTAACGTAATCAAACATCAGTATCAACACTGCACCTCAATAGGGGTGGGTACATTAAAAAGTACTTCTGCATTTTCGGCGATGCTGCTACGCCTTGCTTATCATTCAAAAATTTATCGGTAAAGCTGTTGATTCCCAAGGTACCCGTACAGTACAGACAGTCGTACCACTTCTGACATTCGGCAAGACGATGGTGCCCTTTTTCTCGATTCTTAGCTTAGAGAATGGCGTCAAAGGATTTTATTTTATTCTTTTCTTTTTGCTTTGGTCTGGTAAAACGAGGTACTATGTGGGTATTCCACTAGGAATATATTTATCGACACACTGGATATAAATTCCTCATGTTAAACTTTAAAGCGTTTTTTAACGAATTGAAATCAGTGAAAACGCAGACAGTTTCGATAACGTACGAAACGGGAGACAGCATAGAATGAGGCGAACAAGCTAAAAATGCGGAAGAGCAGAGTAGATATTTGAAACGACGATTGCTTACGTGAAGCGAAATCAGGAGACGAAGAAGTGTGGTAAGTAGTATCATGAAACGTGTCGAGACTCCTTATACTTTTCTGGTCGAATTCTTTAGGGGCAAATGTACACACGTAGTCTGACGTTTTTATTATGTTCCATTGCATATAGAATCCTTTACGTTTTTGAATTGTAAATATTCAATGAGAAGTTCCTTTGCTTTGGCTGCGTTTCCTTATATATTTTGCTCGTCTTTCGACCCCGCGTGCCTTGTCAGCCATTCTCTTCTGTTGCTTGCCAAATGACTTTGATCTTTTTTTCTGCTTGGCAATATAAGAAGATGCTTCCTCAGATATCTCGCATTCTCATCCCCTAAAACCTATGGTGCCCGTCTCGAAAGCCACTCTTACGAAAAGGATAATATACACGAAAGGAAGATATCGTCTGTCGATTTGTAAGAAAACTTGGGTTTAAAATTCAATGATTTCATTCGGGATTATGCTTGAAAGGAGTTCGGTTCGGTACGTCTCATCTCATATGAAAGGACGTCGACCGAGACAGCAAAAACGAAGTGTTTATGCCCTTTAAATAAACTGTTAGTTCTAGTCGAGAGGCGAATTCTTAACCGAAGCAATGCATCCCTTTTGGTGGTAAAAGGATGTAAATAGTGGAGTACTTACTAAAGATGTGCATTTAATATTATTGGAAGTATCATGCAATTGGCAGGATACGTACAAGGAAGCCATTGGCCAATATTGGCGCATATTATAATATTATTAATATTTTCAGGAAATTGCGATGGTTTAGTGGCTTCATTATTGTTCTTTTTGGGGAAAATGTATACATAATAAGAAATGATGATATAAAATAAATAACTAGAAATATTGACGATTTATATTCAATGGGATTTTAGAGATTTATTGAAAACCGATGTTAAATGAACGATTAACTGGAATTAATAATAATAATTTCTAAAGATTATATGGGGGATATCTAGCTTCAAATCTTTTAAATCTGCTGGACCGGACGGTATCATTCCGGCGGATCTGCAACAATGTTCGGATGTTCTATATCCTTGGATATCTTAAAGGCCTGTCTGGAGTTGATCTATGTCCCTCGTACTTGGCTGGAGGCTAGGCTTGTTTTTATTCCGTTCGCATGTGCGCCCGAATGATTTCAGACCGATTAGTCATCCTGCTGAAATTGGTAGAGAGACTAATTGATGTTCATCTGCTTAATATCATACCACCTCGCCTTTTATCCGCGTTGCAACATGCGTATTGGAAGGGTAAATCAGTGGATGCAGCACTGCATTCTTTGGCCGGTTTTAGTGTCACCATACACTGTCGAACTCGAACTCGAACACTAACCTAGTACAAGTGGACCGGTTTTCTTCACACCTATGTGATGAGTGTGTGTGTGTCAGAGGAAATTTGTACCAGGTTCGAGTTCGAGTTCGAGAACGACAGTGTATCGTGACAGTTATTGAGAAATCTCTTAAGCAAAAGGATTACACGATGGTTATTTTCCTGGATGTCAAGAGCGCTTTCAATAACATTGAACCTAGTGCGATCATCGAAGCGCTCTTGAGTCTGCAGATTGATGAGTCGCTGTTCATACTTATTAACACGATATTAAGATCAAGACTGGTTCAGACAACAATCGCGCTCGGTGGCCGTGGTCGTTCGGTCACTATTCTACGATACTAATCTAGAGCTCGGAGTTCAAATGTCGGCGCGATCAAAAACTGCCTGTGAGTTAGTACTACTAGAACTCTTACAGAGCTCCGCACTTGTCAGTATAAAGACGGCACGGATAGGAGGTGCATGCTAGCAACTGCACTTCCGAAAAGTAGATATGCTATTGAAACATCAATAACGCAGAGAAATGATAGAGATGTTGACGCGCCCACGCCCTTAGAGGGGTCAAGGCAACATGCATACAACAATGGGTACATCGCCTGTATGCAGGCGTGTTTGTAGGGGAGCCCTTCAGAGGAGCATATTGTCTCCCCTTCTCTGAAATCTGGCGGTTAACAGACTGTTTTTGGATCCAGAGAATATCGGGTGTAAAGCCATTGTTTACGCAGACGGTGCGGCCTTAGGGTTAACCCGGAAAAGACGGAACTTGTGCTTTTCACTCGATCCCTTCTATTGAACGTCCTACTCTGGAGGGCACTCAACTGGTTTTCACTGATAAAGCTAAATTTCTTGGTCTTGTCTTTGACAGGAAGCTTAGGTGGAAGCTTAATATCCAAGAACGAGTAAGAAAGGCTACCATTGCACTCTACTGATGAAGGAGGGCAATAGGTAAAAACCGGAGCTTACAGCCGAAAGTTGTATATTGGATATATACAGCCGTTGTACGTCCTATTTCATTGTACGGTATCAGTGTGTGGCGGACAGCAATCAGAGTAGCTGCCTACTGTGGTTTGTTGGGAAAGGTACTAAGGCCGGCTATGTTGGCCACGACGGGGGCTTTTAAAACCACTCCGTCTGCCGGAATGAACATGATTCTAGAATTCTTCCCATTGGATATTCTTAGCGAACAACTGGCAGCAAATACGGCTTTGCGCCTTCGCGAGACGGGCCAGTGGCGAGCGCTGAGTGCGGGACACTCTACTACACAAAACAACCTGGATCTCTCCAGTGTGCTCGGTGACGGACTACATTTCTCCAAAATATAATTTGGCAGAAATTTCCTCAGCCTTTTTCTATCGAGGAGTCTATGGACGGGGGATGTGCCCTTAACTACCGACACCATGGTCATCTATACAGGTGACAATAGAACTGACGAGGGAGCTGGGGTGTACATTTACTCGAAAGGACTGGCGATTAACCTCTCACTCCGTCTTTCCGACAATTGCAGTGTCCTACAGGCGGAGGTTTCAGCGATCTCGAAAGTCCTGTCTTTGCTGGCCAGTCAAGTCATTACTGTGAGGGACATCACTATTTACACAGACAGTCAAGCGGCGATTCGCTCACTCAAATTCATCCGCTCAGCCCTCGCAGAGATAGGTGGCTTCTTCAATATCACTTTCTGTTGGCTCCCGAGCCATAGTGGTTTTGTGGGTAACTGCAAGGCGGAAGAACAGGCTCGGAAGTTTACAACTGGGGTGGTTGACGAAAAACGCAGAGACATTAAAATGTCGCTTAGCATATGCAAATTAGCGATTAGGCAGCTGCTGTGGACAGAGCTAATATAAGATGGCGCAGCGGCAACACATGCCAAATAACGAGGATGATTTGGCCGATATTTTATTCCAGCCGCTCTGCCACACTATTGCCGCTGAACAGAAAGCACATTGACAGGATAGTAAGGGTTATCACGGGGCACTGCCCAATCGGGTAGCTAGCCTGGAGGCTCCGGATTCCTCATCACGACTTCTGCAGGAGTTGTGAGATGCAGATGACGAGGAGAGTGTTCTCCACCTTCTCTGTCACTGTCCGGCCTTGGCCGGCAGGAGAAGGAAATTTTTGGGCTTCTGGGTCTTCTATGATCTGGATGACCTTAGGCTGGTTTGATACGTAGGTTCGATTGGATGTGTTTTTTGGTGGTACCACAACGGAACCATTCGTGGTCTAAGTGTGCTGTGATACATCACGGCAACCCCTGCACCTAAGCTAACATAAACTTTCATTTGGTTTTAATACAATCACCATAAGCGATAGTATTTTTTTTAAGGTACACGTACAGGCAGCACTGAATAATACCCAAAGCGTTTAAAATCCATAAAAAATATACAAAAACTTTTACGCGAAGCTTAAAACATAGAATCATAAAAGTATTTTACACCATGTCCTCAATACAGACCCAAATTACAATCTCAAAGGTCACTTCCATAGTCCTTTCCGCCAGAGCCCCCCTCAAACGGATAACCAAGCCAACCGACTTTTGCATAGCAAAACATTTGGTTGAGGCAAGGTAGTTACAACCTGATTGGCTGAGTAACACCTAAGCGTCTCAGGGCATTAGGGTAGAATTACGTAGTCAGAACCGCAACATAATTGTGTGAACTTTGACAAGTTACGAACAACCAGCTATCGCCAAGGCTGTCATTGAATTGGGTTGAGCAATGGGCCGACAACCCATCCTTACAAAAATTACAAAATCTGGAAATATGCCTGGGATCGGACGGAGCAACGGAAGCGACTACGCGAACGTCGAACCGACTATTCTTTCGGATCCTGGAATGTACGATGCCTGTACAAATCTAGGGCTCTTAAGGCCCTTCTGGAACAGATTGAATAGTACAAACCAGACATCATCGCAGTCCAGGAGTCTAAATGGATTGGCAGCGAGACCAAAGACATGGATTCGTACACAACCATCCAAAGTGGAAAATCATTTTGGCCCGAGAGTTTGGAGCTGCATAAATTGTGAATAAACACCTCAAACAATACGTGACCGACTTCAAACCTGTCAACGAAAGGTTGTGTGCGATTCGCACTAAAACTCGATTTTTCAGCCTTAGGCTCATCAACGTGCACGCCCCCACTGAAGTGAAGGAAGACACAGTGAAATATGTATTTTACTCCCGTCGGGAGACACTGTTCGATGCACTTCCGACATATGACGTCAAAATGCTGCTGGTAGATTTTAACGCGAAAGTTGGAAACAAGTGTTGGCATCGAGGAATCACAGGGCGACTAGTTAACTTCGCATGCAGCAGAAATCTTGTTGTAAGCCCAACGTGCTTCCCACATCGAAGCATTCATAAGCAAAAATTGAATCTCTAGATACACATACCGTCAACCACGTCCTTATATGCAAGAGATGGGCTCCAGTGTGATGGATGACCGATCAATTTGAGGGGCAAACTGCGATTCTGACCATCACTTGGCTAGAACAACTTATAGGTGTAGAATTTCTTCGGTGCACCGTTCGAGAATCTGCCCTCCCTCGCGGTCGACAAACTCTCGAGTGATGCCACTGCACAGGCATTTACAGCCACCCTCGATGAAAAACTTACGCCTATGCTACATAACATCGGCAATACAGGTGCCTATGAGTTTAGGGAAGAACTTAAAAATTCCATCAAAGATATCGTAGAGAAAGTAGTGGGATATAAGGCCCGGCTCGAAAGAAACGGCTGGTTTGACGCTGAATGCCAAACATTGCTGGACGCTAATAACGAAGCTTACAGACAATGTAATCAATGTCCAACTAGAGATAAGAGCGCCCTTTCAGAGTCAGTGCCCCAGGTGACCGTCTGTTTCGCCTTAGCCATTGACCGGCCCTGCAGAGCGTTCGGGGCCAGGTTCATATCTGCAATGAAGTACTGTTGTTGCTACTGTAATCCTTGTAATTACTCAAAATAGAGATTTTATTCATAGGAAATGGACTTCGCTATCTACCTGAAAATCTAATAAGCTCAGTGCAATGAAGCGTCAGTTTGATCGCCGAGTGTGTTGTCTTCCCACTGCAATGAGAGGCTCACGGCTTACGGTCACAGCCTTTCCCGACTTGTCACAAGTGCTTGCTTCGTCCAAAACAAGTTGATGCTAACGTAACGCCAACGAGCCCTCATGGGAATAGTTGTCATGTTATGACCCACTAGGGATTAGGGCAAATAGTATACAATTAAAAATATTTTACTTTTTATCGACAACTGTATAGGTAGAATGAATTCCGAGAAAAATTGTCAGTTTGCTAGCGTGAATACCATAATTTATTTAAACGACTAAAGTGCTTGTATATTCTGCATTAAAAAGGTCAAAGGGTATATTAAGAATACTCGTAGATAAATAAATAAACATGCGTAGTTGCTTGCCGTACTAGTCGCTTAAGTAAAATCCCATTGAAAGCAGTTTCACAAAAATTCCGAATTTGTTCATATTCTGATTTTTTCTGATTTGATCCAGTTAACCTTCAGTAAATAACTTATTTTTCTTAAGAATTCGATTAATTTTGCCCATGCCCATCAAAGATTTGATACGTAGCCTTCTTGAGTTGCATTTGCACCACGCGGTGCTTCAATAGCACGGCGCGTCATAGCATCGCATAGCAGTCAGTGTTAACGCCCAGTAAGGGACGATGCTAACTTGCGCTACTTAGCCGCTGCATTATTGCAGTTAGTGTAAGAAAAATCAAATTGGACGACGCGTTCGGTAGCCGTGAGTTCTCGGTCGCCTCTCTACGATTCTATATGTAGTGAAGGTTAAATCCTCGGCGCACCAATGAAAACTACCTGTGGGTACTACTACAGCGTTCCGAACCTGTCAGTAAAAGACGGCTCAAAAAGAAGGTGCATACTAACAACTGCACCATCCGAAAAAAAATACGCTATCGAAATGTCAACAAGGCATAGTTATACATGTTAATGCGCCCATGTCCCCGAACGGCGGCGTTGATGCGAGGTCTGAACGGTGGATTCATTGAATTCTCACTGATATTGCGGTACTACAACGCTGAAAAATAAGCAAGATTCCATCGCCCCATAGATTGAATTCCACCTATGTTCGTTACCATTATACTCCCATCTTGTATCATTTAAATTTGTCTATCATTTCCCACCCTTGTATTAGTAACACTTTTAACTCTCTGGCCACCCGGGGTCACGCTAAGAGTTCTCTGTGACATAGCGTTGGGAGCCGCTCTACTCACAACGCTATGTCATACAGAACCCTTAGCTTGGCCTCGGGTTGTATTGTCCACCTCCCGTTCAGCATAAACAGATTTAAAAAGTTTAGCGCTGAAACGACATTCCGGAAGGTGGAGGAAGAAACATGAAGAACGGAAACAAAACCCGAGGGAAGTAGCGCCAGCGTCCAAAGATTGGGCGACAAAAAAATCGCCAGTCATTATTGCGCTTAATTAGTAATATTCTTGTTCAAACAGTTACGGAATTATAAATGGATTGTCCTGGGGCTATTTGACGGTTATCCTGTTATTCTTACGCCGGCTAGGCTATCCGTTGTCGTCTTTTCTTTTCCTTTCATTCCAGTTTTTTTTTGCGTTCTGCTTTCATCTTGTCGGCGAGTATAATAAGAGTTTTAGTCGGTTTTGCTTCGAAAAAAGCACTGCCTCGTTGGTGTATGCTGTTGTCCTGTCGACAAGACCGAACGCCAACAACAATTAATGCTGCCAAGACAATTGTGAACTTCTTGTGACTTGAAACACTCCATTTTATGCCCTTAAGGCTCGGCCCTTTTTGCATTTCTTAAGATTTTTCCTTTCTGAATTCGCCGATGATTTTAGACTGGCGTAAGGATTTCTGTGCATTAAACGTGGTTTAGAGTTACTGCGATGCAATAGGTGCAGCTAGAGTGTGCATAATAATCAAAAGGGGTTTAAAAAAACTTGTTCATAATTAAATAATTCGCATGCTAATCAAAAAATATACAATCGTCCCCTTATTCCAGGCACGCATAATTTCCATCATCACAAGTACACCCTTAAGGCAACCAGCTGAATCGCTACTCCTCCGACACCATTTTATCAGTTTATTCTTATCTCTGATAGCGAAAGATTTTTTAATGTCTCAGAATTAAAGTTAATGCAATTAGGATAATATTTTTGGTGGAGAATTATTCAGGACGTGAAGAAATGAACCTGCTGCCATTTTAAGTTTTTTATTCTACTCCAAGGTCCGAGCCTCCTGATCCGTGAAGGATGCTGACCGTCTTTTTATATTTGGTAAAGTTTTTTTTTCGTCCTCCTAGTGGGCAGTCCTGAAAAGTGTAGTAATGTGGCTCTGAGGGATGCGATAACGCAAAAAAAGGGAAGTCACGCAGCTCGTACTTAATAGGGAGCTGGATTTAATTGGATTTTTGTAAATTAGTGATCATGAAGAACAGGATGAGGGTATTCAGTGTTGTTATCGTTTCGAATGGAACGAATTATGAAGATGACGTGCTTGTTACCGAAATGATAAAGTGACATTTGTGGCCACGCCAATATGAATTATGTTATTTAATCATCTGAAAGCCTAATTTCAAATGAAAATTCTGAATATGATTTTCTCGGAATGTTATCGAAATAGTAAAACTTGAAGCTATTGACCTATCGATATTCTCTGAAGGTATTCTATATCATAATAATATTTATATCCATATATTATTATTTCATTGAGAAGTTTACAATTCTACGCGTAACATCTGCAAATCAGTCATAAATAAGGCTAAATTCCAGTTTGACAGCAAAATTAGGCAGAAAGTGTTCGTTCAACGGAAAGGTAGCAAAGGTTTCTGGTCACTCGTCAAATCTGTGAAGAATAACTTCACCTCCTCTTCTATTCCACCACTGGTATATGATGGCAAAATATACAGTGAACCGCAAGACAAGGCCAACCTGTTGGCCGAAACTTTTGTTGCAAACTCTTGCCTACTACCCACTACTCAGAGTCCACCAGCCATACCCTTATGTGATTCACACCAGAGACCTTTGCATTTCCGCACTAGGGAAGTATTTAAAGTACTCTCAAAACTCGATGTATCAAAATCGGCTGGACCTGATGGCATCTCCCCCTTAGTTCTCAGACACTGCGCTTCCTCGCTAGCCAAACCTCTCCGAAAACTCTTTTACCTGTCCTACGCAACAGGAGTGTTCCCATCATCGTGGAAACTAGCTCAAGTCCAACCAATCCCCAAGAAAGGAGAAGCATGTGATCCATCTAACTACCGACCAATAGCACTAACTTCGACCCTATCAAAAGTCTTCGAAACCCTGGTTAACAACCAACTAATGAGCTACCTTGACTCACATCATCTCATCAATGATCGGCAATATGGTTTCCGGTCTTCGCGCTCCACCGGCGACCTAATGACATACCTCACCGAAAGATGGAATCGCTGTATCCACCAATTTAAATAAATAAATAACTGGCGCAACAGTCCAATTTGAACCACGGCCTCGAGATGAGTTAGCATCATCTCATTTTCTAGATCGTGACGGTTTTTTTGTGCAGAGGTATGTGATCAGCAATACGCTCAACCGAGTTATTTACCCCATAATGGGTACTCATTTAACAGCTGAGTGGGCTCATAGTCCGACACGTAAATCCCCGGAATCGAACCGGGGCCCAGTGCGTTGAAGGCGAACGTGCTAACCGTTGCGCCATCCGGACTACAATTTGGCGAAGCTAAAATCATTGCCCTCGACATTTCGAAAGCTTTCGATAGAGTCTGGCATCCGGCTCTTCTAGCTAAGCTCCAGGCTTTTGGTTTGGACCCAAAATTAGTTAAATGGATCGAAAGTTTCCTTCACGACCGTTCGCTTCAGGTCGTCCTTGATGGAGTTAAATCAAATTGCCATACCACCAACGCATTGGTCCCCCAAGGTACTGTCCTTTCACCAACACTCTTCCTTCTCTTCATCAACGATCTTCTCAGCGTGACTTCCAACTCAATCCATAGCTTTGCAGACGATAGCACCCTTGACTACACTTACTCTTTCAACTCTGTAGCTGACTCTCGCCGAAATTCAACATCTATCAACAGAGATCGCATGTTTGACTCACTAAATGAAGACATTTCAAAAATTATTGCATGGGGGAAAGCGAATCGAGTAGAGTTTAACGCCTCAAAAACTCAATGTTGTCTACTTTCCAATAAGCGATGTGCTCCACCTACCGCCCAACCCATTCTTGTCGATGGGGTCAGCATTCCTGATTCGCCCATACTGAACATACTAGGTATTAACATCTCCAGTAAACTAAATTGGTCCGACCACATTTTTTGCGTTGCAAAAAACGCAATGAAGTGTCTGGGCTTTCTGAATCGCTGTAAAAGATACTTTTCACCATCTGATCTGGCTCAAATTTACAAGGCTCATATAAGACCGAGACTTGAATTTAATTCCCACATATGGGCAGGCGCAGGTAGAACCGCATTATCCGCGTTAGACAAAGTTCAACGGAAAGCCTTCAAGCTTATTGGCGAGGAACCCATAACATCTAAAATCGAACCGCTTGAACACCGGCGAAGTGTCGGCTGTCTCTCACTCTTCTATCGCTACTACAACCGCCGTTGCTCTGATGAAATAACCAACCTCATTCCTGAGCGTACATTTCCTTTACGTAACACCCGACTAGCCAGTCGTGCCCATCCTCATCTTCTAGAACTCAGCAATAGTCGCACCGCCAAATTCCATGACTCGTTTGTATCTAGGACAACACGAATGTGGAACGATCTACCATCTTTTGTTTTCCCCCGCAACTATGACCTACAAAAATTTAAACGGAATGTACACCGTCACCTTATTCAAACTCAACCCATCTCCAAACTACCTTAATCCCTTACCGCCAACGCTGTGCTCTCGCATCAAAGGGTTACCCCCTAAGCTTTGGTATAAACATAAAAAAAAAAAAGAATCATGGTATAAACACGTGATTCCCAATGAAATCTTGGTAGTTTGAACGTTGTACATGATTATCAACATTTTCTATCCGCAAAGTCATCCCGTCACGACCCGACACCCGACTCTATCGCCGTTCCTCATTGCTATATCCAGGCAAGTTTACAAAACAGCTGCATAAAATGCAAATAAGTTGCATCATGTGCGGAAGGCCTAAGTCTTCAAACAAAAAGCCCTGTCGTTAAACCGAATCTTGCGAGCAACAGGTTAGCCAAATTATCATGCCGCACTCGCTTTTTACTACTTGCCCTAACCCCTAGTGGGGCATAATGCGTCAAATATTCCCATGTGTCATAGTTGACGTTCCGTTAACGTCGCGTCGCCGCATACGACAACCATTTTGGTCACAAGAAGCCACGAGATACGTCAAACTCAATAGAAATAAAATTCCTCATTTCGACCTTTCTATGATATTTGATGGTTCGATGGAAGTTCGGTTGTGGTTGTGCGTCATCATGTGTGGCGACCTTTATGATAAACTGGTTTCGGACGATGCATGTTGTTAGCATTTACCTCCTGCTCATTAACCCGTATATCTACGAAAAGTCGGGAAAGTTTGTGGCTTCCGCTGAAACCACTATGCCCTGGTATCCAGCACAAAGTGATGTTGAAAAAGTTGCTGAGCTCCTTAAGAGCCAACCGGCACATCACTGCAGTTTTCGAAGTAAAAAGTGCAGTGTCCAGGGATTTTATTGCCACCTGACTATCGGTATAGATAGTAATAGTCCTAGCAGATACGACATTACAACCCAACCAAGAGCCAGCAACCAGAACTTCGGCAATTGCAAATATCTGCGCCTGGATGACACTACAGAATGCCAGAAGACGGAGTGAAAAGATACCAGCGCCCACACCTTCGTCTGTTTTCAAGACATCCGTAAAAAAGCTTATAGCTTCCGACTTTTGAGTACAGTTTATGCCCCACTCTTGTCGAGAGGGTTTTAGGCTGGTACAGCCTTTGTCGGAGAGGTGTAATCTGTTTCTTCTGGAATATCAAGATTGTCTACTATAGCCAAGTTACCAAAACTAGTCATTTTGCACTGTCCGATTTCCGAAGACGGATGGCCGTGATTGCAGCCAACTGTTCGGCCAATATGTTCAAGGGAAGCAAATTAAGCAATACACCAAGAGCAGCAGTTGGTGTGGTCTTGAGAGCACCAGTGATAGCAATCCAGGATAATCTCTGACCTTTGTTCAATAGAGTCTGTAACGAACGGTTTGGTGGGTATCCGAAGATGCCCGTGGGGACGGAGCCTAAGGTAGCATAATTGACCGTGAAGGTCGAGCCGTGCCATCTGCCGAAAAAAAGGCCCCTCAACGAGCTAAGCAACGGCCTATGCTTGCTGTAGCTCAGTTCGGGAGATGTGGGCGGGGTTCTCGTCGCTCGTTGCTCCTGTCCTTTACGTATTAACAAAAATTCATAGGCCTGGGGAAGACAACACAAACAGGGGAGGTAAAAATGGGGTATAAAAAAAAAATAGTCGATAAGGATGGAATGGTTGACGGACGGAACAGACGCCCACACGGTCGCACCTGGGTCCGGGTGTAATGGGACCCTCGGCCTCCGTTTTCGTACCACCAACAGATCACCACTCATCAGGTGCTGCCATAGATCTGCTGGTGGGAGCAGCACTACCAGACCATAATATGGTTCGTTACAGGTGGTTAATTACAGGGCAGCTTCTACTTCGAGGCCTGCCAAGAAGAAGAAGCTGAGGACAAAGTGTGCTGCTAGAAATAGAAAAAAAAAACGAAAGCGAGCTGGGTACCAGAGTCAGCCGACAATCATTGTAGAGGGGAAAAATTAGCAAACAAAAAAAATACTACATTTCTCAATTATGTATTCAAATGATCAACAGGTTACAAAGAACTCTGAGGCCAGCAGAGGCGAAACACTGCATTCCTTGCCGTAATTCACTCAGAAACTCTGCAAGCTACTGAGCACATGAACAAGAAAAAAATGCAATACTGTGTAAAGAAATTTTTTTAAGTTATTGTACTTAGAAGGACAATCCTGGCAAACAAAAAGGTATCCAGGGCTCCTCCGCGCTTCGTCCGGTCATCGAAGATGCTCCAAATGCCGGCAATTCAAACCATTTATGGAGGCCTTAAATACGTGGCTAAATCACAAAAGACAAACACAAAGCCAGGACTGCCTTGTTAAACTGAATCTAAAAGGAAAGACTACTCTATAGGAAGGATGCGGGTGCTACAGAGGAAAGCACAGCTACTTGAAGGGAAAATACGTGAAGTAAAGTGGCTAAGTCCTAAGACTTAGAGCAAGTAGCCTTGATGTGCTTGTGGAGATACAAATCGGTGGAAAGACCAAAAAGGAACTGGATGAGGTCTTTCTTAGTCCTGTTCTTTACCGGAAATGGGCCCCACGTTGGGCGCCAAATATGTAACGGACGGTTTGGTGGGTATCCGAAGATGCCCGTGGGGACGGAGCCTAAGGTAGCATAATTGACCGTGAAGGTCGGGCCGTGCCATCTGGCGAAGAAAAAGGCCCCCCAACGAGCTAAGCAACGGCCTATGCTTGCTGTAGCTTAGTTCGGGAGATGTGGGCGGGGTTTTCGCCGCTCGTTGCTCCTGTCTTTTACGTATTAACAAAAATTCATAGGCCTGGGGAAAACAACACAAACAGGGGAGGTAAAAATGGGGTATAAAAAAAAATAGTCGATAAGGATGGAATTGTTGACGGACGGATCAGACGCCCACACGGTCGCACCTGGGTCCGGGTGTAATGGGACCCTCGGCCTCCGGTTTCGTACCACCAACAGGTCACTACTCATCTGGTGCTGCTTCGATCTGCTGGTGGGAGCAGCACTACCAGACCAAAATATGGTTCGTTACAGGTGGTTCATTACAGGTCCTGTAGGATGCCTTGTTGAGTGCAATCCACCAAACTAGTACCCCATACATTACAATAGGGCGTACGACAGATACGTACAACCAAAATACCACTTTGGTCGCACGCCCCATTTGAGGCCAATAGCCTGCCTGCAAGAGTACAGAGCAACTGTTGTCTTAACAACTCGCTCCTCGATATTTGCTTTCCAGGAGAGCTTTCTATCAAATATATGTCCCAGAAATCTGGCTTTTTGGCTAAGGGCCAGTCTCGTGCCCTCCAGCAATGGCGGTGTCAGTGAAGGTAGAGTGTTCCTTCTGGTGCAAAGAACAAGGTCTGTTTTGGACGGATTGACCCCCACATCTAGTTTCATAGTCCACTGAGATAGAATATTTAGGGCATTTTGCAGAATCTCAATAAGGATCCCGGGAAACTTTGCCGAGATAGCAGCAATAGCAATATCGTCCGCTTCACAGGAAACCCCCTCCAAATCCAGAAGCAACCTGTTAACTACCAAGTTCCAAAGAAGGGGGGACAGGACACCTCCTTGGAGTGCCCCTACGAAATTGCCTGCGTATTTTTGATGAACTCAAACCAAAAAGCTCACAGATCGGGCCATCTACACCCAAACTCAAGACAGCATTCGAAATAGCCAACGGTTTGACGTTGTTAAAGGCCCACTCAATATCCAAGAAGGCAACCAATGTACATGTATACCTAGGTATACTCCTTGTAAGTCAGAGATTTCTCAGTACATGCTGCCAATGAAGGCAAAGCTGTGTCCACCGATCTCCGCTTCTAGTAGGCATGCTGCGAAAAGGGGAGAAGTTGTGATGGAATAGTGTCTTTTAAGTATATGTATGTCGATAAGACGCTCCAGCATCTTCAGCAAGGTTGACGATACGAGTAGGCTTATGGGACGAAGGTCTTTCGGACGTGGACGTTTTTCGGAAGTGGGCTTAGACAGGAATTGAATAGTACATAATTATTTAGTGACAGTCCTAGTCTTTAAGAAAATTTCAATTGAAGTAACTCCCGACCGATCGAAATAGTGAGTGAGAGATTGGACTGTTAGTTCGGTGAAAATAATAACAGGAAATTATAACGTTTTCAAAGAAAGGCGTATTTGTTTTGTCGACGGTACTAGTGAGTCATACATACTATACATGCTTGGATGTAGTTTTTTTATAATTTATTTCCCAAATGTTGCTTTTATTAATTTTTCACTTTTTCTGCGTGAATTGAAAATTGTCGGAACATCATCGACAACATACGAAACGTCGAACGTGTTGGACGTGTTGTGTTGTTGACAACTTAACCGAACTCCTTCCTGCTTGGCTTTAAAGCTGCAGATATCGGGAGTCTTTTCTTTTCGGCAACGTTTCTTGCTAGCATTAGTCGTGATCGTGAGTGTGCCGGTTTTGTGCAATGCTATTTTTGTATCGCGGGCGATATTTGGACGCTTTGGAAATTTTCTTCCAGTTTCTTTTCGTGCATATTTTCCATCAGGCTAACGGATCTTTTTCTTTTTCACCGTATCCTAAGGGGCTGTGTGTATACGTGAAGAGCTGTGGGTACGCGAGAAGGGCTCTCCCTATAAGAGAGCGTACGATCGGTTACTCAGTGGTAGTCTGTCAAGGTTGTAGTTTTTGACAGTTTTCATTATCGCTATTGTGTTTACATTACTTAAAGTGGTTAACGCGAAGTGTCGTTCAAGAAATCAAGTTAAATTAACTTCCAAACGTTGTTTCTTAACATCTGTGCAACAGTTTCACATCAAACGGGAAGTCTGCTCTGAGTGCTTTGTGTTGTTTTCGCATATTTTTCCATTTTTTCAAAGGAAATTATTGCAAAGACTTGGGACAGTGTGGTGCTCGTGTTGTTAAAATCACGGATACGTCGTCGAGGTGCACCGTGTAACAACTTTTTCGAGAGGTTCTTTCTGGAGCTGGCTTTCGATAGGTTGCTGGCTACTGTTTTCGGTTGGCAGTAGTCGGCGGCCCAGGTAAGCGTTTGTTATTACTTTGATGGGCTCCGACGATGATTTTAAGGACGGGGCAAGGACGGGAAGCCTCCGTGGACCAAGGATACACCTGGTCCGTCGGGGACCAATCCGCTGCAGAGGCGGAGTAGTCCTGTGCCCAGCCCGAGTCGTGGAGAGACTCGTAAAAAAATGAACCCCTTTGCGAGTACCCCGCGTGTCGCCCCGGCTTTGGATAATCCTGGCTCCAGTGGCGTGGCAAGGGTATCTGTAACGGGCAGTTCCAATACTTCTGACTTGAGCGCCTTACGTAACGCACCAAACTTTGGTAGAACCTGGCCCCAGTGGCGTTGCTCGTTCATCTAAACCAGAAGTAAGTGGACCCGCACGTTATCTAGGCGCTGTAGGTACCCGGCGCGTCTCCGTGGCTGTGGTGAAACCTGGCCCAAACGATGAGGCGCGGGGGCTCAACATGGAGACGAATATGCCTCCAAACCCTTCCAAAATCCGCTTCAGAAAGCGACGCAATGCAGCCAGGCTCCGTAGTTATCTGGAAAAAATACCGCAAGAGCTACGGACCGACAAGCAAATTGCATCGCTGAAGTGGGCGGTTAGTGTAGCTGAGGCGACTGAGGAAAAACCCGCGGTGATGAAAAGAGACAGGTCGGAGGATAACTCGCCTGTGGTCACGAAGAAGAAAAAAAGGATTGCTGCCACTGCTAGAGTGCCGATCCTATCGTATGCGGATACGCTGCGGGGCTGGACCGAACTAGCCATCCTTGACAGAAACCACGAGGATGGTAATATTAGTTTGGACAACTGGAAGGAGCTGGAATGTGTGATGGCTTCTAACTTCCGGTGGCTTATGACGGAGAATCCCGGGCCCGCACCAGTATGTAAAGACGGTGGCTGGCATCAGGGTCGCATTAAGCTTATGCTTTTTGCGGACGATAGATCTATAGATCTATTTAAGATCTCCATCCTCAAGGCGGGTGAACCATGGCCCGGTGCCAAGCTAGCGGTGGTCTCAGATCTTCGAACCCTCAACTGCCTACCCACGATTGGAGAATTGCGAAGTTGGAGGAGCCTAAGGGAAAATCCCAATGTGCGGTTATCGTCATTAACAAGGAATCCCTGGGACCTCTGAGCGAGTTGAATTCAGAGCTGTTGTTCGGCTTCTCTACCATCAGACTACGTGTCTATAAAAGAGATGAAAGAGAATGGCGGAAAGTCTCCCAGAAGTGCAATCCGACGGAGGATGACAGGGAGAGCTTAGTGGTTATCCAACCACATGTTGCTCCTACGGATATAGAGGAGGTGCACGACAGTATGTCGCTATCGTCCGATCAAACCATTATTGATGATATCACGACTCCGTCATTATTAGGTGACTTGTCGGATTCGATTTTGGGGGACTCAGATTTTGACGAAGATATCGACGCGACCGTAGTCGAGGTAATGTTGAATCTTCTCCAAATCAATTTACATCACTCTAAAGCGGCCTCAGCCGCTCTCTTACTCCGCTTGTCCAGTAGAGCGGAGGACATAGTCATAATTCAGGAACCATGGATCGTGGATAATCGCGTTAGGGGTTTTACGGCTCCTAACTATACCGTTTTTTAAAATATATCAAGGATCAGGGCAGACCGAGATCTTGCATAATGGTTAAAAACACGTATAACGCCTTCCTTGTTAATGCCTATAGCGACAACGACACGGTCGTCGTTAGTTTGGAAGGTGCGGGTAAGCCGCACTGGATAGCCTCAGCTTACTTGCCCTATGATCAAGTTGGGATTTTCCCGACCGAATGCTTACGGGGTGCAATCGCAATGGCTAAAATGGAAGGTACATGTCTAATCCTTGGATGCGTTGCAAATGCCCACCATATTGTGTGGGGGAGTTCCGACACGAATACTCGTGGGGAAGCACTCTTCGAGTATTTTATCGGCACACACCTATTACTTTGTAACGTGGGGCGCGAACCGACCTTTATCACAAAAAACAGACAGGAGGTTCTTGACATATCTCTGGTTTCAGAAGACTTTATACATCTGGTGAGAAACTGGAGAGTGTCGTCGGAACACTCCTTCACTGACCATCGCTATATCGAGTTTAGCATTGAGAGTCTCCCTGTGGCAAAACCTGTCTTTATGAACAGACGAAGGACAAACTGGGATAAACACCGTAAAATCCTTGAACAAAGTCTTCCATCACTTCCTGATCAGCCTTGTAATAAGCAAGAGTTGGATAATATGGTGCTTATCCTTACGGATGCGTTTTCTCATGCCACACTCAAGTCGTGTCCGGTCAGTAGACCGAACGGAAATAAAAAACCGGTGTGGTGGCATAGGGACCTTACTACACTCAAAACGGCTTGTAGGAAGCAATTTAACAGAGCAAAATCATCAAGAGAGGAGACGGAATGGGCCTCTTACAAGGAGCTTCTTGGTGTTTACAAAAAACAGATACGAAAAGCTAAACGTAGCTCATGGAAATCTTTCTGTGAGCAAATAGAGGGATCTAGCCCTTTCGACTAATCCTTCTATGCCCAGTTATTTGCGGAAGCAGGACGGGTCCTGGACAGCCTCCAGTGAAGAGACTTTGGAGATTCTTTTAGACACTCATTTCCCCGATAGTTTTCCGAAAGCGACTCATAGTCAGCACGTACAGGAGTGGATGGGGAACACTGGCGTCTCAGGAGCTATCATCTCTACGGAGAAGGTTCTATGGGCTATCTCAAGCTTTGAACCCTTTAAGTCAGCCGGACCGGATGGCATTATACCTGCAGACTTGCAACAGACGGTAGATATTGTTGCCCCGTGGGATGAGAAAATCTTTAAGGCATGCTTGGACCTTGTTTACACTCCACGAATATGGCTTGACGTCAACGTGGTATTTATTCCCAAGGCAGGGAAGAGCTCTCATGTGGGACCCAAAGACCTACGACCCATTAGTCTTTCATCAACACTCTTGAAATTGCTCGAGAGGCTCATTGATATCTACCTACGGAGCACGATACCAGAAAGTCTGCTCGCGGCATCACAACATGCCTACACCAAGGGCAGATCTGTAGATACAGCTCTACATTCCATTGTGAGTTATATAGAGAAATCGCTCAGCTACGGCGAATTTACTCTAGTTACCTTTTTGGATATAGAAGGTGCCTTTAACTATGTCAAGCCAGAGGCGATCATCGGCGCTCTCATAGGCCTTGAGGTTGAGAGTTCCTTGGTCCAACTCATTAACCTGATGTTAACATCCAGAGTGATCACATCAAAACTGGGGACTTCGTCAGTCTGCCGTAGTGTTTGCAGGGGTACTCCTCAAGGCGGTGTGCTTTCACCGCTTCTTTGGAACGTTACGGTCAACAGGCTGCTCTTAGACCTGGAGGAATTGGGTTGTAAGGTGACCGCATATGCCGATGATATCTCCATTGCTGTCTCTGGTAAGTTCCCAGGAACTCTTAGCGAAGTAACGCAGCATGCGCTATCTCTGTTGATTTATTGGACTAATAGATGTGGCCTGGGTGTTAACCCCAGTAAGACCAACTTAGTCCTTTTCACCAGGAAACGCAGCATTCCACCAGTGATGCCTCCTGTTCTGGAGGGGGTGAGACTTGCTTTCGCGGAGAGTGCTAACTTCCTTGGCCTCATTTTGGATAGTAAGCTAAATTGGAGACTGAATATCCAGAAGCGCACGGACAAGGCTACTACTGCTCTTTATTGCTATAGGCGGGCTATAGGCAAAACATGGGGTTTGAAACCCAAAGTTCTGTACTGGCTCTATGTGGCAGTGCTTCGCCCCATACTGCTGTATGGAGTCGTAGTCTGGTGGAATGCCCTTCAAAAGGCAACTAAGTTTGAATTATTAGCCAAGGTGCAGAGAACAGCTTGTCTGGCGATCAGTGGTGCTCTACGATCAACCCCATCTGCTGCTTTGGATATGATACTCAACCTGTCGCCGTTGGATATTCAGGCGAAGCTCATGGCGGCGAACTCAGCCATTAGAATTAGAGAGACCTACCAGTGGATAACCTTGGGAACCGGTCACTCAACGATCTTGAACGACGCAGAGATTCCTGAGTCGATTGATTACATCTCACCAAAGCGATGGTTCATGAAGAATCACATAAACCTGATTCCATTGCGGAGTCTGTGGGAAAGTGGTGGTCCATCTATACCGCACTCGCTGGAAATTTACACGGACGGGTCGAAAACTGCCGAAGGTGTGGGTGCTGGGGTATTCTCTGAGGAGCTGAACCTTCACCTATCCTTCCGGCTACCGGAATACTGCAGTGCTTTCCAGGCGGAAATTTTTGCGATTAAGGAAGCGGTGACTTGGCTGAGTCTTCACGCGATCTCCACGACGAAAATCACTATCTTTACGGATTGTCAAGCCGCAAAAAAATCCCTCGATTCAGGGTTCTGCACTTCGAAAAGCCTATCGGAGTGCAGGGGGAGGCTAGCGGAGATGGGTGATTTCTTCGATATTATCCTGTGCTGGATACCTGGCCATCATGGCCTTTCTGGTAATTGCAGGGCTGATGAGCTCGCCTGGAGGGGTGCCACCGACGTGGCTCTGCAGCTTAGCAGCGATATCGCTACACCGATTGCCCTGGTAAAATCCAGAATGAAATCAGCTGCGATCAGGGAATCCCACCTTAGGTGAACTGATGGCGCTTCCTGCTATAATGCCAAGCTAATCTGGCCGAGGCAGAATATCAACCGCACTACTACACTACTGTCGCTGACTAAATACCAGATCAGCCTGGTGGTCGGCTCCGTTACTGGACACTGCCTTATCGGCGAACATGCCAGGAGGCTACGGCTTCCTTTCTTTGATTACTGCAGAAGCTGTGGGGACGAGGAGGAAGAGGAAAGTATTACTCATCTGCTCTGCGAGTGCCCTGCTTTTGCGCAATTGAGAAGGTCAACTCTTGGTAAATATTTTTACAACCATCTTGGGGAGCTGGCGGAGGTGGAGGTGGGACAACTCCTTCGTTTCGTCAGCGGCTCCGGGTGGTTCTAATACGTTGCTGTTTGGTTCTCCTAGGGTATCACAATGGACCTATGTTTTCTGGTCTAAGTGTACTGTTTTCAGCAACCCTGTTACCTAACCTAACCTATCATCGAGAAGCGATCGATTGTTCGTCACTGGATAGCTGTAAGGATTTTTCAATGTATTTATCATATTAATTTCTCATCTCTTCTCACTTCAGATTTTCTGTATTCAATGTTCGTTGTATTTTTTTTTTTTTTGTTTATGGTTGGCTGTTGCTGTTGGTTATTTGGAAATGCACTAGTTTAAAATGTTTAAGTATTTTTTTCACTTCATTGGGTTCTTCTGGGTCCCGGAGGATGGACACATTCCTTTCCATTCCTTCCCTTTTCCTTCCCTTACGTGTCAATGTTCAAGGTGGCTGTTCTAGCCTCAGGATGTTTTGAATCCAAACCCACAACCTCCGCTAGTCTAACCGGCACCACCGAGTCAAAATCATCCTGGTTAAAAATAATTTTATACAGTGACAGCGCAGCGGCTCGACATAGCCGTGGTTCACAACAGTTAGCATTTCGTCAGATTAATTATTCTCCTAAATAAAAAGCAATTTTGGTTGTTAACGTCCACGGCAATAGTTTCCATGGCACCATTTAATTTTGGGGGAATGTTCTTTGCTTCAATAAATTTGAAAAGACCAATTAACTCATTTAATTCGACAGCCAAATCTCTCTGATGATAAGCGGCTACCTCTAATTTAACACTTTGTCTGACCGTCAATGTGGCCTAGACGAACACGGACGAGAACAGCAAAACTGAAACAAAAAAAAAACAAGAATCATCTAAAAATTTCTGTTCGCCTGTCGCTGATTGCCCTGTTAAATGCACAAAACAACACCCTTACGTGGGCCAGTCATGGTGGGAATGAGTCTCTCATTCGGGCAGTCAATCCTCCTTTTTTCAGATAGCTGGCGACTGTATTCCTGTCGTATATCTGCTTAGACTGATAATTTATTACGAGTAGCCAATTTTAGCTGAGAGTTAATTTTTTCCTATAGGCGAGATACGAGTGGGATGTGATGATGATTGGGTGTATAAGGGGTTGATGATGTCTTGGTCCCACACAAAGAAATTTGTAATTGTCTGCCTTTTTTGTGTTCGGGCATGTTCATTATTGGAGGCTGTTAGTAGAGGAAGGCTGTGTTGCACTACAATGAAGTTTTTAAATTGGCGATTAAAAATTATAATGCAAAATTAAAAACCCCCTTGTGGGCGGTGGTTAATAAGATCACCATGTTGACCGTCAAGGTTTGACAGCGCCAATCTATCAGGCGAAGGACAAGCTACCAAACGCCCTGTGTTTGTCCAAGCTTAGTTTGGGAGAAGCGGGGGGGTTGAAATATAATTTCACAACCCAAAAAAGAAACAATGTTTTATAATCTCGTGTTTTTGCAAAAAGTTTTAACAGTAAATAATTATTCAGTTAATTTACAAAAAAAAAAAATGGAAAATCACTTAATCTTAATTTACGGACTTTTCACAAAAACTATGAATTCGTCATTCATCGCTGATTTTTTAAACGGCTGTTTTTGAGTTCATTTTAACAACCACCAACCACAGAGTCAATATCTCTTCACGTGAAAGCGCAAGTAAAACCAGATAGAATAGGAAAAATGAGCTCCGAGCCGTTAATTTCCACGTGCAACAGATCTAATGGTCAGCCTCAGATCTGAAATCAGGACTAAACTTTGCGATCAAACTTGATCGCACAGATGAGACTGCTCAAAAACTTAAGACGTTTCATAATCAATCTCGCTAAAATGGCAGCTACTATACCCACGGCTTCAAGATGGACACAAGACAAATAATTCTCACCTTATTCCAGTTTAGCTGTAGTAGGTCAGAATAACTGCTTCAGGCCCGGGAGACACTCTCAATGAGTCAATGGATGACGACCTTGGATTGCTTCCAATCATTGAAACACCTTCTAGGATATAGTCGAGTCCTACAGAAGGGCATATCTGAGGTCGTCTTCGCTATTCTGGTATCAGTTTCATTACTTTCAATGTCGACGTCTTCAGGTGCCAGATATATGGAGACCCACTCCCTGAAGAACACTTTGTACTCAGCGCATGAGCTTTGTTGTGGCAGACCTCTTAGTTAGAGGTATAATTGCCGCAAAACTATCTGTAAAGATCACCATACAAGGGCAGTCTGAACGCCCTTTTCCATTTTTATACCTTCTAACTAGTGGCTGAGCAACAGGTTTCCGAGATAATCAATACGGCGGAAAAGATCTCGTCATTTGATGAATATTTGCTTCATCCCGTGCCATACTTTGATCTTTGGAACCAAAAAAATAAAAACGGGGGTCTATTTTTTTTTGTGGTAGGCCAATTAATTTGATTCTCAAGTCATGAATTTTAGCCAGATGACTACCGTGGTGTGAGCCGGCAAACTTTCTCAATGAAGCAAAACTTTTTCCATATTTTTTCTTTGACGAGGAGAGGCTCCTCTTCCAATAATGCTGCATAGTATCCTCCAATTATCGTTTGACCCACTCTTTCATGTAATAATTCAGCTACATATCATTGCTGTTTAAAAAAAAAAAAAATCGATTCACAACTTTGAATTTTGTTTGCTTCAGCTGACGCAAGTTTCATTTCATCGATGGCAGCACCTGATGAGTAATGATCTGTGGGTGATACGAAATCAGAGGCTAAAAGTCCCCTTACACATTGACCCAAATGCGAGCGCGAGGGCAAGTTAGCCGTCCGCCAACCATTCAATCCTTATCGCCTCATGTGTTTTAATCCCTAGTTTTACCTCCTGTATTTGTGTTGTCTTCCCCTGGCATATTAATTTTTATTAATTCGTAAAGAACAGGGGCAACGAGCGATGAAAACCCCGCCCACGTCTCCCAAACTGAGCTACAGCAAGCTTTGGTCGCTGCTTAGCTTGTTCGTCGCCAGATGGCACGGCCGACCTTCACGGTCATTATGCTACCTTGGGCTCAGTCCCCAAGGACATCTGCGGATGCCCACCAAATCGTCCATTACAAAGTGCTCAAGAAATCTCGGCTTTGGTTTAAAAGTAAGCCAGCCCGGCTGGCAACGTGTGGAGACTGTTAACAGTCCGTGATTATCAGTCAATATTTCCTTGATACACCATGGTCACAGTAACTTTGATTTGGCTATTACTTAAGGCCATTTGGTAGACTTTTTCAACAAGGAGAAGCCTCTTCCTCAGTGCCTTGAGGCATCAGTTTGATGCCTCATCATACCAGTTTTTCGCGGGGTCGAATTCGCTGTGGTCATGGATGATTGTGTTGCCTTTCCCCTGTAATGAGTATCGCAATAATAAGTCACAGCCTTTCCCGACTTGAGGCAGGAGGTATATGCTAGCAAAATGTAGGCATCTTCCCAAACCTGTTGTACGAGTAACGTCAAATCCATAAAGAAGATCCCGAGAAACGTTCATGGAGCCTGGTTTCATTTCGGTATGGGTTTTCTAACTTAAAAAAAAAAGTCAAACAACCGAAACGTTAATTTTACACACGATCTAACAGAACCGTTGGTGAGCAATGCAACAATTTACTAGAGCTACCATCGCAAAAAAAAATTTCGCAATTTCAGGATCGGCCGTAGTTGTAGTGTGTGGCGACTTTTAGTGCTGAATTGGCGCACCCACATCGGCAATTAACCAGAGCACTTAATAACTCAATCACCGCACCACTTCTATCGCACAGTTACGTCAACCGTCTTAGTTCACTAAACGTGAGGATAAAGAAAAACCTGTCCGAAGCGTTTATACCCTAGACTTGTGCAGACCAAAACTTACACATATACACCAATTCGTCCCTCAACTCCTATGGCAATTACAACATCATCAGAAAGGATAGAGTGTCCAATGCTGGTGGTGGAATTGCCTTTCTAGTCCATTATTCAGTACCATATCGCGAAATCGACATCACAGTCACCGACAACATCTTGGAGGCACAGGCCATAGTCATTCAGTCGGGCAATATCGATATTGAAATTTGCAACATCTATATTCCACCTGGATCCAATTGTCCCTCGGGATACAGTGTCAATATCACACCACTGCTAGCTGGCCAATATCGTCTCTTACTTGGTGACTTCAACGCCCATCACGAATTGTGGCACTCTAACCTCGATAACGATGCCAGAGGGTGTGCCATAGCTGAAGAAATTGATGCGTCTAACTTCTGTCCACTACGACACGCCCACTCGTATTGGTGGAACATGTTCCAGCTGGCCCGATATTACAATTGCCAGCGCTGGACTTATCAATGATGCTCAATGGGAACCAGTCCTGACGCTATTCTCGGATCACCTGCCAATCCTAATAAAATTGGACAAACCATCGAATACTCAGTTTGCTGATCACCGCACATTCATCAACCACAATAAAGCGGATTGGGATGGCTTCAAATCCTACACCAACATGGCGTTCGCTGCCTTACCAACTCCAACTGACGTGGGCACGTCCGACCGAAATGTAAGGCATATACTGCAGGAAGCAATTACAAAGTTCATCCCAGTAGGTCGAATATCCAAAATTCGACCAAATTTCCCTATTTCAGCAGCTAGATCGGCAGATGATAGAGACCGCATACGCAGCATTAACCCGGACGATCCAAGGATCAAGGGGTTAAACCTTGATATCTTTAAACAGGTAGCAGACCACAGGAGAAGGAAATGGAACTCTCACCTCGACAATTGCAACTTGACAAATGGCGTCAATAATTTCTGATCAACGGTTAGGGCTCTTACAAATCCAGCCAAACATAAAGGGCATGTTGCAATCCAATTCGGCAACATTACTGTTCACGACCCAACAAAATGCGCCAACAACTTTAGTAAACAATTTATCGAACATCCAGCTTCTGATAGACTTATGAGTATCATTCATTACTAAGACCATTGGTAACCGTCCAGCTGACCAGGAACTTCAATTTGCATCTCAGAAAGTTGCACTAGCGATAAAAAGAGCGAAGAGTTCTAAAGGCCTTGGACCAGATGGTATATCGATGGTTATACTCAAACATCTTGACACACGAGCAATTTATTACACAACGGCCATGATCAACCTCTCCATCTCATCGTCTATCATTCCCGAATATTGGAAGAAAGGAAGAGTGACCGCTATTCTAAAACCGAAAAAAAAAACCAACACTAGGCGAATTATATCGTCCCACGTCCCATCACACTTTTGTCTCCTGTAGCCAAGACCCTAGAAACACTGCTCCACCCTATAATTGCGACTCACCTTTAGATGACCGACCACCAACATGGCTTTAGAAAGATACACAGCAGCACGACGGTTTTAGGTGTCATAACATCGAAAATATTTAATGGCCTTAACCAATCACGTCCCTGGCAACGAACGTGGTGGCATAAGACTTTCCAAGGGCTTTTGACACTGTCAGCCACTCGTTTCTTCTGTCTGACATCTGTGGTACATCGCTTCCGTCGCATATTGTAAAGTGGATCGCCAACTATCTTGCCGGCAGACAGTCCTACACAGAATTCAGATCCGGGAAATTTAAACTAAGACGAATTAAGCAGGGTGCTCCCCAAGGAGGAGTCTTATCTCCCATCCTGTTTAACCCATACATGTCAGGACTCCCACGCCACCTGCCGGACTCAAAATTGTTAGTTATGCTGATGACTGCACGATTTTAGCAACGGGCAACGAAATCACTCAAATATGCGAACAGATATTGTAAATGAGTATCTCGACGAACTGAACACCTTTTTCCTTAGAAAAAATCTCACTCTGTCTGCGCCGAAGTCTACCGCTACACAGTTTACCACATGGATCAAAGAAGTGAGGCAACAACTGCATATTGCAGTAGACGGTCAAACTATCCCCACCACTAACCACCCTAAAATTCTCGGTGTCACTCTTAATAGTATGGCTACCTTCTCGGCTCATGCGTCAACCATTTGTGACAAGATGAGAAGCAGTCCTCAAAAATTTAGCTGGCAGTGCCTGGGGAAAGACAAGGAGACCCTACTAACGACTTACAAGTCTATCGGGAGATCTGTGGCCAATTATTCGGCTACCATCTGGTCGGAAAACTTATGTGACACTCAGTGGAGAAACCTGCCAAAATACAGCTCTCAGAACTGTCACAGGCTGCCTAGCCTACTGATGTCGTCGCAGGACCTTCACCAAGAAACCAGAATCATGCCCCTAAGAAGCCACAACACACTTCTAACGAAGCAGTATCTGGTTGGTTGTTATTGGAGTGACCATCCTAACTCTAACCTGATGGATAGAAACCCATCGCCACGTCATGTAAGACGTAATATGAGGGACCACGAGCGGAAGATCCATAGGTTTAAAAGAGTTCCCTTCGATAATGCTAGCTACAGATCGACCATTACAACACTGCATAGCGAAGAAGTGCTATCCTCAATCGCGGACATGACACCAAGCAGAATACTTAACGCGCAGCCACCTGCTATATCTTCAGACGAACTACGACTTCCTAGAGCAACAAGGACTACACTCGCCCAACTTCGTTCTGGCTGGTGCCCACGTCTGCACTCGTACCTGTCCCGCATTGATAACGAAATACAGAACTCCTGTCCAGCCTGTGGCCTCACTCGACACGATATTGAGCACATCTTTAGCTGTCCTGCAGCTCCCACGCGCCTAACACCTACTGCGCTATGGGATAATCCTATTGGGGCAACTGCGTTTCTACACCTGGACATTGAGGAAAACATGGACAGCCAAGCTTTATGTATGACACACAAATTCATCGGATACCAGCGCGTCGGTACTACAACAACAACAACCCGAAGGTCTATTGTATTACACCCTTTTGTTTAATAAGATTAGGGATTTATTGTCGAGACCAATCATTCTCTCAAATCTGCTCAGCTGCTCGACCTTTAGTGAGGCAATCGTTTACCCTTCAGTGATGCTTACATTTGCGTTTCGTGAAGTGCATTTTTTAAGCAGCTGGGTTTCTCGTTTTTCTAAGCAAATATCATATCTACGGTCATCTGACTAATCCTAAACTAAAGCATATTAATTACAAAAAAATTCCATCCGGATTATTTTTCTCGTGCGGCTAGTATTTTGCCCGTTGTTTGATGAAACACATCACAAAAAGAACGATTCTTTGTGGGAACAAACGAGCAATTGATGGAAAGTGTGTATGTCTTTTTTTTTTGTAAAGTAAGATTATCTCTAAAACTATTTAAGATACAGAAAAGTGGTAAAAACTAGTTTTTATATACTTTTTGTTGAGATTAATAGTTGCGAATATAGTAAAAAACATATCCGTGCTCCTGCCCAGCAGGTGATGTCGTGGTGAAAACTTTTAGTATGATATTGTAATGTTTCCTCTGACCGAAGCCGGGTTCGTTAGATATTCTTGTGCTGAACAATAAAAACACTTCGATTGAACAATAAACACACTTTATTTAATAAACGAACCACACACGCGTAACTAACAACCAACGTAAAACTAGCTTGAACTACTTGTTAACGGCGGATAACGATTATCCTCCTTTCTGCTTACGATCGGATACTTTATAACGATCCTCTTCCGACTGAGTCTCGAGTATTACTACTTCTTTTCGTTCTTGGTGACATCTGCCTTTATACAGTTGCTAAACCCATGTACCTATATACACCAGTTGGCGAAGATTCTAGACGGTTCGAGAATCGGCTAGTGCTCATTTATATTTGTCATCGATGGTTCGAGACTATGATGGAGCTTAGTACAGTCTGCGTTATAAGAGAGACGAACTCCGTACATATAACAACATATTCCAATCATGCCAAAATGCAAAATTTCTTGAATTTTTACGCTTGATTTTTACTCGTCATCTGGTCATCTCGAGTATAACTGCAAACTGCAATACGGAATTTTAAGAGCATTTTTAAATGGTTCCTACTTCTCATCTATTTGAAATACAATAATAAATTTTACTCATATTTTGTAATAAATTTTATCCTCTACAACTTTAACTTTGGCAACTTTTCTGTGAAATGGACAACAAACAAAATAAAATATAAAAACTTGAAAAACCCTTAGGCGAAATAATTTTTTTTTGTTTTGGAAAATAAGCGATTTTGGGAAGCATATATCTCTTTGGCTAGAAAAGTTCAGAAAAAAAAATACGTAGGACATTATGGGGAATTTAATTTTGTAAAACAAGTTTTTCTCTTCGGCGAAATGTTTTCGAGATATACGCGTACAACCTAAATAAAAGCCGCAATCTTCTTTGATGCCAACTACAGGACCCGGCCATTCTTACCAGCGATAAAAATAAATTTTCCTCGACCTTCCATGTTTATTATTTCCAAACAGACCCCAGTCTCCTTGAACTTGTTAAATTCTGAGTGCATTTAAATTATGAGCCAAACAAGCTTACCTACAACCTTCATATCTCTACTGTAGTGGAACAAGCGAGAAGTGTTCACACGGCGAAATTTTTATCGCTTTAATAATCATAAATTAGGAACTCATCTGATGTTTAATTACAATTACTCATACGCCATGCCGACAAGGAGTTCAGTGAAAGCCACTAAATTCCGAGTCGGGTAAAAGTGAGTTGTGGTCCCCATAGGTGAATGAAAAATGCTTGTTGCAAGTGTCCTCCACTACTGCCATCAGTTAGTACTCCAAAGCGTAGCTAAGCATGTTGTAAAGTGGCGAAGGATTCGGTGTTGAAATTAATGGTTGTGGTACTTCATATTTTATTAAAAGTCCTGGTCAAACGAGGCAAAAGTGATTTGCTCGATTTTGTTTTAACGGGTTTTTCAATGCGATTTATGTGTTGGGCCTTGGGAATGTCTACTTCTATAATATATTGATACTTTTATTTAATGCAGAATCAATAAATATTAAGGGAATTTGGGAAGTGGGTGACACAGTTTATCCATGTACAATGTACGTATATTCACATGGATATGATTCACATAAATATTATTACAATACTTTAGATTCCATTATGGATGTGTACAAATTGAAATTATTATCTTCGACGAATGCACGGGCGACCGGTAGCGCAGTGTGGTGAGGCATCAGTCTCATGTTTGACTACCGGCGTTTCGGGTTCGAATCCCGTCCACGACGACGTTTGTGGCCATTGATGTTTGAGTTGTTTCCCCCCTATGGTGCGGGGCATAATAATAAGCCACAGCATTCCCCGACTTGTAAGCAGCTAAATGGGGGAGAGCAGTAGATGCAACTGCATTCTCCGAAACTAGTTTATGCCAACGAAACGTAAACTGGCTTACATGGAACAGTTGACGCGCTATGCCCCATAAGGGGTTAGGGCAATTGAGTAAGTTCATCTATTAATTTAATGAATAGTTAAGATCTATCGTTCGCATCTTATCCAAAATTTTACAATCAAATCACTATAATTCTCATCAAGAATACTAATTCAAAAATTAGTCCATTTCGTCAAATAAGTTTCCTCTTTATTCCTTTCAATTACGAATGATAGTCGAAAGGTAGGGATGAGTTTTGTGATGAGTTGGTAATTCGTCCCTCCATAGTGACTATGCAAGGAAATGTCGCACTATTCTCTGCATAATATTTCCGGCATTTTGTTCATCTTGACAACGACAACAAACACCAAACGCCAAACAAAAGAAAACAAGACCAAAACAAAAGCAATTTCATCGTTGGTGAGATGTACGAGCGCAAGCTTGGAGCAAGAAGAATTCCTTTTCAGTATCTTACAAGGATTGTGTGGTATAGAAGTTAAATCCATAAATGACAAAAGACAACGAGATAGTCGACGTTAGAGGCAGCGGCGATGTTGGTAGCGCGACATAAAGAAAACCCCAACAAAACCTTCAATGACTATGATGATAACGATAATGGTGATGATGAGGACGATGGCGATGGCGGTGATGGCAATAGCCCGTCGTCATAGACAAAAAGACCCCGAAGGTCCTTCACCACCGGACTGACTATGCCAGTACACTGTGTGTGTCGTAATACGTTAAACAGAACACGACACACTGCAAAATGTACTGCCTGACGTTGGACTGATTCGGGAGACACGATCACACGAAGGATACGAGACAGTATCCCCGGGTTTTACCCGGGTAACGAGCACGGACTCATTGTGGATGAGAATGTTATTTGGTGAAATTGAGGCGGAATTCGTTCTTCGTCAATTTACTAAATAAATATGCAAATCTATGGTAATTTCTTAATTGTATGAAATTGATGCATAAGGATAACAGACACTATGAACAATACACGATATTCGGGAGAATGAAATGGAGAAACAAGTAAAATTGAAGTGGAGATACGCATAAAAGCAACAAATACTCATAGGAGAGATAAAATAGATAGTCTGTTGATATTGGATTTAAATGTGAGAAAGGGGTGTGCATTGAATTCTTATTGTGGTATCCATTGATGGTATCTGAAATATTCGAACAATAGACTGAGAATACAATGGCGAGTTGACAATGAAAACTTTTATGACATTAATAGCTTCACTTGATTTCATCAAAAGGGATTGCTTCAGGAGGTTTACTGTTAAAAAATCTGGTATATTGCGTATATATTGGAAAATTCATTTCCTGAATACGGAGAAGAAAGACTTAAGGTGGTATAACATAATCAAATAAATTTGACCAATACTCTGAAACAATATTTGTCGCACTTTTGCAATGGCCAAAAATGCTTTGTAAGTGTTATTACACGATAGCAAATAAATTTGATCAATTTATTTGGGCAATCTCGTGGTCGGTCAATGTTTGAGAAATATTTCTCTCTCTCTCTCTCTCTCTCGGGATCACGTTAACCCCTTGTGGGATATAGGGCATTAACCACGCCGACTTTCCATCTCGTCCTGTTCGCCGCCATCGCCTTCAAATATTTGACTAAGGTAAATTTGGCTAGCACACTTGTATGATCATTTATGATCCAGAAAAATTTTACCAACGTAAATTTACCTCAAATATTTGGCAGACAAATTACATTGAGATATTTGTTTGCCAGTTTCACAGCAGTTGTGTCGACTACATTTTGTGTGAAGGAGTAACGCAATGCGCTTTTTTTGAAACCAGATTTTTTTTTATTAATCTTCCATAGTTCTAATATATTTACTTGAACTGGAGTGCGCGATTCTAGCTTTTACATTATCGCAGCGATTTTCTTCGCTTCAAACAAGAATGCGAAAATGTAAAAGCTAGAATCGCGTTTTGGTGGAAGAAAAAAAAAATGTTTGGTTTCGCGAATGGTTGCTAAAAAGGAAGGAAAAGGGGTGCGGGTGTGGAAAATTTATTGAAAGAGTTGGAAGCAGTGCCAGCGCTATTTACAAATTTCGATTTGATTTTTAGTCTCGTTTAACCGTTTATCGAAAAAAAAATACTATTTTTGTTGAAGTGATATTAGCACGTGAACGACCAATGGGTGGTATACATAATAATGAGGATATACTCAAGAGTAGAGACTATTGAGTGCATTTCTGAGTTTGCGATGTTCAGTGAGTCGAGTGAAAAATTTGTATGCATAAAACTACTCTCCACTTCAGAGTAAACAAACATCGAATTGATTATCCACTCACTGTCATTCTGTCATTGTCATTTTGACAATTTGCATCTGTTGTGCTTCCAGTGTATGTCACTCAGGTTCCCAGACCAGGTAGGAGCTGCGTAATTTGCCACCGATCTTCCATTTGTACGTATCCATATATCCGTATCCATATCTTGGGAACAACTAACGACGAAAGCGAAAGATTAATAGTGGTTGTTAGGTATTATATGCCCGGCACGCCGAGATTCTTGTGCATCAACATCGACATGTCATCAGTACATAAGGCTTTTGAGCCTTTTTCTTTTTTGGAGGTTGCTGCAACTTAATCAGGACTAAATTGGAGCGTCTGGTCAATAGTAGGTTATGGATCCTATGACGAATTGTGCGCTTGAGTTTATCAGGAGGAGGATGATCGACAAACTGCCTGTTGAAATAGTGTGCGGGTGGGGTCACTAATCGTTTTGGTACCGAATTCGATGGCAAAATTCTCTCTGTTATTCGATAGATTAGTGAAGACTCTGACTGTTGACCAGAGCTTGGAAACTCCGGATTTGAGATTGCAGCTGCTAAGATGGACACCCCATTTTGAGCGTTTGTGCTCAGCTATTTGCATGTTTATCTTGATGTCCTTCCTTCACTGCGGATGCGGTTTCACTCGTCGGCTAATCTGGCTGCTGATGTAGGCCTGAGCGTTGGTATACGTCCTGCAGGAATACATCTGGAAGCCGTTTTGAGCAGTACTCGCCTGAAGGTCGATTCAGCAGCACGTAATTCTGAAGGTTCCAGGAGGGCAGCAAAGGTTGCATTGGTGTTGCTTCTTAAGCTGTACCAGTCAGCTTTATTATACAATAGTTCATGAAAGTGTGGTGCTCTTTAGGAAGTAGATTGGAGGCCGGTCGAGTGTGATGACGATCGGCAAATGGTCAGAGGACAGCGTGAGAACGGGTTCCAATTCGTGTTGTTAATAAGGCAGGCACTAGCAATCGAGATGTCAGGAGAGCTAGAACATGTACCGGCAATACGATGTGTCGGATGTGTCATCATTTAATAGGCTTAATTTTGATGAGTCAATTTGTTCCGCTAAAGACATTCCTTTGACACCATTATCGAGATTTGAGTGCCATACCTCATGATGAGGGTTAAAATCTCCTAGCACTAGACGGTGCTGACTAGTGAGTAGGGAACTAATGTTGGCCTTGTAGCCTGTGGGACAGCTGGACACCGGTGGCATGTCCGATGTTAAGGATTTCAATCTCTACATTACCAGATTGTACGGCTATTGCCTGTAAAGACGTCGTCAACGGCCACAGATAAAGCTAATTCACGATATGGTACTGACTGATGAAGTATAAGTGCTAGTCCACCGCCGGTGTTGGTCACACAGAGCACAGGCCCTACGAACAACATTATAAATGCCATGGGAATTGAGAGACGAGTTGGAGTTCAGTTTGGTCTTTTGAATGGCATCAATCATAATCTAATGTCTGTCCATAAATGCTGTCACTTCGGCAATCTCGTGTTGTAGCCCTTTGCAGTTAAGTTGGACTAGTGAGAGGATACTATAGTTTCCAACTACATACTTTAGCCGGAGTAAGGTTATGCTGCATCGATACTGGATTTTGTTCATCGGAGTTTTTGGGGACAACTGCGCGTCCAAGGTCGTAATCGTAGGTAGCTGGGATTGCATAATTGGGCAGGCTGGTTGAGTGTTGTCCATTATTTCTACACCGGGTAGCTATAAACGAGGAATTCCACTGTCTGTGATGAGTCAGTCCCGAGCACCTATGCAGGTGGTACCATTCATTGCAGCAATTGCATCCAACAGAGGTGACGTTAGGATGCAAGGTCTTATTACAAACGCAGTAGATCCATACATCCTTAGGACCAGGGTTGTTCTTAATGCCGACGCGAACGAAGAATATTGAGAGCAGCTGCTCCGATAAATGCTGCTCCCAACAGACGTAAAAAACCGATGCTGGCACACATATGATTTCCTTCTGGCGTTGACAAGCTGTAAGTAAATGCCATAGGTGTTTGTGCTTGCACATTCGCTCGTGCTTACATTTTGGCACCAACACAAAGGCCCTTTTCAGGGCCACCCAAATATGTATCTACTCGTACACAATGAGTAATTTTCCTAACGATCTTTCTTAAAAACAAGCTAGGCAAAGCGTGAAGGGAATCATACCTTCGCATTGATTTATGGTGCATTTGCCACTTTGAAATTATTAGTAAGATTTGTTCCGATTTCACTGTTCCTATGAGAGGTATATGAAATATTGTAGTATTTCAGCCATATTCAGGAATGTCATTTTTCGGTGAATATGATTGAATAGTATGGAATATGGTAAAAATATCTTCAGAAATAAAAAAGTTTTTCTAACAAAAACTTGCTTTTGGAACGGTTGTTCCTATGACAGCTATATGGTAGAGTAGTCCAATTTCAACCAAATTCGAAAATGTGATTTGATTAAAGATGCTGTTAAATAGTGCAAAATTTGAGAAAGCAATCTTTAGAAATAAACAAAAATTTCTCACAAAGACGAACTTTTGGACCGGTCGTTCCTTTGCCAGCCATATGACGTAGTGATCCGGTTCCGACATATTTACAGCGTGCAACAGAAAGAAGGCTCTTTGCAAAATTTCAGCTCGATAGTTTCAAAACTGAGACTAGTTTGCATTAAAACAGACAGACGGACAAAGATTAATCGACTCATCTCATCATACTGATCAAGAACATTTATAGTTTATATGGTCATGCTTCCTTCTGTGTGTATTTTCCTCATCGAAATCGTCCTTCGCATTTTCGGCCATGAAATCGCCATCGTCAAGAGTTGATTTTTACTATCCTCAGTTGTCATTATCCAAATAGGGGATTTTCTGAAAAGACTACAAAGCCGCCACTGGTCCGCCCTCCTTCCTCCTGATCGACATCGTGCTGCAGGGATTCCTGCAAGCAGTCGGAACTTAGGTAGTTCTCACAGTCAAATATGCGAATTTGCTTACCAAAAACATGCTAACAAAGCAAATCACCGTATACCTACTTGTTTTGACAATCTGACAACTGTCATGGAGTATATGTACTAAAAATGTTGAAAAATTGTCGCTTGAGTGTGCATATTTGTAGACTCAGGTTTTCTAGACTCAACTAAGATATTATGCATACGAAATTGAGTGAATTATCATATGCGATGATTTTTTTAAACGTAAGACAGATTTTCACTCAAGATGGCGGCTGCTGGTGAGTGGAGTGGAGTATTTCGCATATGTTATGCATACCAAATTGAGTGAAATTCGGTCAACTCAGCTTTCCTCCACTCGACTCACTTTATGCATACCACCCATTGACTTTGAGGTATCTGGGAACTGGCAATAGCTTTAAACCTCTTTCATATTTTTTCGGCCATCCCAACCATCTACTAGCAAAATAAAGGGACAAAAATTCCTGTTTCATAGACCTCCGTGTGGGCGCCCCCAGGAACGTCAGTGATCACTGACCATTGCTATCCAAAGTCAAGCCGTCAGTGATGGCGGTGCGATGATTTGATTGAGGTAAACCTTCCCCCTGTGGTGTGGGGTGTAAAAATAATACCACGGCCTTTCCCTTTGAGGGCCTGTCGTTAAAACTAACAACAGGACAACAGGACAGGATGTGTATGCCGGCAACTTGCACTATCCGAAATCTGTATATGCTAACGAAACGTCAACTATGCCTCGGATAAGGACTGACTCAACGGTTACGGCTTTTGGCTACCGTACAATGACTAATATTGGATTCTGGAATGTGCGTACTCTCCTGGACAATGAATCAGAAGGTCCCCAGAACGTACGATTTCTTCAATTAGAGAGTGAATTTCTGACGTAAAAATTAAACATCTAAGGAGTTAGTGAGATAAGATGGTGGAACAGCGGAGAATTTACCTCTCACTGTAATGTTGTACTTCGGTAATCATTCTTATATGCGGTTCATTTTCAGTGCGCAACATTCGAATCATAAACGAGGAACCGTTTTAGTCCGCTCATCAAATCATTTACGGATCCAAAAACTAATCGTCATTCGTTGAAAACGAATTATTTGCGGGTTGTTAACTAATTATTTGGTTTACATTTAATAAACTTCGGTCGCGTTCCATCGAATGCATTTGGTATCAAAAAATTCCCCTAAAAGGTAACATAATATTAAATGCGAAGTTTAATAGCTTTAAATAACATAGCTGCTGTGCTTGATGCCATCTATAAAGCTGTCATCTCCATTTATGCCGCCCAAACCTTTTGATATGGCAACCCTCCACTTTATAGTGCAAAATTAAAACAAACATCCCGTCATTCTATTCGGTTTTATACTGTGTTCAAACACTGTTGGTAAATGCTATCCCGAATAATAGTAACTGACTATGCTATAGAAAAAAAGGGACTCCTATTACCTTCAACTTACTGCCAGTCTCTCGTGTGTTGTGCTGCGCTTAATTTCGGGTAATTAGTTTATTTGGTTCTTAACGAAGGGTCGAAAGGAATGTTCTCCACTCGTTGTGCTAGCACTCTTTTACGTCCATCATTTCGCAGTACGAGTACACCCCAGCTTACGCTCGACAATGTCCAACACTAGCCGAATGGCTGAACTAAACTGTATTCAGCGTAATCTGTTTTGAAGTCTAACATCACTCTCTTTAATTGGAAGCAATTTAACATTTTTAATTTAAAGCAACTTTTTCTTGCACTGTGTCCCAACTCCGTATTGGACGAGCGTCATCCATTGCAAGATACAAAATATAGGAAGGGTACATTTATACGCATAAGCGTCCTGAAGAAGATGATGGAATGGAAGGCTATACGAAACAGTTTCCCTTAGTAATAGTAGTCGTCAGAATCACGCCAACAATCTGACGTAATTAAGATATAAGTTGAGACGGTGCATAATTAAATTCAATTTACAATGGTTTTTAAATTAAGTGATGCCATAGTATGTAATGCAACCTGATGAATTATGACACTTTCTAGCAGTTGATCTTGATTGCTTGAGTTTCTTCAAGGACATTAAAGCACGTTACATTTTATAGTAAGTACAGCCTGGCGGCGTTCCAGCATTGGCTAAATATTTATATCTGGCTGCAGGGCTGGAGTAGCAGAATTTGAATTCATTTACGAATAATTCCCCTCTGTCAAACGAAAAAAAAAAACAGGTCATCCTCAACATACATCAGACTGCTTCTGTAAAGTCCACTATTGCTCTCTACCCAAGTCCATGACATATCCCTTACCAGAGTAACAAATAACCTGCATGACTTAGAACGTTCAACATTTGCATAGAAAAACTAAAGGTTGCAATTATACATTTCGGCTGTCTTGTTTGCCAAGCTCCTTTTCCAGGGCTTCCAATTAAAGTGCACCGCAATTGTGTCCAAAGTAAACGATCCTTGTCATCCGCGAGAGTCAAAATTACTTTATTTTGGACAACATGCTGTTTTAAAACAGTCACAAGCCGCGTCCCTGTATCTTGCACACTCCGCTCGTGTCCTAGAACTGCAGACAAATAGTTGAACTATCCACTTTACCACTGGTAGCTTCAGCGAAATAATGATGTCGCCTATCTTTTTTTTTCGCCAACACTGACAAAAAAAGCGGGAGAGAAGGCAAGCCGGCGAGTTAAATTGGAAGCAAGCAGGGTGACTTTGATGACTGTCTGGTTGCAGAGAGTTCGCATTTTAAATTACCCGAGTGTCCCCATTTGCAAGACTATGACCACAGAGAGAATAATAAATTTTTTCTGTAATTATTGCAAGTCCAGCCTGAAAGTCCATGGAAATGCACTTGAAGAATTATTGAATGTTAGGAATGGACACAGTGGCAAAAAGAATCGATGGCTGAAGTATTTGGAATACTAAAAATTATAAACAGTAATATTGGAGCTCTATCGAGCCTTTAAAACTCAAGAATGGTCAAGTTGGCTTTAGAATAAATTGTCAATAGAATCCGAGAATTAATGTTTAGTAAGCCACTTCTTTTAAGGGTTTCCTACTGTCAACTTACAGCAACAAGGACTCTGTGTTAGTCGGTCCTCGGCTTAAACATAAGGTGCACGGCTGTAATACGCAATCGAACATTAGCGATCATAAGATGAGAGTCACTTCTCAACTCAATATCGCCGCTCTTCGTATTTAGTATGTCCAGGAGCAAGCCTTGATTCTTCTGCTAAAGGCAAAGTGGTCGATCTGATTTTGCGTTCTGTGCCGATCAACAGAGGACCAACTGATTTTGTGGTGGTCGTTATGCTCAAATGTAGTACCACCGATGAAGAGACTGTGAAAGTCACAGAACTCTACAAATCTTTCACCATTGTCGTTGCGATCTCCAAGACCGTGTCTTCCCATCACATGTCTGAGCCCATAGTTATCAGCAATAACTTTTGCATTCAGATCTCCCATAACCATTATTATGTCACCTTTAGGTGTTTCTACTCTGGACGGCGTTTAGTTATTCGTAGAAGGAGTCGTTCGCCAAGACATTGTCGGGTTCATAATTGTATTATTGTGATGTTCCTGATTTTGGTCCGGAACCTGAAGGTCATGATTCTGTGATTCTGTCGGAGACCGCATCTCAGGATAAGAGACAGTTTTGTGCGGCTCTTGTTAAGAGGAGCCCCACACCTGACTCACGACCACTACCAATAGCTCTACCGGAGTACAATATTACTGTACTACCAGTCGAAAAGATGGATTCTCCACTGCTCCACCACCATATCTCACTAACTCCTAGGATGTTTAATTTATACCGCAGAAATTCACCCTCTATTTGAAGAAATCGTACATTCTGGGGACCTTCTGCTCCATTTTCAAGGAGAGTACGCACATTCCAGAAACCAATCATTGCCATTGTACGATGGCCACCCACAACCGTTGCGTCAATCCTTATCCGAGGCATAGTTAACGTTTCGTTAGCATATAGAAATATGACTCTGCGATCCCGAATAACAGATGTTGTGCTTCCTCGAAATTTGGGTACAGAACTAAAAGAATACGTGCAGTTAAGGGTGCTATCATCAGAAAAACTGTGTATTGGGTTGGAAGCTATACACAAAAGATAATAATAATCAATAAACAGAAGATAGAGCATTCGAGACAGGATGGTACCTTGCAGAACCCTGGCATTAATAGTATAATAACTTGATTTGACTCCGGCAAGGACGACTTGGCTCGCACGGTTAATCAGAAAAAAATTTCCATTTGACGAGCTTGGAGTCAAGATCAAATACAAAAGTTTAGCAAATAGCGCTGAATTTCAAACTCTGTCGAGAGCTTTGGAAATATAGGCTCCGATTAATCCGGCTTTTTTACAGGACCGATCCCATGCCCAGTTCAAACTAGGTCAGATTAGCGGGGTTCTACTGTATATCATTCTATTTCTAATACTGTCAAAGACAGTATGGCTCTAATAACAAGTCTATAGTCCTTATTTTTATAGCGGAAATGTGCCGCTACATGAAGTTAAATAATTTCCTACAATAATACCTACAACTGTTAGCTATCGGCGCTCGACTGAGCAGTTAAACGGCCGATCAGGGATGATCTTCGATAAAGATAGGGTTAAATGGGCAGTGGAGTCCTTTGAGCCCTTTAAGGCTCCTGGAGCGGATGGTATTTTTCCTGCCCTTTTGCAGAATTGTCTAGATACTATCATGACTCCTTTTTAAGGTAAGTTACACTTTGGGTTATACCTATATACCTACACTGTGGAGGAAGGTTAACGTGGTATTTATACCCAAACATGGTAACAAGCCCGAGGGTTTACCGAAATCATACAGACCGATTTGTCTAACTTCTTTCCTCCTTGAAACCATTGAGAGGCTGCTTGACGTTCATATCAGGCACATGATGGAATGTACAGCTACCACTTTGCATCGAGCGCAATTCGCTTTTGATAACACTGGCATATCCCGAGCCCTCGAGCTCAGGGGTATTCCAGCAGCTACTATCACTTGGGTAGAGGCTATGCTACGGCTACGGGAGAGGGAAATCTTCTCTTCATTGGGCAGCACTACTATCAGCGTCAAAGCTATTAAAGGTTGCCCACAAGGAGGAGTCCTTTCACCGATACTGTGGTCTCTTGTTGTAGATGAACTGCTTTGCAGGCTATATGTGCGTGGTTACTATGCAATCGGATACGCAGATGACATAACTATTGTTGTCAAGGGCAAATTCGAATCCACCGTCGCTGAGGTGATGGGCCCTTGACGTGGTCTTGGACTGGTGCGCCGAAGTGGGGTTAAAAGTAAACCCACAAAAAACCGTCATAGTGCCTTTCACACTTAAAAGAAACCTATCCTCTGGGGCAGTTTCACTAGGCGAAACGGTCCTGGAGTATTCCACGCAGGTTAAATGCCTCAGCGTTACACTGGATTGGCGACTGAATTGGAATATTCACATTCATAATGTAATTAACAAAGCCACACGTTTAATGTGGGCTTGTAAAAATTTCTTTGGACGGACATGAGGTCTGACACCAAAGATGGTTAAATGACTGTATTGCACGTTGGTGCGGCCTATGGTCACATACGCTGCATTGGTATTGTGGCCCAAGGTACAACAGAGCTCAACGATATTAAAGTGTAACAAGTTTCAACGCCTTGCATGTCTCGGTATAACTGGGGCTATGCGTACATGCCCAACGCCTGCTCTGGAGGCGATGGTTGGACTGACCCCGCTGCATATTTTCATCAAAGAAACAGCAGCTCACAATGCTCTGAGAATACATCTAACCTCTGGTGTATGCAGCAGTGACAGTGGTCACATGAGCATCTTGAAACAAATTCCTGGCATGCAGATCTGCCTAAGATCAGATTATATGACCACTGAGTTATGCTTCGGCATTAAATTCATAGCTCTAATCCCAGACCGCTCGGAATGGGAGAATTGCTATCCCTGCCCAGACTCAAGGTATATAATGTGGTACACCGATGGGTCTAAAACTGACCAGGGAGTTGGTGCGGGCGTCTTTGGACCCAACACCAGGATTTCAGTCACAATTTTCCAAGCTAAGATGCACGCCATTGAGGCTTAGGGTAATCCTAGAAAACAAACTGCGCGGCGCACACATTGCTATTTGTACTGATAGCCAGGCAGCCATTAAGGCTCTTTCTTCACACAGGCTTTCTTCAAAGCTTGGGAAAGAGTGTCGTAAACTTCTCCAGTGTCTGGCAACCGACAACCAAGTCTTTTTGTATTGGGTGCCAGGTCACTAAGGCATTGAAGGAAACGAAGCGGCGGATGAACTTGCTAGGCAAGGCTCAGCATCTAATTTCCACAGGCCATAACCCTATTGTGGTCTGGGGTTGGCTTCAGCTAGAACAATCATAACGGATTGGTCTAAAAGGACACGCCAGCACTATTGGAACAATCTTCTAGGACTGCGGCAATCGAAGGAGTTAATTTGACCCTTTACCTATAAAGATGCCACCCACATGAGTAGAGCCGAACTTAGGCTACTTGTAGGCTACCTGTCGGGCCACCACTGGGTGAGATTTCATCTGAAAAAGATCTAACGAGACGGAGTGTCGTCTTTGCTTGGAGGACGTTGGGTCCACATGCCACATTTTATGTGTATGCCCGGCGATTGCGCAGGTGAGGTATACTTTCCTCGGACAGTTCACCGCGTGTCCTGCCGTTATCAGGAAGACTCCTGCAAAAGACATACTAGCCTTCGTACTAGTGGTGGAAGGTCTTTTGATTGAATAATAAAAATAGGCTATGGCACAATAGACTTCCTTTGGTCGCAGTACCTACCTTTAGGATGAGTAGCCGGTACCTTATTATTATTATTATTATTATTAAATAATTTCCTTATGAAACTTATGGAACATTTATAAGAAGAGTTAGAGTTTTGTTTTACGATAAAACGCCAGTAGTAAGTTAAGGAAACTGAGACCTTGGATGAGTAAAGGACATATCATATACATTAGAAATAGGGACAGAATTGCTAAAAAATCCAAAAGCAACCATTTAATGCAGATCTAAAAGGGCACTATAAAGCTTATAGAAATAAATTAACAGTTTTGATAAGACAGGCAAAAGGTGAATACTATAAATCCATACTTTTAACGTGTAGAGGTGACATGAAAGGAATGAGGAGCATTATAAATGAAGTAACGAATACAAAAGTAAAACTTGGTAGCCGTGTCAGTAATATTGCTTCCACTAGTGGTGAGATACTTTGCAGCGACAAACAACGGGATATATTGTAGTTACTGAATTCAACAAACTCTTTGTCAATATTGGTCATAAAATCACAAGCCGCATTCCTCCTATTGATGGAATGGGCAGAATGCTATCAATGAGTAGCAATCAAGGTCAATTTTGTGATTCTTTTTATTGGAATCCAGTAACTAGGGACGAGATCGTTCAGATTATTTTTCAACTGAAATCCAATGCTGCTCCCGGAGTTGACGGATTACACGGGAATATTCTGAAGGATAATTCTATTGCTCTATCAGTCTTTTTAGTTCACCCTTTTAATTTATGCTTTGCACAAGGTTTCCCAACAGTATTGAAAACTGCTTTGGTCGTACCAATACATAAGAATGGTGACAAAAGTGTATTAGACAAATATCGATACTGTCAACCATAAAAAACTATCTTGCAAAAATGGAGCATATAGGTATTAGAGGTATAACACTGAATTTATTTAGAAGTTACTTGAGCCATAGATCCCAGGCAGTGCGCATAGACGATTATACAATATGAGCTATAAACTCAATGGTGTTCCGCAGGGTACAGCCTTAGGACCAATTTAATTTTTAATATATACTAGCTGTGAGAGCTCGCTTCGCCCGCTCTCTCATCTAGTGCTCGCTACGCTCGCGTTGTTCGCTTTGCTCACATCTTGACACTTACCTTGAATATTTTTTTCATACATAATTAATTTGTTCTCCGCTTGCTCAACACCACGACGATAAGGCTAAACTTCAGCTAAATTAAAAGTAACTTCACTTTCAGTCGGGTACCTTTACACAGTTTCGGCGGTTCAAATTTCTAAGCAGAATTACAGGGAACCCGCCTAGGTGCGCTTAGGGAATTTAAAAACCGGATAATGGGTAGCATCTTCTTGATCCATTACTCGATTGATTGAGCTGTATTCAACACATTCCCCAGGAACGCATTTCAATATTTCTGCGTTTATCGCAGATGACTGGTCGTTTTTTAAATACACAACATCAATTATTTAGGAGAATAACCTTCCCTTCTTCGTCCGGATACGTACCGTTACCAATTTTCAGTAATAAATCTGAAAACTCTTGGGCATTTTGATTACTCCCAATTCGGGCCCTCATATTAGTTGACAAATGTATGTATGCCTTAATTTCATCAGCCCTTATCCCACCGGATTTTACTGGTAAAGTTTGCCTAAAGTCGCCACAGAGAAGTAATATAATACTGCCCATAGGCCGGTCGTTTTTTTTTATGTCACGTAAGGTTCTATCTATAGATTCAACCGCTTTCCGATACGCCTTAGTGCACTCCTCCCATATTATTAAGAAACAATCGCGCAAAACCCTGGCTTTGTTACTGTTTATTGGCTGTGGTTTTTCTGCTATACCAGTGCAAATATATTGTGAATGCATATTCGATGTGTCATTGCAACTACGTAATTGTCAACTCTAACTTAACTACTCTCTTCTCAATAAAAACGTCAAACGTGAAACACTTGCGAAATCTGCGTTCTTTATTACTGAGGTCACAACAGGTTATGGGCCCAGTAATTTATCCGCGAATATTTAAATAATCGATTTGATTTCTATTCGGGAAGTAAAGTGTTTCGAATCCAGTCGATTTTCTTCAAATTTTAAGAGATTTATTTTCACTAATCGTCGACGTTAAAGTGAGGTTAGTTCTTGCTACGTGATTCATGAGAAAAGTTTCAACACCCACGTCGCCAAGTGAAAAGCCGAAAATCAGTAACCAAATTGCTTTCACAAATATTGAAACCGATCTCATTCCAATGGCATCATCACTTTTAACATCGATTGAAAAGTTGAAAGGCAGAGAGAATTATTCTTCGTGGAAATTCTCTATGCAAAATTATCTGGAATATGAGGAATTGTCGCAGTGCATTACCGGCACTGAAACCGATGCTAAAAAAAATGCGAAAGCAAAGGCAGCGTTGAACTTAAGCATCGATAAATCTATGCAAACCCATGTGAAATCCGCGAACACGGCAAAAGACATTTGGAATAACCTCAAAGCAACATTCGAAGATAGTGGAGCAGGCCGCAAAGTTACTTTGTTCCGCCACATGATCAACACCAAACTTAGCGAATGTGAAACGATGGAGTCGTATGTCGGTCGAATTGTTTCAACGGCGCAGACGCTTGGTGATGTGGATTTCCATATACCAGACGAAATATTGGCAGTAACACTCCTAAGTGGTTTAACCAGTGACTATCAGCCAATGGTCATAGCCATGGAAAGCACTGGCAAAACACTGACAGCAGATGGTGTGAAAACGAAATTGCTACAGGAACCTGTAACCATCGCTGCAGCGGACGGGGAGAAAGCGTTCTTTGCTAAGAAAGACAAATCTGGTAAGAAACGTGGTCTAATATGCTACACATGCAGGAAAAAGGGGCATAAGTCATTCAATTGTCCACAAAAATCGAGTAAAAACGATTCGAAAGGGACCAACGCAGACACCAAAAAACCTGTGGCGTTTAGTGCGGTCTTTTTAAGTGGGAAACACGATCGAAACGACTGGTATATCGACTCTGGAGCGACGAGACATATGACGATGAGAGAAGACTGGATGATTGAGACAACTAGATGCGGTCAGTCAACGATTCGGGCAGCGAACGATGAAGAGATGAAAGTATGCAGCAGTGGAACAGTGATTTTTGATGCAGACGTTAATGGAAAGCATCAGACAGTAGAGTTTCAAAATGTACTGTGTGTACCGAAACTGACAGCCAACTTGCTCTCGGTAAGTCAAATGACTAATAAAGGAAAAGCCGTTCATTTTACTTCATCAGGTTGTGTGATAAGAGATGCTAATGGCGTGCTGCTAGGAACCGGATCATTGGTCGATGGACTGTATCGTATGGATGGCAGCAGCAATACCGTACTGGCTGCAATTGCATCAAATAAGTCCATTTAATTATGGCATCGGCGTTTGGGACACGCTAATCCATTTTATTTGAAGAAGATGATGGAAGGAGGTGTCAATGGTATATCGTTCGATGGAAATGAATTGAGCATTTCGTGCATCACATGTTGCAAGGGCAAACAATCGCGTAAGCCCTTTCCCAAGCAAGGAACTAGAGCCACTCAGCTGTTAGAAACCATCCATGCAGACTTAGCTGGTAAAATGGAATGCCCATCCATTGGTGGTAACTATTACTGTTTTGTATTGGTTGATGATTTTAGCCGAAGAACATTTGTTTACATGCTAAAGCATAAAAATGAAGCATTCGAAAAATTTTGCTCATTTAAACAATTAGTTGAAAACCAAACCGGTTTAAAAATAAAGAAGTTTCGGAGCGACAATGGAACGGAGTTCTTTTCGAAGCAATTTGAAAGTTTTCTCGGTCAGCATGGAATACAACATCAAAGCTCTATTCCACATACACCACAGCAAAACGGATTAGCAGAGCGCACGATTCGGACATTGACTGAAAAGGCTAGATGCATGTTACAGGATGCGAATTTACCGAAGCGTTATTGGGCAGAAGCAATGAGTACAGCTGCATACATCAAAAATCACACAACTTCATCTATCTTGGGATACAAATCACCGATGGAAATTTGGAGTGGAAAGAAGCCGGATATAAGCCACTTCAGAGTGTTTGGATCAGTAGCGATGGCGATGATTCCAAAAGGAAAACGGCGGAAGTTCGATGCGAAGTCCAGAGAATTGATATTTGTTGGATACTGCGAGGATCAAAAGGGTTATCGACTTATGGATCGGCGAACCAATAAAATAATTGCGTGTCGGGATGTCACGGTTATAGAACAAGACTATATTGGGCCAAGTCAGTCTATGGTGAAAAATGGAGACATTGGCATTGGGAGTGACAGCAGCACGTTGATAATTGAAGGATCATCGAACGAGAATGGCGTGCAACATGGCCAAAACAATGTTGCAAAAATTGATGTCGTACATACTCAAAGTGCTATTGGCGTGCAACATGGCCCAAACAATGTTGCAACAACTGACTCAGTACATATTCAGGGCACAAACGGCGTGCAGCATGGCCAAAACAATGCTGCTCAAAATGACTCGATAGATGACTCATCGATTGATGACTTTGTGGACGCTAACGATGATAATACATACATCCCTGAATTCGATACAACTGATGAGAGCGACGAAGAGGATACATCAATCAGCGACAGCAAGTTCGGTAGTGTACGATGTTCGAAACGTGAAACCAGACCTGTTCAACGATACGAAGCATCACATTTTGCGAACGAAGTACGGAGTGGTGAACCAGTTACTGTTGACGAAGCACTTAATTGTCACGACGGACAGCATTGGAAAAGTGCCATGGATGATGAGCATCGCTCATTAATTGAAAATAAAACTTGGGAATTAGTGGAACTACCGAAGGGTTCCAAATCTATAAATTGCAAATGGGTTTTTAAACAGAAAACTGATTCTAATGGCAATATCGCACGATACAAAGCCCGACTCGTTGCTAAGGGTTGCAGCCAAAGGCCAGGTATTGACTTTGAGGAAACTTATTCTCCCGTGGTTCGCTATTCGTCGATTCGATTATTGATGGCGTTGGCCGTAAAATTGAATCTAAATATTGAACAAATGGACGTAGTTACTGCATTCCTACATGGTGATATCAACGAAGCGGTCTACATGAAACAACCTGAAGGATATGACGACGGAAGCGGTCGAGTATGTAAACTGAAGAAGTCGCTTTATGGATTAAAACAAGCCAGCCGTCAATGGAACCAAAAAATTAACGAAGTCCTTATCAAAGCGGGGTTTGTACGTTGCAAAACTGATTCATGCATATACGTACGTCGAAAAGGTGAATCTATTATTGTTGTTGCAGTTTATGTGGACGATTTGTTGATTCTTTACAACAATTCAGTATGGAAAGATCAACTTAAATCGATATTGACCAGTAATTTTAAAATGAAGGACTTGGGCAAGGCGTCGAATGTTCTTGGATTACGTATTGATTACGATCAGCGCAAAGGAGTTATTAAATTGGACCAACAAAAATACGCTGAACAGGTTCTACGCAAGTTCAACATGTTCGATTGTGATCCAGTGAAATTGCCTAGTGACCCAAACCAAAAACTTACAAGAGAAATGTCACCAAGCACCGAAATTGAAATTGAGCAGATGAAATCAGTTCCGTACCAAGAAGCTGTGGGCAGCATTCTGTATTTGGCACAGTGCACGCGACCAGACATTTCGTTTACAGTAACGAATGTTAGTCAATTCAACAAAAACCCAGGTCTAGCACATTGGAGAGCAGTAAAACGTATTCTACGCTACATTAAAGGTACGTTAAACTACCAGCTAACTTTTACCAGGGACAGCAAATTCGAGAATTTGTGTGCATATGCCGATGCTGATTGGGCGTCTAGTTGTTGCGATAGAAAATCGTGCAGTGGGTACATTTTTCTATGGCAAGGTGGAGCTGTATCATGGTTGTGTAAAAAACAGCCGACGGTGGCATTGAGCACTGCCGAAGCGGAGTACATGGCACTGTCAGCAGCGTGTCAGGAAGCATACTGGCTAAATCAATTGAAGCACGAGATAATTGGAGGTCAAAAGCCAACACTTCAGATATTCAGCGACAACAAAGGTGCTATTGACTTGGCACTAAACGGAGCGTATAGTCCAAAAACAAAACACATTGATATACGTCATCATTTCATCAGAGATTTCATACGGAAGGAAATTGTAAAAATAACAAAAATAAGTACTGATAAAATGATAGCAGACAATCTTACTAAAGCTGTACCAATTGATAAACATAAATTTTGCACATTTGAAATGGGATTAAGTATTTAATTTATTCTCGATAATACGTAAAGTAAATTATTAGCAGAACTATTGTTTGTAATTTGAAACTCATGACCCATCGAACAAGTGGGAATATTGTGAATGCATATTCGATGTGTCATTGCAACTACGTAATTGTCAACTCTAACTTAACTACTCTCTTCTCAATAAAAACGTCAAACGTGAAACACTTGCGAAATCTGCGTTCTTTATTACTGAGGTCACAACAAAATATTCATACAAAATTGCACTGGATAAGTTCTAGTGTAAGTTGAGTGAAGAAATTTTGATTGAAAAAGCTATTATAATATTGCCACATTTGCAAAAAAAAAACACAGTCAATAATAGAATAATTTCATAGCAACGAACTTTTGCTCGAAGCAACTACGGTGAATTTATAGCAAGAATCTTTCGCTCGTGGCAATTAGAACAATTTCATTTGTTTTTCTATATTTTTTTTTTTATTTTTTTTTTTTTTTTTTACTCAGTGACCTTCTTTGGTTCATGCACAACAACTTTGCTAAAGATCATCACATGATCAAATGCATAGTTTACGATTCTATAAAGGACATACAAACAAACATTCATTTTTATATATAGAGATTAACAACTTATTAAAAATAAAATTAGTAAATTGTTCCATGTGTGCTTTCGCTGATGATACTGTAGCAGTATTTCATGGATCTAGTTGGAGGGACGCTTATCAACATGCAAATATAGGTAATGGAATCAGAATTATTCAGCATTGGTTACGTGCCAATTCAGTTAGCATCAACGTGATTGTCATTTCATTTGCTCTCACCTAAAGTGGAGCGCTTCCTACCTCAGAGCGTATTACAATGCATGAAGATTGTGAATCAGTTGAAAGTTGTACTTGTCCAGTCCTCCTCAATAAAGATAGTACCAAATATTTAGGTGTAATAATTGACCGGAGCCTGCGTTGGGGAGAACATGTGGTGGTTGTCTGCAACCGATTAAGGAAAATTATATACAAATGCGCGTTCAACTAAGATCCATTTTATCAAAAAACCTTTTCCGAGTTGTATTTATATCACGTGTACAATCGGTGATTGAACATGGGGGAGAACATGTGGTGGTTGTCTGCAACCGATTAAGGAAAATTATATACAAATGCGCGTTCAACTAAGATCCATTTTATCAAAAAACCTTTTCCGAGTTGTATTTATATCACGTGTACAATCGGTGATTGAACATGGACTTATTGGTTGGGGTGGAATAGCTGCCTGTAATCTATTACCGTTAATAATATTACACAAAAAAATAATAAAAATATGTCTAAAGAAACCCATCCGCTATAGCACGGCTCAAATATACCGTGAATTTGGTGTAGTGCCTATTTCGATACTATATATTTTAAAATTAAAATTTTGAAATTCTTGTATAGCCATCGTCAGTTTTTCCCAACTGCAACTGATATCGGTTATACGACACGTAGGCAATATCGTGGACCAATACTTGAGCCAAGATACTATACAGCAACAGCAGCAGGACATGCTTTTTATATTGCGCCAAGAATGTTTAACGAGCTACCTGTAAATCACCAAATTTGCACTCTTTTAAAAATGCACTGAGAATACATTATTTGGACAACGATTTAGGCTTGTAGTTTTTGGGCTTGTAGCTTTTAAATTTACTGTGCTCCTACTGTAATTTCTAAGTCGACCTTCTTGTTTTATATTAGGCAATTAAAATTTAAAAGTGATTACTTCATTTTATGCAAATTTCTTGTCGTACACTCTTAATAATGATAAAATTGAAATAATTGAATACTATGTTAAATTTATAGTCGATCCGGTTCACAAATAAGAAAAATCCCTGTAAGTATTTTACTTCTAGAACTCCCACAGAGTTCCAAGCTTGTTAATACGGCTATATGGACAGGTGTATGCTAGCAACTGCACCATCTGAAATTTATAGGCTGGCGAAACGCCTATGCGCCTATGCCCCTGGAGGGGTTAAGGCAATCAGTAGTAGCAGTATCGATATACCATTATGTACAGCCCTGACATTGATGCGATATATATAAAAATACGTCACATCCTTTTCTCTTAAAATCAACCGACGACTCTATCTATATGGGCGCGAGCCAGTGTCACTTGAATAAATCATGGGGTCAGATCAGAACTGAAATTCGTTTGATGTATGTTTAAAAGAATCCAAACAACAAGGCGATCTTAGGCATGAATGCATCGTTTCATACATCGCTTTCTAATCAAACCGAAAAAAACAACAAAAATGGTAGATATGCATATCAGTGTAGATGCGGGTGCAATCAACTAGCTTCCATCATCATCATCCTCATCATTCCGAGACAACAAGAAACGATTTGGCTCTCGTGCATTTATCACAGGATTTGTTGTGGAAACATCGGCGACAAACAATCAACGTCAAGCAAACAGATAAACCAACAAACAAACCGACAAACAGACACAAACAGTTCATCAGAGAATCGCTTTGATTTCACGGTAATTTTCAATTAGGACTCCGTCGACGGTTCAAGTGTAATACGTAACGTACGTCTGACTCAGAATACTCAGAATACCGAAAGTACGACTGGTCTACGCAAAAGATACGCAACATATTCATCCCCACACGTAGATAAATATACAAATGTACGTCCTTGTCATATAACATGCTCAAGGCTCAGATAAACAAGCATATTCGCTGATGTATCCGAAACGGATTGGGAGCAATACTGATTGGCAAATGAATATAACAATACGTGAGTTCTCTGATTATACTGTTTTCGAATTCTCTGGTAAATCTTTTTGCCGATGGCAAAGATTCTCATTCTGAATTATTTAAGATAGGGAAGCGATGGATATAAGTATGTAGACAAATAAAATGGAACAAAGAATAGCGGGAATGTATGTATTTGAGTCGAGTATATTACGGACTTGACGCCAGATGTTGCAAAAGATACTCCAAAATTGCATAGATTTTTTTGTAAGGCTTTATTTATTTTTTGATATTTTTGCATTATGGATAATTGAAATGAAAAGTTATGTTAGACAAAAGCTTGTGAATATGTTACATATGTACAGAGTGGTTTAATTAGCATAACTATTTTATATATTTTAAATATTAGAGACTTTAAACTTTGTCATTAAAAGCGTATACAGTGAACTCTCTCTCAGCGGACACTCCTCTTAAGCGGACACTTTGTCAAGAACACAAGATTTCTATAGAAACATACTCTCGTTTAAGCGGACATCCTCTTAACCGGACATGAACAAGCAGTTTCGTACACTCAAGACAAATTACTAGCTCATTTAAGCTAGACGAGTAAGAGTAGGGGCCTATTTAGTGCTAATTTCATACAGTCGAAAAGAAATTATCATATTTTACTTTTAAAAGTTATGGTAGGGTAGTGTCTGCCAGCTTAAAACTTAAAACAACCGAAAAATTTTCCTAGCTTTAAGTCAAAATCACCTTGTACTTAGTGCTAATTTAGTACAGCCTTTCTACTACGAAAAACACCCGGAGGCCGTGTTTTTCACGAATCAAAGTAATGCACGTGACATTATCCACAATAAACAGTTGAAGCTTAATTCTTAAGCAAACAGACACTACCGTAACTGTTAGAAGTAAAGTGTAATACATTTTTTTCGACTGTACGCAATTAGCACTAAATAGGCTCGAATTTAGTACACGTCTTTCAATTATGTCCGCTACTTTTTCTCTACCAGCTTCAGGAAAGTCATATTATCTGGACGAAAGACCCGGGCCCAGCCCGGTCATTGTAAATCGAAGACGAACGAACTGGGATATCTACAGGAAATGTCTAGCAGATTCACTAACCTCTCTACCGTGTCATGCAAGTAACGCGTTAGAGTTGGATACCATGGTAGGAACTCTTTCCGAATCGCTAGCGAAATCTGCCGCAATCTGTCCGTCCACTAAGCCAAAGGGAAAAGTTAAACCCATGTGGTGGAGTCCTCAAATCCATGAACTCAGAATCACCTGCCGAAGGTGTTTTAATAAGGCTAAATCGTCGGAACTGAGCTCTGACTGGCCGCTCTATAAAAAAACAACTCAGTCAGTACAAGAGGGAACTCAGGAGATCAATTGTGAACGCACTGAGCGATCTAGCGAAGCATCTAGACTCCGTAAAATCCTGTCTTCCGTGCCTGATATGCCAACTTATTTTATGAAACATGATGGGACTTGGACCTCATCCAGTCAGGAGACGATTGACTTGCTATTCGACACACATTTTGATGACAGCTCTGTCTATAATGGCGTTCCTCCGTTGTTCCTCCATGTGACCTTGCGTCAATTCTCTCTAAGAAGAAGATATATTGGGCCATTAACTGGTTCGACCCTTTTAAGTCTGCTGGACCTGACGGTATAATTCCCGCGGATCTTCAGCATGCGATGGAGCTTCTTCATATACCCTGTTTATGGTGGGAGGCCAGGTTGTCTTCATCCCGAAAGTGAGTCAGGCCTCGCACGCGCGACCGAAGGATCTTAGGGTTATTAGCCTTACGTCCTGCCTGTTGAAAGTATTGGAGAGACTGATCGATATCTACTTACGTGACACCATTCACAGTCGGTTGTTGTTTGCCTCCCAGCATGCCTACTAGAAGGGTAGATTGGTGGATATGCATTGCATGCCTTAGTAGGCCATATTGAAGAGTCCCTTGTATACAAGGAGTACCCGCTGGCTGCTTTTCTTGATATTGAGTGTGTCTTTATTAACATAAAACCGGTAGCTATCACTGACGCACTTGTCAATCTGGGTGTACATGGATCTATCAGCAAGCTTATCAATTCGTTGCTCACTTTGAGGGTAATCTGCACAAAACTGGGGACTTCATCCGCGCGTAGGCATGTCTGCAGGGGCACTCCTCAAGGTGGAGTCCTCTCTCCTCTTTTATGGAATCTGGCGGTTAATAGACTGCTTATAGAATTGGAACGATTAAGTTGTAAGCCCATAGCATATGCCGATGACATAGCATTGGTCATCTCGGATAAATTCCCAGATGTCCTAAGTGAGCTAATGCAGAGGGCCCTGAGTGTTCCTGTGCGATGGGCGAATAAAGTTGAGGTTAAAGTAAATCCGACCAAAACTGAGCTTGTTTTCTTCACCAGAAGGGGATTGTCCCTTCGTTCAAGCTACCGTTTTTGGATGGCATTATGCTTGTCGTCACTGACTTATTTCTTGGGCTTATCCTGGATCGGTTGATACATTGTCGCGCGGTGGCCGTGATCGTTCGGTCACCGCTCTACGATACTAATCTAGAGCTCGGAGATCAAATCTCGGCGCTTATAATATAGAATAGAGCTCTGACTGTGCTCCGCGCTTGTCAGTATAAACACGGCGCGGATAGGAGGTGCATGCTAGCAACTGCATTTCCGAAAAGTAGATATGCTATTGAAACGTGAACAAGGCATAGAAATGCTAAAGATGCTTACGCGCCCATGCCCCTGGAGGGGTCAAAGCAGTTACGAGGGATCCTGGATAGGAAATTGTGCTGGAAGCCTAATATTCAGGAACGAGTTAAAAAGGCCACTGTCGCTTTGTACTCGTGTAGAAGGGCTATAGGTAGGAAATGGGGTCTGCAACCGACCGTGGTTTACTAGCTGTTTGTGTCGGTATTGGGATAGAGGCGTGATGGAGGGCACTTAGAATCGCATCCTACACAAGCCTGTTGGAGAAAGTTCAAAGGCTGGCGTGTGTCGCCATTGCGGGTGCTCTAAGCCATACGCCTACTGCAGCCCTTGAAGGCATGCTGAACCCGACTCCTCTGGATATCCTGACCGAGCAACCTGCTGCCTTCGTCTTTGTGAAACGGGTTAATGGACCCCGTCGATCAATGGACATTCGGATATTTTTTTACCTTCTGTTGCGTAATCCCTTCTCGTGAGGAGTGGGCGGATGATATAGTTTTATGTACTAACGCTGTAAGCATTTTTACGGACGGCTCCAAGAGCGTTGATGAAGTCGGGGCGGGTGTTTACTCGGAGACGCTGAATATCAGTCTATCCTTCAGTCTCCATGGCTACTGCAATGTCTTCCAGACGGAGGTGACTGCTATTCACGAAGCCATTTCCTGGCTGAGTCGTAATGTTGCTTCGTTCAGGAATGTACTAATTTACAGTGATAGTCAATCGGTAATAAAATCGCTTGATTTTGCTGTGACTAGCTCGAAGGCACTTGCTGAATGCCGTACCTTGATCCAACAGTTGAGTAGCTTTCTAAATGTTACTATTTGCTGGATTCCGGGTCAGAGTTACTATATCGGTAACCGTAAGGCGGATGAACTTGCCCGTGAGGGTACCAATAATGAGGTCGGTGACAGTTTTCGAAATGTTGGTATGCCTATGAGCACCTGAAAATTGACCCTAAGAGGAAATGCGATTGCGAAGGCTAACATCAGATGGCGTGATGGCTTAACATGTCACGCGGCCAGGCAGATTTGGCCAGTTTTGGCCGCTCTTCAGGATTGCTTATACTGGACATGAAGTGCACTAGTAATGTTGTAGGGGTTATCACTGGTCATTGCCTCACCGGGGAGCATGCCAGGAGACTTCGTGTGCCGACTGCTGTGTGATGACTGCTGTGGGGACGAGGAGGAGAAGGAGTGTTCGTTTCACTTGCTCTACTCCTGCTCTACTCTTGCTAGTACGGATAGTAGGAAGTTCATCCTGGGGTCCTACTTTTTCACTGATCTCGATGATGCTAAAGATGTGAGCGTCGAACAAATTAATCGATTCGTCATTCGCTCCGGATGGTTCGCGGAGTAGGTATTGACCGAAAGGTCTTTCTTAGATAGAATGTGTTTAGCGGTATCACAACGGACCCAGTGTTGTCTATGTGTGCTCCGCATGCTGGAGCAACCCATAAACCTAACCTAACCTAACGTCATATATTAGCTCCCTAATAAGCGGAGAACGCAAATTTAAAAATCAGTGACAGTATGCACGTACTCGCAAATCTGTTATATTTCAAATATACCCTCGGTACATGGTTCAAGAATAGAAGGCTACGCAAAGAAGTGCCCGACATTTTCGTCAACTCTGCGCATGACGTTACAGTTTCAATTTTCCATATGCGAGCGCTGCATTTTGTAGGAAATTTCTTGGTTTTTGAAAGAGAAATTATATTAAAATCTACAGTTTTATTACGATTTTGACTTAATATACTTTTATATTGTAGAATTAGGTAAGTCACTGTCTACATGAGATTTTGAAAAACCTTCCATAACCCCCTTTCCCACCCCTTACAAATAATTGACAATTTCAGTGGCGTAGATAGTTTTCGTCGAGAGGGGGGGGAAGGGGGATGGGTCGTTGGCAGTATTTTTTTTAACGTTAGGGTAAAACAAGGTTTATATTTGAGATGAACACTGTAACGAACGGTTTGGTGGGCATCCGAAGATGCCCGCGGGGACGGAGCCTTAGATAATATAACAACCGTGAAGGTCGGGCCGTGCCATCTGGCGAAGAAAAGGCCCCTCAACGAGCTAAGCAGCGACCTATGCTTGCTGTTGCTCAGTTTGGGAGATGTGGGCGGGGTTTTCTCCGCTCGTTGCCCCTGTCCTTTCCGTATTAGCAAAAATTCATAGGCCTGGGGGAGACAACACAAACAAGGGAGGTAAAAATGTGGAATAAAAAACAAATGAAGCGATAAGGATGAAATGGTTGGCGGATGGCACGATTGTCCCCGCGCTTGCATTGGGGTCGAGGTGTAATGGGACACCAATGCCTCTGGTTTCGCACTACCGATAGATACTTACTAATGAGGTGCTGCCATAGATCTGCCGGTGGAAGCAGCACTATCAGGACATGTTCCATTAAAGGTGGTTCATTACAACATAAACATTTGTATTGACAAAAAATGTGGAAATTGTTGTTAGACTTGGTTAACTTTTAACGCGGGCATCCACTGCAAGCGTATTTGAGCGGTAACGCGCTAATACGACACAAGCGACAATAAGCGGCAATGCGGGGCAAGCGTGTATGAGCGAAGCGGCTACAAGCGTTTACTTGTGTCAGACGAATCGCGCGCCATATTAAAAAAAATGGATTTACCGCTCGTAGTCGCACGTTTCTTCGAGAAATGTATGCGAATGAATTATTTTGCCAATTCATTTTGTGTTCAATGGAAGATATAGTTAAGCAAACCAAGGTGCGAAGACGCATGCAATGGAAGATGATTGTCGCTCGTAGTCGCTTATTTTTGCGCCGCTTGTTGACGCTTTTGTCGCAGAACCACGTAGCCGATCAATTACGCGTGCACTGGACGTCCGCGCTTAGCTTGAGAACACTTTATTCATTGATAATTACATCTCTGAGTGGGACAATTTTTGTTAATTGTAAAATAAATTTGAAATTTGAACATTGCCGAATACACTTTCAGTTAACTATCATTACCATTGATGTAACTATGTATGTAAATTAATATACTGATAGGATATACATACACCTTTCTATCGAGATATGTATTTACTTTCCAGGCTGCGTGTCCTCTCAGGATTGGATGGCTTCTGATTGCCGAGATACTGATACTGATAATTTACAGCATTTTCGATTCGATGAATTTATTCTTCAATGCTTTTAAAAACTGGCAACTCTCTCTGACCGATTTTATCACAATGGGAACCACATTCCAGATTTGGGTTAATTACATGATTGCCCTTGCTGTCAATTAATTATTCCAACAAATACCACTACTGAAACTGTATCCCTTATCGGATATAGAAAATATTCTAAATTATAAACATATACAATGCCGAAAGTAATTAAATGTTAAAGATATAATCAAGCAAACCTTCACTGGTGCAACTTAAATAACAAGACACAGACTAATAAATAGGCTCCTTGTCTCTGACTACATCTTGGTGTTTTGCTAAGTAGCATCCGGGAAGGATAGGCGAAGAATCTCATCATGGAACTGCAGCATCATAAATCATCAAAGGTGATTTTACTGGCACCCACTTAAAATTTTGTACGTACGTGGGGGAAAAGCCTTGTTACAAAGTGACAGCGAACGTGCCCAAAAGCAGCCTATCTTCTATACGTACTTGAATCCTTATAACGGCTTTTGAGTGTCTTGTGGAAGAGCTATGAACGTGTATGAGTATGAGGACATGATATCAACGTCACCAAGTGTGCCTTCAACAAAATGGATGTTGGTCATGAAGTGGCTTCTTAGAGAACTGCAAAAGATAAAAACCAAACAACTAAATTCTAGCAACTTCCATACTCTTAAATCATCATCCCCATCCCTTCATGTCAGAATTGTTGTATATGTGTCTGTGACGGGAACAAGTGTGTCGGAAGTGAAGAAGAATTTGTTAAAGTCCTCGCTCGCTACCCTCGAACCTTTGTTTAGCGAAGATGGTTAACGAAATGACACGGATCCAAGTCCTTATTTCCTGAATATATTCGTATGGTTGCAATGAAGTGCATTCTTTTAAAAAAAAGTGTTCAACGAACGTGGAGATAAGGCAATGTAAAGGGGTGTTTAGGTTGGGACTAACTTAAAGTTTACGGCGTTAGAGCAATTTGCGTTTATTTTATTTAATTCGGTGTATAACATAGATACTCCGTCTAAATACAAATCTTCTAAATTGATTTTCCGTGAGTTAAATTACAAATGAGTCGAGTCTCAAAATGTTTGTAATTTGAGACATTAGGCCTGGTACGCACTGTGACGCTTTAAATAGATTCTTTTGCATCTCGCAGGATTCTCCTGTGTATCTCGCCTGCCATCACCTTCACTCATTGTCGCAGTGAATTTTCTATGTACTTTCTGAATCTTTTCAATTCAGTCCGATATGGCTCATACATGAATAAGTTCAATGAGTCCCAATGTATGCCAGGCGTTCTAATTAAATGCAATTACATTCGGAATAAAGTAGAGTCTTTGTTTTTTGTTTTGTTCAATGTTATCTTTTTGTTTTCTCGATCTTATATTTTTTATTTAATTTTCTTTTTTTCAGCATTTCCACACACGACTACCCTTAAGACTGAAACCAAATTCAAAACATTTGCACAATATGCTCTTACAAATGCTATACCCACTTTCCCGTGGGCGCAGCGAATGTACTTCGCGAACGCCAACTTATATTTTGTCAAAACTCCTTACGTTCCGGGGCTAAGTTTTCCGGGATGCTATGGACATGCTAGCAAAAGAAACAACACTCGTTGCATTCGACTGTGCATTGCAACGCTTGCAGTTGCAATTGTACAATTGAAATCCTTGTAATTTGATCCAACAAATTGGAACAATTGTCAGACAGGATGTCTTCGCTACAAGTGAAAAACGGCGAAAGTGCCTTGTTGCACTTTAATTGTTCGCCGACTGTGTGTCTGGATGATTGCGGATGTCTTTGTCTCTCACTTGGCTACCGAGAAGAATAATAATGCTGACTTCGATGAAAAGAAAAGCAGCTGGAAGCTGAGAGAACCTGTACATAAAAGGCAGGCCCTAGAGCAGCGGAAGGCATCAGGAACTCGAATGAAACAACTTTGTTATAATGTGCAGTGTGGAAACGGTAGCGGGCTGAAGGTTGAAACTCTACGGTGAGTTGGAGGGGATGAAGTTATGCTGCGGACAATTAAAATGCTTTTCCTGGTTAGATCTGCAGAAAATTCTGAAGTACAGGATGAAATGTTGCAAAAAAAAAAAAAATTGTAGGATTGCATGGCTCAAGTTCCATTATGAGAGGATGAAAGGATACAGGATACTCACTATGGGGAATGAATATGAGCTAGCTGTTGTATGGTATTCACGTATACCAGAGAAACGCTTAGAGCCTCGACAGTTATGCCCAGTCCCCATGGTTTACGGTTTAAAGTCTCTCATTTGCTGCTGAAAAATTTTAAGCCAAGGCAACGTCTAGAATGGACGAGTGAAGAAAATGCAACTCGAAACAGCTGAATAATTTCAGCTCTTTTGTCATTGCTTCCTTGTACTCTTGGGCGGTTATTGTGAACATATCGAAATATGTTTTCATAATTGTAGTTTGAAGGACTGAGGAGGTTATTCTTTGTCACCGCGCTAAGTGCAAATTATGATATCCAAACTAAATATTGTCACTTAACTGGGAAATGTAATATTGTGTAACGAGAATCGGCTGAGAGATAGCCGACCGACCTAATTCATGATAAGTTTAGATTGCGGGACTATCTACGAGGTTTAGCTAAATCGATATAACTCACAATGATGTAAACGCATCGGTTTAGGTAGTTGGTACTAGCCTTTAGCCCATGTACTCTATTCATAAGAATTGTAGAATTTAAGCATAAAAGAGAGAGTTCGAAACAGAGGAAATAAGCGATATATCGTAATATCTGTAGTAAATGATGTATAAGAAAGCAATCCTTTTGCCACATTCTCCATGTGTATCGTGTATATTTGTTCATGGTTTTATTTAGGCAGTAGAAAACCTGTTGAATGTGCGTCGCATTAAAATAAAAGTTGTGAATTGCATATCACCTGCCCCCGCAGGGTATTATTCCGATTGAAAATAAATGCGCAGAAAGGGATAAATTAAAAAAATATATATAATAATTTTCGCGCTTCTACCCATACTATTATTATATTCTTATCTAAAGATAAAAAAGAAAAAGGAAATTGAAGTTGAAGTTGCGATACGAAAGAATGTTACTTGTATAAATATTATTCTATCATTCCTAAGTAATATTATTATGATTATATTGTATTTCATAGAATTGCACACGTAGCGATTAACTATTCTTATGAAATACAATATGAAAAATACAATTCGATTAATATAAAACAAAGGGGGGCAAAAGACCTTTTCCATAGTCCTCCACGTGGGCGTCCTCCACGTGGTAACGGCAGTGTATCAAACCGCTGACGGCCAAGTCTTAGCGACAAGACAGTTTGGAAAAAGGCAGATAGCTGTAGCCTGAATGGCTGACCAACACTTAAGCGTCTCAGGTTTAGTAGGATGGAATGACTTGTGTAGTTGGACCTGCAACATAGTTGTGTGAACTCCAACACGTTTATTAAACCATCTGAAGCAGCTATCTTCGGAGGCCATCCCCTGAATGGGGTTAAGCGATGTGCTGACAACTCGCCTTTGAAAAAACCACTCCACGTCAAGAAACCTGGAACAAAACCTCTGACTGGGCGGATCAATAACGACGACCACGCAAACGACTAAAGGATTATTCTTTCGGATCCAGGAATGTACGCTCCCTGAACAAACCGTGGGCCGTGAAGGCCCTCCTTCAACAAGTCGAAAAGTACAAACTGAGCATTACTGCAGTCCATGAAACAAATTGGCTTGGCAGCGAGATTAATAACAAGAAATCTCACACAATTTTTAAAAGTGACAAACCGTAGGGCCACAAGGAGTTAGGAGTAGCATTTATAGTGAACAATCACCTCAAGCCGCACATTATTGACTTCAAACAAATAAATTAAAGGCAGAGTGCGATTCGCATTTAAACTCGAATCTTTAACAACTGGCTCATCAATGTGCACGCCCCACTGAAGTGAGAGAAGGCGCAGTAAAAGACGTGTTCTACGCCTGCCTTGTAATTCTCTTCGAGTCACTTCCAACAAACGACATCAGAATGCTGATAGGAGACTTTAACCCGAAAATCGGAAATGAAAGTTGGCACTGGGGGACAACTGGAGGCCAAAGTCACCATGAAGAATGTAGCCCAACGGCCAGCGACTTATCGACCTCGACTGCAGTAGGAATCTAGTCGTAAGCTCTACGTGTTTCCCGTATCGACGTATTCACAGGCATACCTGGAAATCTCTAGACCCATATACCGTCAACCAAATTGATTAGGTCCTCATTTTCAGCAGATGGGCATCTAGTGTGATGGTAGTCCGAATAGCGCAACGGTTAGCACGTTCGCCTTCTACGCACTGGGCCCCGGTTTATGGGGTAAATAACTCGGTTGAGCGTGTTGCTGATCACACATCTCTGCACAAGACCGTCACGATCTGGAAAATGAGATGATGCTAACTCATCTCGAGGCCATGGCTCAAATTGGACTGTTGCGCCAGTTATTTATTTATTTATTAAAGTGCGACTCAGATCATCACTTGGTGAAGATGACCTACAGATGTAGAATTTCCTCCGTGTACCAATCGAGAATAAGCCCTCAAAAAACCTTTGCGGTTGATAAGCTTCCGAGCGATGCTACGGTGATGGCGTATACTACCGCCCTTGAACAAAGACTATATCCTATGCTGCGCAACATCAGCAACACAGGCGTCCATGGGTTCTGGGAAGAGCTCAAGGGTACCATTGGGAATGTCGCAGAGAAGGTCGTGGAAAACAAAGCCCGGCGAGCGTGAAATGACTGGTTCGACGAAGAATACAAAAATTCACTTAACGCGAAAAACGAGGCCTATAGACAATGGATTCAACGAGCAACTAGAGCCAAAAGAGAAAAATATGACGAGCTACGGCGAATATGGAATAGAAGAATTAGCCAAAAGAAACGTAAATACTTTGACGAGCAGTTGCTGAATATTAATAAAAACTTAGCTAATAGGAACACCAGACAAGCGTAAAAACTAGTAAATACAATTAAGAACGGCTACCAACCCAGGACTAGCCTTTGTAACGACAAGGATGGAAACATCATCAGCGACATCGATGGCATTAACAAACGATGGGCTCCTTATTTTGAAAAGCTTCTGAACCTACCATCTAACATCCCCACACAAGAAGATCTCGACAATACTGTTGATATTGTTATTGATACAACGCCCGACAGTAGAGAAAGTTGATCTCGCATTGCAATCACTAAAACGAAATAAAGCGCCGGGCGCTGACGAGATCCCAGCTGAATTGCTGAAATTCTGTGCAACGGGGCTAATTAATATCATACATCAATTACTCCTGCGAATATGGGAGGACGAGGTGATCCAAGACGATTGGCGCAGAAGCGTCATCTGTCCAATTCACAAAAAGGGAAATAAACTGCGGTGTGGGAATTACAGGGGCATTTCACTAGGCTGTATGTCCTATAAAATGTTGACGAAAGTTCTGGAAAAAACGAGTAGAATAAAACCGTATGCAGAACGAATCATTGGCGAATATCAAAGCGGTTTAAGACTTGCTCGCTCCACAACCGACCAGCTCTTCTCAGTCAAACTGATACTCCAGAGGTGCTGGGAATACAACGTAAGCGTATACCAAATCTTTGTCGACTTCAAGCAGGCATACGACAGTATCAATCATAGTGTACTGTACAACATCATGCTGCAGTTTGGTATAACGGCAAAATTAGTACGACTGATAATGATGACGATGACCAACTCCGTCTCTCAAGTCTCAAGGATCTATAATAGACTTACTGATCTATTTCAAACACGCACTGGTCTGAAACAGGACGATGGACTGGCACCAACGCTCTTCAACCTAGCACTGGAATACGCTATTCGGGCTATGAACATGGTCAACAGCAAGACGCTACTCATCAAGTCGACACAATTAGCAGCGTACGCCGACGACATCAACATTATGTCCCGAGGATTGGCCGACGCAGAAAAACTTTTGCATACGCTCGATACCGCTGCAAAAGAAGTTGGACCACGTATCAACGAGGGTTAAACCAAAATAATGATGCAATCGACGGCAAGGACACCTGCAGAACCGAGCATCAATGTGGGGGACCTCAACATCGAGTTCGTGAACGACTTAATATACCTGGGCTGCAACTTGTCAAGGGACGACAACGAAACTGACGAAATCAAGCGACGGATACAGTTAGCTAATAAGACTGTTTGCTCGGTTCCCCCATAATGAAATCGAAGCATGTGCACAGAAACACGAAGCCCTGCGTGTAAAAAAACATCATACAACCAGTGCTATGCTATGGCTGCGAAGCATGGACCCTAACTCAAGCCTCCGAAAACATGCTAGACACATTTGAACGTAAGGTTCGGCGGCGAATTTTTGGGGCTGTTTGCGATCGAGATGGATGGCGCATCCAATACAACCATGAGTTGTATGAACTGTACGATAAACTGAAAGTTTCGAAAATCGTCAAAAGACAAAGAGTTCAATACGCAGGGCATGTACAACGAATGGACGATAGTCGCAAGCCGAAGAGAGTAATGAATGCAGAACGAGTCGATGGAGCGAGACTGCGAGGACGACCGAGATCTCGTTGGGAGAGCTCAGTATATGCGGACACCGAGCAGCTACTCGGCTTCCAAAATTGGAAGAAACGGTCACGTGACCGAGATAATTGGAGGACAACGATCCAGGTGGCCAAGCCCCGACGTCGGGTTGTCGCGCGACGATGATTTCGATGATTTTGCTACTGAATCGCCATCATGTTCTTTCGTCTGGAGAAATAGTTCGCCTTTCTGCGTTCGACTCAAATGGGTGACGTTATGGGTCAGTTATTTCAACCACTGTTTAGCAGTGACGTGCAGTGGAAATTTTTCATAGTCAAGCAGTTGGGCGCCCTAAAGCCAATTTAGCGTAAACAAAAATGAACTGTATAATAGAATATGGACAGTCACAAAAACATTTATCCCAAGCGGCTTTAAGCCTTAAAGAAGAAATCAGGAAAGATATAAATAAAATATTGGCACATATATTCGGAATACAAAAAAAAAAAAATAAATAAATAAAATATTACTAATAAAAAAAAATGATAAATAAATATTATGTTAATTAAGACTAAGAAAAATTCAGGGGTATTTGAAATAAATAAATATTCTTTCGCCATTGCCATTTATTTGTATTCCAAATCTATGCGCCGTTCTTTAAGTAAAAACTCTTTAATCACATTATCAAAAAAATCGTTTTCTCTTCGCATTTGTATAAGAAGATCCTTTTCAACCGCAATTAAAGCAAGATCCGAAAGTCGTTCTTGGGATTGGCGATTTCTCAAAAATGTGTGAACGCGCTTTAGTGTTGAAAATGACCTTTCCGCAGTTGCCACTGTGACTGGAATTGACGTTAATAATTTTGCTAAAATATGAACTTGCTTAAAACCGTTTGCGACATAAGGCCGTTTTTGAAAATAATCGAGAATTTTACTAGGATTCGCGTTTTTAAACTCATCTGAAGAATAAATAACTTTTAGCTCATTTTTCAACTTTATTCTGTCGAAAAATTGACCGTGATATTCAATAAGTGAGTCAAAATTTTTATCGGGAAAATTTGACTTGAATTTAGAAAAATAATTCGGTTCAAGCAACTCTAAAAATGAAAGATCTTTAAACGAATGGAATCGATCTCGAATTTGCCCGAGAATAACATCTATAATCTCCCGAAATATCCGCCGTAAATTTTGTAAAGGATCTATCGCATTTCTACATTTCTTACGTGGTGGCTGATATTCTGCTGTAACTGTCGAATAGAAATTATCAAACTTTTTAGAAAAGTCATTTTCAAGCCAATTTTCAAATTCAATAATTTTTTGGCTTGCATATGAAATGTTTACCACTTTGCTCTGAATAATATTAAATAATATATCAGTTTTCGAAAAAATTTCAGAAAAAATTAACAGATATAATTGAAAATCTGACTCTGCGAATTTTTGTAAGTATATATCGGAAAAAGTCAAGGAATCGCCATCCCAGTGTTGAGAACCATTCGAAATTGTCTCAAAAACTGTACAAATTTCATGCTTATGTTCAAATATAACGTTAATAATACGCGAATGATAATGCCAACGCGTTTTGGAAACCGATGGTAAACGACGATTTACTATATCTGCAAAAAGGTCCGACCTTTTAGTGGATGTATTAAAAAATGATGCGATTTTATTGATGTGCGCGAAAAATAATTAAATTTCCGGAATAAACTCAACTGCTTTAGACAATACTAGATTTAGTGAATGAGCGTAACATGGAACGAAAATTGCCGATTTATGTTTTTCCCGAATTAAAGTCTGAACTCCACGAATTTGAGAACTCATTACTGCTGCGCCATCGTAACATTGTGCAATTAATTTCTTATCGATATTAAAATTTTGCAATTGTTTTAAAATGTGAGAGCTTATTGCTGTAGCTGTACGATTAGCGCTTACATCCAAAAATCCGATAAATCTTTCTTCAATCTCATTTGATATTGTATATCTAAAAATCATCGTTAATTGTTCCCGACCGCTAACATCTGGCATTTCGTCGACCATTACAGCTACAAATGGAGCCTCCTTTATTTCCAAATTGATTTCATTTCGAACCACATTAGCTATAGCGGAAACAAGATCGTTTTGGATTCTATTAGACAAACCCGAAAACGCTGCATTTGCTTTTATCTATGTGGGACTCAATTATCGGATCGTACAAACTCAAGAAATTTACGGTTTCGATAAAATTACCACGATTATTTGAAGAAGAGTCTTCATTATTTCCGCGAAAAGGAAGCTCCTGTTTTGCCAAAAAAATTACAGTATCGATTAAACGTTTCAAAATATTACGATTACGCTCAACTTTTTCATTATGCAAACTAACAGATATTGTCACCTGGTTACTAAGCATAAACTCTATATGCTGAGAACCAAAATTATCTAATTTAATTAACGACTGAAGATGTTTATCGGAACTTGAATGCTTTGCTGCTGAGCCCGTAAAATTATTCAAATCACTAAATCCAGCTTTATTCCAAACAGATTTTTCATTCGTGAACAAAAGACACGGCCAGCAAAATAACTTATTTAATTTACAGCTTCCCGTTAACCAAATGTACTTTTCATACGTTTCGATATGGAATTTTCGCATAATATTTTTTAATTTAAACTCTAAACTAAGATCTGGCTTCGGTCTATCCGATTCTATAATTTCTCTTTTCTTGGCAAAGGAAAGAGTTGAAAATCCCGCTTTAAGTACGAAATTCGTCGCGCAGCAATACTCCGACATAATGCGAAAAGAAAACTTACCACTTTTATCACAAATCAAATCAATTAAATCACTACAAACGGTCAAAAAAACTTCAAATCACAATTTAATCAAAATCACCCGATTGCACTGATTTCCTCTTTTAAATTGCAACGGAAAATCCATTACATAACAAAAACAAAAGCTCTACTGGAAAAATCAAATTTCCATAAACATTCCCTGCATTGGCAACATTTCATTAACAAGCATCATTGGGCTTTATCCCACACACAAAAGCAGTCGCGCCAGTGCTTGACTTGTCTCATATAAATTTGCGAACAAAACAAAAAAAAATCGTTGCCCAATGTACTACCGAAATCCAAGATTCGCATTTTCTGGAATCAACATGTCTCTAGTATTTGGATGCACACATGGTACATGCATCTAAAGATCTAGGCACATTTTCCTATTCTAAGTTTGGTGTCTATGGTGTGCAAAATGTGGGAGGTTTGAATATTATCTAAAGTAATTGAACGAATGTTTTTTAACCAAAAGAAGGCGCGGATCAGAATTTGAATGTGTAAAGGAATATTTGAATGATAATATGTATTCTTCAGCTTAAAGAAAAACATTGACTGAAATGATGATATGTGTATTGGTGTAAGCAAAGTTTATTATTGAATTGCTTATTTCGGTAAGTCAAGCAGTTTGGAATTGCTTACTACGAGTGCACGTCACTGCTGTTTAGACTTCACCCTATCCAGTGTTTCTGCTTGGGATTCATTACCTCTTTTAAGAGCTATGACCACTGCATCTGGTCTACTTTTTTTTGCAAACTTTCTGTTTTTATTTTCCTTTCTTCTCTTTCCTAGACCGCTTTTTTCGTTCCGCCTTTGTAATAGCACCTTCTTCAGAAGGAGGCTCCGCAGTTGGCGCGGCCTTTGCGGGCGATTTTGTGTCCTGCCTTTTTGGGGACATGGTTTTTTTGTTATTAGTTATTACCTCAACAAGATGGGTTCGTCTAACGAAACGGAATGTCATGTTAGTATAGAGGACGATGAAACCACAGGATACATTCTTGAGAGCTTCGATTGTTGTTGATGTCGCGTCATCGTAAGCAGTTAGCATCCGAAAACTCCACATTCACTGAATGGTTTGAAAACTTTTTTATTTAAAATTATCATTTTCCGCTTTTAAAACAAAAACTCCGAAGAACTGAAATATGACTTTGACAAGTATTTTACTATGTCGCCTTCAGGCAGCCAGTATTTTGCTGACCTTACAGTAAAAGTTTCAAATTGAATAGGATATACTCTTATACGTTTTATAGTTGAAAACTTTTCACAAAATGCTTTAGCGCTGTAAGTTCTCGCGCGGTAAAATGCAAACTGTATTTTATGATTTACTCGGAGAATTGGATTTCAAAAATTGAACTTGAAGGAAATCCGTTCAAGCAAGTATTGCGGTGCATAGTTGAACAGGAATTTGTTGTTATGTGTTGCCAAATTAAGCTTTCTATTTATGTACATACATTAGTGAGAATCATTTTTTAGTAATGAATATCCAATGTCCTATAATGAATATACACTTAGCCTTAGTTTTATCTTATTACAGCAAACTAGTCCTTCGTTTGTGTATTAATATCATAAATTAGACAGTTGAAAAAGTCACCACTCTCATATACCTCAACGACAAACGATGTCTTCAAAAAATCAACAAGCAGCTGTACAACAATGAACATACCAATTTCTTACTTATCCTTCACCACTAACCAATTATTCAATCTTCCTCTTACCCGATTCTACACCAACAAAAGAAAGGAAAAAAAAACGCCAAGTTATGAAAAATTGAGCTCAAAAACCAGCAACACGATTCCATTAAACATTTCAAGTTGTGGAATTTCGATTTAAATTTTCCAAATTTACACCGACACCGAAAATATTTATGGTGTTTTTCACGGTGTAAAAATTGCTCGAGGGGTGCTTTGGATAACGATATCATATTGGGGGTGGCATTCCTCGACTTGGGGGGTGAGATTATTTCCGAGTACTGGTCGGTCGCTGGTAGAACATTTTTTGGGGTGGAATTGCTTCAACTTAGATGAATAGCTGGTGGCTGGTTATCTAGCTGACTGGCTAAGGGTTCTTTTGGCGTCAAGCGATTGGAGTGTGGCGATTCAAGGATGTGGTGTGTGCAGGATACTCGCTTTTGGGGGATCAACCACACTTTCGTGGAGAGAACTTAATCGAATTAATTTGAACCCTCTACCACCGCAAATATACAACTTTTCGAGGTTGAAAGATTAAAATAAATAATCATTTGGAAAGTGTTTCACAGATTAAGGTATTTGCATACGATAACGGCTTTTGTGCAGATACTTTCAGATGAAGGATGGTATAGTGTAGGACGTCGACGACGACGACGACAACGACTCACAGACAGCAGGCCAAGTTGAAGAGGGCATAAAACTCGAGGTTTTATGTCTGCGAATCTCTTTCTCGATTTTAATTTAAATGCAGATGTAATGAAACTCGCGGAAATTAATGTTTGAGGGGTATCTCGACGAAGGAGTTCTTTGAAACAAAACTGCTCGTCAAGATGTTGTAGACGGTTTAGTATCGCTGATACTAACACACACAGGTATGCGTGTAAATGTTCAAACGCGTTTCCGATAATGTAATTATGTGTTAAAGCTGAGATTTTAAAGATAAAGGGGAAGAAGAAATTTACAAAATCCTTTTTATCAGTAAACTCACCAAAATGGCTAAATCTATTAATCTGCCTTGCATACTAATGACCAAAGTGAGCTAATGAACAGCGAGTAAATTATCACTGGTCTTTCGTAGGAGTATCCATATTTTGGAGAAATTTTATCGTTTTATATAGATTGTTTATAGAGCTAATTCAAAATGAAACAAGTTATCTCGAAAATCAGATGATATGAAAGTCGGTAAAAGGTGAAATAGGCGTTGCCATTTTTAATACAGAAAACAATACTACTACTGATAGCAGAGCTATTTGCTTATTTGGCACCTATGGTATTCCGGCTGTTTTTTAAACTCACAGATCATAAACACTGCCACTCATCCTTATCATGTTGGTGGCTCGACAGTCCATCGTTGGATCTTGGCCATCGGTATCTAAGTCTTGCTATGTTAATGATCACTATCATCGTGGCACAAGAGCCCGATATCGGGCGTTGGCTACCTGGACCGTTGTCCTCCAATTATCTCGGTCAAGTGACCAAGTCTCAAAATCATGGTAGCTCAGTAGTTGCTCGGCGTTAACATACATATACTGCGCTCTCACAATGAGCTATCGGTCTTCCTCGATGTCTCGCTCCGTCGACTCGTCGTCTGTTTATTACTTTTTTAAGCATGCGGACATCGTCATTCGCCGTACATGCCCTGCCCATTAAAGACGTTGTAGTTTTACGATTTTCGAAACTTCTAGCTTCCGGATGCGCTATCCATCTCGGTCACAAACCGAAATTTCGCCGAAAGAGTTTCCGTTCGAATGTGCTTAACATGCTTTGGGAGCTTGAATTAGGGTCCAGGTTTCGCATCAAGTGATAGTTCTGTATACTCGGAGCTTCGTGTTTCTGTGCATATACTTCGATTTCATTTTGGGGAGGAACGAGAAGAAAGTCTTATTTGCTAGCTGTATCTGCCGCTTTCGTTAGTTTCTTTGGCGTCCTTCGACAGGTTGCTACCCAGGTATATGAAATCGTCTACAAATTCGATGCTGAGGTCCTCTAGGTTGATGTTAGATTGTGCTGGCCTCCTGGATCTTTAATGCATCATTATTTTTTATTTGTCCTCGTTGATGCGTAGTCCAACTTACCAACTTAATTGGAAGCGGCGTTAAGAGTATGCAGAAGTTCTTCTGCGTCGGTCAGTTTTCGGGTGGTGTTGGTGTCATCTGCGTACACTATCAATTGTGTGGACTTGATGAGTAGCGCTCCGCTGGTGTTCGAATCCATTACCAGAATGGCATATTTAAGTGCTAGGTTGAAGAGCGTCGGCGCAGCGCCAGTCCATCGCCCTGGTTCAAACCAGTACGTCCTTCGAAACGATGAGTCAACCGGTTCAGGATCCAGAACCTGTCAGACGGAGTTGGTCATCGTACTCTTTGGTATTCGTACTAGTTTTGCTGTTATACTTAATTGCAACATGATGTACAGTACACCACGATCGGTACTATCGTATGCCTGCTTAAAGTCGGCAAAGATTTGGTACACTTCAACGTTGTATTCTAATAGGTTAACCGTAAAAACGCGTCGTTTATGAAGCGACCAGGTCTGAAACGGCCTTGATATTTTTATTTATTCTATGTCTCCAAAATGTTCGTCAATATTTTGTAGAGCGTACGGACTAGTACCTGTGTAATTCTCACACCCCAATTTATCTCCCTTTTTGTGGATGCAACAGATGATGCTTCTGTCCCAATCGTGTGGGATCACTTCGTCCTCCCAGATTCACAGAAGTAGTTGATGTATGGCATTTAGTAGACCCGTCCCAATGGATTTTAGCAGCTGAGCTGGAATTTCGCCAGCGCCAGGCGCTTTATTTGGTTCTAATGACCGCAGGGTGAGACCAACTCCGTCTACTGTCGGAGGTTGACTATTGGGGCCATGATCAATAATAACGCCATCGATTTGGGTTACTTGTATGAGGATGTTGAATTTTGGATTCAGAAGTTCTTCGAAATTAGACGCCCACCGTATATTGATGCTATTGGTGTCGCTGATGATGTTTTCATCCTTGTCCTTACAGGGGCTAGTCCTGGGTTGACAGCTGTTCTTAATTGTATTGACTAGTTTATACGCTTGTCTGGTGTTTCTATAAGCTGGGCTTTTATTTATGTTCAGCAACTTTTCAGTAGTATTTCCGTTTGTTATGTCCAATTATTATATTCGATATCCGCAATACCTCGTCATATTATTTTTTTTCGGCTCTAGTTGCACGTTGAATATATTTTCGGTAACACCTTCGTTCTTAACGTCGAATGATTTTCTGCATTCTTCGTCAAACCAGCCAATTCGCACTCGACGGGCTTTGTATCCCATGACTTTCTCCGCGACTTTTTTGATAGTACTTTTAAGTTTTTCCCAGAACCCAAGTACACCTGTGTTGCTGATGTCGTGTAGCATAGCTGATAGTTTTCCTCAAAGGTGACTATATACATATATATGCGCCGTAGCATCGCTCAAGAGTTCACCACCCGCGGAAATTTTGGGTGGTAATTGACCACGTCATTTGGTGTACCGTATACGTACTTCTGGAGATTTCCAAGTCTGTCTGTGAATGCGTCGATGCGGAAAACATGTGAGGCTTACGATAAGATTCCTTCTGCAGGCAAATTCGATTAATCGTCGGCTGTTATTGTATCATTGCATTCCTCATGGAGACTGTTTCCTCCAGTGGTTCCCGGATGCCAACTTTCGTTTCCAACATTCGCATTAAAATCTCTCAGCAGTATCTTGACGTCGTTTCTTGGATGTGGGTCGAACAGTGTCTTCAGGCGGGCATAAAGTTCGTTGCATCTTCCATAACCTTAGTCGGGGCGTGAACGTTGATGAGCCGGAGATTGAAAAAACGGGGCCTTCATGCAAATCGCAGACAACCTTTCGTTACTAGGGTTCAAGTCACTAACGTGCGGCTTGAGCTGCTTGCTAACTAGAAATGTCACTCCAAAGTTTTTTGACCCAATCGTTTGCCACTTTTGAATATTGTGTGCGAGTTCTTGTCGTTTATCTTGCTGCCAATCCAATTTGTTTCCCGGACATCACTACAGTTTGTAATTCCCGACTTGTTGAAGGAGGGCCTTCTCGGTCCCCGGTTTGTTCAGGAAGCGTACATTCCATACGTAGTCATCGTTGTTGATCCGTCCAATCCCAGACTTTTGTTCCAGGTTTCATGAGGTGAAGTAAGTAATTTTTACAAGGACGAGTTGTCAGCACATCGCTTAACCCCATGGCCTCAGATGGTTTAATAAACGTGTTGGAGTTTACAGAACTATGTTGCAGGTCCAACTACACAAATCATTCCATCCTTATGAGCCTGAGACGCTTAGGTTTTAGTCAGCCATTCAGGCTACAGCTATCTTGCCTATTTCCAAACTGTCTTATCGCTAAAGCTTAGCCATCAGCGCAGCGGTTTGACCCACTGCCGTTACCAGGTGGCGCCCACGTGGAGGACCATAAAAAAGTATTTTGCCCCCTAGTTGTAGAAATACTGGAAGAGTGTCATCAACAAAGTCATCAAGTGGTTTAGGCGATATCCTTAAGGTAAGGTCTAAAACGTTTTCGGTTTTTGTAGCTCGTGAATAATGGTACTATGTACTATGCGTCAATTCGATTGTCCATTCCGATATCAGTAACTAGATAAAATCACTCTGACTCCAGATTGAGCGTCGAATACTTAATAGCTTTTCAATTAGTTTCTAACATAAATTCTCATTGATATGATATAAAAATTCGTGAGAAACCTTTAAGCTACTAATGGTAACCTCAGGATAGTTTAAGGTAGCCGAGATACGCTCAAAAATAAGATTCGATACCGCGCCCCAAACTGTTCACTGATTGTTCACTTCGGTTTCATTGCTTAGATCAAATCTCTCCGACAAAACATTCTGCGCCAAATATGTCTTGGTGTTTAGCGGGTTGTTTCCCCCCTTTGGTATAAGGTGTGAAAATAAGCCACAATATTTCCCAACTGGTTGCACAATGCAGCCAAATGGGCAGGGGATGTATGCTAGCAATATGCTAACGAAACTTCAACTAGGTCTGTTAGGCGTAGTTGACAGCTATGTTCGCGCAAATACTCGTATAGCACACTTACTCCCCAACTTACGTAAGTATTTCGTTCCAATAGAATTTATGTGAGTCGAAATTTTACGGATGTCCAGGTTCTTTCTAAAATATCCGTACAAAGCAATGTTGTTTAAATGCCAGCAAAATTCATAAACTCGGATTTAAATAGGATTTATTAACAAAAGCCGTTTTGTCATAGTATAGTAAATTATAAAGTTAATCAATTCTAAATAGTGGACTTATCGACTTCGCCTGCAGCAGGAATCTAGTCGTAAGCTCTACGTGTTTCCCGCATCGACGCATTCACAAGCAGACCTGGAAGTCTCCAGACGCACATACCGTCAACCAAATTGACCACGTCCTCATTTGCAGGAGATGGGCGTCTAGTGTCATGGATGTCCGCTCCTATCGAGGAGCAAACTGCGACTCAGATCATCACTTGGTGAAGACGACCTACAGATGTAGAATTTCCTCAGTGCACCAGTCAAGAATCAGCCCTCCCAAAATCTTTGCGGTTGATAAGCTCTTGAGTGATGCTACAGCGGTGGCGTATACTACCGCCCTTGAGGAAAAACTATCACCTATGCTACACAACATCAGCAACACAGGCGTCCATGGGTTCTGGGAAGAACTCAAGGGTACCATCAAGGATGTCGCAGAGAAGGTCGTGGGATATAAAGCGCGAAATGACTGGTTCGACGAAGAATGCAAAAATTCACTTGACGCGAAAAACGAGGCCTACAGACAATGGATTCAACGAGGAACCAGAGCCAGAAGAGAAAAATATGACGAGCTACGGCGAATATCGAATAGAATAATTAGACGTAAGAAACGTAAATACTTTGACGAGCAGTTGCTGAACATAAACGAAAACTTAGCTAATAGGAACACCAGACAAGCGTACAAACTAGTAAATACAATTAAGAACGTCTACCAACCCAGGACTAGCCTTTGTAAGGACAAGGATGGAAACATCATCAGCGACACCGATGGTATTAACAAACGATGGGCCTCTTATTTTGAAGAGCTTCTAAACCGACCATCTAACATCCCCACACAGGAAGCTCTCGATGATATTGTTGATCTAGGCCCACCCATTCAACCCCCGACAGTAGAGGAAGTTGATCTCGCCTTGCGGTCACTAAAACGAAATAAAGCGCCGGACGCTGACGAGATCCCAGCTGAACTGCTAAGATTCGGTGGAACGAGTCTAGTTGATGCCATACATCAATTACTCCTGCGAGTATGGGAGAACGAGGAGATCCCAGACGATTGGCGCAGAAGCATCATCTGTCCAATCCATAAAAAGGGAGATAAATTGCGGTGTGAGAATTACAGGGGCATCTCACTAGTTTGTACGTCCTATAAAATTTTGACGAAAATTCTGGAAAATAGAATAAAACCGTACGCAGAACGAGTCAGTGGCGAATTTCAAAGCGGTTTCAGACCTGGTCGCTCCACAACCGATCAGCTCTTCTCAGTCAAACTGATACTCCAGAGGTGCTGGGAATACAACGTAAACGTATACCAAATCTTTGTCGACTTCAAGCAAGCATACGACAGTATCGATCGTGGAGTACTGTACAACATCATGCTGCAATTTGGTATACCAGCAAAAATAGTGCGACTGACAAAGATGACGATGACCAACTCCGTCTCACAAGTCAGGATCCAGAATAGACTTACTGATCTATTTGAAACACGCACTGGTTTGAAACAGGGCGATGGACTGGCACCGACGCTCTTCAACCTAGCACTGGAATACGTTATTCGGGCCATGAATATGGACAACAGCAAGACGCTGCTCATCAAGTCGACACAATTAGCAGCGTACGCCGACGACATCAACATCATGTCCCGAAGATTGGCTGATGCAGAAGAACTTCTGCATACGCTCGATACCGCTGCAAAGGAAGTTGGATTACGTATTAACGAGGGTAAAACTAAAATAATAATGCAATCGGTGACAAGGACACCTGCACAACCGAGCATCAACGTGGGGACCTCAACATCGAGTTCGTGAACAACTTCATCTACCTGGGTTGCAACCTGTCAAGGGACGCCAACGAAACTGACGAAATCAAGCGACGGATACAGTTAGCTAATAAGACTTTTTTCTCGGTTCTCCCCATAATGAAATCGAAACATGTGCACAGAAACACGAAGCTCCGCGTGTACAAAACCATTATACGACCAGTGCTATGCTATGGCTGCGAAGCATGGACCCTAACTCAAGCCTCCGAAAACATGCTAGACACTTTCGAACGAAAGGTTCTACGGCGAATTTTCGGGGCTGTTTGCGATCGAGATGGATGGCGCATCCAGTACAACCATGAGTTGTATGAAATGTACGATGAGCTGCAAGTCTCGAAAATCGTCAAACTACAACGACTTCAATGGGCAGGGCATGTACAAAGAATGGACGATGATCGCATGCCTAAGAGAGTAATGAATTCAGAACGAGTCGACGGAGCGAGACTGCGAGGACGACCGAGATCTCGTTGGGAGAGCTCAGTAGGTGTGGACGCCGCGCAGCTGCTGGGCTCCCAAAATTGGAGGACGCGGTCAGGTGACCGAGATAATTGGAGGACAATGATCCAGGCGGCCAAGGCCCGACGTCGGGCTGTCGCGCCACGATGATGATGATGAAATAGTGGACGAGGGAGCTTGCAGCTCACTTAGTAGTAATGTGTATTACCTCCAGAATGGAGTCGGGTGGCCATCGTATAAAAAACATCTTGGTGAGCACAACAAAGAGTTGAGGAAAGCCAAACGAAGTTTATGGCTTGTAGGATCTTTTGCGAACGCATTGACGGATCGAGAGACCACAAGACTGCGGCAAAAAATCGTATCGACAAGTCCATCTATGTCTAGCTATATTCTGGAGCAAGATGCGTCCTGGAAGTGAGCAGACAGTGAGTGAAGAGACACTAGACACGGATCATCCGTTATCATTCAATAACCCACGCACAGGAAACCGGAACAGCCTCGTGCGACTCAGATTCTCTCATTTCGAAGGAAAAAGTTATTTGAGCTATAACCAGATTTGAACCTTTTAAGTCCGTTGGGTTTGGAGGCATCATTCCGGTACATATATGAGTACAAAATGCTTGGGACCTTGTTGTTCCTTGGGTCAAAACCATGTTCAAAGCTTGTCTAAACACTTCCCAAATATGGACGGAGGTAAACGTGGTCTTTATCCTGAAGGCGGAAAAGAGCTCCCATGTACGTCCAAGGGACTTTAAACCCATTAATCTATGGGCGGTCCTTCTAAAGATGCTGAAGAGACTTGTTAATCTCCACGTATGAAACACCAGTCCAGTAGAATTGCTCTCGGCATCCCAGTATGCCTATTGTAAGGGTAGTTCTTCAGTGATACACTTTATCATTAGTCACATCAAAAAATCCCTGCATTTCAAGGAGTACATAACGTCAACTGTCGAGGGAGCCTTTAATAATATCTATCCAATTTCCTTCTGGTGCACTCTTCGGGCTTGGCGTAGATCCCGGCCTGGTTGGACTAATTAACGTGATGTTAACGACCAGGGTTATTTCCTCCAATTTGGGAATATTCTCTGAACGCAGAAGTGTATATAGGGATACTCCGTAAGGTGGTGGGTTTTCTCCCCTGCTTTGGAACATAGGGGTCAATAGGCTGCTGTTGGGCCTAAAGCAGGCGGGTTTGCAAGCTAATAGCATACGCGGATGATATCTCTATTGCCATCTTAGGCAAATTCCTTTTTACTCTTGGTGAGGTAACACAGTATGCCCGCACTATCTTGGCGAACTGGGCCAAAAACTGCCGTCTTAGTGTTAATTCAAACAAAACCAAGCCTGTTCTATTCACTAGCAAACATCACCCACCTCCCGTTGAAACTCATGTACTGCAGCGGCGCAGGTGTCGAAGTTTTCGGGCAGTTACAGTTTGGGAAGCACACAAAGTTCTTTTCCTGTCAATAAAATTTTTCTTTTGTGTAATTATATGGAATAACGTAGTTTTGCTAGCTAAAAGAAATTTTTCCGATTGTGTATGTACTAAGGATTTAAGTATTTTGAAAATTGAGTTGACGTTTGAATTCTAACTAAACCAAGACACACACTCAGCAAAGACATGCCCCGTTTTCGTGTTCGCTACCCTAATTTGCTCTCAATCGTTTTTTTGCCGCTTAACCTGCTCTACTCTGCTCTGTACGAAAAAAAAACGCACCTAATAGTTTCCTATTTTCAAAAAAGTACCAAAAAAAAACACTATATAAAATTAATAAAAAAACTAAGATTATCACTAATAACACACATGAGCAAGCAACAAAACCCAAATTAACAATAAAAAATAATTTTGAAGAAAAAAATCATAGGTGGAAAAATGGCGCGAAATTGTCGCGTGGACAATAGCGATGGGTAAAATTATCGCTTTTGAGATTTGCACACCTGTAACATCTCATGCGGCCTCTGTGTGACTGATTTATAGTGAAAATTTAGAATGCCTTAACCCTAGCTACTTAGAAGTAAGGCAATGCCTAATGCGTACTTACAAGAATATTAGCAATTAAAAACGCCCAGGTTAAAGATGACCCAACCCCAATAACATCGGGTTAAAAAAACAGAAAAGCCTCAAATTCTCCGAAGACGAATGTGTAAACGATATTTTTCATTCTCATTGAATCCTCAATAAACATGACACTAACCAGTTTCGTAACATACCCGTATCTGCAAAGCAACAGACTGCGAGTACTTGTAACCACTGTCAAATTCTATTTATCCGGCCATCCAATGCAGATTTTAATTATAAATCTCCGTTTGAAACATTCACGAATATTTCGTAGGACCTGTCGATATGCATAGTTAGTGGCTGTCTGCATAAACATGGACATATCGATGCATGTCGGGTGTCCTTTTGAAAAGCATGCAATAGTTCCGGTCCACCCACGTACCTATGAATGAATGTACGTTCGTTCATTCGCATTGAATGTCTCAAACCAACGCCTGCAAGCTTTTGACTTCCCTGAACTCTCCTTTCCTGTTGATCACATGTAGATATACCAACATGCAAAAGGAGGCATTCGAAATTAAGCGCAGAATTATGCACACCGTGTCCAGGTGAGCGTAAAATTTAACAGCAACATCAATAAATTTAATTGAATTTAATCAAATTTGTCAATTCAACGTTTTAATTATTTAAAGTCAATCGTTTGTGGTCCGATTGCAGATTACATGTGTAAATTGCCGTCGGCTGAAAATATGCACCCGCAAATGGGCTTCAGGGTGGCAAGAAAAACAGGACAACGGAATGGGTGATTATTGGCCTGTGCCTCACGTAAGCTCTATTTGCTATGAAGACCAATTGAGCCTATTGGGCCCGGATGGTACAATCTGATGCACCATAATACGCGACCTCGTGCAATTGAATTGAATTTACTACACGGCCTGCACGAATATATAATACAGTGTCAGTTATTCAATATCGTACAATTATAACAAATAAATTGGCTTAAATCTAGTATAGAAATATTAAAAGTTGCGGCTAGGTAGTTCATTTAATTAAGTGTATCGAACATAAAATATTCTAGACATTAGAGAATACTGTAAAATTGATGGATTTGAAGCAGAATATTTGGGTTAATTGAAAAATATTAAAAAAGAATAATATGAATTAGTACTCTGGTGAATAAATAAAATATAATACATTCTATCCCAACGATACCAAACGCAATCAGTGCAGTTGCAGTAAAAGTTATAAAGCAGTTGAATGAAATATTTTCCAAATGGACCGAATTTTTGAATTTAGAATTAAAAAAAATGACAATTACTAAGAATGGCCATCTACTATAGTAAAGATCTGGGTTTGAGGAATTCGATTAGACGATGGGGTTTAATGATGTAAACTGAAATATACTAATTGACACTACTTTACCTTTGAATGAGTTTGGTGTCAACTGACATTAATTCCATTTCAAACCAGATAAAGCCGATTGACATGACATATTTCAATTTGAAAAATTGATATTTACCCTAATCGGTTTTGACGTACGAAAGCTAAACTTCACTGTTCTTATTCGGTACAAATGAAACTCAATTAATATTGAGGCCAGCCAAATATGTTCAGGTATACCTTAAAGTATACTTGTATACCTTGACGAATACCTACACAAGTCAACGGTAGTGTGTGTTATCTCGCTGCACAGACGACCAGCCTTGCACAGGCGCTTAGACCTGTACAGCTGTACCTCAAGATATGCCCGAAGTTATATGGCCGGGTTTAGAAGCAGAGAGAGAACCATTGGCTCACCACATGTACGAGGGTTGCCTTTTATATTTCGGAATTAGAGAACAAAAACAAATATTAATCATTGAAAATCGCTTTATTGTTTTTCAAAATATTCCCCATGAAGATCTATACACTTTTGCATGCGTTTGAACCAATTGTCAAAGCACTTTTGCCACTCTGATTGAGGTGTCTCCAAAACATGCATTCTGAACGCAGCAACCGCTTCTTCAGGTGTTGAAAAGCGTTGACCTCTCAGTTTGTTTTTTACGTACGGGAATAAAAAGAAGTCATTCGGTGCCAAGTCAGGACTATACGGCGGATGACCCATCAAATCTATTTTATGTTTTGAGTGCTCAAAAATGCAGTTGTTTGAGCTGATGTGTGAGAGCTCGCATTGTCGTGGTGAAGAGTGATCCGTCTTCGGCGGTTGGTTTTCCTGATTTCTTGGAAGACAACTGGCAAACAAATGGTTGTGTACCACTCAGAATTGACTGTTCTGCGTTGTTCTAGTGGTACGGTTGCGACATGTCCAGTTTTGCTTGGAAGTGCTTCGTGCGCGAACAACTTTTGTTGGGTTTGGCTCATCTTGAAACACCCATACAGTCGACTGCTGTTTACTTTTGGGGTCATACGCGTAAATCCACGATTCATCACCTGTCACGATGTCATAGACGTGTTTCGAAGCACCGCGATCGTATTTTTTGAGCATTTCTTTCGACCAATCGACACGAGTCTTTTTTTGAGCGATTGACAAATTGTGTGGGATCCAACGCGAACAAATTTTTTTGACAGTCAAATGTTCATGCAATATTGAATGTATGCTGGTCCCACTAATGCCTAAGGTTGTCTCAATCTCACGATAGGTCACATGACGATCTTGCAATATCAGTTCGAGCACAGCATCAATGGTTTCCGGACGACCTTCACCTTTTGGACGACCTTCACGAAATTCGTCTTGGAGTGAACTACGACCTCGATTGAATTCACCATACCATCGATAAACACTGTTCCTCGCTGGAGCTTCATCGCCAAAAATTGAATTCAGTTCATCCATGCACTGTTGCTGAGTTAATCCACGTCGAAAGTTGTAAAAAATAATCGCACGAAAATGTTCACGATTGAATTCCATTATTTGGCCGAGATTAATCTTTTAAGTTACTGTAAAAAACACAAATAGCGCTCGTATGTCAAAACGTTCTGAGTACGTATAACCTCAAAAATGTCAAACTTTACGATAGAGCTGCCAGTTGCCAGATTGCAACATTAGGGTTGTCCAATCCCGAAATATAAAAGGCAACCTACGTATAAATTTGCTTTCCCTCGATCCTTCTGTTGAATGTCACATATATGTTCAGTTCAATTTATAAATGTTTACACATATTAATTTTTTTGTTTGTTTCTTCCAATCTAGGTTCGGTGTAAAGCCTGCCGGGCTTACCATATTCTTGCGAGGTGCACAGAAGATGAAAGATAAAACTGACCTCGATCTAGTCACCGCAGATTCAACGAAAATCATTCAAGGGGAGGCGAGCCTCATTATGTGTTCCCCAACTATGCAACGGCCAGTGATGACTCCTATAACTATACTCACAACTGTTAAGCGAAGCGCCAAGAATCCAATTTAGGCCACAGCGGCTTTCGGGTAGACTAAAAAAGGTTATCGTTAAGCCCATCAGGCATAACTCTAGTCCCTACTTTCTCATCCGAGCATCCAACTGAGCTCCTAAAATCCGTTGGAACGGGTCTATTAATTGCCATACACCAATTACTTCTGCGAATCTGAAAGGACGAGGTGATCCTACACGGTTCGCAGAGAAGCATCATCTGTTCCATCCACAAAAAGGGGGATAAATTCGGGTGTGAGAATTACGCAGGCATTTCACTAGTCTGTATGTTCTACAAAATATTGACGAAAATTTTGGAGAATAGAATAAACAAAAATATCAAGGCCGTTTCAGAACTGGTCGCTCCACAACCGATCAGCTGTTGACGGTTAAACTAATCCGGCATAAGTTCTAGGAATACAAAGGTGACGTGTACCAAACCTGTGTCGACTTTAAGCAAGCATGGCACCGACGCTCTTCAATCTGGCACTTTAATACGTCATTCGCGTACCGGATACGGACACCAGCGGAACGTTACACATCAAGTCGACACAATTGATAGCGTTTGAAGACGAATCAACAAAAGGAGTTGGACGCTGCAAAACTAGTTCGACTACGGGCACCAACGAGGACAAAACAAAAATAATGATGCGATCAAGAACCAGGACGCCAAAACAATCTAACATCAATGCAGAGGACCTCATCATTGAATTTGTAGACGACTTCACATACCTGCGTAGCAACCTGTCAAAGGACGCCAACGAAACTGACGAAATCAAGCGACGAATGCAGCCAGCGAATAAGACTTTCTTCTCGGTCCTTCCCATAATGAAATCGAAGCATCTGCACAGAAACACGAAGCTCCGCGTATAAAAAATCATCATTCGATCAGTGCTGTGCTATGGCTGCGGAGCCTGGACCCTAACCCAAGCTTGCGGAAACATGCTAAGCATATTCGATCGGAAAGTCCTTGGCGAATTTTTGGAGCAGTTTACGATCGAGGTGGATGGCGCATCCAGTACAACCATGAGTTGTATGAACTGTACGATGAGCTGGAAGTTTCTAGAATCGTCAAACTTCAACGTCTTCAATGAGCAGGGCATGTATAACGAACGAGCGATAGTCGCGAGCCTAAACAAGTAATGAATGGACGACAAGTCGACGGAGCGAGACTGCGAGGAAGATCGATCGCTTGTTGGGAGAGCTCAGTATATGCTGACGCCGAGCAGATACTGGGCTTCAAAGATTTGAGGACGTGGTCACGTGACCGAGATACGAGACACAACGATCCAGGTGGCCAAAGCCCGACGTCGGGCTGTTGCTTCACGATAGCGATGATGAATTAAAATCTGTTCTGAAAAGGCATCACTAAAGCCATTTAAGCAAATTCGTCACGGACCTGAAGTACGTCACACTCAAATAGCAATAACTCGGAAACTAAATGACATAAAGAATCTGTGAACAGTCAGTTACACCGAACGTTATGACAATTGCAGTGTTGCAAACCGCCCGTCGTTGGGGCGACCGGTAGTGCAGTGTGTTGAGGCATCAGTCTCATGTTTGACTACCGGCAGTTCGGGTTCGAATCCCGTCAACGACGACGTTCGTGGCCACGGATGTGCAGGAGGTGCAGGCTGGCAGCTGCATTCTCCGAAACCAGTTTATGCCAACGAAACGTCAACTGGGCCACATGGAACAGTTAATGCGCTATGCCCCACAAGGGGTTAGGGCAATTAAGAAAAAAAAAACAGCCCGTCGCTACGATTATCCATCGACATGTAATTAAACGTTCCATTATTATACCCTTCACGGGTGTGATTGGGTATATTAACTTTGTCATGAAGTTTGCAACGCACAGAAGGAAGCATCTCCGACCGTATAAACTATACATATTCTTGGTCAGTATGATGAGACGAGTCGATTAAACTTTGTCCGTCTGTCCGGCTCTATGCAAACTAGTCCCTCGATTTTAAAGCTATCGAGCTGAAATTTTGTACAAATCCTTCTTTCTATTGCACGCTGAAAATATGTCGGAACCAACGGAATCGGATAACTACGTCATATAGTCATAGGAACGTCCGGTCCAAAAACTCGTCTATGTGAGAAAAACTTTCTTATTTCTAAAGATATCTTGTTCAAAATTCACACTAATCAATATTATTTTTAGTGTAATCATATTCCCGAATTTGTTTGAAATCGAAATACTCTATCATATAGCTGCAATAGGAACGACCGTTCCAAAAGCAGGTTTTTGTTAGAAAAACTTTTTTATTTCAGAAGATATCTTAACCAAATTTCACATTATTTAATCGTATTGACTGCGAAATCACGTTCCTAAATTTGGTTGAAATCGGTCCACTATTTCATATACTTTTCATTGGAACAGTGAAATCGGAACAAATTTTACTACTAGTTTCAAAGTGGCAAATGCACCATAAGTCATAACGAAGGTATGATAGCTTCGACAAGCTGCTGTTGTTTTTTTATTAGACCTCGTATAGGAGTACGTATGAGTATTTTAAAGCATTCGTATTCGCAATTAAGTTTCAGAATTTCATATCATTAGTCTTAAATAATTAATGTACAGTGCCGAAATTTCCTTTTCTAAGAAAACAAATATTACTGACTATCCAGAGCAACAGGAGAATATCATTCAAAAAAATCGAAATCCATACACACCTGTTCAGTTGTTACATTCATCTGCTGTATCCTAGGCCTCACAAATTACTCTAACGAACCAAGGTAAAGAGAAAATGTCACGGCGAAATTTCACGACAAAAAGATACACCGTTTCAAATACGAAAATCGCATAGTGGTCGTACGTTATCTCCAGGACTCGTAATTGAAAACAAGAGTAAATGTTTACAGGACAAAGTGCATACGGCCAACGACGACGCAGGACGAGTACAAATGAAACGAGAAGATGAACAAAAAAAAGTCGCTCGATTAGTCCGACTAGTGTCCGATTGTGTGTACTTGTCCGCGAAACTCGATGAATGGTCGCGCTATACAAATTGAGGCGCATGAATCACAGAACCAGAAGCCGAAATTCGGGGATGGAGGATTTCCAATCAAAACGACCAATTGGGGCTTGGCTAATTGAATTGGTTAAATATTGGTTTATTAAAAATTCCAACCTGTCAATTGAAAGCCGAACATGAATGCAAAAACGACAAAGTCCAACCGAAATTCTGATGATATGGAACTGTCCATGACCACTGATATACGGACAAGGGCACGTTTCTACTGTAATTTCAACAAAAAGGGCCGTATTTGGTGGTTGAAGTTTGGGAATTGTCATTTTTATTATAAATTGGTGCGTTCTTAGAAAGCGGGTACTTGGTAGGTTAATTCTTTTTCTCTTCTTTGTGAAGAAAAGCCACTTGAGTGTTATAAATGTTTATTTTTCCATCTAAGGGAAGGTACTGACCTCCGTTTTTCGTGCGAAATCTCATACAAAAACTGTCAAAAATGTGGTTCGCCCGAAAATTCTCGCTCTTCTCGGGACTCAGTTCTTCGCACGAAAATCCTATTCACAGACAAATGTCTCCACACTGTTGTGGGCAATTTCCACGCGAAGTATTTACTTTGCATTTTATTTCGTGTGGAAACCCGTCATTACAGTAGTGATTGCTCTCTTTTGGGCACAGAAGAGAGAGTTAGAAGGAACTGAAAAGGAGCGAGAGAAATGAAGTAATTCGGCACAAGTGTGGGGCGACCGGTAACGCAGTGCGTTTCTCTCTTTCATGTTTGACTACCGGCGTTTCGGGTTCGAATCCCGTCCACGACGACGTTCGTGGCCATGGATGTGCATGAGGTGCATGCTGGCAACTTCATTCCCCGAAACCAGTTTATGCCGACGAACCGTCAACTGGGCCACATGGAACAGTTGACGCGCTATGCCCCACAACGGGTTAGGGCAATTGAGAGGGAGATAAGCGCCGACTGGGGGAGCAAGGCACTTGCCCCCTCAATCCAAATATGGGGGCAGGGCGATCATTTTTTTTTATTATTTTTTTTTTAAGTTTTTTTTTTTCATAATTTATACTGAATTTTTCGTATATTGGAGGCATGGAAAATTGAAATATTCACAAATCCCCTTGCGTGGGCTCAGCTCGCACCGCGCTTAAGGGATCGCAACCCTTAGCATCGCACAAACATGAACGCTCGCTCTGCCTGCAACATCGTTTTGATCAGTTTTAAACACACCAAACATTCAGTATAAATCATTAGAATAAAAAATAAGGAAAAAATTTAAAAAATAAAGATTAAAAATTAAAAAAAAAAAATAAAAGATATTTTTTTTTCCAAATTTTAGAGTTTAGGGTGACGCGAGTGATAAATGAATAAAAATCCGAGTGAAAAGTGATTTGTTCACCACGGGCCCCGGAAACTAAAAATATCCCAAAGAACCTTATCGCGGCTTGGCTAGCACTATGCGTGTGTATTGTGTCTTTGCTTATTGACTACGGAGTGCCGCCCCAGCCAGGTTTAAGCGTCTAAAATCGTAGTAATTTTCGCCTGGTAAACAGTATAGTGGTCGGGCAGACGGAACGACAGACGTATGCCCAATTATAGTAAACCACCGTCTGTCCGTCTTGGAACTATCCGAAATTAAATTGGAGAGTGGCCGCAATGGCTGACGAGAACCAACAATTTCGTTCTCGAAGGCGGATAGCCGTGTCTGCAACAATCTGCTCTCCAAAAATATCTTGAGGAAGGAGCTTGAGCAACATATCCAAGGCGATAAAGTGGTTCTCAGGGCTTCAGTAAAAGACACTGAACTTGAACTTTGCTCAACAAGCAGTAGTAGGTCGCTACCCTAAGGGCCTTCCACCGGAACATAATTCCATAAGTGAGTATTGGGCGCAAAATATATGTATACTTAAAAGCCAGTAAAGGGCATTAGATGCCAGGCCCATCTTCTGCGTATTGCTTTCTTATAGGATTATAGGGCGATTGTAGCCCGAAATCTAACACCATTGCGCGTAGGAGTACTTGAAATACTATGCCAAACCAAATGTTAGTGCAAACTGGTAAAGTATATTTTGAGGTGCTTCCGTCAAACCTTAAATTAGCAGTAAGTAGTGGGTTGACCACACCGGTTAACAGTTACAATTTGGGTTTCCAATCCGGTGCTTTATCAGAGAAAGTTTGTCTACCCTTGATCTAGAGCATAATACACCACTTTATAGTTGAGGGTATGTTATATTATTATATTTTGCAGAATATTTAATGTATATAAAATACTTTAAATCGAATTTGGGACATTTTTTGTAAAATCCTTCAATAAATAAATAACTGGCGCAACAGTCCAATTTCGGACCAAGGCCTCGAGATGAGTTAGCATCATCTTATTTACTAGATCGTGACGGTGTGTTTTGTGTAGAGGTGTATGATCAGAAACACGCTTAACTGATTTATTTACCCCAAATGGGTACTCATTTAACAGCTGAGTGGACTCATAGTCCGACACGTAAATCCCGGTTTTTTTTATCGAAGACTACCGCATTCAGTAGGAATCGAACCGGGGCCTAGTACATAGAAGGTAAATGTGCTTACCGTTTCGTCATCCGGACTAAAAATCCTTAGTTTTGAAAATAATCAAAGAAAACTAAAAAAAAAACCTTCGGCCCCCTCTCTCCTACACTTCCGGACCCTCTGCCTCCAAAGACTTTTGAGCACATATTCAGGGGATTAAAGGATTAAAAACAACGCATAATATTCAGGGGATTGTCCCCAACAATTGCGCCAAATTTCGAAACTGCACGATTTTGTTCCAATTGAACGTTCCCAACCTGGACTAAAAGCGAACAGTTGCTTCAAGCTATCAGTCAAATGAAAGGTAATACGGATATTTCACAGTTTCTGTTTTTTAATAACATGCCAAGTAGCAGTATCCTTAAGTACTTCACGGTAACTTTGTCAAACTTAATTATACGGGCAATACTTAGCAAAAGTGGATACGACGCCCGAATCCGTGTGAAAGTTGCCATTGTCATAATGATAATGTTTACCAAACTGGTGTTACACTGGGTGGAGAAAAATAACCCTATCCGCATATCGCTACTATAATACTTACAATACTCGTAAACGTACGAAAACCCCGAACGAATGAAACGAGCCAGCACGTTGCCGAGAGGGTAATGCCATACCAAATTCATAAAAAAAAATGCAACAGTAAAAACTTTCAAGTAATTCAAATTACAGGAAACTTGACCAAAAAAAGTGCCCGTTTTCGGTATCAACAGGAATTCCACACCATGTCACTAGACAAGGACCTTTCCATTTTGCCGTTTTTCCTGTATTACCTCCTTATAGCGTGCAGCTTAAGGGGTTTTTGTTCGTGTGTAACAGAAACAGGAAGGGACAGATTTTCTTCTTTTCCGTCTAAGAAACAATGCCATATTGGATTTTTTGTTCTGTTTTTTCTCCTTTGGCTAAACGCGTTTTCTCTGGGTCTCGTTTTTTGAATTACACAAACCTCCTCGGAGTCGTGGTCGTTGCTAAAATTAACTAAGGCGAAATTATGCGATAGTAAAGAAAGTTAAAAGATACAGTAGACTCTCCTATAACGCGGATGTTACGTTCCGCGTTATAGAGACTGAAGTTATAGGAGAAACCGGGCACCAAATGCTCTACACGGGTAAAATAGAAAAGTATCGCTGCTGCAGGTAGGTATGTGAAGCTATCCACTACGTGTTATACTACGCGAGTTATTGAAGACAAGCCGCGTTATAGGAGTACAAGTCACAATTATTCCGGCGAGTTATATTTTTCAACGTTGTAAGAATGCACATTCATTTATGCTCACAACCATTTACCTGTTGAGTATCATTGACGAATTCATCAGGCCGTAGCTGATGAAATACGTGATGAGAACCTTTCATAAACTACTCGGGACACTATCAACTAAGTAGCTTATGACTTATTCTAATTCCTCATCGACGGCTTCGCTATTTGCTCCATTATCTTCTGGGCAAAGAATTGATTTCATACTCGTGCGGTCGCTGGTTCAAGTTTTGCCAGGAGTAAATATTTTTCGCGGGGATGTATAATAAAATAATTATAAGCGGGAAAAACAAACCACCAAACAGGATTTGGCCTACCGGGGAAAAGACGCCATTCAACACTCTACATCCCAGGCGCGGGAAACCGAATTCATGGTCATTTCGGATTGCCAACTTTCTCTCGGAGATATATCGGGCTTGGCTAATCGTTTCGAGTTAATTTTTACACCCTTCACGGATGTGATTGGGTATATTAACTTTATCATGAAGTTTGCAAAGCACAGAACGAAACATCTCCGACCATATAAACTATATATATTCTTTGAAAAGTCACAGTTTTTATTCATGCATAAGCGCATTTTAATGTTTTTAAGAATAAAGTGGAGTGGGTCATTGCGAGTCTAAGTCAAAAATTACTCAAACTCGCTCTCCACTACCACACAAAAATTAGCAGCTTAAATCCAATTCATCCTCCTGTCATTTGGTTTCGTCCACACCATGGATTCACTTTTCAGGAGCTGTCTTAATCCATGGGGGAAGTAACTCGACCAAGCCAGGGGTTTGTACTCCGACCTAAATCGGAATACGTCCCTGAGTGTAATGAATTACGCGAACCCAAGTTTCATCCACAGTGATGAATCTCGATCCTGCTAGTTTTATTCAAACCGCTTCAACAGAGCCTTGAGCCTTGAAATTGTTCATCCTGCGCATTACCCTACATTTCAGGGTTTTTGTCTACAACTCTTGAACCAATTGACGTTGGGAGGTGATTTTTGTCATGTGAACTTCAGATGTAAAGCTGCTTCAGTTTAAGTAAGATGGGCATTATCAGTCCAACCGAACGGCTACCTCTTCTACATATGTCAAAAAATGAAACATTCCTTTATCTACAATAGGATAAAGCTGGCGAGTTGAAAATTCGGTCGGATGTTGATAATAAGATCTGGATAGTTGGCAATGGGCAAGATCCGATCAAAAAAACCTCTACCTCCCTTGGTTGGTTCGTTGGTTAGAGTGGCTGTTCCATTCCAGCAGGGAAGGAGAACACAATTAGCGTTAGGTACGCCATTTTGATGCCACATGCCTCATAAGAGGAATAAACCGTTGATATCACGAACGTTCTGAGGTATTCGTCCTCAGATCCATCCTGTGGAGTTAACAAAACGTATTATCTCCCCGATACTCTTCGAGGAGATGTCGGATATATCTTGGAAGAAAGCGCTGCCCAATTCTTGATGTCTGATTCTCGCAAGAGCCGGGCATTTGCACATGAAATGGATCAGAGTTTCCTCCTCCTCCTCATTCCTGCAGCTGCGGCAGAACATGTTGTAAGGTATACCCAATCTGGCCGCGTGCACTCCCACCGGCCAGTGCCCCGTCGTAATCGCTGTAACTTTTGCGACATCCGAACGGGCTCTCTTCAGAAGGGCATTAGATTTACGTGCATCATATGATGGCCATAATTTCTTAGACGTGCCACACGTTGTCAGTGCGCCCCATCTTCCACTAGCCTGTGTCATGAAATGTGTATCAATCTCATTTTTAACGGCACTAAACGGCGGGTGGACAGTCACCACGTAGGACTCGTGTAGTGCAGATCCCTGTCTCGCCAGTTGATCGGCGCTCTCGTTCCCCTCTATGTTTCTATGTCCTGGAACCCATAGAAGAGAAACTCTGAAGAGGTCCGCCAGTCCAGCCAGCACTGCGGCATTGTTTTACTATTTTCGATGAAATTGTTATTCATTCCAGAGCCTTAATCTACATCTACAAAATCCGAATGGATGAACGATGAAACTTCTCATTGGATCCACATACAGAGCTCAAACTGCCCATATATGAGACTCCCTTTTAATGAATATGTTCGTTATAAATTGGTAATAAGAGACTGTTGATTCATAATAGTTTCTTATGTGTGCCTGAAAAATTTTCTATGAATAATATAATCCAGAATAGTCTCTTTTAATAATAGTTAAAGCACGCAATAGTTTCTTTTATGAGCTCCGTTTGCTACGCCCGTTTTACGGTTAAAGGTGTGTTTTGCTAGACACACGATTGTCGCACATTGTTCGCGATTAGCGATCATAGAGCACGAAGCAGAATATGTGTGTATCTTTTTCACCGTCCCCTACGATCAACGCAGAGTGGTGCCTAGCAAACGCAACGTAAGGGAATGCTAACCGCAGTGTCGCACATGAGCACTGAGTTCGCTCACTATGAGTACAATTGCGGTCACCCGATTTGGCATTTCAAATTACCCTTGCTACAAGCCCCGGTATTATCTAGATGAAAGCCAATGTCTAAGCAAGGAATGTACCCAATATTGATGTGGATTAGGCCTACAGGAGAAGCAACAATAAAAAAAATCGCACCTACACACTATACGTTCTAATTGGTGCGGAAAAGAGAGTTCATGGTCACCTTGGAATGTTGACTTTCCATCGGAGAAATATCGGGTCTGGATAATCGTATCTAGTTAATTCTTTTGTTTTTTTTTTTTGATTGTAGAAAATCGAATAACTATAAATGTCTCTTGTGCTATAATTGGCTGAAATGCACCATTATATATATTACTTATTTCCGAAAAACTTTTTCAAAAATCGTTATTTTCAACTTTGGCGCGTTCAAACAGCTGACGTATAAGTTTAAACTAAACAGTTTGCAAAAATTTAAGATACTTTGATTACAAATGATTAGAAGTTTTAATTCGATCATTCGACTCACGTGGCCTGAGATAGAAACAAAAAAAAAACATTAGTCCTGCTAGAAAATTTTTCAGGTGGTGGAAATTTTAATTTAAGCTTTCTGACTAAGCCTTCATCGATTTCTAAATTAATCTTAGAGAGTGCCTGGCATCCACTCTGGAGCCACCATCCGCCTGCAGTATAGACAAAACAAAATTCAAAGTAGTGGATTGAGAATAGTGAGCCCGCTCCACCCGCTCCAAAAAAGGCCAAGGCTATTCGGGGGTGCTGCTAGTCAACTACCTGGAATTGGATCGAGCGAAATCTGGGGCCTACTACGGATCAATATTGGGGAGCATGATTCAAGAATATAAGGTTAAGCAACGCGCAGGTCTGTTATCCAGCCACCGTATGAGGGAAAAGCTCATGACGTCACAGTTTAAATTTTTCATATGCGCGCGTGCATTTTGTACGAGATTTCATGGTTTTTGAAAGAAAAATACAAATCCAATTCAAATCTACAGTTTTATTTCAGTTTTGATGAAATTTTTAATTTTAGACCTCCATAGCAAGGAGTTACTATTTGCAGGGCATTTTTAAAATCCACCCCGATCCTCCTTTCCAGCCCACCTTAAGGGGAGTCTTTTAGCTTAAAAAACTCTCCATATCATTCTGATCATGTTTGTAAAAAATGGTGAAAATATCTCAATGGATGAAAAAAATATTTTTTTTTAACAACTTACTACCTACAAACAGCATATGGCCTTCTAACAGACCTGAATTGTACTAGTTGCTCTAATATTGAACAAATTCATAAAATATTAAATTAAATTAGATATTAGATATCGATTAGATATTATTCCTGGTCTCAACGATAGCCCAAGCATCGATTTTAGACTGAAATACTTCAAGAAACATCAGAAAAAGTGCTCTCCTGCATTTATCAATCCTACGGCGCTCAAATTTGAAACTAAATTATGAACCGTTTTTGAATAGTATCTGAACTTTTATCCTTGAAAAATTTCAACAGTAAAAACTTTCAAGTAATTCAAATTACAGGAAACTTGACCAAAAAAAGTGCCCGTTTTCGGTATCAACAGGAATTCCACACCATGTCACTAGACAAGGACCTTTCCATTTTGCCGTTTTTCCTGTATTACCTCCTTATAGCGTGCAGCTTAAGGGGTTTTTGTTCGTGTGTAACAGAAACAGGAAGGGACAGATTTTCTTCTTTTCCGTCTAAGAAACAATGCCATATTGGATTTTTTGTTCTGTTTTTTCTCCTTTGGCTAAACGCGTTTTCTCTGGGTCTCGTTTTTTGAATTACACAAACCTCCTCGGAGTCGTGGTCGTTGCTAAAATTAACTAAGGCGAAATTATGCGATAGTAAAGAAAGTTAAAAGATACAGTAGACTCTCCTATAACGCGGATGTTACGTTCCGCGTTATAGAGACTGAAGTTATAGGAGAAACCGGGCACCAAATGCTCTACACGGGTAAAATAGAAAAGTATCGCTGCTGCAGGTAGGTATGTGAAGCTATCCACTACGTGTTATACTACGCGAGTTATTGAAGACAAGCCGCGTTATAGGAGTACAAGTCACAATTATTCCGGCGAGTTATATTTTTCAACGTTGTAAGAATGCACATTCATTTATGCTCACAACCATTTACCTGTTGAGTATCATTGACGAATTCATCAGGCCGTAGCTGATGAAATACGTGATGAGAACCTTTCATAAACTACTCGGGACACTATCAACTAAGTAGCTTATGACTTATTCTAATTCCTCATCGACGGCTTCGCTATTTGCTCCATTATCTTCTGGGCAAAGAATTGATTTCATACTCGTGCGGTCGCTGGTTCAAGTTTTGCCAGGAGTAAATATTTTTCGCGGGGATGTATAATAAAATAATTATAAGCGGGAAAAACAAACCACCAAACAGGATTTGGCCTACCGGGGAAAAGACGCCATTCAACACTCTACATCCCAGGCGCGGGAAACCGAATTCATGGTCATTTCGGATTGCCAACTTTCTCTCGGAGATATATCGGGCTTGGCTAATCGTTTCGAGTTAATTTTTACACCCTTCACGGATGTGATTGGGTATATTAACTTTATCATGAAGTTTGCAAAGCACAGAACGAAACATCTCCGACCATATAAACTATATATATTCTTTGAAAAGTCACAGTTTTTATTCATGCATAAGCGCATTTTAATGTTTTTAAGAATAAAGTGGAGTGGGTCATTGCGAGTCTAAGTCAAAAATTACTCAAACTCGCTCTCCACTACCACACAAAAATTAGCAGCTTAAATCCAATTCATCCTCCTGTCATTTGGTTTCGTCCACACCATGGATTCACTTTTCAGGAGCTGTCTTAATCCATGGGGGAAGTAACTCGACCAAGCCAGGGGTTTGTACTCCGACCTAAATCGGAATACGTCCCTGAGTGTAATGAATTACGCGAACCCAAGTTTCATCCACAGTGATGAATCTCGATCCTGCTAGTTTTATTCAAACCGCTTCAACAGAGCCTTGAGCCTTGAAATTGTTCATCCTGCGCATTACCCTACATTTCAGGGTTTTTGTCTACAACTCTTGAACCAATTGACGTTGGGAGGTGATTTTTGTCATGTGAACTTCAGATGTAAAGCTGCTTCAGTTTAAGTAAGATGGGCATTATCAGTCCAACCGAACGGCTACCTCTTCTACATATGTCAAAAAATGAAACATTCCTTTATCTACAATAGGATAAAGCTGGCGAGTTGAAAATTCGGTCGGATGTTGATAATAAGATCTGGATAGTTGGCAATGGGCAAGATCCGATCAAAAAAACCTCTACCTCCCTTGGTTGGTTCGTTGGTTAGAGTGGCTGTTCCATTCCAGCAGGGAAGGAGAACACAATTAGCGTTAGGTACGCCATTTTGATGCCACATGCCTCATAAGAGGAATAAACCGTTGATATCACGAACGTTCTGAGGTATTCGTCCTCAGATCCATCCTGTGGAGTTAACAAAACGTATTATCTCCCCGATACTCTTCGAGGAGATGTCGGATATATCTTGGAAGAAAGCGCTGCCCAATTCTTGATGTCTGATTCTCGCAAGAGCCGGGCATTTGCACATGAAATGGATCAGAGTTTCCTCCTCCTCCTCATTCCTGCAGCTGCGGCAGAACATGTTGTAAGGTATACCCAATCTGGCCGCGTGCACTCCCACCGGCCAGTGCCCCGTCGTAATCGCTGTAACTTTTGCGACATCCGAACGGGCTCTCTTCAGAAGGGCATTAGATTTACGTGCATCATATGATGGCCATAATTTCTTAGACGTGCCACACGTTGTCAGTGCGCCCCATCTTCCACTAGCCTGTGTCATGAAATGTGTATCAATCTCATTTTTAACGGCACTAAACGGCGGGTGGACAGTCACCACGTAGGACTCGTGTAGTGCAGATCCCTGTCTCGCCAGTTGATCGGCGCTCTCGTTCCCCTCTATGTTTCTATGTCCTGGAACCCATAGAAGAGAAACTCTGAAGAGGTCCGCCAGTCCAGCCAGCACTGCGGCATTGTTTTACTATTTTCGATGAAATTGTTATTCATTCCAGAGCCTTAATCTACATCTACAAAATCCGAATGGATGAACGATGAAACTTCTCATTGGATCCACATACAGAGCTCAAACTGCCCATATATGAGACTCCCTTTTAATGAATATGTTCGTTATAAATTGGTAATAAGAGACTGTTGATTCATAATAGTTTCTTATGTGTGCCTGAAAAATTTTCTATGAATAATATAATCCAGAATAGTCTCTTTTAATAATAGTTAAAGCACGCAATAGTTTCTTTTATGAGCTCCGTTTGCTACGCCCGTTTTACGGTTAAAGGTGTGTTTTGCTAGACACACGATTGTCGCACATTGTTCGCGATTAGCGATCATAGAGCACGAAGCAGAATATGTGTGTATCTTTTTCACCGTCCCCTACGATCAACGCAGAGTGGTGCCTAGCAAACGCAACGTAAGGGAATGCTAACCGCAGTGTCGCACATGAGCACTGAGTTCGCTCACTATGAGTACAATTGCGGTCACCCGATTTGGCATTTCAAATTACCCTTGCTACAAGCCCCGGTATTATCTAGATGAAAGCCAATGTCTAAGCAAGGAATGTACCCAATATTGATGTGGATTAGGCCTACAGGAGAAGCAACAATAAAAAAAATCGCACCTACACACTATACGTTCTAATTGGTGCGGAAAAGAGAGTTCATGGTCACCTTGGAATGTTGACTTTCCATCGGAGAAATATCGGGTCTGGATAATCGTATCTAGTTAATTCTTTTGTTTTTTTTTTTTGATTGTAGAAAATCGAATAACTATAAATGTCTCTTGTGCTATAATTGGCTGAAATGCACCATTATATATATTACTTATTTCCGAAAAACTTTTTCAAAAATCGTTATTTTCAACTTTGGCGCGTTCAAACAGCTGACGTATAAGTTTAAACTAAACAGTTTGCAAAAATTTAAGATACTTTGATTACAAATGATTAGAAGTTTTAATTCGATCATTCGACTCACGTGGCCTGAGATAGAAACAAAAAAAAAACATTAGTCCTGCTAGAAAATTTTTCAGGTGGTGGAAATTTTAATTTAAGCTTTCTGACTAAGCCTTCATCGATTTCTAAATTAATCTTAGAGAGTGCCTGGCATCCACTCTGGAGCCACCATCCGCCTGCAGTATAGACAAAACAAAATTCAAAGTAGTGGATTGAGAATAGTGAGCCCGCTCCACCCGCTCCAAAAAAGGCCAAGGCTATTCGGGGGTGCTGCTAGTCAACTACCTGGAATTGGATCGAGCGAAATCTGGGGCCTACTACGGATCAATATTGGGGAGCATGATTCAAGAATATAAGGTTAAGCAACGCGCAGGTCTGTTATCCAGCCACCGTATGAGGGAAAAGCTCATGACGTCACAGTTTAAATTTTTCATATGCGCGCGTGCATTTTGTACGAGATTTCATGGTTTTTGAAAGAAAAATACAAATCCAATTCAAATCTACAGTTTTATTTCAGTTTTGATGAAATTTTTAATTTTAGACCTCCATAGCAAGGAGTTACTATTTGCAGGGCATTTTTAAAATCCACCCCGATCCTCCTTTCCAGCCCACCTTAAGGGGAGTCTTTTAGCTTAAAAAACTCTCCATATCATTCTGATCATGTTTGTAAAAAATGGTGAAAATATCTCAATGGATGAAAAAAATATTTTTTTTTAACAACTTACTACCTACAAACAGCATATGGCCTTCTAACAGACCTGAATTGTACTAGTTGCTCTAATATTGAACAAATTCATAAAATATTAAATTAAATTAGATATTAGATATCGATTAGATATTATTCCTGGTCTCAACGATAGCCCAAGCATCGATTTTAGACTGAAATACTTCAAGAAACATCAGAAAAAGTGCTCTCCTGCATTTATCAATCCTACGGCGCTCAAATTTGAAACTAAATTATGAACCGTTTTTGAATAGTATCTGAACTTTTATCCTTGAAAAATTTCTATTAAAAATTCGGGAAAAAAATTTCAATGGGCTGTGAAAACTGGTTAAATTTTCCCACACCAATAATTTTATGTCAAACATTAAAAAAAAAGTAGATCTGAATAAATAAAGCAACAAAATGTTCAGTATTCTTTTCTACATACATAAAAAACTGAAAAAAACTTTAGTAGTTTTTGTATAAAGGTACATTAACTTGATGAATCTTGGTTAGGAAAAAATGAGGCATTGAATGGCTGTAATTTCGTTAATGCTAATAACGTTAATAAATTCACAGATTGTTAACTGGAAAAGACTTTTACAAATCAAACTAAAAAAGTTGAGCTAGCCTTAATATTTCCGGAGTTATGATGTAACGAAAAAAAAATTATTTTCCGATTTTTCGACTGAGACCACCCTTAACAAAATTTACATTTTTATACGATTTTATTCCTCCCAAGAATAGAGGAAGGTTAATGGTCACCTAAGATTTAAAAAAGCATCCTCATCCCCCTTTCGCACCCTTAAAAGTAAATCAGTGAACTTATCTACAGTTTTTTCCAATCTTGATAAAATTTTCTATATGAGACGTTCTAGGCAATGGGAAGGTCTACACCTCCAACACTTTTCTCACCCCTAAAAGTTAATCGACAAATGTATCTACGGTTTTATTCCGATCTCGAGGAAATTTTGTATATTAGACCTCCAACTGTAGGGGAACGTTGCTGTCTACATAGGATTTCGGAAAACCATCCCTATCTCCCTTCTCACCCCTAAAAGGAGATATGTAAATTTATCAAGAGTTTTATTTTGATACTATAAAATATTGGAACTCCAAGACTACGGAAAATACATATGATTTCAAAAAACCACCCTATTCCCTCTCTTACCCCTAACAAGAAAATTGCAAATATTTTATATGTTCAATTTTATTCCGATCTCGATGAAATTTTGTATAAGGCAAGGGGCTGCCAGACCCCCTCCCCTCCCCCCACCGCCCATCCCCTTCTTCTTCTCATTGTGATCGGCGATGTGTTGCATGCAGCCCTATCCGGACTCGACAGAGGAATTCAATGGACTTTGACATCTTATCTACAACATCTTGACTACGCTGACGACATATGCCTACTCTCCCACAAAATCATGGATCTGTCCGCAATGGCGTTAGATCTCGAGAGGGAGGCAAGCAAGGTTGGGCTAAAGATTAATACCAACAAGACCAAGGTTCTTAGCCCGCCGTTGCGAAAAAGAAATCCGACACCTATTGCCATCAATATTAATGGGCAGCCTGTGGAGAAGGTCGACAACTTCGTCTACCTGGGTAGCATTGTTGCCGAAAATGGTGGTACGGAGCAGGACATCGCTCGTCGTATCAACCAGGCTAAACGCGCATACGGCATGCTGTCCAAAATCTGGCAGAGCAGTTATCTCAGCATCAAGACCAAGCTGGGCCTGTTTCGCTCCCTGGTACTATCAGTGCTTTTGTATGGGAGAAGTACATGGAAAGTTTCCGTAGGAGTTACCAGAAAGCTGCAAGTTTTCGTCAACTCATGCCTTCGTCGAATTTTAAGAATTTTCTGGCCCGAAACAATATCAAATGAAGAGCTAAGTCGGCGTACGGGTCAGATGCCAATCGACGAATTGATACGCAGGCGAAAATGGCAGTGGATAGGTCACACATTGCGGAAGAGTGATAACTGCATTGCTATGCATGCCATGAAATGGAACCCCATTTCCAACCAAGGCCGACCAAGAGGGGGTCCTCGAATCACATGGCGTCGATCTGTGGCAAAGGAGTGTCAGGTGCTGGGTAAGTCTTTTGGGGAGTTGCGCCCCATTGCCCAGAACAGAGTACGATGGCGCGCAGGAGTAGTTGACGCGCTATGCCCCGCTAGGGGTTAAGGCAAAGTAGTATCCCCTTCTTACCACTACAAGGATATCTGCACATGTATCTGCAGTTTTCTTCCGAACTTGATGATAGTTTGTATAAGGCTAGGGGATGGTTATTTACGTTCCCGAAAATGAAATTGCAGATTCTCTTTTAGGGGCGGTTTTCCAAAATGTCATATAGACTAGCCACCTTGCCTTAGCCTTGAAGGTGTAATATGCAAAGTTTCATCAAGGTCGGAATGCAATTGTAAATGCATTTGCAGATTTACTTTTGAGGGTGAGAAGGAGGTTGGGTTGGGAGTGGTTTCCCAAAACTGGATGTATTCAATCACCGTCCCCTTGCCTTGAAGGTCTCATATGTATACAAAATTTCTTCGAGATCGGAATAAAACTGCAGATAAATTCGCAGATTTTCTTTTAAGTTAAGGGGGATTAGGTCCAATTTTTTAAATTTCATGAAAATCGAATTAAAGCTTTAGATTTTCAACCAAATTCTCTTTCAAAGTATTTCATATCAAATTCATTAAAAGCTTTCAAAAATGCAACTGTCACGTCATGCGCAGAGAGAGCGAAAAAGTTGCACATTTCTTTGCGAAACCTTCCATTCTTGAATGGTTGCAGAGATTAAAAGTACTCGTAGCAGTCACCGCGAAGCGTCCGCTTTTGCAAAGGAAAAAGATGTTGTTCTATCAAAACAATGCGCAGCACCGGTTCACACAGCCGCAATCGCAAAATTCATGAATTGAGATTCGAATTGATTTCTCACCCCCCCCCCCCCCCATTTTCACCAGATCAAATCATAAATCATCCCAGTTATTATTTTCTATTTGCAAAGCTAAAAAATTGGCTCGGCGGACACAAATTTTCATGAAATTACAAGATCATCTCTGCTGTGAACGTTTATTTTGAAGATTTGAGCATCAGTCACTATTTGGATAGGTTAAACAGGTTGAAACATCACTGAAATAAGAGACTTTTTGTTCCCCCTCTTATACTATATGTAGGCTGTTAAAATATAGTAGGTTTTTCAATATTCTCCCTAGCAACAAGTCAAAGTAAATGCTGCAATATGTTTTTAACTCCCATTCCGTCAAGGTTCGGATAAGCAACTTACACGTTCCACTAATTATTTACAATAGTTAAAAGCAAACTTTTTTTTAAATAAACAACAAGTAAACTCCTCTTACTGCATTCGTTCTACAATCTATTGAGTTCCGTGACGATTGAAGCACGAAATTGATACTCGTGAAGCGTAAACTTTAGTGCGTTCGGAAACAATCACGCCTAGCAAGTCTCGGCCGATGGAGCTTCAACTCTTGCCTTTAAAAGTACCCATCAAATAAAAAAAACTTCCTCTTCGTCATGTTTACATTTTGCGATACCTTTCAACCGAACAATTAATGAACTGCACGATAGAACAAATATAAATTCACTTGCACACCAACTACCAGTTGTTTTTATAGCAAACTTATCACGACACAAACAACCTGCACAAACTACCTTTAACTTAATTAAGCGTAAACTTTTCGTTTTTTTTATTCGTTAGTAAAGTGAGGTTCGCCACCATCTATACTCGTGATTTTATCCGTTTTTGCAACTTGCACCGGGTAAATGCGTTCTGAAAGTGTATTAATGCAAAGAGAAAAAAATCCTCTTGCTCATGTTGCCTCTTTCCTTGCATTCGATATTATGCTAGTTTTAAATGGGATTTTCAACGTATACACAGAGACATCTAGCATTTTGAAATTCTTTTTTCCACCCACGCCATTAAAGGGAAACCACAACAAGTGGAAAATTATAACGAAGATGTTTATTCAGGCCCCATAAACGGATGCGAACATAAACAAAAAAGTTAGCAACAGTTCCAAACAGGAAGAAAAGTTTGCATTTTTTTTTATTTTTCACTTTTTCAGGACGCCATGAAGGAAAATACACTGTGAGAGTCAGTGTTGCTATTGCTTAATATGTATTTTCTAAATTATAGTTTTTTATTTTGAAAATTGATATATTTCTCGGGAAACCATAAAATGTATTTTACTACATATTCGCATATAATAACAAAGCAATAAACAAGCCATTTTAACAAAAAGATAAAAATGTGTTGCTTTATAATTTTACTCATAAGGTCCGAAAGTATGGGGGAATCTTTGAACTAAAATTTACTAATAAAAATTTCCAATCAATGCACATAAAATTTCATACAAAATGATATTATATTGTATTGTATATCATACCTAAACTAGACTATAAAATGGTACGTAAGAGGTAAGTATATCTTAATTTGGATCTTGCGAGTTATATATTTAAAATAAACACGAAATCCTTGCGTTATGTACGAGTAAAACAAATCAAATAATATAATAATTAATACAATAATTCAAATTGTCCTATGCTACCCAAATTCATCATCATCATCGTGGCGCGACAGCCCGACGTCGGAACTTGGCCGCCTGGATCGTTGTCCTCCAATTATCTCGGTCACGTGACCGCGTCCTCCAATCTTGGAAGCCCAGTAGCTACTCGGCGTTCACACATACTGAGCTCTGCCAACGAGATCTCTGTCGTCTCGGCAGTCTCTCTCCGTCGATTCGTTTTGTACTCATCACTCTCTTTAGCATGCGATCATCGTCCATTCGTTGGACATGCCCTGCCCATTGAACTCGTTGTAGTTTGACGATTTTCGAAACTTCCAGCTCATCGTACAGTTCATACGACTCATGGTTGTACCAGATGCGCCATCCATCTCGATCGCAAACAGTCCCGAAAATTCGCCGTAGAACCTTACGTTCAAAAGTCTCTAGCAGGTTTCCAAAGGCTTGAGATAGGGTCCATGCTTCGCAGCCGTAGCATAGCACTGGTCGTATAATGGTTTTGTACGCGGAGCTTCGTGTTTCTGTGCACATGCTTCGATTTCATTATGGGGGAACCGAGAAAAAAGTCTTATTAGCTAACTGTATCCGTCGCTTGAACTCGTCAGTTTCGTTGGCGTCCCTTAACAAGTTGCAACCCAGGCATATGAAGTTGCTCACGAATACGATGTTGAGGTCCCCCACATGGATCCTTAGTTGTGCAGGAGTCCTTGTCGACGATTGCATCATTATTTTAGTTTTACCCTCATTGATATGTAGTCCAACTTCTTTTGCAGCGGTCTCGAGCGTATGCAGAAGTTCTTCTGCGTCGGCCAATCTTCGGGACATGGTGTTGAAGTCGTCGTACGTTACTAATTACGTCGACTTGATAAGTAGCGTATTGCTATTGTTTTCCAGTGCTGGGTTGAAGAGCGTTGGTGCCAGCTCTTCACCCTGTTTTAGACCAGTGCGTGTTTCAAATAGATTAGTAACTCTATTATGGATCCTGACCTGTGAGAGGGAGTTGGTCATCGTCATCTTTGTCAGTCACACTAATTTTGTCGGTATACCAAATTGCAGCATGATGTTGTACAGTACTCCACGATCGATACTTTCGTATGTCTGCTTGAAATCGACAAAGATTTGGCATGCATCTTCGTTGTATTCCCAGCACTTCTGGAGTATCAGTTCTTTTTCTATGTTAACACCAAAGCTCAGGGGATACCCTTTAATGCAATAGCATAGCTTTAGTAGGTGTTGAAAATCAAGGTAAGAGGGGAGGGATGGGTTGAGCTGGATTAGACGAAGTTAAATGACGGTGGACATTTTGTTTGAATTTCTGCAGGTCGTAACTGCAAGGGAAAACAGATGATGGTAATGCGTTCCACATTCAAGTTGTTCTGCATACGAAAGAGTCATAAAATTTTGCGGTTCGACTGAGACTAGTTTCGATGGTAAGATGGTGAGCATGACTTCACTGCCTGGTGTTGCGTACAGGAAATACAACATCGGTAATTAAACTACTTATTTCAGCAGAGCAGCGGCGGTTAAAGTATCTATAAAAAAGTGATAGACAACCAACGTCACGTCTGTGCTGAAGTGGTTCTATCCGTGAAGTTATACCGTCATCTCCAATAAGTCTGAAAGCTTTTCGTTGAACTCTGTCCAATGCCGACAGTGCAGTGCGACCCGCACCGACCCTTAAATGGCATATTCGAGTCCCGGTCTTATGTGACTCTTGTTTATTAGCGCTAAATCAGATGGCGTGAAATATTTTTTGCATCTATTTAGGAAACCCAGACATTTCATTGCGTTTTCCGCAATGGTAAAAATGTGGTCCGCCCAATTAAGTTTTTTCGAGATGGTAATGCCTAATATATTAAACGCTGGTGACTCAGAAATACTCACACCGTCGACGAGGATATACTGTGAGGTGTGTTGAGCAGATACTTTATTGATAATAAGACAGCTTTGGGTTTTGGAAGCATTGAACACTACGCGGTTAGCTTCTCCCCAAGTTATGATTTTTAAAATATCCGCATTTAATGAATCATATTATACATGCGGTCCCGATTAGTAAATGTTGTGCTCCTACGAAATTCGGTCATGGTACTAAAAGAGTACGTGCAGTCAAGAGTGCCGTCATCAGCAAAACTGTGTATTGGGTTGGAAGTTATACCCAAAAGGTCATTGATAAACAGGAGAAAGAGGGTTAGAGACAGGACAGTGCCTTGCGGAACTCCGGCATTAATGGTATACTGACTCGATTTGACTGCGTCAAGGACGACTCGGATCGAGCGGTCACGCAGGAAACTTTCAATCCATTTGATGAGCTTGGAGTCAAGACCAAAGGCATGAAGTTTAGCCAGGAGTGCTGAATGCCCATGGTTCAAGAATAGAAGGTTACGCAAAGAAGTGTGCAACTTTTTCGTTCTCTCTGCGCATGACGTCACAGTTTAACTTTTCAAAAGCTTTCCGTGAATTTGTTAGGAAATCAGATACTTTTTATAGAGAATTCGCTTACAAATCTACAGTTTTAATCCGATTTTCGTGAAATTTTGAGAATTTGGTCTCCACAACTAGGGGAAAGTAAATGTTTACATGAGATTTCAAAAAACTACCCTCATCCCCCTTCCCACCCCTAAAAGGAAATCTGCGAATTTAGCTACAGTTTATTCCGATCTTATGAAATTTTGTATTTGAGATCTTCCAGACAAGGGAAAGTTGACTGTCTACATCAGCCTTAGGAAAACTACCCCCAACTTCCTTCTCACCCTTAAAAGAAAATTTGCAAATGTATCTGCAGTTTTATTCCGATTGTGATGTAACTTTGTATATTAGACTTTAAACACTAGAGGAAGGAGAGTTTCTACATAGGTTTTGAAAAACCTCCCTCATCCACCTTCTAACCCCTAAAAGAAAATCTGCAAATTTATCCACAGTGTTATTCCGATTTTGATGAAATTCTTTATATTAGATCTTCAAAGCTGGGGAAAAGTTGCTGTCTAAGTAGGATGATGGAAAACCACCCCAATCCCCCTTTTTACCCATAAAAGGAAATCTGCGAATTTTCCTGCAGTTATAGTCCGATCTTGGTGAAACTTTTCATATTAGACCTTCAAGGCTAGGGGGAGGTGAATGTCTACACAGGTTTTCAAAGAACCACCACCATCAACCTTCTCACCACCACAAAGCTATCTGCAAATGTTTGTACAGTTTTATTTTGATCTTAATGAAATATCGCATATCAGACCTTCAACGCTAGGGAAGCCTACATCGAATTTCGAAAAACCACCCCCTTCCCCCTTCACCGCTAAATCTCCAAATGCGCCTACCGTTTTATTCCGATCTTGATGAAACTTTGAATATTAGAGCTTCAAGGCTAGAGGAAGGTGGGTGTCTTCATAGATTTTCAAAAACCAACCCCATCTGCCTTCCCATCCCTAAAAGGAAATCTGCAAATTATCTACAGTTTTATTTCGTTCTTTCTCCCAGCCTTGAAGGTCTATTATACAAAATTTCATTAAAATCGGAATAAAACTGTAGATAATTTCACAGATTTACTTTTAGGGATTAGAAGAGGGATGGGGGTGGTTTTCCGAAATCTTATGTAGACAGTCACCTTCTCATTGCCTGTAAGGTCTCATATACTAAATTTCATTCAGATCGGAATAAAACTGTAGGTTAATTCGCAGATTTCGTTTTAGGGGTTGGGAAAGGGGATGAGGGTGGTTTTTTGAAATCTTATGTGAACATTAACCTTCCACTAATCTTGGAGGTGCATTATACAAAATTTCGTCAAGATACGAATAAAATCGTATGTAAGAATATGTATGTAAATTAACTTTAAGCGGGAGGGGCTATAAAGGGGGATGGGGTGGATTTTCAAAATGCCCTACAGACAGTAACCTTCCCCTTGTTGTGGAGGTCCAAAATAAAAAAATTCATCAAAATTAAAATAAAACTTCAGATTTGAAAGCAATTTTTCTTTCAAAAAACATGAAACTTCGTACAAAATACACGCGCTCATATGAAAAATTGAAACTGTGATGTCACGAGCTTTTTCTCTCGTTCGGTGGCTGAATAACGGACCTGCGCATTGTGTAACCTTCTATTCTTGAATCATGCTGTCGATCGCTTAAAAGATGATGTGAATCTATTCAAATTTTAAAAACTTTTGACAAGATCGATGTGAATGCGATTGGCCGGTAGTTCGAGGGATCACTGGCATCACCCTTTTTGGGTATTGATTATATGTATATTAGCAATTTTTCACTCGGGATGAGAACATACCTGGGAAGTAGGATAAGTGGAATAACTTACGAAGAGGTTTTGTTAACGAGGATGCGCAATGTTTGAGAACTATAGGTGATATACCATCAGGTCCCGCGGATTCGGAGATATCGAGTCTTGAAAGAATTTTAAGTACCTGTCTTGTACGAAAATGTAGGGGCTTTTGGCTTGAGTCACACAATGGAATGGATGGTGGTTTTTGAGTTGTTGATTGGAGGCACGAATTTGTGGCAAAGATCTCGGCAAAGAGATCGGCCTTCTCCGGAGACTCACTGTGCACTTGGTCATCATACAAAAGAGGTGGAACGGATGAAGACGGGAAGTTAGTTCTCACTGCTTTTACGAGCGACCAAACCCCCTTGTCACCCTTCCTTTGGATAAAAACTTTTTGCCTGATGCTTTTGCCAAAATTGTATTTGGCCATGTTGATAGCAGATTTACAGGTGTTACGCGCAGATTTATAAATATTTTTGAGTTCAGCAGAGCCACATATTTGATAGGTACGAAAAGCCGTCTCCTTATTCCAAATTGCTCCTTCGCAATGGTTGTTAAACCAGGGAGTAGTGATCGGTTTAGGGTTTCTGAAACTATGAGGAATAAATGAACACATTCCGAACCATATAATATTTACAATGCTTTCGCTTATAAAATTGATGTATTTTTTTGTTGAGAAGCAGTCAGACCAGTCAAGTTCCCTAATGTGTTAATTTAAGGAGGTCCAATCGGCTTTGACCGTAAAGAGCTGATTGGTTATGGAGCGACCAGGTCTGAAACCGCTTTGATATTCGCCAATGATTCCTTCTGCGTACGGTTTTATTCTATTTGCCAGAATTGTCGTCAAAATTTTATAGGACGTACAAACTAGTGATATGCCCCTGTAATTCTGACACCGCAGTTTATCTCTTTTTTTTTGTGAATTGGACAGATGATGCTTCTGCGCCAATCGTCTGGGATCATCTCATCCTCCCATATTTGCAGGAGTAAAAGTGGGGGTGCTAGCGTAACGTCAAGCTAGCACCCCCATTTAAAATAATCATTTGTGAAGATTCGATTGGAGCACTAAATTTTTCAGTGGAGCACCTAATTAACCCCTAATTATCACTAATGATACGATATATCTCATCTCAGTTTTTCGTTGTTTAAAAAAGTGAGGGTGCTAACGTGAAGTTATGCAAGCACCCCCATATAAGATACTCAATTGTTGCGATTGGACTGGAGTAATGTTTGAATTGAGCACCTAATTAGCACCTTATAAGCTCCTAATTAGGACGTCAGAATCAGCCTGGATCAAAAACTAGTCAGTCGTTTATGTGAATATTGTTTAAGATCCATCTTGAATGCCATGCCGCATTATGAGATCATTGGTATGACGCCACACAGAATGATATTAAACTGTTCTTAACCTAAAGGAACTATTATTCTAATTGAATAGTATGTAATAATGTAACTACATTTATTGCAATACAACAACGTATTATGTATCTCAAATCAATGAGATTAGCTAAATGTCACTTTAAAATACTCCCTTAAGAAATATTGGAGACACTCCCATAAGTACCCATCAATATGCATAGGATCATAAACTTAAAATCTGAAATTTCTCCCACGACATCTTTCATTTAACCCACAAAAAAGTCGTTTTTCAACATTTTATGTTCTTCTAATTTGTAAAGAACTCTAGGAGCGGCTTTTACGACTAGAAAATTTCTCCATATGGGAATTACTTAGTTATCCTTTTAACACACAAAGTAGAAATTCCTACATGGAAGCTATGCTGTTTCTTTTTTGCACTTCACCTATCAACGGAATTCACAGTGGTGGTTTCTTTGAAACGAAGTGGGAAGCAACGTTGTGAAGTATGCGACTTTTACAACGACAACCGTCATGACATGGCAGCATTACAATGCCTTATGCACGAATATAATAAAAATTCCATCCAATTCGCTTTATTTAAAATTCAATTCCGTTAGTCCTGAAATTAAAAGACATAAAACCTTAACTCATCCCCTCGTTGATAGGATTGTATGTTTCGGGTATATGGCCCAAAGGGATCCCAGAGGATTCCATCGAGGAACATTGGTGGTTGGGGTTTTAAGCGAAACAAAATCAAGGGAAATTGACTTTTTAATGTTTTGCCTGTTCTATTCGTGCTGCATACGACGAACGATGTTTTCCTAGATATTAGCTTTAGATAGAAAAGAATGTCTGATGCTTAAGATGGCTCGATTGTCCTGATTCTGGACTTCGATTTGAATAATTTTTGTTTGCCCTTGAAACGTTCGGGATAAAATTCGAAATAGAAATGTTGGTTGAGGCAACTGCACATAATGCAATTCAAGCAGTAAATGCATATACAGGGTGGGCTAAACACAAGTTTCTTTTTAAAAATGCAATGAAATGAACAAAATTAAATTTTTTCCACGTATTATGGCTTCATTAGTAAGAGCAAACATTCCCATTAATGATGAAACACAACTTCGTTCAAGTGGCTGCCTCGGCTGGCTTCGCAGTAGCGCATTTTGTCATTCCAATTTTCCAAGACCATGACGATAGTTTCTGACTGTAGCTCACGGATTGCTTGGATGATATTGGCCTTAAGTGCTTGAATCGTTTCTGGATTGTTGGCATAACTTCAGTCCTTCACGGTTCCCCAGAAAAAAAAAGTCCAAAGGGGTCAAATCGAAGCTCCGAGGCAGCCAATTGACATCGCCAAGACGGCTGATAACACGATTTGGGAATTTGGTGCGTAAAAGATCGATTGTGGCATGGCGCACTATACTGCATGAACCAGAGGTCGTCCAAATCCTCGCTGTGCTCGCTCCGGGAGTCTGGGATAGCGTACCATCCTATCTCAGAAACATCAATGCTGGCATCGCTCACTCTGGATACAACATTCACTTGTTTTGACTACGCTCTTATTTATTATTTACACCTCACCACTGAATTAATTTTAAATTACACTAGTTGAGATTAGTCGAGATCTTTTTCAGTCGATATTTTCATTAGTCGAGATATTTTGTAATCGAGACTTTCTCAAGTCGAGATTTTGAAATATTTTTCAATTAAAAAGAAAATCTCGACTTTTGTAATCGAGATTTAAAAGGTCGAGGTTTTGTAACGTTTAAATGTGTGAAAAAAACATCAAGCTCTTTCCTTAATATGTGGACCTTTGCATGAAAAGTAAATTTTCTGTGTTTATGGTGTATATTAGTCGCGTTCATTTCACTGGATTTCGGTCTCAGACCGACCATAAGTAAAAAGAACGCCACGGATTTGCGACCAGCGAACCTAAACAGCCGATTTCAGCATTTATTTAGTACTTTGCCTTAACCCCTCGCGGGGCATAGCGCGTCAACTACTCCTGCGCGCCATCGTACTCTGTTCTGGGCAATGGGGCGCAACTCCCCAAGGTGTTAATGTGATCGACACAGGAGAATCCCGATCGAAAACCAGCCTGCTCTTCATCAATTGTGCTTTCTAAGTGGGCATTTAGTCTTTCCAGGACGATTTTAGCTATTATCTTGGCAACGGCAGGAAGCACACAAATGCCTCTCCAATTATTACAGTCTATCTACCCTTCTTTGGAAGTTTGATGATCAAACCTTCCTTCCACTCAGTGGGAAAGGTCTCTGTATTCCACGGCTTCTTCTGCTGAGGCTAAAAGAGAATTCGCATAAACTCTTTTATCGCGTCGCACACTACGCTGAACTTCTCGAGCTTTCTGAACGTAAAGGAATTCGATGCTGCTTCGATTATCGTCTGATGATGCAGCCAAACGAACTTTCAGCTCCTTTCTTTCAACAATCCGCTGCCATGAAGCGTCGGACATCCAGGGCTTATTCCGGCAATCCGGGTTTGCGCCAAGGATGGTATCTGCGCTATCAATGTACGCATTTTTTATGGCATCCCTGTTTTCGTTTATGTCACTATCTGGGTGACTAGTTATCTCAGCTGCTTTTTGCGCAAGATGGTCATTATATTGTTGTAAGACAGCTGAATTTTTTAATCGAGCGGTGTTGAATTTGCGGCGCCTGAATCTTTCGTCGCTGAGATACCAGACGAGACCTAAATCAAAACCGGTCTGTCGTTTTGTACAGAAATAGACCGGAAATCAGGTAAAACGAACGCATTTTTTATTTTATATTGTAGCTTAAATTAGGAAAATGTCATGGACTGATGTTAAAACGATTTGATCGCAGTTGTACAGTGATTTAATTTTTGAAAATGTAGGCTACCTGCTAGTGACTAGCGTCAGACTCAATGATTATTTCGAAAACATAGCGTCGTTGTTTTGTGAATAAGTAAATTTCCCATATTTTATTTCAATTAAATATACCACAGGAATAAAACTAGTTTCCTCCGTATGCAAAATTTACAGAAAACGAACTAAACAGTCAAAATTAAAATTAAAAAGCAAAACATAAAATATTTAATTTACAGAGCTATAGCCATAATAAATTCAAAAAATTTTTTTTTTAAATTAAGAATTTTGAATATTGGATTTATCGCGCTCGGTGGCCGTGATCGTCCAGTCACCGCTCTACGATACTAATCTAGAGCTCGGAGTTCAAATCTCGGCGTGATCAAAAACTGGCTGTGAGTACTAACAGAACTCTCACAGTGCTCCGAGCTTGTCAGTATAAAGACGGCGCGGATAGGAGGTGCATGCTAGCAGCTGCACTTTCGAAAAGCAGATATGCTACCGAAACGTCAACAGAGCATAGAAATTCTAGACATGTTAACGCGACCATGCCCCTGGAGGGTCAAGGTAATTAACAACACACGACAACCATTTTGGTCGCGAGCATGCATTCAACCAAGTCAAACTCAATAGAAACAAAATCTCCTCATTTCCACCGTTCTATGATTTTTGATGGTTCGGTGGAAGTTCAGTCGTGGTTCTGCGCGATCATGTGTTGCGACTGTTAGAACAAAATTTGAGCAAATATTGAGTGCTTATTTTAGCTTGCGTCACTTTCCAGTTGTCTTGGTTTTAGTATTGTGAGAAAGGCAGCTAAGGAATTATGAAATGGAAAAAAAGTTCCATTTGTTTTTTACTTGAAACTACATGAAGAACCGTTTGGCGGAGTATTTATTCTGTTCTGCAGAAACTCCTTTTTATACAATTCACGGATGTTATAGGGTATATTAACTTTGTCGTGAAGTTTGCAACGCACAGAAGGAAGCATCTCCGACCATACAAACTATACATATCCTTGGTCAGTATGATGAGACAAGTCAATTAAGCTTTGTCCGTCTGTTCGTCTGTCTGTCCGTCCATCCGTCTGTCCGTCTGGTTCTATGCAAACTAGTCCCTCAGTTTTAACGCTATCAAGTTGAAATTTTGTACAAAGCCGTCTTTCTATTGCACGCTGTTAACCAACGGAATCGGACCACTACGTCATATAGCTGCCATAGGAACGACCTGTCCAAAATTCGTCTTAGTGAGAAAAACTTTTTTAATTCTAAAGATATCTATCTCAAATTTTGCACAAAGTCTTTTTCTATTGTACGCGGTAAATATGTCGGAACCAATAGAATCGGACCACCACGTCATATAGCTGCCATAGGAACGAATGTTTCAAAAATTAGTCTTTGTGAGAAAAACTTTTTTATTTCTAAAGATATCTTTTTCAAATTTCACAGTAATCAATAATGTTTATAGCCAAATGATATTCTTGAGTTCGGTTGAAATCGGACTACTCTATCATATAGCTGTCATAGGAACGACCGTTAAAAAATCAAGGTTTCTGTTAGAAAAACTTTTTTATTTTTGAAGATATCTTTACGAAATTTGAAATTATTCAATCATATTGACTGCCAAACCACGTTATTAAATTTGATTGAAATCGGCCCACTATTTCACACATCTCTCATAGGAACAATGAAATCGGAACAAGTTTTACTACTAATTTCAAAGTAGCAAATGCACCATAAGTTACAACGCGTGAAGGGTATCATACCTTCGGCAAGATAGCCGAAGGCTAGCTTGGTTATTTATGAGTTGTATCTTAAAACACTTGTTATAGGCCCGTTTTCTCAATGTCTAGTTAAACTGCTAGTTAGCTATCCGGGACACTAAATTAAAACTTTAGCGTAAGCAACGCTCAATATATCATAATGCTGTAGAACCCTCAGCTAATGCAGTAGAAAGCCAGCTGACTTCATTGACGGAATTCTGCCGCCTATTCTATCCTATTTTATGTCTCTAACATCTCTCAGCATTCATTTGCGGCTGAGTTGGTTTCAAATCCTCTTCCATCGAATGAATTTTCAGAACTCTGTCCTTTGTGACCATTTTAATTGTCTCATTTGAATGTGCAAACTCAAACAGTTCCAGCTATCAAAATCTCAGGAGCCCCTATCAGCTGTTTGGAATTAACATCCGATAAATTTTTCACTTTAGGGTGGGTGCCGTTTAGCGTTTATCTATAGGATAAACTTTAACTAGTTCATTGTGAAAACGGCCCATAATGAATTTGTGAAACAGGTGTCACGTGTCAGGAAGACCAACTTGTTGGAATGAATGGTTTGTAAAGTTGTTTTTCGGGAAACATAAAGAAAAAGAATAGCGGAGGGTTTGCAGTAGAAGTAACATGAGCAAAGTATGGTAGAGTGAAAAAAGCTAATAGCTCTTGGCTTTCACGTCCCAACACCGTCTAATTGACTTAACGATCCCCGTGTCGACATACGTACTTCTACCTAGACATATATAAACATGAACTGGGTCTAGTTTCAATATTAACTTTCGGCTTAGGGCAAAGGATAATTTGTTCAACACCGATAAAACCATAGGAGACACACGAAGGAGCACAATCGAGCAACACTCCAACACAGTGCATGCTAAAAATTCACTGAAGGATCCTTAAACAAGCGCACAATGAGGGCAAACTTATGGACAGACATTTCCTAACTTGAATCCTTATTTCGATTATGCATTTTTTCAAAATTTCTCCGCATTATGCATTTACGCATTTGCACCGATAAACTGGTTAGAGCTATTGAATGGAGTGATGTCCCTTCAACAAATTCGACTTCTTTAACATATTGGTGTTTGTCGACCATTTCAATTTACTTTAGCAGTCGAAACTAATTTTCACCATGTCAATGGCAGTTTTCCATACACACAGTGTACCAGTTAAACACTTTTCCCCAAACCATATTCCAACCCACCATAGAATCGCTTTTCTCAGCTTCCGAAAATCCATCTATGCAGCTCCTATCAGTCTTGTGCGATGAGTAAACATCAATTAATCCTGGTGATGTTATCCTCAGGCATTGTCCAAAAAGTTTTTACTGGAAAAGTTTTCTTCTTGGGCTTGGAATTTTGTTAGGAAATTTCGCCTTAGTCGTACACTTTGTTTTGTATTTTGCAAGTAACATGGCCCCGCATCATATTGTGGCGAGAGTGACAATCGAAACTTAGACAAGGAAGAAAGTTGCAGAAACCGGTAATTTCTCCGACATTTTAGGCCAAGATATATACATTAAGTGGAGCAACTTTACATTTAAGTTTTCTTGAAAGCTATGAGTGTTAAATTTATGTTATTGATGCCTCAGGCAATTTATACTGCTCCCAAGAAAGTGTCCAATGCATTCTATAAGTTTTATAGAAATTCCGGAAGAAGAAGAATTTAAATACGAGTACATATTAGAATCATGGAGAGGAGTCCTACAAATGATCGTTAGTAGTTTCGAGTTTGTTTTATTTTACATGTGTTGCAAGTGTCCGAATTCGAGAAGGAATCTTAAAAAAATAAATCTTTGCTACTTCCATCCTTAACTGGCCTGTCTGTCAGTCGATTATGGCTGACTATGGCTGAGTTCAAATTAGGTAGAAAAAAGTGGTCAGGCAGGGGGCAACTGATCTCTGCAATAGCCCTCCTCGTAGACGCTCCTGAAACGGTAGTGATCTTTAACCGCTGTTAATTAAGACTTGTCGGCAACGGTAAGATAATCTGGTTGAGACAAAATATGGGGTTATGGGCCTATGAGCTTCTTACCAGAAAACATAACTATCCCGAAAACTAGTAGTCCGGATGGGGCAACGGTTAGCACGTTCGCCTTCTACGCACTGGGCCCCGGTTCGATTCCTACTGAATACGGTAGTTTTCGATAAAAAAGGTGATTTATGTGTCTGACTATGACCCCCTCAGCTGTTAAATGAGTACCTATTTATGGGGGAAATAACTCGCTGATCAGACACCTCTGCACAAGACAGTCACGATCTACTCGTAGAAAATGAGATGATACTAATTGTAAGTCATCTCGTGGACATAATTCAAATTGGACTGTTGCGCCAGTTATTTATTTACAATATTTATCCCAAAAACTGAAGCTGAGCCCCGAATACAATCAGATTCACGGAAACAACTACTTGAACGAAACACGAACTACTCTTTTTTATTCTGGAATGTTAGAATTAAATGACTCGACAAATCCAAACAGCTGATACCGGGAGCTAACGTTTGACAGCTAGAACTGTTTACGTGAGGATCGCAGGAAAAGATCTTCGAATATAACCATGTATGGGATCTTTGGGGCGACAAGTAGCTCAGTGCCTAAGGGCGTCAGTCTCATGTCAGACTACGGTCGTCACGGGTTCCAGCAGGGCCGCCGAGAGGGGGGCGCGGAAGAAACGAAACTCCCCGGGCCCGTGTTTTTAAAGGGGCCCGGAAATGTGAACCATAGAAAGCAAATGTGGGTCAGTTTTCTAAAAAAAAAAAAAAAAGATACGAATCAAACATTGTTCAAGGATGGAGCAAGAAGAACTCTTCTAATTGAGCATGAAAATTTAAATATTAAAACTTGTTTTTTTTTTTATAACAATTTTCAATTTTCTTCTTTCCGTGTTAAATTTTGGATTTGTCCCGGTGCAGATCCGGTCGCTACTCGATCCGCACTCGATTTGGTCCGATTACAAAGATAGTAACACTACTGACCTGGGTCGGTACAGATACGAGGGCCAGGTCTCGAAGTGGCGTTGAGTGGATTGGTACATATTGATATTATATTATATATTGTAAATTACTAATCCTTTGACAGATAAAAAAAAAAAACGTTTTACTCTTGGCAGAACTTGAACCAGCCTCCGCTCGAATTAGAGGTCAACTCTCTACTCATCGAGCTACCACAACCCTTGTTTAGTATTTCAGTGAAAAATGTAAAAAGTCATCAGCTACTTAGCTGATGACGTCGTGATGAATTTATCAATTACTTTCGTTAATTATTCCATCAGTTGCTGAGCGACGGTATGGTTACCAGGGTATCTTCAACAAAATATTGATATGATTTGATGGGGATTAGCTTATTTATTTGGGATTATTTGACAGGCATTGTTTCAGAGCAACAGAGCCAGTGAAGGAAAATTTTCTTCAAGTGCTCCTTTTTGTAAATTGAGACTGTGATTATTTAAGCAAGGGAGCCAGAAAGGACGCCACCCTAAACAGCTCTCATGCAGAACCTGTTTGCATTCCGCTGACGGCTGTTAAGTGCAGTGTCTCCTCTCATTACCTTACGGTTGCGGATTCTAAATGGCGGAATCTGTTCACCTGCGCCATTTCAAGGAAGATATGGATGACAGGAGGAGGACATCTGAGCTTTTGACAAAATCACGTACAGATGTCACCAGGTGTAATAATGGATACCGGAGAACGAGGGTTGGTATGGCCGAGAGGGCCTGCCGAACACCAGGTGTCAAGAACCACTCTCACTAGTCAGTACGTCCTAAAAGGAACTGATGGAAATTCTGGAAAAGAGAATAAAGGCGTACACTGAACAAATCACTGGCCAATATCAAGGCGTTTTCAGACCTGGCCGATCTACAACCGATCATCCTTTTGCGGTTAAAGAAATCCTAAAAAAGTGATGGGAATACAACGTTGCGTGTACCAAATTTGTGTTGATTTTGAGCAAGCATACCACAGTATCGATCGTGGAGTACAGTACAACATCATGCTGCAATTTGGTATACCAGTAAAATTAATGCGATTAACAAAGATGGCGTTGACCATCTCCGCCTCACAGGTCAGAATCCAAAACAGGTTGGCTGATCTCTTTGAAATACGCACTGGACTGAAGCAAGACGATGGACTAGCTCCGACGCTCTTCAACCTGGCACCTGAACACGCTATCCGGGTAATGAATGCGGACCACAGATCACACTGCTCTTCATGTCGAAGCAATTCATAGCGTACGCTGACGAGATCAAGATTCTTGCTCGAAACCAGCCCGACGCAGAAGAACTTATAGATAATCTTGACATGGCAGCAAAAGAAGTTGGACTACACATTAATTAGGACAAAACGAAAGTAATGATGCAACTAGCAACAAGGATACCAAAACGCCGAGGACGTCAGCATCGAATTGGTAGACGACTTTATATACCTGGTAGGTCCAACCTGTTAGAGGATGCCAATGAAACCGTGTTTTAGCTTTGGTATAATACTTTTACCGTAACCAAACCCGTCACTAGTGAAATAAGATGCTGGAATAACTGGGAATCTATCTCGGTAAGGCAAAGCACTGTAATGTGTATGTATTACGTTAAAGTTGACGGCAGTGGTTTTGAGTCAGGTACAATATAAAGCTCTTCTTAACCAGAGCCGCATGAAACTGTCTCTTATCCGGGGATACAGTATGCAATAGAATCTTGACTGCCAGCTCCAGACCACAGTGGAAACAACCGTAATCATAAAATGTTATCCTCTGACTGAACCCGACAATCTCGTGGTGAAAAACTCCTACGAACAATTAACGCCTTCCAGAGCAGAACACCCAAAAGTGACATTGTAACAGTCATTTAAGATTTGAGAGCAAAAGTAGATGCTGATAACAATTGATTCAGGATGTGATGTGATGGGGAGACACGGTCTCTGTAATCATAATGATGACGCTGAAAGATTTAGAGAGTTATGCGATTTTCGCTGTCTCTTCATCCGTGGTGCCATGTTTGCAGGATAAAGACCTCCGCAAAGTCACTTGGTTATCTGTTGATCAGCACAGAATACAAAATCAGATCAATCCTTCTGCCATTAGTAAAAGATTCAAAATTTGCCTTCTGGACGTGCGAAATAAGAGGGTCGCCGATATTAGGATATGAGACACCATTATCTTATGATCGTTAATATTTGATTCCGTATAACTGCCGTGCGCCGTCCAAGTGACGAAAGATAAAGGAACTGTAACGAACAGTTTGGTGGGATCCGGAGACGCTCGTACCGACGGAACCTTAGGTTACATTATGGCCGTGCCATCTGGTGAAGAAAAAGGCTCCTCAACGAGCTAAGTAGTTGCCTATGCTTGCTGTATCTCAGTTCGGGAGATTTGAGCGGGTTTTTCGCCGCTCGTTGCCCCCTTCCTTTACGTATTAACAAAAATTCATAGGCCTGGGGGAGACAATACAAACAGGGGAGCTAAAAATGGGCAATCAAAAAAAAATTAGGCAATGAGGATGGAATGGTCAGCGGACGGATCAGACGCCCATGCGGTCGCATTTGGGTCCTGGTGTACTGAGACTCTCGGCCTCTAGTTTCGTACCACCAACAAACCACTACTCATCAGGTGCTGCTTCGATCTGCCGGTGGGAGCAGCACTACTAGACCATAATATGGTTCATTATAGGTGGTTCATTACAGGGCCGCAAATTCAATACAACAAAAATCCAGCTATCTTAGAACAACGCGACAACCATATTGCGCAAAAAGTGGCCTGAATAACTAGTCACCCAAATAGTGACGTAACTGAACATTAGGATGCCATCAAAAACATACGTACATTCACAGCGCCCCTAACCCTAATTGCCGGCATAACCCTTGGGTGTCCGACGTACCTATCATGGCAGCAATTTGTTTAAAGAAAGGAGCTGAAGGCACGTTTAGCCGCAGCTTTAGATGACATTAGTAGGAGCATTGAGTTCCTGTACTGTCAGATATTTAGAGAAGTCCAGCGTAGTGTGCGACGCCTAAAAAGAGAATATGCGAACTCTCTTCTAGCCTCAACAGAAGAAGCCGCAAGAAGTAACAACTTGAACGCCGTATACTGGGTCATCAATAAATTTACAGGTGGTTGGATCATAAGGTGTGTATTGAACACGATTTGGTGGGCATCCGAAGATGCTCGTAGGAAGGGCGCCTAAGGTAGCATAATGACGTTGGGGGACAGGCCGTGCCATTTGTCGAAGATGCCACTCGGCGAGCTAAGCAGCGGCCGATGCTTGCTGTAGCTCAATTCGGGAGATGTGGGCGGGGTTTTCGCTGCTCGTTGCCCCTGTCTATTACGTATTTATAAAAATTCATAGGCCTATGGAACACAACACAAACATGGGAGGCAAAATGCGTAATATTAAAGGAATGATAAGGATGGAATGGTTGGCGGACGCGTAAGTCGTCCTCGCGCTCGCATCGGGGTCCAGATGTAAAGGGACCCTCGGCCCCTGGTTTTGTACAACCGACAGATCATTGCGCATCAAGTGCTGCCCTTGAGCTGCCGGTAGAACGACCACTACCAGTATATGGTTTATTACAGGCGCTAGGCACTATTCTGCCTCGATCGCAGGCAACGATCAAAAAGATGCATACAAATAGTGCTCTGTGCTCTATTGGTTGATCGCTAATCGCGAAAATACACGCCGTTTAAGTTGTTGCTTCCTGCGGCGGTTTCTTCTGTCGAGGCTAGGCTAAAATACGAGGCAGCGCTATGCCCCACTAGGGCTTAAGACAAAGTAGTAGTAGTGAACTCATGATTTCAATTTTTGTTGCTGTTAGATCGCCCTGAACACACATAGCCTATTGATAGGAAAATTGAATGTTTTGACGAGAATTTAGTTCCAAAGTACTTAAATTTAGTTATTTTGTTTTAAGACTACAACTCTTTATACCCTATACTTAAAGGAGAAACGTCCATTTATGAACAAAATAAAATAATAGGTAAATTTAATATCAGATTTACACTATTTTTCTCTCACAATCAAAATCCATGCACGAGGATTCACATCTGACCGAACTTGTTAGCATGTAATTCCATCTAATGGTATTTACAATAAAATGTACCAGCGATAGATTTCCTAATGTAAGGACAATGTTGAGTTCCCAAATACATTTATTTGGGGGAATCTCCATCTTCACTTTCCGGGCACATGTCGAAAAAGTCTACACAAGACACTTTACCCTGAAAACTAGAAAACACTGAGCTCCGAACCTGTAAACAGAAAGCCAACAAGTCCTTCTCCCTCGACCGGAGCCGTTGGAATGGAATTTTGTTTCTACTCGTAATACACAGACGTTAAAAGAATAGTGTTTGGTCGGCAGAGGTTATCAGTTGGCTGGCATTGTCCTTCTCTTATTTGGGAAGAATGTCACTCCGCCGGGACGAATTTGACATTATTGCAAAGTATGGGACGAGAACCGAAATAGACAGGGTATGTGTGTTACCCTTGGATACCTATCTCAAGTCACATTGAAAGTACCAATTCATGTCGTGGCTAATTGCTATGTGACTTGGAGTAGCCGCATCCTGTTCCTATAGTTTTAAAATGGTGACCATATCAACAGTATGTTTACCAGAAACATTGTCGTAAATTCGTTTAGGGAATACGAGACTTGAATGGGATGAGATGAGGCATGGCGGCTACCTGTTAACTTATTCAAATGGTTGCCTAATGGATTTGAATTTTAATTGAAGTAAAAGAACATTGAATTTTTTAAATTGTCTGTTGTGAATTTTCTACTACTGATATTGTTGGGCTAGTTTTTGACTGGAGAGGTAAATATATGTATATATATAAGTTATATTGATTTTTATTTTTGCTTGGATTAATGGAGAGGAGGATGTTAGCACATAAACTGTACAATAAACCCGCAGTAAAAGGTTGTGATACTAAAATCACCATCGTCCACAATGCCTATTTATTATAAAAAAAAACAGCAACAATAATTCACTGAAATAAAGGCATTACTGCAAAAAGACACCAGTTTGAATGCTACTAAATGGTGATTTTCATCAACGCGGACTAAACGGATATCCTCTGTGAATGAATGTGTGAAAATTCAAGTTGTACAAAATGAAAAGCAAAACAACAAAACACGACGAAAAAAACAGCATATCATCGTCATTCATCCAATTCGACTCAACAACAGCAAATATAACAATTATCAGTTTTCGAATTCACTGAACAAAATAATCCTCTTTGAAGGCTCGAAGGATTGCAAATGTCGGCCTATTCGTTCAAATCCGCATAATGTTCGTATGTACTAAATGTCTGTCCGGCAACGGTGGAGCCTGTGAGAATGTACGAGAATGCAGGGCCGTCCATCCCCATCTGTCCGTCTATCTGTGTTGTCGATCATTTCGCACTGTTGAACAAAATATAGTGCCAGGACGAAGGTATGTATCCATATCTTGTTGACCATGTTACTCACGAATTATTCTCTGATGAGATAACAATTTACAACAACAACATGAACTAGTTCGCCATAACTTCTATCTTTAATGGGTCCACGATATTTCGGTGATGAATTATAATGGTGGCGATTAAATTAATGCGTTATTCCACAGCAGCTGTGTTGGATAAAATTATTTAATTTTAGATATAATACTTGCTTAGCAATCAGTTTATTACATACCAGCAACCCGGCTGAATTAAAAAAAAAAAGATTTTTGCTTTTGTCTTTTGAGTGATCATTTCCTATAATTCGAATTTGATCTAGTCCAACTCAAGAATTTCACCACAGTTGCAGTTCAGGTAGAAGGTCACCTAAATTGATAACCGTAATACAATAGATTGTTTTAATACTACGCCCTTTGGTTTCGCATGAATTGCAACATGCCTTCAATATTTAGGTTCACGCAAATTACTCATATTAAAATAAAAAGAAAATCGTGTACGATAATTTTGATCCATTCTACATTTGAAGCATTGAAGCTCCTATTGGAGGTTATAATGAACACCTTTTGTTTTTTAAATCTTCGCGCGCACCCATCACTTGGCGTCAACTTCATGTTGGCTCCGTGATGAGTGACGCGCGTTGACAACCTTCAAATCGGGGAGTTGGAGAACATCGGCCACCACGAGCGGACGAACGTGGGAGTGGGCATTTTTGAACTCCGGATTTGTCGCGTGGCGAATTTTTTCATTGGCCGCGGGAGGCATATCTTGTAATCTGTGTTGAGCAGGTGTTACAGGTGTACAAATACGCGCCCCGAACCATATCAGCAAGTTGTGCATTTTGACTATAAAGACTCGTACGGGTGCCCAAACATTCGACAATTCGAAAATTCCTTTATTTTTGGAGTTTGGATTTTGTTTCGGTTTGAATTAAATATAGTTTTTTTTTTTTAAATTTATGTTAAGTTGCAGCTGCTCCCGTATCGTGATGGCCATCAAAGATTCCGGCTAAGTGGTTGTATACTAACTCAAAATTCGTAAATTTTTTTTTTTCGTAAATTGATTCTCTTTTTTTTGTAGTTTTTCTTTAGTTTTTTCTGTTTTGACATCAGTTTTCTTAGTAATTTTCTGATCTTTCGTTTCCCTTTGTTTGTCATCATCTCATTTTTTTGAATAAAATCTATTATGTATTTAATTTTAAAACTCAGGCGTTTCCTTCACGGAACCTTCCCCCAAACCTCTTTCAGGTTGTTGATGAGATGAGGTGAAGGCCTCATCTCTTGTTCCACTTTGGGAGGTCCCAACATTTTTGCCGGCCATGGGACCTCATTGGTTGGGTTTTTATGCTATGGGTAAAGAGGACAAGGGTCCGCAACAGCAGGGCCCGGAGCGTGTAGCATGAGCCGGTCGACTAGTTTTCCTGAGTCGTGGGACTCAGTTTTCCAGGCGGCCAAGGCCCGACGTCGGGCTGTCGCGCCACGATGATGATGATGGGACTCAGTTTTATCCTTTGTTGTTTTGTCTACCCCCAAGGCACATGATATATGTTATCATTGTAATGGCTGGGGCAACGAGCGGGCGAAAACCCCGCCCACATCTCCCGAACTGAGCTGGAACAAGCATGTGCCGCCGCTCAGCTCGTTGAGGAGCATTCGCTTCTAGCGCCGCCGGACCTTCACGGTCAACCTCGGCAAACTTCCGGCTTCATACCCAAAACACCATTTGATGAACGAGCTTGCTCTTTACAAGGTATATGAAATAGCGAGTAAATTTCAACCAAATTGCGGTCGAAATTTAGAAAGAAAAACGTTTTACTTTAGCAAAAACTTACTATTGGACCGATCGTTCCTATGACAGCTATATGGTAAAGTACTCCAATTTCAACGGAATTCGGGAACCGTCGTTTGGCAAAAGACGCGATTGAATAATATGAAAACTAGAAAAGATACAGTGAGTCACAGTCAAAATGAACCACCTTATGTTAGAAAAAGAATTACTGAAAAAATTACGGAAAAACCATTCAGATTAAAATTATTATTATTATTTTGTTCGGCCTGGTTGATTTTTAGAATGGTCAAGATCCTCCTGAATGAGTGCCAACCTCCAATATAAACTGGTCATATAGGAAACTCACTTTTAATCCATATGGTTGTTGCCAATTGGTACTTTTGGTATCACCACTAGGTCTGTACAAGTATAGGGTATATACGCTTCGGCCTGGTCTAATTTTAAAAACACTTTTTGTCAACTGCTTGCTTTTTCCCACGAAGTTGAAAATGAAAAATTTGTTGAAATATTTCATCAAATAACGAGTTAAATATTAATCTCATGAGGAAAACGATTGGGATCGATTTATTTTAAACTTAATAAGTATTAATTTGAAATAAGTCTGATGATTGTAGTGTAACAGACGAGTTGGTGGGACATCTGAAAATGCCTGTGAGGACGGAGCCTAAGGTCGCCATAATGACCGTCTGGGTCGAGCAATGCCATCTGGCGAAGAAAAAGGCCCCTCAGCGAGCAAAGCAGCGGCCTATGCTTGCTGTAGCTCGCTTCGGGTGACGTGGGCGGGGTTTTTGCCGCTCGTTGTCCTGTCTCTCTCTCTCAATTGCCCTAACCCCTTGTGGGGCATAGCGCGTCGTCTGTTCCATGTGGCCCAGTTGACGTTTCGATGGCAAAAACTGGTTTCGGAGAATTAAGTTGCCAGCATGCACCTCCTGCACATCCGTGGCCACGAACGTCGTTGTGGACGGGATTCGAACCCAAAACGCCGGTAGTCAAACATGAGACTGATGCCTCAACACACTGCACTATCGGTCGCCCCTGTCCTTCACGTATTAATAGAAATTCATAAGCCTGGGGAAGACAACACACACAGAGGAGACAAAAACGGGGTATAAACAAAAAAAAATTGGCGATAGGCGACGGATCAGTTGCCCTAGCGGCCGCTCCAAGGTCCAGGTGTAATGGGACCCTCGGGCTCTGGTTTCATACCACCAACAGATCAGTACTCATCAGGTGCTGAAATCGATTTACCGGTGGAAGCAGCACTACTAGGATATGGTCGTTACAGTAGGTAAGATAGTTGCGTAGAAAAAGGGAAAAATCCCATTTAAAATAAATGGTTTTTCCCTTTTCCTAGGTAACATTCATACTTACGGGCACTTGTGCTTAAGGAATGCAGGGGTTTTCTGGCTGCTACTACATAAATATACTATTAGTAACCTATTTTTAGGACATCAATATCAAAATTCCATTATTTTTCATTTCCTACGCTAGTGAAACGCTTCTTTCCTGTAAGTTTTCATATTTCTCAGTGTAACCATCTCGAAGTTCAAGGGGGTGGGACAAATTATGATACCATATTTACCTCTGACTGTAGCGTCAGCCATTCGTAAGATACTTTATGGACAGAGGGACGAACATTTGACCGACTTTATAAGGGTTTTGTTTTTATTACAAACCCCTAAAAAGGATGCACAGATCCCGTAATTATTGAATAACTGGTTAGTTTGTCACTTTTCCATCGAATACTAAACTCCAGCAAAAATGCATATACATGGTGTCCCAAACCCCAACGTCAACCCGGAAACCGGTGATAGGCCAAGTGGTGGCAGTTATCAGAAAAGTATTAAAAAAGCCTCCGTCAATTATTTTTTGACTTATACGACACATCCTATATTATCTCTTAATTGAGGTGAAAAGAAGTAATAATCCCATTTAGGCAAAAGTGTAATTTATTGAACAAAAAAGTTTACAATTAAACGTTAGAACTTCAATTTACAACAAATGTTCAAAATGTTTGCCTTCAGCTGCAATGCAAGCACGAAATCTTCTTAAAAAGGATCGAGTTATAAGCCGGGCGAATCTTCCGGAACTAATGGCTTCAGCGGCTTCCGCAATTTTTCGGCGGAGTTCTTCCAAATTTTCTATTTCTTTCGTGTAAACCTTTTCTTTTACCGCTCCCAGTAAAAAAAATCGAGGGGATTTTGGTCAGGTGAACGTGCCGGCCACGAAATTGTACCAGACCGCCCTATCCACCTCTCGGGATATTCTCGATCGAGGAACTCTCTTACTGTACGGGCATAATGCACTGGGCAGCCATCGTGCTGATACCACATATTTTCAAAAGTACTGAGTGGCACGTCGTCCAATAAATCGGGTAAATGATTCAAATATGTCTCGGCACTTAAGTTCTCCGAAAGCTCGAATGGTCCAATAATTTGGCCATTTCAAATTCCAGTCCACATGTTCACTTTAAAGCGATGCTGCGCTCTATTTTGCCGCATTAAATGTGGATTTTCAATGTGCTACTCGTGTAAATTGTGGAGGTTAATGTAACCATCTTTAGAAAATGTGGATTCATCGGTCCATAGAATTTTGTCAAAGAATCGGGGATCTTCTCTGTACTCACGCAACATCGTTTGACAAAATTGTACTCTCTGCGGATAATCTCGAGGTAGCAGACTTTGGACTCGTTGAACATGGTACGGGTGCATCTTGTTTCTCCGTAGAATTCGTTGTACTGTACTTTTGGGTACTCCTGTGCTACATTCAATTGCACGTACTGAAGCACTGGGGTCTTGTTTGACTGCTTGTAAGACTTCCTCCTCGTAGGGCATGATGGGATTTGGCTCTCCTGTCATGTGGTGTGGAATTCGACCCTCTGAGAATGACTGGTGTACGTTTATAAATATTCGGTGATCCGGATAACGTTCACCATTTGGGTATCTCTCACGATAAAGTCTGGCTGCAGCACTAGCATTGCATTTGCATTCCCCATAAATAAGATGCATGATAGCATATTCCCGCGCACTGTATCTGTATGGCATAATGGCAGTTAAATGCGTCCTATAATCAAATTGTTACTGAATCACTAAATCATTCATAAGGTTACATGTGCTACATTTGTCGTACCATTTTGGAATCTGGACAAAATACGCCATCTTTTACAGTTACTTGCCAAAACCGCGTGGTATATTTTTTTTACAGTGCAGTCAGTTGAAATTGGGATAAGTGATAATTTTGAGTACAAAATTGGGGAAAAAAGTCATACTTTATTTAAAACCAATACAGTAATTTTTCACTTTTAGATTGTGATTTATAGAACAGTTAGTCAGTAATTAAAAAAAAAAATAAAAAAAAATGAAAATTAGTAATAACAGTACTTAAAAAATCATCACAGGGTATGAATTTTTCCAATTCTTTTTTGAATGTCTATAAGTCAAAAAATAATTGACGGAGACTTTTTTTAATACTTTTCTGATAACTACCACTACTTGGCCTATCACCGGTTTCCGGGTTGACGTTGGGGTTTGGGACACCCTGTATAGTACATATGCCCAATTCCCACCAACAACGTGTTGAATGTACGTTCCCCCCGCGCTGCGTGTTATCGTCACCGACCACCTCTTCTGGGTCAAACCGAAAAAAATGACATTAAAAGCAACTGAAAAATAAAACTGCTATACCAAAGTGAAAGCTTTGCAATGATTACAACACATAACATGGGTCGTAAAAAAGTTTGAAAGAATCGGCGACATGAAAAAGGAAATAGGAACACACTCGCCAGAGAAAAAAAAAACAAAGAACAACAGCGCCAAACAACATTTAAGAACAGGATGCTATAACAGTTACCGTGAATGATATACACGTACCAGCGGCAACGTTGAGCACTTGGAGGTGGAGGAAAATAAAAAAAAAGGACCGAGAGAAAAGGCGAGAATATCTTCGGATAAGTAAACAACAGGCAACATGAAATAGAGCACCCAAGAGACTAAGATGCCCTCAAGTCGATTACCAGTTCTTCCTCGTGTATCTTTTTTATGCCATCTTCGGAGTTATTCTGGATTTGGGTGACTACTCTCAGTACTTGTTTCTTTTTCTCCTTAGCAACTTAGTTCATTCAGAATAATAGTCGCGAGGTACAGACACGGAAAAACAAAATCACTTTTTATTATACTTTCGAAATTCCTAATTGTAAGGCTACAACCGGAGGATATTCCCGTGGCATCCTTGCTTCTTATGGTAGGTAGGTAAGCAGTTGATACCGGCGGGTAATGTACGTGGAGGATACTATTCAGTCATAAACAATCAGCATCAGTTTCCGTTTTATGTATCCTTAAGACAGTTGTTGCGCTTGTCTATGAAGAAGTGCAAATTTTTCTTATTCTGACTGAACAAGTTCGAACCGTTGATTAACCTTTTTTTTATTTTTTTTTTAAACCATACTCCATACTACTTAGAATATCCACCTCGACTATGGCATACTGGAGGCCTCCAGTAGGATTTTCATAGGAAATTTCGCTAACAGATTGTGGATCTGTTAGCTTCTATATAAGTTCTTCGTCTACTACTGGAAGGGAAAATATTTATGCCCAGATACGAGTACTTTCCCTCAACACATTCAGTTTCATTTCGAGGAATGACTCGTCGACGGTTGGTCGAGCCCAAATATAGTCCTTTTCGCCAGTAACTTCGCCACCCTCGGCGTTTTTAGAGCTCTTCTTTTCGATTAACCTGTGAGTTTGTGTCAAAGGCACAGTTTATAAAGAGCCTATTCTACATACACCTAAACCTGATTATGTAAGGTTTCCATTATTCATTTCAAATCTTCAGATTACAACAAATCTAATTTTTAATAACTCCCTGAGCACTACATATCACGAAAATTGGCATTCGATTTATTTGCGAAACCAGCCGCAGTCGCTTGAATCATTGTCTCAATTTCTCTTGAAAAGTCATTAAGGGATATAATCCCAATTGTAATTAAGCAGCTTGAATTCAACACCACTCACCACCATACGACTGAAAAAAATCTTTGCAATCACCAGAAAAAAAATCCTAAGGGGAAATACTGAAATGTAGACAACAGCATAATTTAACATCAGCTCATTAACTCGACATCGAAACGGGGGAAAAAAAGGAATTATATCTTCACTTTCATTCACTTACAACATCTAATTTCAGGGCAACTTCTTCAATTAAAATAAAATAAAATCCAACAATTCAACTGAAAGCAACGAAAACGAGCGCCCAGTCCGTATGGCGAGTGAAAGCGCGGCCGGCATTTATTGAGCTCCGTCGTCGTCGTCGTTTTCAAAAAGGCAAACGAAATCAAATTAGGACATAAAGGCAACCGACATCAGGTCCGCGACTGACTGGCAAAGCACAAGAAAAGGGCTTAGCTTAACAATTCCGCAATTATCTAAAAGTACGCGTCGCTATCACCCTAGAAAATGACTGCAGGATGTACAGAAATAAATCTTTTCTCCGAGTGATCAGTAGATACGCCGACGAGTGCTTGCAGAAGAGAAAAAAAGGCAACTATTTAACCGAAAAGAAGACAGCCATCATTTCGACAGGGCTGAAGCTCAGGATGAATAAATTTCGATCTGTTGAACACGAGTATCCTTTTAACGCAACATTGCCTCTGATCCCAGGCCATTCCTTCTAAATTTCACTAAATTTTATGTTGAGCAATTTATCTCAGCTAGTTGAATGTGTGGGCTTTTGTGCCTCGAAATGACAACGTACAAGCGAAAGGGACAAGGACCGGGAACATAAATCCGAAGCACGCTTAACATAATCCATGAAGGATTAAACATTTCGGATGGGATATTATAGGCAAGGATATTTCTTAGAGTGGCGTTTCTTCGAGAGATTTGGTAAGGCAGCTAACGATAACGCTAATGAAACGATTTTTTGATTGAATTCAATGCTATAATAATAAATTGGGGCCGGTTGCTCAGTGCGTTGAGGCGCCAGTCCAATACTTCATGAGTTCGAATCCAGCTATGGCCATGGTTCCTGCGCCATATTCCTCCTGATGTGTGGAGCGATTAAATACATCAGGATATCTGTGCTAGCGGGAATGATGCAAAATTCCAAGTCACAAATCCCCATGAATGAAGAAAAAATACCAGTCACAAAACCCCCAAACACAAAATCCCCAAACTCAAAATCCCCAAACACAAAATCCTCATTATTTCAATAAATACGGCCAAAATTAAGGTTTCTTTGGAATTTTAACGAAAAATTAACGAATTTGGACAAATCCTTTTTTTCGGATTCTAGATCTTGCATAGACCATAAAAAATATGATATAATGGTGAACCTAACCACAAGTTCCATAAAGGAACTCCCGCTTTAGAAACTACGAACCTACAATATTCCTTTTATACCCTAGACTTATAGTATAGGGTATATTGTTTTTGTCACGACGAAAATATTATGTAACACCTTAAAGGAGGCTCCGGAGGTACGGCAATGTGTATAAATATATAAATGATCAGGGTCACCTTCTGATTTGATTTAACCATGTCTGTCCGTCAGTCTGTCCGTCTGTGTGTCTGTCTGTCGTCCTTGCAATAACTTTCGGTGGAATGAACCTAGAGACTTGAAATTTTTATCAAATGTTTGAAGTAAGATTGAGTTAGTATCAAGTATGGGCCAGATCCTACTCAAGGAACCCCTACCTCCCCTACAAATGGAACTTAAAATAAGCGATAGCTTACGATGGAATAAAGTTAGCGACTTGAAATGTTGGTCAAATGTTTGTCGTATGATTCACCTGGCTGATATTGAAAATACTTAATATCCGACCAACGAAGCTCCTACTTCCCCTACAAATGAAACTTCAAATAAGCAAAAACTTTCGATAGAATGAAGGTAAAGACTTAAAATTTTGTTTGAATGTTTGTAGCATCAGCATGATCTAATTGGTTGGTGGCAATGATGGGAAAGATCCGACTCAAGGAACCCCTACCTCCCCTACAAATGAAACTTCAAATAAGCGATAACTTCCGATAAAATGAAGCTAGTGACTTGAAATTATGGTCAAATGTTTGTACTTGGATCTAGTTGGTTGCTATAAAAAATGTGTACTCTTACAGTTCTGATACACTGGACGCGTACACGCGATCGCGTGATTTTTACCCAAGTCGCGGAAATGTAAACGCGACTAGTGTTTACACGTAAGTCGGGCTTACGCAGACGAAACGTCAGAAACGTTTATTGAAGCGAGTTTTACTGATGCGAAAATAATGCACCGCACGTTGTATTTTGGGGTGCGTTTACGATTCGACAGCATATGCGCGAGTACTGAAATTATCTTTTTTCATGTGTTTGTTGTTGGATTCATCGAATCATCAACGGCCGATGAGTACCCGGCGGGACACGTCGTCAGCTAATAAGTTACGCGTTCTCGTAAACCCGTTTGCTTTTTATACGGGACGAGTATCGTAGATTTGACGTACCCGACGGGGCTTTCGCGTTCTGTGTATTAGAACTTTTAGCTCAAAAATGAAAATATCGGAGAAAAAGGGGTACGTGTAGTTGCCGGAGCCCCAGTTTTAAATACCATATCTATGTGAGCACTGGATTAGATTGACCGAATCTAAGTGTTACAAATTAAGTAATTGAGTAGTAGCCAGGTGGCCAAGGCCCGACGTAGGGGTGTCGCACCACGATGATGATGAGTATAGGTATAGTAAAAATTATAAAGTGATCTCCAACAATCCGCAAATAGGGATTTGGGGATTACGTGGGTTGGGGATTATGTACTTGGGGACTATGTACTTCTGGATTATGTGTTTGGGGATTCTGTATTTGGGGATTTTATGTTTTCTGATCCTGTGTTTAGGGTTTGTAACGAACGCAGTAATTTGAAATATTTGCGCCCTCCACTCACCAGTAACTTGTTAGTTGGTGATTGGTGTCGACAGCCGTCTGACAGACGTCAACTAGCGCGGTTTTTAATTTTTGTCGCGACGACGCAAAAATAAGGAAAAGCCAAATTTTCAACTTCGGAATTTCAGCTGCCGGCGAAAGCAAATCGGTACGATTTGTTGTATTATATTTTTATGATCATTGACATGTGAATGAAATCGTAGTGAATTGATAATAGTCATGAATCTATTTGACATCCGCTGTCTTTAAAAAATTTGTTTGTCATCCACCGCATCTCCGCGTTCACCCGGGAATTTTTGGTACCGCTTCGTGTTTTATACCACTTGACATTTTTCTTCATTTATGATTTTTCTTCGTTTATGTTTTATACCACTTGTCAAGAATAAACAACATCAACGAAGTGACACAACGTACTATATATACGCGTGCATCTATTGGCCAAGATCAACTCAAAGGTTTTTCAGTTGGAGGTTTCAAAGATTTTTTTTGATCCTGAAATTCATGTCTTAGGCTGTAAATGCGATTGGATGGTTCTCCAGCCTCCGACTTTGAAATTGCCTGCGTTCACTTCCCGCAACGTTGTAATTGCAGCTGACAGCCGATTCGCTATTGAATTTCAAACAAAACTTCCATTAAATCCGCGACGGTTTCAGGAAAAATGGAAAACACTGCAAAATCGCCACAAATTTGTGTTACTTCGGTGTAAATAAGCACATAAGACGCCATGTAAACAAATTTGCGAATCATTCGCGAATAAAATTATACGGAGAGGATTTTTATTATTTCATTAGCATCACACTTACATAAATTCACGACAAAATTAAAAAGCAAACCTAGAAACCAAAACGGAAATGCACACCATCTAACGGTCACATGCGATAAGTCGACTATGAACTGTCAAATACGCTATACCCCCTACCTGTGGATTATTGTGGGTTGTTGTGGATTATCTTTGTGTATGTGTACACATATGTGTATATGTACACAATCATGTAAAAAAAAAGACGCAATTTACTTATTGAATTTTTATCATTTGTGAATTAAATGCAAAAGAAGTGGGACATCGGATGATTACTTTTGCGCCACCTTGTAGTTTGTGATAGTGATACGGTGTTTAGGCTTCTGTGTTGGTCACTATAGTATACTAGGATTCTATACTGAACCCCCAACCATATTTTTTTGCCCTTTTTTGTTTCTTTTACTTAAAGTAAAATTTTAGGGCTCTTTACTAGACCGAAGGGGTTTTCAAGGTTTTGTGGTGCTCCAAATTGAATTTTTTCCATTCAAAGTACACAGTGAATCCTTGGGGACTATTTTGTGATTTTTTTTTTTAAGTTAACAGGAAATGTTATTTGTTTGAGTAAATTATTAGGGTTTTGAGTTGAACCGAAGTCATCAGGGGTTTGTAGTGCTTCAAATTGCAATTTTTGTAAATTCTAAGCACACAGTGACTCCTTATCCCGTTGTAACCCCTTAGAGCTTTACGGTCCTGTAGCAGAAGTGGACTCTAGTCATTTTTTTGGCAAAATTCCTTGATTTCCCTCCCTTGAATGCTATTGATGGTTTCTTTTGGGTGTTTAGGATTCTGTGTTGGCTCCTGGTGTACTAGGGTTCTATAATGTACCCCATACAGCAGCACAAAACCCTAGTTACCACTCCGGTTCAACACAGAACCCTAACGTTTTTCTCAACATAAGAACACGTCCTGTTAAGTATAAAAAAGTGCGTTTAGATTCAGTGAAACTACTCGCGCAACTGTTTCACGAGGGAAAATTGCGCATTGTTCGAACTCGTTCCTCACCCGAAACTAATTTCGTACGGGGAAATCGCGGTGTGACGCACCTGGTGGCTCGCTATGAAGTCCTCGTGCACAACTACATGAGACTCAGTCTCCGATTTCGCCTAATGTAAACGTTGCGCGAGTATGTTTCAGGTGAGGATGGTGTTGATGAGAAGCACTCGTCCGACCTGGCTGTTTTCATGGGGAAATACTCGTCTGATCGTGCTAGTTTGAACTGAAGGTAATTTTGGGTCGCTGATTCCGAATCTGAAGTCAAAAGAGAAAAAAAATGCCATTAGGCGTTTCTATTACAACAGGAACAACCCCCTAATATTATCTTCCGACAAGATTGGCCGTGATTTAACAATGGAAGTGTTATCATTATGTGTTCCCGATTTTGTTTTATAATATAAATCGTTTAATAGAAAACGATATTTCTTGCATGGTTCTTTTAAATATTTCGCCCCTCAAACAGTCGTAGCTACTGCGAATTTGGGAAAAAATGCCAAAAATGGAAAGTGGTAATTATATCCTTTAATATAACTCCCAACATGCTTATAGTCGATAAAATAGACTTTGACCTCACTTTTTTAATCCTTTTTGGACCCTTTATAATTTTTTTTTTATTTTGTTGCAAAATCAGCTTTGGATCAGATTAAATAACAAAAAAAAATGCCCTTCTTAATTAACATGAACTCTAACTTCTATAAAAGAAATAAGCTTTTCCTAAAAAAAAAAATCCTCTGATTGTGGGCGTAGCCCTCTATATTACGGTTTCATTTTAATATTGCGCTATATTTCTTATATTTTGGTTAGGTGACTGGATTTGAATTATTGTTTAAAATGAATATGTGTGGATAATTTTGTAAGCACAATAGGTTTTTCCTTCGCGAAACGATCGACAACCATTGCCATATTTTTTATTAATTTTTCTGAGTTGGTAGGACCCACCTTTAACCTTTGTTGTGATTGTCCACCCCCAAGGCACATGATATATGTTATCTGTGTGATCGCTGGGACAAGAACCCCGCCCACATCTTCCGAATCTGAGATGCAACAAGCATGAGCCGCCGCTCAGTTCGCTTCTAGCGCCGCCGGACCTTCACGGCCATTTTGGCCATTTTGCGGCTGCTTTCCCAAATCACCATCCGGTGACCACCTTGATCATTACACGATTTTGTTGTGGGGATTTCGGTTTTGGGATTTTGTGACTGAGGATTTTGTATCAAACTCGTGCTTTATCCGAATTCAGTTATATGCTAACGAAATGTCAAAAAAGCTTGATGGCAAGACAAACGGTAATATTATAGTGAAATACCATTCAATCTTAACAAAATCGAAAACCGTTACCTATATAGGTATATCGAAATTTGAATTTACTCACTTCACATGTGTTAAGAAGTTCATCGTAGTACTATCACATTCTCTATTCGCTCTTAATAATTCCAATTGACGTCCCAGTCCACAAGTATTGAATCCTTGGTCAAATTTCCCCACGCAACACACTTCTCCATAATCACATTTGGCTAGCCTTCAGGCGCTATTTTATCTTTGTCTCATTAAATGGTGAGTCTTCATGATCCCTTATCGTTTATGCAATTTTCTCAAGGACCACCAGCAGCCGTAACTCTCAAAGTTAATGGCTTCCTACTTAATGTCAATAAATCCTCACATTTCTCTTCCTCAATCCTCACCATTGTTCCTATATCATACTCACATACTGTTTGTCTTCTTTGTGTTTTGTTGTCCTGTGTATTTACACATGTATCCATTTGTGTGACTAAATCGCATACCATTTCGTCCACCTACTTCTATGTATCCTTATCACATCCAGTCTTTTTGATACCGGTGAATTGAACTGATATATTTTATCATTCACCCACTCGTTTACTAAGTCTTACAACCCTTGACGTCTTAATCCTAAAGAGCCGGCAAACTTCTAATTGAAATCCTTTTAATGGTGAATCCTTTCGTCCCATGGCTTAGGCTCAGTGAATTAGTGCTCCACTGGATATATCACAAGATTGAATTTAAATTGCCAATCGATTTATCAAAGCAACAAGAACCGGTATAGTACAATGTTTTTTGATAAGACAATAACAAGTTTGAAATGAGAGGAGATAGACAGCACTGTCGCGTGGGGATAGGAACATTCGCCAATGGCTACCTAAACAATTTTTGATGCCGACCGACGACTATAAATTTTTTGTTGCTTTTCTTCAACGCCCATAAACCGGATAGGAGTCACATTCGTTTGATGATGTCAATGGGTGGGTTCCTGCGAGCGGATCAGGATTTGACATTTATCGAATTCTCCTCCATATGCTTTCCCCTCCAGTAAAATTTGTACAGAGACCTGTCAATTTTCAGATCACCCACTAATACTTGTCGTTTGTTGCTGCCTTTATTCGCAGCCATCATTCGTTTTCCGTCAAAATAAAATACAAATATATTTAGTGATTCCGAAAAAAGAGCTCTTATTTCTCGAGAGTGGTTCAAGGCTCCTAGTCGCTCCGCTCTTTCTTGCATAGTCGCAATGTTAATATGAATATACAATATATACAAGGTATCACAGTAGTAATACTCGTGTACATATATCATATACCATTATGCGGAGGTTAAGTTAGATTGGATGGCAGCCATAGCTATAACATGTGTTTCCGATACTCATTACGTACTGATGCTATTCGTTACAAAAAGGTGTTTTTTGAGCTCGAAGGATCCTGACTCAGTAGCGAAGCTCTAAAGACTTCTCAGAGCAGCAACTCCTACTAGGTCTTTGAAAAAGTAGGCCAAAGACACCTAAGTGTCCACAGGGACTTAGTGAAAATTTGCCGAGGTAACCGTGAAGGTCCGGATGCGCCATATGGCGAAAGCTCCTCAGCTTGATAGGCGGCGGCACGAGCCTGCTGTAGCTCAGTGACGGGAGCTGTGACGGTGTTTTTGCCACCTAGCTGGTCCGTAGCATTAACATTCTAAACGATACTCTCGTGCCTAAGGACAAACAGCACACATAAGGGTACTAAGGTCCCACAACCTTAAAATGAAACCTGAATAAAGAAGACGACGCCCGCAATCCGAGGGTTGTGTAGCAAGCGCTCATTTTGCTATGCAAATTTCGGCTCCTCGTTCTTCTTGGTACGACTCAGGTGGATAAAAACACCATAATTCGAAAACGGGAAGCTGTATCGTAGGTAGATATGTATGTATGTATACAAGATGTCTTACTCTTTGAGATGCTTAATCATAAATATAAAAGCCAAATCGATCAGCTGGGAACTAACGGTATTTTTCTTGCAAAGAACCCCGTATTATCCTACTTTTCACGTTTTTTGTCTGTAACTCTTGAATCAGCTGACGTAGAAAACTGGTTTTTGGCATCTAAAGTTCAGATGGGAAGCTGGTTTCATTTTAGTAGGACATAATTAGACCAAAGGAATGCCTACCTCCCCTACCAATGGCAAAAAATGTAATATTCCTTTAACTATGATAACTTTCGATAGAATGAAGCTAGCGACATGAAATTTTGGTCAAACGTTCGTCGTGTGGCTTAAGCCGCTTCTAAACGATGCTACGAATACCTTCCAACGTTGGACCCTTGATGGTTCGTAGCATCGTGTGGCCGAATGTCGAGCTACGAGCTTCCAATGTCAAGTGTCGAACGTTCGCGTTGGAAGACGCTCGCTCTGTTGGCGAATTTCGTACCCGAATCAAATGAACTCGAACGTTCCAACGTTTGAACGAAACAATTGCGGAACCGTTCAGCAGAAACATTTGAAGCAAGCTCGGTTGCAAGGCACGACGAATTTGGTAAACCGGATTCTTTTTTTTAATTAAAAAGTAGCAAAACAACAATACCACCATGGTGGCAGCAACAGATGCTATCTCTTCTTCCTTCCGCCATCACCGTGATAAGTAATTTCAATTTAATTTATTAATTGACAACTCGGCCAAACCGTCAAACGTTTGAATCGAACGATCGAATTGCCGTTGAGAAGATACATACATACATACATTTTGGGAATAGGCAAGATCCTATCTCCCCTTTAAAGTTATGATAAGAAGAGCTCACTCGTCTCGAAATGGCGCCTACCTTCCCAGCAAAGATTCCTTCATTATAGCTTCATCGGCTAACTTCTGTTCAAACTGACCATAACGGAAACACACCTTTAATTCATAAGGCTGTATTCACACAGCGATCCGAGCGATGCCGACCCGAGCCGGGCGATGCGATGCGATGTGATAGGTATTCACATTGCCATTTGATGCCGAGCATATCGATGGCTTGCGATGCGATGACGCTCAGGATGCTCACACTGCATGCAATGTTGGAGAGTAGAGGTCAGTTTAGTTCAAGGAAGACAATCTGCTCGACATCATGTCGTTTTTGCTTGACCCAATAAATTTATTTCTGTTAGTGCACTAAAAATGGCAGGGCGTCGCCGTTGGGTGCATCCCATTAATGAGTAAAGGAAAGCACCAGTGTTGGTGAATTTCATCATCTCGTCCGCGACCTCAGACAAGATAAAGAAAGATTTTAGAGTTACTTTCGTATGAGCACAAACACGTTCGATTACATAGTATCATCAATTTCAAACAGCCTGTCGCACCAAATCCCGGTTGTGGTAATGCTTATGTTATTGATTCTACAACAGGGGACGATGACGGATGCTATGAGTTAGCAATACGATATCCATTTGACGAATATACTATATTCCAAATTACTGTACAACATAAAACTCGTACTCTAGCACAAGAAATGTTCACCAACTGAAAGTTTCCGAATTACGTTATAGTGCGAGATCACACTGCAAAATACCATGTATCTGTTTATTTTCGTGTACTTTATTACGGTGGTAACAACCTTTAATTTAAGCCATACTGAATTTTGCAGTGTGATCTCAGGCTACTGGTATATCAAATATTACTGTACAGCTCGTACTCGTACCATACTCTCAACATCTGAAGCTCCATCGCACAACATCGCGCAAAGCCCATAAACTCCATCGCAAAGCCCATTAAATTCTATCGCACTAAATCCGCAGCTGATACTCGCACGAAAACCCAAAGTTGTTTGTGATAGCATCGGACCCATCGCTAGGCTCGGCATCGCATCGCGCGCAATGTGTACACTCAAAGCGTGATTCCATTATCTTGTGATGACCGCTTGCAATCGCAAGCCATCTCTCGACCCGGATCGGCTCGTCATCGCACGCAGTGTGAATATCCACCAAGGTTGCTGCTTATTTGAAGATTTGGTGTTACCGCTAGGTTTACACAAGTCTAGGGTATATACGCTTGGGATTCGGGACTCGGGGGACCGGATTTTGTAAATTTCAGGAGCACCCTTTTTGAATTGGAGTACTCAATTTCGTCATTCGAAATCCAACTTAATGTAATGTAATTGACATCATTTTTTCCGTACTACAATATTTCTAATCAAAAAAAAAATCTATCTAAAAACTGCTAGGAAACTAATTCTTTAATACACCCCCCCCCCCCCCCCCCCCCCCCCCCAACGAGTTTACCAAAAATTATCTGAAATTCAAATAACGCTGAAGTAGCTTGAAAACTTTAAATCCGATGGTCAATGCAAATGATTTAGTTGAAGCCACAAATCCGTAATTATGACCCTAAATGGTTTTTTTTTTATTGGTTCTTCTCATCCTTTCCGTTCCTAAGAAACCCTTTGTTTCATACGTATGTATACTTCTGGAAACAATAGATCAAATGTGCTTCGCTTCATATATTGGATGACTGTAAACTGTACACTATCAAAAGCCACATAATAGCTTTAAGGTGTTGGGGTGGAAGGAGCATTAAGAGGTGGGACTCCTCAAAACAAACGCTGGTGGTACACCCCAAGTAATCTTCTGATAAGATTTGAATTCAAACCACTTGCAAGAAGTCTACCGGATACCAAATGCTGGGTGTCGCTGGTAAGCTACTTATTTCTCCACCTACTGTGCGATTGAATCTAACCTGCCAGCATGGTCTAAAAGCAATTTCCAACTTTGGAACTAAGTAAATTCCAAGAATATTTACCACTCAGCGTGACATATTTTTCCTTAAAAAAGAAACAGTTGTCTATGTTAAAGTTTGTATCGGGCAATTGCCAGAATATACGCGGACATAATTTTAATTAAAACAAGATTCGTTGTTGTTGTTGTAACTTTAATTTCTACCCGGGCGATTCAACTGGTATCAGTGTAAGTGTATTAGTGGAAAATTAATCAGATACGAGTATATTATAAGTTGAATCGTTTTATACGTAGCTGAGGAAGTGACTAGATTATTAGCTCGATTAAGAGCTTTAATTTTTTTTTTTTTTGTGAAGTTGAAACTTTTACTGGCTGCTATATTTTGGTGGAAACAGATGAGATGAGTAGTCAAAAATGAATGTTAGCCCATAATGAATTTTTCACAAATGTCGTCCGCATCATGGACACGTAAAATTTCTGTTTATCTTGCGCCAAGACTCCAAAAAATAAGAGTGTACACTAGGCGGCGTGAGGAGTCGCCACATATGTAGGTATTTTACAACGCAACTACGCTATTGCGATAGTCTCCGACTCGTCTCGATACACTGTGTCTGAGCAATTGAAAGGAAAGCGTCAGATTCAATTAGTACACCGTGTGCTAGTGCAGGGGTATGGCCGCGTTTTTGTTAATTTCATCATTAATTAAATGGTGTGAATGGGTTAAGAGATTTCCAAATCTACAATATATGGATGCGCATGTTCACTCAACTACCCCGACTAAAGGCTGGTACTAACCTTTTCGTGCGAAAATGTTGCACTTATCTCTTCCACTAAAAGTGACAGTGGACACTTCTACGCAGCATATATCCGCGGCGCTCTACACGTCACTGGAATTTCTTCTCCTCATTCAAAAGAGTGCGAGCTTGAACAGCAATTGTTCGGCGTCAGCATCTCTTGAGCCTTCCCAACGAGCCCTCGGCCTTCCGGGTAGTGTGGCTACCTTTAGGTAGCATAGGCATTCATTTTTCCTCGAGGACGGCTGTGTATGGCTGCGCCGAGGGATCGCTCGAGAGTTTGTCGCCGCAAAAATTTTGAGAGGGCATATTCTCGATCGTTGCAGTGAAAACATTCTACACCGGTACCTTGTCTTAACCAAGTGATGGTCAGACCACAAATGATCGGATATCCATCTCACTTGTCGACCATCTCTGCATATGAGGACGTGGTCAGTCTGGTTGACGGTGTCTCCGTTCAGGATTCTCTTGTATCGATCGAATCAACACCTTGCGAATTATCAGCGAGCAAGTCTTTAAGTACGATTCTGCGGTTCATTTGCTTTTCATTGATTTCGAAATGGCTTTCGAGATTGTGAACCGGCATTTTATATGGGCGGCTTTGCTCATAAGTTTTTGGCTATTATTAGGCGACTTTTGATAGCGCGAAATGTCATGTTCTGCATAAACATAAGGTGTCAGCGGAAAATATGATTCGGAGTGGAGTCCGGTAGGAGTGCAACCTCTTACCGATCTTATTCGGAGGACAGAGGAAAGAGAGAGATTTCCACAAAAAGTGGTAGATCTACTATCCAACAACTGTGGTGAAGTCGCACCACTGCTGCTGTTATGTCCTTAGATCTTCACACCATGCGGCCATCTATGATTTTATAAAGTTTGTGTTCACATCTGAGCATATTTGCGCGTACGAACGCTGTGCTCGAAAATTCGCTAAAGTGATTTTTTCGCGCTAATATCTGCTTCAGTTATGTATTGTGTGCCGTCGGAATATTGTCAGAGATGAAGTCCAGATATTGGTCGTCCAGACGCGTAAACATTCTAAGATATGTAGAAAGCTTTACGTCGCATTTATAAGTCCATGATCAGCAAATGAACCACATCTACAATTTTTTTGCGCCGCGTATAGTTGTTGAAGGAATCTATCGTCATTTTTGATGTCAATGAAAGGGTTCGTCTGGCACCTTTAAGAAAAATTGCGAGTAGTTCGGGCGAAACGTTTGGGCCGTTACAAAAGTTGCGTAGATAGGGAATTTAAGGGCAACCCAAAAATACGCTGCCAAAATTTCAAAGCGAAGCGCATTCGTTTAGATGTTATGAGCATAGAACCGTGCGCTCATCGGGTATAGTCTACAGACTCGAGCGCAATTAAGGGGGTAGGGCGGAGCACTACCACTGGTAGTCACTTTATGTACTAACGTAGCTTTGTAGCGGAAACCCACTTTTGCATCTTCGTTTTCAAATAACGGTATGGAAGGCACTAGAAGCTTCAACAAAAGGGATTATTTCGGTTTTATTCTGTTTTTGAAACACGTTTTTCTCAAAATGACTTTTCTCACATTTGCGGGAAGTCTAACTCAAGAAGTGATGAACCGATCAATATGAAAATTGAAAGTATGATTCTTTATAAAATTATGAAGAATATGAACCAACATTTGGGATGATATCATACTTTTAAGGGTGTTTTTTTTTTGCATAATTTGTGATAAAATGGTGAAAATTGAAATAATTAATTAATTAAAATAAAATAATTTCCATTATTTTCATCTGCATTGAGGTTCATAGTCTTGGAAAATAATAATAATGCCTTCAGGGGACATAAGTGCATAACTTTGTTATTTTGGCTTAAATATTCAAAAAAAAATCACAAAAGTTTTTCAAAATATGAATAAAACATGCTAGCTTTCGGCTTGCTTGCCGGGTGTCATACCTTCGTTGTGACTTATGGTGCATTTGTTACTTCGAAATTAGTAGTAAAGCTTGTTCCAATTTTAATGTTCCTATGAAATAGTGGGCCACTTTCAACCAAATTTAACGCGGTTTGGCAGTCAATATGATTGAATAATATGAAATTTCGTAAAGATATCTTCAGAAATAAAAAAGTTCTTATAACGAAAACTTTTGTAACGGTCATTCCTATGACAGCTATATGATAGAGTAGTCCGATTTCAATCATTCATTTTGAAGGTTTTATTTTGCATATTCAAAGCCTTTCAACTCAACGTTAACTGAGCTTACATCCTAACTTAACAATAAGTCTTAGTTATTTTCGGGCGGCTGATTCTATTTGGCCTGCCTAATTCTTAAATTTTGTACTAAATTTGGCGTGGTTATTGCCATAATTTTGACTATACAGAAGTACTCGTATATTTTTATATGCAATCTTGATAGTTATGTATTGGTGTGCTTAGACCGTTTTCTTAAATTTTGATTTTTATTCTTTTTTTTTATTTTAATTTTAATTTTTGATAAAACTTATTACCTAGAACTTACGTACTACTTTAAAACTATTCTCAAAATTAAAGACGGAATTAAATAGGAAAAGAAAAATTAACAAACTAAACGAAAAAAAGGCAATTCTAAATATTAAAAATTAATTACTAAAATTAAGTTGATATAAAAGGAAGCTCTTCTTTTGCCGATTCTTTGGAGCACCACGACTTTTCTTCATTTTTTTATAACCCGTAGGTCGACAGTCGTGTCATTGGTCATGTCGTCAGTCTAGAAGCGTCGGTTACGTTGGGCGTGCAGTCCACTAATGTCTGCGATGTTGCCGGCCACTATAATTATAGAGGTTGTGGAAGATCGCATCATTAGAGGATTTCACTATGGCGCTGGGCCTCAAGCTCAGCGAAGAAGATGGATCCGAAGTAAATGTGACGCTTTCTCGGTTCATGGCCGCCCTGAATAGAGAGCTGATATTAGTATTTGGGTGACGCTTTGCCTTTTGGTAGAATCGCCGAGTAAGGTTCACAACTCTGTCTGTAATATTTTCAATTTGGGCGCAGCTGTATACTTCACTGTTCTTGAAATATTCTTTTGGGGAGTCCAGAAGCGCCGGCGCTTTCCGGTACAAAGGCGTTAGTCCGATTTCAACTGAATCCAGGAAATTGATTTGACTACTATTGATTAGTGTGAAGTCTGAAAAAGATACCTTCAGAAATGAAAAAGTTTTTCTCACAAAAACGAATTTTTGGACCGGTCGTTCCTATGGCAGCTATATGACGTGGTTCGATTCCGTTGGTTCCGACATATTTACAGCGTGCAGTAGAAAGAAGGCCTTGTACAAAATTTCAGCTCGATAGCTTTAAAACTGAGGGACTAGTTTGCATAGAACCAGACAGACAGACGGACAAAGCTTAATCGACTCGTCTCATCATACTGACCAAGAATATATATAGTTTATATGGTCGGAGATGCTTCCTTCTCTGCGTCGCAAACTTCTTGACAAATTTAATATACCCTATCACATCCGTGAAGGGTATAATGATGTCAAAATTTAATTTAATTCTAGTTAATTCATCCCACTCAAAAAAAAAAAATCCTTAAAAATCAGTGTAAACGAGCCTCCTAATGTTCCTCTCTTAAAGACTCAAAGAAAAATATGTTTACTCCCTTTTTTATTCTCAAATTCATTTTACAGTTAAAAAAAAATAATAAACTTTAAAAGCATACTTTGTTTTTATTTAGAATTAACTAAGTCTTGTAGTCCGGACAGCACAACAGTTGGCTCTTTCGCCTTCTATCCACTGAGCCCCTGCTCGGTTTCTACTGAATGCAGAAGTCTTCCATAAAAATGAGGACTTTCGTGTCGGACTCTTAGCACACCGATATAATAATAAATGAGTAAATAGCTCGGTTGAGCGTGTTCCTGATCACACTCTAGACAATACAGATCGTCAAAATCTAGTAACTGAGATGGTGCTAACCCATCTTAAGGTCTTTGTCCAAATTGGACTGTCGCGACAATTATTCATTTTAACTAATTATAACAAATTTTTTCCAATTCTTGTATTTATAATATTTTGATTCATTTGAAATCTAAACCTTGTTCTGACAGATGCTGCGCTAGTATGGTGGCCCGAAACGCAGCAGCGTTGCACCGTATAGTTGTGTACCAAATTAAAATATCAGGCATCCCTTCGTGTGGCAGGATTATTCCGTTCATGTCCGACGTAGGCCATTAGAGGCGGTTGATTCTGGAGCGGGTTCCGGGCATGTCGGTCTGCTCGATATCAGATTACATGACTATGGAACGCTGCTTCAGTAGGAAATTTTCGGCCTCCTCCTTAAGCCGCTCGAAATACGGATAGTATATTGACAATTTTTGTCCTGATCCCAGGTGTACCATGTAAGATATAAAACGTATAGAAATATCCTTAGCAATGCCATTAAAGTCGCTAAGTCGCTTTACTATCTGAAGGAGACCCAAAAACATCGAAGTGAACCGAGAAAACTCTGGAAAACAATAAACGAGATTATGTGAAAAAACAAAAAATGTGGAACGATAATTTTGGAGATTGACGCTGAAAATGGCAAAACGCTTGAAAAACCTGTTGAAATCGCTAATGAATTCAATGAATTCTTTGCAAAGATTGGAATCAAAATTACAAACCAAGTTCAAAACGTACCTCTGCTTCATATCCCTAAGGTGAGGCCAAGGTCAACATTTGAATTTATGCCTATTACCGAAGAGGAAATACTGCAGCATATTAGTAAGCTTGCCGAAAACAAATCTCCTGGTGAAGATTGCATATCAGCCAAAACAATAAAAAAAATTGCTGAACATATTGTTGATCCTCTTTGTCATATTTATAACTTATGTCTGACGAACGGTCTGTTCCCGAATATATTTAAGAACGCATTAGTCGTGCCTATACACAAAAGCGGGAGCAAAAAAGAGCTGAGCAATTATCGTCCCATTTCATTAATCTCCAATTTCACGAAGATCTTCGAAAAATGTCTTAAATCTAGACTAATGACAGTTCTTAAAAGCAATCAATTCTTATCGCATAATCAATTTGGTTTTCAAGAGAGCAAGAGTACCACTGATGCAATATACAAGGTTACAAGTATAATTAATAAAGCCGTCGACAATAAAAATAAAGTTATTGCCGTGTTTATAGACCTCAAGAAGGCCTTTGATACTATAAGCCATGGTATCCTTAATGCTAAAATGAAGGAAATTGGGCTTAACGCTAACATAGTTGCTTTGTTTAAATCATATTTAAAAGGAAGACATCAAAGAGTCAAAGTTGGCACTGATGTGAGTGAAAGAGCAGAGTTATTTTGCGGGATTCCGCAAGGAACAGTGCTCGGTCCAATACTATTCAATATATATTTAAATGAACTGTGTGATATTCATAAGACTGTCAATGACTTCCAAGGTAGTGTAATTGCATATGCTGATGACACAGTTTTATTATTTGAGGATAGTAATTGGACTGATGTTATATCCAAAGCTCAAAAGGGTTGCGACATTGTGTATCAGTGGCTTACTTCTCACAAACTAGCATGCAACCTAAATAAAACAAACTTCATGGCTTTTGGAAATAAAAACGATTTAAACATACAGCAACTTAACTTGTTTATGAACAATATTAAATTAAATCTCCTAGAAGAAACTAAATACCTGGGTGTAACTATTGATGACAATTTAACGTGGAAAAAACATATTTTAAATATTGTTCAAAGTTTACGAAAAACAACATAAGTTTTTTCACGATTAATATATAACGTAAGTTTGGAGACGATTAGAATGGTCTATTTTGCTATAGCACAGTCCTTAATACAGTACGGTATCATAATATGGGGCGCAACTCTAACAGCTACTATTGCACTTCTGCAAAATCCACAAAACAAAATTATAAAAATTTGTCTGAAGAAATCGAAATTCTATTCAACTTCACAAGCTTTTGAAGATTTTAAAGTCATGAATATCCGGCAACTGTATTTATATGCTTCCTTAAAATATATGTACTTGAATAAGGATAATTTTGATATGCGTAGAATTACTTATAAAACTAGAAGCCAAGTTTTGGCTCCAATTGCAACAACCAGATGTAAAAGAACTGCTTCTATGAGGCACCTTAGTGTCCTAGGACCTAGACTTTTTAATTCCCTTCCCTCAGAAGTCAAAATAGCATTAAATGACACTAACTATAAATTTATACTTAAACGCTTCACTTTTCAGCGAAATAACTATCTTGAATCAATATTACAAGTTGTAACATAATGAAAGCTTAAACCGCTTTTCCACTGGATAATGATTTGAAGTTTCAACATTTGCAATTTATTTATCTATATTTTTTTCCTCATATTTCTCTCTAATTTTTTTATCTTTATTAATATAAGTTAAATAATCATTATGTATATACTTCCTGTAACTTTTTTCTATTAATCATGAAATATGCATTTGAACTTTTTTGTACATTGTCACCGCGCTCGCGCACAAGTTTACACTTTTGCGAGCCGCGAGCTAATCTAATACTCAGAATTTTATATTGTATGTAATGTATTTTAGCTGCAATAAAGAATAAATAAAAAAAATAAATAAATGTCGTTTACCGATGGGTCAAGAACGGGACGGCGAGTTGGTGCTAGGATCTTTGGACCGACAACCTCAATTGCTATGGGCATTTGGCCCGGCGTTTTCCAAATTGAGATCCATGCCATAGAGGCATGCACCAGATTAATTCTGCACTAGAAGCTCACTGGCGCTAACTTCGCTATCAGTTCAGATAGTCAAGCAGCTATTATTATCTTTCTCAACAAAAGTTCTCATCGAAACTAGTAAAAGGAGGTGCAAGCTGGTAACTGCATTCTCCGAAACTAGTTTATGCCAACGAAACGTCAACTGAGCCACATGGAACAGTTGAGTAGTAGTAGTGTCTCGCAAACACAAGCCGAGTCACATTGTGTTGAGTACCGGGGTATTCCAGGCAATTTTTCGGGCTTGATCCTTACTACGGTCTGAAGGGGGAATAGCGGACTTGAGGTTAACCTGTGGTTACCTCACAGGCCACCACTGGGTTAGATATCATCTTAACAAAATGGGTGTGTCCACTGAGAAGCAATGCCGGATGGAGGATATTGATTCCACCAAACACCTTCTCTGCGAATGTCCGGCGATCGGTCGCTCCAGGCTTACGTTTTTTGGAAATTCAATAGCGAACTGCGCAATCATTATGTCATTAAGAGTGCTCATACAAAGACCTGTTGGCCTTCATCAGGTTGATTGTCTTTTGGATTAGTGAAGGCTCTGGCGCAATAGACCTCAAGGTCACAGTGCCGATCAAATGGGCGGTAAACACCCACACCCCCCTCCTCACCCCCTCCCCCTCCCCACCCCCAAACCCATTCCTCTCTACGCCGCTGCAATACAACATGCGATTCCATTCAGTTGAATTCCAGCCTAGGGATGTAGTGTTCCATCGAAATTTGCTCAAGAACATGTAGCGGCTCACTATAACTCCCATCTGAGCTCTAGATTCATCAAGATTCGCATTGATAAAAAAAAGTTAGTGAGAGCGCTACTTGCTAACTTCAGTACCCTGATTCTTGCTTACTACACCGGCAGAATGTGTTTCGCCGCCCCTGTGTATGTTGTCACTCTACTCATCCTAAATTCTCCGATCTACCTAGCACGATAGAAGTATCGTTTTCAGTTTGAGGAGCTCTTCATTTAACCATTACAAACTTTACCATACAAGACTTACATTATCTTCGCTTTTAAATTAACTTATTTAAAAGCAGTCAACAAATAACGAATGTTTATTCGTCTCTTAACCTCGCATAATCATCCGTAATGAATCTCTGGAAATTCGCTTTCCACATTTCCCTGCTCTTTAGATCAGAAACCCTCTAGAGTGATATTTTCTGGTACGGTGCCCTCATTGAATAGCTGGTTAGTTAGTTCGTCCATTTTCCGTGGTAGTTATATCTGGATAGTATCGACTACCAATTCGATATACTCGTATGTATAGGAAAACTGATGAATAATGGATTTGATATCATTAAGAAAATGTTTACTTGTACAAATTTCAATTATAGACCTGGTACTTTGTTCGACATGTTGGTAGTAAGGGGGCGAACTTTAGGGGAGACGGTCAGCCATTATTCGAAATTGATAAGAATGGGTCCGCAAGTTTTACGACTATACAGCAAGTAGTCTTCCATTAACTATGAAAATAATTCCACCTTTGAAGACTTCATTTTAAATCAAATTTCAATTTTAAATAGAGCACTCATCACAAAAATGCATCTCAACTTAATATGCGAGTGCTTAATGATTCCAAGTAAGGATGCACTACCCTACTGTTAGATAATTGAAAAGATACTAAAGCTCATGAGCTGGGTCATACGATTGGAAAATCCCTCAATAGAATTTCGTAGAAGGTGACGATAGATTTCGCTATTGATATTACGAAGCTAATTCGAGGATGAGCTGCTTCTGTGCATTTTCAAATTGACTCAAACATATAGGAGTCAGGCATACGTGCATCGATGATTGTATCTGAGAATTATGAAAATCAACTGGGGTATAATTTAACAGTGCGAATTGTTTGCCAACGAAATTAAATTCCTTCAGTTCCGATTCCATTGTAGCATGTGAACGCTGAAGAATAGAAGAAGGGATATCGCCTCTGTTACAAAAGTTTGGATTTCAACGAGTTCATTAAATTGCATTCGGAGAAAACTATTGATTTAGATTTTCAGACTAATCAAATTGTTGAAAATGTATAATAAATTATTGTTTGACCAGTGGGAATTGTCATAAAGGTCCTTGTCTTCATATAGCATGTTGTGCAAAGAAGGCACAAATATTTTAAAATTAAAATCAGCAAAAGATTTTTAAACAGGTTTGCATTTTCTGGATTCAACTTATTGGAATAGAAATATAGGTTCAGTCATCATTTTTTTTAAATATGAGTAGAAGTATGTTAAAAAAAATACGTATGTTCAGTAATTATTTTTAATTCCATTTCTATTTCATATAAACCAAAGATCCTCGATTCGCATGGCGTCGATCGGTGGCAAAGGAGTGTCAGGTGCTGGGTAAGTCTTTTGGGGAGTTGCGCCCCATTGCCCAGAACAGAGTACGATGGCGCGCAGGAGTAGTTGACGCGCTATGCCCCACTAGGGGTTAAGGAAAAGTCGAATAAATAGGGGGAACGAACCACAATTTTTTTTCGGTTAATTCCCCCTATTCGTGTCAATTGCATTGACCCCTCCAGGGGCATTGGCCCTACAGACAATGGCCAATCACGATGGTGACGTTGATGGCCGCCATCATATACCAAATCAAATATCGTCCGTCCACACAATGGTCTTCGGTAGGCCATCAGAAAATTAGGCATAGCGAGCCATTAAAGGTCGATACACACACATCAGTCACGTCACGTCACAGTTCCGTCAGCACCGTCTGGTATCAGTCACAAAAAATATCGTTTCTTGAAAGTCAAGTGGCGCTGTCCACATTGAGCCGGCGCAGTCACGAATCAGAACCGTCAGTCGCGCTTCCGTCACCGAACAGTCAAATTCACATTTCTTCCCAACGATATTTTTTGTGTTTGACGGACGTCAGTCTAGAAAGTGAACATGGGCGATGACGAAAAATTAATCGAGTTGGTTCGAAATTACCCCGTTCTGTACGATTTATCGCATAATAAATATATGGATATAGCATATAAAAACAGGATATGGAAACAAATTGGAAATGAAATAAAAATAGATGGTAAATCTAGGTACACTCGAGAGCATACACAAAAAATGACTGACTACGGTCTGAATACCCTGACGGCTATATGTGAATACAGCCGCTATTTTGACTGTGACTTGACGGTGACGGTTATGATTCGGAACGTTGACTGAACTGTGACGTGACTGATGTGTCTGCATCGACCTTTAAATTGGAAGCTGACAGAAGGTCGGTGATAGTAGCATTGCGATAATTGTGTAGTAGCATGTCAACTTAAATCAGCTGTTCAAAGTTGCGTACGCGGTGGGCCATCGCGTGGAGGAAAATGGCTCTCGAAGCCATTTGTAGGCATTCCATGGCCCATATGAACGCCACCCGCCTGCCCACACAATGGCGATGACCCTGAATGGCAGGAGCTGGGCTGTTGTCTGTAGCAGACATTACATTACTATGGCTCGTTGACGTTTCGATAGCATATATTTTTCGGATGGTGCAGTAGCTAGCACGCACCTTCTATCCGCGCCGTCTTGATACTGACAAGCTCGGAGCACTGTGAGAGTTCTATTAGTACCCAAATTAGTTTTTATTACCGCGCCGAGTACATATTGAACATCTGTCTTTCTAGATGTAGCGTATAGCATCGTAGAGCGGTGACCGAGACCACACGGCCACCGATCCGTCGTTTCACTGTTTATATAAATCTGCATTGCTAAATTAGCATGTTTCTGTTTTCTTTTTGTGGGCGCACTCAATATCACAATAATTAGCTAGGACAATAAATCGACGTCGCCATTCCCAGTATAAATTCTTGCATGGCGACCATGTTTATAAAATAATTTTATAATTTGGAGTATTCACAAAAAAAAAATTCCCTTTCATCGTAATTTCTTCAAATGTTATTACGTCACAAACTGTGCCAAAATAATCAAACTACGAACACATTCAAATTCGTATATATTTAACGAAATTGCCCACAGTATGGTCAAAGTTTAATAAAATTGAAATCAAAGTGGTTCTTGGAGATAAAGCGAACGTGTATTTTAAGTGTATTGAATTGTGGAGTAAAATTGAATAGACCTAAGAGATTAAATTTCGAAAGGATAATCAATGTGAAGAAAGTTTGTCTATGTAGTTTGCACTCGGCTCGAGCCGAATGTAAAGTTATCGCTATTTGGTCAGTCTCATCCATTGATAAAAGTTGATGGAATTATTTGAATACTATTTTGTATTTCTTTCTTCGTTTTATGCCACGAACATGTGGTTTTTGGCAGACATACATATTTATAAATTATTTTATCTTGAAGCCGTATTTTAGGGGAAAATTTGAAATATATGACATTGTGTTCTAGAGTTAGTTGGGTGAGTTTTAAATGTGCAGTTGGGAGAATTTCGATCACTTTATTTAAGTATATAGGTATAGTAGTATGAGTAGTAGGTAGGTCAACATATACTAGTCATTTATGGAAGTAACCCACCTGGCATACCTTTATTTATATGGATCATTGCATTGCCCATGCAAATTTATTTTCATTACACGCTTCTCGTATGTGATCGAGTATATTAACTTGGTAATGAAGTTTACAACGCACAGATGCAAGCATCTCCGACCATATAAACTTGGTCAGTATGACGAGATGAGTCGATTAAGCTCCGTCTCTTGGTCTGTCCGACTGTCCGTCTGTCTGTCTGGATCTAAGCAAACTAGTCTCTCAGTTTTCAAGCTATCGACCTGAAACAAAGCCTCATTCCTATTGTACGCTGTATATATTTCGGAACCAACCGAATTGGACACACTGTGTTATATCTTATATCTGCCATAGGAACGACCGGTCCAAAAATCCGTCCTTGTGAGAAAAACTTTTTTTATTTTTAAATATGTATGTACTAAGAATATATCGATGGTGGCTACCTTCACCATCGACTATCCTATGTCAAAAATGACATTTCTGCAGTCAGTTTACTTTGGAGGCTGTAAAAATTAAAAAACAACATTAAAATAGAGGGTTTTGTTGTTGCGGCCATCTATCGGTTTTTCATTAAAATTATAACACAGGAGGTTGAACAATTGATGCATGTATAAATATTCTAAAAGCGCTTTCGTAAAAGAGAAAAAAGGTCCCATAAATTAACATAGGAGGTTGGGAATCTTCACCATCGATGCACACTTTATATGGGGGCGACCGATAGCGCAGTGTGTTGAGGCATCAGTCTCATGCTTGACCGGCGTTTCGGGTTCGAATCCCGTCCACGACGTCGTTAATGGTCATAGATGTGCAGGAGGTTCATGGTGGCAACTGCATTTTCCGAAACCAGTTTATGCCGACGAAACGTCAAATGGGCCACATGGAACAGTTGACGCGCTATGCTCCACAAGGGGTAAGGGCAATTGAGAGAGAGGAGATGCTTCTTTCTATGTGTTGCAAACTTCATGACAAAGTTAATATACCCTATCACATTCGTGAAGGATATAATGAAGCCGAAGGTTAGCTTGTTTTGTTAGATTTGCCTTCAAGTTGTCTATGATTTGCTTTGAAAATTGCTGTCTTCTAAGAAGTTAATCTTTTGCTGTCCACCTTAGAGTTGCTGCGAACCACGGCTTTGTCGAGCCGCTGTCACTGCAACAAAAATATTTTTGATCATGATGCTTTTGGCTCGATGGTACCGATACCGGCTTGACAAGTCCAGGTTGCGGATTTGCAGCCAAAGTCCCCTAGTCCCAGATCAGCCACCGTAAAAACATAAAGTACATGGAGTAGGGAGTTAGGAGGAGGAAGGGAGTGTGTCCATCCTTCGGGACACGGACGAACCCAAATAGAAGAAAAAGATTAGTTCATTTCTAGCTTATATAATAATCAAATAAAAATCAATCAATCACGCTTCGCATACACTTCACTTTCATTCCCAAAAAAATAAAAATAAACATGTACTTATGCGTTAGAAAAGGATAATGCGTTTCACACAGTGAAATTTCGCACTCGTGTTGTATAATGCACACTATTTAAACCGTGAACATTGTGCGAAGTGACGTATTCTGACGGACGTCTGAATACACACTTTTACTGTTTTGTCTTAACCCCTAGTGGAGCATAGCGCGTCAACTACTCCTGCGCGCCATGGTACTCTGTTCTGGGCAATGGGGCGCAACTCCCCAAACGACTTACCCAGTGCCTGATACTCCTTTGCCACAGATCGACGCCATGTGATTCGAGGACCCCCTCTTGGTCGGCCTTGGTTCGAAATGGGGTTCCATTTCATGGCATGCAATGCAATGCAGTTGTCACTCTTCCGCAATGTGTGACCTATCCACTGCCATTTTCGCCTGCGTATCAATTTGTCGATTGGCATCGTCGTACGCCGATTTAGCTCTTCATTTGATATTGTTTCGAGCCAGAATATTCTTAAAATTCGACGAAGACATGAGTTGACGAAGCTTTCTGGTAACTCATACGGAAACTTTCCATGTACTGCTCCCATACAAAAGCACTGACAGTACCAGGGAGCGAAACAAGCCCAGGTTGGTCTTGATGCTGAGATAACTGCTCTGCCAGATTTTGGACAGCATGCCGTATGCGCGTTTAGCCTGGTTGATACGACGAGCGATGTCCTGCTCCGTACCACAATTTTCGGCAAGAATGCTACCCAGGTAGACGAAATTGTCCACCTTCTCCACAGGCTGCCCATTAATACTGATGGCTATAGGTGTCGGATTCTTTTTTGCAATGGCGGGCTAAGAACCTTGGTCTTGTTGGTACTAATCTTTAGCCCAACATTGCTTGCCTCCCTCTCAAGATCTAACGCTATTGCGGACAGATCCATGATTTTGTGGGAGAGTAGGAATATGTCGTCAGCGTAGTCAAGATGTTGTAGATAAGATGTCAAAGTCCATTGAATTCCTCTGTCGAGTCCGGATAGGGCTGCATGCAACACATCGCCGATCACACCCCTGCCGAACTCCACTGCGAATCTCAAAGTCCGCCGACACCTTACCTTTATGCAGCACGCGACATTTCGCGCCGTCATAGGTTGCCTTAATAATAGTCACAAGCATCTTAGAAATGCCTCTCTTGCGCAAGGCCGCCCATATAGAATCTCGGTTCACACTATCGAAAGCCTTTTCGAAATCGATGAAAAGCAAGTGAAGCGGAGAATCGTATTCAGCGCATTGCTCGATGATGATTCGCAAGGTGTTAATGTGATCGACACAGGAGAATCCGGATCGAAAACCAGCCTGCTCTTCCTCAATTGTGCTTTCTAAGTGGGCCTTTAGTCTTTCCAGGACGATTTTAGCTATTATCTTGGCAACGGCATACACACTTTTAGGTTTGGTCGAGCTATCTCCCCGATCGACTCAAGGTAGCTCCTGAAGGGTAGAGTCTACCGAGTGACGAAACCAGCTCAAGCACTTGGTGCTTTTGGCTTGGGCTGAGAAATTTTTGGGTGGGGACCATTTCTAAATGCTCTTGTCGACAGTTTGGTATGGTAGATTGGCGCCATGACTTTCTAGGACAACCCCTTGGCATGCCTTCATTACGAATGGGGTCCCATTTCACAACATGTAATGCCGTTACCACCCTTCCGCAATGTGTGACCTATCCACTGCTATTTTCGCTTCGCTCGCTCTGGGTACAACAGTCCCTTGTGTGGGCTCCGCAATGCAATGCAATTTTCCATTTATTTATAGATAAAATATTATGATGATGGGGATTAAAATAGAACTTGGAAAACTATAATAGCATATTCCTTTGATAACTTCGTTTTTTGATGTGTCGAAACGAAAAACATGGATTGTTTGCCTTATCTTAAAAACGGGTCGATTCAGTGTTCCAAAGCATTTTATGAGGACACCGGGAAGCCCCCTTCAAATCGGGATAATCCCGGCTAAATCGGAACGTATGGTCACCTTACTACTTTACCCTAACTCCAAGTGGTGCATAGGGCGTCAACCACTCCTGCGCGCCATCGCACTCTGTTCTGGGCAATGGGGCGCAACTCCTCAAATGACTTACTCAGCGCCTTACACTCTTTTGCCATATATCGACGCCACGTGATTTTAGGACCCCCTCTATCCTTTTCGTCCAAAGAACAAAGAGGTTGAAATAAAAGAAAATATAGTTTAGGGAAAATTCTTGATTCTTTCAAAATCACTATCGGGACAAATAGAACAAATAGGGTTTCCGTTCAGCCTTTCGCAGCCCCATAGCATTTAGTAACGGCGCAGCGGTAACACGAGAATTCGCTTCGGATAACCGCGATCAGTCATCAAACATCAGTCCTGGTGTTGTTATTGTCTGTGTTGAAACGGCCACGTCTCAAAACTAACGATATGGATTTATAACGACCATTGGATTGCCGTCTAACGAACTGTCAACGGTCCAGCAACTATCCGTCGCCCAAAAATCGGTCGAAAGTATTTCGAGTAGACTGCGTGACCGTGTTTTCTGCTTTCCATTATGTCGAGAGTCACAGGCAGCTGATTGTTGGAAAAGGTGTCCTCTACTCTATCGCTTCGGAAGTGGAAATATTTGTGTGACCAATATTATCGATCGATTATTAGATAAGTATTTGTACACTTCAAAATTCCTTAACCCGGTGCTTTGTGTTTATGTTTGCAGGTTATGTCTCCGCCTGTGCAGTATGCAGGATCTCGCAGCAAAAAGGTAGGATCCGTCCGCCACCCCTAATGCCACCACATGATTATTCTAATATCTATCTATGGCAGAGATTCTCAACCGGTGGGGCGCCCCCCCCCCCAAGGGGGGCATCACGGCCTTCCAAGGGGGCGCGGAACGAAATTCACATGTCGATGAAATTATAGTCAAAACATGTCAGAGATCTTCATGCACTAATGGGTTAATACAGAGAATTGACTACGACATAACAGCAATAACAACTTCAGTATAAATCCAAAACTTTCTGCTGGACAATTATTATTTTCCATCAACGCTCAATCCCTATTTCATTTTTTTTTCTGGAAAAATACCGCTAACTTAAAACGAGTCAGGGCATAAGCATCTGATTAGCATGCCAATTATGTTATTAAACGTTGTGCTTAGCAAGGGTGTGTACATCTCGTCAACGTTTATAAACGCAATATGTAAGTGCATACGTTATTTAGTATTGTAGTTTATTTCGCCGGACGTTTACAGTTAATTATAATGTCTTCTGTTGCCGGTAAGAAAATATTTCTCTATAATATTACTAGAGAAATTATTTCATTTGAATTAAAATTATTACAACATCCTCCAACAAAAAAAGAAAGTACTCAGATGACTACATCAAATATGGATTTACTGCCATAGAAAAGAACGGGGTGACTGTTCCACAATGTGTCGTATGCTATACCGTTTTAAGTAATGATGCCTTAAGACCAGTTCGCCTGGAACGTCATTTGAATAACGTTCATGCAGCTCTAAAGGACAAACCGAAAGAGTTTTTTATAAGCAAATTGGAGTCCCTAAAAAAAGTTAAGCTGGGTCCAAGTGGCACGAGGAGTGCAGACTCCGAAAAAAATACTGTGGCCTCTTATGAAATTGCACTACTTATCGCGAAATCGAAGAAATCACATACTATTGAAGAGTCTCTGATAAAACCATGTATTTTAAAAGCCGCAGAAATATTGTTGGGCGCTGAAGCAACGAACAAGCTTAAAGACATACCACTGTCAGACAGCACGATTAAGCGTCGGGTAGATGAAATGGCAGCTGATGTAGAAAGTCAGCTCCTTGAGAAAATTAAAAACTCACCGTATTTTTCTCTGCAATGCGATGAGACAACGGATATTGCAAAATGCTGCCAGGTTCTTGTTTATGTTCGATACATAGACATCGAAGAAAATGTCTTCAAGGAAGACTTACTAATTTCGGCCACTCTTAAAACCACCTCAAAAGCAGCTGATATAATGGCTATTATTGATGAGTTTTTCAAAAAAAATGAGCTGGAATGGACGAAACTGGCGGGTATATGCACAGATGGAGCCCCTGCCATGCTTGGTCGCGATTCCGGATTTGCTAGTTTGATGAAAAAAAAGAGTCCGTCAATGGTCACAGCACATTGTATTATCCATCGACAAGCACTTGCTTCAAAAACGCTCCCAGCCCATTTAAAATCAATTTTAAATGTATCAATCAAAGTTGTCAATTTTATCAAAAGCAGCGCTTTGAACGCTAGGTTGTTTAAGCAATTATGCCAAGAAATGTCCTCGGAATATGAGCAATTGCTATTCCATACTGAAGTAAGGTGGCTGTCAAAAGGCAACATGTTGCATAGACTAGTAGCTTTAAGAGACGAAGTATGTGCATTTTTAGAAGAAAAAAAAAGTTCTCTACTTTCTACATTTCATTCCAAACATAATTTTCTGGGATTAGCGTACCTCGCAGATATTTATGACCATCTAAATGAGCTTAACCTCAATTTGCAAGGTTCGGGAAAAAGTGAGAACAGCAATATTTTTAAAAACGAGGATAGAATCCAGGCCTTTGTAAAAAAAAATCAATTTATGGATAAAAAAAGTTTCAATGGGTAATTTTACATCTTTCGTGAACTTGGCAAAATTAGTTTCAGATAAAGAATTGGCCACAGACCTAAAAGCCGAGATTGTCCAACATCTTCAGATTCTGGCATCCGAGTTTTCAAAATATTTTCCCGAAGAAAGAAGTGACCTTATACTAATAAAAAATATGGTACGCAAGCCGTTTACTTCTAACGTAGAAGAACTACCTGATGAGCTGCAGGAGGAAGCTATCGATTTGCAAAATGATAGAACGGTGAAAGATAGTTATGAAGCACGAGGTCTGGAAGAGTTCTGGATTAAAGGTGGGAGATCATATAAAATGCTTCAAAATGTTGCGGTTAAATTTTTGGTGCTCTTTTCCACGACAAACTTATGCGAGCAAGGATTTTCTGCTCTTCTCTTAATAAAAAACAAACAACGGAATAGACTTGATGTTGCTGCTGATATGAGAATTGCCCTGACAAATATTGCACCTCGAATATCCGATTTAGTAAAAAAAATTCAACATCAAAGGTCGCATTGATCATTGGACTTAAGTGCTTCATTTTTCAAAACAGTTAACAAATATGTATCGAATGAATTCAAAAAGTCAATATGTTATAATACTGCGTGCGTTTAATATATATAATTTCTAATCAGTGTCGCTTGTATTTTTTATTTTATGACATGAACATAGTGGATATTACACCATGAAAGAGCTAACGGAAACAAACATCCCTAATTTAGAAAACAAATTATTTTCTTCTCTATTCACCGTAAATCAGTACATTACATTTCGATTTTTAGTGGGGGCGTCAGGATTTGTGAACCGCTCAAGGGGGGCACTGGATCCAAAAGGTTGAGAACCACTGATCTATGGTATCTATCCTTTCTTCACAGGTCTCTGTTAATGCGACGAAATGGAAACCGAACAGTGCGGCGGTAGAAAACTACGACGACACAACAGACTATTCGTTCTCACGACGGCGCGGCGCGGCGGCTGTTTGTTGTAGGTTTTCAAACCGGAGACTATTGGGTAGAACCATGTAAGTGGAAAATCGAATGTCGTCGGGTGAAATGCTGTTTCGATTTCGAGAAATAACGAATAACGTCGTGTGAAATCAGCTCCCCAGTTCAAATAACATTTTAGTATACCTTGAGTGAATTCGATATTTTTCTTTTTCTTTTTTTCCAATAACATCAAACCAACTCACCGTTCGAAAATTTTGTCTTCTAAACTTCAAACTTTTTTAAGTTGTTATATATTTCATGCCGGAAACGAGTCTGACATTATTTCATCATAAAAAATAAATCGAAAACAAAACAAATAAAATCACCCTTCGACTGTCCTTTATCAACAAGCAACATTTTGCACTTTCACAAAACAATCATGAACCACAAAACCCATTTCAATAGCAATTGCTTACTTGTCGCTTGGCCGGCATGGCATATCTATCGGAAGAAAGAATTCAAGGCGCCACATAACTGGTCATCTATTTCTTCAGGACATTTTGTTTCCCTGCATTCTCCAAGTAACAGGCCCATACATATAAATTTCAGCAAATCAGATTGCCAAAATTGTGGAGGGATAACGTTCGCCAGTAACTCTCGTCGCAGCCATAAAGCAACTGAAGGGAATTGAGCAACAAAGTAGAAATCGTTCCGACAACTTGCCAAATTCTCGTTTTCGTCTTTGATATGACTCTTGACTCGATTCCAGATTGTCCGCATCTAACATGGACTAAGTGAGAGCCTCGTCTACTTTCTTCTATCAACAAGGAAGCGACTTTTATGATGAAAACCATTTGACCTTTGCTATGGCAGTAAACTATAAAGGGGATACATGCAGGAGAATAATAAATCTAGTTGGGAAAGATGATTCACACACAGTCAAACTCGTTAATAACGAGCACCGACTATAACGGATATTCAGTTATAACGAATGAATTCATAAGTCCAGTTTCAAATCACACAATCAATCAAACATTTGTGTTCTTTTATAACGAGCCCGGCTATAACAAACCGTCGGCTATAGCGTACCACTTGCATGGCTCTAAGGAATCGTCGAGCTGGAAAATAATGAACTATCGACACAACTTTATGAAATGTGCATCAACATCCCTGGAAAGTTCCGGAGTACTCCCAGCGAAGTAACGAAGCATTCGCTGTCTATGCTGACAAGCTGGTTTAAGTAACAACCTTAACAAGACCTATATTGTTCTATTTACAAGGAAACGCACCACAGGCCTCCTGTCTGGGAGGGAATGAGATTTGCATTTATGGATAGTGCAAACTTCCTTGGCCTTATACTGGACAGGAAGCTAAACTGGAGATCGAACATTAGGAATCTCACGAGCAAAGCCACCATAGCGCTTTGTTGCTGCAGGAAGGCTATAGGTAAAACTTGGGGTCTTGAACCCAATTATATTTTCTTTATGTGGTGGTTCTGCGCCCCATAATATTACATCAAGTAGTGGTGTGGAGCGCTCATCAAACGGAAGCTAATCGAAAATTACTAGCCAAAGTACAGAGAACGGCTTGCTTGGCGATTAGCAGAGTTTTACGTAAAAAAAAATCGACAAGTATTTGCGTGATAACGTCATTGAATCGATGCAATTTAAATGAAACATTTTTTTTATTTTGTATTATTTTTTGTTAGGGTAATTCCAATTTTAACTCGCTGGAGTGTACAAGCGATTCAGTATTGGCCGATGATATGAAAAATAATACGATACGAATCGTAATATTTCAACAGTAATATGTCTATGGTTAATGTTGTATCCAGACAAGTATTTCCCAATGTTGTTGAGGTGTCGGAGATGCAGTCGAGATTAAAATTCCGCTTCATAGATGGTATAAAGTCGAAATTGCTCTTGAGGTCAATGTTGCGTTCGACACCTTAATACTTAAAATCTCTTTTTTTCTTTCTGATATTTCAAAAGTTTTTCCAGCATTCCGATAGATCCTACCACTAAAGCAGCATTTTAGAAATTTGCCTAAAAAACTGGCGCTGGCGATGCTACTGCCGCTGCTGCTGCTCCAATGTAAGGTCCGAACCAGATTGAACGCAGAAAGCAGCAGCAAGGCAGCGAACAATAACAACAACATACGACCGGTAGCGAAGTGTGTTGAGGCATCAGTCTAATGTTTGACTACCGTCGTTTCGGGTTCGAGTCCCGTCCACGCCGACGTTCGTTGCCATGGATGTGCAGGAGGTGCATGCTGGCAACCGCATTCTCTGAAACCAGTTTATGCCAACGAAACGTCAACTGGGCCACATGGAACAGTTGACGCGCCATGCCCCACAAGGGGTTAGGGCAATTGAGTAGATCTGCTGATCTGATTTCATGCTGTCAGAGCGACAGCGGCGAAATCAGATCTGCATGTTGTTGTTATTGTTCGCTGCCGCTTCTGCTGCTTTCTGCGTTCAATCTGGTTCGGGCCTAATTCGGCAAATTCGTGCATTCTAATTAGCCTAGACACAGGCGATGCCGCTGCTGCAGCTGATGCGGGCATTGAAATTCCGGCATGAGTTATAGATCCTGTGCCTGCGCCGTCATCCCAACGGAAATCAGTGGCTGTTAGTGATTAATCCTGCGTCGCCATCTCAACGGAAATCGACGGCTGTTAATTCTTGATCTTGTGCCTGCGCCGTCATTCCAACGGAAATCAGCGGCTGTTAATTAACACGATTGCAGCGCTTCCTGTCAATGATGCGGTGGTAATAGCAACATTTATTGGATGGGGGCTTGGCTGAAGCTTACAACGACCGGCGCGGCGAGCGGTACAAAGAATCGAACTGCTGCTGACAATTTGGCCGCGTCCAAACGAGGACTCATTTCCACAACTCATTCCCACTGCCTTCTGAGTCCCCCGCAGGGGACACCCACTGGGTCGAAAGACTTATGGTGTTTTGGGTTTAGCGAACCCACGGACCTGAGCAACGCAAGGAGCTGGTGTATAGGGTAAAGGGGCCTTGGCGCTGATCCCTATGCATGCCTTTGGGGACTGACGACCCCACGTACCTTAGTTATGAAATTAAGGTGGCTGATTGACGGTCTCGCTAGTGGTGTCCGTCGTTGTGATGCCACCGGTGATGTGTGATGGTCTCTTTGATTCCGTCGTTATACGACACCTGGGTAGTGGTGCCCCCGCATAACGAACTACGAAAAGGGGCTATATAGGTTGAAAGGTATCTTGAATGATTCCTATTGGAGCAATCCTATAGGTGCCATCAAGCGGAAAGGTTGCTAGGGTTTCCCAGTATTCCGATTCCTAGACTTGATGACGACACGGCTTTGGGGTCTTCCCAAGCTCTGATTCTAACATAGGTGCGGATTGGTGGAAAGTGAGAGATACTGATTCCTATACTGCTTTGGGGCTAGACAATCCCACGTACCCAGTCAATTGGCTTCCTAGTACCTGAACAAGGCGCCGGCCTGTGATGCGAAAGGAAGCACTATCCCCGATAGAGGAGAATGCTTACTAGTACGCAAGGAACGGAAGTACTTTCAACTCTTTTGGGGATAGTGGGTTTAGCTGAGCCCGGGATGCACTCCTTAATCAGCAAGATATTCCGTAAGGATTTTGAACGGTGAGATCATTCCGGCTTTTGAAAAGTCAGTAGCAAATAATGAACCACGGGGATGGGTGTGCCCACAGTACCAAGGTACTGGCCCTTCAAGGTGTTGGACTCGTGGTGGCTGTGAGTTATTGTTAAGTCGGCTAAGCTAGGTCGCAGCCTATAATGGTAAGGTTCTGAGGAAAGTGCATGTTACAAAGTAGTCATCCTTCTGGCTTCGGTCAGAGAAAACGCCATCCCGTAAGGGGGGAGGTAGAGGTCTGTGCTAGGTACTCCTTAAGGCACCGAATGTAGACGATTCCGGGAATTCCTGCCTTCTGAGTCTTGTTCAACTAGTCGGTCAAAAGTTGAAAATTTTAGTCCGGTTTTTAACTACGGTGACCCCATCTCGCCCCAATAACGATAGTACACTTAGGGGCGGTTGCTCAATGTCCGATTAAAATTTATTTTAAGAATAAACTGCCATTTAGCACAATTTGATTTGCTCAATATCTGTTTAGCGTTATTAATCGGGTAAACGCTAACCGTCCCCTAGCCTTCGATTAATCTCTTATTCAAAACAAAATCCAACCACTGGCTTCCGGTTGAAAGTTTATCCGAAACAAAAACCAAACACCTGATACCGGATGCTGAGATTTTGACAGCTAGAACGGTTCACTTTTGCAAATTCAAATGAAAACAATGAAAGTGGCCATAAAGAACAGAGTTCCTGGAAATTCATTCGATAGAAGCGAATTCGCAACAAACTCAGCTGCAAATTAATATGCTGAGAGACCGTACTAATACAAAATAGATTCGTGGACGGTTGAATTCCGCCAAGAAAATCAGCTGATTTTGCCATAATTGTGGTCTGAGATAAGTTCCACACTTTATGGCTTGGTAATTTACTTGAGACGTATGAGAAAACAAAAATGCTTATCGGGCTGTTTATAGCTTCAAATAACTTGTGTCCCTGTTAGTTAACAAAGAGTTTATTCGAACATTGAGAAAACGGGCCTTAACGTCGAAATTAGTGAGTAGTGGGAATGCTTCCTCGTCTGGACGCAGCCTTCAGTCGAGGTCCGAACCCAAATCAAAGACAACATTTATTGGATGGGATTTAGGATAAAGCTTGGTTAGAATATACAATAAGCTTTCAAAGGAAAATTTATCACATGGGCGCTGAGATCTCGAAACAGATTTTAAAGCATTTCTACTTCCGTCCCGAGCTTTTTTGACATACTCCTCCTGTACGTCTTAAACATCATCGGAGTGCCGATCGTGTCCGTGCTGGATACCGGAAAAATGTAGCTTTGCTGGTAGTTGCATGGCTAATAAGGTCGCCCGAAGGGAGCTACCGACGGGACGCAGCAAACCATTAACAATATCGCCATGCTACTTTCTTCGGTGAAACTCAAAACTAAATTGGTTTCGGTCAGGGCATCCAACCTAAGTGCCGGTGACCATGAACTTGAAAAGTAATCGGGATTTCGCGACGCGTCTGTTTCAATCCTATCGTTTTCATACCTGTCGGAGTTACAGTGTACATTTCGTGATTGATAGGACAAAGCGCCAAATTTTCCATTTGAGGACGCAGCGGCACATGTGCACCGACGTATTCTCAACGGCACTAAGATGGACCAATGGCGTTACGTGTAATAATGCTAATCTGATTTGGCATAGGGTGAACATCAGCCGACCTGCTAAATTACTGTCGCCAAGTCCGGATGGCTCAACGGTTAGCAAGTTCGCCTTCTACGCTCCGGTTCGATTCCTACTAAATGCGGTAGTTTTCTATACAAAAGGGGACTAATAGCCGCCATACATTATCCGATCCGTCGCCCGATCGATCGGCCGATGGATCGCCACAAAATGTCAACTGATCAAAAATTATACGGAACTGTCAAAAAAATCGTCAACGATAAGCGCATACACGGGCCGATATCGATTTCGAGCGACGGATCGGGCGATCGATCGGTGTGTGTATGGCCCGTTTTACGTGTCGGCTCATCACTCAGCTGTTAAATGAGTATCCATTTATGGGGTAAATAACTCGGTTGAGCGTGTTGATGATCAAACATCTCAGCACAAGACATACCATCCTGATCTAGAAAATGAGATGATGCTAACTTATCTCGAGGCCAAGCTTCACATTGGACGGTTGCGCCAGTTTTTTATTTTATTTAGGTATTTTTAACTAAATACGAGATCAATGTGGTGGTCGAGTAGTAGTAGCTCAATTGGAATTACCAATGAAATGTTAAAGAAGTATATGTATATACACAAAAGCAAATAACAGATTTTTTTATATAAATTTAACGTATTAAAAATAACTCGCATAAAAACTTGAATTCATACTATCTTGTAAAGTTTCTTTACGTAAGACTGTAGTCTCTCTCTTTCAATTGCCCTAACCCCAGTTGACGTTTCGTTGGCATAGACTGGTTTCGGAGAATGCAGTTGCCAGCATGCACGTGGCCATGGATGTGCAGGAATCCATGGCCACGAACGTCGTCGTGGACGGGACTCTAACCCGAAACACCGGTAGTCAAACACGAGACTGATGCCTCTACACGTTGCGCTACCGGTCGCCCCAAATATAGAATATATTTTAGTAAATGCTGAAAACTATTTTAAATCTAATATTTTGTTTTAGTATGTTTGGAATTCTTGTTGATCAGTTATAGCGAACCTTGGATATAAAGAGCATTTTCGGGAGTCACGTTGAAGTTCGTTATATCCGAGTTTCACTGTATACGGCCTTACACGCATTGAAATCATCATAGTTTTTATATATTTTTGATTTTTAACCAACTTATCCGGAATTCCGCTTGGCGAGCGAAGTACTGATTGCCTGAACCCCTTGTGGGGTATAGCGCGTCAACTACACCTAAGAGGCATAGTTGACGTTTCGTTAGCACACAACTGGTTTCAGATGAATGTGGCTGGCATACACAGGGTAATGTCGAGGAAAAATGGCTGAAAATACGGAAATATGCATCGAAGATTAACATTTAATACTTGCAAGAAAAGTTGAAATTAAAAATTAACTCAAATTGGGTTTGCTATTTTAGTCAATTGAATTACTCGATTTCTTACGATGCAATCAGAATTCAATTACTCGTATGTTAAAACTTAAGGTAAGAGATCGTGTTCCAAAATGCTTATTATCAGATCAGCAAATATCTAAATTAAATGACATAATTCAAACATACTCGTATAGTAAGTAACCAACCTAACAGCCATGATTGCTCCTTTCCACAACTTTGTTATGCCCATTACCCAATACGAAGTCAACGGAAATATTATCCTAACATGCAAATCCCAACGGTCTTATTTCAAGGAATCTCAAATGGAAAAACGCCAAAACATTCAAGGAAAGAACATTTCGTCAGATTCAACATTCTCCTTGTGTAAGTCTCATTTACAGAAAGTCACCCCCCGACGCCATCGACACGACGGGAACGCAGATAAATTCTGCAATGTTTTATCGAAATTCGGTTGGCTATGATATTCGAAACCATGTCGCCAGCGATGTATATTTCAGTTCCAGTGGTGGCAACATGTCGAAAATGATTTCAGTTTGATTTCGATTCACTCCTCCCCTTATTTATACGTTCCACCCCATTGTCATCTTCCCGCTGTTCTTCTTCTATTTCTCGGTTGTTTTCATTTTTTTTCTTTGTATGTTGACGAAAAAAATTGGCTTTCTACGGCAGCTGGTAAAGTGTTTGCAAAAAAAAAAAAAACAGATTGGCGGAAATTCCCCAACGTGCAATATACGTTACAAACGTTCCCGGCCACCAACTGTTTCAGGATTCACTTGGTGTCATCTCGAATTGCCATAAGTTCAATTCTTAAGTGCGGACGTCATAACAAGGATAATTTCAAACTCCCTTGTGTGCCACTAAGGCTATTTTCTTTAACCACATGCGAGGGAAGAACGTTGTGGTGAAAATAATATCATATTGAAATTTTAGGCATATGTGGTAACCTTATCCGGAGGCTATTTCAAGTTTAGATAAGTAAGTGACACAGCATCGCCATTTCGTTTTGTCTACGTATCGTCGTCTTAATGTAGATAGGGCGTAACTAACGTTTTTTCGGAAACATTTCTTTCCGAGTAAGTTCCGATGTACCACCCTTTAAATACGTGCGCCTTGGAAATTTCAATTTGCTGTAACCAAAACGTAAAGGACTTTAAGTAGAAATTTTGAAGAGTATATTTTGAGACTGATCTGTCAGAATCTACAAAAAAAAAAATTAACTTCGAAAAAAATTTAAGTGCCGCTTTCCAAACAAAATACCTTTGAATATATAGCCATGGAATGAGCTTGTCCTGTATGTCTCCATAGAAACAGTGGCTCCAAAATCTGGGTACTAAGTCGACAGGTGGTCGACAGGTGGTCGACAGTCAGCTAACTCAGTAGACCGTTTAGTAATTATGAAATTTAAATATTGACAAGAATTGACGTTTTTTTATGCACAATTCGACAGCGCGGTCAACATTATGTCAATACCGAAACGCCAACTGAGTAGGCTGACTGTCGATAATCTGACAAGAATTGACCTTTATTCATGCACAATTCGATAGAACAGTCAACAAATGTCAATATCAAACAACAACCGAGTAGGCTGGCTGTCGACTTATTCGCCAAATGTTGGAGCCAGAGATATACAGGATAAGCTCATTCCATGGCTCTATATTCTAACCAAATACATAGGAAATCCGCCAACTGCGGCCTTGAAAAACTGACCATGGAAAGCGGCACACATTTGACCAAAATTTCAAATCAGCAGCTTCATCTTATCGAAAGTTTTCGCTTATTTGAAGTTTCATTTGTAGGGGAAGTAGAAGTTTCGTCCGTCAGATTTGACGTATTTTCAATATTAGCCAACTGGATCCTACTACAAACAATTGTTTAAAATTCCAAGTCACTAGCTTTATTTTATCGAGTTATATCTTACTTTAAGTTTCTTTTGAAGTAGAGGAAGGGGTTCGTTGGGTCCCATCTGGTCCTTTTTTAATACCAACTAACTAAATCCTACTTCCAACATTTGACCAAAATTTCAAGTCGCTGGCTCCATTCTATCAAAAGCTATCGCTTATTTGAAGATTCATTTGTAGAGGAGTTAGAGGTTCCTTGCCGATTTTCAATACCGACTATTTAGACCTTACTATTAAATTTTCAACTCATTAGTATCATTCTATCGAAAGTTATCGTAGTTAAAGTAATATTTAATTTTATGAAATTTGTTGTGGAGGTAGACGTTCCTTTGATCTGATTATTCCCATCTTACTAAAACTCAAGCAGCTTCTCACCTCAGGGGTACGTGCCGAAAATCAGGTGTCTACGTTAACTGGTTCAAGAGTAATAGACAAATGAAACCGGAATATAGAGGGCTACACCCGCAATCCGAGGGTTTTGTAGCAAGCGCTTATCTTGGTATATAAATATCGGGTCTTTGCTCTTCTTCATACCACTCAGATGGATAAAAAAAAACATAATTAAAATGTCTTACCCACTTACATTTTACATGCCAATTCATATAACATGATTGTAACGAAACTTAGAACATATTATTGCCTAAGGTGTTGGTTATCGTTGGCCATCAGTTCTTTTGACCTCGAACATGTTTAAACCATGCAGAGATGTGCGAACTGTAACTATAGAAATACACTATTATTGACTTATTCTGAGAAGATATACAGATTCCATTATTTTCCATTTTATTTGCTATTCGGATCCCATCTTCCTATAAGTTTTCATAATTCTATGTATAACAGTCTCGAAATGCCAGGGGATGGGGGCAAATTACGAACTTATATTTTCTCCTCCCCCACTGTTCCCCTTTCTACAAATTTGAAGACAATGCGAACAAATGGAATGTACTCAACATTATCTTTCTCAAGACACCTCACTTGCCAATACCAGGCGATAAAAAAATTTACCTTCATTTCGCCTCTATGTGGACCCCTCCACACCCCCCCCCCCCCCCCCCCTTCCACCCGGCAAAGTTGGCCAATTACAACGCAGCGCCCCTAACCAATTTTTATCATTTCAAAAAGGATTAATTAAATAACTCCCAATTGGCACTACGAAAAACAACATGAAAGTAATACTCACACCTATGAGGTCAGTAAGTGTATTTTTTGTTTGGATAGTGTCACAATGCCTAACTTTAAATGAATACTATAATTAAATATTATGTGATTGTAATGAAACTTACAGATATTTTTGCCAATAATGTTGGTTATCATTGGCCATCAATATTTTTGACCTCGGGTATGTTTAAGGGGTGCAGGGGTATGCTAACTGCAACTATAGAAATGTACAATTTATTAACCTTATTTGATGAGATATCGAAATTCTATGATTTTCGATTTTCTATGCTAGTGAAATGCCGCTTCCCTGCAAATTTTCATATTTCTAAGTATAACGGTTTCGAAATGCAAGAGCGGGGGGCAAACTCGGATCACATATTTTCCCCTCTACCTCTTTACCCCTTTCTTCAAATTTGATGAAAATACCAAAAATGGAATGTACTCGGTGTTACCTTTCTCATGATACCCCACTTGCCTATACCAGATGAAAAAAAATGTTGACCTTCATTTCCCCTCTATGGGGACCTCCCCTTAAAGTCAGTCTATTACAACCAATCGCTTTCTTCGGCGAATTATAATAATTCTACATATTCCCACAAAATTTCATGTATATAGCTTCAGCCGTTCGTGAGATATTTCATGGACAGACGGACAGACATTTGACCGATTTCATAAGGGTTTTGTTTTTAATACAAAACCCTAAAAACGTGAAAAGTAGGGTAGTAAGGAGCTCTTTGTTAGAAAAGTACCGTTAGTTTTCAACTGATCGATTCTATTTTTTTTTAGGAGAGTATAAGATTACTCTCTCAATCAATCCACCGAAGCTAGAGCTTTACATGTTAATTTAGTCGGTAGTTATAGATTCGGGTTCGAATTCCGTCCACGACGACGTTCGTGGCCATGCCTGTGCAGAAGGTGCATGCTGACAACTGCATTCTCCGAAACCAGTTTATGCCATGGAAACGTCAACTGGGCCACATGGAACAGTTGACGCGCTATTCCCCACAAGGGGTTAGGGCAATTGAGAGAGAGTTGTAGATACATTTAATTATTTTACATATGTAGGGGATGTAGGCGTTCTCCTAGTCTGATCATGCCTTTGAATATATAGCCATGGAATGAGCTTGTCCTGTATGTCTCCATAGAAACAATGGCTCCAAAATCTGGGTACTAAGTCGACAGTCAGCTAACTTAGTAGACTTACGAAATTCAAATATTGACAATAATTGACGTTTGTTTATGCACAATTGAACATTGTGGTCAACATTATGTCAATATCGAAACGCCAACTGAGTAGGCTGATTGTCGATAATTTGACAAAAATTGACATTTGTTTATGCACAATTCTACAGAACAGTCAACATTTGTCAGTATTAAATGCCAACTGAGTAGGCTGACTGTCGACTTATTCACCAGATATTGGAGCCGGTGATAAACGGGATATGCTCATTGCATGTACTGTATGTTCTAAGGATCATGCCCATTTTCAATATCAGCCAATTAGATCATACTGCCAATATTTGGCCAAAATTTTGAGGCTCTATCTGCATTCTATCCAAATTTATCGTGCGAACGAGCAGACAGATAGAGTGACAGACAGACAAACAGAAATGGTTAAATCGAATTAGGAGGTAACCCTGATCATTTATATATTTACATTGCTAACCTCAATAACCAATTTTTGCTTTTCGTTATGTATTTTTATAAACATATTTCTTTTTACACCAGGTAAATGTATTATTTTTGAAACACCTGTTGTGCGGTGTATTCCAAGAGTATTAATTCACCGAATGGATAGAAAAGCGCATTATCCAGCAACTGGTGTTAAATAGAGCCAAATATTTTTACTGTCTGCTGTTAAGTTACAGTGAAATTGAACCCTGGATTTAATTTATTTTTTTTTTTCTTCATTTTTTATTGTGTTCGTGGGAATAAAAGTATCGAAAATTTATAATTTCCATAATAAATTCGTAATTTAGCGATACAAGCGATATCTGTTGGTAGTTCTACTAACCCATAGAGCTCGCCAGGTAGGTTAATACACTTTACCTTATCATCGTAATTGCGTATTCTTAACCAGCATGAACGCTAAAGGGAGTTGAAAAGGCAGGAAATTAGTAAACTGGAGTTGTATCCACACTAAGGAGAACACGATTCGATGTTAGCAGAATTACCTCCCTTATTCTCTTATTAATTCCTTATATCCTCTTCAAACTTTTACCACTGATTTTGCGTTGACTTCATTTTTTAAAGCAAAGCAACAAAGAAATCATACTCAGTTGCCCTAATCCCTTGTCGGGCATAGCGCGTCAACTGTTCCATGTCCCGTTTCGTTGGCCTAAACTAGTCCCGGAGAATGTAGTTGCCAGCATGCACTTCCTAACAAAGATATCATGCCCAACATCTTTCTTTCCTCAGAAAAAGGGACTGTAAGGATGGATTGTTTCGAAGTAATGGCTAAGTTCATAACACACAGCTTTGCAACAGGTTGTTGTGTTTTGAACTGCACTGGCATCTAGTTATCCATCAATTGTCAAATTTTCAAAACTGACTACTGACGAAAAATCAAATGAATACGACAGCACGAGTGTCATTTCAGGATTGTCATCATATACTGGTCCTAGCCAGCGGAGAAATTTTTGTGATGGAGAAAATGACATTTTTCACAGCATGTTGTGTCCATCAAAAACTCAGTGGAGAGAATTCATAAAACAAATTGGCAACAGTATGCCAACTGTTGTGTGATATGACCTTAACAATTACATATTGATAATTTATTTGAATATCTTATTGGCAACTAGGGTTAGCTACGTCAAAATTTGACACAAATTTTGTTCGTTAGGATATTTTTTCACGGCCACTCTCCCCGGGTAAAGGTCGGGGTCGCTCAGATGAATGGTGTCGCTATTCATCTCAGCGACCCCGAAAACCATTAGTTTGACACTAATCGCTAATATAGTCGTGTCAAATTACGTTATCCGAAACGACGCCGCCCTCCATGGTTCAGTTAAATCGGGGGAAAACCATCTATTTTTTAAAATAATGGGGTTTTTCCCCTTTTCTACGTAACTGTCATACCTACAGGCATTTGACTTATCACAAATTAAAACTTATTTAGTTTTAAGAAAAGTCGATCCTAATAATTTTCCTTGTGGGACTAATATTTAACCCGTTATTTGATGAAATGGTTATTTTTCCACTTCGTGGGATCAAAGAAGCAATTGGCAAGAAGTGTTTTTCAAATTAGATTAGCTCCGTCGCTATTGGTTGTAGAAAAAAACTTGTTAGATGCAATTTCTAGTAAATTTCGTGCTCTACAAAACTTATATTTTGCGTTAAAATGGACTGGAACGGAGTTATAGGCGAAAAACTGATAAAAGTGCCAGTTTTCCAAGGTAGCGGGGGGAGCACAGGGGGGGAGAGTGACACAAATTTTGGTTTTTTACTACTCCACCGAGCTATACTACATATCAAAAAATCAGAACTACCGCAACCTTTTGCAAGGTCAAAACTTTCTGTTCATTAAACAAAAATATACTCGTGCAAATTTTGTGTCAATAACCCCAGTGGCGCAAAAGTTTTTGCACGACAAACATGCACAGATCATCATCACTTTTATATATTACTCGTAGATAATCCACCATTTACTCTTTTTAATTCGATAAGGAAAGAAATATTTATAAAATACGTTCTATCCCTCTAAACCTCAGTCAATATCACCGTATGGTGCTTACAGTCACCCAAGGAAGCTGCGCACTAAATTTATCCTTTCTGATTCTTTCAGGCCATTATGTTTTATTATTCATTTTGTTCTTTAAGCCCTGTTCTATCCGCAACGTTAGTCAATTGTCTTATCAATCAGCATCTCAATTCCAATAGCGCCCATATTTGGACTTGATTTCTCTCCATACCTAAAAAGGTCCTGTTGATCTTGCAGTACAAAACAGTCTGCAGAAATCAGTCGATGGGTTGTACTTAAGAAATTGAATAACAAATTTGATTGATGTTGAACCACGAGAAGCGTCCAGGACAACAAATGCACAAACGGACAATCGATACGGCGTTTTATTGTATGAATATAAGGGGCTGGCCGAAAATCAGCACGACCGACTGTATTTGAATTTTAATTCTAAATACATACTTTAAAATTCGAGAACCGAGGGGGTGATTGATCCCCCTAATTCCCAGCCCCAATATCTACGCCACTCATATTGCTCTGTTATGGTAGTTTTTTTCACAGTCACAAACGCAAGTCGCTCAGTCGCGGCCTTGAAACTCACACCTTAAGAAAAATTTTCAACCTATGGCTAGCCTCTAAAGACGAAAATAGAAACATCATCAGCGGCTCCATAACATCAATAGACCATGGACATTTAAAGAGCTTCTTAATTCAACAAACAAACGTTTCCGCACAAGAATCAATGATAGTCAAGGAAGTAGAACCCCAGCTGTACTACTACAGTCAACCGGAGCGAACTTATTAAAAGCCATACACCAGCCGCTCTTGCGAATCCGAAGTCATTCTAGAGGATTGATGCAAGATCATCAGTGTCCCATTCACAAGAAGAGAGATAAACAGCGATGAGAGATCTGCATACATAGTCATTAGGTGCGTTTTTTTTCGTCCAAAGCAGAGTAGAGCAGGTTTTGTCACGCTCGGTGGCCGTGATCGTTCGGTCACCACTTGTAACGGACGGTTTGGTGGCATCCGAAGATGCCCGTGGGGACGAAGCCTAAGGTAGCATATTACCGTGAAGGTCGGGCCGTGCCATCTGGCGAAGAAATAGGCCCTACAATGAGCTAAGCAACGGCCTATGCTTGTTGTAGCTCAGTTCGGGAGATGTGGGCGGGGTTTTCGCCGCTCCTTGCCCCTGTCCTTTACGTATTAACAAAACTGCATAGGCCTGGGGAAGACAACACAAACAGGGGAGGTAAAAATGGGGAATAAAAAAAATAGTCGATAAGAATGGAATGGTTGACGGGCGGATCAGACGCAAACACGGTCGCACCTGGGTCCGGGTGAAATGGGACCCTCGGCCTCTGGTTTTGTACCACCAAGAGATCACTACTCATCAGGTGCTGCTTCGATCTGCTGGTGGGAGCAGCACAACCAGACCATAATATGGTTCGTTACAGGTGGTTCATTACACGCTCTACGATACTTATCTAGAGCTCAGAGATCAAATCTCCGCGCGATCAAAAACTGTGAGTACTTGTAGAACTCTTGCAGTGCTCCGGGCTTGTCAGTATAAACACGGCGCGGATAGGAGGTGCATGCTAGCAACTGCACTTCCGAAAAGTAGATATGCTATCGAAACCTCAACAAGGCATTAAAATGCTAGAGATGTTGACGCGCCCATGCCCCTTGAGGGGTCGAGGCAATTAGAGAGAGAGCAGGTTAAGCGACGAAAAAAACGATCGAGAGCAAATTAGCGTAAACAACACAAAATCGGGGCATGTCTTTGCTGGGAGTGTGTCTTGGCGGCCAAGGCCCGACGTCGGGCTGTCGCGCCACGATGATGGTGTCTTGGTTTAGTTAAAATTCAAATTTTAACTCAAATTTCAAGAGAAAACTTAAATCCTTAGTACATATACAATCGGACAAATTTCCTTTCGGCAGCAAAATTATTTTGTATGTTTACTATTCCATATAATGACACAAAACGAACATTTTATTGACAGGAAATGACCTTTATGTGCGTCCCATACTGTAAACTCTTCTAAAATTTCGACGCCTGCGCCGCCTGCATTTCAAATGTGGAACTATTTGACAGAGTAGAAATCCTGCACTAACGTTCTATCGAGAGCAACTCAGATCAAACTGTTAGTGTAATTGTGTGGTCTTAACCTGCTCTGCTCTATATGAATCTTAAAAAAACCGCGCATATACTGCTCGTCCTATACAAAAGAGTGACGAAAAGAATACTCGTAGAATAAAATCCTACTCTGAGCAGATAACTGGAAAACATCAAGGCAGCTTTCGACACGCTCCACAGTGGGATAAAATCCCAAATACCTTGACAAAACCCAAAAAAACAAATTTTTTTTATTCAATTTTTCGGACGCATCTCGTTTCATAACTGTCGGGACCATCGAATTCCAGGAACCAAACCAAAATACTATCAAAACCCTGCCTATTGTTTAACTTCGAATGCGGTAGTCGAGCACGTCGCATTGCGCGACTAACAACTCCGGAAAAATTGCGCAGTTTAAAAAGTGTGCCAAAAAGTGTAATTTCGTCGATATTAAATTGTGTAACATGGCTGAGATAGAGGAATGTATGTAGAATTCAAATATGTAATCGGCGACTAAAAAATTTCCATTGCATACAAATTCTTGAACGTCAATTTAGAGCAAAAATTATAGTTTTTCACATAAAAAATATAATTTTCAAATATGGCTACAAAAAAAGTTCCACTTTGTTCTACAGTAAATCCTGTTCAGGCTTACTCAGTAGACATCGATTGTTTAAAAAAGTCAAGATTTGTATGCTTTTAACTGCTTTCCTATCTTTGGTGTGAACAACTCTCTGATGATAGATTAAGTGAAGACTCAACCGAACGAGATGGAAAATAGCAGCAACAATAATGAAACCGATACTGAATAGTAAAAATTTTAGTTTACGTTCAGTTTTTGTTTTAGTTGTACTTTATATGCTAATAAATTGTGTAAAAATCACGGTTACATACTTATACTAGTTGTTGATTATTTGTGAGCATCCTAAAAGCATGTCCCATCCTTTTTTTCGACGAATCTAAAATAATTTCAAATTCATTGTTAGCAACCCAAAAAAAAAACGTAGGTCAAATGTGGTGAAAATCCAAACAATTTTTCAAAAGTTCATCCACCATTTTGTATCCGCCATCTTGTTTTTGGATAATCTGACTTCGGATTCGTTTACAGCGACCCCAAAAACATATATAGGTATGTACAAAATCCCAAGCTTGTATAATAAAAACTTCTAGTTTTGTCCAGGTTTTTGAGATTTTATCCCACTGTGCGCTCGATCAACTACCGATTAACTATTTTCGACATACGAGTATATTTAAAATGTTCGTTTGTTTTAAACAAAAGACTGTATATATAGTGTATTTTTAATATCATGTTGCAGTTTGGTGTACCATTGAAACTCTTCCCTCTTGTTGAAACGAGGACTTAATCAACAAATGTAAATTGATAAGGTCGATTTTCAGCTATTATCGTAAGCATAAGTTCTGGCGGTCATACAAAGACTGTTTAAAAATACAGAGCTGCCTGGAGAGAATTTTGGAGACTACTGCAAGTCAATTAAGAGTACCGGGGCTTTAGCAATCCTCCGCAAGATTCCTGCTAAAGGCCATAGATGTCGGTCATTCATCAGGAGACCGGATAGAGCCTGAACCAAATCTCCGACTGAAGCTCTCGAGGTCCTTATAACAACACTTATTCCGGTTCAGGGCAGCGTGGACCGTTCCGTTGCCGACAGGCCAGGTGAGCAGTGCAACTCTTGCGAAGAAATCGCAACGGTAATCGCAGAAGACAGAACGGTTTGGGCAATCAACAGATTCTCGCCTTCTCCGGGACTTGGCGACATTTTGCCGGTCATGCTTCACCAGTTAAAGGATGTAGTGACTCCGTGGCTAGTGACCATATTCAGAAGCTGCATAGCACTTAACCACGTATCCAGGTCTTGGAGACGTGTACGTGTTACGTTCATTCCGATGGCGAACAATTGTGATCATGAGTCCCCGAAGGACTTCGGCCCTATCAGCCTCACCTCCATTGTAATGAACGCGCTGCAACAAATCTTGGATTGAAAGCTGTCTTATGAGCTTTTGGTGAAATCGCCAATTTCGAAAGGTCGGCATGCATATCTCCAAGAATATCGACGGAGACGGCTCTCCATGAGGTAGTACGCACAATTGAGAATGACCTACGCTACAAGCAATATATCATAGCAGTTTTCTTGGACATTGAGGGTGCGTTTAATAACATCCGAACTGATATCATTCATACCGAGCTTGGGGGGAAACTTGTTTTAGCAGCTGGATAGTGGCGATGTTAAAAAATAAAATGATTCAATCAGAGCTTCAAGGATGGCAAGCAACCAAATATGTGAGCAGGGGAATCGCCAAGGCGGCTGATGTCTCTTCTGCTATGGGTTATAGCGATGGACGGAAGGACTAAGAAAACTGGAAGCGTCATGAGTCAAGGTAATCGCATAAGCAGACGATATGGTAATTCTGGTTTCGGGAAACACTTGGACTGCAGAGTTCGGACTATATGTGAACCCGCGCGAAATAGTCACTTGTGTGCGAGGGCGGCAACCCCACAAATGCCAATTTCTTTGGACTACGTTTCGGTTGAGCTGAAAGTATGCATATGCATTAGTTCGAATGGATAGTTCCAGTAAGAACTATATTGGTGCCCCTATATAACCCTCTATGCCTGCAGGAAAATTTGTGGCAGGAGCAGAGGCCTTCAACCAAAGATAGTTTTATGGCTGTATACGGATACGGAGCACTAGTGTGGCCGCTAGCTCTTCGTAGGAAGTATAATACTGACCTATTGAATAAAGAGCAAAAAACCGCTTGCATCGCAGTCACGGGGTCTATGCGTTCTAGTCCTGCGGCCGTAATACACAAGATTCTAGGTTTACTCCCTTCAAACTTTCAAATAGAATTCAACGCCGCGTGTAGAGCTGTCAGAGTAAGGGACTCTGGATGTTGGACTTCCAAACCATATGAGCACAGTAATGTACTGGAATTTTAAGCAGATAACATCGTCATCTAAATAGTCTTTGACAAGCACTTGTTGCAACTGCAGAAATGTGGAGGAGATGGAAACTTTGATCCATTTCTTGTGTAAATGCCTAGTTCTAGCAAGATCTAGGCATCAAGGATTGCTGTCTTCCTTGACTTGTCATGCATCTCATCGAAGAAAACGGGGAGATGATACGTTTCCTCAACGAGATGGATCAACTCCACGAGATGAATCTGAGGGCGAATATTTCAGAACGACTTTGATAACAAGGGCTATTCTTCTAATTCCTCACACTTAACTCACTTAGCCACTCTAACCAACCAACCACTCAAACTGCACGATGACCAACTTTACCTCACTGGTCATGATCCAAAACGTTACTCGTATTTAACGTCAAAAAAAAGCACATTTTTGCGATGCATCATGGAATATCCACCACCTTATGTACCTCACGCCCGCAGTGAGATAATGTTCTGTGTAACAATAATTTTTTTGTGGTATTCCTAATTTATGTTATTCTACTTCAGCTTGTCGTGAGCAGGAAAAAAGGATGACTACACATTTTTTTTCGTGGTGTAAGCAAACCCTAAACCACGACACCTTCTGTATCCCGCTTCACTTGTCAGTATGCCTCCCCACATTTTTTTTCTCACACTTTGAACTGTTTGCCTGGGAAACAGGAAATTAGCCTGGAAAACAGGTTTTCATTTTAAGGACATAAAACTGCTGAGAGACGGCGGATGGTAGCGCTGGAGAACAATTAAAAATTGACAAGCGTTGATAATTTATGGTAGTCTTGTGCGCTTCTTGTGCTAGGGAAATTTTAAATTAGAAAATTTCGTTATTGGAACCCCACGTTCGGGATGCGAAAGATATCCCATGAATGGAATAGCATTGTGCGTGTGCTATCAATTCCTTTGGCAGATGGTTTTTCGGAGATCGTTTTCCATGCGGCTTTTATGGGTTGGTGGACAAGCAACAGGGATTTTGCTGTCGTCTTCATTTTGAATGATTAGATCCAGTTGATAGAAAATAATGGAATGGTTTAAGTTTTCAAGTGCATAAATTTCCGAATATGTATATCGTGCAAATTGGATGGAACTACATAGTGAGTGTGTGCTGTAGGGGGTATGGGGTTGTTTAACACATACATTTCGTAAGCCGTTTATTGGTATTGCTCAATCAGAAAACTATACAGCCAAATTCTATAATATCTCAAACCTCTTTACTTCGAACTTTTGATTCTGGTCTAAAGCAGGGCGATAGACTGGTGCAGACGCTCATCAACCTAGCACTGGAATACGCCATTCGGGCTATGAATATGGACAACAGCAAGACGGTACTCATCAAGCCGACACATCAACGTCATCTCTTGAAGATTGGCTGAAGAACTTCTGCATAGGCTCGACACCGCTGCAAAAGAAGTTGGACTTATCAACGAGGGTAAAACTAAAATAATAATGCGATCGAGGACAAGGCCGCCTACACAATCAAGCATCAATATGGAGTACCTCAACATCGAGTTCGTGAACGACTTCATATACCTAGGTTACAACTAACCTTTCTCGGTTCTCCCCATAATGAAATCGAAGTATGTACAAGTATGTGCACATGAACACGAAGCTCCGCTAGTACAAATACCGCCATCATACGACCAGTGCTATGCCATGGCGGCGAAACAAGGACCCTTACTTAAGCCTCCGAAAACATGCTAGACACATTCGAACTCAATGTTCTGCGGCAAATTTTCGGGGCTGTCGGCGATCGAGATGGATGGCGCATGCGGTACAACCATGAGTTGTATGAACTGTACGATGAGCTGGAAGTTTTGAAAATCGCCAAACCACAACGACTTCAATGGACAGGGCATATACAACTACAACGAATGGACGATGATCGCATGCCAAAGGCAGTAATGAGCGGACAACGAGTCAGCGGAGCGAGATTACGAGGACGACCGAGAGCTTATTGAGAGCGCTCGGTATATTCAGAGGCGCGCAACCCAACTAACAATTTTGATCTCGTAACACACTAAGAGAGACTTATGAGTATGAAGGCGGATTGCCTTTGTGAATCATACTCCCATAATTTCATCCTTGTAGAGTACTTCAATCACCTAACGAGACCCTTACAAGAATTAAATGGCGCACTTTATGATATCTATTGCTACCTTATAACAACACTGTAACTCTGCTCATGAGAGTTGCAAAAGTTTCATAAGGAAACTAATAGTCTATTTATACGAGTGCATTTTTACTCTAATAAGAAGTATTACATTTTTGTTAGTAGAGCTATAACCTCTTGCTGTTAGAGCTAAACTATCTTGATCATTGCTGTTAGAAAGAGAACGACATACAAACAAAAATGTAATTTATATTTCGAAGAGCAGAACAGATACATTGTAGGATATTTTAGATGGCACATGTAGTCGTATGTTACAAAGAACGTATAATAATATTATATTAAAGAACTTTGCATTTTCTTCACACATATGAGCGAAAAAGTTCATGCGATTGGAATTTTATTGGGAATAATAGACATTTTGCTTCGATAAAATGCAAAGCGCCATGAAAATAATCGGCATTTATAGAATTTTCTAGAAAAAAATTACTGTGTGAAAAATATAAAAGTTGTGTTCTGCCTCAATAGTTGGCATTAAATTTGTGCAACGACATATTTATGATCTCAGAAACCACCAATCCTTATTTTCTATGCGGAATCACTCTTATTAATCATTAGTCAAAAGTCATATGTCAACTCACAAAATTCCAATCAGAGAAAAATATGGCCGCCATTGGTCGTTCTTTCTTATAAAAATGAAAATCTCGCTTTGAAAATACTCCTCCTTTTATGAAATCAAAAAAATCCGTATAAGAGCTTAAATTTGTTTATTCCAATGACAGCAATAGATCAATACTTCTTATGAGAATATTATGAAACTAAAGATCAGATTATGAAAGCTCCAGTCTTTTAAAGATAATTAAAATCTCTTTGTAACGAATAAACTCTTTTTCTCAGAGTTCGGATTGCATAGTGAGACTTTAGGTCTTGTTATCAAAACCGACACATGACATAGTAAATGATCAATCATAACAATCGTTTGTCATCATAATTCCACAGATACAAAAATTGTATGTAATACAGATTGTTGAGAAACGTCATAAAACCTTTTTTGAAACACACATGCATCGATGCAAGTGGATTTTAAAAAGGGTTTTATCTCATACGTAATGAGACTTGAATATTGTACCTTTCTCTCATTGTCATAACGTAACGCAATAAGACAATATTTCAAATTCAAAGAAGCAGATATTTTACAAAAAAAAGAAAAATTTCTCATTTTTTGAGAAAGGACAAAGGACGCACATATGAATGCGTTTTTTACCAAATACATACGCTCTCAACACACATTAGAATGTAAAGGCCGAAATATATACATGGAGATGTGATCGGACGGACGTATTTATCTTTTGGGTATTACCACGGGGTCAAGGGCAGATGTGCATGATTTCAATTGAACTCGTTTGTTTTCAATTTCATTCAACGTCAATCTATTGTTTCTCCCTGCATCGCTGACGAAACTGATGATAAACTCAATGTTGCTCATGGGGAAATAAATATTCGGAGATCATTGGCGTACATATCCGGAATAGTTTATGCATAATATTCATCGTGTTGGTTGACTTTTCGCGGAGAGCAATGCCACTTGTTTACATGCAGTAGCTGTCGAAATGTCAACTACAATAATAATATTCTCCGTATGAGTGATCTAGTAATTTGAGTCTCATAAGGGTATTACGACAAGCAATTTTACACTCAAGCTCCTCGAGTTCCTACAAAGGGCTACTTATGCGAGTTAATAATAATCATTGGGCTCATAATACTCTCTGCATGAGTGATATAGTATTACGAATCTTATAAGAGTATTATGTGAAGTAATTTTACACTCGAGCTCTTATAAGGGGCCATATATGAGAGTATAACTTTTCTAGAGATTAAGTCTTTTAAAAAAGGCTTATTAAGATTGCAGCAATGTTCCTATTGGAGGAGTGAAAGTTTCCCTAATTCTAGTGGAGTTAAACTCTCATCAGAATAGTGCTACGAGCATGAATTTAAGTTTTGTCCCAAGAGTTATATTACGAGAGTATCGGAGAGTTTTACTAAAGTCTTATGAGGGCTTTTTGTAAGCGATAAGACTTAAACTCTTGAGAGTTTGTTAGTTGGGAACTACTGGGCTTCCAAGATTGGAGAACGCGGTCACGTGGCCGAGATAATTGGAAGACAACGATCCAGGCAGTCAAAGCCTGACGTCGGGTTGTCGCGACACGATGATGATGATAAGAATTAATTGGTGCACTTTCTTAAAGTTATTTTATTTTGTAGTAAGAGTTCAATTCTCCTAATGAGAGTTACACGTGACTCATAAGATAACACACTTGTAAGAGTATCATACGAAAACTATAGTCTTGTTATAAGAGCAAAGCTTTCCTTATAAGTGTAACTGTAAAAAAGTTATACAAAAATACACGGTTTTTGTTTGGCAAGTACGGGTAAATAAAAGCTCATCAGAGTTTGTACTGTCACTCGCTGTCGTTTTCGATGACAAATTGGAAAACTTTTGTACACAAAATTAAATTGACTTGCAAAACGTTTTTTTTTCACAAGTACTGGCCGAAATATTCATGCAACTAAAATTTTGTCGTTGACAATAGGCATGTGGCCTGAAAATATTTTAAAGCTCCTTAAAAATATACAACTTTTGGATTATCTGGAGAATGGGGAGAAAATATAAGATGTTGGCGGTCGCAATATTGTGCATCGTTAAACTTATCACTCGTGGACTTATCTGCCTTGATCAGCGGTGACATCGGGCGAATATACGAGTATTTTGTATCGCGGGGTATATAATTCTAGAATCAAATAGGTGGTGGATCCACAAATGTGGAATGATTCGGAGGAAATGTTAGTAGGTGAGGCTGAAAAGACACTGGGAGTTTTGAAAGGCCCACTCCACAGGAACAAGGAGACGTGATGGTGAAATCACGAAACTAAAGAAACCAAATCGAACGCATTCAAGGATTGGACAACATGCAAGACAAGCACTGAAGCCGAAAAGGTTCAACTTCGGGAGAAATATGATAAACGCTGAAAGGAAGTAAAGCCAAAGGTGGCTCAAGCAAAGGCGATTGCAGCCGAGAAGTTCTATCAAGAACTAGAAGATCAGACTGCGGATAAGAGATCGTCATTGCAAGAGAAACCTAAAGGCAATGTTAGGATTTATAAGATCGCAGCCCAAAGAAGAAGAAACGCTCAAGAGATTCAGGCGCTAAATTACGTTGAAGACTCCCATAGACACAGCAATCCATAGCAGAATGCGTCAGTACTTTGTCGAACTTTTGGACGAAGAAGGTTCGCGAAAAGCTTTTTAAGCTGTGGTACCAAAAACCACTGTTATCGCTGATTTTTCAGTGGAGGAAGTGATGAAGGCAATGATGCAGAAGAAACGCGGAAAGGCAGTCGGACTGGACAAAATACCCTTCGAATTTTGCTTGAAGATGAATCATGTCGGCCTTAAATGGCTCACTGTTCTTTTCAACAAAATTAAACGGGGGCAACCCATGCCTGACGCTTTCAGAAAAAGCTTCCTTCTTCCGTTTTATAAGAACAAGGGTGACTCACGCAAGCTCAACAGCTATAGGGCAATCAAGTTAACATCTCAGACATTGAAAACTTACGAGCGAGTTGTCTGCAATCGATTGATGAAGATTGTACGGTTGGATGACAATCAATGCGGCTTTGTGGAGGGTCGGTCCACAGTCGATGCTATTCAGTGCATACGTGTTACGATGGAAAAGCATCGTGATGTACGGACGGACTTGCACTTTGTGTTCATCGATTTGGAAAATGCCTTCGACAGAGTTCCTCGTGATCTGATATGGGTGGCTCTAAGAGCACTTAAGGTCCCCGAGGCATATTTCAAGATGATACAAAACATGTATGATGGGTCAACTACTAAAGTTAGATGCACAGATGGTGAGTCTGAAGAATTTCCGGTTAAAGTCGGAGTTAACCCAGACAGTGTATTGAGTCCCTTGCTCCTCAAAATCATCATGTTCTATTTATTAACACTCATCTCTGATGGCCTGGAAATATCCCTTCTTTTCGCCGATGACGTTGTTCTGGGTAGTAAAGACATCGTTGCTTTGCAGGTTGCACTGACCAAGTGGTGTAAGATACTGGAGGACCATGGATTAAGGATTGGGATACCAAAGACTGAGTATCTTTGCTGTCCTTTCTCAGATCCAGAGAGACCGATACCAGATATCTACATTAAAGGAGATCAGCTGAAGTCCCGTACAAGGTTCAAATACCCGGGCTCGATGGTCAACAAGGAAGCTACCTGCATGGACGACATCAAACATTGCATCAGTGTCGGTTGGTTGAAGTGGCGAGAAAACTCTGGAGTTTTCTGCGACAAGAAGATGCCACGAAAGGTTAAGGGCAAATTGTACAAAACGGTCGTACGTCCTGCACTCATGTATGCGTTTGAATGCTGGACTATGTACAATACATACGAAAGTAAAATTACTGCGACCGAAATGAAAATGCTACGGATGTCAGCCGGTGTGACCAGAGAGGATCGTATCAAAAGTACCCACATCCGAGGCAGCTTGTTTGTTGAGCAACCGATCACTGAAAAGCTCGAAAATCGTCGTATGGATTGATATTGCCACGTTCTAAGGCGTCCACTTGAGAACCCTGTCATGAAGGCACTGTTAATGAATGTTCCATTTGTTGGACCCAAACCCCAAGGCAGACGGAAACACACGTGGATCGATCAGATATAGAAGCCACAACAGCGCATTAATTTCGGCGATGATACGAACCAAGACCGAGCAGCCTGCAGAAGGAAGCTGAGATTATACCGCCAGAATGGGCGAAGTGCCAACACCACATGCAGAACAACGCGAAGCCGCAGAGTGGTATGAAATCGCAAGAAAGAAGAAGGTGACGGATTTTTCATGGCCCATTCATGACCACAAGCCATTGTGTAGACGGTCGAATGGCCGTTAGTGACGAATGTCGGGTAACCGACAGAAAGAAGGGCGTTTGAATGGCCACAAATAGCTTCGATAGCCATTTTTCCAGCGATGGCCCAGTGCGTCTGTCTGTTGAAAATCAGCTGCTCAAAATTATTGTTGGTTGCTACATAAGAGATTTTTGACTTAAATTCTGGTAAGGTTCTCATTATAAGAATCATTAGGAATAATCTCTCTATCTCATAAAAATGCTCCTATTTTATGGGAGTGTAACTCATCAAGAGGTAAACTCTCATAACAAAGCATCTAGAAGAGTTCAACATGACAAGATATGATCTTGTAACAAGAGTGAAACTCTACTGTCATAATAATGGTACTATGAGAGCTAATTTAAGTCAAAAGTGGCGGAGAGTCTTACCAGAGTCTTATGAGAGCTTTGTTCAGCCCACAAGAGCTTAATTGGTGGTTGGGCTTTAGTTTTGAATTGCAAGAAACCAATTTAACCCAAGGCCATTGATTATTAGATTTATCGTTTGGCAAAAACATATCCTTTAAAACATAATCTCCCCTTTTGTCTTTCAAATGTTTTTTCTTCTTTTTCCCCAAATTACAACAATAAGGTTAAGATCTATTATCGCCAAAAAGATAACACGTATGTGTATCTGCTTAGTTCCGTAAGCTGCCATAAGCATAACCAACGGCGAATATATTACCACAATTCGCCAAAGAAGCAACATAATTTCAGTGTCATAAAGTAGAGTGTAGACAACAGTTTTGCAAAAATAAGGGAAGCAACGAAAGTCTTCAACAATACATAAGATTCATGGGCTATATTATGAACAACAGCCCGAACCGAATGTTTTCTAGGTGCTTCCAAAATGAGGTACCATCTTCATCTTGTGGTTAAACCACAAAATGCACAGTTTTCCCTGGTTAGAATTGTATGTAGCGTGAAGAAGCAACCATTTGCATACCTTTCGAATATCGTTCGCCATTTCTGGCGAGCTGTACGCTTTGAATTTCGTCGTGTGCTTTTCGTTTATAAGCGGCTTAGCATTTAAGAAGTAAATTCTATCAACGTATTATGCATGGCTCGGTTCCCCAACAGAATATGCAAATCTCGCCTACGCCATTGTCGCACCTGATGCGAAGAATGGGAAACACGCTGTGTCGTCAAGGAATGTTTGTTACCTGTTACAGGCTATGCTTTTGGGCTTCGTCCCTTGGGAAATGAGTTTGGGTGTACGCGGTAATAAGTGAGCACAACATTCCATTTGTTTGGTAGTTGTTTTTATTTTATTTTTTTTAAATTTGGCGAAGGAATCATTCCTTCTGGACTTAATTCAATGGTAAGTATGTATTATATTTTTCCAATTGGAGCCAGTATCTGAAGACTATATATTTTACATATGAACATATTTTTTTCAAAACACGGATGGATTCCATCATCTACTTGTTGATTTTGAGGGTGAATTTACCTCCCCTCCCACAGCGGACCTATTCGCTCATTTCACCCATCCATTGTTCGACATTGAGTGCGTTCAGAAGGTGGCAAAAGAGCAGAAACCGCTCGCGAGCAGCTCCGCAACTGCTCGCGAGCAGCTCCGGAGCTACTCCGTTTGGAGTCTGCACCTGCTGAACGCTACTTCACCAGCTGACAAATCGACCAGCTGAAAGCTGACGATGACAATTTTAGACGTCAAGTGCCGAAAAGTGGAAAATACATGAATCCCACGCTGTCCATGATGAAAATCCCAAAAAAACGAGAAAACAACACAGAAACGGCGAAAACACCAAGAAAACACAACCTAAACACAACAAACCCAATTTGACAACTGTCAAAAGTCGAAACTCGCAACATGAGCGTGAGGTTGAAAAGAAGAAGAAGAACCTGAGCACTGAGCACTGATCAGTGAGCAGAAATATTTCTTGCTCGGTGAAATTTGATCATGCTCACCCGAGCAGACGTTGCTCGGTCAGTTCTGAACCCGCTCGTTCTGAACATGTTCACTGAGCGGAAGTTGCTCAGTTCCTTCTGAACGCACACATTATTTCAGGGTCTCTGAAATTATTCCGCTGAACTTGAACTTAGCAGACAATTCTGCTTTTGTCCCCATTATACTTTCATTGCCGTCGTATCTGCGTGGAATAATGCAAATTCTGCTTAATGCGAATTACACGCGACACTAAATCGAGGCACTATGGCTTCCAGCTGGAAGAAGGGTAGCCGCTGACAGCGTCTTATGACAGGTGTGCCAAGGAGTTGCCGTAGTGTCTTCCCTACTCCCCAACTGACTCCATATGTGCTTGTCACCATCCCAGTCTTGTTCGTATCTGACTTGCTCATAGTTTCCTCCATATCTAATTATGCAATAATGTACTGTGCTTTTGCTCTGTTCTTTTGCCTTTTCATAGAGCGTAGAGAATTGCCCTTGCACAGTGGAAACATAAAAAGAATTATCATATTTCATACTGAATATTATGTACATATGTATGTATGTATATTCGCTCGCCAAGCTTAGAAAAGATCCAAGAAGTGAAAAAATGGATAATAGGGTAATCCGGCGTTGGCTTTGTTTGTAGACATACATACGAATATTCTATTTAAGAATCCATAATATGTATTGTACATTAGAAATTGCTGCAGCACAGTCCAATCCATTTTCTGAGCTCAATCCATTAATCAAATTCAAAAAAGGATCATTTTAAACATTTAAACTAAATTAACACCAGTACCTGCCTGCAAGTCAAGAATCAAAAGATTTGCAATATACAGCGTGGGCCAAATAGAAGTCTTTTTAAAAATGCAATAAAATGAACAAAATTATTTTTTTTCCATGTATTATGGCTTTATTAGTAAGAGCAAACATTCTCATTAATGATGGAACACAACATAGTTCAAGTGGCTGCCTCGGCTGGCTTCGCAGTAGCGCATTCTGTAATTCCAATTTTCCAACACCATGTCGATGGTTTGTAATGAACCACCTGTAATGACCCATATTATGGTCTGGTAGTGTTGCTCCCACCGGCAGATCGAAGCAGCACCTGATGAGTAGTGATCTGTTGGTACGAAACAAGAAGCCGAGGGTCCCATTACACCCGGACCCAGGTGAGATCGCGTGGGCGTCTGATCCGTCCGCCAACCATTCCATCCTTATCGACTATTTTTTTTCATTCCCCATTTTTACCTCCCCTGTTCCTGTTGTCTTCCCCAGGCCTATGAATTTTTGTTAATACGTAAAGGACAGGGGCAACGAGCGGCGACAACCCCGCCCACATCTCCCGAACTGAGCTACAGCAAGCATAGGCCGCTGCTTAGCTCGTTTAGAAGCCTTTTTCTTCGCCAGATGGCAGGGCCCGACCTTCACGGTCATTATGCTACCTAAAGCTTCGTCTTCACGGGCATCTTCGGATGCTCACCAGACGGTCCGTTACAGGTTTCGGGCTGTAGCTCACGGATTGCTTGGATGATATTGGCCTAAAGTGCTTGAATCGTTTCTGGATTGTTGGCATAACATCGGCCCTTCACGGTTCCCCAGAAAAAAAAGTCCAAAGGGGTCAAATCGCAGCTCCGAGGCGGCCAATTGACATCGCCAAGACGGCTGATAACACGATTTGGGAATTTTGTGCGAAAAAGATCGATTGTGGTATGGCGCGCCATCCTGCATGAACCAGAGGTCGTCCAAATCCATGTCTTCAATTTCATTAAAAAAAAAGTCGGATAACATGGCTCTGTAACGTTCGCCGTTGACCGAAACCTTGTTCCCAGCCTCATTTTCGAAGAAAAATGGTCCAATGATGCCACCACTCCACAATCCGCACCAAACTGTCACTCTCTGTGGATGCATTGGCTTCCCGACAATAACGTGCGGGTTTTCCGAGCCCCAGATGCGGCAATTTTGTTTGTTAACGTAGCCTCCGAGATGAAAATGCGCCTCGTCAGAAAAGATGATTTTTCGCCCAAAATCGTTGTCCAATTGAAGCTGCTCTAAGGCCCAAACTGCGAAACGATAACGACGCGGATGGTCGTGCGCCTTCAATTGTTGAGCCAATTGGACCCTGTAAGTAAATATTCCCAGAGCTTTGTGCTGAATTCTCCTCAGGCTAGTGCGTGAAATGTTGAGCTGTTGAGATCGATGGCGAGTTGATGTTCGTGAAGTTAGTCTCACACTCTCGGCTACAGCAGCCACATTCTCGTCTGTGCGCACCGTACGACGACGGGGACCATGAGTGTTGTCCACTAGCATGCCAGTCTCACGAGCTTTTTGCACAAACTTGCGTACAGCAGCCGCGGTGGGTGCTTCATTTCGGCCAAAACTTCTTTTCAACGCACTGTTTGGGCTACACAGCACTTACTTTGGAAATAAGTTTTCAATATTTTCCAACGTTGTTCAAGTGCAAAGCGACACATTTCGTTCTGCGGAGGTATTAAACTGACTTTCTGTCAAGATTTCGAGCGGGAAACAGCTTTCACTGTCAAAATAACCTATGATTTAAAAAGAAACCACTAGATGGCCCACTAGATGGTAAGATGGTTCATTTTGACTGTGACTTACTGTACGTCTGATAATAATAAGCTGAATGCTAAGGTGGTGATACATTAGCGGCTTTACTCCCGACAGTATTAATGGCCGATTTTACTTGTTGGCCTGCCTTGGTGTCACATTGGCAGTATGGCATATCGGTATTAGCCGGTTTCGATTAATTGGTTCTCAGACCATTTTCACACAAATAAATCCATCTTTCGTATGGGATCTCAGCGGATCAAAGTTGAAAGTTTTGGCGATTCATTGAATACGACGTGTTTGGTGTTCTTTTTTTTTTAAATGAAAAAAAAAAAAGAATTTCGCCCAGTAATAAAACATTTCTATTTGACTGGGAAGAAAGCGACCGAAATCAGCAGATTTTGCAAGAAGTTCATGGCACATTTCTTTGGTTACCAACTATCAGCTTCTGGGTAAACGGATTTAAACGTGGCCGTGCTAGCATTGATGATGAACCCCGCCCAACGACGTCCAAAACCGGCCACAAACCAAGAAATGATTAATAAGGTACATAATATCGTATTAGACGATCGACCAGTGAAGGTGTTGGCTGTGGGCATCTGAGCTAACCGCGTATGGACCATCTTTCATGTACATTTGGTTATGTCAAATCCATGGGCGAGATGGGTGCCGCGTTTGCTGACTCCTGACCAAAAGCCAAATCGTGTCGTTACCTTAGAGAACTGTTTGAAAATGTATAGGCGCAATCCGCAGAAGTTTTTGCAGCGATTTGTGACCGTCGATGAACCCCGGATTCATCATTATACGCCAGAAACCAAAGAGCTGTCAAAACAGTGGATTTCTCGTAACTAACGTGCTCAGAAGAAGGCAAAAACGGTCATCGCGACCGGAAAAGCTATGGCGACCATTTTTTGGGACGCTCCTGGCATAATTTTGATCGACTATTTGAAGTAAGGAAGGATGATGACAGGGCAGAATTATTGTGCTTTATTGGATAAATTCGATGCTGCATTGAAGGAGAAACGATCCCATTTGCAAAGGAAGAAAATCCTATTTCATCATGATAATGCACCAGCTCATTCGAGCCTTCTTGCAACTCTAAAATTATTTGCATTACGCTACGAGTTGCTTCCGCACCCACCTTTCTCCAGACCTGGCCCCCTGCGACTTTTTTTTGTTTCCCAATTTAAAAAAATCATTGGCTGGAAAAATATATGGGTCGAACGAAAATATCATAGCTGCCACAGGAGCCTATTTTGAGGAGTTCACAAGAACGTATTATACAGAAGTATTAAAAAAGCTGGATCATCGTTGGGAAAAGTGTATTCAATTACAAGGAGACTATGTTGAAAAATAACTAAAAACATTTCGAAAAATCAAGTGTTTCTTTCCGACTTAAGTTACTCTTGGGGCGACCGGTAGCGCAGTGTGTTGAGGCATCAGTCTCATGTTTGACTACCGGCGTTTCGGGTTCGAATCCCGTCCACGACGATGTTCGTGGCCATGGATGTGCAGGAGGTGCATGCTGGCAACTGCATTCTCTGAAACCAATTTATGCCAACGAAACGTCAACTGGGCCACATGGAACAGTTGACGCACTATGCCCCACAAGGGGTTAGGGCAACTGAGTAAGTTACTCTCGGAACGTCCCTAGTATACACCGAGTTTGCAATTCGTCCCCACGACGCACAGTGCTTCGTATGTATGGAGAAAGTGATCAAATTTGAATATCTTTAGAACGGGTAAATCAATTTTGATGAAATTTAATAAGAATGTTAAGCTATACAATATTTTAACCCTAGAAATATAACTATATTGCGAGTTGCGTTAGAGATAACCATATGTCTCTGAGGTGCGCTCTTTTTAAATGAGCAATTTTAATAATTTACTTACCTTTATTCATATATTTTTGTTTTGGTTTCAAAGGTTTAGTTATATTTGTAATAGAATAATTAGACGTAAGAAACGTAAATACTTCGACGAGCAGTTGCTGAATATTAACGAAAACTTAGCTAATAGGAACACCAGACAAGCGTGATTTGTAATGCAACTACATAAAATGCAATTACATAGTCATTTTCTCTATGTATAGGAATTTATAATAAAGATATATCAAACTTTAAAAAAATAGCAAAAATTAATGGTATTCAGTTTTTAGAAACTTATTGCTTAAAATATGTTATATAATTTTTTTTTTACCACATACTATCCACTTACGATGTCGTCAGCCCGAAAAACGAATAGGTAGTGGGAAAATACGAATTAAATACAGTTAGAACAAACATAATTCTTATGCTCACCACAATCATGATTTTCGCATTTAGTGCAGGTCATTTTGTCATCGTCTTCTTTTTTGGTGTGCAGTTGTGGCAGTTGCGCCATTTTATAGCAGAAGCATCATCTCCATCAGCTATGGATTCAATCTCTGTTGAAAATCATGCTCATTTAATTATTGGACAACCCCTGATTTGTAAGGATGGAAATGTAAGTCTCCTCGCAAAATTCGTCTAACCAAAATTCTGTTCAATCCGAGCTCCACTACATGCCTTTGAGCAGAACGAAGGGGGCTTCTAATGAAAGCTTATCTCACTCGAGTGACATTGTCTGGAGTACGAACCGTTCGATGAAGTCCCGGAGATTCGACTCGTTATTACGCACAAACTCATTGTACGCGTATTCACGATATTCGATCGTTCACTGCTCCATCTTACCGACTGAAATAAAAACACTTCGAACCAAGCCCCACTACCCTCCCTTCACGACAGCCCATCCAGTTTCCATGTGCAACAGATGAGTCTTCTTAAATGCTGTATCGAGTGTTTTCATGGCAATAAAACTTTTTTTACATGAAATTTCGAATTTTTATGATTTTTTGAAAAAAAAAAAAAACCTCCGGTTCCTGTGTGCCACCCGGTATAACGGACGATACATTGTAAAAATTTGGCTTTTTTTTATTATTGTACATGATCGTGAAGTGATTGGTACTTGGTTTGACTGACTTGATGATACTTTCAGATTATTATTCGATTAAGCCCGATGCATGTTCTTGCTTTCGACCCTCCCTTTCATCTTTGTTGTAAATAGAGAGCGTAATTGTGTTAAAACCGAAATTTATCACTCCCTTGGTCTTAGCAAGAGGAGCCAGATACTCCGTATTTAACACGATAACCGCGCATCGGGATTTCTCCTTGGAATCATCCATTGCCAATCTTGCGTTGGAAGATTTGAATTAGAAGTTCTTATAACACACATGATATCCGCAGTCTTCGGGCCGGGCTGGTATCCATTTCGAGCCTTGGGTCGAAACAGAATATCCTCCTTCGGTATGACCACTAACTCAGCACCCGGCCACGATATTCCTATCGCCTGGACAGCAATCCTAAACAGGTCTAGATCAGACCGCTGGTTTGCAAATTGCATTATTTTGATACGGCCTTGGTACCACCCCCATCCCGACAATTAGGCGCAGGTCCAGGATGTTTTGCCATGATATCTAGGAAGCTCGAGACAACAGCCAACCTCCTTCCAGTTATCTGGAGTGATTCTTCCGTCCTCATCACTTCAGTCGAGGACGGCTAGCTCCTTCCACTCCTTCAGTGCATCCGCATATGAGAGGGGAGACCCGCAGTTGGTGTTAGTCCTCTGTTTCTTGGTTATCTTAGGTGACTCTTCGTCAGATCTACCTCTCTTTGAGATGAGAAACGAGTACTTATCAATTGAATGAAATTTTCTGGAGTTTTCTTATTATGACGACTGATGACTGTAACGAAAATGCCACCTTAATAGTGAAAACTTGAGTGTGTATGGCCTTGACACAATACTTAGATATTTCACCCTTACATTTCTTAATTTAACTTGTGGTTCAAAACTTTTCTATTTAAAAATAAGACCCTCCATTTTCCACTATTTCTCCCAATCCCCTAGACAAGCAGGAAGTAATATATGACTACTTCAAGGACGATTCCATAAGTTGCAATATTACGAGTACATAGTGTAATTCCCCTTTCTCCTTCGTTGGAATATGGACAGCATTTTCTTCTCTTACGCCTTTAGACGACTACTAACTTCCGTTTCGTAGCTAATGTCTTTATTCACGAAGTTAGGTTGCTACAGGCGAAAAAGTTTAATTCATGAATATGTGCATAAGTTTGTCGAGTTGTCTGCCCTTTTCATTTGCGGAGCGATCTTTTCATTTTCCTTTATGTTATCTGCTCGTGCTTTAAGACGATGATTCTCCATTTTCCGAAAAATTGGAATGGACTTTTCTTTTTCGTTTTCGACATTTAGAGAGGACGACAGAAAATAATGTTTTATGCTTAGGGGCATAACTTGTGAATTTCCATTTTTCCATCTATTAAGCTCAGTTGGGAGCAACTTCCAAGTTCACAATTTTTTTTAATACTTTCAATAATAGCTGGACTATACTATACATAGAGGAAAATCAGTTTATTAATAAATTGGGCAATAGTTTTTATACAGCGTTACTGGTAACTTGACGTATTCCTTGAAACACGTTATAATAGAGTCAAAATACAACAAAATAAAGCCAAACAAATGCTCTACCAATTTTCAGAGAAATTTGAATTTTGTTGTTTTTTTTGCAAAAACGACGGACTTAGCCATTTAAAATAAGAATTTAAAAAGAAAACTACTTAGTTAATGGGTTGCAACTTAATGTTTTCTCTTAGCCAACACCATAGCAGATATTTATAAATTTTTCTAAATTTCAAAAATTCTTCACATCTTGAATTTTTTAATTAAAACAAAGAAAAAAAATAAATAATTTGTTTTATTTACTTGATTTAAAATGTAGTATTACTCAAAAAATTTATATGACACAAAGCGTACGAATAAAAAAAAATATCCGTCTTGTCAGCTTTTCAAAAAGCTGTAAATGTCAATACAAATCTTTCAAATAATTGAAGGAGCTGACTGTAACTTGTTCGGGGAACCATTATTCGATTTGAGAAAAAGTAAAACAAATGCATAAAATCAGACAAATTTCCAATTTCCAATGTCAGGTTTGTTCTTTTCATTCCGCGTATTGCACCTTATTGAATTTTTTGGACAACTGCATAATTAGAGTAATAGTAGTAATCATAAAGTAATTAACAAGAGCCCTATAGCGAAGTAACGTGAAGTCAAAATAATTTGCACTTGGAAAAATTATTTCTGGTAAAAGCCATAGAAAAAAAGAATATAGTTTAAAGAAACGTCGTAAAGTAATTAACAACAGTCCTTACAAAAGTTGGCATTTGTAAAAGATAGTTCTAATAAAACCTGATGCAATGAATGAAAAGAATCACTCAAATGGCTATATTCGTAAATTCAAAATTCGCCAATATTCTTTATTTTTACGGGTTCTGTGATGGCAGCGCCGTCGAGGCCCGAAGAAAAAATCAACGTCGTTTTCTCGTTTGCCGACTGTCCCATGCAAGTGTCTTTGGGGGTTCCTATCGTCATATAGCTGAAACGGGAAACGTCAAAGAAGACAACATGACAGCGGTATGTAATGAGTCTACCCTACCACCGTTGTACGGAATTGCTTCGTTTCACGCACTCTTTTTCATCTCCTTCTAACTCTCTCCTCTGTGGTCTCGATGGCATCAACATGCGAACAACCGTTCCATTTTCTGCTTATTTAAAGGCTTGCGCGCTGTCGACCCATAGATATACTTTGAACAGATTGGAAATAGGCCCGAGGAGCGAGGGACCAAATGCTTCGTAAGTGTCCAAATTGGGGCTGAGTGGGCGATGACTTCACGACATTTACCGAACGTATAACAACGTTCGGGCCGAAATAGCAGTGCATATGCGCGAATTGGTTCCAAGCTAACCAGAAGTACAGAGTGGGAATAGTATTATTACCAGTCTGTTCTATGTATATCTATGATGCGAACACCCGTTCCGTTTCGACTTGCTCGAAGGTCGGACCAGCTTTCTGAAAGACAAACGTCACCATCCCCAACACACCAATGCCATCTAGATAGACAGGCCTGCGCTCGGCTGATCGCGTACGTCATTATTTCCTTCGCCAAGGCAGTGACTGCACACGACGATGTCCCCGGCACGACATATGTTTATACCCTAGACTTTTAGTATAGGGTATATTGTTTTTGTCACGACGGAAATATGTAACACCTTAAAGGAGGCTCCGGAGGTATAGCAATGTATATATATATAAATGATCAGGGTCACCTCCTGATTCGATTTAGCCATGTCTGTCTGTCTGTCTGTCTGTCCGTCTGTCTGTCTGTCTGTCTGTCCGTCTGTCAGTCCGTTCGCACGATAACTTTCGATAGAATGAAGCTAGAGCCTTGAAATTTTGGTCAAATATTGGTAGTGTAATCTAGTTGGATGGTATTGAAAATGGGCATGATCAGGCCAAGAGAACGCCTACCTCCCCTACATATGTAAAATACATAAATGTATCTATAACTCCCGATTAAATAAACGTGAAAAGCTCTAGCTTAGGTAGATTACTCATGAGGGTAATCTTATACTCTCCTGGGAAAATAAAATCGATCAGTTGAAAACTAACGGTAATTTTCTTATAAAGAACCCCGTACTACCCTAATTTTCAGGTTTTTTGTATATAACTCCTGAACCAATTGACGTAGGCATGTAACCTTGAAGTGAGAAGCTGCTTAAGGTTTTGGGAAGTTGGGCATAATCAGATCAAAGGAACGCCTACCTACCCTACAAATTTCAAAAAATTAAATATTCCCTTAATTACGATAACTTTCGAAAAAATTATACTAGCAAGTTGAAAATTTGACAAAATGTTGCTAGTAAGACCTACTTTGTTGGTATTGAAAATGGTCAAGATCCGACACAAGGAACCCCCACCTCCCCTACAAATGAAACTTCAAATAAACGATAACTTTTGATAGAATGAAGCCAGCAACTTGAAATTTTGGTCAAATGTTTAAAGTGAGATTGAGTTAGTTGGCATTAAAGATGGGTAAGATCCGTTTTAAGGAACCCCTACCTCCCCTAGAAATGAAACTTAAAATAAGCGATAACTTAACGACAAGATAAAGCTATCGACTTGAAATTTTGGTCAAATGTTTGTCGTATGATCCAGTTGGCTAATATTGAAAATACGTAAAATCCGACCAAAGAAACCCCTACTTCTCCTACAAATGAAACTTCAAATAAGCGATAACTTTCGATAGAGTGAAGCTTGAGACTTGAAATTTTTTTTAAATGTTTGTAGGGTGATCTAATTGGTTGGTGGCAATGATGGGCAAGATCCGACCCAAGGAAACCCTACCTCCCCTACAAGTGAAACTTCAAATAAGCGTTAACTTTCGATAGTGGATGTTCACACTGTGTGCGATGCCGAGCCGAGCCGAGCCGGGTCGGGCGATGCGATGAGGTGGGTGTTCACATTGCACGCCGTGCGATGCCGAGCCGAACGATGGCTTGCGATGCAAAGATGATCCGAGCGATGGCTTGCGATGCAAAGATGATCCGGGATGTTCAGTGCACGCAGTTATGGAGAGTAGAGACCAATTTAGTTCAAGGAATAGAATCTGTTCGACATCATGTCGTTTGTGCTGGACCCGGTAAATTTATTTCTGTTTCAAAACAGTGCTCTAAAAATGGAAGGGCTTCGCCATTGGGTGCATCCCATTAATGAAGAAAGGCCCAGTGTTGGTGAATTTCATCATCTCTTCCGCGACCTCAGACGAGAGGTTTCACAAGCGGATTGAGCAGCGGCGCACCGCTGTGTATAAACGCTAAAAGCGGCAGCCGCGGCGGCTTTAGGACGATGAATGTATAAACCACTCGACTTGCCGTTGCGGCCACCGCCGCGGTTTGTGCAGCGGCGAGATTGCATTTGAATTCAGTGTAAGAGCCGGTACACATGGACGTCCAAATGACGTCGGACGCCTCGTCACTTAAGCTCCTCCCTCTTTGATACCTATCTGCATTTCAATTCACATGATGCGATAGGACACAGCGTCACTCTGTATTATAAAAGCCGGGCCACATAATAGCGAACCTGAATTTACAATTTATGTTATTTTTAGTTTTAAATAAACTGTTTTTTGGCCATAACTTCTAAAATATAAGGAATATCGCATTTTTAACACCATTTTCAGCCCCCTTACCCCCGTCCGAGCTGAGAGCTCCCTACCCACCATTTTTTTTCAAAATTAATTGTCAATTGTAGTAGTCACGATCAACGATTAACAATGAATTAATTAGCACTTAAAAGTGATCCTCAAGCGAATGGCTTAAGGAACATCATACAAATCAGACATTGTGACCGTGTCCGTGTTCCGGGTTCGAATGTATGTGGGCCGGCTTATTAAAAATTGATATGCGGACGCGTGAAATGTCGCAGATAGGAGCAGAAACCAGCGTCAGGCGTCATTTGGACGTCCATGTGCACCGACACTAAATATGTAAGCCGCCGGTTCTGATCTACGCCTTTATACGCAGCCGTGTCCGCTGCTCAAACCGCTTGTGAAACCACGCCTTCTAAATGGACCTTATTACGGTGGTAATAACCTTTCATTTGAGCCATACTGAATCAAAACCGGAGTCCAAAGCGTATATACCCTAGACTTGTACAGACCTAGTTGTGATACCAAAACTTCCAACTGGCAACGGCCATTGCGTTAAAAGTGAATTTTCCATATAGTCAGTTTGAGCTGTGGGCGTTGATCCAATAAAAAGTTTCATCGTTCATCCATTCAAATTTTGGATATTTACATTTGAACGAACGTTTATAGCGAAGGTTGTCGTTCATTCAATAGGGTCATGCCCATTCTCAAAATCAACTAACCCACCCACACTATAAATATTTGTCGCATTTTGCAAGTCGCTAGCATCATTGTATCGAAAGTTATCGCTCATTTGAAGTTTCATTTGTAGGGGACGTAGGGGTTGCTTGGGACGGAGCTTGGCCATTTCCAATACCAACCAACTAAATCTAAATCCAAATATTTGAACCAAATTTCAGTCGCTAGCTTCATTCTATCGAAAGTTATCGCTCATTTGAAATTTCATCTGTAGGGGTTCCTTCGGTCGGATCTTGCCCATATTCAATACCAACCAACTAGATTATGCTACAAACATTTGGCCAAAATTTCAAGTTTCTAACTTCATTCTATCGAAAGTTATCGTGCAAACGGACAGACAGACAGACAGATATGGCTAAATCGAATCAGGAGATGACCCTCATAATTTCCATGTATACACTGCCACACCGCCGCGCCTTAAAGTCTAGGGTATAAAAGCAGACATACATGCATTTTTTTCAGTGTGATCTTACATCAAATATTACTTTACAGCTCGTACTTGCACCATACTGGCTCCAAAAAGCTTCACATCGCAAAGCATCGCAAAGCCCATAAACTCCATCGCAAAGCCCATTAAATTCCATCGCAAAAAATCAGCAGCCGGTACTCGCACGAAAAAGCAAAGAAGTTTGTGAAAACATCGGGCCATCGCTCGGCTCATCATTGCATCGCGCGCAGTGTGTACACTCAAAGCGTGATCCCATTTAAAATTGAAGACTTTCCATTTTCTTGCTTTAAAAGCTTGCAATCGCATTGCATCGCTCGACCCGGCTCGGCTCGGCATCGCACGCAGTGTGAACATCCACATAGAATGAAGCTAGCAACTTGAAAACTGCGACAAATATTTGTAGAATGGGTCAGTTAATTGATTTTGAGAATGGTCAAGATCCCACTGAATGAGTGCCAAACTCCCCTATGAACTGGCCATATAGGAGACCCACTTCTAGTACATATGGTCGTTGCCAATTGGGACTTTTGGTATCACCACTAGGTCTGTACAAGTCTAGGGTATATACGCTTCGGACTCCGGTTTCAATTGGAATTGCGCCAGACGGCATTTTAGTCCTCTAAAAACACACTTTCTGGACACTTGCACCAATTTGGTCGAAGCCGCAGCCCCGGGGATCAGTCGCAGAGCATCGTGGAACAGTTCACACTTGACAAAATACATCTTTTGACCGCACGACACACTTTCATCGCGCACGTGTTTGTTTTCCCGGATCACTAGATGAAATTTTACTAACAAATAAACACTGAACGCGGAAAACGAAAACTAAACACGAAACGCACAAATACCGGGGACTCGCCGCTATCAGTCGCCGACCACTGGATTGTGGATACGATGGCGTCATCACAGGGAATAATTGCGTAATTTAGCCGTCAAAACCAGCTGAGCGCTGGTGTATATCTAGATGGCGCTGAACACACCCATAGCCTGACGTTTGTCTTTCGAGTTTTCCTCGTTTCGGGCACCAATAAATTGACATCAAAAACAGTGAGAATTACTTTGACGGAGGATCGACAACGCCGCGTTTTTTTTTTGCATACAGATCCTTTGTCAACGCACTGTGCTGACTGGACTTTAGTCTTAACGTCGTACCTGATACCCAAAACTCGTCCCCGGTGATGATCCGGGAATTTTTCGTTCCTCTCATTGGTAGATATTAGCATTGATTCATAACAAAGAGTGCAATTTCTGTGTTCAACCTAATAACACTTGCACACGTTTTTCGTGTACCCCAGTAAATTCTTTTTTTCAAGTTCATCGCCCTGGCTGATACACGATCAACGAAAAAACTCAGTGGCGTAGATAGCTTTCAGTAGAGAGGGGACATGCCATCGGCACCACATTTATTTTAATATTGTAAGTGCTTGAGGAAGGGTTAAGACCAGTTCACCCTTGAGTGAAAATGAAATCTTTATGTATAGACCTGAACCACAACTTTCACTCCAGAAGAGAATTGAGTATATTATAAAACCATACACCAATGACTTAGCTGACGACGTTTTTCAAGTACTCATTAAAACGAGTAGTTGATGAAATACTCGAAAAGTGTCATCAACAAAATCATCAGGAGGTTTCTGGTGATACCTGTAAAGTAATGCCTAAAAAGTTTTCGATTTTTTAGTCTCATAAAAAGCGCTTCCATGCCCTAATTCGATTGTCCATGACGGTTTCCTTTACTAAAATAATCACACTGATCTCACGTTGAGCGCTGAATACTTTCAAGCTTACCGATTATTTTTTTCTGAAAATTCTCACTTATGTAGAAGATAAGAGCCATGAAGTATCCTTAAAGGTGGCTTATGGTAACCTTCAAGTAGATTAAAGTAGCCTGAAAGGATCGTCAAAAAAGTACCTCGCACCCAGTCGATTGAACTTTCATTTTCAATGATAAGATAAAATATGCAGATCACGCACACACTACCGACAGCTGAGCTATTGTCGAGCATGCGTCGATTCCAGTCAAGTCTAAGGAAATTTTGGCACTTAGGTGTCCCGGCAGGTCTGAACGACCAGCCTCGATCTCCATCCTTCGTTGAGGGTTACCTCAACAAAGACAATCGTTATAGGTGGACCAGGCAGATATACGGCCTATCAAAAAGACAATCACATGGCGTCGATCTGTGGCAATGGAGTGTAAGGCACTGAGTAAGTCTTTTGAGGAGTTGCGTCTCACTGCCCAGAACAGAGTACGATGGCGCGCAGGAACATTTGACGCGCTATTAACTACTAGGGGTTAACGCATAGTTGCATGTATTGGAGGCTTTTATTGCGGATCCGAATATATCAACCAACGTCGTAGCTTGTCAGTTTGGGGTGTCTCAGTGGAAGGCGTGGTCTGTTGTCCATCAATCAGGGCAACACCTTTACCATTATCAACTTGTGCACTGATTCCCAACAATGCAGATGCAATTTTGCCGCTTTGTATTGGACGCCGATGCCAATGAAGCAGATTTTTTTTTAAATATTTTGTGAACTGATGAGTCGAAATTTTATAAGGCAAGGACGGAATAACGAATTATCGCAACCTGCACTATTGGTCCCGAAAAGTTGACGCAAAACCAAAAAAAATTCGAGAAAGTTCATCTCAGCGCAGATTTTCTCTGAATGTGTGGATGGATGAGTCATTGACGACAGAATAGTTTGGTTATATTTTCTGTCTGATAATCTAAATAGGGAAGGCTATAAAGATTTTCTCAGGCACGAGTTGCCGAAATCACTTCACAATATTTCCGAAGAAACAAGAAATAACATAATTTTTCAGGACGATGGAGTTCCAGCACACTATCGAATAAGCAAAAGACAGTGGCTGGGTGAAAACTATCCCAACCGGTGGAATAGGAGGGGTGAAGCGATTCCGTGGGCTGCACGAAGCCCCAATTTGACACCATTAGATTTTCACATCTGAGGTTTTTATGAAGGAGTTGGTGCGGACTCTGCTGCTCTTTGAAAAGTAGTAAGCCAACAAGACCTAGCTTTGCGAAAGCTTTAACAAGAGGATTAAAAAATTTTTTTTAGACAAATATGGGTGATAGTGAGAGGAAGCTTTCAGTCGAGAATGTTATCAGAAGTGATCACGGTATACCGAGTTTGTTTTGAGATAATGACCAGCAACATACATGGCAATGATGAACTCAATAATACATTTTGTTGAGCTAACATTTAAGCTCTGACGTCATGATACTTTCCACTGTGATTTGTTTTCTACTATAAACTCAACGTATTTAGTGCTGAGTCTTTTTATTTTCTTTTGCCCACTTTATTGAATCGTTCAAAATGAGCGACACGCTCATGAGGTACTCATTACAAATACTGAGTGAATCTTTATCAAGCAACGCCGAGCATAACTGCCGAGTTTCCGCATCCCCTTGTTAATAATTCTTGGAACACAGACCTTTCCCAATGAGTGGAAAGAAGGCTTGATAGTCAAACTTAAAAAAATTGCAATAATTGGAGAGGCATTTACGTACTTCCTGCCGTTGCAAAAATAATAGCTAAAATTGTCCTGGAAAGTTTAAAGGAGCACTTAGAAAGTACAATTGATGGACAGCATGCCGGTCTTCGATCCGGATACTCGTAGATCGTTCACATTAACACCTTGCGAAACATCACCCAGCAGGGTCTTGAGTACGATTGTTCACTTCATTTGATTTCGATAAAGATTTCGACAGCGTGAACCGGTATTCTATATAGGCGGCTTTGCGCAGAAGAGTCATCCCTGAGATGCTTGTAACTATTATCAAGGCAACCTACGATGGCGCAAAATGGCGCGTTCTTCATAGAGGTAAAATGGGAGGGGACTTCGTGGTCCAGAGTGGAGTTCCGCAGAGGTGTATCCTCTCTTCGATCCTGTGCCTCATAGTGATCGGCGATGTGGAATTCAACCTTAACATCTTATCTGCAACATATTGACTACACTGACGGCATATCCTCCACAAAATCATGGATCTTAACGTAATGGCTTTAGATCTCGAAACCCCGAGAGGCGAGTAAAATTGGACTTAAGATTAACACCAAAAAGGCAAATTTTCCTTGCCCGCCGTTACGAAAAAGAAGAAACGGAACTCGTTCTATTGCCATAACATTCAGTGGACAGCTTGTGGAGAAATTGGACTAATTCGTCTAGTTAGGTGGCATTGTTGCAAAAAATGGCGGTACGAAGCAGGACATCGCTCGGCGTATCAATCACGCTGAATGCGCATTCCGCATGCTGTCAAAAGTCTGGGAATGAAGTTATTTCAGCATTAAGACCAAGCTGGGCTTGTTTCGCTCCCTTGTACTGCCTGTGCTGTTGTATTGGAGCAGCACGTGGAAAGTTTCCGTAGGTGTTACCAGAATGCTGAAGGTTTTCGCTAACTTGTGTCTTTGTTGAATTTAAATAATTTTCAGACCCGAAACTATCAAATAAAGAGCTGAGTCAGCGTACGGGTCAGATGTCATTCAACGAATTGGTATGCAGGCGAAAATGGCAGTAAATAGGTCACACATTGCGAAAGGTTGATAACTGCATTGCTGGAAATGCCATGAAATGGGGCCGCATTCCCAATAAAAGCCGACCAAGGGTGTACCCTAGGAAGTCATGGCGGCGATCTATCGCGAAAGAGTGCGAGTTGTTGAGTATGTCGTAGGGGCAGTTGCCCAGAACCGAGTACAATTCTGCGCATGAGTAGTTGGTGCACTATCCCCAACTAGGGGTTAAAACCAAGTAGTAGTAGTAGTCTGTGGGCTAGTCGATCCGTGCTTGTAAATTTCTAATGGCTGAATAATTTGTAGGCTGTATAGAGTAGGTCCCAGTTACAGTCGGAGTAATGCCACTGTTCGCCACTGTCCTACAGGAGATGGAATGGCAAGTATATCTCTGTTTTCTATTTAATTGGCGATATTTTATAACTCTAAGGCCCGTTTTCCCAATGTCCGATTAAACTCTTTGTTAACCAACAGGGACACAAATTAATCCAAGCTGTAAATAGCCCGATAAGCATTTTCGTTTTCTCATACGTCTGATACAAATTACCAAGCCATAAATTGTGGAGCTTATCTCAGGCCACAATGATGGCAAAATCAGCTAATTTTCTTGGCGTTCACGAATCTGTTTTATTTTATTGTATAATAGAACGGTCTCTCAGCATATTCATTTACAGCTGAGTTTGTTGTAAATCCTCTTCGATCGAATGAATTACCAGGAATTCTGTTCTTTATGGCCACTTTCATTGTTTTCGTTTGAATTTGCAAAAGTGAACAGTTCTAGCTGTCAAAATCTCAGCATCCAGTATCAGGTGTTGGGTTTTTGTTTAGGATAAATTTTCAACCGGAAACGGAAACCTAGGGTTGGGTTTTGTTTTGGATAAGAGATTAATCTAAGGCTTGGGGACGGTTAGCATTTATCCGATTAAGAACGCTAAACAGATATTGAGAAAATCAAATTGTGCTAAATGGTAGTTTATTCTTAAGATAAATTTTAATCGGACATTGAGCAACCGGTCCTAAGCATGTTAATTGCACTGAAAAACATTTTTCCAGAAATGATGATTTTCCTGAAGGGCCTTTCTACTCCCCTAAACCTCCCTGCATAATCACACCAACAACATTCATCCGATGACATTCACTTAAAGAGCGCAACTTATTCCATTCGATTCAATAACAACAATTAATTCAAAGAAATAACTGACAGACGACAGTAATTGTTACAAGGACTCTTAAATAATTTAAAATTCAATTTCTTGTCATTTCTCAAGATTTTCATTTCAAGTGGGCGTTAATTGAAGAATTTTTGAAAGATCCAATTTGTATAGCACTTATCTCAAGCAGAATGTTCAAATACGAAAGATTTAATGAGCTTGTTATTGAAAATATTAACAAACTGGAGGATCTATGGATGTTGGCAAATATCAGAAATAATTGACAGGCTTCAAGTGTGTATTCAGCGGTGTGTGGCCAAATAAATCTAATTCGCATCCATTACTTAGCGAAGAAATCCCATCTACTCAGAGAAAGGCGAGTATCAAAGTTGTCCAATGTTAACGAATATAGTACATGTTGATACACTATAGACTCGACATAATACTAGTATAGAATAGATATAAGACAAGACTAGCAATATATTCACTTCTGTTATAAACCTTATTTAAAGTATCGAGACGGAAGTGTTTGAGACAAGACAGGCTTCGCATTGAATTCATCGTGTCTACCTTTATCTTGTATAATGCAAGGATAAGACTTCGTCATTCACTGTATTCTAAAGATCTCTTTTACTTCCAGTCTCTATCTGCTATGGTTCCAAGTTGAAACTTCTATTGAAAATTGCACTATCCTTCTATTCACCTGAGATTTACTAAATCAAGATTATAGAAACTATACAGGAGACAAAATACTGCTCCCAGCTAAAGGATCTGAAGGATAGTGAGTTGTGTCAAGCCAGAAGAGATGAAAAATAGGATTCTGAAGACGATAACGAGACATCGCTTCGTTGAATTTGCAAGTGCTTAAGATGGCTTTAGTGTCCATTCAAGGACATTATAATTCTTCCGGTGAATCGATTTGTATGACACCTGTCAGAGTTACACTGGATTTTATTATGTTTTTGTAGTCATGTATACGTGATGAATCCACTGAGAATAATGATACTGTCATTGATAAAGAGGGCGATGCCAAGTTATCGTATCCTGAAACACCAAGGCGTCCAGCGTTTACACAGGCATACATACAATGTGGAGGGTGCTCACAATACAGGCGATGCAATGCGATTACCTCTGGCTATTAGAATACTGTACCTACTATTAGATACTCTCTTAGCATAGGTCAATGTGCTGTCAACTAATCTGTAAATTTGAATAATAAGCGACGTATGTTTATGTTCTTATAGTCATTTAATGCATCCACCTTTAACTGATTATTTCACAAATACTGATATATCCCATTGAAGACTATACAATTTTTAACAAATTCCTCTAATGTAATACTTTGCTATGCAGTACTACGACTAAGACTATTTATAAATAAGATTTCTCTTTTCATCCGAGCTTCTTTTTAAAGCTTCCATCTCCAACTACAAAGACGAACCAAGATTGTACTCAAGTCTTCCAGATCCCGGTCTGTATCAGGCTTCGCCCAAAAATCTGCTTTCTACAGCAAGCGTGACAACTCTCGAATAGCTTGTGTCCTTAAAAAAGGTAACTGCTAGCATCTTTAAGAAGCTCAAATTTCAGCTCTACAGGTAGTCCGACAGCTGGTCATATGTCACAAACAGGGAGAATGCCAAGGGTTGTCGTTCGAAGCTAAAGTTGGCTGGGCTCGATGTCGCGACATTTTCAGTGATACTATGACATTGAAAATATTGCATATTGCATTATTATTATATAAAGTACTAGTTCTTTATTATTCCCTTGACTTCTGAAAACAAATAGCTCCGAAATCTGAACAAGACAGTCTTCAGAGGCACACATAATGCCAACTGTCAATTAATTTCGACAACTCTTGCCGAAAGTACGATGTCAATTTCTCCGCTAAGTTTGACTCCATCCTTGTTCAATCGCCATATCGTTTTGCCTTCATCGGCGAGCACCTGTACACGTTCTTCCTGTCAGACTGCTTATCGACGTCGAAATTATATACAAAAGGTATTGCGTTTGTGAAAATCCCTTTCTGGTATCTTTTAAGTTCCATTGATTGTGTACTGACATGGTCATCCTTGTTGAGTATTTTGGAACGTTAAGTGCTGGTTTTGATACCCAAGATTACGAGGATAGTTAAGACTTGAAGGGTTTCTTAAGAAAATTACCTTTAGGGGACTTTCGGGTGGAAGTTTTCTTTTTGTTCAGCGGCGACTATGAATGGAAGTAACGACGTAGACGATGGTTGGAAAACATGAAATTGGTGTATCATGATATCAATACCTGTTGATTATGTGCCTTAATGTCGGGTCGATGTTGTTGAAGAAGTTCCTTCGAGTTTGTTATAACAAGGAGGCTAGTGTGTGAGAATTAATACATTTTCTTATTATGAGCTGCACTTATGTTGTCAGATGCTTTTGGATAGGTCAAAGTATGCTGAATTTGAGCTACACAGTGTATATGGGACAAACAATTAGGTTTTTTTTTCAATGTTATACTGACCTACTGGGTATTTCTTGAGGGCAGATTTACTTTTAATGTGATTATTAACTATACCGTCAGTGTGAGGTTTTCGTAGTACTCGATGCCAAGAGGCAAAAAAGTTTTTAACCAAAAGTAAAATTAACCTAAATAACAATTGACCTAGAGCAGACAATTACTGGTATTTTCTGGAGAAAATATGGCGTTATTCTTGGCCCATATTAATGAAAAATGGAGTAATTTTTTTCATCCAGTACTGCAAGTGAGGTAGACGTTAATGAACTATTACTGTCATTTACTAGCGACAACATCTATCATTTAATACTTAGGGTTCGTTACGCTCACAACATTGTCACTTATTTCAGTTGTTTTGGATATTTTTCACGGTGACTCACCCCTGGGAAAAAGGGCTTTGGGAGCGGTACCATTCATCCCTGCGACTCCGAAAACCATTGGTTTGACACTAATTTCGCTCGTTTTCAACATTTTTTGCACTCTCATTACCCCCTGGGTTTATCTAGTATCGTATCGGCCCTTACTCGAATTTGCATGTCCTCTGTTCCCGGTCGATCAAATGTGGTTCGGAATAAGTGTAGCAGTGAATTTTTCCATAGTAAATGTCTTTAGAGATCAGCGAAAATTCATGATTTGCTTTAGGAATATTTTGCATTTGCAGTTACTTGCGGTGCTCGCCTTTGCCTTCGAAATAAATTTGCAAAAACTTGTAGTTTTAGTCCAAGAGTGACCCTGTACTTTAAACGCTGTCATAAATTTTGAAAGCGCTTCTGATGGCTCCATAGTTGAAGGCCATTGAATTTTTTCGTTAGAACAGTACATTCCGGGCGTTTCTTTTTCAAAAATTTTATGCGTGGCAGTGTACACACACTTTTTCCATCTTACCAATTGAAACGCTTGGATGGATGCTTAAAACTAAACTTTTTCATATTGGAACCAAATTTTTCCGTTGATTTTAATCGTCTCATGTTTATGAGGAAGTTTCGCATTTCATAAAGTGTCGGGTTTCTCTGAAAGCCTGCGCAAATACACTATACATACCAAATTATCAATGAGAGGCCCTAAACAATGCAATTAAAATTTAAAAAGAAACGACAATTATCAACATATGAAAAAAACATAAAAGAACTACGATTGGGGTAAACCCCAATCATGCAATACTCTAGAAGAATTTCAACCTGGTTTTGAATCTAACTGATATTGTTAATTAAGTGTTAAGTACAAAATTTCAGCCCGATAAATTGTATACGTACTGAGTAAATTGGCTTAACGTATTTCATGAAATAGTGCAGTTTGTATGGGAGGGGGTAGAAGGAGGGTGAGGATTACAATAAATTTTATAACATAGGTTACAATTATCATAAAAGTGATATTTTAAAAATTTCAAAGCAAGATGTTTTATAGTTTCTGAGAAAATCTGATTATTGTAAATTTTCAAAAATGTGTCATTTTGCATGGGAGGGGGTAGAAGGGGTGGAGTGATTTAGCCCGTTCACGAACTTAGCCTTCATTTTTTGTCAAAAATAACGTGTGCAAAATTTGAACTTCATAGCTCAACGCGTTCTCGAGCTAGAGAGGTCACGGACGGACGGACGGACAGACGGACAGACGGACAGACGGACATCCGGTTTTGAGATATTCGAGTGATAATATGAACTTCTGTATCATTCATTTTTTTCTGCGAGCCTTATTTCTTAGCGTTACAAACTTTGTGGCAAACTTATAATACTCTCAGATTTCATCTAGAGTATAAACATAAAACGGAGCGAATGAAGATACAAACATGTCATAAATTCCGGAATTCTTCAATTGCTTTCGTTTGTGAGTTGGCCTTTTTGAGACAACACTGCGCCTTTTGTCCCTAAAATATAGTTGTTGTCATATGATCTGCCTGTAGGCTTTGTTTACGGTAAAACTGCACTTTTAGCGTATTTTATCACTTTTAGGAGAAGGCGGAAAATAAGAATGCGAATGCTTCTCAACCAGCTGAGCGGCGGCACATGATTGTTCCAGCTCAGTTCGGGAGATGTGGGTGGAGTCTTTGCCCGCTTGTTGTCCCAGCCATTACACAGATAATATTTATCATGTGCCTTGGGGGTAGACCATCACATAACAAAGGATAAAGCTTGGTCCCACTGACCCAGAAAAACTAGTGAAAAAGATGCAATGGCCGTCGACCAGCTCATGCACACGCTCCGGAAACTGCACATATTCAAAAGAAGAAAATCCTAAACGGTCACTGGTAAGTATAAACTATAGTCGTCACACTTTGCTCGTGCCTAACATGTACATCTGTTGGGCCACGAACTAAGGGGAATACAAGACCGACATTTTGACTATTGTTCATATTTTGACTCATCCGAGTTGCACAGCGTTACACCACTTGCACTGTAGAATCAAACACCACGACAGCCAAATACGGCATTCTCGGCAATAGGCACACACTTTATCGATGTTGTGCATAAACTCCAAAAAATGAATGGGAGCCTTCCGTCAGCGCGGATTTCCCTTTCATCATTTTTTCCAATTTTTGCGCCGACACGTGATAACACCGACCAATGTCGTACGCCCTTCGACCTTCTGGGTCATTATGCTGCCTTGGGTTCCGTCCCCACGGGCATCTTCGGATGCCCACCAAACCGTCCATCACATATTTGACGCCTAATGTGGGGCCCATTTCTGGGGGTTTATTTTTAGTTCTTCCACCGATTTGTTTCCCCACAAACACATCAAGGCTACTTGCTTTAAGTTTTAGGACTTAGCCACTTTACTTCACGTATTTTCCCTTCAAGTAGCTTTGCTTTCACCCTGTATCACCCTGGTCCTTCCTATAGAGTAGTTTATCCTTTTAGTTTCAGCTCAACAAGGCGTTCTTGGTGTTGTTTTTGTCTTTTGTGGTTTAGCCACGTACCTAATGCCTCAATAAATGCTTTGAATTGCCGGCATTTAGAGCTTCTTCCGTATCCGGGCAAAGCGGGGAGGAGCCCTGGGTGCCTTTCTGTTTGCCAGGATTGTCCTATCACGTCAGTTTAAACTTTTTGATTGCCTAGTGTCTGTCGGTGGTACGAAAGTAGAGGCTCAAGGTCCCATTACGCCTGAACTACGATGCGAGCGCGAGGGAATCTGCGCCGTCCGCCAACCATTCCATGCTTATCACCTCATTTTTTATCATTCCCAATTTTTGCCTCCCATGTTTGTGTTGTCTTCCGCAGGCCTATGAATATTTATAAATACGTAAGGGACAGGGGCAACGAGCGGCGAAATCCCCGCCCACGTCTCCCGAACTGAGCTGAGCAAGCATAGGCCGCTGCTTACCTTGAGGCGCCTTTTTCTTCGCCGGATGACACGCCACGGTCATTATGGGCTCCGTCCCCACGGCCAGCACAAGTACGTGAAATATGTACGCATATACCATTCTCACTATCGATGTGTTAAGTCTTCTGAAGATCCGAATGACTTCAAAAAAGTTGGTAGAAAGCTCCCTGCCAAGAATATCATTTTTCTATTGTAGTTCAAAGGACTCAAAGTGCTTTCAACAGTAGTCTATTGTATTCGCCTCATCACCTCTAGTCATATGATACTCATCTTGCCTACACATCGCTTCCTTGCGAAGAACATCTTTTCTCCTCTCCAAAGGACTCAAAATGCCTGCAACAGTATTCTACTGCATTTGTCTCATCTCCCTCAGTCATATGATACCTGTTATAAAGATTGCCATTTGTGAATATATATTATAAACCATGTAGCATTGTGAATTGAATAAATTGTGAATATACATATTTATATGTCAAAATAAAAACGAGGCTAACCTCCGGCCTCTTCCGTTTTGGGCTTCAAAGAGTACGGACCGTCTTTTACTTTGCTCCACAAATATACAATAATACCCATCATCCCTAGATGTCACTTCTTTTCCAAGAGTGTCCGTTTTCCTCTCCGAAGGACGCAAAATGCAAAACAAAACTCCAGTGCATTTGTCTCACCACGATTTAGAATACACCCTTACCTTACCTACCAGCTTTGTTTGTTGTTTCATTTCATAATAATAGAGTGCTTTTGTCCTGTCGCACATCTCCAACAGCACCAAAATATAATCCTTTTGTACTTAATAATCAAAGGAAGCTATGTATCAAATTTAGTTGAAGCACGGATCGCGGGTAATGCCTGAAAGAACTTTTTTCAGCGAAACCATTAAAAAAAACTTAACCGAGAAACTCTATAAAATTTCACATTTTTGGATGTATCTTTTTATCTACTGCACGGATTAGAGCAAATGATAGCCTATGCACACCCTTGTTGTTAATTGCCTTAACCCCTCGAGGGACATGGGCGCGTCAACATCTGTAGCATTTTTATGCCTTGTTGACGTTTCGGTAGCATATCTACTTTTCGAAAGTGCAGTTGCTAGCATGCACCTCCAATCCACGCCGTCTTTATACTGACAAGCTCGCAGCACTGTGATAGTTCTACTAGTATTCAGAGGCAGTTTTTAATCGCGCCGAGATTTAAACGCCGCGCTCTAGATTAGTATCGTAGAGCGCCGACCGAACGATTACGGCTACCGAGCGCGACTATGCACACTCTTTGGATACAGTCGATCCGTGAGAAAAGAAAGCAGACCTTGATACGCTCCCTACGAGGCTGTAGCATTGTCAAAGGACAACGAGGGCAACAAGATCAGCAAAAACAAGAAAAATTTCAAAAATAGCGATTTTCAAACTGTCATATCTCGGGTGTTTTTTCTCGTATCGGAATCAGATTTGCAAAACTTCGTAAGATGACCGGAGACAATGACCATGCCAAATTCGAGCACCCAAAATCACCCGGGGCGGAGATGTCCGAAAACCCGTACATGTTGTGTCGCGTAAACATAGTCTTGGTCACTCTTCCAAAATGTTTATTCATTTTTTTTTAATATTTTTGATTTTCTTTGGCGGACGGGACGCTCCTGCTTTCCTAGATAGTTATAGTTACGGAGAAAAAAATGAATAGAATGAATGAATATTTTCAAGTAAATTAACGTCAAAACATTACGCTCGAATTATTGCTAAAAAAAAATTTAAATTAAATATGACAAACATAATGTTTGAATAAATAAAAATGTGCGTTATGATCCAGAATAGGCCATCGTTACCACTCCTACTACATGGTGGTGAGTACGGGTAAAAAAAATTCCAAAACTACCGAGATTAGTGTCAAATCGATTTCTAATCTATATCTATTTCGGATCGTTGAGATCGATGACTTCCGATGCCATAATCCCCACCCCTTTGCACTACATGGTGGTAAGAATGTGTGAAAAAAAAACTTTCAAAATCACAGAGATTAGTATAAGACCTATAGCTTTCGGCGTCACTGGACGTTTAATTGAAAACTCAGTCTCCATCGGCCTGACCAAGCCTGGTACTTCGGTTACTTTATAGCAGAAATGATTCGAATCAATATTGATTCCGCTGGTTTATTAAGTCGAAACTTTAAGTGAGTTTAATTGAAAACCTGCTATGATTGCCAACTATACCCAATCATTCAGGAAAACTTCATTAATATTTCACCCCCAAAACGACAAGAGCAACAATCACCATAATTCCAGTCAACGTCGATTCAAGTAAATAATTCAAAATCGTATGGCTGGCTTAATATCCGCGATATCGTCCTTTCGACATTCGACCAAGTCCTAGTGAATATCGAATTGCATAATAATTGAGGCTGGGCATTTATCACACTAGGCCGTTGTGTCCATCATTGCCCATTCATCCATCAGCTGTCAATTCGCGATGGACAATTGTCGCTGCCATAACCCATAGATCAACAGGACGAACGGAAAATGAGCATCGCTCTAACAGAGCAATAAAGCAACGTGTCCCATACACATGACACGAACATGAACCGTTGCGGGGTATAAAACGTTGTTATCCTTTCATTTGAGGACGGTCACTGCCGATGTCGACAGGATCCGATTCCGCGCATCTATAAATTTTCAAAGTGCGGGCATAAATAAAAATTGACGACTCATAAAAGTGAAACGTTTTCGTAGGAATTACGTCGAAAACTGAAAGTACAAGCACAAGCACATCCGTAAAAAAGGAGTAAAGAGCTCTAAAGTGAACATGAACTGTTGGGCGTACCGGGTAGCGAAAGATGTTGGGATTTCTGGGACAAACGGTTGTATGGCGAGAGCCTGTGATGACCAAACAGAATCCATCATAGGCAATCTTGTCGACGCTTAAAATGTTTGGCATCAAACATGTACATAGCTGGCCCATTCGGCACCCCGCTTTACTCTTTGTAATATTTTGGAATGACATTCTACAGAAGTCATTCATGCAACAGAAACCCAAATTTGTCGATGTAATCCTTTTTTGGTATAGCAAATCGAAGAACAAAATCGAGGACCGTATGCAATGCCAGATCCTTGCAGGTGTTGATGAATAGTAAACAGTTGGTCGTTGCTTCTTTTTTGACGTCTTCTGTTTATTTTCCGGGCTAGTATCCTCATCCCTCGCACAAGCCTTTTGCATTGGTTTGTGATTTCTCCGGCGGTGCTTTGGTCATTGTTTTGTAACGTTGCTAACAAGGAAAGCCAAGGCGAATATGATGCAGTGGGTGGTCTCGCCGCTGGATCAGGCACACTATGGCCAACCAACGTGGTTACAAGTATGTTTATTGTACTATTTGTTGTTTGCTGAAATTTACACCGCCGACTTTATAGAAGCTTTATTGCACATATTGCACGTAGAGCGCTTACCTATTGCCAACGTCAGCATACAGAGCGCAAGGAGTAGGGAGTATAAGCGTTGCTCGTCCTTTATGCAGAAATGGTTATGTGTAAACACACTTCATTCCAATGGTTTCGTGCACATTATGCAAATGCTTGTACCGACCATGTTGTAAGGCTCAACTTATCCTGAGTGTCACTATAAACATTCTGTAGCGGCGATTATGGGACATAAAACGTTTCATCGTTATGGAAAAAAATTTACAACTTCAAATAGCGCACTAGACTCTCGCAAACAGCGAATACGAGGGTGTGTAGTATCCCATAATCGTTTTATGCATGTTTGAATGTATGTTTGTTCGTCGCTATAATATCCGAATGTTGGCGCATTTAAACGTACGGATATAAATGTTGCTTCCTTATAGACGTCGACCAGTTCCTCATATCCGGCAATGGATACGACGACGTACCAAGAATGTAGGTGCAGATTGCAGACAATGGCGAAGAAGTTTTTTTTTTTAACAGAATAATCAGGTTTTAAGTCAAGATATAAAACGGAAATGAATTCATAGCGAAAAACAACAGGTTACTCGTACACTTACATGCTGAATTTACGACAAAGTGTTTGTCTTAAAAGATATGACGATAATGGAATGCTTGCGTTGAACGTTTCGCGGATTTTATATGCATTTGTTATGTGCTATAATGTCTTGTTGGCAAGATATTGCTCGGGCAATATCCGACTGAAAGATATTTATTTCCTCTGCAAATAATTCTATTTGATTCGTATTTGCCAACATGGTTTGAGTGGGAAATTGAATTACATATTTTGTCCTTAGACCGGTGCTGACGTATCAGAAAGATGACAGATAAACAAATTGAAGCCACGTGAATTTATAAGCTTTTCGGGTCAGTAGCAATTAATTTTGACATGATCTTTACTCATAAATTTTGAAGGTACATAAAGGTTTTTATTCAATAAATAAAGAAATATATATAATACATTTCTTAAAGCTAAGCCTTATAAGCTATTATATAATGTTGGACTAAGCCCTAATTTACAAACGGCTGTGCTCAAATGGCTAATGCCAAAGTACAAAAATAAAGTACATATAGTACATCAAAAGAGCAAAGATGAAAAATTTAATTCATTAATTGAAATATGACTTTAATGTATTATCCTAGTTTAGATGCAGAAAATGGCGTCATGGGGCGAAGAAAAATGCCAAAGCCAGTGCATGCTGATGAAGTTGAAGGAAGCGGTTTATAACTCCAGCTGAATTTGATATTCGAGGAGAATAAACCAAATTGAGAACGACGATGGGTTTTTCAGGTTCAAATCGTTGCCTTGATGGGAGATTGCTCATGGTTCAGCTCAGTGGTAACTGAGCAAACTGAGAGTCCTCAGGTCATAATGGCGCTGTTACGTCATAGTCAGCCAGGCAGGAGTCCCTGACTAACTATTTTGGGTGTCTTCGTGCTTAGCCATTACTCGATTTGCTCCAACGTTGGCACTTCAGCAGCAGCGTACAAAACGTTGTTGTTGTTGTAAATTCCCCTTCAGTCTGCGAAAGAGTCCAGTAGATGCCCGAAGTATGCGTCTTTCCAGCCGCTGATGATGTAGCCACCATGTCTTATGAGCGCTGTTCCACAGGGGGACTCCGTAAGTCATGACTGGCCTGATGAGCGTTTAAACCTTCTTTGATAAGGAACTCTTGGAGTTAAAAAGAGAAAACATCATACCATTGAGGACTTTGTTAGCGAATATTTGGCATGTTGCCCAAAAGTCATAAAGCGGTCAATTATGACGCCGAGATACTTCACTTCAATCGTGGCGAAGATACGCTGACCAACTATCTTGATGAAAATTTATTGATTTGATGTTTCGTGAATTTCAGTATGGAGTCCTAATATTTCTAAAAATAAATAATTTCGCCTTTGCTGGGTTTGCTGCGGAGGCCCCACTTCTCATAATACTCCGTGAGTTTGTCGACGTATCTCTGCAGCAGCTGCGCGGCATATCTTGACTCCTCTACCTTGCGTTACACTTCCAGCATCCGGGACATCGGCAGAGAAAAGATTAAATAGGTCCGGGCCCAGAATGGAGCCCTGAGGAGCTCCCGAAATTATTTTGAATAAAGCAGACTGGGCACCATTATATTATAGCAGATCATTCCAATGCGCACAGAGAGGGAACTTCTAAGCATTTTGATAGTGCGGGTTGAGAAACCCCATGTAATCAGTTTGAAGGCAAGACCTTTGACCCACACAGAGTCTAAACGTCTATAAGACATGGCACGACCAACTTAGATTGGGCTAAGCCTTTGGAGACATCCGCTAGGAACACGTGTAAGGCATCAATTGTCGAGTGCCCTTTCTTGAAGCCAAGTTGACTCTTAGAAATAGAGAGGTTCTCGGACGCAACCCAATCCACAGATGAAAAAATTACCTTTCCAAGCATCTTGCCCACCTTTGACAGGAGAGAAATTGTCCTCGAGTGGTACGACCCATTTACGTGATGCGCAGAAAAATACGAAAATGAAACACGGGAATGCCTTATCTTGTATTCCTTGTATCATGGCCGTGGTCGTTCGGTCACCGCTCTAGGATACTAATCTAGAGCTCGGAGTTTAAATCTTACTTATAGAATCCTCACATTGCTCCGAGTTTGTCAGTATAAAGACGGCGCGGATAGGAGGTGCATGCTAGCAACTGCGCTTCTGAAAAGTAGATATGTAGGTTTTATGTCCATTCAGACATTAACACTCTACATAATTTGTAACACGTCTTTTTTACGAAAACACTTTATTCTGCACTAACTCGGAATAAAATGTGCAATGAATTCTAACAGTAAATATTTGACATTTGATTTTTACTTTATGGCGATGATGCGCCTCTGGTGGCTAGAAGATGAGTTGACAGGGCTGCCAAATTACTCCTCTCGGAGCAAAAATGCCATAAAGGTGATGATAACGATGACAGCTGATGGTCACTCTTTACCAGTTGGATTTGTTGCGTTGGCTTTATTGCTGCGACCATAAACTCTGAAGCTAGCCGGTCGTGGGTAGATTGGCTTCCAAATGGTGTTGGACGCACGGCTGAAGACTTGAAGACTCGGTTGAGACGTCGCTTGAACTGTCTGTTGAACATTCGGTTGAACGGGTTTACTCGATATTGATGCAAATTGACGTTCAACTGGTTGGCTGGCGGAAAATCCAGCTGATGAGGTTGGAGCAAATGAAACTCGCTTCGATGCCTGCCGATGATGTTGACGCCAAAAATGTAACGTCGCAGCCTCAGAAAGCAAGAAGGCCGGCTTGAGTCGGTCAGCTGACACATCAGCCTGCCGTTCACACCGATATGGAAAATATATGATGATATTCGTTCTATCACTTTATGCGGGCCGATATACGGTTGTGAGAGCGACTTTTTTATCGAATCGACGCGCAAAAATACGTGAGAGCATTTATTCAGCTCCTTGTGCACAAAGGCTGCGCGGTCGCTGTGATGAACGATGGGTTTCGGGAGTAACTATCGCATATCCTGGCGGATACGCTGAAGAAAAATGCGAGGAACTGTAGACATGTTGTCGTCGACGAACCACTCTCCTGGAATCCTCAACGTTGTACCGAAAAATAATTCTGGCGGGGAGCTGCCGAGGTCTTCCTTGAAGCAATTGCGCAGCCCCAGAAGCACGATTGGCAAGATTCCGATCCAGTGTCTTGATGGCGCATAATTGTGGCTTTTAACGTTCCGTGCCAACGATCGATCGCACCGTTGCTGGCGGGATGGTATGGAGTCGTTCGAGTTCGTTTGTATCCACACATTTTAATGAGCGCAGCAAAAAGTGCTGATTCGAACTGCGCTCCTTGGTCGGTTGTAATTGTCCCAGAGGCGCCAAAACGGGATATCGAAGCTGAATAAAATGCCTCCGCAACACTTTCTGCTGACTGATCAACTAAAGGAACAGCCTCTGGCCATCGCGTAAATCGATCCAGCAACATTAAACATTATCGATAGCCTCGAGACGAAGGAAACGGTCCCACGATATCGAGGTGAACATGGTCGAAGCGACGATCAGGAACTGCAAACTCCTTTAAAGGACACTTGGTGTGTCGATTCACTTTCGAAAGTTGACATTGTTGACACGTACGGGCCCACAAATGTATGTCCTTCTGTATTCCATGCCAGACATACTTTTTGCTGATTGTCCGGTGCGTACCACGGCTACTAGGATGAGACCCATTGTGAAAGATGTCGAAAATAGGTTTTCGTAAATTCTCTGGAACGTAGGGTCGAATGCTGGACGATGATGTGTCACAAACAAGCTCTTTCCCATTTGCTATGTCCAAATGATGAAAAACAAGCAAAGTTGTGTTGCAAGCTCTTCTGCATCGAAATGTGTTGGAAACGAGATCGTTTCGATCCTTGACAAGGAATCCGCGATAAAGTTTTGGGTTCCAGGAATGTAAACTATGTCTGTCGAGAATTGAGTAATAAAGATATCTAGATTGACACGCGGTAGCTTTCTCGGATTTTTTAGCAAAAGCGTGGATCAATGGCTTGTGATCCGTTCTAATCTGGACTTGAGCTTCCTCGAGAACGTGACGAAAATGCTGAACGCTCCGATAGATTGTCAATAGTTCTCGATCGTAGACGCTGTACTTTTTCTCTGCAGGCGGCAGTTTCTTTTGTAAATATGCCAACGCCAACCACTTGTTGTTTTGAAACTGCTTTAAAACTGCGCCGATTGCTACCTCAAAAGCGTCGGTCACTAAAGCGAGTGGTAAGTCTGCAGACCTACCACTCGCTTTTAGTCAGCCATGGCTGATAGTGAACGAGCAAGGTGCATTGCGCGAAACTGTTTCTGCAGTTTTCGAAGGCTTCGATAGTAACGAGAGTCCAGTTAATCGGTGTTCGACCGCCTTTTTTCGAATTGGTCAGAATATCGTTCAGCGGAGCTAGAAACCCAGCAGCATTAGGAATAAACCTTCGAAAATAATTAATGGTTCCCTGAAAACAACGAAGTTCCTTGCAGGTCGATGGTCGTTTATAATTACGTATTGCTTCAACACGCGAGCTGGGTGGAGAAATTCCATTCGCCGATATGTTGTAGCCGAGGTATTCGACCTCAGATACGCCGAACGTACACTTGTCTACATTAATAATAACTCCAAATTTGCTAAGTCTCTCAAAAACTAGTCGATGGTGCTCTAGGTGTTTCTCGGGCGACTCGGAAGCGATCAAGATATCGTCGATGTAACACGTGCAAAAATCTAAACCGCGTAAGACTTCATCCATAAATCGCTGAAACGACTGCGCAACATTTCTCAAGCCAAAAGTCATTACCACAAATTCAAAGAGACCGAAGGGTGTGGTTACGGCTGTTTTCGGGATATCGGCTTCGGTGAATGGGATTTGATAGAACGCACGGTGTAAGTCCAGTTTAGTAAATATGGTCTTATTGGCGAGACCAGCGACGACATCTTGAATGTGCGGCATAGGATAACGGTCGGGTTTCGTTGCAGCGTTCAGCCTGCGATAGTCACGGGCGAAAGCATCCATCCTTTTTGGGCACAAGATGTAACGGAGATGCCCAGGGGCTACTTGATGGTCGGCAATATCCCGTTGAAAGATGGGCAGCCGAATTTAAACGTGGTCGCACGCCCCTCGAAGACGACCCACGTGAATGACGGCTAAAAACCGCAACCACACTGGAAACCATCGACAAAGTGCATGATATCGTGTCGGACGATAGGTGAATGAAAGTAAGTGATATTGCTGAGGCTGTGGGGATATCGGGAGAAAGGTTGCAAAACATCTAGCATAAAGAATTAGAGATACGAAAGATGGATGCCGCATTTGCTGAATGCCGATCAAAAGCAAATGCGCAAACGATTTTCGCAGCAATCTTCGCACCGATTCAACCGGAATCCGACTGATTTTGTGCGGCGATTTGTCACTATGGATGAGATTTGGGTCCACCACTACACGCCAGAAACGAAACAGCAGTCGAAGCAGTGGGTGGAAGCCGGTGGTTCAGCGCCAAAAAAAGCGAAGTCGATCGCATCAGCCGGAAAGGTCATGGCCAGCGTGTTTTGGGATGTGAAAGAGATCCTGTTAATTGATTACCTTGAAAAAGGCAGAGCAATAACAAGCGAATATTACTCCAAACTTCTTGACCAGCTGGATGCCAAAATTCGCGTGAAGAGGCCTGGCTTGAAGAAGAAAAAAAAATCATTTTTCACCAGAACAACGCACCTGTACAGAAGTGTGAGTTGACGATGGCAAAAATGCGTTATTTGGGGTACGATTTACTTAGCCATCCCCCCTATCCTCCTGATTTGGCTTTTTACTTTCATGTACTGAATTTGGCTAATCAACCATCACTCCGCCTTGTCGACTTATGCTTTACTGCCTCCTAAAATACCTTGATAACCTTACCGGTGCGACTGGCTGCATTTCAATTTTGTGCAGAATTTAACATGTATGTATGTTCCCAAACTTAAAGAAATTGGTTTCTGGAAGCGCTGCGCATCCAAAGAAGAAGTTGAGAGCCTTCCAGACTCTCATTTCCGGGAAGGAATACTGAAGTTGCAGAAACGCTGGACCAAATGTGTTGAAGTCAACGGAGATAATGTAGAAAATTAAAAACCACTTTTTTAACTGAAAATCGCAGTCTTTCATTATCAGGCTGAGAACTTTTTACCTTACCCTCGTAGGATGCATAATTTCGCACCAGTATCAACTGAAGTACTAACGTTTCTGCTTAGACTAGATACACCAACAATGTTAGTGTACACTTTCATATAGGTATCTAATAATTCGCACTAAATCAAATGAATAGGATGAACTACCAATTTGTTATCAAACCTATGGTACAAATGGAAAAAAAAGTTACTGAAATTTTAGCAACATCATCAATATATTTTAATTTCACTAAAAGCATTCTGAAAGCAAAATCATAGATGACCAATTCCATAACTTCCGAACAGTCAGAGACTCCAGTCGACGACAAAAACTTTCGACGCACGTAATAGAAGTGGGAGCCGCCCATTTCAAAATTTCCCAACTACAGTTGACACAAAGAGAGAGAAAAAAAAAGTTAATAAATAGAGCAATTTCGAAAATTTGATAATATTTTTTCACATATCATAAGTTTTTACGATCTAATTTAAATTTTCTTCATTTTTATCGTTTGATATCATCGCAACAGCATGAATTCGCCGTCTTATGACCAAATAGAGCCTTGAGCACCTAAACCCCCGACAACGATTTTTAAGTCACCCCAAAAGTGCTGGCAAGAAGTAGTGTGTGTATAGTTGTCGTCGTAGGATATGTTTATTTGAGATTCGCTTTTATCCTGTTTCGATATGATCCACACAGTCGGCTTTTTTCCTACGAGATGGAATAAATATTGCCATCCGCATCAAGTGTATAGTCAGTCAAATTGTAGCAAAGAATAACGGAAGAAGAATCCCTCCCTTCCTTATTGAAGTGGAAAGTATAGAGAAGATATTCGAGGAAAACAAGATATACTTGTACTACCCCTTCATGTCACATTGAAAAAAAAAAAGAAAACGAATAGAAAATGTTGGCGGAAGGCTCAACAGATTTTGTAGGCATTAGTAAACCGTCGATGTAAAAGGTACCATACACGGTGTAAATAATGCTGGAGTCATATATAATTTGCCTTGACCCTTAGACGTATGTAACATAGCGCGTAGAGTATTCGTAAGAGCCTTAGTTGTCGTTTCCTTAGCATAAACTGGCTTCGGACATACAAGTTGGTAGCATGCATCTCCGGGTCATTTAGCCGCCTACTGCGATAAGTCGGGAAAGGTTGCGCCCCTCATGATAGGGATAGGCAACACGACACATTTCATGACCACGGCGGTATTCGAATCCGCGGAACCGACGAAACATCAAACTAACGCCTTAAAGCAATGACCGCACTACCGTCCCTTCACATAAAGGCCAGATTACATGCAGACGGCTAGGTGGATAGTAATAATTTATTGATAAACTTTATGATCAGTTATTCTTTGCTGCAGTCAATTTGGTACACACATCGTATGAGCTTTTCTCAAATTATGTAAATTCCAAATAGACATCTCCCTAGTAACCACTTGTGAAAAGGAGGAGGCTAGTGAGTGCAATCAAACGCTTTCAAATTGTATTGCTCTCTTCGAAGAATCGACGCACACGATGTATGCGTAGTTTATAATGGATATGTTCGACGCCGATCTCCACTGATCTACTTCCCTATGAGCGACAGTGAGTTTCTCAGCAAACATCATTTTCTGGGTGGCAAACGTAAGAACAAAGCTATGAAAAATGGTCGCCTCGCAAAGCAATTATATACTGCGAAACGTCCCCTACCTACAAACAGAGTAAGTGTTTGCTCACACAGGTCGTCTCGTATTCGGCTCGTCTGCGATTCGAGCTCTGTTTTTCAAGCAAATCGATTCGCTTACGTGTCGACCAATGGACGACCCGTGTGAGCATCTCCATGCATTTGCTTGGGATTTGGAGTTCAAATCGGAGACGAGCCAATTACGAGTCGATTACGAGACGACCCGTGTGAGAAAACACTAAGTTTTTAAAAAATTTGTTGAATGAGCGATCAAACGGGAGGCAATTGATTGCCGTTGAATGAAATTGAAAACGAAAAAGTTTAATTCAAATCATATACGTCTGCTCCTGACAGACAAACTGACGGACAGACAGACAGACAGACAAACATGGCTAAATCAAATCAGGAGCTGACACTAATCAATTATATTTATCTATTGCCCTACCTAAAGCTAGTAGTCTGGACGGCACAACGGTTAACGCGTTCGGTTTCTATGCACTGGGCTCCGGTTCGATTCTTGCTGAATGCGGTCATTTTCGATAAAAAAGGGGTTTAACGTGTCGGACTATAAGCCCACTCAGCTGTTAAATGAGTACCTATTTATGGGGTAAATAACTCGGTTGAGCATGTTGTTGATCACACACCTCTGCACGATTTAGAAAATGCGGTGACGCTAATGCCCGAACCAGAATGAACGCAGAGTGTAGCAGCAGCGGAAGCGGGAGTGAAATGTCAAATTAGAAAGCACGCATTTTCTATACGCAGCGACAGCGGCGAAAGCAGATCTGCATGTTGTTGTAGCTGCTGCTGCCGTTGCTTTTTGCGCTCATTTTGGTTTCGGCATGACTCATCTCAAGGCCATCGTTCAACTGTTGACTGAACTGAACTGAACTGTTGCACCAGTTATTTATTTTATTGGAATACCTAGAGAATAGTAATGGGCATAATGATTTTTTTCATTGTGCCAGCACATAAGCTCTGACTCTTTCCAATGAGTCGTTCAAAACGAGTCATGGTCTGAAACTTAGTTAATAACATATTCAATAAAAGTCATAGTTTTCAAAAATACAGTTTTTCCCTTTATTTTTACACCCGAGTCGAAGTCTTGAACTTAGTTCAAGCCAGCCAGATCGGACCACTATTTTCCATGAAAACGGGACTGCCAGTCTGGGATGGGCTACCCCATTTTTTTTTCTTTTTTTGATCCCAGATTCTGAGTAAGCAACCCCCAATACCCTTTAGTTCGAGCCAGCCCTATCGAGACACTATTTCCCATGAAAACGGGACTGCCAGTCTGGGTTGGGCGAACCCAAATTTTTTTTTCTCCTTTTCGACCCCAGATTCGGAGCTAGCGACCCCCCCCCCCCCCCCAATACCCTTTAGTTCGAGCCAGCCCGATCGGACCACTATTTCCCAGCAAAACGGGTGCTGCCAGTCTGGGATGGGCGACCCCAATTTTTTTTTCTCTTTTTCGACCCCAGATTCTGAGTCAGAGAACCCCCAATGCCCTTTAGTTCGAGCCAGCCCGATCGGAACACTATTTCCCATCAAAACGGGGGCGCCAGTCTGGGATGGGCGACCCCCATTTTATTTTTTGTCTTGTTTGACCCCAGATTCTGAGTCAGCGACCCCCCAATGCCCTTTCGTTCGAGCCAGCCCGATCGACAATTTCCCATGAAAACGGGGCTGCCAGTCTGGGATGGGCGATCCCATTTTTTTTTCTCTTTTTTGACCCCAGATTCTGAGTCAGAGAACCCCCAATGCCCTTTAGTTCAAGCCAGCCCGATCGAAACACTATTTCCCATGAAAACGGGGCTGCCAGTCTGGTGTGGGCTCTTTCGACTCCTTTTGAACGATGCGGTTTTGTATCGCCTCTTTTTGAACGATTCGACTTTGTATTGTTCGTCTATGATGTTAAATTGTATGTATTACAGCAGCTGGAAATTTGAGTTTGCTTACACTGTAGCTGTAGTGGAAGTCTATGGTATAAAAATCGTAGGAGCCGACTACTTTCGATTGCATGATATTTCAGAGGTACCTTTGTGGACGATGAATCGTTAGGTAAGGATATTTTTAAATGGTGTAACAAACTATCATGTTCGGCAACAAGTTCACCCAATTTCATTTTCACATATCCAGAGTATCAATAAAATCAGTCGTTTCTTAAGTAATGCCAAAATACCTCAAGACTATACTGCCGAATCTATGCTACTGATTTCTGAAAATAAATAAACAAATATTTCATATATTTCATCAAACTATCCGAAAGGACTCTTCTGTCTACAAAATTTGCTGACTGCAGCATATCCGACAAGTGTGTATAACCGCCTAAATCAGTCAAGTACTTCATGACTCTAGTTATAGTGATATTGAACCAATTCAAAAGATTATACTATTCCAGAAACTAAACCAGACCAGCTTCCCTGATGGCTTCTCGTCTTATCGTAAGTCGTTTGACTCGACAAGGATTCACCATATTCCCCTCGCCCTCATGTCGTTGTCGGCTGACAAAAATAGGCTGGCACCCATTATAAACAGTCGGATAGAGTAGCGGATCGGGTGGTGGAAGCACAAGCGTAAAAGGATATGTTTTAATACATGCACATCAACAAGAGAATGAATGTTTCGAAGGAAAATAGCTAAATGGGGCCAAAATGACATTTAGGAGGCTGTTCAAACATATTTATGGCCTTCGGGCAAAAGGACGATTGAGGGTTGTCGGCTGGATGTGCATGGAGAGAGTGGAAGTGGAAAAGTCAAGGCATAAGCAAACAACAAATCTCGGTGTCTTTGCCTACATCAGCAATATTACAATCAGGCAGACAACAAAACAACCAAACGGCAGCCCACTGTGGAATCCTGTTTGCGTTTCAGCGACAACGCACAGTAGCTTCGTATTAACATTTCATCTTCGATGCCTACTGGGGGGCGGCAAAACGATTGTACTACTGTCTCGAGCTGTTCGCTGTCTTTGAGTGTGTTTTCGTTATTATTCTGACGAAAGACGACGAAACGGTTTCCTATTATTTCTTATGATTATTACCAATTTTTACGGCAATATTTGCTGTTGAATTTTGATTGTCGGATTGTCTGTCTCTTCCGCTAAGTAAATTTTCTTTATTCTGATCCGTTGAAACAACCGCTACTTCAAGTGAATTCATTAAATTTTTTGTAGGATTCTTGTGGAATCTTTTAGTTTCCGGGAACCGGGGTAAAAAGATTGTAAATGTGAGGTTTGTGCAAAACAACTAAACGTAAACGCCTCTATTCTGGTGCAATATTTATTCACACAAAGTCCACAGCCATGAAATCTTAAATTTTTGTTAAAAAGTTTGTTCAAAAATTTGCTAGTCTGAGGATTGCCTAAAACTACCAAATTTGCAGAGACAAAATATATAAATATATTTTTAAAATTTTATTTATACTGAATGTTAGTTGTTTGAAGGAATGAAAAGTTCCAGTAGCCGCGTTTCATTGCTCCAGAGCAGAGCAGAACAGATTAGAACACTAAAAAACGATACAGAACAATATCAGAGTAGTGATAGGTAAATTCACGTAGAAAATGAAGTATTTCCTTGGTTCCTAAAATTTTAAGAGAAAACTAAAATTTTAATATATCCTTGCCTTAGTGCAAATATTTAGTAGCACAAAATGTGGTCCAAAAAATAAACAATGCGGTAAACTCAGAAGGCAGTTTTTGAATACATATGTTTTTGTTAATTTAAGAGCAGCGAACCGTTAGCTGGCTCAAATTTTGTAGCACTCGAACCACATTCTGTTACTGAGGCGCAAAAAAGCTGGTAAGTTAACATTCGGTATTATAATTATTGTAATGAATTTATCTTTTTATTTGTTTTAATCTAAAGTCATTCTCACTTCCAGAAACGTATCACTATGCCTCTTACTTCAGCTTAAGTGACTTAAGCTGTGCTATTTTGCGATGAAGGGAGAAATTATCGGGAATTGCTCCGTATTTAAATGTACCGCATACTTTAAGGTACTCTTTAAGAAAGTAAGATCAGACTGAACTCTGTACGCGGAGGCCTGGAAGTGACAGAACAGGCGTACATCTGCCCGAGATGACCGATTTATCGCAAAGCAAATTTTAAGAAATCGTTCCTTCACAGCAGTTAAAATACAGCAGAGTCTACAAAAAGAGAGGGAAATTACTGGAAGTGGGCGCACCGTTGGAAGACCAATGGAGAAGCGAGGTTTGCATGCTCGAGGACCATGCCAAAGTCCGGAACTGTTACTACTACACTACACTCTCTCATTAGTCACATAAAAAAATCCTTGTATTTCAAAGAGTACAGAATGGCAACTTTCCTAGATATCGAGGGTGCCTTTAGTAATGTCCATTGCGAGGCAATTACAGGCGCTCTCTAAGGGCTTGGCGTAGACCCTGGCCTAGTTGAATTAATTCACCTGATGTTAAGGACCAGGGTAATCTTTTCCAATCTAGGAACATCCTCTAAGCGCAGAACTATATGTAGGGGTACTCCGCAAGGAGGTGTGCTTTTCCGCTACTTTTATATCTACTTAATTTTAATAATTAATTTTTAAAATTTAGAATTGCTTTTTTTTCGTTTAGTTTGTTAATTTTTCTTTTACTATTTCTCTAATTTTAATTTTGAGAATAGTTATAATGTAGTATGTTAGTTCTAGGTAATAAGATTTATCATAAATTAAAATAAAAAAAAAACCAGTCCGAAGCGTATATACCCTAGACTTGTATAGACCTAGTGGTGATACCAAAAGTACCAATTGGCAACGACCATATGCATTAATAATGGGTCTCCTATATGGCCAGTTCATAGGAGAGGTTGGCACTCATTCAGTAGGATCTTGACCATTCTCAAAATAAATTAACTAACTAACCCATTCTATCGAAAGTTATTGCTTATTTGAAGTTTCACTTGTAGGGGAGGTAAGGGTTCCTTTGGTCGGATCTTGCCCATCATTGCCACCAACCAATTAGATCACCCTACAAACATTTAAACAAAATTTCAAGTCTCTAGCTTCACTCTATCGAAAGTTATCGCTTATTTGATGTCTCATTTGTAGGGGAAGTAGGGGTTTCGTTGGTTGGATTTTACGTATTTTCAATATTAGCCAACTGGATAATACGACAAACATTTAACCAAAACTCCAAGTCGCTAGCTTTATTTTGTCGTAAGTTATCGCTTATTTTAAGTTTCATTTCTAGGGGAGGTAGGGGTTCCTTAGGTCGGTTTTTACCCATCTTTAATGCCAACTAACTCAATCTCACTGCAAACATTTGACCAAAATTTCAAGTCACTGGCTTCATTCTATCAAAAGTTATCGCTTATTTGAAGTTTCATTTGTAGGGGAGGTGGGGGTTCTTTGGGTCGGATCTTACTCAATTGCCCTAACCCCTTGTGGGGGCATAGCGCGTCAACTGTTCCATGTGGCCCAGTTGACGTTTCGTTGGCATAAATTGGTTTCAGAGAATGCAGTTGCCAGCATGCACCTCCTGCACATCCATGGCCACGAACGTTGTCGTGGACGGGATTCGAACCCGAAACGCCGGTAGTCAAACATGAGACTGTTGCCTCAATACACTGCGCTACCGGTCGCCCCAGTATTTAATACCAACTAAGAAGGTCTTACTAGCAACATTCCACCAAATTTTTAAATCGTCAGTATCATTCTATCCAAAGTTATCGTAATTAAAGTAATGTTTAATTTTTTGAAATTTGTAGGGGGGGTAAGTGTTCCTTTGATCTGATTACGCCCAACTTACAGAACCTTAAGCAGCTTCTTCCTTCAGGGTTACATGCCAAAAATCAGGTGTCTAAGTCAATTGGTTCAAGAGTTATAGACAAAAAACCTGAAAAGAAGGGTAGTACGGGGCTCTTTGTAAGAAAATTACCGTTAGTTTTCTACTGATCGATTTTATTTTCCCAGAAAAGTATAGGGATACCCTCACTAGCAATATACCAAAGCTAGAGCTTTTCATGATTTTTTAATCGGGAGTTATAGATACATTTAATTATTTTAAATATGTAGGGGAGGTAGGCGTTTTCTTGGCCTGATCATGCCCAATTTCAATACCATCCAACTAGATCATACTACCAACATTCGACCAAAATTTCAAGGCTCTAGCTTCATTCTATCGAAGGTTATCGTGCGAACGGACAGACACGACAGACAGACAGACAGGGCTAAATCGAATCAGGAGGTGACCCTGATCGTTTATATATATACATTGCTATACCTCCGGAGCCTCCTTTAAGGTGTTACATATTTTCGTCGTGACAAAAACAATATATCCTATACTAAAAGTCTAGGGTATAAAAAAATCAAAATCAAAATTTAAGAAAACGGTTTAAGTACACCAATACATAACTATCAAGATTGCAAATAAAAATATACGAGTACTTCTGTATAGTCAAGATTATGGCAATAACCACGCCAAATTTCGTATAAAATTTAAGAATTAGGCAGGCCAAATAGAATCAGCCGCCCGAAAATAACTAAGACTTATTGTTAAGTTAGGATGTAAGCTCAGTTAACGTTGTGTTGAAAGGCTTTGAATATAAAATACAAAATAAAACCTTCAAAATGAAATGATGAAATGAATGCTACTTTGAAACTACTACTACTGTCAGTGCTTACTTAGCGCCAGTGGGTTGCAAGGTGACGGCCTACGCGGATGACATCTCTATTGCCATCTCAAGAAAGTTCCCAAATAGTCTTAGCGAGGTAACACAACATGCCCACACTATTTTGGTGAACTGAACCAAAAAATGCGGTCTCAGCGTTAATCCGAGCAAAACCGAGCTCGTTCTATTTAAGGAAACATCATGTGCCCCCCATGTGAGACTATCCATCGTGGATAAGGCGAGTTTCTTAGGTCTTATATTTGATACAAAGCTAAAATGGAGGCAGAATATTTTAGAACGCGCCAACAATGCAGCTATAGCACTCTATTGTTGCAGGAGGGCCATTGAGTGAAAGTGGGGTCTGCAACCAAAAATGCTCAATTGGCTTTTTGTTTCGGTCCTGCGTCCCATATTCCTGTACGGGCCGGTTGTCTGGTGGACTGCCCTACGTACAGAGACAAGACTCAGTATCCTGGCAAAGGTACAAAGAAAGGCCTGCGTGGTTATAAGTGGGGCTCTTCGCCCAACCCCATCCGCTGCTTTGGGAATAATGCTAAACCTTCTTCCTGCAGATATTACAACCCAACAATTTGCTGCCAATAAGGGAGAAAGACCAATGGACCGACACACGTTTCGGTCATGCTGCAATCCTAAAGAATGTTGACACCACTTTTCTACAGACTACTATTTCCCAAAACATTGATGCAGTAAAAACTACACATGCGTTATTCCACCCCGCTGTCAATGGGAAATGGTTGACCCGACGGTCCTTAATACTCTATGTATTTACACTGACGGCTCCAAAACCGAGGACGGGTCTTCTCCGATTGTTTTCACCTTGTTACGTTTCTCCATCTCCCAAACTACTGTCGTGTTTTCCAGTCGGCGATCCATTCAATAAAAGAAGCACTGGTATAACTCGGGCGGAATATCATATCTGCAAGCAATATTACGTTTTACACAGACAGTCAGGCCGCTGTGAGATCCCTGGAGTACGTCCTGCTGTCGTCAAAATTCGTGGTAAACTGTCGTACATGCCTTAGATACCAGGCCATAGTGGCTTTATTGGCAACTGTAGAGCAGACGAGAAGAAGAACTACCCATGGAATCCTGCAGGTATATCGAGACATTGCCATGACACTCGAATCTTGTAAGTATGGTATAAGGATGACCTCGGTCAACAAAGCCAGCTCGAGATGGCTGAATGGAGATACGTGCTATAAAGCGAAACTGGTATGGATTGAGCTAGATAGAAAATGGTCCACTAAACTGTTTTCTATAAAGAAATCTCACATAAGACTTGTTGTGGGAGTCATCAATGGCCACTGCCTCATCGGTGAACACGCCAGAAGACTCCGACTTTCATACCACGATTTTTGTAGACGCTGTGGTCATGAGAGGGAGGAAGAGAGCATTTTTCACCTGCTCGGTGCTTGCCCAGCTTTGGCACATCGAAGACGCTCAACTTTAGGGTCTTATTTCTATGCTCATCTGGAATATTTAGCTAGTGCGGATGTGGGTCAACTTCTTCGTCTAACGATAAGCTTTGGATGGTTCAATCATTAGATGACGACTGGGGGTATGCTTTTGCTAGGGTAGCACAAGGGACCTACAAGTATATCTGGTCTAAGTGTGCTGTACTTGTTTTTTTTTTACGGCAGCCATTCGTACCATACCATACCATGAAAAAAGATTAAAGACAAAAAAAAGTCGTGCTACTGTCCCAGCAGGAAGGCACTGCGACCATAATAAATCTATTGTGCCGTAGTCCATTAATTCAAAAGACCGTCCACCTTTGTAATAATGAGCAGTATGTTTTTAGCAGGAATCAACCTGACATCGTAAAACGCGCAATGGCGGGACATTCGCACAAGATGTGTTTGGTCGTTTCCCCATCCTCCGACAGAGACGGGATTCAGTCTCGATGAACATATCGATCATGGTCAGGTGATATTTGACCAAATCATGTTAATTGCCTTAACCCCTCTAGGTACATGGGCGCGCCGACATCTCTTGCATTTCTATGCCTTGTCGACATTTCGATAGCATATCTACTTTTCGGAAGTGCAGTTGCTGTCATGCACCTCCTATCCGCGCCGTCTTTATACTGAAGAGCTCGGAGCACTAAGAGACTTCTATTAGTACTCACAGGCAGATTTTGATCGCGCCGAGATTTGAACTCTGAGCTCTAGATTAGTATCACAGTGCGGTGACTGAACGACCACAGCCACCGAGCGCGACCAAGTGATGGCCAGATAAGTACCCCACTAGAAGTTTTAGAAGTCCTCATTCAAGGAGAACCCTTGTGCATGAAGGGCATTATTAGCTCGTTTGATTGATGTAGCCCTGGAAGGTTATTCCAGTACTGATGGCAATAAAATAATGCAGACCAATTTGTGATCCGAGGCCATCCCAAAAGCCACAGTAAGGCTCAGGTCCATGAAAACGACTAGATGATCCTTGTCTAGTAAGTTCAGCCCCAGTCTCCTTCCTCTCAATGACCTGATGGCTTGGCACCCAACACAATAGGACTCGGTTTTTGGTTGCCAACAGTTGAAGGAGTTCGTAACACTACTTCACCAGTCATGAAGATATTTTATATGAGGAGAGCGCTTATATAGCTGTTTCGCTGTCTGAGTAGATAGCAATGTGAGCACCGCGAAGTTCAGTTTCCAAGATTACCGTGGTGTAGACCTCAATGGCGTGGTTCTCAGCTTGAAAAACACTGGGCTAGACTACCATTGCGATCGAAATCCTGGTGTTCAGTTTAAAGACACCTGCACCAACACCCTGTTCTGTTATAAACCCATCGGTGAACCATACTTAAAACATCTAGGGTCTGGACAGGGTGTACGATTTACCCATTCAGAGCGGTCGGGGATGAGGGCTGAAAATTTTCTTTCGAAGCAAACCTCCGTGATCATGTAATCTCATCTCAAGTAGATCTGCACGTCTGAAATTTGATTCAAAATACTCATGTGTCCGCTTTCTTTACTACGTACGTCGAAAAGTTACACGAAGTCTAAGAGCATTTAGAGCTGCAGATTCTTGAATGAATATATGCGACGGAGTAAGTACAGTAATCGCCTCCAGGGCTGGCTTAGGAGAGGTGCGCATAGCTCCAGTGATGCCAAGACATCAGGCAAGGCGTTGAAGCTTATTGCACTTCAGTAAGACAAAGTGTTGCTGAGTTTTCAGCCGGCACACAAGCGCTGCGTATGTCACAATGGGCCGCACAAGCATGGTATCCGTATATAAACACACAATTATCTTTGGAGTGAGCCCCCATGTCCGTCCGAAGAGACTTCTGCAAGCCCACATTGCGCATGTGGCTTTGCTAAGTACATTATCTATGTGAGTATTCCAATTGAGTTTTGAGTCTAGTGTTACCTCTAAACATTTGACTTCTATGGAATAATCTAAGGTCGTGCCACCTAACGAAATTGGATCCAATGTTATATTTCGTTTTCGCGTGAACTACACAACGACTGTTTTATGTGGGTTGACATGTAAGCCCACGGCAACACACCAGTCTAGAACTATGTCAAGGGCCGACCCCATCCCCTCCGTGATGGTAGATTCGAATTTGCCCCTGACTATGATACTACAGTTAAATCATCCGCGTACTCGATAGTAACCTTACTAACCTAACCGCGCTCATTAAGCATGGAAATCAGCTCGTTTACGACAAGGGACCTTGTGGATAACCCTTTGCGGTATTCACGCAAATAGATGTACTGCCTAGAGTTGAGTGAGTATCCCGTACACGGAACATGGCGTCGATCCATACAATGGTAGCGGGCGGGATGTGCCTGAGTTCCAGTGCTCTGAAAATGCATTCGTAGCCGATATTATCGAAAGCGTACCATAGTGGTGATTCTGCATAACAAAACTTTTTCATTTTTCATAGAGCTCGGGCCCACAGCAAACTTTTTAGTTTGCATGCAGAAAAACTAAATAGTTTTGTCAGAAAAATAGAACACAAGGCGGTTTATAAGACCGCGCACACAGCGAATTAAACTATTTTGCGCTGTGTGCGCGGTTTCATAAAACACCGTGTGTTCAATTTCTCCGACTAAACTATTTAGTTTTTCTGCAAACTACAAAGTTTGCCGTCTGCGCGGGCTCTTAGTGTTTATGAGGTAGGGATTTTTGGTCAAAAGTGAACAAACGCGGTAGTCATAAAATTTTGTTAGTGCTATGCGTATATGTTTTTCTACTCTGGCTGCAAAGAAATGCGGCTAATGTGTTCATCTGCTGAAATTTAATTTATTATACATACTATAATACATAATCAAACCAGAAAAATCGCTCTATGACTATTTTGCAAATCCCTATTCCTTTGATTTTTTTTCTTTTGCAATATTGACAGCCAGTATGCAGTTTAATTTAAGTGGCCCTTACCTGTAACTTCCGTCAAATATCACTACGGCATTTGCTCAAGCCTCTCCCTTTTCGACACTTCTGAATTCCAGACCGAACGTATCATTTTAGGTGGAAAGTGTGCTCTGAATCCACAATTGAAATAGTTTTGTGCACATTTGGGTAAGTGCACACTTGCCCATTTCCCTTCAATCAATCGGCCCATAAAAGATCAGTGACCATAAAACTCGTAAATTCGAAAGGAAGTAAACATTTCGAGTTTGAGAAGGATGTTTGTAACGAAAGAAAAAAAAGAAGAATCAAATTCAAGATTTCGTCCCAGGTGATAGCTTAAGGTGTTTGCACAACTTCCAAGTGTAAAGCGCGAAAAGAAAGAAAGAAGCGTTTTCTTCGGCAAAAGAACGGACGACGAAAAATGCCCGGACGGAGTCGATGCAATAGCTGCTATCGAATAAGACACGATAACTTCCTTTCCTCTCCTGCTATTTGCCTCGATACGAGTTCATGATACGCGCTCCTTATGCACTTCCTGAAGTAAACAAAAATTCCGAGCGGGGGATGATGCAGTAACTGTTTGTCCTTTCTTGTGCATCCTCGCACTGTGCGCATTCAAGTTAGGATTTCTTTTCTTCCCTGCAATATCTTGTATATGTATAGCACGGATAGCCTCGACCGAACTCAAGAAGTTCGAATCAATTTAAATACCCAGTGCAGAGTAAACAAATTAAAACACAATACACAGTCAGTTGAGCAAACAATCGCAATGCTGCCCATTCTCTCGTTATTGGCTATGTAATGCACTCAGGGCAATATTGTTAGCGTGCATCGTCCTACACACTTCCCGTTTCTTTAGAGTTTGTTGTTCCCACTTTCGACGAGAAAGGATACAGTAAATCTGACAAAAATGATTTGAAGATTGCCTGAACGCACAGTAAAAACTTACGTAGGGAAAATTCACCGATTCGGTGTGCTGTTATGAGGTTTTTTTTTCGGTGTAAATAAAACACCTGTAGTGTGGATAATACTTTTACACCTATAGGTGAAATTCATAACATCCCGAATGGATTAAATATCATCCAGAAAAAGAATGAAAACAAATTATCCAAAAGGTGAACTCACCGATTCGGTGTCGTTCTTGAGGCAGCCGGTTTTATGCACCGGAGCGACCCGTTCATCAGAACGGCCAAGAGCTGCCAAACCCCCTTCGATGCCAAAATGAAGTGTGTATGTGTATTATATGTCCAACTCCGTTTTTTTTTTTGTGAATATTGGGAGTGATACATCTCGGACAACTGCTCTCAATCCTTCTACACCGCGCCGACACTGAACGTAACCTCGGTCCTTGAATCTGCTGCATTTGCCACAATGTGCTGCATCCAAATGCCACATCCGTGAGATGCAACTGCTGTGATGAGTGGAGCCATTTGATGAACTGCTCCGGGCTCAACCACCATAAACACTGGAACTCCGTCTTCACTGCTAATCAGTGTAGAAATAGAGGACAGCAACCTTCTACCTTGTCTAATACGCCACATTCTTCAACACAAGCGAGCGCCCAGACAGGCATCCCCGGTAACTCCAGCAAACAGTTCCAGATATAATAGAATATCGATGTCTAACCTTACACCCGCGCCACCCATCGCCAACTCGACATGCTCTCACCAGTGCAGCTAAACTGTAATGGACTACAAAACAAAATTGGTGAGTTAACATCGTTTATGGACTGACATCGCATCATGATAGGAGCCATACAGGAGACGAAACTCCACTCTAATTCGTCCCTCAACATTCATGGTAACTACGCTATTATAAGGAAAGACCGATTAAACAACACGGGAGGAGGGCTTGCTTTCCTTATTCATCATTCCGTGCAATATCGGGAAATTGGTATCTCCATTAATGATAGCATCATGGAAGTGCAGGCCAATGCCATACAATTAGGCAACGTTAATATCGAAGTCAACAATATTAACATACCACCGGTATCCAGCTGTCCCTCGGGATACCATACCAATATCAATAATTTCCTCACTGGTCAACGTCGTCTTTTGGTTGGTGACTTCAATGCTCACAATGAACTCTGGTATATTCAAACCTTGACAACGAAGCCAGAGGCATATCAATAGCAGAACAACTTGATGCTTCAGATTTCCGCCCATTAAATGATGACACCCCCACTCGTATTGTGGGCACCTGTTCCAGTTCACCTGATATTACGATAGTCAGTGCAACCCTTTTATATGAAGGCCAGTGGGAGCCGCTCTTAACTTTATCATCTGACCATCTTGCAATCGTTATCAGGCTTAACACACCAAGAAACACTCTACCTGCCGAACGCAGCACCTTTGTCAAAGGTGACTGGAACAATTTTCGATCCTACAGCAATGTCAAATTTCTTGCGCTGCCAACTCCAAACGATGTACGCAAGGCCAAGTTTAACCTTAGGAAAGTCCCGAATAAAGCGGCTGCAAAATTTATTCCTGCAGGACGAATACCGAGAGTAAGGCCTAATTTTCCCACCTCATTCGCCAGATTGGCGGATGAAAGAGATCAAATCAGAAGCAATAACCCGGACGATCCAAGAATTCATGTACTGAACTGCGAAATACACAATCAAGTAACCGAACATAAGAGATCAAAATAGAGCCACCATCTGAACAGCTGTAACTTGACAATAGGCGTTAACAAATTAAGGTCCACAATCCGTGCCTTTTCAAATCCAACAAAACAAAAAGAGAATGTCGCTATTCAATATGGTCATATTGCGGTAAGCGACCCCATGCGCTACGCTAGCCACTTCAATAAGCAAATTATTGAGCATCCTACATCTGACTGATATAAGCGCATAATTCGCAGGAATTCACAACCGAACCGCCGACCACCCGCCATGTTTTACCTCCAATGAAGCAGCTACAGCTATCAAAAAAGCAAAAAATTCAAATGCAATGGGAGCTGATGGCATCTCAATATGCTCAAAAACCTCGATATACCAGCAGTCGAATACCTTACGGCTACATTCATCTCTTCGCTGATCGTTTCTGAGTTCTGGAAGAAAGGGAGATTGATCCCAATTTTGAAGCCGAGCAAAAAAGTGACACTAGGCGAATCTTACCGGCCCATTACACTTTTATCACCAGTTGCCAGAACGCTAGAGGCTTTGATACACCCTTTTCTTACGAACCACATCCAGCTAGAAGATCACTAGCATGGTTTCTGAAGGATGCGCAGTACAACAACGGCTTTTGATGCCATTACATCCCGCATTCAAGTTGGCCTTAACCAGGCCCGCCATTGTCATAGAACCATTTTAGTGGCGCTTGACTTGTCGAAAACCTTCGACACAGTCAACCACTCATCGCTTCTATTTGGCATAAACTGCTCATCCCTTTCAACACAATACGTCAAATGGATCGCCAACTTTCTCGCTGGTAGGCAATCCTACACGGAGCTCAAGAACAGCAAGTTGAAGCTCAGGAAAATTAAGCAAGGTGTTCCCCAAGTAGGAGTATTATCTCCCACCTTGTTTAATTTATGTCTATCAGGAATTCCAACACCTCCTGATGATCTCCAATTAAATACGTAAGCTGATGACTGTTCAATTCTGGCAACAGGGAACGGCATCAATGAAATGTGCGAGCTGATTAATGGCTACCTCAACTTAACTGTGTCAGAATCCAAATCTTCCGCAACCCTGGTTACCACCTGGACAAAAGAAATAAGAACGCAGCTTGAGCTATATAATATATAGGCAACGAACGCATTCTCACCACGATTCAAAAATCCTTGGGGTTACCCTGGATAGCAAGGTGACCTCATCCGCCCATGCCACAACTATTATACCTATATATGCAACAGAAGGCATGGCAGGAATAAAATTCTTAAAGTCTTGGCCGGTAGCACATGGGGAAAAGACAAGGAAACGCCAGTGGTCACCTACAAAGCGGTCGGAAGATCTGTGGCTAACTATGCTGCTCCTGTGTGATCTCAGAACCTATGCGACGTACAGTGGAAGCACATTCAAACTTGTCAAAATTCCGCTCTCCGCGCCGTAACTGGATGTCTCTAACTATACCTATTGATGTCTCCCCAAGACCACCTGCACTATGAAACAAAGACGTTGCCTATCAGAGACCACAAAAAACTCCTTGTGAAGCAATATTTAGTAGGCTGCTACCGTAGGAAAAATCCAAACTTCCATCTGATGGACAAGACTTAGCCACCAAGACACGTTCGGCATGATTTGCGGGACCTTGAGCGCGATGTCCAGACATATAAAATGAATCCTTTCGAAGACGCCGCATACAAATCTGCCATCGCACTACTCCATGAGCAAGAGGTGCATTCATCAATTACAGGATTGAAATCAAATCCAGTACTTTCGGCGCAACCACCACCTATAGCACCTGAAGAGAGAGGCTCCCTAGAGCCACCAGGACGACACTTGCCCAACTTCGATCAGGCTGGTGTTCACGCCTCAACTTTTATCTATCCCGTATTGATGAAAACATCAGTAACATTTGTCCAGCCTACAACGGAACACCTCATGACGTAGAACACATTTTAACGTGCCCAGCTGCACACACACAGCTTACCCCTAGGTCGTTGTGGGAAAACCCCATCGAAGCAGCCACATTCCTTGACCTTGACACCGAGGAGCTTGAAACGGAATTAAACATCTAGCACATACACTGCCATTCCGACCATCGCTTCAACAACGGCAACTGATTCGGTGTGCCATTACGACGATTTCCCTCGGTGTAAATAAAATACCTTTTGTGCGGATAATATTTTTACACCTATTGGAGAATTTTAAAACAACCCGAATGAATTAAATGTTATCCATCAAAACAGTGAGAACAAATTATCCCTATGGTGAATATGCATTTTTTTTTAATCAAAGAAGATCCGGGCAGCAACCAATGCCACAGCTGGATTTGAACCCTCGAATGGAAGGAATAGAGTTAATATGTTATAAATATTTACACCACGCATTGGATTAAAAACTCCGGTTGGATGTTTTTTCGATTCTGGTTATGTATGGTACTGGTGTTAAAGTAAGCCAAATATTTTTTACAGTGTTGTATTAGAATCTTTTGAAATCATCACTCACTTTCTGAACGTAAAGATTTAGGAGAGAAAAACCTTTTTTTAATCATATCCTGCTATTATTATCGCCATAAACTGTATTCGTCCCAATAAGGCATTTTTAAGTTGCTGTTATGCATTTTTCTTTTCGAATTTTTTTCCTGCTTTTCGCCACAAGCAGCACAAGACCCGTTCTTTAGTACGGGTAGCCTGAAGGAATCCTTCACATTGTTTACAGTGACAGGTTGAAGATGGGTGCTGATAACTGCTAGTTCTCTACTAGTTCCCCTATTACGCTTGTATTTTCAATCGAGAACGACCTTATCAGATTGCTGCTGCTGCTCATCCTAGACCATAGATAGATAGTCGGATGGTTGTACGGGTGGCAAGTGGATGCCCCAAAAGAAGAGGAAATACTTGTTTCCACTTGGACTATTTTTCCAATAAATGTTGAAAAAGAAACTTAATGAAAAAATTGTCTGTTTGTATGGAAACGAGGATTTACGGCACTGCGCTACACTATATATTCAACATGCGGGAGGAAACTGTCTTAGCGTTCCAGACTGCATGTTAAAACTATTCGCCTGTTTTTTCAGAGGTGGTAAACTTCTGTCCTGTGGATAGGACGGCAAAAAAAAAAGTGAAGTACGAAACAAATGACAATTCAACATTATTTCACAATCTTTACAAGAATCATTTATTAATTTTTAGGGAAATGCTCAATATATTTCAAATTAAATTATATATTTTAATTTGTATACTAGAAGTTAGTTCTATTCTTCCGAACATTACCATACAAAAATATAGACCGGCCTTTGATCCAGGTCTCGTATGAGATCACATGGGACTAGAGTTGAAGGTGAATTGGTTGAACGTCAAGTTGTTTCTGGGCAATTCGCCTCAATATACGAGTATTTGTATACTGAGCCCGCATGTATGGTGGCTGCTTAAATACGTTCGTCGCAGATCCGAGACGTTCAATTCCGTTGGATCTCTGACCACTTGAATTGAACTCGGCTAATATATCTTTCCATATTTTAAAAGTTTTGCACCTCTGTATCTTGATATTGAAAACCCACTGAACGCCAAGCCTTCCGCCCTTTAGGCTAGTGAAGCGGGCAGAATCCTACAATATGAGGATGAGGAATACGTGTTGGGGTCCTGACTGCAGATGTCGACTGCAATGATGATGATGGTGTTGACGCAGCATTCTGCATGACAACAATCGTGGAGGCGATGGTGGTCCTTAACCGTGCCAGATGCCTTTTTTATAGTCACTTGGAAAGTGTTCAATTGGCTTGTGGTCACTTTTACCAGATGAGAGCATCCTTTTGATTTGATTAATTTGTGTGCTAGCTGAGAATGAAACTGCTCAACTGCTGTATTGCTTACGAAATGAATTTTGCTTTTGTTGTATTTATATTGTATGTATGTATATAATATTTCATACTCGAATATTTCATCTTTAAAAAATATGCCAATTTAACAGGCTTGACGACATGATATACTATAGATTGACTGACTGACGGCATGATTGATGGCAGACCTTTTGGTAGCCCGACCGACAGGATCAATAGCAGCTCTGAAGGCAGTCCTAACGGCAGGATTGATAGCAAATCAGTGAGGCTGTCAAGCTTAAAACTCCCTGACGTATTGTAATTTTTAGCTGATTTGCGTAATGCAAAATGAAAGCAGGTCATTCAAAATTGTTAACTAATCTAGGCCTATTATTCCGGACATTGAATTATTTTAGAGACGCACCAAAGTTTCTGCAATTTGCGAAATTAAAGGCTTAGTTCCATGCAGAGCATTTGTAATGAACCACCCGTAATTGACCATATAATGGTAGTGTTGCTTCCACCGGCAGATCGTATCGCTCTCGGTGGCCCTAGTCGTTCGGTCACCGCTCTACGATACTAATCTAGAGATCGAAATTCAAATATCGACACGATAAAAAACTGCCTGTGGGCACTAATAAAATTCTCACAGTGCTCCGAGCTTGTCAGTATAAAGGCGGCGCGGATAGGAGGTGTATACCAGCAACTGCACTTCCGAAAAGTGGATATGCTATTGTAACGTCAACAAGGCATACAACTGCTAGAGATGTTGACGTGCTCATGCCCCTTGAAGGGTCAAAGCAATTAACAACAACTGATGAGTAGTGATTTGTCGGCGGTACGAGACCAGAGGCAGAGGGTCCCATTATACCCGGACCCCGATGCGAAATCGAGGGAATCTGCGCCGTCCGCAAAGCATTCCATCCTCATCACCCCATTTTTTTTATTATTCCTTATTTTAGCCTTTCATATTTGTGTTGACTTCCCAAGGACAATGAATTTTTATTAATACGTAAAGGACAGGGGCAACGAGCGGCGGAAACCCCGCCCACGTCTTCCTAACTGAGCTACAGCAAGTATAGGCCGCTGCTTAGCTCGTTGAGGGGCCTTTTTCTTCGCCAGATGGCACGGCCCGACCTTCACTTAGCAATTTTCTATCTCTCAGTTGCCCTAACCCCTTGTGGGGCATAGCGCGTCAACTGCTCCATCTGGCCCAGTGAACGTTTCGACGGCATAAACTGGTTTCGGAGAATGCAGTTGCCAGCATGCACCTCCTGCAACGTCGTCGTGGACGCGATTCGAACCCGAAACGCCGTTAGTCAAACATGATACTGATGCCTCAAGACACTGCGCTACTGGTCGCCCCACTTAGCTATTTTAACTTAACGTATTTTCCCCTCAAGTAGCTGTGCTTTTCCCTGTAGCACACCATCCTTCCTATAGAGTGGTTTATCCTTTTAGTTTCAGTTCAGCAAGACAGGCCTCGTGTCGTGTTTGTCCTTTGTGGTTTAGCGTACCTATTATTATTATATATTCTGGGGGATAGCCGAAGCAGACCACTAACGTTTGGGTCCCTTTTCGCCCCCTCCCGGTCATCAGTGGCTTCCAGATGTCGACTGATAATTGTCGACCTCTTTCTTCATCACTGAGTCCCGTGTTATTGCTAGCATTTGTTTGAAGCTGAGTTCACTCATGGCTTCTACACTTATCGTGTGCCTGCCTGTGATCCTCAACCTTGTGCTAGCCAGTGCTGGACATTCGCACACAATGCGTGCTGCCGTCTCGGCCTCCTCCAGGCATAGCCTGCAAACGTCATCTTCCCCGATTTTCATCTTGGCCAGATGAGCCTTAAAATTACCATGCCCTGTGACCAAGGCAGTTATCCAGCTTAGGGTACTCCGTTTATAACTAAGTACCTTTCTCGCTTCCCTGCCTAAAGGGCTGGTCATTGCATTCCGAGCTTGTTTGCAAGTGACTAGCTCCTGCCATCTTTGTTGATGCATGGAGTCCATCCACTTCCCAACCTTCGCTCCAATCATGCCGTTCCCCAGAGCAACTCTGGATTCTGGGCCAATGAAAGTTGCCGCAGATGCCTGTTTTGCTAGGGCATCCGCCGCCTCATTTCCTGTTGTACCTATGTGTCCTTTTACCCACATCAGCGTAACCTCATTTTCTGAGGCACACGTGTTGAGCTTCCGGACACACTCTAGTACCAGTTTAGAGTTTATGTTCGTCTGCTGCATGCGTCTGATCACCGATTGGTTGTCCAGTGCAATAAGGATTTTCTTCCCCCGCACCTGACCTTCAAGAAGGTGGTCCAACGCATGCAACAAGCCAAGCATCTCTGCCTGGTATACGGACACATACTCTCCTAGACTAAGCGCACATGCTAGGTTTAGCTCTTCAGAGTAAACCCCCGCCCCCGCTTTACCGTCCATTAAAGAGCCATCAGTAAAAATGCTGATGTCATTGTACTTACATACACTCTTTATGTATGTTTCCATCTGCAATGTGAGTCTTGTGTAGTCTTTAGCGTACCTAACCTAAAGCCTCCATAAATGCTTTGATTTGGCGGCATTTGGAGCATTTTCGTGTCGTGTTTATCCTTTGTGGTTTAGCGTACCTAACCTAAAGCCTTCATAAATGCTTTGATTTGGCGGCATTTGGAGCATTTTCGGTGTCCGGACAAAGTGCGGAGGAGCCCTGAATACGGTTCTGTTGCCAGGATTGTCTTTTCACTTCCATTAATATACATTATTGCATTTGTTTCTATTATTGAGATGCTCAACAGTTTTTACAGATCATGAGTGAATTATTTCGAGAAATGCAGTGTTGGCCCTCTACTATCCTCGTGATTCTCTGAGCTCTTTTGATCATCTGAATAATGGGGAAATGTAGTTTTTATATCTTATACTTATAGTATAGGGTATACCTATTGTTTTTGTCAAGACGAAAATATGTAACACCTTAAAGGAGGCTCCGGAAGTATAGCAATGTATCAGGGTCACCTCCTGATTCTATTTAGCCATGTCTGTCTGTCTGTCCGTCTGTCCATTTGTCTGTCTGTCTGTCCGTTCGCACTATAAGTTTCGATAAAATGAAGCTAGAGCCTTGAAACTTCGGCCAAATGTTGGAAGTATGGTCTAGTTTGTTGGGATTGAAAATGGGCATGATCAGGCCAAGAGCCTACCTCCCCTACATATGTAAAATAATTAAATGCATCTATAACTCCCGATTTAATAAACGTGAAAAGCTCAAGCTTTCGCAGATTTCTCGTGAGGATGATCTTATACTCTCCCGGAAAAATAAAATCGACCAGTAGAAAACTAACTTTCCTTACAAAGAGCCCCGTACTACCCTACTTTTGAGATATATTTAATATATATAAGTCTTGAACCAATTGACGTAGACACTCGAGCTTAGGCATGTAGCCCTGAAGTGAAAAGCTGCTTGAGTTTTAGTAAGTTGGGTATAATCAGATCAAAGGAACGCCTACCTCCCCCACAAATTTCAAAAAAATTAAATATTCATTAATTACGATAACTTTTGGGCGACCGGTAGCGCAGTGTGTTGAGGCATCAGTCTCATGTTCGACTACCGGCAGTTTGGGTTCGAATCCCGTCCACGACGACGTTCGTGGCCATGGATGCGCAGGAGGTGTATGCTGGCAACTGCATACTATGGAACCAGTTTATGCCAACGAAACGTCAACTGGGGCCACATGGAACATTTGACGCGCTATGCCCCACTAGGGGTTCGGGCAATTGAGTATAACTTTTGATAGAATGAAAATAGCGAGTTGAAAATTTGGTAGAATGTTTGCAGTAAGATCTAGTTAGTCGGTATTGAAAATGGGCAAGATCCAATATAAGAAACCCCTACCTGCTCTACAAATGAATCTTCAAATAAGCGATAAATTTCAATAAAATGAAGTTAATGGCTTGGAATTTTGCTCAAATGTTTGAAGTAAGATCCAGTTGGCTAATACTGAAAATTCGTTAAATCCGACGAACGAAACCCCGTACTTCCTCTATAAACGAAACTTCAAATAAGCAATAACTTTCGATAAAATGAAGTTAGTGACTTGAAATTGTTATTGAAAATGCAACAACAAAGGAAACCTCTACCTCCCCCACATGTGAGCCTTCAAATAAGCGATAATTTTCCATAGAACGAAGCTAGCGACTTGAGAAATTCGGCAAATATTCGTAGTATGGGTTAGTTAGCTGATTTTGAGAATGGTCAAGATCCTTCTGAATGATCACCAACCTCCCCTATAAACTGGTCATATAGGAAACTCATTTTAAATTCATATGGTTGCTGCCCATTGCTACTTTTAGTATCACCAATAGGTCTGTACAAGTCTAGGGTATATACGATTCGGACTCCAGGCCGAAGCGAAACTTCAGTCTGGTTCTTTTTCTCTTTGCTAATTTCTCCCCTCTACAATGGTTGTCGGCTGACCCGATGTCAAGTTCGCTTTTGTTTTTAGGGTTTTGTATTAAAAACAAAACCCTTATGAAATCGGTCAAATGTCTGTCCGTCTGTCCGTCTGTCCATGAAATATCTCACGAACGGCAGAAGCCACATACATGAAATTTTGTGGGAGTATGTAGAATTATTATAATTCGCCGGAGAAAGCGATTCGTTGTAATAGGCTGACTTTAAGGGGATGTTCCCATAGAGGGGAAATGAAGGTAAAAAATTTTTTTCATCTGGTATAGGCTTGTGGGGTATCAGGAGAAAGGTAACACCGAGTACATTTTATTTCCGGTATTTTCATCAAATTTGAAAAAAGGAGAAAAGAGATAGAGGGGAAAATATGTGATCCGAGTTTGTCCCCCCCCCCCCCCCCCCCCCTCGCATTTCGATACCGTTATACTTAGAAATATGAAAATTTGCAGAAAAGCGGCATTTTACTAGTACAGAAAACCGAAAATCGTAGAATTTTGATATCTCATCAAAAAAGGTTAATAATAGTACATTTCTATAGTTGCAGTTAGCATACCCCTGCACGCCTTAAGCACAGCCGAGGTCAAAAATATTGATGGCCAATGATAACCAACATCATTGGCAATAATATCTTTAAGTTTCATTACAATCACATAATATTTAATAATAGTACATTCATTTAAAGTTAGGCATTTTGACATCATCCACACAAAAATTACACCTACCGGCCTCATAGGTGTGAGTACGAGTACTACTCTCATGTTGTTTTTCGTAGTGCGAATTGCAGTTATTTAATTAATCATTTTTGAAAGGGTAAAGTTTAGTTGGGGGCGCTGCGTCGTAATTTGCAAACTTTACCGGGTAGAAGGGGGAGGGGTCCACATAAAGGCGAAATTAAGGTCAAATTTTTTTTTATCGACTGGTATAGGCAAGTGAGGTGTCGTGAGAAAGGTAATGTTGAGTACATTCCATTTTTTTCGCATTTTCTTGGAATTTGTGGAAAGGGGAATAGTGGGGGAGGAGAAAATATTAGTTCGTAATTTGCCGATATTTATATACCAAAATAAGCGCTTGCTACAAAACCCTCGGATTGCGCGCGTAGCCCTCTATATTCCGGTTTCATTTTTATTTTCATTTTTAGCACCACAATCTATCCTCAGTTTCTTCTTCCTGGCAGGCCTCGAAATAGAAGCTGCCGTGTAATGAACCACCTTTACCCTAGTAGCACATATGAATTTGTCATATAAAAAGGCATAATAGCGTTGTTTAAACGTTTGTCAAACGGTAAATTTACCATTTATGCCCAATTTATAAGCATGTTGTTATAAACCAGTCAGAACCTGACTTATTTATAACCATTTGGTTATAACACAATAATTGGTCTTGAAGTGACATCAAAAATTGAGGTAGTAAAATACAAATCGAAAATATGAAACTACAAACCGTTACAAATGCCGTTTCATTAGAGAGTCAATAATTATTAACCAAATAGTTCGAGCATCTTATCTGCAAATTATGTTGTTTTCCGAGCTTCTATTCCGATTCAATTTTGCAAATTATTTTTTTTTGTTCCCTGTCGAGTCAAGGTTGGAGTCATCTAAAGGTCGCCACACATGAATGCACACAACCACGACCGAAATTCCACCAAACCATCAATTTCATAGAATGCGCAGAAAAAAAATTCCAGTCATTTCCACCGTTCTATGAAATTGATGCTTCGATGGAAACCTATGACCATATTTTTTTCAATTAGTGCGTACTATCTGAAGATTTTCAAATCTAAATGTGTCTAAAGCCGAACATACACCATCCGGAATTCTTGTCCGCAAAAACTGATCAGGTCCGGCCTTGAGGAATTCCGGATCTTGTATGGCCGTTTCAGGCAGCTAGAAGGAAAATCGTTTCCGCCAGGCCTCCAGCACACACGTTCCGGAATTTTTCTCCGGAAAAATTGATCAGGCCTGGCCTTGAGGAATTCCGGATGGTCAATGGCATGTGCAAGCCGCCTTGAGGCCGCCGGGCAGGCCTTTCAGGCAGGCGGATAAATCATTGGAGATCAATCTTATCACCATAAAAAGCCTGTCCGGCGGCCTCAAGGCGGCCTGAAGCAGCCATACACGATCTGGAATGCCCCAAGGCCGGGGTTAATCAATTTTTCCGGACAGGAATTCCGAATGGTGTATGTTCGGCTTAAGAAATATACCCTTGGAAAGCCAACACATTGGAGCAAGTTTTGTCAATTTGTAGATTTGTCAGATCAAAGTACCGTTGTAAACTATTCATTTGAATTTTCGTTGAAAAATCGATTTTAGAATTTCTTTAAAATTTGAACAGTTGTATCCTTGTGGCAGCGGTGAATCTGCAACCGGCAAGAAGTCGTTTTATATTAAATTTAATGTATTTTGAGAAATGAAGTCGAATCTCGGATTAAATGATTGGGACAATGGCAAATTTTAATTTTGTTCAGTAAAGCAAGATTTTTATGACAATCACAGCCCCCTAACGGTTTAAGATAAGCCAATTCTATTTGTGCCACTTTTCCTGAAACTGACTATACTATCGCCCCTATCAGTTTTGCTTATCCAACGCGGGACACCCTGTATATATATATAATATATGTAAACCAGACCGAAGCTTCGCTTCGGACTCCAGGCCTTGACCCTAGACTGGTACAGACCTAGTGGTGATACCAAAAGTTCCAATTGGCAACGATCATATTCATTAAAAGTGAGTTTCCTATATGGTCAGTTTATATGGGAGGTTGGCAATCATTCAGAAGGAACTTGATCATTCTCAAAATCAACTAACTAACCCTTACTACAAATTTGTCGAATTTTTCAAGTCGGTAGCTTCATTGTATCGAAATCTATCGCTTATTTGAAGTCTCAGATGAAGGGAAGGAAGAGGTTTCCTTTGTCGGATCTTGTGAATTTTCAATAACAACCAACTAGATCCTAGTACAAACATTTGGCCAAAATTTCAAGTCACTTATCGCTTATTTGAAGTTTCATTTTTAGGGGAAGTAGGGGTTTCCTTCGTCGAATTTTGCGTATTTTCAATATTAGCCACCTGGATCCTACGACAAACATTTTACCAAAATTCCAAGTCACCAGCTTCACTTTATCGAAAGTTATCTCTTATTTTAAGTTTCATTTGTAGGAGAGGTAGGGGTTCCTTGGGTCGGATCTGACCCAATCCCAACAAACCAGATCTTAATACCAATATTCTGCCAAATGTTCAACTCGTTAGTGTCATTCTATAGAAAGTTATCGTAACTAAAGGCATATTTAATTTTTTGAAATTTGTAGGGGAGTTAGGCGTCCTTTTGATCTGATTATGCCCAACTTACTAGAACTCAAGCAGCTTCTTCTCTTCTCTTGGCCTGATCACGCCCATTTTCAATACCAACCAACTAGATTATACCGCCATTTGACCAAAATTTCAAGGCTCTAGCTTCATTCTATCGAAAATTATCGTGCGAACGGACAGATAGACAAACGGACATGGCTATATCGAATCAGGAGGTGACCCTGATAGTTTATATATTATAAATATAAAATACATTACTATACCTCCGGAGCCTCCTTTAAGGTGTTACATATTATCGTCGTGATAAAAACAATATACACTATACTTATAAAGTCTAGCGTATAAAAATAAAAATATAAAATATATAAATAAAACTACATAAGTTTCATTCAGATTCGTAAATTAAACAAAATGTAGAAAAAAAGTGGTATTTTATTAACGGGTAAAGTGTTTCCTGTTATTAAATGTTTGTTGTTAATTGCCTAGACCCCTTCTAAAGATATGGGCGCGTCAACATTTCTTGCATTATTATGCCTTGTTGACGTTTCAACAGTATATAGATTTTGGATGATGCAGTTGCTAGCATGCACATACTATCCGAGCCGTATTTTACTGACGACCTTGGACCGCTGTGGGAGTTCTAATAATACCCATAGGCAGTTTTTATTGGCGCGCCGGGGATCGGACCCATGTTTTCTAGATAAACAATCGTAGAGCGGTGACTGGGACTTCACGGCTACCAAGCGCCTCAAATGATTAGAATAACATAAGGCGTACTTTTGTGGGATAATTGGAGGTTATCCGGGTTAACTTACATACATTACACGAACAACAAGGCTATGTTGTTTGTGTAATGTGTGAAAGTTAACCAAGATAACCTCCAATTAACCACATCGCAGTACAAAAAAAAAACACGCCTATTATGCTTACGTGTCAAATGAACGAAGGACTTTTTATTTCTACACAGTAAAAAATGTCACAAGTTGTACCTAAAATGGTTGAAACTTAACAGTTTGTTCCCATTGAGAAAGGGAAACAGTCACTTTATTTCTTCATTGGGCTTTCAAAACATATTCAGAGCTAATAAATTTACTATGTATTGTATTATTACCCTCTGATAGGGATATCCCTCGCCATCTTCAATTGGGAAAATTCGCATGTTGTGCAAAGATGAAGACATCGGCGATTTTTTTATGATTTTGCTTTTATTACCACTATATAAAGTTATTCGGTGTTAACCATGTGCCCTGTCGTAATATCTTCAACACAGCAAATTACTTCTCGCTGACCAATCGAAAAATGATGACCAAATGTGTCTTACGAGTATGTCGACGGGTAGACAGCATTATTGAAACAATATCATTGTTCAGATGGACTCTTCGGCAAATTTTATGGAATAATTTTCAAATATGGATGTTGGTGAAATAATTTTGATAATAATAGTTCCCAATCGTTTTATTAAGTACATAATCTGAATGCGCATAGAAACATACTCATTGCAACATGTCTTTAAACAGAAATACTTTTTTCAAATTGCTAAGTATTTATCGGCTCCATATGTCTTCAGGCACGTTGAATTTTCCATGACTCGGCAGTCTTGCAACATGTCATCAGTCTATTGAACCCTTGTCTGGTTTCTAGTTCCTGATTCGATCCCATCGTTGCTTCTATAGTATATTACCGACATATTTACGGCCATGTGCCCGAAAATACCCATACGAATTGCCACTGTACACCACACAATACATATCCGTACCTTTTCATCATCGGTATCGCATCTTGGTCCTATTTCGGAGGAGAACGGCTCTCATTCGCCTTCCATAGTACGGTCTCTTGAAACCATTAAGGGAGTGAGTTTATATCTGTTCATTACACTTAAATATATTGTTACGGATATTATCGGACATTATATTTCAACTTTAGTGGATTTTTATCCTCGGGAAGGCTTCTTCAAGGATACTTTATATGGGGCCGTTAATTTCTCACAATGACTTTGTTGTTCACAATTTAAGCGCGCAAAAGTCAATTGGTTCGTAACAGTAATGATTTTTACGGATAGCGATTGCCACAAAGTTTCCAGAAAAATATCTATGGGAGAATGCCACAGGAAGAAGTAATCTGTGAAATGGAATGAGTTGCAAACTGCGATTGCTAATGACACGACATTGTAGTCGATTCAGATAATTAATAGAAAATTAGACTGATAGATAGGAAAGGTGTGGTTAAGTATCTAATTAATTGTTGTAGCGGTATGTACAATATTATTCGAAACATGAGGCTGGATTGATTGAAGTATCTCCATATGATTTAAAGACTGGAACCGGAGACCAAGGATATGGTAAGGAAAGAATGGCTAGATGGATGGAAAAAGATCAGCGGAACAGAAAGTAAAGGCGCCCACCACGAAGCAAAAATAGTGAAAAGACTGCGCGAAGGACGTATTTTACTTAAAAACAGATAAGGGTTATGCAGTGGTCATAACGGACAAAACGACGTTTAATGCTCTCGTGGAGGCAAAACAAAACAATTGTAATTTCTTCAAACTGCGATCGAACCCGCTACCAGGTTCATTTAAAAGAGTGGAAAGTGCCCTAAAAGAAAGCAAGAGTGTAGTCGGCAATATCTCCGAACTGCGTATGCCGAATCCATCCCTCCCGAGAATTCGAGTCCAGCCAAAGATCCACAAAGCGGGGAACTACGTACGAGAAATCATTGCCGACACAAACTCACCGACCTGCGGAATCGCGAAATAGTTAATCAAATAAATCAGTGTAATGGGGAACTACTATACTGCCTTCAAAATACCGATGCAACCATTCATGCAGAAGTGGCTAATGCAACCTTTTGCCAGATGGCTACCGACCAGGTACAAAAGTTGTATGTTATTACCACAACAGCGTTAACTGACTCGCTAGCTTGTAACTAACTGACTCGGCCAATGCAATCGACTCTAAGTATGCATTTTGTCAGAATCTCCCAAAAAAAAATTAATCTAATTTCTCTTCTCTTTCTTTCGCATCACTGACACTCCCACAAGTTTCATTCCAAAAAGACAGACTAATTCATTTGAAGAACACGGCGAAACTTGACTCAACTCAGGTCAACAATTTTGGTCTACCTTTTCGCCATGAATTTTCGTGTAATCCAAATATCCCAATTTTCTTCCTTTTTCGTCAACTTTCGGTGAAGTGTCCGGAACCGAGCAGAGTTCGAATCAAGTGTATCCATCGTTTCGCGGTTTAGACGACGTCTGCTACCGCAAATGGTCTGCCACCGCAAATGGTCTGCCGTCAAATGTTTGCTTATGAATTGACTATTGCCTACTACAATTAAGGCTACAAAAAGGAGAGTACGCTCGCGGCCATTTTGTTGACATAGAATGTGTTGACTTCGCCCGCATTGACTACAGCAGACAGCACTAATGTTGACAGCTGGGAACTGTCATGTGTACATGCCTGTCACTCTCCATTCGTCGTCAACAAAATGGCGTCGAGTGTACCTTCCTATTTAGTGCTCTACTACAATACAAAGACCGAACATTAAACCCACTGACAACTTAAGTTGCCAGCTGACATTTCTCCCTTTCTAGGTTTCTGAGCACTTCAAAAAAGGCTAAAACATAATAAAATGGCAATACTATCGTTTGAAAAGTATGATTCATTATACTGTTGTATCAATTAGCTTTGTTTTGTTCTTGCTGACGGTTGAACTCAGCACTTGATTGTGGAGCATTTTTTCAAAGCGATATTGTTCCGAAGTAGGCAACGAAAAATATACGTTGCAAATTTTTAGTACGAGTATTAACTCTCAATGTTTTAGGTGGTGGTTTACTCAGAAATAAAGTGTACATATGTCTGTTTTCACATTCCGCGTTTTCCGGAGTATTTCATGAAATTTTAGCAATATGTCGAGAAATGTTAGCGGCAACTTTAGTTGCCAATGGACACATAGGATATACAGGGTGTTCCAAACCCCAACGTCAACCCGGAAACCGGTGATAGGCCAAGTGGTGGCAGTTATCAGAAAAGTATTACTCCGTCAATTAAAATATTTTTTGACTTATAGACATTCAAAAAAGAATTGGAAAAATTCATACCCTGTGATGATTTTTTAAGTACTGTTATTACAAATTTTCATTTTTTTATATTTTTTTTATGAAGCAACCCTGACTAACTTTTCTATAAATCAGAATCTAAAAGTAAAAAATTACTGTATTGGTTTTAAATAAAATATGACTTTTTCCCCCAATTTTGTACTCAAAATTATCACTGATCCCAACTTCAACTGACTGCACTGTAAAAAAATATACCACGCGGTTTTGGCAAGTAACTGTAAAAGATGGCGCATTTTGTCCAGATTCCAAAATGGTACGACACTTCCTATATTATCTCTTAATTGAGGTGAAAAGAAGTAATAATCTCATTTAGGCAAAAGTGTAATTTATTGAACAAAAAAATCAATTTACAATTAAACGTTAGAATTTCAATTTACAACAAATGTTCAAAATGTTTGCCTTCAGCTGCAATGCAAGCACGACATCTTCTTAAAAAGGATCGAGTTATAAGCCGGGCGAATCTTCCGGAACTAATGGCTTCAGCGGCTTCCGCAGTTCGTCGGCGGAATTCCTCCCAATTTTCTATTTCTTTCGTGTAAACCTTTTCTTTTACCGCTCCCCAGTAAAAAAAATCGAGGGGATTTAGGTCAGGTGAACGTGCTGGCCGCGAAATTGTACCAGACCGCCCTATCCACCTCTCGGGATATTCTCGATCGAGGAACTCTCTTATTGTACGGGCATAATGCGGTGGGCAGCCATCGTGCTGATACTACAATTCATATTTGCAAAAGTACTGAGTGGCACGTCTTCCAATAAATTGGGTAAATGATTCATTAAAAAATCGAAATATGTCTCGGCACTTAAGTTCTCCGAAAGCTCGAATGGTCCAATAATTTGACCATTTCAAATTCCAGTCCACATGTTCACTTTAAAGCGATGCTGCGCTCTATTTTGCCGCATTAAATGTGGATTTTCAATGTACCACTCGTGTAAATTGTGGAGGTTAATGTAACCATCTTTAGAAAATGTGGATTCATCGGTCCATAGAATTTTGTCAAAGAATCGGGGATCTTCTCTGTACTCACGCAGCATCGTTTGACAAAATTGTACTCTCTGCGGATAATCTCGAGGTAGCAGACTTTGGACTCGTTGAACATGGGACGGGTGCATCTTGTTTCTCCGTAGAATTCGTTGTACTGTACTTTTGGGTACTCCTGTGCTACATTCAATTGCACGTACTGAGGCACTGGGGTCTTGTTTGACTGCTTGTAAGACGTCCTCATCGTAGGGCATGATGGAATTTGGCTCTCCTGTCATGTGGTGTGGAATTCGACCCTCTGAGAATGACTGGTGTACGTTTATAAATATTCGGTGATCCGGATAACGTTCAGCATTTGGATATCTCTCACGATAAAGTCTGGCTGCAACACTAGCATTGCATTTGCATTCCCCATAAATAAGATGTATGATAGCATATTCCCACGCACTGTATCTGCATGGCATAATGGCAGTTAAATGCGTCCTATAATCAAATTGTTACTGAATCACTAAATTATTCATAAGGTTACATGTGCTACATATGTCGTACCACTTTGGAATCTGGACAAAATGCGCCATCTTTTACAGTTACTTGCCAAAACCGCGTGGTATATTTTTTTTACAGTGCAGTCAGTTGAATTTGGGATAAGTGATAATTTTGAGTACAAAATTTTGGAAAAAAGTCATATTTTATTTAAACCCAATACAGTAATTTTTTACTTTTAGATTCTGATTTATAGAAAAGTTAGTCAGGGTTGCTTCATAAAAAAAATATAAAAAAAATGAAAATTTGTAATAACAGTACTTAAAAAATCATCACAGGGTATGAATTTTTCCAATTCTTTTTTGAATGTCTATAAGTCAAAAAATAATTGACGGAGTAATACTTTTCTGATAACTGCCACCACTTGGCCTATCACCGGTTTCCGGGTTGACGTTGGGGTTAGGGACACCCTGTATAGTATAGTATAGTATTTGCGACAAAATGTGTGTTATATATTTTTTTTTGTTTTTTTTTTGTGCATCACAGAAGCTTTCATCCCGGGACTGGGCTTCTCTGCATCACTTTACTTACTACGACGTAAGTGACTAATCAATCCATCGAGTGTGAACTCTAGCAGATTGTTAAAATTAGTTAATTAATAAGGAAATTTATTGAAATATTCTCTTTTAAAAATTAGTTTGTTATTAGAGTGAAAATCCACGAAATCCTTCAAGCTGTTATATAGGATAATACACTGTGTAATAGGTTCATTAAGACCATAATTCATTCTATGGTAAGGCTGAACAAGAAGATTGTTGCGCCGCTAATTGTGATGAATATTTCTAACTACAAAGTAGTGCGTTATATCTTCACACAAAACGTGACAGCAAAGCAAGTATCTTATAAACATCGCGTTCAAGAAAGTCCTTCTATAATCTAACGTTTGTAAACCAAAGGAGGAGCAACGAGTACCATAATCAGGCTTAAAACGCCAGCCAATTTGGCAAATAGCAAAACGAGTAAAATTATGCTGAATTCTCTCTATACGCTCGATATGAACATTATAGAAAGGATTCCACACAATAGAGCAATACTCAAGACGCGAACGAATAGAAGCTGAATACAAAATTTTTAAAGAATTAAATCCGCGCGCGTTCCGTTTAACAAATTCTAACATACTATTCGCTTTTGATAAAATATAGTCAATATGTGGTCGAAATGAAAGCTTTTGATCAAAAATTACACCAAGATCTGATATCTCAGATACTCTTTCAAGAGCACTGCCTGCTATGGAGTACTCAAAAAAGAGAGGAGTTTTTAATCTATACGCGCTCAAAACTTAACATTTACTAACATTTAAATTTAAATTATTGTCGCGGCACCAATTTTGCAATTTTTGGCAGTCGCTTATGTCGCCGATTTTCGTAGCAATTTTCATATCATCTGCGTACTGCCATACTCGCACGTATTGGAAATTTTGGATGATATCATTTACAAAAACTAAAAAGAATAGTGGTCCTAAATGACTTCCTTGCGGTACTCCCGATGTACATCTTATTAGACAGTGCGATGTACAACCATTTACCTTCACCAACTGAGTCCTATCAGTTAAGTAGGATCTCACCCAGCTTAAAAAAGTCGACTGTATAAGTATACCTAAATTTTCTAATTTGCGAAGTAATATGTTGTGATCAACTTTATCGAAAGCCTTCGAAAAGTCGGTATACACCACATCAACCTGCATTCCTTGTTCAATAGAATCAGCAACAAATTTAGTAAAAGAAACTAAATTTGTTGTAGTTGATCTACCTTTAAGGAAGCCATGCTGACATGGCGATATCAACCGGTTGACCAAAACATATATTTTATTTTTAACAATCATTTCAAAAAGCTTCGGGATAGCCGATAATTTTGCTATAGGCCGATAATTGTCTACCTATATATGTTGTTTTGGACCCTTTTTATGAACAGGAGTAATAAACGAGACCTTCCATTCATCGAGAAAAACACCTGTAGACAAGGACATATTATTCAGAATTAGAATATAAATTTCAATTTATCGAGCAGAAGGGGATTGACTTTTGAAGAAATTTGGAATTGGAAAACGGCGAAATAACTATATGACGACATCACCATTATTCCACCTATCAATGCAATGCTGGGCAAGACACGGATGTTGATTCTGATGAATCTGATGTGGAGGTCATGAGAAATGTTGAGGGATTACCACGTCAAATTTTGACAACAGATGCCAAAATTGCTGGAGAATAAGATACTGGTGGACTAAAGAAAAACTATGGTGCATGAGCGATCATAACGGATACCTGCTTCACGCCGAATCCTATTCTGGATCCACTACAAACATAGCTCCAATCAAATTTTGGGCAGGGAGGAGATGTTGTCCTGGGACTGGTTTCGCATTGCAAGATCGCAGCAGAAACGAAACTGTTCTTCGACAAGTCATTTACCAGTGTGCCTTTACTCGAAAGGCTTCTGAAACGCGGCACTGGCTGAACCGAAACATTGCACGAGAATCGGGTCTCAAAACATATGAATATTTCTGATAAAAAACAGTTCATGTGCTTTGAGACCCGATTCTCTTCCTGATAAAAAAAATTAAATGCGTGCTAAGATTACCGCGCGTCAAAAATGTAACTTTTAAAAATCTTGTTAAGGCTGCATACTGGAGTTTGTAATTAAAGATTTAGCTTTTTATCCCCTCCCTCTCACTCATTTCGTCAAAAATCCGAAATTCCTTATAGTTTAGAAGTTATGGCCAAAAAACCGAATTTAAAAATTATGTACAATACAAATATATGAGCTTGTATCACAGCGACGCGAGCGCTTCTCTGATTTGGGTGGCAGAACAAATAAGTATATTTTTTTGATTCACTACCCATCGATGCGTCGTCGCTATAAAAGTTACACTTTAAAAACAGTTTGCTAAATCAGATAGAGGTTTTTATGTAACCTTCTTGCAGTTAGATGGCTGGCTAATGTTGTTGTATCTATACTCACCAACTGCATTTCATTGGATCCAATTCGAAAAATTTCGAGATATTCTCGGCAACTCAAAAGCCGAATTGATATCGAAATTCCGTTTTCTATTACGTTAAATAATAAGTACATGGGGCCGTTGATTTATCCGACCAATTATCAAATAACCGCACCACTATTCGCACAAAAAAGTGGTGTTGTCCATTTTTTGCGTAATTCATCATCATCAAATCGTTGGATAAAAAAACACAACGTCATCATAAAAAGCGAATCAAAGTATCACCGCTGCAAGATTTGCGGGGGTCGCACAACACATCTATATAACAAATATAACGTTTCACTTCATCCAGCCAAATGTTTTGCTGATTTCCACATTAAATAAAATAAATCTTGAAACTTTAAGCTCAGTACTTTTTTAGTGGTAGTACCAAACGGCATTTCTCAAAAAGAAAAACGCAGCTTATATGTGTATATCCCTCTTCTTGAAAACGACAATTCGGTGTCCTGTTCAAAACAGGAGGTACGGTTAGATTATAAATGCCTCTCATTTGTTCGAAAAAAGTCATGATAACAGCTGCTGGTTAAACAATGCGTTGTTCACCTTTGAAGTCATGCTCTTCCGGAAAAGTATCCGTAACATTATTTTTTTCAACTATTCGTCCCGCTTCGATATCCAGTTTTAGTCCAATTGGCTATTTTCTATTAACTCTTGAGTAGCAAGCAAGCATGAAGTGTCCTCGCTCTGCTCCAGCATTTCCAGTTGCTTCTCATGCCCACTATAAAACCGTCGTCCATAAATCCTGTTGCGAGCTTTTTGGCTGCATCGTTTCAGAAAGTGCAAACGATTTTGCATTATATTTGCATAGTTGCAGTGCCGTTCAATTCCGTTGTGCTGCGTCTCGATTGTCATTGCGATTTTTTTTTGTATTATATGCAAATATGTCGTCCTTTGACGAATATGTGTTGGGTTGTGGTTTATGTTTTGGGGCTGCTTGGCGGAAACATGCCAAACCGGAATTGAAAGCAGTGACCGGGAATAAAACAGGACTCGATCCGTTTTCTCTGTTTCCCACATTCCATTTCAACGAACCGACTTTCGGATGATGCAAATAGAGCTCAAATCAGTTGGACCATAGTGTCCGGCCGGATCCGGTTTGACGCTGTGACCAACGAACACTACGAGCCTGCAAACCGTGTGTGTTGAATTTCGTTTTGGTTCTCCTGTATGGTCACTGGACCCGCTTTATAGCAACGACATAATCAGCGGAAGCACTGAAGCGTTTTTTTTTATCCATTGGCCTTTTTATTGCTGCTTTTATATGGTTTCTACATATTTTGCAATTTGTCTCTGTAACGCAAAAATCAGCTATTGAAGGGATACACTGTCAGTACTGATATTGATGCCGTATAGTCTTTGGATTGAAATTACTCTCGCCTGAAGTCAGGGTATTCGCATGAGGATGCGTTTTAACATTTGATGACAAAACACAACCAAATCCCTCTTATTACCAAGTTGATTCCGTCTGTGAGGTCATGAACAAGAAATAATATCAATTCAAAGTTCGATGAAATTGAAAGTCGGCCAACTTTTTTTAGTTTGTAATTAAATGTGAACAGTGACGCAGTCAGGAGAGGGTCCAGGGGGTCCGCACACCTCCCGAAATATTTTAAGGTCTCTTTCTCTCTCTCTAAAATATGTACATTTGTGCATTTGAATGGGATGTACACTTCACTTTTATTCTCAAAAAAAAAATATATTTATATATATAAAAATACGCTCATGCGTGACTAATAGGTAATGCGTTTCACACAGTGAAAATTCGCACTAGTGTTGTATAATGCCCACTATTATATACCGTGAGCATTGTGCGAAGTGACGTATTCTGACGAAAGTTGGAATACACACTCGACCTCCCCGATAGACTCAAGGTAGCTCCTGAAGAGTATAGTCTATCGGGTGACGAAACCAGCTCAAGCACTAAGCGAATTGGCTTAGGCTGAAAATTTTTGGGTGGGGATCATTGCTAAGTGGTCTTGTTGACTGCTTACCAATAGAACACTCCACTTTTATTCTCAAGATTTCTGTGTTATAAGGGCGCGATGAGCATGACTAATTTTCTTTTTCTTGAAACTCAGTATTTTAAATTTGTGGGACATTTTTTCTAGTTTTCGATTTATTCCTATTTTTGTGAGTTCTGCAGAAATTTTTTTTAAACGTGAAAAACACTGTGCGTGGTTATAAGTGATGGGCATAATGACTCTTTGCACTGTGCCAGCACATAAGCTCCGACTCTTTCCAATGAGTCGTTCAAAAAGAGTCGTTCAAAAAGAGTCATGCAAAGAGTCTGAAACTTGGTTAATAACATATTCAACAAAAGTCGTAGATGGGCGACCCCAACTTTTTATACCCTTCACGGATGTGATAGGGTATATTGACTTTGTCATGAAGTTTGCAACGCACAGAAGGAAGCATCTCCGACCATACAAACTATATATATTTTTGGTCAGTATGATAAGACGAGTCGATTAAGCTTTGTCCGTCCGTCTGTCTGTCCGTCTGTCTGTCTGTCCGTCTATCCGAATGTCCGTCTGTCCGAATGTCCGTCTGTCCTTCTGTCTGTCTGGTTCTATGTAAACTAGTCCCTCAGTTTTAAAGCTATTGAGCTGAAATTTTGCACAAAGCCTTCTTTCTAATGCACGCTGTAAATATGTCGGAACCAATGGAATCGGCCTACTACGTCATATAGCTGCCATAGGAACGACTGGTTCAAAAGTTGGTCTTTGTGAGAAGAATTTTTTTATTTTTTAACTAATCCTTCTAAAATCTCAAATTATTCAATAATATCCTTCGGTAAATCACCTTGTCGAATCTGGTTGAAATTGGACTACTCCATCATATGGCTGCCATAGGAACGACCGTTCTAAAATTAAGTTTTTGTTAGAAAAACTTTTTTTTTATTTCTAAAGATATCTTTACCGAGTTTCATATTATTCAATCATATTTACTGCTAAGTCACACTTCTAAATTTGGTTGAAATCGGCCGACTATTTCATATACCTCTCATAGGAACAGTGGCATCGGAACAAGTTTGACTACTAATTTCAAAGAAGCAAATGTACCACAAAACTAAACGAAGGTATGATAGGGGTAGCTTGTTTTTTCTCTTTTTGACCCCAGATTCGGAGTAGCGACCCCCCCAATACCCTTTAGTTCGAGCCAGCCCGATCGGACCACTATTTCCCATGAGAGCGGGGCTGGCAGTCTGGGATGGGCGACCCCAAATTTTTTTTCCTCTTTTTTGACCCCAAATTCGGAGTTAGCGACCCCCCAATAACCTTTAGTTCGAGCCAGCCCGATCGGACCACTATTTCCCATGAAAACGGGGCTGCCAGCCTGGGATGGGCGACCCCCATTTTTTTTCTCTTTTTCGACCCCAGATTCGGAGTTAGCGACCCCCCAATACCCTTTAGTTCGAGCCAGCCCGATCGGACCATTATTTCCCATGAAAACGGGGCTACCAGCCTGGGGCGGGCTGTTTTGACTCTTTTGACTCTTTTTGAACGAATCTTTTTGTGCGAGTCGATTTTGCGTCGCTCTTTTTGAACGAATCTTTTTGTGCGGTTCGATTTTGTATCGCTCTTTTTGAACGAATCTTTTTGTGCGAGTTGATTTTGTATCGCTCTTTTTAAACGAATCTTTTTGTGCGAGTTGATTTTGTATCGCTCTTTTTGAATGAATCTTTTTGTGCGATACGATTTTGTATCGCTCTTTTTGAACGAATCTTTTTGTGCGATACGATTTTGTATCGCTCTTTTTGAACGAATTTTTTTGTGCGAGTTGATTTCGTTTCGCTCTTTTTGAACGAATCTTTTTGTGCGATACGATTTTGTATCGCTCTTTTTGAACGAATCTTACATAGAGAAGGGAGAAGGGGATAGGGAAGGAGAGGGCTGAGGAGCATCCAAATAGTGGCGATGAATGCTCCATGTTTTAGGGCCATAACTTCTTTTTTCTTTAGAAGTTATGGCCACAAAACAGTTAATTTAAAACTAGGGTATAGTAGTGGTGTAACTACTTGAAACAGAATAATTTATGGGATAAACTGAATCGTGGTCGTGTGAACGGTCCACAACCCAAGGCAGTTCACTTTCCAGTCCACGCTCGATACAAGCATGAGATCGAAAGCGTGCCACGATGTCATGTATTTGCCCCGTCAGAACGCTGCTTTACACTGTAGCTGTAGTGGAAGTGGAAGCTATGGGTTTTTGTTTGGTTTCATCTAAGTTGAGCTTGAGATGATGATACGTAAGACGAATACTTTTGTTATGTTGGGATTGCCTGCATTCATAAATCATAGCGCTACCTGAGCGCTCCCATTTTTGTTGTTGTAATTCTGTTCAAAATTGGGACAAAAACGGGAGCGCTCAGGTAGCGCTACCGATTTGTAAACGCAGGCTTTGTTTTCTGTATTTGCTGAAACTTGGCTGTGCAGTGCACCGCGACGTAAGTAAATAATTTTTGATATGTTTGCATTTGCAGTCAGCATGGGTTGTTGCGTATATATATATTTAGAAGTATACACAATGCGTGCATTGCATACTGCATAGAGATGAATATGAATGGATTTAGATGGGATTGCTTTGGTAGATAAATGATGGTGGTTTTGGTTTTAGATAGATAATGGGATGGGATGTGAGTGAATGAATGTATTGTAGTACATTATACTCGTATGTAATGAGAAATGAGCGTGGATTGGTTATGCGTTGGGTAATATTTATACGATGGGCTAGTTTGGGAATTAATTTTACAATGAGTCATTCTTAAATTGAACGACTCGAAGGCTATGTCGTTGTGTCGAATCTTTCGCTCATCCTATTGAGTCGTTCAAAAAGAGCGACTCGTTACTGTGTTACACATCACTACGTGAAGTTAGTAAAAAGTTCCTAATAATAATGAGTGGGCAAATTTCACAGTCGTGGACTATTATACAAATTTTGTGAGGGTCCACTTACCTTAAGTTAGGTTATATATGTATAGGCTACCATGGGGATCCACGGCAAACTTAGACCAGGAGTTGGGTCCATTGTGCTGCCACAAGGGAGTGTCTTGCCTCTGGTACCTACTACATACTTAAAACCAGCCGGAACTTTTAATGAATCCATGGAGCCGGCTAATACCCAGATCTGTCAATTCTACCAGATTTAGTTGGGACGCTAAACGATTTGACCTTGCAAAATATGATAGAGTAATGCCGTTTTTGTATTATTGTTGGTGGTCCCCATACATTCATTTTAAGAGATGGAGCCATCTTGGACCCCACGGCAGAGCGGTTGTGCGGGCGAAAAACCAAAAAATTTGAGCCCTTTTTTTAATATTCTCCTCATAATTTGTAAACGGTGCCTCGGATCGAAAAACTTAATAGTTTTTAAATTAAAGAGCGTCAAATTCTTCATCCAATGCATTGCTCAAAGTTGGAATTTGGTTTAGTACTACAGTCAAAACAGATAGTCGAAAAACGTCACCTTTCGAGGCTTTGGAGGAAAATCACACTATTTCGCTATTCAAGCTTACATATCTCTGAAACCGATGATACAAATGGAAAACTCATTGGAAAAAAGCTAAAGACATTTTCATTTCAAGTTTAACTAGCCCAATACTTTTCAAATTGGCTCGTTTTTAGTGTAGTTGTGAGCAAAAATGCAGAAATGTTTTTTAGCGATTTGAGCCTTAATAACTCTATCTTCATAAATATAGCAGCTAAAAGTTTTGGTTTAACCTCAATTCGTAGGTATTTTCACCTTGTTTATAAAAGTCTTGCTAAGTTTTTTGTCAAATTAATTTAATTAATTAAATAATTAGTTAATTAAATGATTTAATTTCTTCCATAATTTTAAAATTCAATCAACTTATATGACACATTAGGTTGGTTCTTAATGTATTGTATTTGGTTATTCTGAGTCGAATGAAACCAACCGCGATTCCATACGATTATTAGTTCAAAAGATATTCAAATTTTTTCAGATTGTTTTACTAGTTAAATGAGCTTTTTTGTTGAGTGAGTTGAAAATAAATGGCTTTTATGCCAGTTTTAGGTTGATTCTTAATGTATTTGGTCATCCTGAGTCGAATGAAACCAATTGCAATTCCATACGATCATTAGTTCAAAAGATGTTCGTACTTTTCCAGATTGTTTAATTAGTTAAATGAGCTTTTTGTTAAGTATGTTAAAAATAAAAGGCTGTTTTGCCAGTTTTAAGTTGACTCTTAATGTATTTGGTCACTCTTAGTAGAATCACACCAACCGTGATTCCATACGACAATTAGTTCAAAAGATATTCACATTTCTTTAGATTTTTTTATTAGTTAAATATTTTTTTTATTAAATAAGTTTAAAATAAAAAGTTTTTATTCCACTTTTAGGTTAACTCTCTATGTATTTGGTCATTCTGAGTCGAATGAATTTAACCGCAATTCTGAACGATCATTAGTTCAAAAGATATTCACATTTTTCCAGATTTTGTTTTTTAATTAAAAAAGACGTTTTTATTAAATAAGTTTAAAATAAAAAGCTTTTTTGTTTAGCTAAACTTTTATAAGCAAGGTTAAAATGTCTACGAATTGAGGGTAAACCAAAACTCTTAGCTGTTATATTTATCGAGATACAGCTATTAAGGCTCAAATCGTTAAAAAATCATTTCTGCATTTTTGCTCACAACTACACTAAAAATGGGCCGATTTGAAAAGTATTGGGCTAGTTCAACATGAAATAGAAATGTCTTCAACTATTACCGAACAAGTTTTCCCATTTTTATCATCGGTTTCAGAGATATGTGAGCTTGAAAAGCAAAATAGTGTGATTTTCCTCCAAAGCCTCAAATTTGACGTTTTTCGACTATCGGTTTTGACTAATACATCTAAACCGAATTCCAACGTTGAGCAATGCATTGGATGTAGAATTTGACGCTCTTTAATTTAAAAACTATTAAGTTTTTCGATCCGAGGCACTGTTTACAAATTATGAGGAGAATATTAAAAAACTCAAGTTTTTCGGTTTTTCGCCCGCACAGCCCCTCTGCCGCGGGGTCCAAGATGGCTCCATCTCTTAAAATGAATGTATGGAGACCACCAACAATAATACCAAACGGCATTTCTCTATCATATTTTGCAAGGTGGCGTCCATTTTTGTCGCTTAGCGTCACAACTAATTCGCACAGAAGAATTCACCAAGGTGTGCCCTTATTCTACTTGGCAGTGCGGGACAGTCGAGCAACAGATGCGAAATGCTCTCTTCATCCTCCTTGTCCTCGCAGTTACGGCATAAGTCATATAGTAGGGCAGCCGAAGCCTTCTGGCACGATCTCCAATAAGGCAATGGCCGGTGATCTTTCTTTCTCAATTGCCCTAACCCCTTGTGGGGCAAAGCGCGTCAACTGTTCCATGTGGCCCAGTTGACAATTCCACGGCATAAACTGGTTTCGGAAATGCAGTTGCCAGCATGCACCTCCTGCACATCCAAGGCCACGAACGTCGTCGTGGACCAAATTGCCAATGTTTTGTCTATCCATCGAGAAATCCTGGTCTTACGTGCAGGGTCCAAACTGGACCAAAGTAATCTAGCTGCACCCCAAGTGTCACCACCTTCCTATCTAGCGTTATTTCTCCTACTCGTCTCGAGCTTGAGTACAAATTTAAACGCAGCCATGGGCATTCAAATGTTGTGATAATCCTAGAAAGTTATACCAGTTGCTCTCCTTCGAGAAAACTCGTCTACTTTTAAGTTCCCTTCAAAGTCTCTATGCCCCGGAATCGAGCACAGAGTGATGGTGTTTGTAATTCCTTCTCAGTCTTTGATGTATTCTGAACGGACTCCAGGAACCTTATCGCAGAGATACTGTCCGTGAAGATAATAATATCCTTGTCTGATTCGACATGTTGTCCGATCCATTTTAGAGCGGTAACGATTGCCGTAACTTCCGCTTAGAAAACACTACATTGATTTGGAAGGCGTGAGGAGTGACATATATTGGCTTCTCAGAACACGTACCCACCTTTGGCGCCATCTGTATATAATATATTCTTATGGACTCCGATCGCGGTATCCTATTTTACTCCCAATGAATTCGTGGAAGAATGAGACTAACATGATTTTTACTTACCTTACTTATTTGTGGTATCAAATGTGTGAATCCCCTTCGAAACGAAATCCCAGCGTCACCGAATCCGAACTCTCAAATTTTCAATTTGTTGGAGAATCAAATTACACAAAAACAGATTTAAACACAACACAACATCACAGAAGACAGGTTTCACGCAAAAAACAACACTTTAATGCACCTTCATCGACATCCCAGAAATCCAGATGCGCTCGGCTACAACCTCCCATCGCTGCGAACCTGAAATTAATTCAACACAAAGTATCATGTATAAAAATATAGGCAACAATATACTTATCTAAAGTAGAGTGTCTCCGATCCTTTGTTTTCTTGTACAAATGTCAGTAAATTCCATTTCCACAACGATCCTAACGTAAAAGTCGAATGTTCCAATTTATCTACCTGGATTTGAAACCATTATTAATAAATGAAATGTAAAATTTAGAACATGTCAAATGACATAGAACAACTGAAATAAAACACTTTGAAGTCGAAAGTCGAAGGTGTAAGACGTCTCATTCTACAAACAGGAAATTTATCTACAGATTACCAAAATCGCACACAATTATGGGTAAGCTTTCGATAACTGTATTATACGAACAAATGAACCTTCCAACTGCTCAACACTCAACTGATCATGAAGTTGGAACCCTTCTATCAAATCCTTTCCCTAAATTCTACGCTCATCTCAAATTTACTAAAAATTGCAACAGGCTTCAGCCACAACGCCTATAGTGTATTGTACATAGGTTAAATACAACGGATCCACTAATTATTCAAAGTGTTGTACGAGTATTTGGGACTTCCAAAAAATGAGAGAAATGGCGGAGTTCTATGGCGGCAGTGTGTGCCCACGGTACTAGAGCATTGCATAACTAGGAAAAATCCCAAAAATATCAGTAGGAGAATAGTAGAAATACATAACGCCTTCCATCAATACGCCATGGCATATCGCTGTCGATGTTTATAAATTGCTCAATTCGTATCAGCGCGTTCTAGGCACAAGTTGAATCCTACGTTATCGGGACGGAATAGCCAGAATGCCACGAATCTACAGAATATTGAAAGCCTGGAAAATTTTTATCGCTTTCACATGCAGATTGGTGATAGCTGGAGGGCGTATTGGTAGCCAATTCCATGACTTCATGGAAGAATATTTTATCAAGTGAACAAAACAAAAAAAAAATGAGAATGAATAACAAAATGGAGAATGGTTAATACCAGATGGCTAAATTTTAGAAGGCCACACTTCTGTAATTCATCTAAAAAAAATGAATGAAAAAGTGAATTTTTGCGTGAATGATGAGATAGGCGGCTGATTGTATGAAATTTACGACCCGAGCATTTGTTTTCCTTGAACGCCCGCAAAATTAGACACTGAAGTGACGAGACGTATCCAATTTAAAGCACAGACCTTCGGAGATTATGTGATGCATGAAATTCATGATTTTAGCGAGTTTTCCAAAAAGGATTACACGTTGAACAGAAGTATGAACATTTCCCGATATGATTTCTAACGCACAAACGACTGACAACCAAAATAAATCGGCTAATTTAAGTAAGCGTCTCAGGTTTAGTAGGGTGGAATGACTTGCGTAGTTGGACCTGCAACATACATAGTTGTGTGAGCTCCAGCACGTTTATTAAACCATCTGAAGCAGCTATCTCCGAGGCCATCCCCTGAATGGGGTTAAGCGACGTGCTGACAACTCGTCCTTGCAAAAACCACTCCACGTCAAGAAACCTGGAACAAAAGCCTCGGATTGGACGGATCAACAACGACGACCACGCAAACGACTAAAGGATTATTCTTTCGGATCCTGGAATGTACGCTCCCTGAACAAACCGGGGGCCGAGAAGGCCCTCCTTCAACAGGTCGAAAAGTATTTTACAAACAGAGCATTACTGCAGTCCAGGAAACAAATTGGCTTGGCAGCGAGATTAATGACAAGAAATCGCACACAATTTTTACAAGTGGCAAACCATCGGGCCGCAAGAAGTTTGGAGTAGCATTTATAGTGAACAATCACCTCAAACCACATATTACTGACTTCAAACCCATAAATGAACGGCTGTGTGCGATTTGCACCAAGACTCGATTCTTCAATCTCTGGCTCATCAATGTGCACGCCCCCACTGAAGTTAAAGAAGACGCAGTAAAAGACGAGTTCTACGCCCGCCTTGTAACTCTCTTCGACTCGCTTCCAACAAACGACGTCAAATTACTGCTGGGAGACTTTAACGCGAAAGTCGGAAATGAAAGTTGGCACCACTGGAGGCCACAGTCTCCATGAAGAATGTAACGACAACGGCCAGCGACTTATCCAAATTGACCACGTCCTCATTTGCAGGAGATGGGCGTCTAGTGTGATAGATGTCCGCTCCTATCGAGGAGCAAACTGCGACTCAGATCATCAATTGGTGAAGACGACCTACAGATGTAGAATTTCCTCAGTGCACCAATCGAGAATCAGCCCTCCCAAAATCTCTGCGGTTGATAAGCTTCTGAGCGATGCTACGGCGGTGGCGCAGAACTATGTTGCAGGTCCAACTGCACGAAACATTCCATCCTACTAAACCTGAGACGCTTGGGTTTTGGTCAGCCATTAAGGCTACAGCTATCCGCCTTTTTCCAAACTACTATATCTTGTCGCTAAGACTTGGCCATCAGCGGTTTGACACACTGCCGTTACCAGGTGGCGCCCTCGCGGAGGACTATGGAAAAGGTCTTTTGCCACCCAATACAATTAGTCACAAGACTAAACCGATATTTTTTTATGGTTTTCCGTAGGAATACTTTAAAATTAAAAAATAAAACGCATTAATCAGTTAAATAGGCTATTTCGCGCCCCCACATAATGACATTCTCTGCACAGTCTGCGCATATGGGAGAGCCGCCCAACTAACAATTTTGCTCTGATAACAGTCTACAACAGTTTTACAGGAGCCAGCATCAAGACTGCAACTCTTGAAATTTAACTCTTGAAGAGTACTATAAGAGTCTTATAAGAGTCTTAAAAGTATTAAATTGCGCACTTTCCAAGAGTCAGTTTGATCTTGTAGCACGAGTTCAACTCTCCTTATAAGAGTTACACACGTCTTATAAGAAGGCTTTAAGGATTCTTATTGGAGTAAATTTTTACTCTTGTAAAAGTCTCATAAAAGTACTATACACTTGTTATGAGAGTCAAGATCTCCCTATAAGTGCAGCGAGAAAGAGAGTGGTGATATTGAAACAATGGCTGTCTATGTTTGTCAAATATAAATATATATGATCTTATGTGAACTTCTATTTGTCATTCTGTGTTATATTATTTCGACGACAACTGAAATGAAATTTTTGCACGCATTATACATTAACTTCGGAAAACGTTGGTTTTCCCACAAATATGAGTGAACATTTTAATCCGATTAAAATTTTATCGATGATTATAGGTGTTTTGCTTCGAAAAATGGCAAAGCCCTCTAAAAATAATATACTCTTCTAAAATTTGGGAGAAACATAATAATTATCAACTGTTGATAGATTGTATAAAACTCTATTGAATAACTTTTGATGACTTAAAAAACCACAATCAATTAAATTTAGCATATTTTATGACACATAATCACTTATAAACTCAAATTTATTTCCTACAAAATCGCAGTCTTGTCGGAAAAAGATGGCAGCCATTTATTAAATCTTCATACAACGCTAAAACTCTTATAACAAGAGGGCGGCTCTTCTTATAAGACTAAAACTCTTATTGCAAGAGGGCGGCTCTTTTTATAAGAACTAAAGTCTCACTATAAGAATTTAATTCTTTTTACCAAAGCTAAACTCTTCCTATAAAACTTAAAGACTTACAATAAGAGTTGTATTCTTCTTAAATGAACCAAAGTCTTAGTATAAGAATTAATAATTTGACGTTTGATTCTCGCGCTGACCGCATTCGTCGCGCTGTTCATAACAGTCATGCATTAATCGCAAATAGCCCACATGGTGGGCCGACTCATCAGCGGCCAACTGAATCGACAAACTACAGCGGGGCGCTAATTATAAAGTCAACGAATTCGTAGGACGTAGACGACTTCACATACCGAAATTAATGTACACTGACGTGAGCTGTCTAAGCAGATGCGAATAAAAGTTGACAGATAATGCGATGAAATTAGGCCAATCTCGTTTTGAAATTGGCCACAGAGGCCAGCGTCGACGAGGCATTGGCACGTTGGTCCAATTCGGGGGCCAACGCGCCAATGTACGCAAATTTCCCGTCCACACTAAGGAAGTTGACTGTCATTGCCCGTCCTGGGCCAGTATGGGTACGAGGCACTAGCGCGCTGCCCTACTAAGGCCGGGATTAAAGTACAAAGAAAAACTAACTCCCGATGGTGTTATCACATTTTCGCCAAAAGTCAGATACAAGGTGGACACAATTCGAGATGCTCTGATTTGATTTTCGTTGGGTATCAACTTGGTCATCATCCTTTCGTAAGACTACCAAAGTATGAGCACGGCGTCGTTTGAAGTGAAAACTAGCATTTTTCTTAACAATGACAAGCCTGGGAGTATCGCTTTTCAAATTATTGTATTTTTTTTTCAACTTTTCGTGGGAAAGTGGACGATCGCTTACACTTTTTCCAGTCGAACATTTTCTTTAAAACGTTAGCTTACGTGTTTGACAGGTTGCTCAACTTCTATGAAATCAATCGTGTACTCATAACACTCTTCTTATGAGTGCTTAAGTATACCGATCTCAAAACAGTTTTATAATAAGAAGTTATAGACTATAGCTTTTATAAGGCTCTTATTATAAGAGTCATAAGAGTTAAGTCTCTTGTAAGAGCATTCATAGGAGAGTATAACTCTTCAAGAGTTAAACTCTCATAAAAAAGTCTCTATGAGAGTTCATGACGACAAAATATGATCTTGTAACAGGAGTATGACTCTTCAAGAGTAATAATCTCTTAATAAATGTGCTATAAGAGTTTACTTAAATCTTGTTACTAGAGCTACATTATGAGAGTGGTGGAGAGCCTTACTAGAGTCTTATGAGAGCTTTTTCCAGTTCACAGGAGCTAAACTCTCAAGAGTTTGTTAGTTGGGCGGGCCTGAAGACCTATTCCAATTGGCTTAGTTAACGTTTTGTTGGCATAAACCAGTTTCGGACGATCCACGTTGCCGGCATGCATCTCCTACAAGTCGGGAGGTGTTGTGGCTTCTTATTACGCTCCGCACCACAGGGGGAAGACAACACAAACATTCATGGCCACGAACACCGTGGACAAGACTTGAACCCGTAACGACCGTGGTCAGACCTGAGACCGACGTCTCTACGCACTGAGCTATCGAGCGCTCCAAGTAGACTGAATGTCACTTATCTAATTTCGTATCCCAAAATGACAATAAATTTGCCGTTCCGGCTACTCCTCCACATTGAAAAGTGCTCAATTCCTATCTTGTCTGACGTGCGGTTGTTCCCTTCTTCAATCTTATCAACATTTTTTAACTTCACCCATCAAGAATATCAAACAACTTCCCGATGAATTAGTTGATGGTACTAATCGAGGATTTTATCAGTTATTCGTTTTTAATGAGTTCTTGGAAAATAAAATAACTTATTGGGGTATTGTTTGATATATACTTAATTTTATCTTAAAAGGCTGTTGTAATCGGCCTATGCGTAGTGGGTTGAAAAAAATCTTGTGACGATGACATATCCCCTCCCTTAGCAAGTAGATATCTACGCCACTGGTGTAATTTACCAAATTAGACTACCAAGGGTGGAATCTTCATACACACGGAGAGTCAAGCAGCATTAAAGGCGCTACAGTCCGTCGCAACCAAGTCGAAAACAGTGGATAACTGCCTAACAGCTCGACAAGCTCTGGGATCAGCTAGGACCCAGCCTAGACTACCACTAGAAGAACACCAGAAGTTCTATCACGCATAAAACAACCTATATTCATATTAAGGATCGCTTTGGTTTGACATTGATTTTTATCTAAAATATCTTTCTACCTCTCTCCAACCATTGCTATAATTTTCCCACCCAACCCTTGTAAAGAATGTACGAACCTCCTAAACAATTGAATCAATTCCAACTCCAAAATAAATGTTTACCCAATTAATTTTGACTTTTCGTATGTAACAAAAGTTGAAATTTCCCTTGTTTCACTTCAATCCTTGGAAAAACAGAACGGTTGAGTTTTCTCCTTGAAATGGATACGCCGACCTATTAACAAGTGGCGGTTAATGCGAATCCCAGGCACACTCCATTAATGGATTGTAATTGTGCTCAGTTACCAACAGATTTGGGAATCCATAGAACCGCCGCGTTTCAGCATGTTCACTTTTAATGATATAATTTCTGCGGAGCACCGAGAAAAGGGTCTTCCTCAATTCCAATGGTCAATGGGAAATCATCATGAGGATCAAAATGGGCGCTACTTCAAATTGGTGCCGTGATTTGTGCTCATTAAAGTGGCTATCGATGTTTCAATTCTAACGGATATCACTTTGTTTAATGCTTTTTAAATCCATTAACCCTTCCACGATTGAAAATGGACCAATTTTTTCATCTGTTGGACCATTTTCTTTCTTTCCTAACTTGTTGTTCTGGAAAGATTGTTTGGTGATGTGATTTAAGGGTGTAGGGATTATCGAGTTTGGAGAAAGTGGAGTTGAAAAGTTTAATCCAATGACATGAATACAGTAGGTACGACTGGTGTCTTAATGTCCAAATAGGCGAGATGTGTTTAATTTTCAATGCCGCCAAGAAAATTATTACTGAAAAAAAATAATTTGAGCTATTTTACCAGGGACTAGCCCCCTTTAAAGTCTGACAAGTAATGGGCGATAAATTCCACTTGTGAAAGATCTCCTTCGAAGAAAAGCCCTATTACGATCTATCGTTTCACTTTTGTTCATCAACGGCTCGGGTGAAATCTTATCGGGAAAGCAATCAAACAAAAGAGAATTTTGTTACTCTCGGTCATTCGTTTTTTTTTTCGTTCCGCTCAGAAATGTTTTTTTTTTTCGTTTCGAATCCATTACCCGAAGATGTGAATCGAATCTGAGACTGAGATGTCCGAACAATCCACAAGACTCGCACCACTGAAACGACACAGCCTATCCGTAACATGAGCGAAAACCATAACACCCTCTCGATAATCCAAACATCAATTTGGCGAAGGACGACGAAATGGAAAAACTATATAACGGCCGAAATTCGATCAGTGGCGTAAATGGTTTACTTTCTTCTTTTTTTTCAGACAATTGTTGTTGGATATTTTTACTATTGATGACAGCGGTCGTGGCGGCGATACAGCGATGTATGACTCCCCCTAGTCCTTTATTTCGATTACAACTCATTTCTATTGGGGACAGAGGTTATAGCCGGCCGATAGGATACGCACGGTAGGCTCTGCTAGTCGTAGGCATGGAGTATTGGATTTGCAGGATACGCGCGTCGTGTGACGTTGGCGGTTCATTTTTTTCGGGGGTTGAGGGTTTTCATAAGGTTATCATTTCTCACAATACCGAAACCAATCTGAAGTCATCTCGAAATCATTCCTATGGGGGTAGGTTATAATGGCGAATGCTTGAAATCCAAAGAATAAGTAATAGTACTACAGGGTGGCAAGAAAGTAGTATTCCAATTGTTTGGAATACTATTGATAAAATTTCAGATTTATTAGAAGTTACTCTTGTAATTCAATGAATTTACATGAAATAGGAGTACATAAAATATTTAGAATTCATATTTTGTTCATCGTATTGTGAGTGACGAAAAAAAAATAAATAACTGGCGCAACAGTCCAATTTGAACCACGGCCTCGAGATGAGTTAGCATCATCTCATTTTCTAGATCTTGACGGTTTTTGTGCAGAGGTATGTGATCAGCAACACGTTCAACCGAGTTATTTACCCCATAATGGGTACTCATTTAACAGCTGCGTGGGCTCATAATCCGACACGTAAATCCCCGGAATCGAACCGGGGCCCAGTGCGTTGAAGGCGAACGTGCTAACCGTTGCGCCATCCGGACTACTGAGTGACGAAAACTTTCATTAAAAAAAGGCTGCAGAATCTTATGAATAAAATTTAGAATATTTACTAAAAAAAAAAAAAAAAAAACAAAAAAAAACTCCGCCGAAGCCAAGCCATGGTTGTGAAAAGAGGTTGGACTGATAGCTGTAACCCAACTGGCTGAGTTACACCTTAGCGTCGCAGATCATTAGCGTGGCATACATGACATAGTCAGACCTGCAACATAGATGTGTGAACTCTGTCATGTTATGAACTACCTAAAGTAGCTATAACCGAGGCCATTCCTGAATAAAGTTTAGCAATGGGCTTGATAAACTACTCCATGTCAAAAAACGTAGGAGCAAAGCCTGGGACAACAACAACGACCACGCAAAAGTTTACCCGATTATTATTTTGGATCCTGCAATGTACATTTACTGAGCAGATCAGGGACCGTGACCGTCAGGGACCCACCTTCAACAGGTAGAGAAATACAAACTGAACACCACTGCAGTCCAGGAAATAAACTGGCTTAGCAGCGAGATCAACGACAAGCAATCAGACACAATTTTCAAAAGTGGTAAACCATTTGGTCTCGAAGAGTTTTGAGTTGCATTAGTCGTGAACAATCACCTCACAAGGCACGTTATTGATTTCAAACCCAAAAGGTAGTATGCGAATCGTATTAAGACTCGATTTTTCAATCTCTGGCTCATCAACGTACACGCCCACTAAAGTGAAGGAAGAAGAAGTAAAACATACATTTTAGGGCCGCCTGGATACATTATTCGACTCACTTCCAAGAACGACCTCAAAATATTTGTCGGAGATCTCATATCGAAAGTTGGGAATGAGTGTTGGCATCGGGGGACCACTGGATGACACAGCCTTCACGAGAAATGCGATGACAACGGTCAGCGACTTATCGACTTCGCATGCAGTAGGTACCTCGTCGAAAGCTCAACATATTTCTCGCATCGACGCATTCGTTAAAAACCCTGAAAATCTCCGGAAACACGCACCGTCAATCTCTGGCTCATCAACGTACACGCCCACTAAAGTGAAGGAAGAAGAAGTAAAACATACATTTTAGGGCCGCCTGGATACATTATTCGACTCACTTCCAAGAACGACCTCAAAATATTTGTCGGAGATCTCATATCGAAAGTTGGGAATGAGTGTTGGCATCGGGGGACCACTGGATGACACAGCCTTCACGAGAAATGCGATGACAACGGTCAGCGACTTATCGACTTCGCATGCAGTAGGTACCTCGTCGAAAGCTCAACATATTTCTCGCATCGACGCATTCGTTAAAAACCCTGAAAATCTCCGGAAACACGCACCGTCAACCAGATTCACCACGTCCTCATACGCAAGAGATGGACTTCAGACATGATGGATGTCCGATCATGTCAAGGATCAAATTGTAGGACTGTAGGATCTTTTCAGTGCCCCAATCAAGAATCAGCATTCCCAAAATCTTGGCGGTCGACAAACTCCTGAACGATGTATAAGCGCAGGCGTATACAGCCGCTCTAAGAAAAACTGACACCTATGTTATAAAAACATCCCTATGTTCACGATGTGTACACGGGTTTAAGGAAGAACTAAAAAGTTATATCAAGGAGGCCTCAGAGAAGGGCGTGAGCGATAAGCGCGAAATTACTGGTTCGAGGAAGAATGCCAAAAATCACTTGCCGCAAAGAACGAAACTTGCAAACAATTCACCCAAAGTCTAACTAGGTCTATGAGAGATAAATATGACGAGCTACGGTGAATATCAAATACAATAATTAGATGTACAGTCTGCTCCCAGCTTCTGGAGAGTGAACACCGATTGACCTTTCGGTTAGCGCTATTATACTTCGAATTTTGTGAGTGCGACCTATCTGTTCAGTTATTGATCTGAAAATTGCCTCGAAAAGGCAACGGGAGTGTTCTCCCGATGATCTGCTTCTAAGGGATAGGATAAAACTCCCAAGGAGCCATCCCGACTCACTAATGGCGTCTTCTTCACGCTCAAATCGTTTCCAACCATTGGCGGATCTCCCCGACAGCGGCGACAATAACGATGGAACAGCCGACGATCCGACTCCAGTTGTAAAAAAGGTGAAAATACCTCCTATCATCTTTCCGAGCCTAGACCGGGAAACCATTGTATTAATGATTGAGAACTTAAAAATCTCAAATTACTACATTCAGTTCACCAATATTGGCAAAAAAGTGCTTCTCGATAATCTTGAGTGTTACGAAAAACTTCGCGCTTATCTCGTCGAAAAGAAAGTTCACTTTTTCACTTATGGCCGTTCCGACCAGCGACCGCACAAATTTATACTTAATGGCCTCTATGATATGGAGTGTGCAGCCCTCAAGAAGCTCCTTCTTAATGAACATAACCTGTCGCCGTTTGACATTAAAAAAATATTGCCAAGCAATTCACGTCACCCCGAGGATGCAGTTTCGTATGTGATATACTTCGCGCGTGGTTCCGTAAAACTTTCAGACCTGAAGAAGGTCGAATACATAAACCGCATAAGAGTTTTCTGGAACTTCAAACAAAAAAAAGCAAACCAACCGACTCAGTGTCGCAATTGCCATTCGTTTGGTCATGGAACATCATTCTGCTTCCTCCCGCCAAAGTGCCTGATTTGCGGACAGGCACACAATAAATCCGAATGCACAAAAAAAGATTTGTCCGAAATCAAATGTGCGAACTGTCAGGGAAATCACACAGCCAATAGCTCATTATGTCCCAAACGTCAAGAAGTCATAAATCTTCGTGCCCGATTATCCCAACGCGCTAGAATGCGTCACCACAAATCTCACCCGACCACCACGTCTCCAGCTCTTAACTTGGCCAACTTTCCAAATCTGCCTACCGAATATTTTGGGATCGACAGTCGCAACGAAATTAATCTAAATAATAATAATAAGACTAACATAATAGGTAATAAGTTCTCATATAGTTCCGTCAAGGTAGCATTAGACGATTCGTAGGATCTACAAACGTTTGTAGATCTACAAACCCTTCAAGCTGCCTCCGAACTGCAAATGCTTGTAGCACGTTTGTAGGCGTGAAATTTTATTATTACACGATTCGTAGATTTGTAGTAGTTTGTAGACCTACAAACTCTTCTACAAACCATATTGTGCATATTTCGTCTACAACCGTTTGTAGGAAATATATTCAGCCATTAGACGGTTTGTAGGATAATTATTTAGTTTGCAGGCAGCTTGTTGTTGTTGTTGTTGTTTTTGGTACCTATACACGAATATTATTATTGAAAACAAATGCAAATTTAATGTAAATAATATATTTAGTTGAAGATATTCGCACACAAGTACATTGTAGATAGCATCTAAAACTTCTGGAATGATGGACGAGATTGTCGGCTGCGGGATACGAAATAAAAATTACAGAGACTCAAAGCTCTCGCCGGTGGCCAAGTAACGAAGCGTCAATACAAGTCGCTCCTTTGGTGAAATGCTTTCGCGCATATTCGTGTCCTGCTTTTTAATAAGTGGAGTCACTAAAGCCAGAAGATGATCGAATTGTTCCGAAGTCATGCGTACAAAATTATGATACAATTCCAGCTCTTCATTCCGCAATTCAGTGAGCAACTTCTGACAAAATCCTTCTTGTTTTCGTCGAAGAACCCAATTCTTTGACCAAACACGTCGTTGACGCTTCGGTGGCAATTCCACTTTACTTTCACTTTCACTATCGCTGCTATTTAACAAATTCAGTCCCAAAACCATCGCGATTGCTTCATTCGGATCCATTTTACAAACAACACTTAAATATAATATCGATATTAAACGCGTATAGTTTTATTTTCACGAAATGACAAGTGCGACGGCGACCATAACATCAAATATCAGAATTGACACATCTACAAATGGTTGTAGTTCGTATATGTAAAATTTCATACATCTACAAACTCCAAATCTATCTACGGATGTCAATCAACCTACAAATATAAAATACATTTGCCATCACACGAGCCGCATTTATCACCTTCAAACGTTTGTAGACGGTCATCTACAAATCGTCTACAAACTCTTTCTCCAAACATTTGTAGCTAAGAAATTTTCACATTACACGATTCGTAGACAATTTGTAGCAGAAAAATCGCAGAAATCTACGAAAATTTGTAGGTCCTACGAATCGTCTAATGGTACCTTCACTCGCAACAACGCTACACCCAACGACTCTGCATTCGTAGACTCGGGCTCTAATTTATTCTCAGCTGAAGAGTTGATGGACATTTTCAGCAAAATCATTGTAAGACTCTCCCAATGCAAAACTCGCTTCGAGCAATGCAATGTATTGATAGAAGTTGCTACTAAGTTTGTTTACAAATAGAAACGAGATCCGCTGCCTGCTGTGGAATGCGCAAAGCATTCGCAACAAATGTGAAGAGACTTTTGCATTCTTAGCTGATAACAACATAGATATATGTTGTGTCTCCGAAACCTGGCTCAGAGACGGCGACAAATTAAAGAATGCCGCTTATAACGCCATAAGAAACGACAGAAAGGATGCAATCGGTGGAGGTGTGTCAATTCTTATTAGGAAGGGCATTAGGTTTACACCACTTAAAGTTTTTCCTACTAAAATAATCGAAAACGTAGCAATACAAATTGATCACTTAGACCTCACGTTAATAGTTGTCTATTTTAGTGGAACTAAATTGAATTCTGTTAAATTACAACACCTTCAAGACGATTTAAAACTACTATTCAGTCACAGATCTAAGTTTGTAATTTGCGGTGACCTCAATGCTCGCCATCGTCATTGGAATTGTTCCAGATCAAACGGAGCCGGCCAGATTCTCTACGACTTAATCCTAAGACACAACACTCACATCCACGCCCCTGATGGCCCCACCTGTTTCCCGCCCAGAGGTAATCC